>JAWDJD010000002.1:296612640-297862640 GCA_035047305.1 Bradypodion pumilum
ATGTTCCTTGTTCTTATTTTAGCACATCATGGTTTAGTTAGTAGATTTTTCTCCCAATGTATACAAAACACTATTCTATTAGTTTTGACACAAGGTATAGCCTTTTGACACAAGGTATATCTGACAAATCTTGGGGACATGAAAGGAGCTTCATTTAGATGTCCCCTGAGTGGAGTTGCTCCAGCAAAAATCATTTCACCTCAGAGTAATTTCTGACATGAAATTTATTTTATATGCTAGGATAGAAAGATCTAGATCATTGCCACATTCCTTTTTAAAGAATAAAATCTCACTTTTATTAAACTTTGATCCTCTATAGCAGTTCTTCTTTAAAGTCTCATGTAGACCCTATCTCTTCAGAGAGTATAAATTCTACCCCCATTTTCTCCTAAATTATAGGGAAGGCCAACCTTCAGTTTAAAAAGCCACTTTGTAGAAAACTGCTTCTCTCTAATAAATCCCAGAAATGCTTTTTATAAATATGCAAGAAATCAATTTCCCCGTTATAGCTTCTCTTCTAAAGTGTTTTGGGTTTTCTGTTCTCCTTCTAATCTGATGCTAATTGAAAGCTTCCAACCGGAAGGCTCTTGAATGTGAAATGAACATGAAAAGAAATCATTGGAGTGTTCAATTCTACCCCCAGAACAAATCCCAGAACAAAATATAGCCATATATTTAGGAGGTGATAAAATGCAGCCTTGTCTTACTCCTTTTCCTATTCCAAACCACTCTGTCATCCCATGTTCTGTCCTAACTGTTGCTTCTTGGTTCATGTACAGATTTCTCAGGAGGCATATGAGGTGCTCTGGTATTCCCATCTCTTTAATTACTTGCCACATCTTGTTGTGGTCCACACAGTCAAATGCCTTAGTGTAGTCAATGAAACAAAAGTAAACTTGTTTCTGGTATTCCTTTGTTTTCTCCATGATCCAGCGTATGTTGGCAATGTGGTCTCTAGTCCCCCTGCCTCTTCTGAAACCTGCCTGCACCTCTGGTAATTCTCTTTCCACATGCTGCTGAAGTCTATCCTGTATTATCTTGAGCATCACCTTACTAGCGTGTGGGATGAGCGCGATTGTTCGATAATTTGAACATTCTTTGGCATTGCCCTTTTTTGGGATTGGAACGTATACTGATCTTTTCCAGTCCTGTGGCCATTGTTTTGTTTTCCAAATCTGCTGGCATATTGAATGCAGTAATTTGACGCCGTCATCTTTTAGCGCTTTGAAAAATTCAACTGGGATACCATCATCTCCACTAGCTTTGTTGTTTGCAGTGCTCTTTAGGGCCTTTATGACTTCGCTCTCCAGGATGTCTGGCTCAAGTTCTACTTCTTCATCATTGTGATTGTCAGGAGTGTTGAGGTCCTTTTTGTACAGTTCCTCTGTGTACTCTTTCCATCTTTTCTTAATCTCTTCTGCATCAGCTAGCTCCTTTCCTTCTTTGTCCCTTATCATGGTCATTTTTGCTTTAAATGTTCCCTTAATTTCCCCGATTTTTTTGAAAAGATCTCTGGTTCTGCCTCTTTTGTTGTTTTCCTCCATTTCTCTGCACTGTTCTTTTAGGTAGTTTTCCTTATCTCTCCTTGCTTTTCTTTGAAATTCTGTGTTCAAATGATTGTATTTTTTCCTTTCTCCTTTGACTTTTGCGTTCCTTCTTTCCTCTGCTATTTTAAGAGCCTCATCAGACAACCACTTTGCTTTCTTACTCTTCTTTTCTTTTGGTATGGTTTTCTTTGCTGCTTCCTGCATGATGTCCCTCATCTCTGTCCATAATTCTTCTGGCACTCTATCTATTGAGTCTAAGCCATTGAATCTGTTCATCACCTCCACCGTGTATTCTTTAGGGATGCTGTCTAGGTGATATCTTTCTGGTCTCCGTGTTTTCCCTATTTTCTTTATTCTAAGCCTGAATTTTGCGATCAGTAGGTTGTGATCTGAGCCACAGTCTGCTCCAGGTCTTGTTTTTGCTGACTGTATGGAGGTTCTCCATCTTTGGCTGCAGAGTATGTAGTCAATCTGGTTTCGGTGTTGGCCATCTGGTGATGTCCATGTGTAAAGTCGCCTCTTGTGTTGCTGGAAGAGAGTGTTTGCTATGACCAGTGCATTCTCTTGGCAGAACTCTATCAATCTTTGCCCTGCTTCATTCTGTGTTCCAAGACCAAATTTGCCTGTTATTCCCTCCACTTTTTGATTTCCTACTTTGGCATTCCAGTCTCCTAATATAATTTGGACATCATTTCTTGGTGTCTGTTCTATGAGGTGTTGTAAGTCCTCATAGAACTGGTCCATTGTGGCTACATCTGCACCAGTGGTTGGTGCGTATATTTGGATCACAGTGACATTGAAAGGTTTGCCTTGAATTCTGACTGACATCATTCTGTCATTTTTGAGATTGTATCCCATTACTGCTTTTCTTACTCTTTTATTGACAATTATGGCTACTCCATTTCTTCTAAGGTTTTCTTGTCCACCTTAGGTTGCCTATTCAACCTATACACAGAGCACATAATGCGCAGTGCAGGGATGGAGGAATCACAATATGGGATTAAAATCGCTGGGAGAAACATCAACAATCTGAGATATGCAGACGATACCACCCTAATGGCAGAAAGTGAGGAAGACCTAAAGAATCTCTTGATTGGGCTGAAGGAGGAGAGTGCAAAAGCTGGCTTGAGATTCAATATCAAGAAAACCAAGATAATGGCAACAGGCCCAATCAGTTCCTGGAAAATAGATGGGGAAGAAGTAGAAGCAGAGACAGATTTTACTTTCTTGGGATCAAAGATCACTGCAGATGGGGATTGTAGACATGAAATAAAAAGGCGACTGATTCTTGGGAGACAAGCAATGAGAAACCTGGGGAACATAGTGAAAAGCAGAGACATCACATTGAAAACAAAAATTAGAATAGTCAAAGCAATGGTTTTCCCAGTAGTAATGTACGGATGTGAGAGCTGGACAATTAGGAAGGCTGAACGCAGAAGAATAGATGCCTTTGAAATGTGGTGTTGGAGGAGGGTTTTGAGAGTCCCCTGGACAGCGAGGAGAACAAATATGTCAATCTTAGAAGAAATTAACCCTGACTGCTCATTGGAAGGTCAAATAGTAAAGATGAAGCTAAAATACTTTGGACATCAAATGAGAAGGGAGGATTCACTTGAGAAGGCATTGATGTTGGGAAAGGTGGAGGGCAAAAGAAGAAGGGGGAGGCCAAGGATGAGATGGCTAGATGGCATTGTAGACACAATGGGCACAGAGCTGGGAGGGCTGAGGGGGATGGTGGAGGACAGAGGCGCCTGGAGAACAATGGTCCATAGGGTCGCAAAGGGTCGGAACCGACTGTGCGACTGAACAACAACAACATTTAGGAGGTGCAAAGCACAGGAAAGAATGGAGCTTGTCATGGTTGTTACTAAGATCCTGTCTACACAGGGGACTATAAAGGGGTCTGTCCAGTGGTGGGATTCAGCAGGTTCACCCCAGTTCACCAGAACCGGTAGCAGAAATTCCATCTGGCCCTGCCCATCCAGGTTTTGAAATAAAGTAGTCCTAATCCGGGTGCAACACAGGGCTTTCCCCCTGGCCATGCCCACCATACCATGCCCTCAGAGTAGGTAGTAAAAAAAATTTGAATCCCACTACTGGGTCTGTCCCTAAGTGAAAAGCTTACTTTCACCCAAAAAAATTATATCTCTCACTTGAGTATCCCTTCCATCCACTCTGGAGATGTTCATTCTCCTGTAACAAGGGTCTATACTGGTCTTTGCATCACTTCAGTTTGTCCTGCTTTTTCATGAATTGTTATGCTTCTTCCCACTCTCTTCCCTTCCTTTCTCCTGGCTCATATGCAATCAATCTGCCTACATCAAATTGGCAACAAAGGTGGGATAGTGACGTCCCACAGGATCACCCTCTCTCCATTCGATACCTCCCAGCCGGACTCATGGGACCTCTACAAGGAACAGTTTCTGTATGCAATGGACGCGGAAAAGATCAAGGGCGAAGAACAAAGGCGAGCCTGCCTACTGGCTCAGTGTGGGTTGCCTTGGAGTTCACCATTGTCACAGACCACAAGCCCCTCCTGGGAATCTTTGTCACGGCCAAGCCCACTCCCCAGATTCTATCCTCATGAATGTTACGATGGGTGATTTTCTTAAACGCGTACCAGTTCACACTGGTACATCGCCCAGAGAAAGACACCACTCACGCGGATGTGCTTTCCAGGTCTCCCCAACCGGAGCTGAGGGAACCTGATTGTGAGGTTGAGCAAGATCACTAGGTGCTGCTCATAGAATCTCTCGACTCGCCCCCCATCGTGCCCTCAGATATCGCCAAGGCAACCGCCAAAGACAAGGTTCTGTCCCAGGCATTACCATGGGTAAAGAAGGGCTGGCCCACAACATCCCCATCCGAGCAACTGACATCGTTTTTCAGGAAACATTTCAAGCTCTCGCTCGAGAAACGATGCCTCCTCTGGGGCCAGAGGGTAGTAATCCCCGAGGTTTTTCGAGCCAAGATGCTCCGTTTGCTACACATGAGTCACCCAGGGATCATTAAGTCAAAATCTCTGGCTATGAGCTATTTCTGGTGGCCCAACATAGATAAGAACATAGAGAAGTTGGTGGGTGCGTGTGAGAGTTGCCAACACTCACGGCCCAAGGAGCATAGATTACCCCCCAGGGAGTGGGACACAGCCCGCGGACCATGGTCAAGGGTCCATGTGGACTTTGCGGGGCCCTTCCAGGGTACAATGTTCTTGTTAGTGGTTGACGCATTCTCGAAATGGCTGGAGGTCATCCCATTGCGAAACACATCCTCCGCAGCCACAGTCAAACACCTGAGGAAGGTGTTCACGTATTTTGGCCTACCCAATGTGTTAATTTTGGATAACACAACCACATTCACGTCCGCCGAATTTCAGGCATTCCTTGAACGGAATGCAATCAGGCATGTTACCTCCGCTCTGTTTCACCCTGCCACAAATGGTCAAGTAGAGCGCCTGGTCCGCACTACAAATGAGGCACTAAGGAGGATGGGTCCAGGGAACTTGGAGCTACAGCTCTGTAAATTCCTCCTGTGCTATAGGATTACTCTGCTTGCATCGGGGCAATCCCCCGCGGAGATCCTGATGCGAAGAAGACTCACAACATTGTTTGACCACTTGGATCCTTCCAGGGTGGAGGATAGAGGCACGAATGTGGTGGTAGATCAGAGAAAAGTGTTCGGGGAAGGCGATCCAGTGTACTGCAGAAATTATGTGAGCTCAGGGACAGCATGGGTACCCGGAGAAGTGGTGGAACAAACCGGGCCTGTATCATACCAAGTAAAGACAGGGTCGTGGTTACTATGGTGAAGACACTCTGATCAGCTTAGGAGAAGAGTCACGGAAGCCATGGGGGAAAGTGGGTATTTTGATGAATCAGCCTTAGGGTTGCCCCCCACCCGTGTAACCCAAGGGGGGAATACACGACTCAGCTTGGCAGGCTGCATAGACCCACAGGAGACCATCTCCCAACCCGGAGGTGAACAACCCCAGTTTGATTTTTTGTTACAGGGTGGGGGGAGTTTTCGTGAGTGTTCCCCACTTGTCCCAGTGAGCAGCGGGGCTTTGAGTTGTCCCAGAGGTCCCCCCATCCTCCCCTACACAGAGATACCCCATCCCTGCCCTTGCCAGGGTTCGATGGGACACTACAGTTTTCCAGGGGGGGAGGTTCGGGTGCAACAGCTGATTCCGCCAGCACCACTGAATCGACCGGCCGGCCGCAGCACGTCCGCCAGCCCCCACAATGGTTGAGGGACTTCGTACCATCCTAGGGGGGAGGGATGTTGTGTATGCACGCAATTCAGCTGCTCACCATTAGCACAACGGATGGAGCTCACGTGGCTCCAATTTACCCAATGAGTAACTAGTGCGGGAAACCTTCCCACCACAGGTGAACTATGTAAGGTATACAGTATGTCAGAAAGACGTCACCGATACTGCAACCAATGGGCGCCTTCGGGCGAGATTCAAATGTATTATGTACCATATATAAGGAGGCAAGGCTCCGCCATTGCCTCATGTACAGATTGACCATGTTACAATAAAGCAGTGTTTAGCCCATCTGCCGGCTCGTGTGCAATCAATCTGCCTACATCAAAGGAGTAGAGAATGTTTTTCAGTATTTTGGGTCACACATGTCTCCCACCTTACTTACTTCAAAGGATTTGTAGCATATTTTACATGTGGACTTTGAGGGAACAAAAGAAAGTTGGTAGATTATTCCCAAAGCAGATACAGTACAGTAATACCTCATGCAAAGTCCGCTTCATACAACGTCGGATTCATACAACATTGCCTAATTCCTTGAAAAAAGTTGCCTCATACAAAGTTGCTGCGACTTTGTCCTTTTCCCAGGGGTTTTTTCCAGGTTGCATTGTGCCTGGGCAGTATAAAAGGCAGGACACATGCGTGCATTGCTCTTGTGGGTTTTGCACAAGGCGAAGAGTGTTTAGGCGTGGTTTTGAGCGCAATTTTAATTATTTGGTGTTTGCTACTGTTTGGATGATTAACACTGTGCTGCATAATGGGACATGTTGGCATCCATTTTGTCCATGCTTCCATCCAGTAATTGTTTACAGTAGCTTGTACAAAATGGCTGCAGATTAACACTGGGCTGCATGATGGGACATATTAACGTTTAAACCTGCACTTCATAAAGTTTTCAAAAGTTAAAAACTTGTTATATGGTTTGTCCCCTAAAATCAGGGTTGTTTGATATGTTTTTGCAATATATGTAGCCTTTAGACAATGATTTCTTAAAGTTCTGTCAGTTTCCTTGACTTTGCACTGAAGTACGTGCTGTTACAGTACAATGTATCTCTATGGAAATAATGTTGTATGAGGCATCGCGGCTAGGATTGTGCATGCCTCATACAAAGTCCAAATCCGTATAAAGTCCAAACTTGTGGCACCAAGTTTGGACGTTGTATGAGGTATCACTGTATTCCTTTCCACAAGGCAGGCATTCAATTGTGCAAATAGCACCAGCAGAATGCCATTTGCTACTGACCCAGAGAAGAAAATCAGACCACCAGAAGGGGCCAATCAGAGAAATATGGGGTGTTTGGGTGTGGCTCAAAGTTAATATAAATAACCATTGCTTTCTCCATACCCTTGTGTGTCTTCTTCAGGCTACATAGAGACTCTCTCGCCCGTCCTGAAGTGCATAACAAGATTTAGCTGGTTGCTTTGCGACCAGACAGGAATTTTTGGCTCACACCTAGATTGGCCTTTGGTGTGGTTTTTTTTTGCCTGTCCCGTTATGCATGGGAGGGGATTCAGGTTTTTGGCTGGGATTGGTTTGCTTTAGGTCACCTTGGCAGGTAGTGCAGTCAGTAAGGTCCCTTAAGGCCCAGGGTGAGGCAATGGACTTATTTTATTCTGAACAAACTTTTCCTAGGTGGGGTTTACACCTGGGGATGTAGGCTGACTCTTCCAGGCCATGCATCGGCTGGATGATCGGCAGCAGAAGTGAGGGGAGTACAGAGAAGGACTTGGCCCTCTAGGCCCAGGGGAGGGTACATTGTTTTAGTGTTTGAGAACCAAGACAATGTACACAGCCGAAAGCCATGCAGAAGGTTACAGTGTTACAGCTGGTGATTGTTACATCTACTTAAAGGCACATTACTCCAAACACAACAATTGTGCAGAAGAACAACCCAGACCTCACTGCGATGATTTCTGCTGAAGATCCACTCGATCGGAACAGTTGTTTGGTTCCAGGGTTATATTTTAAATAAAGGTAGCCCTAGTTTTCAACTAAAACTGGTGTCTGACTCTTCTTTGGAGTGGAGGAGCAATGCAAAGTTTTGTTGTTTTCATGAAACTCAATTCTTAGCATGTAAAATTCATCTGGGTATTCTTACATAAGTGCTTCATCCCTTTTTAAACAGAGGAATAATTTATATATTACTAGCAAGGGTTGCCCGGCGTTGCCGGGCTTTCCCCCCCGTGTTTTTTAATTAAAAATGAGCCATTTTTTTTTTTTGCAATAGTGTTACATTGTGTTGGAAGGTTAAATTGTGTTGTTGTTTTTTTTAAAAAATTGCTTAGTCTGTAATTTTAATTTTTTTAATGTTTATTTATGTTAAATTTGTTTGGCTTGGCTGTTATTAACTGTGATCTGCTTTTTTGGGTTTTTTTGAGGATTAATAAAAGAAGAAAGTATGATATAATAACTCAGCACAGGATTTTTTAAAGTTTCTATTGTATTTTATTGACATATATATTTGTGATTTGTGTGACAGTGTGTTTAGTGTAATTTTTTTTACTTGTTTTTTTTGGTGTGACCTTTTGTGTAAAATTGTGAGTTTGTGTTTTGTTTGGGGCTGTTGTGTGTTTTTGAATTGTTTTTACTATTGTGGCCAGCAGGTGGTGCTGGTAGGGGTTATTGTATTTTGACTTTTGTTTCTCTCCTGGCCTCTGGGTGGAGCTTCTTCTGGTAAGTAGGGTCTTTCTGTATTCATTTCTTTTCCAGTCCTGGTGTAGGTAGCACGTGTTCTGGTAAGTTTGCTTGTTTTCTTTGTTTTGTGGGGGGGGCGGGGGGGGGTTGGAGTTTGTATTTTTTGTCTGTTTGTTTTGTTTTTGATTGTGTCTTTGTTTACTTCATATTGTTTTTGGTGTTTTTGTTTTTGTGTATTTTTGGCTGTGTTTGAGTGTTTTTAGTAATTTTTTAAAAAATATTTGTTTGGTGGTGGGGAAGGTACGTGGTCATTGGGGGTTTGGAAGGGTGGGCTAGGTGGTGGGGAGGGGGGCATGGTCGTTGGGGGTTAGGAAGGGTGGGCTAGGTGGTGGGGAGGGGGCATGGTCATTGGGGGTTAGGAAGGGTGGGCTAGGTGGTGGGGAGGGGGCATGGTCGTTGTGGGTTAGTAAGGGTGGGTTAGGTGGTGGGGAGGGTGGCTTTATTGTTTTATGGTGCTTTTTTGTGTGTAGTTGTGAAAGTAGATCGGGGTTTCCCCTTTAATATCAGTGGGTGGGGCTTGCGACCCCCCTCTCCGCTTGCTCCCCTGGGGTTGGGAGGTTTGTGGGGACAAAAGATGTATGTCCCCCCAACTCTTCTGGACCCAGTACACCAGGCACAGTGGATCGATTCCCTCCCCCCCTCCTTAAAACAACTCCGTTTTTAAAGAGTAGAAAAGACGGAGTTTTTTTAAGGAGGGGGTGGGAATCGATCCCCTCTCCCTGGTGTCCTGAGTCCAGAAGGGTTTGGGAAACATTCCCCTTTTGTCCCCACAAACCTCCCAACGGTAGGTTAGCCAGCGGAGAGGGGGATCGCAACCCCCACCCACTGATATTAAAGGGGAAACTCCAGTCGGGTCCTTCAGGGAGGGATAGAAAGCCGGCTGGTGTGTGCTTGGCTGTGACGCGGTGAGTTGTTTTTCTTTTTAATTTTTTGGGCACCGGTTTCCTCAGCGTTCTGTGTGCTCATGGCGCGCAGGACGCTGGGGCTTGTAGTAATGGGTTGGTGCTTTCTGTTTGTGCTGCGTTTTTTTAAAAGGCTTTTATTTAGATTGGCTGCAGCGCGTGTCCGAACGCTGCGCCGTGCGTGAGCCTCTCAGCCTGATTGGCTCTGGTGCGCCGCGGCGCAATGACTGTTGGGACGTGAAGTTCTTTCCCTTTCTTGCCGTTTGTGGGGCTGAGGCCCCTGTGCCGGATTTTTAAATCCTTCGTTGACCTGCGTAGGCAATTCGGCCGTGCGCACAAAGGGTGGGTGCGGGTCAGTAGGGCGACGCATAGCAACCTATGGCCAGTTCCAACGGTGAACCCTTGGATTTATAGGTTAAGGCTTATGGTGAATTAGTTGTCTTTTTTGACATTTTGTCTTTTTATTCACCTATTTCTGAGTAAAACATTGAATCAGCCAAACTGAAATTATTTTATATGCTTTTATTTAATCTATATTTTATGTACAAGTAAACTATCACTGCAAAAAGGTTAAATGTAATCATAACTAATATAGCCAGAAGAAAATATGTAATCACATTCTGAAGTGTTGCGGTATCTGCGAGCACAATTGGCATAAACGGCCCCTGGCAGAGGCCACACCAGTCGAGAAAACTCCTGGTCATTGGGCTCTGCGGGCACAGAAATTGGGGGGCGGATTAAGAGTCATAGGATTGATTCACCCAAATCTGACCTGACCGGCAGTTCTGCTGAGGAAAGCTGAATCGCTAACCCCCGTTAGACATTAAGCAATTCCACACTTGCAGATTAGCCCAAGGCTTAGTGCAAATAGTGGCCATGTTTACCCTTGAGCAAGCCATGAACAATGGATTTCCCCTGTCAGTATTTGCCTTAGTTAATTAACTTCCCCAAGAGAAGTTCCCAATTAACCCGGGTAAATAGGTGATGTGATTTTCTGTCAGATGACGATTCTATCACACGCTGCCTTGAATTCCTATATATGATGATTATTTTCCCTCAATAAACCATCTTGTCTCGTGTCGTTCCTTGACCAGTCTCCTCCGGGACCTCACGGCCACCCTGCGGCCCCAATCCAACAAAGTGTAAAGAATATTACTCATAGTCTTAAGCAGTTTTAACATTAATTATAGTACTGCCACATTAAAAAATTCTACCTAAAGAATTATACCAGCTGGCTTGAATTTCTTTTGTGTTACCCATGTTGTTTTCCTTTTCCTTTCTCTCCCATTAAGTCAGAAATGGGCTATATTTGTCTTTTTTCTTCTATCAATAAACTAAAGATTATCTCCTTGCATTCCTGGCCCTGTCTGTCAACATCATACTATTGTTGACATTAAGATGCTTATGTAGCCTCAACTTTTAAATGCTTGGTCTATAGTAATGCCAGCTGCTATCTTAACCAAAATAATAGAAAAATAAGAATAACAATAACAATAATATATTCACTTGTCACTGCTCCTTTCTAGCGGAATAATCAGAGTATTTTATGTCCAAAAGTCTATTTTGTTTATTTTAGTAAAACAGCTTCTAGTGCCACTTAACTCACAGCTGTGGCTAAATTTGTCAATATCTCTGCTGAGTGACTCAAAGTCAAAACAGCATTTCGTGCTTTTGATTATAATTGCTGATGAAAGTTCAGCTAAGTTACCGGTAAAATAAACCCCATACAACCCTGTTTAGTTTGTAATTTATGGTTATGATTTGTTTGTAGCTCTGTTGGATGGGATGAGGAACTTTCATTTTTTTTCAAATTGTTCAGAGTTATGAATTTTACTAGATGAGCAGTATAGAAATCTAATTAATTGCTGCTGCTGCTGCTGCTGCTGCTGCTCCTGCTTCTTCTTCCTCCGTATCCAAATCTAAATATTGGTGATCCTCATGACAATCAGCCATGAAGACTGTCCTGAGAATATAATGCAGTGGCCTTTCATCTGCCTTCTGCATTGCAGAATGACATCTGTACCACTGATCCAGTTCTGTGAGTCCATTTGGGGACCATCACCCTTCCCTGTGGACTTCAGCACCCAAGCCATTAGTCCTCAGGATTATCAGATTAGTTAACCACCGCCTGACACTCGTCATTGAATCACTGGCAGTATGGTTTACTCCAGGAGTTCTCAACCTACGGCCCGGGGCATGGATGTGGCTGCCACACCATTTTATGGTCCCCCTGCCTCCGCCACACCCGGAAGTGCCATGTGTGGCAGGCAGGGCAAAATGGCCATCTGGCCCTTGAAGCTGTCTGAGGGAGCGTGACCCAGCCCTCGGCTTGAAAAGGTTGAGAACCCCCTGGTCTACTCTATCACCATAACATGATAACCTGGCCAGATTTAATTACCACATGCTAGTTTTTAAAAGCAGAGGAGAATAAAAATTGCTCAATCCTTTTCCTGGTGACTCACTTTCCAACTGAAATTTTTCCTTGCTGTCGTCAACCTTCTAAGTGCAGCCTCAGGGTGTCAGCAAAAAAAAAGAAAGAAAATAGCAGGGGAAAGTTGTGTAGATTGTATTTTAGGGGAAAAGCAATTGAAAGAAGGGTTTCCACCCCCCAAAAAAGCTGTACTACAATGAATATATTATGGAATGCATCTTCCAGTGGAGAAGTGGCTATTAAACTATTAATACATACAGTTATACCTATTAAGGTATTTTGACCTTTAAAGAAACCAGAATAAGCAATAAAATGATCAGATTATTTGCATTTTCCAGTTATGCTCCTTCCTCGAAGATCATGGTATTTTTGAACCACAGCCAAGTGTACTCTGGTAACAATAACCTTGTGTTGCTGGCTAATCTTTTTCACACTAGGTCAGGCAAAAGGAACTGTAGAATGAACTCGCCAAAAGGTGCCTTCATTTTGGCAGTTTCACATCTGGCCTAGACACTGAAGAAGAAGAAGGATTCATCATTCATCTAATGTTTGAAACAAGGGATGGCTGTCCCTTAGAATATCCTATTTTCCATGTTCCTTGTGAATAGAAAACTCTGCGTAAAATGATGACATATAACTGGTTTGAATTCTCAGCGCTAACTGAATCTGATCTTCCTCTAACAAAACAGTATTTTGGTATCTTGTAGCCAGAGTTTGTTAGAATTGTGATTTTGCTCTAGTAACATTATTTTCCAATTTTTTTCATGGGAGATGTTTCTGGCACAATAGGAACAGCAGTAAAGCTTCAAGAGTTTCCAAGAAACAAATAACCCAGTTCTGAGACAAGTTTTGATTAATAATAATTTTGTGTCAGAAATTATTCTGGGTTGAAAGGATTTATGTGGAAGAAACTCGGTTCAGGGGACACGCAAATGAGACTCCTTTCATGTCCCCAAGAGCTGAGACAAAGACGGGTGTTCAATCCGTCATACAGTACCCAAGTCTCGAACTGCTGACTTGTCAGCCTTCCAGATAACAAGGCAAGCTTCTTAACCACTGAGCCACTGCAGCCCCTTACAAGTTTTTATGAGCTTCAGGTGAAGCTGTCAGGGTTTTGCTAAGGCAGTATACTGGGAAGAGCCAATTCGCTCTCTATAATAATGGGACCAAACTTTAGGCTTTATGGTTGTCTGAGGTTACAGCTCCCAGAAGCCCAGCTTTGTATAGGTTGCCTGCACCCTCAGTGTTTAACTCCCCCTATTTTCAAATCCAGATATGGATGTTGAACCATTTTGGGTTTGGGTTTGTTCATTTTTGGCAGCTGGAAGATACCAACAGTCATATTGGCTCTCAGTTTTGACAAAGTTACCATCCCATCTAGTAAAACAATTCATGACAGCACACAGCAGGAGAGTAATCCTTAGACACCAGAACAATGTGAAAGCTTTTAGACTTTCCCACATAATGGTAGTGATCACCAAAAGCAGTAATTCTCTTTCCTTCACATGTCTCAAAAGCCATCAGGCGCAATGCTTCTACATCAGCCACATGATCAACCCATGATATCCTTTTTTTATAAATTTTTATTGATTTTTGCTACTACACAAAATCAAATAAGAAAACATAAGACATACATTAACTAACAAAAATATAACAAAATATAAATCACTCTTTTTATATATATATAAAAGTAAAACAAAGAGGAAAGAATATATAAAATTGATAACTAAACCCCTTATATTCCCTAGCATATATCAGCATTCCAATAATATTAAACTTAATTACCTTACTACTAAACATCCTCCACTCCTCTACACTTCATCTTCTCAACAAATTTTACAATTGGTAGAACTATAAAAAGTGAATAAGAGAAGAAAGAAAGAAAACATCACCACGTGATATATTACAATGCCAAAGGGGAGCTGCATCCTGTATCTTATCATTATAGCCAAAAATTCAATTGATCCGGTACTGGCATATATCCTCCTCTTTTCTTTAATGTATAATCAAGAAATGGTTTCCAAATTTTCCAAAAAATATTTTCTCTAACCATTCCTTTCTTTTCATTTAATTACCATGTCATTTTATCCCCATGATATCCTTAAGCAAAGAAAGCTCCAATACCTTGGCCATATCATAAGGAACAACATAAAGTATAGAATACTCCTACTTGCTCTGAAAGGAAAGATCCCTGGGAAGAGACGCCCTGGACGTAGATGGATTTCATGGCTGAAGAGACTGGTGTGGCATATCCTCAGAAGAATTGTTCTGAGAAGTTAAGAACAGGAAGACTATTGCCACAATGATAGCCAATATCTGGAATGGATATGGCAGTTGGAGGAGGAGGAGGGTGAATAAGATGCTTTTAATTTTCCTCAAATAGCCATGGCTGATGACATCATTACAGTTACACAGTGTAAGGCTGTGTAGCAGGATTCCAGCCTGTGATATTTTAATCAGACAGGAAAAGGTATGCACAGAAAAAGGTATGCACCCTCTTGAGAGAGGGCATCCCTAAAGCCCTGATACTACAACTGAGTGAGTCCTAGAATATAACCACTAAAGATCAATAAAGGCCATTGTATCTGCTCAATGTATCCTTGATAACAGCTAGAGCAGCATTTTGGAAAAATGGATGCTTCTTGATTCTATTTGAGGGTAGCCCCACTTGGATTGTATTGCCATACCTCAGCATGGAAGTTGCTAAGGTATGAATGACCATGATGAATTGTGTCTATTTCAGAAAAGGGAGGGAAGACGGCAAGGGTATAAGCACAGGGGATCCCAAAATAGTAACAACTCCGGGAGCCACGCCAAGAGAGTAAAGGTGTCGTTGCAGAAGGGGAAAGATCAATCGTCCATATCCTTCCGGTAAATTGATATATCGTAGTCCTTTGTCAAGACTCTGCAACAGTTAAACATAGTACACAAAACTAGTATACAAAAAACATATCTATCAATTAATACACTCTAACAGCACGGATATACAAAAATACATAAAGAGAAAAGAAGGGAAAGAATTACCTAGATCATCAATAAACGCACTCAGCTGCCTTCAAAAGTATATTCCTACGAGGTCAGAGCGTTATCTGTAAATGTAGCTAGCCCAATATATAGGAAGGGTATATTCGAAGCTCACAATGCGCACCTGTAGATCGTCAAAGTGCCGATCTGCTGTAACACTTAAAGGCACAATGATTTCGAGAAGAGGAATAAGGAGAAACACAGGGAGAAAGAACTACAAAAAGGCTGAAAGATCATGTTCGTTGTTGAGACCTTTAGGAGCCAAGGTCGAAAACCGATGAATGTAGAAAGCTTCACGTTGTAATAAAAAGCGTGTTTTATCTACATGATGGAACTTGCGAGGAATAGAAAATTTCAAGTATGACCACTCGTATGTCTAAATGGGAATGTTTTTTCTCTTCGAAGTGGGCTACAACAGGAGAGGTGGCAACATTGTGTCGTATATGGGATTGATGTTCGCCAAGGCGGGTTTTCAAGGGTCTAGATGATTGTCCGATGTACGCTATTTGGCAAGGGCAGAGGATCATATACACGGAATCGGAAGTATTGCAATTGGAGAAGGAGGATAGTGCAAGTTTGTAATCACTGCTGGGAATAGAGACCAGATTAGTAGTCCACATAAATTTACAGAAGTGACAATGTCTACAAGTGTGATGTCCCGCGGGCAGTCCAAGTAAGGGAAGGGGTTTAGACAAGAGTTTAAATCCTCCCCCTTGGACCTTTTGGCAGGATCTTCTGGCTTTATTCCACATTGGACTTATATTTGTTGCTTACCGGACTTGTACCTTTTATTACCTTATGACTGTTCGACATTAGATTGATGGTACAATTTCGGCGGTTCCATTGATTATTTGAGATCCTCTTGTCCATGGGTACTCGGGATTCACTTTAGGGATATTGTATGATTCATTGGATGTATGTGACTTATGATTAGTTTATGTGCCATGACATTATGATCCTAAATCCCTATTGTTTTCTCCTTTCAGTCTATTTTATCGGGGTGCTGCACTTGATTACTCATGTTAATAAATATTATTGCTATTTTTATTCATTTGACTCCTGCTCCTAGGGTGTTAACTTCCTTCCCCTCTATTTCAGAAAAGGCTACAAGTAGTGTGCTGTTAGATTCTTCAACTAAGTGTTAGCTGTTCATAATTTACATTCTATTTCTATTACAATGGGAAAATGAAACCATTTGAGATTTTGAGGTCACACATTTCTCCTCCTAGAGAGTAATATATCTCAGACAAAAAAAATGACAAGCAGAATTATCAGCTTGTCAGGCACTGGAAGGGGAAAAAACCCATTTCGTCATTATCTTCCCCTGAACTTTGGAAGGCAAATTGTCTGAGAGAAAATTTCTTCTGACATAGCCAGCATTTAGATAACACAAGTTAAATCCTTCGATTCTCACCGTTCAAAGTAGCTCATTCTGTGAAATTGTTTAGTGAAAGAACTAAAAATGAGGAGACACAGAGAAATCTAGCAAATAGCTAAAAGAAGGAAGGGTGCAACCAGTCAGATTATAGCCTGCTGTTTTGTTTGCTGTGGGGGCAGACTGGTCTGTTCCTCTTTCCACCAGTCACATAGGCAGAATTGCTAGAGTCAACCAATTTTTTCCTACAGCATTCCTGTCTGCTCCTTTCTGAGTCTCTGTCAGGGGCTTCTACTTTTTTGGGGGTGGGGGGTGGGCAAGTAGAATCACTTTGGTTGGTCTGTTTCCAGCACATGTGACTGCTGCACAGTCTAAAAATGAGCCTTTTGGCTGATGCAGTTCCTTCAGGATGGAATTCCCAATACTGTGGGGTGGCTTAATAAGTAAGCCATACCAAAACACTGGCAGATTAAAGAATTGTTCCTACACAGGAGATGAGCGGCACCTGGGGCAGCCTTCGTGCCCTTAAAAGGTAAGTGGGGTGAAGGTAAGTGGGGTGGGATACAGGGACTGGGGGGACATGGGGGTGGGGCAGGTGGGCGGCATGGTTCCCATTGTGCTCCCGTTGCTTTTTGTAAGTTTATATTTTTCGCGCGCCGGCTTTCTCAGCGTTCTGCATGCTCAAAGCGTGCAGGATGCTGGGATTTGTAGTTTTGAGTTTGAGGTTTACATTCGTGCAGCGGTTTTTTTAATGCGGCTCAATTTCAATTGGCCGCGATGTGTTTCCCAATGTTCTTTTTGCTTGCGCCTCTCAGCCTGATTGGCTCTGGTGCGGTGCGGTGCAAAGAACGTTGGGAATTGAAGTCCTTTTTCTTTGTTTGCACCTGCCCCACTGGCGCATTTTCTCAACCCAGCAGTAATCTCCGGACTGGGTTCGGGCGAGTGAAGGAGGCTCGGTATGGGCTAGTATGGCCGGTTACGGGAGCCTTTGTCACAATCCAATGGATAACACTTGGATTTATAGGTATAGATTATTATTGTTATTATTGTTATTGTTATTGTTATTGTTATTGTTATTGTTATTGTTATTGTTATTGTTATTGTTATTGTTATTGTTATTGTTATTGTTATTGTTATTGTTATTGTTATTGTTATTGTTATTGTTATTGTTATTGTTATTGTTATTGTTATTGTTGTTGTTGTTGTTGTTGTTGTTGTTGTTGCTGTTGTTGTTGCTGTTGTTGCTGTTGTTGCTGTTGTTGTTGTTGTTGTTGTTGTTGTTCTTATTATTATTATTATTATTATTATTATTATTATTATTATTATTATTATTATTATTATTATTATTATTATGTGTGCAAATATCCTTTCCCAAAAAAAATCATATTACAGTATTAGAAAAACAAAGTACCATTAAATAACAATTAACAACTAATTAAAAGTAATTCGCAGAGTCATCTTCCCATATCCCTATTTTTTTGAGTTAATATCTTAAGATAATACTACATTAGTGGTTTATATGAGTAAACACAGAAATAGGTTTAACACACCTAACAAAATATATGTTTGAACTATATCAAATTTCTTATTTCAATATCTTTTTTAAAAAATATATTTTTAATTACAAAATTACAGTATACAACAGCTAAAAATATCCAATTTATACAATTAAAAAAAATAACATATATAATATATGTGCCCACCATCTATGGAACTTCTGTAAATTTATTATTATTATTTCCATTTTTCGTGTATTTATTTTATTATTTTTCATTTTCATTTACTAACTTCCAAAAAGGCAATGTTTCCTACTCTGGCATTTTTCCTTTACCTTCTGCTAACATAATCCATACCTTTAAATTTCTTTTCATTCACTCGTCCCTTTTTCAACCTAATTTCACATGTTAATTTAGCATTAACATTTATTTCCAAATCTATTTATACCATTCATCAAGATGAAAATCAAATTTATTTCCCAATGTTTAGTTATGATTAATCTTGCCTCTGTAACCAGTGTTACAAACTTTTCTCTTATTTTGCCACTACAAATATACATTTCTGACATCAGAGAGCAATGCAATTCTATGACATATTGTATTTCCAAATTAACAGGCAATCTCTCATTCATTTCAGCAAAAGACTTTCCCCTATATTTTCTTCATACTGTATTCCTACACTCCCACCATAAATGGAAATAGGTTCCCATCTCCTTTTCACATCTTTGACAAGCTAAGCAGTGGTGGGCTCCAAAAGAATTTACTACCACACTTTGAGCATGATATGGTGGGCATGGCCAGGGGGAAAGCCCTGCGTTGCATGTGAATTAGGACTACTTTATTTCAAAACTTGGGTGGGTGGGACCAGCCAGAATTTCTGTTACCAGTTCTGGCAAACTGGTGCGAACCTGCTGATGCCCACCACTGAAGCTAAGGTGTGAACAACCCCATATCCAGGACTATGCACTGAACCAAGACCCAAGCCAAAGTTTACCTTCAGAACCATGAGTATCAAAGAAAGACCTCTTTGGCCCAAGGACAATGAATACATAAGAAAACAGTAGGTTAAAAGAAATGGATTAAAGAAGTTAATGAGACAATTGTGTGCCTGTCCTATAATGTTACTAGCTCTCAAGACCTAGGAAAAACACGATGGAGACAACAGCTACATAGAGCTTCTACAGATACACTTATGGTCAGCAGTGTTGCATTGTGACACACCTAGTCAGAACAAAACATTGCAGACAAAATGTGCATGATATGGCACAATGTTTATGTCATCAATTAGAAGAACACATAAAAAGGGAGGTTTGGAAATGTTTGAGGTTTATTGGCCAAGAGCATCTCCCAGATGAGCATAGTAATCCTTTAAGCAATAATAAAAGCCATTCTGACGTTAATATGACAGAAATCCCTGAGGTACAGTATTTGGCAATCCAACAGAAGCAACAGAGAATAAAGAACTTTTGCTGAATTAAAGTATTATATAATAAACTTGTAATTTTAATGGAACCTCCCACACAGAGAGACCTTTTCCCTCTAAAATAAATATAGTTAGTATGTTTATAATATAACTAAAACCTAAATCAGATTGTTAACAGCTTTCTGTAGGAAAGGAATAATAATCAGTCAATTAAGCTAGAAGTCTAAAACTTGGCAGCCAGCATTTCCAAATTATTACATATTCTAGTTAGGTCACAGAAAGAAAGAAAACCCTGTAACAAGTTCGCCTTGTAATTAACACTAGAGTAAGATGTAAAGCAGGGGTTCACAACCTATGGCCCATGGCACCAAATAATCTGGCCCCCGGCCTTGCTCCAGCCGCCCCCCTTGCCCACGCACACACCACCGGAATTGGCCATTGACTCATTTGTTGTTGTTCAGTCGCACAGTCGGTTCCGACCCTTTGCGACCCTATGGACCATTGTTCTCCAGGCATCTCTGTCCTCCACCATCCCCCTCAGCACTCCCAGTTCTGTGCCCATTGTGTCTACAATACCATCTAGCCATCTCATCTTTGGCCTCCCCCTTCTTCTTTTGCCCTCCACCTTTCCCAACATCAGGGCCTTCTCAAGTGAATCCTCCCTTCTCATTTGATGTCCAAAATACTTTAGCTTCGTCTTTACTATTAGCCCTTCCAATGAGCAGTCAATGTTGATTTCTTCTAAGATTGACCTATTTGTTCTCCTCGCTGTCCAGGGTACTCTCAAAACTCTCCTCCAACACCACATTTCAAAGGCATCTATTCTTCTGCGTTCAGCTTTCCTAATTGTCCAGCTCTCACATCCGTACATTACTACTGGGAATACCATTGCTTTGACTATTCTAATTTTTGTTTGCAATGTGATGTCTCTGCTTTTCACTATGTTCCCCAGGTTTCTCATGGCTTGTCTCCCAAGAATCAGTCGCCTTTTTATTTCATGGCTGCAATCCCCATCTGCCGTGATCTTTGATCCCAGGAAAGTAAAATCTGTCACTGCTTCTACTTCTTCCCCATCTATTTTCCAGGAACTGATTGGGCCTGTTGCCATTACCTTGGTTTTCTTGATATTGAGTCTCAAACCAGCTTTTGCACTCTCCTCCTTCAGCCCAATCAAGAGGTTCTTTAGGTCTTCCTCACTTTCTGCCATTAGGGTGGTATCGTCTGCATATCTCAGATTGTTTATGTTTCTCCCAGCAATTTTAATCCCATATTGTGATTCCTCCATCCCTGCATTTCGCATTATGTGCTCTGTGTATAGATTGAATAAGCAGGGTGATAAAATGCAGCCTTGTCTTACTCCTTTTCCTATTCCAAACCACTCTGTCATTCCATGTTCTGTCCTAACTGTTGCTTCTTGGTTCATGTACAGATTTCTCAGGAGGCATATGATGTGCTCTGGTATTCCCATCTCTTTAATTACTTGCCACATCTTGTTGTGGTCCACACAGTCAAATGCCTTAGTGTAATCAATGAAACAAAAGTAAACTTGTTTCTGGTATTCCTTTGTTTTCTCCATGATCCAACGTATGTTGGCAATGTGGTCTCTAGACCCCCTGCCTCTTCTGAAACCGGCCTGCACCTCTGGTAGTTCTCTCTCCACATGTTGCTGAAGTCTGTCCTGTATTATCTTGAGCATCACCTTGCTGGCGTGTGGGATGAGTGCAATTGTTCGGTAATTTGAGCATTCTTTGGCGTTGCCCTTTTTTGGGATTGGGACGTATACTGATCTTTTCCAATCCTGTGGCCACTGTTTTGTTATCCAGATTTGCTGGCATATTGAGTGCAGTAATTTGACGCCATCATCTTTTAGCGCTTTGAAAAATTCGACTGGGATACCATCATATCCACTAGCTTTGTTGTTTGCAGTGCTCTTTAGGGCCTTTCTAACTTCGCTCTCCAGGATGTCTGGCTCGAGTTCAGTTTTTTCATCATTGTGGTTAGCAGGAGTGTTGAGGTCCTTTTTGTAGAGTTCCTCTGTGTACTCTTTCCATCTTTTCTTTATCTCTTCTGCATCAGCTAGCTCTTTTCCGTCTTTGTCCCTTATCATGTTCATTTTTGCTTTAAATGTTCCCTTTATTTCCCCGATTTTTCTGAAGAGATCTCTAGTCCTGCCTCTTTTGTTGTTTTCCTCCATTTCTTTGCACTGTTCTTTTAGGTAGTTTTCCTTATCTCTCCTTGCTTTTTTTTGAAATTCTGTATTCAGAAGGTTGTATTTTTTCTTTTCTCTTTTGACTTTTGCCTTCCTTCTTTCCTCTGCTATTTTAAGAGCCTCATCAGACAACCATTTTGCTTTCTTACGATTCTTTTCTTTTGGTATGGTTTTCTTTGCTGCTTCCTGCATGATGTCCTTTATCTCTGTCCATAATTCTTCTGGCACTCTGTCTATTGCGTCCAGGCCATTATATCTGTTCATCACCTCCACCATGTATTCTTTAGGGATGCTGTCTAGGTGATATCTGTCTGGTCTTCTTGTTTTCCCTATTTTCTTTAGTCTTAACCTGAATTTTGCGATCAGTAGGTTGTGATCTGAGCCACAGTCTGCTCCAGGTCTTGTTTTTGCTGATTGTATGGAGGTTCTCCATCTTTGGCTGCAGAGTATGTAGTCAATTTGGTTTCGGTGTTGGCCATCTGGTGATGTCCATGTGTAAAGTCGCCTCTTGTGTTGCTGGAAGAGAGTGTTTGCTATGACCAGTGCGTTCTCTTGGCAGAACTCTATCAATCTTTGCCCTGCTTCATTTTGTGTTCCAAGACCGAACTTGCCTGTTATTCCCTCCACTTTTTGATTTCCTACTTTGGCATTCCAGTCTCCTAATATAATTTGGACATCATTTCTTGGTGTCTGTTCTATGAGGTGTTCTAGGTCCTCATAGAACTGGTCCACTGTGGCTTCATCTGCGCTAGTGGTTGGTGCATAGACTTGGATTACAGTGGTATTGAAAGGTTTGCCTTGAAATCTGACTGACATCATTCTGTCATTTTTGAGGTTATATCCCATTACTGCTTTTCTTACTCTCTTATTGACAATTATGGCTACTCCATTTCTTCTAAGGTTTTCTTGCCCACAGTAGTAGATATGATGGTTTCCAGAGCTGAATTCCCCCATCCCTGTCCATTTGAGCTCACTGATGCCCAAGATGTCAATGCTTATTCTTTCCATCTCACTTTTTACCACTTCCAGTTTTCCTTGGTTCATTGATCTCACATTCCATGTCCCTATGCAGTATTGCTCCTTACAACATTGCATTTCTCCTCCCCCCTTCCTGTCCCTCCCCTTTCTCCACTCTGTGGTGTTAAGCATCCTGTATCACCTAGCCTGCCCTTTTGTTTTGCCTTTTGTTTTGGTCAATAGGGTTCTCTTGGCAAGGTTTATGGCGTGGTTGCCGGTGTCTGCGCCATTTTTCTCTCCTCATACATTTTATCACAGTTTTTTAGAGGTTTAAAACATTTAAGACAACATATTATCATGCATATTATCACACTTTAAAACACAGTCTCTATGTCAGTTTCTGTATTTAGTTAGTATAAAGTCTCTATGTCAGTTTCTATATTAAGTCTTCTACATCTGCATATCAGATACTTATCCTTTGCCAGGGAATCTGAGTCTTGCCCCCTGCTTTTCCTTCTCTGCCCTCTTCCCGTCTTTCAGTTGGTCTTTTCTTGGCCTTTCCGCTGCTCAACCGGCTCTCCTCCTCCTCCTCTTCCTCACCCCCCCCCCGGCTGGGGGTGGTTGCCCGGCGGCCGCGCGGCTGGCCCTTCCGCTGCTCGCTCGCCCGGCTGGCTCTCCTCCCCACCCCCCGGCTGGGGGTGGTTGCCCGGCGGCCGCGCGGCTGGCCCTTCTGCCGCTCGCTCGCCCGGCTGGCTCTCCTCTCCACCCCCCGGCTGGGGATGGTTGCCCGGCGGCCGCGCGGCTTGCCCTTCCGCCGCTCGCTCGCCCGGCTGGCTCTCCTCCCCACCCCCCGGCTGGGGGTGGTTGCCCGGCGGCCGCGCGGCTGGCCCTTCTGCCGCTCGCTCGCCCGGCTGGCTCTCCTCTCCACCCCCCCGGCTGGGGATGGTTGCCCGGCGGCCGCGCGGCTGGCCCTTCCGCCGCTCGCTCGCCCGGCTGGCTCTCCTCCCCACCCCCTGGCTGGGGGTGGTTGCCCGGCGGCCGCGCGGCTGGCCCTTCTGCCGCTTCTGCCGTTCTGTTTATGACAACTGTAAATGAGTCCGCAGCTGTCACAAACATGTTTACTACAGCTGTAAATGAGTCTGCGGCTGTCATAAACACATTTATGACAGCCGTGGATGCATTTTATGGCAACATTTATGGGGGGCACCATTCCAGCCTACTCAGCTGTTTGAGGGGGCATGGTACGGCCCATTGCTGAAAAACATTGAGAACCCCAGATGTAAAGGATCTGCAAAGCAAAATTGGAAAAAACTACTGCTTTTCTCAGAGGTGGAAGTCAAGTCCAATCCTTTGCAACCCCATGGACGACAGCATGCCAGGCTCCTCTGTCATCCACCATCCTCTGGAGTCTGGCCAGGTCTACACCCACTGCACCAACAATGCTGTCTAGCAATCTTATCCTCTGCCACTCCCTTCTCCTTTTGCCTTTGATCTTTCCCAGCATTAGAGCCTTCTCCAATGAGTCCTCTCTTCTCATTTGGTGGCCATATTGCTTGAGCTTCAGCTTAAATATTTGTCCATCCAAGGAACAGTCAGGGTTGATTTCTTTTAGGATGGACTGATTTGATTTCCTTGTGGTCCGGGTGACTCTCAAAAATCTTCTCCAGCACCACAATTCAAAGGCATGTACTGTATTATTTTGCACTCAGCCTTCTGATTATGAAAGGGGCTACTTGTCTCCCGCTGGGACCAGAGGACAGGAAGAGGAAATGTTTAATTTCCCCCCCAAAAAAAAAAATCTCAACTGATTACATCATCAGCTTTCCCCTGTGGAAATTACACAAACAAAAATTCAACAAAACTATGTAAATTGTTAAATAAATAGTAGGTGTTATTATCAGCTTTACTGTTGCTTTTGAGTGACTAAGAAGCAGTGCAAATGGATTTAAACAGAGTAATTGTATTTAATCTGTATACATTTTCTTAGAGGGAGGGACTACTGGGTTTTTAAAATTAAAAATCACATATAAAGTTGATTCAATGCTTTAAAAAGAATACTGTTGTATGGAGGGATGGTTATTTATGAAAAGGGGGTTGGATCTTGCTCTTTTCCTCCCTTTTGCAAAGAGTTCATGGTTTTTCCCCACATCATCCCACTATCCTGATATATGGATAGTGTAAATAATTTTGTTGTTCAGTCTCACAGTCGATTCCGACCCTTTGCAACCCTATAGACCATTGTTCTCCAGGCGCCTCTGTCCTCCACCATCCTCCTCAGCACTCTCAGTTCTGTGCCCACTGTGTCTACAATACCATCTAGCCATCTCATCTTTGGCTTCCCCCTTCTTCTTTTGCCCTCCACCTTTCCCAACATCAAGGCCTTCTCAAGTGAGTCCTCCCTTCTCATTTGTTGCCCAAAGTACTTTAGCTTCATCTTTACTATTTGACCTTCCAATGAGCAGTCAGGGTTGATTTCTTCTAAGATTGACCTATTTGTTCTTTTCGCTGTCCATGGGACTCTCAAAACCCTCCTCCAACACCACATTTCAAAGGCATCTATTCTTCTGCGTTCAGTCTTCCTAATTGTCCAGCTCTCGCATCCGTACATTACCACTGGGAATACCATTGCTTTGACTATTCTAATTTTTGTTTGAAATGTGATGTCTCTGCTTTTCACTATGTTCCCCAGGTTTCTCATGGCTTGTCTCTCAAGAATCAGTCGCCTTTTCATTTCATGGCTGCAATCCCCATCTGCAGTGATCTTTGATCCTAAGAATGTAAAATCTGTCACTGCTTCTACTTCTTCCCCATCTATTTTCCATGAGCTGATCAGTCCTGTTGCCATTATCTTGGTTTTCTTGATATTGAGCCTCAGGCCAGCTTTTGCACTCTCCTCCTTCAGTCCAATCAAGAAATTATTTAGGTCTTCCTCACTTTCTGCCATTAGGGTGGTATCGTCTGCATATCTCAGATTGTTGATGTTTCTCCTAGCAATTTTAATCCCGTATTTTGATTCCTCCATCCCTGCATTGCGCGTTATGTGCTATGTGTATAAGTTAAATAAGCAGGGTGACAAAATGCATCCTTGTCTTACTCCTTTTCCTATTCCAAACCACTCTGTCATTCCGTGTTCTGTCCTAACTGTTGCTTCTTGGTTCATGTACAGATTTCTCAGGAGGCATATGAGGTGTTCTGGTATTCCCATCTCTTTAATTACTTGCCACATCTTGTTGTGGTCCACACAGTCAAATGCCTTAGTGTAGTAAAAAAAAACCAAAAGTAAACTTGTTTCTAGTATTCCTTTGTTTTTTCCATGATCCAACGTATGTTGGCAATGTGGTCTCTAGTCCCCCTGCTTCTTCTGAAACCAGCCTGCACCTCTGGTAATTCTCTCTCCACATGCTGCTGAAGTCTATCCTGTATTATCTTGAGCATCACCTTGCTGGCATGTGGGATGATGTTGTGTTCTGTAAAGCTGTGCCTTTAACAATGTACCTTTGCCATGTGTTAACAATGTAACCTTTCTGTGTGCAACATTATAACCATCAGCTGTATCAATGTAAACCTGATAAGGGGACACGAGCTAGTGACCACCAGAGGGCAGTAGCGAGCGTCCAGCTCTCATGGCTCAGATTCACCTGGTTCAGCAGCGCGGGAAGATTCCCCGCGACCTCTTCACCTGGTCAAGAAGGGCGGGACCTTCTACGACGTCACGCAGGCAGCAACCAATAGTCTGTCGATGAGCCACATTCAAATGTATAGCCAGCTGTATATATTGAGCTACTCATCCGCCATTACCACATGTTCCTCCGGATCATCATGCAATAAACCTGTGTCAAGCCAACCCTTCGGCTGTTTCATTGTCTTTGGTCCCTTACACTAAATTGGCGACGAAGGTGGGATATGGCAGCCCACGGGACCAAGACATGCGCCGGTTTCGAAATCAGGAAACCGGGCGACTGGGAGATCTTCGAGATGGACTTCCAGGCCGCACTGATCGAGTCCGAAGTCACGGAAGAGGCGAAGAAAAGGGCCATCTTCACCAGGATGCTCGGACAAGAAACCAAAAGGAACTTGGTGGACCTGATTGCACCGAGGAGGGTGAGCGAATTCAAGGCCAAGGAACTCATGCAGATGCTGCGTGAGCACGTCCGGCCCGCCACGGCGATGTTTCCCGCTCGGAGTGCGTTCTGGAGGCGAGTCCAAGCGCCCGGGGAGACGGTCGCTGCATTCGTGGCGGCCCTGCGGCTGGCGGCCGGCCCGTGCAAATGGGAGAATGCCGAAATCACCCTCCGGGACTGTGTGCTGTGCGGCCTGAACGACGCCGAAAACCAGCGCACATTAATGAACCAAGAGCCGCCTCCCACGTTGCAGGAGGTCGTCAGAGCGGCCCACGCCGCAGAAGCTACGAAGGCCGGGGTCCAAGAACTCCAGGACTGGTGGCCAAAGTCGAGTCACTCGTGGAACGCCTCCTGAAGGGATTGGAGGGGGTGTTGCCTTATTTTGATGACGTGTTAATAACGGGGGGGAGTCGGGCTGAATTGGCCAAAAGGTTGGGGAAGGTCCTGACGATATTCGAAAAGGCGGGGCTGAGGTTGCGAAAGGACAAATGCGTCTTCTTCGCAACCGAGGTTGAGTTCCTAGGGTTTTGTGTGACTCCTGAGGGAATAAAACCATCCAAGTCCAAGGTGGCAGCCATTAAGAAAGCCCCCCGCCCCACCTCCAAGCCCGAGTTGCAGTCGTTCCTAGGGCTGCTCAACTTTTACCACTCCTTCCTCCCCCGAAAGGCAGCGGTGGCTGAGCCGCTACACAAACTGCTAAAGAAAGACCAGGCATGGAAGTGGGGCGATGACCAAGAAAGGGCATTTAGCGAGCTAAAAAGCCTCCTGGCGTCCGACGCCATACTGACCCACTTCAACCCCAAACGCCCAGTAGTTCTGACCTGTGATGCATCTCCAGTGGGGGTGGGGGCGGTGCTGTGCCACGTGTTGGAGAACGGAAGGGAGGCCCCGATAGCATTTTACTCCAGGTCCCTGTCCCAAGCGGAGAGAAACTACGCACAGACAGACAGGGAGGCACTAGCAATAGTCGCGGGGACGAAAAAATTTCACGATTTTCTGTATGGCCGCCCCTTCACCATTGTGACGGACCACAAGCCCCTGCTAGGCATCTTTACCGCAGATAAGCCCACCCCTCAGATCCTGTCCCCGAGGATGCTCAGGTGGGCCATTTTTCTCAACGCGTATCAGCATGCGTTGGTCTACCGGCCCGGGAAAGAGATCAGCCATGCGGACGCCCTATCAAGGTCTCCCCTTCCCCTAACGCCCAGCCAGGTGAGCATGGGGGAGCGGGACCATCAGGTGCTCATGATAGAGGTGCTGGATTCGCCCCCCGTAGTGCCCGCCGACATTGCCAAAGCGACAGAGAAGGACAAGACGTTAGCGGCAGTTAGCTCCTGGGTGCAGAAAGGGTGGCCGGCGTCCTCCCCAGCGGAGGAGTTCGCTCCATTTTTCAGAAAAAAGCTAGAACTGTCCCTAGAGAGGGGGTGCCTCTTGTGGGGGCAGCGGGTGGTGATTCCCACTTCCCTTCGGCCGCGGGTGCTCAAACTGCTGCACGTCAGCCACCCCGGCATTGTGCGATCCAAGGCGCTGGCCCGGAGTTACTTCTGGTGGCCCCAGCTGGACGCCGACATCGAGCACATGGTCGGCACTTGTGAAAGTTGCCAATGCTCCAGACCGGAGGAGGCCCGCCTTCCCCACAGGGAATGGGACGCGGCTAAGGGGCCGTGGTCCCGGGTGCACGTTGATTTCATGGGCCTGTTCAGGGGCACCCTGTTCCTTCTTGTAGTGGACGCCTTCTCCAAATGGTTGGAGGTTATCCCGGTCACGAGCACCTCCTCGGCCCAGACCATTAGGCATTTGCGGAGGCTCTTTTCCACGTTCGGCATACCCGACACATTAATTAGCGACAACGCTAGTTGTTTTACGTCCTCCGAGTTTAGGGCATTCATGGAGATTAACGCCGTTCGGCACATCACCTCCGCCCCGTTTCACCCGGCCACCAATGGCCAAGTAGAGCGCCTCGTCCGCACCACGAAGGACGCGTTGCGACGCATGGGCCCAGGGGATCTGAACCTACAAGTGTGTCAGTTTCTGCTAGGGTACAGGGTGACCCCATTGGCGTCAGGGTACTCCCCCGCAGAGCTCTTAATGCGCAGGAAGCTGACCACCATCCTTACTAGGCTAGACCCCACGAGGGTAGAGGACAAAGGAAGGAACATCGGGCTAGAGGCTTCAAAGAGTTTCAGTGTAGGCGCCCCCGTGCATTGCAGGAATTACGCCAGCACGGGCCCAGCCTGGGTACCGGGCGTAGTTGTGGAGCAAACCGGCCCCGTGTCGTACCGCGTGGAAACCAGCACGGGGCTCCTGTGGAGGCGGCACGCGGACCAGCTCCGACGCAGGGTCTCCGATGAGCAGGGCACAGACCAAGCAGAGAATGTCAGCGTTAGGGTTCTCCCCCACCCGTTCAGCCCAAGGGGGAGGGAAGGGGGACCGCGGGCCCCCACCAAGGGGGGAGGAGGATATCCTCATAGATACCCTGGGGGATCTTTCCGAGGAGGAGGAACCCGACCCCATACATATCTCGCGGAAGGTCCCCACAAATGCGGATACCCCTACTAAGTTAGATTTTGATTTTCAGAACCGGGGGGGTTTCGGAGTGGTCCCCCACCCATCCAAGCGAGAAGAGGGGTTTTTCATTAGCCCCGACGGCCCCCGGTCTGCCCACAATGGAGTTTTTCCCTTCCCCTAAGGCCGCCAGACAGCGGCAAGCCACTAACAAGTCTCCCTCTCCCATTTCAGGACAAGGGACCAGGGAACAAAGAAGCAATAACGCCCCCGGGGGGGCAGCCCTCTTCACGGCCCAAACGCACATGCAACAAGCCATCTTGGCTGAGAGACTTCGTCTCATCCTAGGGGGGAGGGATGTTGTGTTCTGTAAAGCTGTGCCTTTAACAATGTACCTTTGCCATGTGTTAACAATGTAACCTTTCTGTGTGCAACATTATAACCATCAGCTGTATCAATGTAAACCTGATAAGGGGACGCGAGCTAGTGACCACCAGAGGGCAGTAGCGAGCGTCCAGCTCTCATGGCTCAGATTCACCTGGTTCAGCAGCGCGGGAAGATTCCCCGCGACCTCTTCACCTGGTCAAGAAGGGCGTGACCTTCTACGACATCACGCAGGCAGCAACCAATAGTCTGTCGACGAGCCACATTCAAATGTATAGCCAGCTGTATATATTGAGCTACTCATCCACCATTACCACATGTTCCTCCGGATCATCATGCAATAAACCTGTGTTAAGCCAACCCTTCGGCTGTTTCATTGTCTTTGGTCCCTTACACTAAAGATGAGCACGATTGTTCGATAATTTGAACATTCTTTGGCACTTCCCTTTTTTGGGATTGGGACATATACGGATCTTTTCCAATCCTGTGGCCACTGTTTTGTTTTCCAAATCTGCTAGCATATTGAATGCAGTAGTTTGACACCATCGTCTTTTAGAGCTTTGAAAAATTCCACTGGGATACCATCATCTCCACTAGCTTTGTTTGCAGTGCTCTTTAGGGCCTTTAAGATTTCATGCTCCAGGATGTCTGGCTCAAGTTCAATTTTTTCATCATTTCTATTTCATCACTGCTTTCTTTTGATTGTAACTTTAATTATGTTTTGACACTTTTTGTATATTTTATATTGTATTTTCTTGTTTATGTTTGCTGCTGTCTGCTGTGCAGACAGCATGCGCCAATGTAAACCGCTCGGAGTCGCCTTTGGGCGAGTAGAGCGGTATATAAATTAAAGTTTATTGTTATTATTATTATTGTAATTATCAGGAGTGTTGAGGTCCTTTTTGTAGAGTTCCTTTGTGTACTCTTTCCATCTTTTCTTAATCTCTTCTGCATCAGCTAGCTCCTTTCCGTCTTTGTCCCTTATCATGGTCATTTTTGCTTTAAATGTTCCCTTGATTTCCCCAATTTTTTTGAAAAGATCTCTGGTTCTGCCTCTTTTTTTGTTTTTCTCCATTTCTTTGCACTGTTCTTTTAGGTAGTTTTCCTTATTCTCCTTGCTTTTCTTTGAAATTCTGTGTTCAAATGATTGTATTTTTTCCTTTCTCCTTTGACTTTTGCGTTCCTTCTTTCCTCTGCTATTTTAAGAGCCTCATCACACAACCACTTTGCTTTCTTACGCTTCTTTTCTTTTGGTATGGTTTTCTTTGCTGCTTCCTGCATGATATCCCTCATCTCTGTCCATAATTATTCTGGCACTCTGTCTACCAAGTCTAAGCCATTATATCTGTTCATCACCTCCACCGTGTATTCTTTAGGGATGCTTTCTAGGTGATATCTGTCTGGTCTCCTTGTTTTCCCTATTTTCTTTAGTCTAAGCCTGAATTTTGCAATCAGTAGGTTGTGATCTGAGCCACAAGACAGTCTGCTCTAGGTCTTGTTTTTGCTGACTGTATGGAGGTTCTCCATCTTTGGCTGCAGAGTACGTAATCAATTTGGTTTCGGTGTTGGCCATCTGGTGATGTCCATGTGTAAAGTCGCCTCTTGTGTTGCTGGAAGAGCGTGTTTGCTATGACCAGTGCGTTCTCTTGGCAGAACTCTATCAATCGTTGCCCTGCTTCATTCTGTACTCCAAGACCGAACTTGCCTGTTATTCCCTCCACTTTTTGATTTCCTACTTTGGCATTCCAGTTTCCTAATATAATTTGTACATCATTTCTTGGTGTCTGTTCTATGAGGTGTTCTAGGTCCTCATAGAACTGATCCACTGTGGCTTCATCTGCACCAGTGGTTGGTGCGTATATTTGGATCACAGTGACAATGAAAGGTTTGCCTTGAATTCTGACTGACATCATTCTGTCATTTTTGAGGTTGTATCCCATTACTACTCCATTTCTTTTAAGGTTTTCTTGTCCACAATAGTAGATATGATGGTTTCCAGAGCTGAATTCACCCATCCGTCCATTTTAGCTCACTGATTCCCAAGATGTCAATGCTTATTCTTTCCATCTCATTTTTTACCACTTCCAGTTTACCTTGGTTCATTGATCTCACATTCCATGTCCCTATGCAGTATTGTTCCTTACAACATTGCATTTCCCCTCCCCCTTTCCTGTCCCTCCCCTTCCTCTGCTCTATGGTGCTAAGCATCCTGTATCATCTAGCCTGATCCTTTGTTTTGCCTTTTGTTTTGGTCAATAAGGTTCTCTTGGCAAGTTTTATGGCGTGGTTTGCCGGCTTCTACGCCATTTTTCCCCCCATACACTTTATCACAGTTAAAAGTTTAGAACATTTTAAATGACATATTATCATGCATATTATCATGCATGTTATCACACTTTAAAACACAGTCTCTATGTGAGTTGCTATATTAAGTCAGTATAAAGTCTCTATGTGAGTTGCTATATTAAGTCAGTATAAAGTCTCTATGTGAGTTGCTATATTAAGTCAGTATAAAGTCTCTATGTGAGTTGCTATATTAAGTCAGTATAAAGTCTCTATGTGAGTTGCTATATTAAGTCAGTATAAAGTCTTTATGTGAGTTACTATATTGAGTCATCTACATTTCTGCATATCAGCTACTTATCCTTTGCATGGGGCCCCCTGGTTTTCCTCCTCTGCCTTCTTCCCTTCTGCCAATTGGTCCTCTCCTTCAGCGCTCGGTTGGTGCCTCGAGGCTGGGAATGGAGGGCGCACGGCGGGGCGATGGCCGGTCTCCCGACACCTGGCTGGTCCTCCTCCTCCTCCTCTTCACCCCCTCCCCTGGCTGGGGATGGTGGTGTCCGGGGCTTGGGAGGGCGCACGGCGGGGTGATGTAAATAATTAAACACAAACAAATAAATTCTCACTACACTTTGCGCTTTGAGTGAACCATATGTAGAACCATTTTTTTTTTAGTTACTACCATTAATTGATCATATTTGGATTATGACTCTAGCTAAATTTAGAAAATCTCCTTTCCTCAATGCTTTCTTAAAATGAATGAGATGCATAATCAGGTAGGCTTCTTTCCAACAGGCATTTTTAACCCATTTTAAAGAAAATACGGTATGAAGTAATGTTAGCAGCTGAGGCATAATAACAAATCCAGAGTAATGTTATGCCAAAGGCACAGCTGTGTTGTGATGTACCTATTGATCCATTGGGGAATGCAAACCACATCTTGCAATCTTTTCTTTTAAAAATACTGTGCTATTCTACTCAGCTGAAAAACATGTGGTGGCTAGACGTAGTACATCAGAGCTAGGAATTCACATAATTTAAACATTGTTTTTATCTGACAATCTTGTGGTTGTTCCTATTTGGTCTTGTAGAAGTTTCTTGAACATGATATTATCTTTCTTGCCCTTATATAGCCTGCATGGTAGTTAACTGTGACATAGTATATACATAGTTATGTATATATAACTGATTTGCTTTCATCTAAGTGGTCAGCATATAGCACTGAAACATGCAACAGTAGGAAAGCTATCTGTAAAAATTTCCACACCTATTGAGAAGCGAGCTTACTGAATGCTATAGATATTTATGCTGTAACAGGAGAGAGTTTTAAGACTGCAAACTGTAAACAATTTCCAACCATCTGTTTTATGGTTCTTGTGAAACTCCTCGAACCAGAGCTTTGGCAAGACTAGAGTAAAAATCAAATAGATAGATGCCTACATTTTATTATCAGATAATAGATGTGTATTCTGTAGTCTGATAAATACACACTGGGAACCTTAGATCCTGCTCATCTTTAACAAGTCCTGTGCAAAAGAGCCAGCGCTGTCCCACCATACCTCTCCTGGGGCTCATGTCATCAGGCAGCTGCCGATGCCAACATCACTCCTCCCAGCTGTTAGACCGGAGGGTATAAGAGGCGCCGAGGCTGCTGATGGAGGGTCCCGCCGCGCCTCTCCTGGGGCTCATCTCATCAGCTCTGGGATGGGAGGCAGCTGCCAATGCCACTCCTCCCAGCCATTAGACCGGAGGGTAGAAGAGGCGCTGAGGCCGCCAGCTATGACGTAGAGTGCAGAGCCCTGGGCTCCATAGGACACATTGAGCTGAAGGCCTTTGCCATTGTTTGATTGATACTGTGTATCTGATACCATGTTTATCTTATAGATGTAAATGTAACCATGTAACTTTGTACTTGTATCAGACTATATTGTCACACGTGTGCTGAGTGGGGCGGGATACAAATCTAATCTAATCTAATCTTAGCAGAGATTCAAGATTTATACAACAGCCTTAATACATTTATATTCTTGCTATATGGATTCCATTATTTATATCTATATCTGTAGTATTATGTAATTTAGTCATTAAACATTCAAAGCTGGCAAAGAACCAACTTTAGTGGGCATTTTATGGAACTTTTTAACAAGAACTCAACAAAAAACTTCAATTATTGCTTATATTTTCCACTCATTTTTAAAAAATTAAGCATCGTTCTTTTTTCTGATACTGTACTACTGAATGAAGCTCTCCATAAACAAAAAATCTGACCTGACATGAATAAACAATCCATTTTTATTGAAACAGAAGTTCAGGATAAACTTAGAACATGGAATACTGCACACATAAATATTCCACCTGTCACTTCCTTTTTGCTAATACAGTAAAACCCCTACTTATGAAAAAGTCCGTTCCGTAGGCTTTTGCTTAAATTGGTTTTTATGTAACTTGAAGCAAACCCATAGGGAAAATTATTTTTTACGTAACTCAAAGCAAACCCATAGGAAAAATGAAACTTTTATGTAAACTGAAGCAAGCCCATAGGGAAATTTTTTTACGTAACTTGAAGCAAATCCATAAGAAAAAGAATATTTATGTAACTTGAAGCAAACCCATAGGAAACAGGGACATGGTTTTAGCACAAAATCATTATGTAATTCGAATTTTATGCAAATTCAGCTTGTCTATTTCTACAATCTTTATTTCTTTACAATGCTTCTGTATACACAGAATTTTCCAAAACCATGAAACATCCAGAAGTCTTTTGACATCATTTTGCAGTCATTTATTATTATTTTTTTAAAATTTTTATTAAATTTTAACAAACATACAAAAAACAAAAACAATAACGATACAATACAATAATACATCAAATTCGTAAGAAATAGCACATGAACTGATTATTTACCATATAGCCCACAATATTGAATACCCACATTATGAATTATTACTATAACCATAACAATCATAACAATCATAAAAACTTTCAGTGCTACAACTATTTTTTATTTCTTTACTAATTACACATCACCCTGTGAAGATATACAATGCCCGGAGAGTTTAGTATCTATATCATCTCCAAAAACCTCTTTGAGATGGTACAGGTCCAAAACTATCCTTTGCCATAAGAGAGTGATCCACAAACGGCTTCCAAATACTCCAGAACCTATTTTCTTTTAATTTATCCCTTTTTACTTTAATCTCCCATGTCAGTTTGTCATTCAATGCTAAGCTCCACATTTCTTTATACCACTCTCCAATCTGTATAACTACATCATTTTTCCAATTTCTGTCTATGCATTGTCTACCTGTAGTTAATATAATTTCCAATAATTCTTTTTCCTCCTTATTCAAACCCATGCCTTCCACATTTGTTAATAGGATGGTACCTGACACCAGCTTAATTCTTTTACCCATTATTTCCCCAATCTCTCCTTCTATTCTTCTCCAAACATCATTTATTTTTTTACAACTCCACCACATATATTCATATGTTCCGACCGTTTCTTTGCATCTCCAGCATAAATTATCCCTTTTATTATCCATCTGATGAAGCCTCAGTGGTGTCAAGTACCATTGCCACAACATTTTAAAATTATGTTCCTTAATTCTTACTGACATTGTTCTCATTATCCTCTTTTTCCATTTGTTTCTCCATTCAACCTCTCCTATTTTTATATTTAGATTTTGTTCCCACTTCCGTTTCAAATCATCTTGTGGATCTATACCCTTATTCAATATGATATAAAGTTTGCTTACTAGACCCTTAATATTCTTTTCCCCTCTTCTAATCTTTAATACCAATTCTTCAAATTCGGTCTTTGTTCTATCTATCCCTACTTCCCTTCTATATTTTTTATCCCAATTATCAACCTTCAATTTCTGAAACCAGTTCAGTTTTAACTTTTCAAATATTTTTTTCCTCTTATTTTCATCCTCACATACTTTTAACCAGTCCTTCAATAAACAAATTTCATTTTTGTCCAATATTTCCTTTTTTTCCTTATCTATTTTTATCGGAAAACACACCATATCAGTCAATTCCAAAATTGGAGAGAGATTTGGGACCATATCTTTCTTTACTCTTTTCCACACCTCCATGAGGCCTCTCATCATAGTATTGCTTGTCTTTATCCGTTGATCCTTTATTCCCAAAAAGATCATTTTGCCAATATTCCTATATTTCTTCATCTCCAATTCCTCCCAAATTGCCTTTTCTCTTGCCAAGATCTTCACGACATTCTTAATTTGGAATGCTCGATAGTATGCTAACAAATTTGGCATACCCAAACCCCCTTCTTTCTGAGATAGGTACCAGAACTTCTTTGGAAGTCTAGATTTTTTACCTCCATTACAAAAATTATTAAACATCTTTTGAAACTCATTAATTTCCTTCTCCTTCAAATGGATCGCAAGTGCATCAAAAAGAAAATTAATCTTTGGCAGCAATATCATTTTGAAAATTGCAATCCTCCCGAACCATGACAAATTCAGCTTCTGAAACTCTTGTAATTTACTCTTAAATTCTACTTTCAAACTGTCATAATTCAGTCGTTTAAGTTCTTCCAATTTATTTGAAATAATTATCCCCAAATATTTCAACTTTTCTTTAATTTGTATATTGAGTGTCCCCACTATCCTTCCCATCTCGTTTACCCCCATATTGCACAGCATCAGTTCTGATTTATCCCAATTTATCATCAGTCCGGTTATAGCTTCAAATACCTGTAGTTGATCTTTAATCCTATCCATTACCATCTCTGGATGTTTCACCATCAACAACGTATCATCTGCATACATGCTCACTTTATTACCCATTATCCCTTCTATACTTGGATCATCCCTTATATTTTTGGCTAATATTTCCATTGCCATGATAAACAGGATAGGAGATAGTGGACATCCCTGCCTGGTACCTGCCTCAAGCTTTACCACATCTGTAACCTCTTCATTTACTCTAATCCTAGCATTCCCTTTTTGGTACAATAGATCAATTACCCTTCTAAATCTATCCCCAAATCCATAATTTCTAACTATTTCCTTGATTGAGGACCATTGTAATGAATCAAATGCCTTAAAAATGTCTAATGATAATAAACCCACCTTTTCCTTCGTTTGATTAACATTATCAATTAGATCTAACACCCTTCTAGTCAAGTCCGCCATATGCCTGCCTTTTAAAAAACCAACTTGGTCAACATTTATATATTCCCCCATAAAACTGTTTAAACGATTAGCCAATATTGCTGTGAAGATCTTGGCATCCTGATTTATAAGAGAGATTGGTCTGTACGATTCCACCCTTTCCAAATTCTTTCCCGGTTTTGGCAGCAGAACAATTATAGTATTATACCATGAGGTCAGAATTTGTCCTCCGTCTAAAATATAATTATATAACTTCACTAACTTTGGAACCACAACGTCTTTAAATTCTTTATAAAATTCTGTCGATAATCCATCATCTCCAGGGGCTTTCCCCATCTTCAACCCACTAATTACCTCCTTTACCTCTTTATCAGTGACCCTTTCCTCCATTTTTTCTTTATGCTCTTGTATTATTCCGTTCCCTAACTGTCTCTCCAAAATCGTCTTGAGCCTCTCCACATCTACATCCTTTTTTGCATATAATGCTTGATAAAATTCCCTCACAATTTTACATTTATCCCTATTCTTGTTGCACCTTAAACCTTGTTTATTAACCAACACCCCAATTTCTCTTTTTTCCCTTTTAGCCTTAGCTGCTCTTGCTAATAGTTTTGAACTTCTATTACTAAATTCAAAATACTCTCTATTTAGATAAATCAAGTCTCTTTTAACTTTATCAATATCCTTGCCCAATAACTCCGCTTTAAGTCTTTGCAATTTAGTGAAAGTTTTTTTATCTTTACTTTTTGAATGGTCCTCCTGTAACTGCTTTATTTCTTTTTCTTTTTCTATCTGTTCTGTCTTATGTCTTTTATATTTAATACTCGCCAGCTTTATACTTTCCCCTCTGAAAACCGACTTCATGGTATCCCATACAACGTTAAAATTAACTTCATTATTGTCGTTCCACTGCCAGCTTTCTTTCCACCTTTCCATGATTTGCTCTTTACATTTTCGGTCTTTAAATAGGTTAGGATCGTACCTCCAACTTCTTCCTCTTCGAGTATCTTTTTGTAATTTCAATTCCAAAAGTAGTTTGGCATGATCTGATTCCTTGATGATCCCAATTTCCATTCCCTCTATATCTTTAATCAATTTTTCCGTAAGAAAGACGTAATCTATTCTCGAGTAGGTCCCATGGACGTGTGAGAAAAAAGAGTATGCCCTTTCAGAGCCCTTAATCTCTCTCCAAGAGTCCTTCAAACCCATCGCAGCCATCCATTTGTCTAAGACCTTCCCTTTCAAGCCAATTCCACATCTTGCTATATTCGTACAGTCTAAACCCGACCTTATCAAATTAAAATCTCCAGCCACAATAGTTTTTGCAACATTTTCTGGCTCCACTACTTTCCGAACTTTTTCTAAGAAATCCGCTTGATGGTCATTTGGAGCATATATATTTACCAACATAATTTCCTCATCTTCTATTTTTCCTCTTACAATCAAATATCTACCCTCTTGATCAGCAACACTTTTTGTAATCTCAAATCCTAATTTTTTACAAAATCATAATTGCCACACCTCTCGCTTTTGAAGTTCCAAACACCATCTCATAATGTTGAATCCATCCCAAAAAAAGTTTGTTCGTGTCTTTTGACTTCTGGTGCGTCTCCTGTAAGAACACTATATCGGGTCTATCTTTCTTCAATGCCAATTCCAGCCTCCGGCTCTTAAGAACAGAGCCTGTACCCTTCACATTCCATGTTAATATTTTAATATTTCCCATAATCTATTTCCTTTCTAACTTCTAAACTCTCCGTTGGGCGTGCCATCACCAACCCCTTCCCCCAAAAACACACAAATCTACATAAAACACACACTATCTCTCTCCCCACTTTCTTCAAAAAAAAGCCGCCTTCGACAATCAAAGAGGGGAGAGGGGGGACATGCAAGATGTGCCTACCTACCAGTGCTATGCGCTACTCACCCTTCTATATCATTTAAATGCTTTAAATTTTAATAATCTATTTCTCATTGCTCCTTACTTGTCTCCTCCTCCACCGTGATCAACGACAGCTCCTCCTCCTCATCCTTTCCCTGCGGTGTTCCAGCTGTGGCACCACTGGCCTCTGCCCTCTCATACTCCCTCCCCAGAGCACCCGATTCCAACAATTCTTTCTTAAAACTTATCCACTCTTCTGAGTCTGTTTTTCCCAACTCCAGCAAACTCAGATACTCCAATGGATTGGTCCCTTCATCAATTACTTGCATTCTTTTATCATAGAAAAAGCGCAGTTGCTGTGGAAATCTCCAGTTGTACCTTATATTTTTACTCATCAACAATTTGGTTATAGGCCTCATCTTATATCTCCACGTTCTTTCTTTCAACGAAATATCATTGTAAACTTCTACATCAGAGCCATCAAATTTCAGGGCATCTCGTCCAGTTCGTTTCAGAAAAGCCATTACTCTAAGATTATCACCCCAATTTGCAAATTTTACCAAGATATTTCTTTGAACCACCCTCTTCTTGGGCCCACCCTGAATACACTTACAATATCTTCCTGAACAAATTCCTTTCCCATATTCAAACCATTTAACCACTTGTTGTGTCCTAAAGCCTGTACCTTTAAACAATGTACCTATCCATGTGTATCCAATGTAACCTTTTCTATGTATAACATTGTAACCTCCAGTTGCATCACTGTAACCTTATTAGGATGCGAGCTAGTGACCACTAGATGGCAATAGCGAGCGTCCAAGCTCATTGGTCCAAGACTCACCTAGAACAACAGCGCGGGAAGATTCCCGCCACTACCTTCACCTGGACAAGAAGGGCGTGACCTGCAATGACGTCATGCAGCCTGTAGCCAATAGGCTATCAAGGAGCCACATTCAAATGTATACCCACTGTATATATTGAGCTGTTCGTCCGCCATTACCTCATGTTCCCTCTGACCAGCATGTAATAAAGTTGTGTTAAGCCAGCTCTTCGGCTGTCCTGGTGTCTTTGGTCCCATACACTAAATTGGCGACGAAGGTGGGATTATGGCTGCCCACGGGACCAAGACATACGCCGGTTTCGACATCAAGAAACCGCAAGATTGGGAACTCTTCGAAATGGACTTCCAAGGTGCGCTGGTGGAGTTCGAGGTGACGGACGAGGGAAAGAAGAGAGCCATCCTCACCAGAATGCTCGGGCACGACGGAAAGAGGGTACTGATTGACCTCATCGCACCCAAAAAGGCGGCTGAATTCAAGGCAAAAGAGCTCTTGACGGTGCTGAGAGACCATTTCCGGCCCTCGGTAGCGATGTTTCCTGCTCGGAGCGCGTTTTGGAGGCGAGTCCAAGCGCCTGATGAGTCGGTCGCCGCTTTTGTAGCGGCCCTGCGCCTGGCTGCCGGCCCGTGCAAATGGGAGAATTTGGAAGTCACCCTCAGGGACTGCGTGCTATGCGGCCTGAAGGACGCCGAGATTCAGCGCACGCTAATGAATCAGGAGCTGCCCCCCACGTTGCAGGAGGTCCTGAAAGCGGCACAGGCCGCGGAAGCCACGGAGGCAGAGGTGCAAGAGCTCCAGGACTGGCGGCCGAAGGCCGACAAAGCAGAGAGTTCGGTGCACGCAGCCCGGCGAATTTCGAAATCGTCCGCCGAAAGCAGCGACGACGAGGACGTCTGGAGGGTCCGAAAGGAGGGCCGGCGTTGCGACGGCTGCGGAGCGGCTCACGACCGTGCCAGGTGCCCGTTCAGAAAGGCCGAGTGCCACAACTGCGGGCGACGCGGGCACATAGCCAAAGTCTGCAGACAACGGCGCAAGGACCGGAGGAGCTCACCTGACTGCCCAGCGAGGGACCGGAGGAGCTCGCCCGACCGCCCAACGAGGCCAGACCGCTCGACGAGACTAAAGGATGGCGCCCGGCCCACGAGGAAGCAGGACGGCGTGGGCCGCATCTCCGACGACAGCGGCGACGACGCCCCGGTTTTCAGCGTGTCCATGGGACACCCCCGTTACTTTGTTGAGGTACTGGTGCAAGGGGTCCCTGTTAGGATGGAGATTGACTCTGGCTCCTCTTACTCCATTATTTCCCAGAGGGAGTTTTTGAGAATTGCCCCCCGCGTACGGCCCAAGCTCAAAGCGTTGAGGTCCACGCTTCGGGACGTGCAAGGGAACAGTATCCCGGTGTTGGGGGTTGGGAATTTCCAGGTTCAGTACTCCCCCTAGTCGTTCTTAAGGGAGGTAATTGCAGCCTCCTCGGGACTCAATGGTTTCAGCCCCTGGGTCTGTTCATTGGGGGGGTGCACGCCGTTGGGTCTGACCCGATACAGGAGGTGTGCGACGCGCACCCCGAAGTCTTCAAGAAGGGACTTGGGAAATTCAACGGACCCCCAGTAACGTTCGACCTGGACCCGGAGGTCCGCCCAATCAGACTTAAACCGCGCAGGGTGCCTTTTGCACTCAAGGACAAAATAGAGGCGGAACTGGACAAATTAGTGGGCCAGGGGATTCTTGTTCCTGTTGATTCCGCGGAGTGGGAAACTCCAATTGTCACAGCATTGAAGGCCAATGGGAGGTTCGCATCTGCGCCGATTATAAGTGCACCATTAATAAGGCAATCCGCCCTAATGCATACCCGGTGCCGGTGGTCAGCCATTTGCTAGCCAGATTACATGGGGGGAAGTGTTTCGCTAAGCTCGACCTGGCACAGGCCTATCAGCAACTCATGGTAACCCCTGCCGCAGCTGCTGCACAGACCATAATCACGCATAAGGGGGCGTTCCAGGTGACGCGCCTCCAATTCGGCGTGAACTCGGCGCCTGGAATTTTCCAGTCGCTCGTGGAACGCCTCCTCAAAGGGCTGGACGGCGTTTTACCATATTTTGATGACGTATTGATAACGGGGGGGAGTGAGGTTGAGTTGGCTAAAAGGCTAGACAAGGTTCTGGCGGCGTTCGAACGGGCGGGGTTGAGGTTGCGAAAAGACAAATGCGTCTTCTTCGCGAAGGAGGTTGAGTTCTTAGGGTTCCGAGTAACACCCGAGGGGATCAAACCGTCCAAATCCAAGGTGGCCGCCATCAAGAAGGCCCCTCGCCCCACATCCAAGCCCGAGTTGCAGTCGTTCTTAGGGCTCTTAAATTTCTACCACTCCTTCCTTCCACGGAAGGCTGCGGTGGCTGAGCCGCTTCACAAGTTGCTCAAGAAAGATGCGGCATGGATGTGGGGCGGTGACCAGGAGAGGGCATTCACGGAACTAAAACAACTCCTGGCGTCTGACGCCATTCTGACCCATTTCGACCCCAAGCGGCCGGTGGTACTGGTCTGTGATGCATCCCCAGTGGGGGTGGGGGCAGTGTTATGCCACGTGTTGGAAAACGGGAGGGAGGCCCCAATAGCGTTTTACTCCAGGTCCCTGTCCCAAGCGGAGAGAAACTACGCCCAGACAGACAGGGAGGCGCTGGCGATAGTTGCGGGGACCAAAAAATTTCACGATTTTCTGTATGGCCGCCCCTTCACCATCGTGACTGACCACAAGCCCCTACTAGGCATTTTTACCGCAGACAAGCCCACGCCACAGATCCTGTCCCCGAGAATGCTTAGGTGGGCCATTTTTCTCAACGCCTACCAGCACGCGTTGGTGTACCGGCCCGGGAAAGAGATCAGCCATGCGGACGCCCTGTCGAGGTCCCCCCTCCCCCTGATGCCCAGCCAGGTGAGCAAGGGGGAGCGGGACCATCAGGTTCTCATGATAGAGGTACTGGAATCGCCCCCCGTAGTGCCCGCCGACATTGCCACAGCGACAAGGAAGGACAAGACGTTGGCGGCGGTTTGCTCCTGGGTACAGAAGGGGTGGCCGGCGTCTTCCCCAGCAGAGGAATTTGCCCCATTTTTTAGGAAGAAGCTGGAACTGTCCCTAGAGAGGGGGTGCCTCTTGTGGGGGCAGCGGGTGGTGGTCCCCACTTCCCTTCGACCGCGGGTGCTTAAACTGCTGCACGTCAGCCACCCCGGAATTGTGCGCTCCAAAGCGCTGGCCCGAAGTTACTTCTGGTGGCCCCAGTTAGACGCCGACATCGAGCACATGGTCGGCACTTGCGAGAGCTGCCAATGCTCCAGACCGGAGGAGGCCCGCCTTCCCCACAGGAAATGGGACGCGGCTAAGGGGCCGTGGTCCCGGGTGCACATAGATTTCGCGGGCCCGTTCCGAGGAACCCTGTTTCTCCTTGTTGTGGATGCTTTCTCCAAGTGGTCGGAGGTCATCCCAGTCACGAGCACCTCCTCGGCTGCAACAATTAAGCATTTGCGGAGGATTTTTTCCACGTCCGGCATACCCGACACTCTAATTAGCGATAACGCTAGTTGCTTCACGTCCGCTGAGTTCAGGGCGTTCACAGAGATCAACGCCATCTGGCATATCACCTCCGCCCCTTTCCATCCAGCCACCAATGGCCAAGTGGAGCGCCCCGTACGCACCACGAAGGACGCCCTGGGGACCTCAACCTGCAAGTGTGTCAGTTTCTGCTAGGGTACAGGGTGACCCCGCTAGCGTCAGGCTACTCCCCTGCGGAGCTTTTAATGCGCAGGAAGCTGACCACCATACTCACTAGACTAGATCCCACAAGAGTTGAGGACAAGGGGAGGAACATAGGGTTAGAAGCCACCAAGAGTTTCAGCGTGGGTGCCCCGGTACATTGCAGGAACTACGCCAGCGCGGGGCCAGCCTGGGTGCCGGGGGTGGTTGTGGAACAGACCGGTCCCATATCGTACCGCGTGGAGACCAACACGGGTCTACTGTGGCGGTGGCACGCGGACCAGCTCCGGAGCCGGGTCCCAGGGAATCAGGGCGCCGGAAACACGGATACAAATTCAGCGTTAGGGTTCTCCCCCACCCGTTTAGCCCAAGGGGGAGGAGAGGGGGGTCGAGGGTCCCCACCAAGGGGGGAGGAGAAGGAATTTGTCCTCGTAGATATCCCGCGGGATCCCCCAACAGAGTTTGATTTTGATTTTCAGAACCGGGGGGGTTTTTGGAGTGGTCCCCCACCCATCCAAGCGAGAAGAGGGGTTTTACGTTAGCCCCTGGTGCCCCCGGTTCAACCACAACGGAATCTTCCATTTCCCCTAAAGCTGCAAAACCGCAGCAAGCCTCTAACAAGTCTCCCTCTCCCATTGCAGGACAAGGGTCCAGGGAAAAAGGAAGCAGGAGCGGCCCCCGGGTGGGCCAACCCACATCGCGGCCCAAACGTGAGTGCAATAAACCATCTTGGCTAAGAGACTTCGTCTCATCCTAGGGGGGAGGGGTGTTGTGTCCTAAAGCCTGTACCCTTAAACAATGTACCTATCTTTTGTGTATCCAATGTAACCTTTTCTATGTATAACATCGTAACCTCCAGTTGCATCACTGTAACCTTATTAGGACGCGAGCTAGTGACCACTAGATGGCAATAGCGAGCGTCCAAGCTCATTGGTCCAAGACTCACCTAGAACAACAGCGCGGGAAGATTCCCGCCACTACCTTCACCTGGACAAGAAGGGCGTGACCTGCAATGACGTCACGCAGCCTGTAGCCAATAGGCTATCAAGGAGCCACATTCAAATGTATAGCCACTGTATATATTGAGCTGTTCGTCCGCCATTACCTCATGTTCCCTCTGACCAGCATGTAATAAAGTTGTGTTAAGCCAGCTCTTCGGCTGTCCTGGTGTCTTTGGTCCCATACACTAAACCACTGAACCACTCTTTCTCTTAGGTGTCCGTTCAACCACCTGATGGATCAAAATATTCTGCTTTCTCATCATATCTTCCACAGCATCAATCCTTTTCTCTTGCTCTTCCAATTTCAGCTTATTCTCCCGCACTGCCTCCTGAGTTCCTTTTATTTCCTTTTTTATGACAATTACCTCATTTTGAACCAATTTCACATTTCCCTCTATTTTTTGCAAACTTAAGTCCACTTTTTTTGAAAAATCTGCAACAGATGATACCACCTTATCTTGTTTTTTCATCATTTCATTTCTATCTTTCACCCTTGATTCCTCATTCTTCTCCAATTTCTGGAACAATTTTCCAATTTCCACCATAATTTGAGTATGGTCATAGGGCTCAGGTGGCGGTGATGGCGGCTGAGGGGCTTCTTCCATTGGTGCTTTTTCTTTCCTCTTAGACTTCACTACTGGTTCTTCCTCTTTTGCTTTCCCTCTTGTGCCTTTATCCATAATGACACGCAATAGGAGAGTCCAGTGTTGCAGAACGTTGCAAAATCCTAGCCAGTCCAGACAAGCCTGTGCCGCTGCAACCACTAGTACCTCATATCCACGCAAGGCAAACAAAGCTTATAAGGAGGAAGGAATCCAGCAGAGAGTTAGTTGCTATAATCCACAAAAAGAGAACAGGAACCGGAATATGCTCCAAACAAAAAAAAAGAAAAAAAGAAAAATCCACATCCGACCCGTTTCCCCAAAGCAAGCAGTCCAACTATTCACCTTCCAAACCACGAAAATAAAGGCTCCAAGGAAACGGTCACCCAGATTTTTTCATTTGAGTCTAAGCCACCGGGAAGGGGGGTGAGAAGAGAAAAAAAGCCCAAAATCCAAGCAAGGAAGGAAGAAAAACAGGAGGAGCAATATGTCCAAAAAGAAAATATTATTTGTAATCCACACGGTGAAGGAATAAAAAGAAAAACAAGTTAATCCTTCTCTTGAAGCGAACGACTCAAAGTGCCCTTTTCCAGCCGGTACATTAACTTCAGGGGGAAACCCCCCTTCTTCCTCTGTGAATCGGCAGACTTTCCCCACACACTTTAGCCTCGGGACACTCTGCAGCCTTCAAAAACTGGAGCCCAGACGAGAGCTTCTTAAGCCACTTTAGTATTGCCAAAACACGCCGCGGTTTTCCTGGGGCGCAGGGAAGCCATAGACCATAGCACAATCACTTTCGTTTTCCAGGACCGCCGCCATTAATGGGGCAACCGCCCGATTTCATCCACTTCCATCCACTTCCAATTTCAGGCTCTTCTAAGCAAAATCCCCAATTAACTTTAACTTTTCCATATAGACTTTCGTGAACTTACATAAAATTGCTTTCTTGCCGATTCTACTGCCGCCTCAAATCTCCGCCGTCTCACTGGTCCCATTCTCGGCTCCTCGGCAGGGGAAGCCGCGGCTTCTGTCGCGAGCCTGGCCTGCCCAGGAAACCTCCCAAACTTCGACCGCCTGACTTCAAAACTTTCCAGTTAGGCAAGCAGGAGTCTTATCGACAAAAAATACCACTTTAAAATTTCCCCATTTTGCTCAGTCACTTTAGTTACCACTTTGATAAGAGCGAGCGTCTGGATCAAGATGTTACTCGTCGGCCATCTTAGCCACTCCCCCATTTTGCAGTCATGAAGAACTATATGTACATGTGCTTAAAAATATGAAAACTAGACTTAAGATACAGGAAAATACTTAAGCTAGAAACCCAGCCAAATATAGGAGCATAAAATTCAAATATATATATAAAGTACATAAAATGCTTGAAAGAATGCTTCAGTTGAATTTTAAAATGCAAGAGCTTACATGCTGAAAAAGCATATTGAAAAATAATATATTTAAAAAAACATCTAAGCATGATATAACAGTTCTTAAGCCTTAAGTTTAATTAAAATAAAATAACACAGAGAGGTTTTTTCAGTATGCTCACCCATATTGTGCCTTCTTGAATCTATGGACAATAAAGTCCATAATATGTTATGGCTTTTGGGGAAACCAGCTGCCTTTACTGCTACATGATGATGGCATTGTTGATATCAGCATAGCCTCCTGGAGAGCTGTGATGTGTTTCTCCTTGGGAGGGAATTGACCTATGTGAGTCTGATTCTCTGACTATCTTTCTGTACATTATTTATACTCTTTAATTGGCCTTATCTAAACATAAATATCTTCTTAGTAGACCTTGGCTCTGGTAGTTATTGGCTAAGTTAACTATTTGTATCTCATAGATTTGGCAAACTTACATCACTGCAACCTTAGCAATCTAATATCATTTCTTAAATTATTGTCTATTTTAGCTAAAGGCTAATAAGCTATTTACTTATCTATTGACATACTGTAGTTAGCAAACTGCATCTGTTGCGGCTTTGTATCCATTTTTACAGAAACCAGTAGGTGATGCTGTTGTATAACAAATATTTTTCCTTTCATTCATTTTCATTCACATTCAGCCACATTCATTAATTGTTTAGATATTGCAAGGTACAATATATTGATGTTTACATAGCAAGAGAGGGACATATTCATTTTCCAAAAAGATATATATTTGTTTGTGGCTGTCTTAACCAAAACAACTTTTAAGCTTTGTTTTAAACTGACGCTAATTTTGTTCTCTTTCTCCAAACCTCCTTCAGTGTTTTAACTCTTTTACACTCACAAGGCATTTTAAATTTCCATATTTTTATCAACTCATTATTATTTTTTGTAAAGTGAGATAAGTTAATTTAACTCACGTATGTACATCTGTCTGAGGCTTCATTAATGTCTTCACAGACCTTGCATTCTTTATTTTGGCTGCTTCCTTATCCCCTTTGTCAACATCAAAAGAAAAGCTATTGTATCAACTATGACACATGATTGTGATATACCTTGCATTACTTTGTGTTCAATAAACACATAAGCAGCACAGAAGTGTTGGATTAGTCGGGCCTTATCTCCAAATTTTGTCTATTGCTGTTACAAAAAAAGGGATTATGCAGAAATAATACCAGCAGAGCTGAACAGTTGCATTGTATTCCCTATATATAAAACACAGCTGTTTCCCTTAAAAATACATTTTACACTCAATAGCATAAATAATATTTTGGTAGAAGTGTTTGGGGATGATAACAATTGAGAAGCTGTGCTAAAATGGGGTGGAAGCCTTCCAGGTAGCTCTTATTAACAATAGCAAGGTGTCCCCCCCCCCCCCAATCTTTCAATAGTGAAAGATAAATGCAGCTTTTAGGCATTGTCACTAAGAACTCAGTTACTTGAAAGTAAATCAATATACTACAGAATGAAGCTGAATCTACAAGAATCTAAGAAAACTGGAATTTTACATCAACACAGTTGTTTGAGAGTGTGCAGAACAGGAAACTTTACACCTGTGTCTGTTTACTCTATGCCTATTGACCAACATATCTATGACTATTGACCAACATGCTCAAGTGAACGCGGCTGGCAGACGCCAACACACAGTGTGAATGTGGGAGACACAGAAGCCGGCTCATTTGCTGGTCTGCTGATTGCTGCCAGAGACATGCACCGATGAGGACTTGGGTTTGGCCATTGACAAAGCGAAGAAAGTGGCTTTATTTTGGCACTCCAGGGTTTGATTGGGACATGAAAGAAGAAGAAGCATTGAGTTCATGCTGACTGTTCCAGATGTTGCCTGAAAAAATTAACTGATATATGTATTAACTGTTATTGAGCACTTCCCCTAGTTCTGGTGCAAGATCTTTCATGTGAAGTTCCCATTCTCTTAGTAAACTCATGTCACAGTTTACTGTGACAAGTTTTTTAACCAGCATTTCATTTTGTTTCCAAGAAATATAAGCTACCTTATATCAGCCACAATCCAGTCCTTTTAAGTCTTATCAACTTGTCAGAAAGAGGCATTTTTTAATTAGGACCATTGAGCACTTACATTTTTAATGCCAAAGCTTTTCTGTAAACATTCATATATGAAACTGGAACAGAGGAAGGGGGTCTACTAGCAATCAGCTCAAGTTTCTTTTCTATTGAGACAGCTTTCTTCTGGCACAATCTGTGGGTGTTTTAATGAACATGGTTGCTAATAAGATTATTACTTTTAAAGCTTGAAACGGTGTGGCTGAAGCAAAAGGAATGGCATGAGATGATTGCATTCAAGTGGATTAAAGATAAAGCCTTCTTGGTCTCCAGTTATGTAATTCCTCATTCCATTAAAGGAAAAGACAATAGTCCTTATATTAGAGAAGCAGTGTTATTAAAGCAGTATTATTAAATTGTGGTGCTAATTAAATTTCTAACAGAAGAAGTAGTTGTGCATTTCCGACATCACTGTAGTATATATAACAGTTTCAAAACAGAGCACAATCAAAGCAGAGCACAGCCAAAAAGCTCCACCTTGTTTTATCACACAGGTAACTAGAATTTCTAAGAGGAGTGATCTGTATTATTAATTACAAGTACTGTATTTGTGCTAGTATTGGAATATCAGTGTAGAGTAAAAGAGAAAGCAAAGAAGAAGTATGAAATTTAGGCAATTAGCTAAATTCACAGTAAAGCTGTAAATAGCCATTTTAGCACCAGGGAAAGCAGTGCAAACTATATCCCTAAATCAGCTTTGTAATTCATGTTAAGAGCCCTGGTGGTGCAGTGGTTAAACTGCTGTACTACAACCAAAACGTTGCAAGTTCAATCCTGATCTGGATAAGGTTGACTCCAGCTCCCATCCTTCCAAGGTTGGTAAAATGAATACCCAGCATGTTGGGGGCAAATGCTAATCACAGTACAGTGGAACCTCATACAACAATCATCCCATATAGCAATGAATTTGGATAACAATTAAGATTGGGCGGGGGGGGGGGGATGGCATCCTGCATAACAATTTTCCCTATGGAGAAAATCGTACAACAATTTTTCAAGGGGAAAAACCACTTGGCAATATATATATATATATCATTGTACAATGCATCCCATAGGGAAAATCACTATACGATGCATGTGTCGTATACCAATTGTTTCGTACAACAATGAGCTCCATGGAATGGATTAAAATCATTGTATGAGGTACCACTGTACCTGTAAACTACCCAGGGAGTGCACTAAGCACTATGGGGCAGTATATACCAGTAAGCGTAATTGTTATTTCTAGTTTGTGAAAATAACACAAATAGCACTGAACATCTTCTCATGGTTGCAACATTGGGACCTGATATAATAATAATTGTGATCTGTTAAGTCTGACGTCTAGTGGCCCCATTCAGGATTCTCTAGGTAGAGAGTACTTAGAAGTGATTTACCATTCTTTTCTTCTAGGGGTGCCCTGGGACTGTGTAGCTTGTCCAGGTCCACACAGGCTGACTTCTGGGCTGCACAGTGACTCCTCAATCAGATACTGTACATAATTCCTAACCACTGGTTCCTCAGCCAGGTATCTAAATTACTAAGCTATCCAGCCAGAAGGATCTGATATACTAAACCAGGGGTTTGCCAACCAGGGCTGGGTATGGCGATGCCATTCCATTCAGCCTATCGACACCTCCACTGTACCCAGAAGTGGAAGTGCATGTTTACATCAGCTGTAAAATGCTATGAACCAATGCACACAGCTGTCATAAACGCAGAAGTGGGTACATTTATGACAGCCATAAATTTGCCCCCTTCCGCTTCTGGGGGCATGGTCCAGCCTGCTCACCTGTCCGGGGGTGTGGCCAGGACGGCACTGTAAAAAGGTTGGCCACCCCTGTACTAAACAATATGTCTCTGCATTCCCAAGCAGTTTGATCTGCTGGCTACATAGCTAGTGTGTAATTAGAGGCCTAATTTATTTTCATATGGCAACAGACCAGGCTTCCAGGCAATAAATGAAGGAAGGGCTTTTTCTCTCTAAAATTTGTTTCCCTGGTTCATAGCGTCAGTTTTCCTATTCTAATTTACAACCATGCTTCAAAATAATCAAATATGAAACTGCTAACATATCTTGAGCTCAGATATCAAATACCTAACTGTCTAGTCCTCGTTTTTTAAAGATTTAAGTCTCTCATTGTTCAATGATATTTTCTCCCACATAAAGTACAGATGACTGTAGCAAGTTCTGTTGGAATATGAATACACTAGTTCAGGATCAGATATTCAGGCTCATAAAATAAAAAGCAGTGGGTCATCCAGAAGAATGATTGCTCCCTTTATTTTGTGACTTCTGTTACTCGATGCAAAGCACCTAATATTATGTGAATTTTTATTCCTTTCCTCAGTGTTTAGGAAACCTATTGATGAAATTATGCAACACATCTTGCTGTGTGGATTTTCCACGCCCGTTGGGCATGGAACGGCCCCGGCAGAGGCCACTACGGTAGAGAAAACTCCTGGCTCGTGGCAACTGTGGGCAGAGAAATTAAGGGGGGTGGATAAATGATAGGGTTTGATTCACCCAACTCCTGACCTGACCCGCGGTTCTGCTGAAAGAGCAAATACCTAACCCAGTTACCCATTAGAGTAATCACTCATCTCCGTGTCTCAGTGTAATCTCAGGCACAAACAGATGCCATGTTTACCCCTGCCTGATCCCTGAACAATGGAGACTCCGAGGTCCATGTTTGCCCCAGTTAATTAACTTCCCCAAAGAGATTCCCAATTAACTTGAGTACACAGGTGATGTAATTTCTGTCAGGTGACAGTCTTGCCACCGTTGCGCTTTTCCTTCTATATATGTTGCAGCCTTTTCTCAATAAAGTACTGATCATATCCTCCTCCATACTGCCTCGTATCGTTCCTTGATCAGTCTCTTCCGGGACCTACGGCCCTCAGCGGCCCCGATTCCTACATCTGGTGACCCCGACGTGATCTACTCGTGAGTAAGAGCGGTCTTCCTCAGAGTAGCGATCACACGGTCCGGTTCTGCGCTTGAACCATGTCTGAACCGTCCCGGAGGACAGCGCGGCCCTCCGTCCGGCAGCCAGCCGATCGGAGGGACGGCCTGCGGTGAGGCAGTCCAAAGAGGCTTTCCTACAGCTTACTCCCGGCTTTCGCGGCGGCTTGCGCCAAAGGGAAACGCACGTTCCGCTCAGGGCAGCTGTGAGCCCCTGACAGCGCAGTGGCCACTGAGGGCCCGTGGCCGCAGTCCACGCTCTGAGCTCTACCCAGAAAGCGACATCGCCAGAACCTGTTGCCTGCCAAAGACGCGTCGACTCGTCCCGAGGAGGAATCTTCCGAGGACCCAATCGCAGGTAATATGAGGACCTGTCCTCAGCGACAGCGTCCATCCGCTAGCCAAAGAACCCATGAGGAGGGGTTCATCATCCTGGCCAGGGTATTTAATTTGCGTTTTCACAGCGGGGAGCTAGCGAGACTTTTGGTGTACCTAGGGGAACACTGCCTGCTTTACCCAGAAGTAGGTACGTTAACCCTCGAGCTCTGGGATCAGATAGGAGACTGCATTCAGCAACCCCCGAAAGCTCCAGGAGGCGTAATTCGCACATGGAGAAAGTGTAGGAAGCTCTTAGCGGAGATAGAGCCAGTCCGGGTAGAGGCCAAAGAACCCCCAAGCCTGCCAGAAGTGCCAGCCAATCCAACGGCGCCTACGGCGCTCTATCCGTCACTCCAATTTAGGCAGGGTAGCGTAGGGAGCTTTCCCCCGGCGACAGCTGCAGACGTCGCCGGTGGAATGCAAGGAATGAGGAGTGCAGGCGCTTCTCTGACAGTTCCAGGTTCCCGAGTTACCAAGAGTCCACTTCAGCGTACCATTGAAGAGGAGATTAGGAAGGGGGAATTGCCAGCAGAAGAACTAGCTGAGCTTAGTAGATATGTCCCATCCGCATGGAAATGGACGCGCTCACAGGCGCACAGCAGATAATTCACTCCCCAGTCCCGTATAAGCTTCTCATGGCCATACGGAAAGCCATCTCAGAAACAGGGCTCCAAAGTCGTTTTACAAGGGGCACACTTCAGCAAGTGTGCGAGAACACCATGTGGATTCCCCATGACTGGAAAGCCGTCATGCGGATGATGCTCAACCCTAGCCAGTACTTAATTTGGGACAGCGAGTTTCGCCTAGAGGCACAGATGAGGGCTGCCAGGATGGGAGGCGCAGTACTTCCTGACCAGTTATATGGTTCAGGTGCCTTCGAGCCCATCGATGCCCAAATCAACTTGCCTCTAGCCACTCTCCAGATGTCGGCCGAGGCCGCCTTTAGGGCGTTTTTCAAAGTCCCAGCAACTGGCAAAGCGGCTAAAAATTACACCGCTATCAAGCAAGGAGCCCAAGAGCCCTATATGGACTTCATCAATCGCCTGGAGGAAGCAATTAGCAGGCAGATTGATAATGAGCAAGCCCAGCAAGAGCTCATGATGAAGTTAGCCAAGGACAATGCCAATCTAGACTGCCATAAAATCCTGCAGTCACTAGGCAATCGTCCCGACTTGACACTTACGGACATGATTAGAGCTTGCGCCGACGTTGGCACTGAATCCTACAAGATGGGATTGCTAGCGGCAGCGGTGCAAGGGGGTAAGAGACCAAAAGGAAAGGCCCAAGGAGCATGTCACAGTTGTGGCAAGATTGGTCACTTCGCTAGGGAGTGCCGATCCAAGGGAGGCGGGCAAAAGTCCAGCCGTCCCAAGGCTCCGAAAACCCAGTGTCCGAAATGTCAAAGAGGCTACCATTGGGCCCGAGACTGTCCGAATTCGGGAAACTGGAACGCGGGCATGTCTCTGGCCCCGGTCCAAACAGAGGCTTCCCTCATTCAGAGCTCACCCAAGCTAGACTAGATCCCAGCCCCATTCCAGGCATTGCGAGGGCACAGGCCAGCCCCAAGGGTAGTACAGGGTTAGACTTGACTTGTCAGGCGGACGTTACATGCGACCTGCTAGGCACGGTCTATCTGGTGGACTCCCAGTACATGGGTCCACTGCCCAAGGGCTTTATAGGTTTAGTTTTGCCCCGCAGCGTAGCTGGAGCACGCGGAATTTTCATAATTCCAGGAGTTGTCGACTCCAATTTTTCAGGCGTTCTCCAAGTTCAGCTTTGGACTCACCTGCCCCAGACAATTCACAAAGGAGACACCTTAGCGCAACTGATCATGGTTCCTTGTCACTCGCCAGCAGATAGCCAGGGAAGGCTCAGTGACAGCTCCGAGTCCAGGTCAGAGGACCGCTTGAGCGCCAGGGAGGCAGTACAAGGATACCAGGTCTTAGCGACAGTGGAGACCAACATTGAGTGGAAACAACGCCCGGTTATCGAGGTATTTCTGAATAATAGAATATTCTCAGGCCTGTTAGATACCGGAGCAGATGTCAGCGTGATAAGCAGGGGCCAGTGGCCAAGGGAATGGGCCATTGAGCCGGTCTCCGATGTGTGGGGGGTAGGCGGCATTCAGGAAGCCGAGAGTGGGTAACAGTCACGATCCCAAAGGCTGACGGCACGGCGGTAATTCGGCCGCACATCCTTGACGTGCACATCAACCTTTGGGGGCGAGACATTTTGCAGCAGTACGGTGCTACGCTTACCTTCGGGTAATGGCGTTGCCACTTAAGTGGCTCACCGATACGCCGGTCTGGGTGGAGCAATGGCCGGTAGTAGGAGAGAAGTTAGTTGCCCTGAAACAGCTAGTGAGAGAACAGCTAGACGCAGGACACATAGAGCAGTCCACGAGTCCATGGAATTCACCAATTTTTGTGATTAAGAAGAAGTCGGGGAAGTGGCGACTCCTCCACGATCTCAGAGAGATCAATAAATGCATACAGCCAATGGGTCCGCTCCAATGCGGCATCCCGAATCCGAACATGATTCCCGAGGGGTGGGAGATCCTAGTCGTAGATCTCAAGGATTGTTTTTATACAATTCCCTTAGACCCCCGGGACCGGGAAAGGTTTGCCTTTACGGTGCCAGTTGTGAACCACAGTGAGCCTATGCAGCGTTACGCGTGGAGATTTTTGCCACAGGGCATGCTCAATTCGCCCACCCTGTGCCAAATTTATGTTCACAATGCACTGGCAATGTTTCGAAACCTTTACCCAAAAGCAATAGTTTGCCATTTCATGGACGACATCTTGGTCGCGATGCCGCAGCTCGGCAGCAAAATGTTTTCTGACCTCCAGGCCAGCCTGGGGGACAAAGGCTTACTCATTGCCCCAGAGAAAGTGCAGAGAACCGAGCCCTTCTCGTACTTGGGTCATCGGCTTCTCCGCTCTTTCGCAGCACCGGTTTTGCCTCAGATCAATTTACAGGACTCAGTCACCTTGGTAGAATTGCAGCAAGTTTTAGGGAATATTAATTGGGCCAGACCGTATTTTCGTCTGGATACGGATCTTTTGAAACCGCTCTTCTCGCTGCTAACCTTAGGTAAGCAGCCGGCAGACCGGATACAGGTTTCTCGAGAAGCGCGCTTAGCTATCGAGAAAGTGAACCAAGTTCTCAGCCAGAGGTGGGTAGATAGGATCACCCCAGGGCCATATGCTCCGATCTTGAATTTGTACATCGTACGGTCAGGATCCATGTTCACCGGAGCGCTCGGCGTAGATGCCGAGAAGGGGGCGAGTATCGTGGAATGGGTGTACCTTCCGAACACCTCTCCACGAAACATCGTTCCTCCCCAAGAGCTGGTCTCCGCGGTGGTTTACCGCGGAAGGCTGAGAGCTAGGGACATTTCTGGGCACGATTTCGCCAAGATCGTAGTCCCGTTCACCAAGGAACAAATCCAGCAGTTGATGCAGCTCGGTGACTCGCTTCCAATTGCGTTGGAAGGATTCACCGGATGCTTGGCATACCACTTGCCAAAGGACCCCAGACTAGTCTCACTTCAGACGCAGACAGTTAGCTTATTCGAATTGCTCTCGCTGGTTCCACTTCAGGGGGCCAGGACAGTCTTTACGGATGGTGGTCGCACATATGGTGTCTTGACTTGGCAGGAGGGCCAAGCTTGGCGCACGCTGCTAACTCTTCCACAGAAGTCCGCACAGCGGGCAGAGTTGGCGGCGGTGAACCTTGCCTTGCGCACCTTCGCCAAAGAGCGCCTAAACATCATTACGGACAGCATGTATGTCAGGAACTTGCTCCACAGTCTACCGGGAGCATACATCACTCCCGCGATAGACAAGAATTTGCTTAGCCTGTTTCTCACTGCTCAATTTCACTTGCGAAACCGCACGGAGCCGCTCTATATTGCCCACATCCGAAGTCACCAAGACCTACCGGGTCCGATTTCCGCGGGCAATAGCAGAGCGGATGCGGCGGCAAAGGAAATTCAGCAACGTTCAGTTTTGGGTGTTTTTACTACGCCAATTCAGAGTCATGCCTTTTTTCACCAAAACGCCAAAGCACTCGCCAGACAGTTCAATTTGCCACTTTCTCAAGCCCAAGGTATAGTTCGCTCTAGCCAGCATTGTGCAGGGGCGCCGGGGGGGCCCTCGTGGGGGGTCAACCCACGAGGGACGGAAGCCAATCAGGTGTGGCAGATGGACGTCACGCATGTCCCGCAGTTTGGCAGATGGCAGTACATGCACATCTGCATAGATACCTTTTCCCAGTTCGTTTGGGCCACGGCGCAGAAAGGGGAGACTGCTTCCCACGTGGAGCAGCACCTCCTTTCCTGCATCGCGGCAATGGGCAAGCCACGGCACGTTAAAACCGATAACGCCCCGTCCTACAGTTCTAGGCAGCTGGCCACCTTCATGGCCACTTGGGATATTCAGCACACTTTTGGCGTTCCTTACAATCCGCAGGGGCAAGCGATTGTGGAACGGGTCAATCGGACGCTCAAGTCCTATATTGACAAACAAACAGAAAGGGGGGAGCCGCCGGCCCTCCCCAAGTCACAGGGCCAGGCACAGCATTGTCTGAATAAGGTATTGTTCACTTACAACCACCTTAATGTTTTTTCGGATTACACGCCGCAGGAGAAGCACTTCCGCCGTTCGGAAGCTCTCCCGCGACCGATGGTCCGATACCGAGTGCCACCGGACCCTTCTTGGAGGGGCCCGGTGCCGCTCATAACCTGGGGGAGAGGGTATGCTGCAGTTATGTCTCCTACAGGTGTCGTTTGGATTCCAGCACGGTGTGTCAAGCCTCACTTGGAACCACATGGCGTGGACCCAGACCGACCAGAGTCCGATCCCGGAGATGGAGGACCTCACCCTGACCGAGAGGACCCATCGGAAGAGGCGGACATGGATGACGGCGCCGAAGGTCACCTGGGGGATGATCAAGGCGCTTTGCAATGAGGCCCAGGACGCCCTCCGACGCGAGGAGAAGGAGCCGACACCGGAGAATTTCTTGGCTGCAGTTTTTGCCCAGATTAATGCCAACTCCGTGGCAGTTCTCATCGTCCTGACCCTTTCCCTGCTTGTGGGGGGAGGCGTTCAGGCCGCCCCGCTTGGGGCCAGCGGTTTGATACCAGACGGAGACCTTTCCGCCCGGATGCATTACAACTTGTGGGAAAGGTTGGCGGGTCTCGTCAACCAGTCCGATTTTTGCCTGAAGCAGGACGCAGGTTCTGCCTCAATTCTGAGCACCTGTCTCATCCCAGTGTGCCACACTCTAGATGCACACACCAGGGATGGCGACTGGTTGCTGAAGAAGATCTTCGGACCGCATCTCCCTGCGAGTTTTGCAGCTTACGCTCGCTGGGGGGGATTGCGGCTCACGATGACTTTGCTGGCTGACGCAGCCACTCTTCACACCCCGCGAGTGGCGGCCAGCCCGAACTCTACTTGTGCTCGAATAGTCGGCTGCGCCGCAGTCGGCCGAACTCAGCGCCGCTGCTTCGATACCGGCAGCAGCAACTGGACTTGTGATAAACCAGAGACACTTGGTTCTATGTATGCTCATGTTACATTACCATCTGGTTGGTTTTTTACATGTAATCAGTATACCTTTAACTACATTCCCGCAAATGTATCAGATTCCACATGTTGCCTTAGTCGGTTGACACTGTTGCTCCCCACTAAGGATATGGTTACCCCAAGCACAAATGTTCCCAATGTTTCAAATCCTTTAGATGTTCCCGCACCCGTAAGGCACACTCGCACGACCCAGTTAGACAGCTCATGTGATAGCAGCTTTAGAGTCCTAAGTCCAGCCGAGTATGTCTCATTGGCAGTCAGCATAGTTGGCGTGCCGGCCTTAGCCGTTGGCAACGCTTGGAGGATCGGTCGTTTGGCTTGCGGATTAGCCAAAGCCATCAACCATACCTCCACAGCGATAGCGCTGCTCAACCGAGAGCAGGCAGAGCTTCGCCACGCCATTCTCGACAATCGAGCGGCTATCGACTACCTCTTATTGCTCCATCATTTGGGTTGCGAATCCTTTCATGGTATGTGTTGCTTCAACCTTACCGATAATTCCCGCAGAATACAGAATCAGCTCACAGATCTCCACACCATAGTGAAGGGTATTAGAGAAGGTTCCGCATGGGAGACCTGGTGGAGTTCATTGTGGAGCTGGATGTGGTCGTGGATTCCGTGGGGGTGGCTCCAGACGGTACTCAAGGTGGTAGTGGGGGTGATCATACTAGGCATAGCGTTATGCTGCTTTGCGCAATGTATTCCCTCACTGATCTCGAAGTGCCGCCCCGAGAAGGAACCCCGAAGCGTCATTCCCGCTCAACAGCTGATGCCGCTCCTACGTAGAGTCGCCGGTCAGGTCCTTAAATGAAAATTAAAGGGGAGATGTGGATTTCCCATGCCCGTTGGGCATGGAACGGCCCTGGCAGAGGCCACTACGGTAGAGAAAACTCCTGGCTCGTGGCAACTGCGGGCAGAGAAATTAAGGGGGGTGGATAAATGATAGGGTTTGATTCACCCAACTCCTGACCTGACCCGCGGTTCTGCTGAAAGAGCAAATACCTAACCCAGTTACCCATTAGAGTAATCACTCATCTCCGTGTCTCAGTGTAATCTCAGGCACAAACAGATGCCATGTTTACCCCTGCCTGATCCCTGAACAATTGAGACTCCGAGGTCCATGTTTGCCCCAGTTAATTAACTTCCCCAAAGAGATTCCCAATTAACTTGAGTACACAGGTGATGTAATTTCTGTCAGGTGACAGTCTTGCCACCGTTGCGCTTTTCCTTCTATATATGTTGCAGCCTTTTCTCAATAAAGTACTGATCATATCCTCCTCCATACTGCCTCGTATCGTTCCTTGATCAGTCTCCTCCGGGACCTACGGCCCTCAGCAGCCCCGATTCCTACATTGCTGTCTTGCCATGAATTATCAAAAAGATGCTGGCTAGCAGGTGAAATATCTGGAGGTTTATGCATGATAAACCATCTACTGTGGAGGTTAAAACATATTCTAAACAGCAGGATGCTTCATGAATGATAAGGATTAAGGACAAATATAATGGGAGCCAAGTCATTGTAAAAGCTACAAAGTAGCCAGTTCAAAAACTGAGTCATGCCAACAGCCTATCCTTGAAAATCCTTCCTTGCCACACTTCTTTCTACATTCTAATTAACTGCACAGTAAGACAAGGCAGTGAGAAAAGAGCAGCTTCTTTTTATAATAATCAGTATTTTCTCCATCAGTGGGGTGATTTAATCCTCAAATTCAAATAATGATGAATTGTACTATTTAATTAGTCCATGTCTGGTAACTGCTTATCTGTTCTTCAGATATAAGAGCAAAAGCTTTCCACTTATTGCTTTTGCATTATTATCCCTGCTTCTCCAGCATAAGATGAAGTCCCAAGATATTCCAATATGTAGTCAGTTGCTGCAGGTACTGTATATGAATTTTAGAGAAACTGAGACATTTAAATGTATCATATATGCCTGAACCCAAAGAAATTAATCAGTTTTACATAACACAACCACAGCCCTATTCAGTCTTTACACTTGAAAAACATGTAGGGAGGAAGAGTAGTAGCAGCAGCAGTATATTTTCCCATACAGTAAATGTGAACATAGTCAAGCAGCAGGAGAGTTACTTAGCATGTCACTCCACAAATATCTTCTCTCCTGAAAAAGTGCTTATGCCACACAAGAATGGTCAGATACAAATATGGTTAAGTGCTTGCACTTTTCAAAATTCTGGACTGAAATCAGCAGCGCTATGAGAAATTGGATCAGCTGAAACCCAAGGTGCAACAGTCTTTTCTTACTTGTATATGGCTACCCTACTTTGTGCTACTTTTGAGCTCTTGCCCTAGAGGGGTACAAAGGCAATGTCAGCAGCCATGGGATACCAATACTTGCTGTCATGAAAATCCAGAGAGAAGTTACTTTTTATTCCAGTTACTTTGTATTCATGTAGGTAACACTGTAGTAGATTTATATTCTCTCTTGTTTGAGTAGTCTAACTCTCAGAAGAGAGCTGCTGTAACGCCATGTTGGCATTCCATTGTCTATGCACACATGAAAAAATAATGCCTCGAGTTACGAATTTTTTTGAGGTATGAAAACAATAGTGCCTCTCTTTCTCTCTCCTCCAATTTAATTCATGTATAACTCCCTCAGTCCACAAAATTAAAAATTAAAGTTCCAAATAGTCTAAGAAGAGTAAAAAAGAAAAGGCTTTTAAAAGCCGAATTATCATTCACTCTCCCAGCAAATATTCCATTTGAACTCACAAAACTGCAGTTGTCGTCTTCTTTTCTCTCTCCTCAGCTATTACAACCATCCGCCAAAACTTCTTCATCATCTACTCTTTACAACTCCACATCACATTGCATTCTTTCAACTAATTTTTGCAATCTTCATATAGTTTCAAATAGTTTCTGCCACTTTTTCTGATTTCTTGGTTATAGTCTGTTTTGATTGAATTATGGTATAGTAAAGGTAAAGGTCATCCTTGCTCAAAAGCCAGTCATATCTGACTCTAGGGTTCAGTGCTCATCTCTCTTTATAGCCAAAGAGCCAGCGCTGTTTGTGTCTGCAGATATTTCCAGGAGCAGGCAAGCCTCAACACTGGAATGCATGGAATGATGTTTACCTTCCGAACAAAGTGGTCCCTATTTAGCTACTTGCAAATTCTTGCTTTCAAACTGCTAGGTTGACAGGAGCTGGGACAGAGACAGGAGCTCATTCTGTCATGCAGTACTTGGGTCTCAACTTGCTGACCTACCAGTGATCAAGTTCAGCAGCTTAACCACTTGAGCCACAACAATCCCACTTATGGTAGAGAATTTTTTTTAAAAAGTTTTCTTTTCTTCTTCAGTATCAGTAATATATTTCTGTAGTCATTATTTTTTATTTCTAGACCTAACACCAGGAAAAGTTAAAGGCAGTAGGAAATGAGATGAATACATGAGATGAATTTACTTAATAAAGGAAGTTGTGTCTTTTAGTTTTCAAGAACTAGCAGAGGTACCCACTTCGCTGGGTTGTGCAGCCTTACCTGCCCTCTGCGCAGCGGCCAACTGCAGTGGCCTCGCCCGGTGTTGCCGCAGCAGGTGCAGCGGGCGCCTATGGTGGGCGCAGTGGGTGCCTATGGCAGCCTTGCTGCTGTGGCTTCCCCCGCTTGCGGCAGCCTCAGCTCAGGTGCCGGTGCTGTGGTGGGCCTACCTGCCCCCACCCCCCCATGCAGGACCTTGACCCCCATCTGGGACCCCCATCTGGGACCCATGCAGGACCCTCACCCACCTGCCCCCAACACCCCTGCCATCCCCACTAGCCCACCCCCACATGCTTGGGCAGGCCTACCCACTGCTGCTCCGGTTCTCTCTTCCCTGGGCATCCACACAGTGGGTCTGACTCTTCCTAGGCTGAGGCTTCTCTGTCGCGATGGCTCCTGTCAGCTCTCCTCCTCTGTTGTCTGGGTCATCCTCCTTGTTTTCCTGTCTCTGGGCTTCTGCTCCGGCATCCTCATCATAATGGCAGCGGCGGCCAGCTCCTCGGCGGCTCTGGCTTCCGGGGGCAGGCACAAGGTCGGATATCTGGCCTGGCATGGTCCCTGGTGCCTTGTGGGTTGGCGTGCACCATGCATGCATGCTGGGATTCTAGGCAGGCGCAGTCTGGGCATCGGCGCCACGCCACCGGGCACTGAGGGCAGCCCCTTTGTGGCCCCTTTTTGGGGTGAAAGCATCCGGATTGCACTGCCAGTACCCTGCGCCAGACACACCTGGAGTGTGAGGTAGGTGGGGCCAGTGTTGTTCGGGCAGGGGGTGCAGGTGTCCCGCTGTGTATAGGTAATATATAGCGCGACACCTCGATTTTAGTTATATAGATTGAGCAGGGCTGTTAATGATAGGCCCTTTTAGAAATAATTCATACAGTTGGAAGTGACTTGATAACATTTGATAACAGCAATTATTTGCCAAAAACTCACAAAAATGTAATATAGAAGCAAGCAAAAGTGACAGGTTTGCCAATTATTATCTAGTATAGTATAAAGATTTCACATGAGATCACTTTTGTTCCATGTAGAAACTGAAAGGGTGATTAGCTCCAGGACTTTGGATCACAGATTTGTTTCAGACATTATAGTAGCCATCTGGTTTTAAAGGTTATCCATATTTGGTATATTGTACATTCAGGTGTATATACTTGTGAACTACAACCATGGAAAAGAGAAGAATCTAGGATATAAAGCAGGGGTTCCCAAGCTAAGGTCCATGGGCCGCATCCATCCCACAGAGCCATTTCATGCAGTCTCCCCATCTCCTCCAAGGGCATTCAAGAAACAAAATGCCCACCCCTTTGAAGCTGTTGCGACCCCCATTGGACAGGCAGGGCAAAATGGCCATCCGGCCCTTGAAGCTGACTGAGAGAACGTGACCTGGACCCTGGCTTTAAAAGGTTAGGAACCTCTGATATAAAGGATCAGTTAGTTTGATGAGACTAGGCTACATTGATTTTTTTTAATCCTTACCTACCTCTGTATCTTAGGACACATTAAATTATCTTGACAATACACATCTATTTATTATTTCAACATTTCAGCATTTTATCTATACCTATAAGGAAGGACGTTAACCATTGGAATGTAACAAAGGCTCCCTCACCCATCCATACTGTCCTGTACCAAGCCACCTGCACTCGCCTTTACCCAGCCCGCACAGAGCCGCAAGGGTCCCGCAGTCGGCAGTGGGGCAACAGCCCCATGAATGCAAACAAAACAAAACAAATTCAATTCCCAGCGTCCTCCACACCGCACTGCCCCTCATCCAATCAGGCTGACAGGTGAGAGCAACGAGAATGTTGGGAAAGGTGGCATGCCCAATAGAAACCGAGCCGCAGGAAAAAAAACGCCGCACGAACACAAACAAAATAAACTAAACTTCAAGTCCCAGGGTCCTCCATGCCTTGACCACTTCAGGTAATCATGCTGAAGGGCGCGAGCGCGCAGAACACTGAAAAAGCCAGTGTACAAAAAATAAAATAAAATAATGCCTCACGTAATGGGAGTACAAGGCCGCCGCAGGTGGACGCAGTGCCTCACGGACTCGCAAACAAAAAACCACAAAAAACCATGATGAGACAACCGCCGCCCTTCTTTCCCGGAGCAGCGGGGAGAAGGACTCCCTCTCCTCCCCGCTACCCCGCCGAAGACATGGCAAGACCACCGCTGGCCTCAAGGTAAGTTGAGCCAGGGTGGGGAAAAAATCAGTAGGCAGAAATTCGTCAGGGGAAGCACCCTCCCTGGTGAATGGCTGGATTCTGCCTTTCTACTACCCACACCGCTATTTTGAGAACTAGCACGAAACAGTGGTGGAGGTAATAGAAAAGCAGTAGCCAGCAATCCGCAAGGAAGAACATCGCCCCATACAGATCGTTGCCTGCCAATCTCCCCGTTAGGTAAGCCAGGGGAAAAAGGAGGCCCAGAGAAGAGAACCATCGTGAAGCAGATAGCTCTTCTCTGCCTCCTTTTCACCCGACCTATCTAACGAACATTACCAGTCAAAGAGCGAGCTGACTGCCGGCTCTTCCTTTTCCCCATCACTGCATCGAAACCTAATTTTGAAGCAGCAATGGGGAAAAAGAAGAAATGACAAACAGGCCATTCTTCACACAACAAAACACAACAACAACAAAACCCAACAGTTAACCAAAACACAAAGTACCAAAATGAATAAAACACAAATAAATAAACAAATAATTAAAATAAACCCATTAAACAGCAAAACAATAAACAACAAAATCAATAAAAACACCCAAAATACCAAAAGCTAATGAAAAACCATAAAAGCACACTAAAAACATCTATCTACAACATGAAAATACCTAACTCAGCAAACAATAATAACACAAATTAAAGAAATAAATACGGAAAAAATCAAAAAAATAAATAACAACCAGAAATAATTAAAACACTTAAACACATATAAAACCCATGATACAAGCAAACAAACAAGCCAAAACACTTATGGGTGGGGGGTTTAAGTAGAAATTCTCTACTTAAGCCCCCCAACCCAACACCACAAAATCAAAACAAAAAAAAAACCAGAATGAACAATCAAGAGCACTTACCAAACATGTCCTCCCTCCATGGGGTCCAGAACTAAACTGAACAAAGAAAGGAAAATCGCAATAATGTTCTCCTCACCTAAAGGCTGGAAGTGTAAAAACAGTCAAAAATATATAAAAAATCAAAATGACAAATATAAATTTAATAAATCAAATAAAGTAAGTCACAAAGCACAAATGCAAAACACCTCCACCCAAACCACCCCTAACCAAAAAACCACAAATAAAAACTGCCCGTCAAGGAGAGGCAAACTATGCTAGTTTCCCTATAGGAAACTCAGGTGAGTATAATGTGATTCCAGTGCCCTGAAGACAGAAAAAAGTGTCAGTGGAGGTTGAGTGAATTTGCACAGCCTGGGGGCTTCAGCCTTCAAAAATATTCCCACCTGATGGACATGCTATAAAGGGGTAAATTGCCTATGCTGTACAGTGTTTTGCAGTGGTTAAAAAGATACAATTAAAACAGTTTTTATCATACAGTGTATCTGTCTGGTTGCTGTGTTGGTCATTATACTCTCAGACTTCTGCTGATGCATCCTTGCAACACAGGGGTTCACTCTACATCTTAAAACACTAAAATATATGTCACAATTATACTATGAAATCTAGCTTAGGCAGGCGGGCAGGTAGCAAGCTTTCTTCTCTCGATAGCAGGAAAATATGTGTATGACCTCCTTCATTTGACTCAATGCAGCAATTCTAGTTTGCTTAACAATGCCAAGTGGATTTTGATACACTCTTAGTGGTTCCTGAGATACCTAGTGTGGTCCTAGAATAATGGAAGTATAGATTCAAATCCCTGCTCAGCCACAGAAGGGTGTGTGTAGCCCTGGTAAAACCACTCAGCTTCTTCACTTACCTTGAAAACCCTATTATAGTTGCTGTATCTTGGTTCAAGCTAGAAAGCACACTACTACTACTACTACTACTACTACTACTACTACTACTACTACTACTAGTAGTAGTAGTAGTAGTAGTAGTAGTAGTAGTAGTAGTAGTAGTAGTAGTAGTAGTAGTAGTAGTAGTAGTAGTAGTAGTAGTAGTAGTGGTGGTGGTGGTGGTGGTGGTGGTGGTGGTGTTTCTTAGAGAAAAATAAAATATACAATGGTATCTGACTCTTGAGGCTACTTGTACATTTTCGTTTTATACACTTAAAGAGTTAATCATATGTTCCTATAAAGGCAACAGTTTACACAACTTGTAATTCACAGGTATGACTCACCAGCCTAGAAAGTGACTCTTTAAAAGAACAACCTGAAGTTCTTTACTTATGACATTTGCCATTTAGTTGTCAACTGATGGCAGCTGTTAAGTTCCAGGATACTGTATTATGAAAAACATGTGTCTGCCATCTCTGATAAAATTCATAGAGTTTCTGAAAGCCAAAACATAAGAAGCATGTGATAAGATCATTAAAAAGATTCCAGTTCAATCCTAAGGGAGTAGGCATTTGTACAATATAAGTCAACAGGTCAGCAAAACTAATGTGAAAACAGGAGTTTGATCCCTTTAAAACAATGACCAAGAAAAAGCAGAAATGCAGCACCATTTTACATCCAAATCATCAGAACTCTCAGATGCTTGGGGCATCATTTAACAGAGGCAGCAGCTTTCAAGGCTGCTTCTACAGTAAATATCTGGTGCCCCATCAGCATACCTGACATTTTCATTTTACACTTTTCCTGCTTCTCTATGGAGGGGTGAGGAAAGTGTAATTTTATTTCCCCTTGCCATTCACATGAGCAGCTATGTCTTTCACTGGTGATTAAAGGGGAAAACACAGGATAATTATTTCTATTCCTCCTTGCCAATCCAGCGATATGACAATTGGCAAGGAAGAGGGAAAAGGCAATTACATTTCCCCTGTCCCTCTGCATAGCAGCAGGGAAATTGTTTCACTTGACTACATGGTGAACTGGTTCAGTGACCATATGCTATAGGTTTGTTTTGGGTGTTCGGACATGTGGAGCAAGTTAAATGTAATTTAACTTCTCCCCCTCCTCTAGCAACCTGAAAATGAGGAAACTAATCTCCATATCTATCTGTAAATCATTACAGTTTCTGAATAAATGTTTATAATTACCAAGCTGAATGAGGTGGGTGTTTTACAAAGAAAAAACATGTCTTACTTTGGTTTACTTATTCTGTAGGTATGTGTAAAGTGAAAGAGATGCACTAGCCCTGCCAGCGTCACTTTCAATTAGCAAAAGAGACCCTTTGAAAAGAGAGAAGATGTTGTATCCATGGGATGTAGAGCATGACTAAAACTTTAGTTTAGGGCATTCACAATAGGCTTCTGTACTTCAGGCTGTTGCTTTTGCATGTTGAAGGTGACAGTGGAAGGGACTGGCGCACTTCCCTCATTATGTGTAGAGCACACATACTTCCAACATACCTGATAATAGTTCTTATTTTAACACTAATTCGATTGAGATTATTATTATTTTCCAGAATGGATACTCGAAGTTATTTTAGTTAAACATTTCTACTTTACTGCTCATTTTACTTGGCTTTCCTATGCAGTAGTGATTCCAGTTTTGCTTCCAGTTTTATCTTGGTCTTATTAAATGCTATCCCTCTTTGTGTTTTTCTTCCTACCTATATAATTTTAATGTTTATTATACTACTCAAAAAAGTTTTCATCAGGCATTTAAAAATACAAAAGCACACAAACCTGCCAAGAAAAAAATCTTACATTTAATTATACAGTATAGCACCAAAAATAATTATAGTGAAATTGAAGTAAAGACTTTGGTAAGAGTCCAAGAAAACATAAAGGGACTAAAAATAACCATAATACTGAATTTTAATTAGTTGTGAGAATTATCTGATATGTACATCACTATGGAACACACATTTCCATGTGTACCCCACATACCTAACAGCCTAAAAAGAACTCTTACTATAACACAAATTGGCTTCAGATTATTGCTCTTTTAAAAACCAACCTCCCAGGCATTTTAGGAACATTTTTCTTTCTTGCTGGTTCGACTTGGCTTTTATGTTTTGTAGTATTTCCAGGTTTGCTGCTGGTTTCATCTTGGTTTCATTATGTGATGTCTCTATGCTTACAGGATTAATATGTGCTGCTTTTATGGTTTATATTTTCCCTATATATATAATTTTAAGGTTTATTATGCCACCCAGCAAACTTTGTTATCATGTATTTTAAAATATAAACAAATAAACCTTCTGTCTGGTAGAATGTCTTATAGTTAATTATGTAGTGCCAAAAATAAATTATGTTAATTTTATGGTTGTAGTGTTTAGTAAAAACCCAAGAAGACATAAAAGGACTGTAAATGGTCACAATATAGAAGACTTTAAGAATTTTGCATAGCTAGGAGTCTTGTATGAATGCAAGGTGTAGAATCAGTGCAGTGCTGCACTTAGATCCACAGCAGCTAAAACAGGCTGGGCAGGGTGCAAAGGACTGGATCTTTTGGAGGTAGTTAAGTGAAAAGGTTTCTATAAGTCAGAAGGGGTAACAAGATATGTTTATGTACTATTTACATCTGAAACAGAATACCAAAAAGTATCCTAGATGGAATCGCAAAGCCTGAAAAGAGATGGAGAGTACCATTTGAAGCTTATGATCTATCACCTGTCATCAGGGCCGCCATCAGGACAGTACTACCAGTACTGCCATATAGGGCCCAGAGCTGACAGGGGCCCTGCCGCCACCAGCCATAACTGTGACATTACTGGGGGGGGGGGGACAATAGGATTGCTCAGTATGGGACCCAGAAATTTCTGATGGCAGCCCTGCCTGTCATGTCAGGAACGACTGCTTTCAGTGGGATAAAACTAATAAATAGCGGGTACAAAAATAATTACAAGTGGGAGGTGGAGTGAAATAGCAAACAACAGGTTTCCTTCATGGTATAGAGCAGGGGTGCCCAAACTACGGCCTGCAGGCTAGACCCAGGTCTCGGCGCCAATTCATCCAGCTCACATCATACAGGTGTGTTTTACTTCTGCTTCCAGGAGTGACTAGGGTGATGTGGGCTGGATGAATTGGCATTAGGGGCCAGGTCTAGCCCACGGGCCATAGTTTGGGCACCCCTGGTTTTAGCAGAGAAAATGGCATCTTAAAATCTATCTCATCCTGTTGCAAAACAGATTGCATGGCATGTTTTACTTCCATTTCCAATGGGGGGAACCACGTGACCAGCCTGCTGAACCATGTGACTGGCCCACTGAACCACATGACCGGCCCATGGTCCAAAAAGTTTGGGCACCCCGGGTATAGACACATAAATTCTGCAGCATTGTAATTAGTATTATTTATTATTCCTTCCTTATAAGTAGTAAGTAGAGTTAGAAAACACAATTACTTAAACTATAGAAACATCTTCATTCTAAACAGGATCAACTCCTCTTGGGTCAAAGAAGAGTTCTGACCCAGTCTAGTTTGCTTGTAATAAAACACGTGAAACGGCTTTGTCTTTTTCAGCCTTTCCTGTGACAGCTGATTTCTAAAACGTAAAGCATCAACATTGACATAATTAATTTATTAATTTAAACAAACTCTCCTGATCAATTTAAAAGATGTCCTTAATTAATTGAACAGCACAGTGTTTTAGAATAGCTGTCCAAACATAACTGTTTGCAAAAGCTGTAGGTGGCAGATATCATCTCAGAAGAGTGCATCTTTTAACACTTTCCTGAAAGTCATTGAATTTACTGGAGGTTACTAGGGGCAGGAGTAAAATTGTAACTTGAAAAGAAGTTACTCCCTTCCTGTCCTCATCAATGATAATTCTCCTGTGTTTATTAGATTTCCTACAAGCCAGGGTTGGAACAAGAAGGAAACAGCCAGTAATTTAAAGTAGGTGATCTCATTCAAATCATTAAAAGATGCAATTATATCACTGAGAGGTTTTACACCTCCCAAAATTAGAGGGTCCTAATTTTCTCTTTCAGTTTGATTTTCTGGATTGCAGAAAGAACAAATGCTATTCCCTGGCTTTTAGCAATAGCTATTACCTAGCCATAGCGCTTATTTATTTATTTATTTATTTACAGTATTCAATTTGTATTGCCACCCCAATCAACATGTGATTGTTTACACTATAGAAAGCCTTAAAATTCCTAAAAACAACGAAAAACTACCTCCCACAAGCACCAATTAAAATCTAGTTAAAAACTTTTAAAAGCATGAGTGATCCTGCTCTAAACAAGCCAGGGGTGAGTTGCTCCCTCTCCACCTCCCCACACCTGCCCTGCCAGCCAGGTTTTCAGCTCTTTCCTGAAGGGCAGCAGCTCTGTCTGGAGACACAGTTCAACTGGCAGGAGGTTCCATAGGGCTGGAGCAGATACCAAAAAGGCTCTTCTTTTAGTGCTAGAGAGGTGAGCCTCTCCAGCAGTTGGCATCCGGTCCGCTCTAGTGGGATGTCCTTGGGGTGATGTCTTTGGGGTGATGCGGTCTCTTAAGTATCCTGGCCCACTACCATGTAAGGCTTAGTGGACTCTCTGGGTGGTTCACAAGTTAATTAGCATTTTGCCCCCAATATGCTGTTTACCCACTTTATCGACCTTGGAAAGATGGATCAACCTTGATCCCCGTCAAGATGGAACTCACAACCTTTTGGCAGCAGCGCAGCAGTTTAGCCACTGCACTCACCAGGGCTTTTGGGGTTCTGATGCTCCTGCTGCAGGTAGGAAACAAAAAGTGCGGAGAGTCAACCCGAAAAACTGGGCGATAAGAAAGAATGCTCTTAAAATGCTTTTTAATATAACATGGGGAACAAGGAATAAAGGTGAAAGTACCCCTGGTAAACAGTATTAGACAATAGAGTAGCGTCTCTGGGTACGCTAGAAGAATAAAGTCATGTAACACTTAAATTACATTTCGAGCGATTACAACAATCTTAAATGCATACATGTATATCATATAAAATACTCAGCTTGAAAAACATGAAGTAAACTTGACGAGGTAATATGAGTTACAAACTTGCAACAATAATGCAAGGAAATCTATATACAATCGTTCATAGAGAGGAAGAGTTCCATGAGTACCAATAAGAGTGACAAAAGTCAATCAATAAACTCTGGTATAATAATTCAAAATTGTATCTAATAGTCTGAGTCTTGAGTGACTTCCTGAAGAGTATCTGCAAAGGGGGTCACAGTGCTCCAGGTGTTCGGGACCATGTGTGGAAAATGACCATATAGACAAAGGCAGAACTTCAAAGTCGATATGCGTCTGGTTTGCTCGGATATTTCATATCTTTCTCAAGATTCTGCAATATTATAATAACGTCATTGTTATACAACCCATGAGAGTATATATATAACGATTTGTACCAATATTAATACCGACATTGTACTTCCTACCTGAAAGACAATTAGTTAGAACGTGCTCATTTACCGCCTCCTGGTGCTTTCTCTTGTTGGGCTGGAGTGTTGGATGCTATTCTACGTGTGTGAATTTAAACGATCCTAATGGTAAATCTGGGACAGGTGTGTTTCAGAAGAGAAAACTGGGATGAGGTTTTAAAGAGAATGCGTAGAGGTTCCCCAATAGCTATTCTTGCAGACGTCAATGGGGCTCAGAGTATCCACGAGGAAAGAAAGCAAAAATTGCTAAAATTATAAAAAAGCAGAAAAATCTAAATCGGTGTTTAGCCCTCGGGGGGTAAGAGTTGCAAACCGGTGTATGAAGAACGCTTCCCTCTGGAGAAGGAAGCGTTCAATGTCCACTATCTGATGTTTCTGTGGTTTAAAGCTTTCTAAAATGACCACTTTCATATTGTTGCATATGGGGCGATGGTGATTTTATTCCTGATCCTCGACTGGTGCTCACTTAATCGAACTTTGAGGGGACGTCTTGATTTACCAATATAAGCCATATTGCAGGCACATATGATCATGTAGGTGCAGTCCCTGGAACTACAATTGGAGAAGCCAGATAACTTTAGTTCGAACTCGCTACTGGGGATCCGAAACTTATCAACTTGTAGCATATTTGGACAAAACTTGCAGTGCCCGCATCTATGGTGGCCTGTGGGAAGAGTCGAAATGTTAATGGATCTAGGTAAGCAATCGGCTCTCGTTACTAGATTACCTAGGGTTTTGGTTTTCCTGAATCCTATAGTAGGACAATTGCATAACCCTGGTATAGCATCCAAAATGTGCCAATGTCAGAATATAATCTTTTTGATATCCTGGGCCATGGGAGTGTGGTCAAGAGACCAGAAAATGTTGTTGGAATTTGTGGATCTATCTTTCCGTTGGAATAAATCAGAACGGGGTCGTGATTTCACTTTGGACAATGCAGTGTTAATGACCTGGTTCGGGTATCCTCGTCTTACCAGGGCTTGGCCGATCTCATTGGCGGCTCTGTTGAAATCTGGCTCAAAGGTTGAATTCCGTTTCGCCCTGAGGAAAAGACTGTACGGGATGTTTGTTTTCAGGGAATGAGGATTAAAAGATTTAAACTGTAAATATGAATGTGTGTCTGTAGGTTTGTGGAATAATTTCATGTTTAATGTGTTATTTGAAATAAAGATTGTCAAATCTAAAAAAGGTAAGCTTTGAGAATGCACCGAATACGTGAAGGAAAGGTTATCATGCAATGAGTTAATCCACGTGATGAAATCATTCACCAAAGAAGGATTTTAAAAACAAAAAAAAGATCATCAATATAACGTTGATAGGTAACGATATGAGTAAAAAAATGGGTTGACGACGGAATTAAGAATGAAGGTTTTCTCAAATTGAATCATAAAGATATTTGCCACCGAAGGTGCAAAATTAGACCCCATAGATACCCCAGAGATCTGTAAATAAAAAGAATTTTCAGAGCGAAAAAAAATTGTGTTCAAAACAAAGATCCAAAATGTCCAACAAAAAATGAGTGGGAGGAGTTTGGTCGAGTCTGGAGTCCAACTGATGGGAAATGATGGTACGGGCTTCGTCTAAAAGGATGTTGGTGTACAGCGATGAGACATCTAACATTAATAACATGGATCAAGCGGGGATTTCTAAGCCCTCCATTAGTTCTATAAAGTGTCCTGAGTCTCTGACATAAGTTGGTGTGTCTGTAGAAAAAGGTCTGATGTAATGGCCAATAAAAACTGCAAGAGGTTCTAATAAGGAATTATTTGCGGATAAGATAGGTCTACATAGTTTAGCCACTGCACTCACCAGGGCTTTTGGGGTTCTGATGCTCCTGCTGCAGGTAGGAAACAGCCACCTCACTGGGGAGTCCTGGCACAGGCAAGAGCTTCCCTCCCTGGCCCCATAGTCTCAGCAAGCAAATTGGATAGGATTTAAACCTGACTTTCCACACACTGAAAGGTCCATGTATTTGGGGGAACTAGTGTAAGCAAGGATGCTTTATGTGGCTCTTCTCCCGGGAAGGCACTGTGGGGAATCAAACTCCCAAACCAGACACGTAAGCTCCTGATGCTATCCAACCCGTGCTTCCTCCTTGGGGCAGTTCTTTGACTTAGAGTAGTAGTCACTTCCAACGGCGCCTTGCTCAATAGTCCCGCTTGGCTCTTGCACACGCCACGCCGTGGAATCCTTTATTTTATTATTGAGTCAATCCACTTCGCGAGGGGCTGCGGTGCTTCAATGGTTAAGAAGCTCCCCTTGTCAGCTGGAAGGCTGGCAAGTCGGCAGTTCGAGACCCGGGCATTGCGTGACGGATTGAGCGCCCATCTCTGTCTCAGTTCTTCGGGACATGACAGGAGCCTCATTTGGACGTTCCCTGAGTGGAGTTTCTTCCGCAAAAAAAATCATTTCAACCCAGAATAAATTCTGACACGGGATTATTATTATCAATCCACTTCGCAGTGCGTCTCTTCCTCTTTTCCGGTGGCTTCCCACTTTTCCTTGCCTTTGCAACTTTCCTTGCCTTCTCATAATAATAATAATAATAATTATTATTATTATTATTATTATTATTATTATTATTATTATTATTATTATTATTATTATTATTATTATTATTATTATTATTATTATTATTATTATTATTATTATTATTATTATTATTACTGCAGTGGCTCAAGTGGCTAAAACGCTGACTGGAGGCAGAAGGTCAGCAGTTCGATTCCCGAGTACTGCAGGACGGAGTGAGCTCCCGTCTTTGTACCAGCTCCTGCCAACCTAGCAGTTCGAAAGCAAGAAATTGCAAGTACTGTAGATAAATAGGGACCACTTCGGTGGGAAGGTAACAGCGTTATAATAATAATAATAATAATAATAATAATAATAATAATAATAATAATAATAATAATAATAATAATAATAATAATAATAATAATAATAATAATAATAATAATAATAATAATAATAATAATAATAATAATAATAATAATTTCGTGTCAATAATTATTCTGGGCTGAAATGATATTTTTTTTTATTTTTTTGCGGAAGAAACTCTGCTCAGGGAACGCCCAAATGAGGCTCCTTTCATGTGTCCAAGAGCCGGGACAGAGACGGGCGCTCAAAACCGTCATGTAGTACCCGGGTCTCGAACTGCCGACTTGCCAGTCTCCCAGCTAACAAGGCAAGCTTCTGAACCACCCGAGCCACTAGGTGCAGCGACCCTTGCCTTCTCCTCTTGTGGCGAGTGGCGCTCAAAGAGCATGAGACGAGACGCCTCAGCCGAGGAGGCACTTTGGTGGACTTTCAAATAAGTAAAGAAGTCGGGGAGGCTCCATGATGCCGAGGGGGCCTGATTTGGGAGCCCGTAGGCAGGCGGCAGGGTAAGCTGGGCTGGGTTCTTCCTCCCTATGCAAGAGCTGGTGGGAAACAAGGCATTATACCACCTGAGTGTTCCCCCCACCCTCACCCATGCCGCCTCTTTTCACACACCGCAGCTGAGGCGCCGACGGCTCGGCGGGACTGCGCTTGGAAAAGGAGGAGCCTGCCTCGGCCATTATTGGCTGGCGTGGCACTGGCGCGCGGGCAGGTTGTACTGGGCGCGAGGCGGCGGCAGGTGCAGGTGCAGGTGCAGCCCGCCCGGGCCCGTTCCTGGCGCGCCTTCCCGCCACCATGGAGGGCAACGGGAGCGCCATGGAGGGCAACGAGTCGGCGGCCTCGTCGGGCGGCGGCGCGGCGGCGTGGGCTTTCGGCGGGGTGCTCTCCCTCATGTATGTGGCGGGCGTGACGGGCAACGTGTACACGCTGGCGCTGCTGTGGCGCTCGGGGCGTCGTGCCCGCGGGGCGCCCCTGTCGGGCTCCATCGCCAGCCTGGCGCTGGCCGACCTGCTCTACCTGTGCTCCATCCCTTTCATCGTGGGCACGTCGGTGGCGCAGGAGTGGCACTTCGGCGAGCTGGGCTGCCGGGTGCTGCTCAGCCTCGACCTGCTCACCATGCATGCCAGCATCTTCACGCTCACCCTCATGTGCGCCGAGCGCTACCTGGCCGTGGCCCGGCCCTTGGCCACCCGGCACGGGCACCGGCCCCGCTTCCGCAAGGCCACGGCCGGCGCCGTCTGGGGGCTCTCGCTGCTGCTCACGCTGCCCATGATGCTGATGGTCACCCTGAGCCGGAGTGGCAAGAAGCGCCTCTGCGCCCCCACGTGGAGCCCCGGTGCCTACCGGCTCTACCTGACGGTGCTCTTCAGCACCAGCATCCTGGGGCCCGGGGTGGTCATCGGCTGCCTCTACGCCCGCCTGGCCACCACCTACCTGGACTCGCAGAGGAACCCGCCCCGCAAGAAGGAGCCCCGGCGCTCCCCACGCCAGAAGGTCCTCATCCTGGTCTTCGCCATCGTGCTGGTCTTCTGGGCGTGCTTCCTGCCCTTCTGGATCTGGCAGCTGGTGCCCCTGTACCACGGGCCCCTCGGCCTCACACCCCACACCCAGAAGTGCATCAACTACCTGGTCACCTGCCTGACCTACAGCAACAGCTGCATCAACCCCTTCCTCTACACCTTGCTCACCAGGAATTACCGGGAGTACCTGCGCCACAGACACAGCACCTTTTACCGCTTCACTTCTTCCTTCCGCAAAAGGGGCCACCACTTGCACTGCTCGTGGCGGCGGTCCCCCTCCTCCAGCACCCAGGGGGAGTCTGGTGACCTGAACATGGACACGCAGAGGGACTCCAGGTGACCTGCCTCCTCCTGCCACTCCTTTTGTTAGGAACTGCCTCCAAAGACCACCCTGACCCAGGTGGGCATGGGCAAGGTAAGGCCTTCTGTGGGATGCGTTTGTGACGAGTTTATATTATGGGACACTAGTAAGTATGTTTAGGATCTAAGTCTGGTCCTATTCCTTTAAAGCAGGGGTCGGCAACCTTTTAAAGTCAGGGACCAGGTCACGCTCCCTTCAGACTGTTGAGGGGGCTGGACTGGTGGTCCCCACACCATAAACGCTACCGTAAACGTGTCCGCGGCTGCCATAAATGCGTCTGCAGCGGCTGTAAATGTGTCTGCAGCTGCCATAAACACATCTGTAGCTGCTTCCAGTGGTTGTGGCAGCAGCAGCAGTTGGAGCGAGGGTGGGGGCCAGATTATTTGGCAGTACATGCCAGATTTGGCCTGCAGGCTGTAGGTTGCCGACCCCTGCTTTAAAGGTTAACATATTTATTTTAGTGTAGGCTTTCCTAGATCAAGATCCACTTTTTCAGACACAAGGGATGGACATAGATGCTTTCTGTTTCAATCTTCATGGTGGTGAGGGTCACGCCTGGGTGAGAATAGAGATACAGTAATAGGCAAAGTGACAATGATTCAGTTACACTGGAGCAGATGATCAAAGTGCTGCCATATTTTGCCTTGTTTTCTCTCCTTTACTCCTGTTACCAGAAAGGTCCCATAAAATTCAAGGGGACTTGTTGTCAGATAAGTCTACGAGATATTGCAGCTTTGATGTAAACTGTGTTAGTTGTGACAACACTTAGAGGTTAAATGTATTACTTTTTAAAGTTCATGAACATTATAGCTTGCATTTGCAATACAGACTCTGCATTTTAGAAAATAATATAATAATTCAAGCATGCGTTACATAAAGATAGATTCTAATTGTCAGTGACCAAATATGTTCTTGAGTAGACTGGAATGCATATAGTATCAACAACTGGGAAACATGGAAGCAAGAGAAGTTGTGGCACAGGGATTTTGCTAGCAGACCAGTAAGGTAGCTGCACTGACCTCTCACACCAACTTCTCAAAGCAGCTGTTCTCTTGCAAAAATTATTCCTTAACTGAGCTACAAACTTTTCTGCTTGAGATTCCGGGGATATATTCTAGATCAGCCTTACTATTTGGTTATGTGTCCTTCCTTCCTTTATTGTAGAACAGAAGTGACCAGGCAGTATCAGTTCTGAGAGCTACTTCTTATAGTTGTATTTTGTTTACAATAGAATGACTCAATGAAAAAGAAGTCAGGGTTCTGGTATCTGCAATAGTTGTGTGGAGGAGACAATTTTAGCAGATGTAGCTAACTTCACCTGCTGAAATTTCCTCTTCTAAGCAACTATTAAAGTGCAGGAGATCCTCTTCTTCTTTTTCTTTGATCACCCAATTTAGTTACAGTGCATAGTACCCTTCCTTCTCGTACTGTGGCACTGAAGTGTCTCTGGAATGAACTATGTATTTAGATTCTTCGTTATTATTATGGGGACAGGGGAGGAATCTCTTTCAACTTGATGAAATCTTTTCAAATGAATGTTTATGTACAAGGAGCTACAGCTGAAAGTTAACCTATCTGGAAGAGAAAGGAATTTGCTTTTATGTGCATGACTGTTTCTTTCTATGTTTTTAAACACAAGCAGGCATGTAAGCGCTATTGATTAGTTGTCATTATATCCAGCCTTTTCCTCCAATTGTCTCACATTATTTTACAACTGCGAGTTTTGAGCTGTGAATGAGAGACTGGCCCAAAGTCACTCAGGAAGGTCATACCCCAATGAGACAAACAGCATGCATTTTTGAGTCCCAGTCCAGCGCATGCTGACCCCCCAGGCCCACGGTGTGAGGATACTTCCGAAGAAGACTGTTCCACGTGTGTGCCCTATTTAAATACCCAGTGAAAGGTTTAATCTAGCTGCCCTGGTCCTTTCTCTACCTCAGCTGTTGGAGTGGAAAACTGTATCTGAACTGAAGAGCAGTCTCTATCCATAAGGGCTTTCCAAAAAATCAGAAACCCTTTTTAAAAAGGCTGGGTTACTTTTTGTGCGGAGATGCTCCATTAATAAAAGCTACTCTCCTACTCTGATTCAGTTCTACACACAGCAACACTAGGATGGAAGGAGGGGGGGGTCCAACCTGCTCTCTCTGCTGATTAACCCTTTGACTGAAAGCTTAAACAGAGCCATATTTGTTTCTTATTGTTTGCCATTATAGTAATTTATTATGTAGATCAGGGGTGCCCAAACTATGGCCCGGGGACTGGATCCAGCCCCCGACACCAATTCATCTGGACCACAGCCCTCATCGCTCCTGGAAGTGGAAGTAAAACGCACCTGTATGGGCACGTTTGACTTCTACTTCCAGGAGCGACGAGTTTGCGGGCTGGATGAATCCGGCCCCTTGGCCATAGTGACCAGCCCCTGAACCACGTGACCAGCCCATACCCAAAGTTTGGGCACCCCTGATGTAGATTGATCCATGAGGAATTCTTGTGTAAAACTGCATTACTTTAAAGGGCTGAATCCAACTTACTTCCCCAATTAGAATCATTTTGTCACCATGCTTATTCAGCCTATACACAGAGCACATAATGTGCAGTGCAGGGATGGAGGAATCACAATATGGGATTAAAATCGCTGGGAGAAACATCAACAATCTGAGATATGCAGACGATACCACCCTAATGGCAGAAAGTGAGGAAGACCTAAAGAACCTCTTGATTGGGCTGAAGGAGGAGAGTGCAAAAGCTGGCTTGAGACTCAATATCAAGAAAACCAAGATAATGGCAACAGGCCCCATCAGTTCCTGGAAAATAGACGGGGAAGAAGTAGAAGCAGTGACAGATTTTACTTTCTTAGGATCAAAGATCACTGCAGATGGGGATTGTAGCCATGAAATAAAAAGGCGACTGATTCTTGGGAGACAAGCCATGAGAAACCTGGGGAACATAGTGAAAAGCAGAGACATCACCTTGAAAACAAAAATTAGAATAGTCAAAGCAATGGTTTTCCCAGTAGTAATGTATGGATGTGAAAGCTGGACAATTAGGAAGGCTGAGCGTAGAAGAATAGATGCCTTTGATATGTGGTGTTGGAGGAGGGTTTTGAGAGTCCCCTGGACAGCGAGGAGAACAAATAGGTCAATCTTAGAAGAAATTAACCCTGACTGCTCATTGGAAGGTCAAATAGTAAAGATGAAGCTAAAGTACTTTGGACAGCAAATGAGAAGGGAGGATTCACTTGAGAAGGCATTGATGTTGGGAAAGGTGGAGGGCAAAAGAAGAAGGGGGAGGCCAAGGATGAGATGGCTAGATGGCATTGTAGACACAATGGGCACAGAGCTGGGAGGGCTGAGGGGGATGGTGGAGGACAGAGGCGCCTGGAGGAAAATGGTCCATGGGGTCGCAAAGGGTCGGAGTCGACTGTGCGACTGAACAACAAAAAATTGAATCGCTGGGATTTATATATTTATTGATTTACAATTCAGCAATTGTATCAACTCTGTTGGTAAATAGCATCTTTATTCGAGGCTTTGTTTCTTTCACATCTAAAAATACAGTATATGATTCCAGCCTCAGTGAGATCCATATTGCCTGGCTGTCACTCTTACTGAACTCACTCGGGCTTACTTCTAAGTAGACATTATAAGAGTGCACAAAATGAGGCAAGCCTCAATAGGTTTAGTTGATCCCTTTTTTGCTGCACATCTTTCAGAAAGATAAAGCTTTTTGTTTTATAGTCAGTCAGCCACTGGTTCACTGCTGGGGCCAATGGCTAAAACAACTTTAACAACCCAGTGCCAATGACTTTTGCAAGGAATCTTCTGGATTATTTGAGGCCAAGTAATTTTATTCTCTTTGGATTTAGTCTATCTGGCCTTTTAGGAAAGTGTTGAAAATGAGGATTGCACTTCAAGAATTTGATTACATCTTAGAACATCAATTTTAGAAAGTGGATTTTGATCATTGCAAAAGATTTAAGTCAGCATGAGCTGAAGAGGACACAGAGGGTAGTACTGTACTTAACAGAACATCTGCCACATTTATTTAGTTGCTTTCCTACATGCATTTTCTAGTCTAGAATTCTTTCTAGTTACTTTGGTTTCCACCATGGAAAGTGAAAAAGTAGTTTCTGCAAGCTTTTCCATCTGGCCTTGAGGCAAGGGCAATTGGCTGTGTGCCCAGTTCTGCCTTTAGGGTTTAAAATATTCAATTGTTCTGTGGAATGTCTTAATTCCCTTCTCTGATGTTCTCTTTCCTGAGGAAATAATGAAGGAACACTTTGCTGACATTGATGCTGATGACTGAGGAGGGCCTGTTTTTCATATTTCTCTCTGTGGATTGTTCAAACATGTGAAGTGGTGTGTCTGCAGTAGTAGTTGCCAATCTTGTGCTTGGATGGGTAAAATAAAATCAATAAACAAGGAGTGGAAACTGATCCTGAGCAGTGAGATTTAAAAAAATCAACACACATATTCCCTGGAATAAAAGATCTACAGTAAAACCCTGTTTTTCAGATAGAGTCTGTTCTGTAACTTTTTTCGTAAAATGAAGCATGATTTCCCATAGGGATGCATTGAAAAATTAAAAAACGGTCCCAACCAGATCAAAAAATATTTTTAATTTTTTTTAAAAAAATCCCCAAAAATGGCAGACACAACCTTCTCCTTCACCCCAATCATCTTACCAGTTGGTGAGCAGCAGGGGTGGAGAAGAGGGGTGTTATTAGAGCATTTCCCTTTTTTTATCACACACTTCTGCACTTCTATCGAGCTGTGGGGGTGCGATATAAACAAAGGGGGGAAACAGAGCACAAAGGGAATGGAATAACAAAGCCATCTCCCTACCTTTTCCATTCTGCGGCTGCTTCCTGAGTGGTGTGTTCGGCCTTTGGGGGAGTGGGAGCTTCCGCCAGCGCTACTCCTGATTCTAAGTTATTCTGATATACAGTAGGTCCCTTTCTGCCATTTGGAGCAAGGGAGGTAAAAGGCATCAGTATCATGACTCATGAGTCTTCTTATTGCATAACCACTGCAGCAATAACTCAAAGCCTGGAAAAAATACACTTCCCAATGCAGGCATGTCTGACCTCTGTGATCTCAAAATAGACCATGTCCTGGTCTTAAGTTTTGGCCTTGAAGTCTCAGTAATGGAATGTTGCTGACCAGGCAAACCTGTTCAAGGTCTAGAGAATAGTAAGTTTCCATTACAGATACTTAATCAATATTGTTTACAGAATAGCATCTGTAATAAGAAAATAGTCTATCAATGTTTATAGCCTTCTGAGATAGAAAGTATTCTGAATCCTCACTTGAAATGCTTTTTGCACTAGAATCAGTGAATCAGTGGGGGTGGGGGAGTTACACAGAAAGAGCCTTCTCGAAGATTGTATTTTTGAACCACAATAGGGCATACCCTGGTAACAGCAACCTTGCATTGCCAGCTAATCTTTCTCACACTGGGGCAGGTGAAAGAAATTGCAGAATGAACTCACCAAAAGGTGGCTTCATTTTGGTGGTTTCACATCTGACCTGGACACGGAAGTTGTAGTAGTAGTATGGTGAGTCAACTCCTCCACATGTTCCCTTGATTCAAGTTGGCCTACTCTTCTTGTGACTTACTTAGGTGTAGTAAGTTGCAACTAGAACAGGCTGATTTGAATCAATGGAATTTATGTAGAAGTTGACTCATTAAATGTCCCCTCCCCACCATTCATTGGGACTACTGTAGTAAGCAACAGAATTCCAGCCATTCTGTTATGACAACTCTTATTAAATCTGGTGCTTATTTCAGCTGAATTTGGGAGAAGGTGCAAAATCTTCCCCTTACCTGATTGAACTATTGCTAACTAAAATTCAAAACAAGTCTGCCATTTACAGCTAGCCCCATGCTGCTATGCCTTTCTCTTATGGTAGAAACTAGAAGGAACCATGAAAAACTTTCTCCCCTGAGGAAAGCCGGAGTCAAATGTCTGCTCCCCTGCTGTTCTTCCTGTAATAAAAGTTATAGCAACATGAGGCTGGTTGGGAGATCCAGCTGCGAGTGCTGCTCTTTTTCCTCCTACGTTCTTTGGCGCTTCTACCTATATTGCAGCACCTCATGGGCGCTGACAAAGAATCCTTTCTGCATGATATTGTTTTCATTTGATAAAGCTGATCTTCATAGTGAAATGATTTTAAAGTGCCTTTAACATAGGCAGTCACAGAGATCAGAGCCACCACGTGAAGTCAAAGGCATGTGGTCTTTGACATGGCTAGCATCCCTCATGGAGCCATCCATAACTACTTCTTCTTCTTCAGGTGCCGTATCCGTTCTGGATATTGGCTGTCATTATGGCAATAGTCTTCCTGTTCTTAACTCCTCGGAACATTAACTGTGCCAAACAGGTAGAATGTTGCCTATTATGTAGCCATATTATTTTCTGCACAAATATTAAATGTAAAGGAGTCATTTCATGTCTGTGTTCTCATAGTGTGGTTTTCTCCTGCTTCCAATTGAGATAATCAATAGGCATGTCTGTGGTGTTACTCATCTTAGGCAAACATCTCAACCTATTTATGGCTAAAAACAATATATGCCTGGATCAGAATGGCAAAGATGCCTCTTCCATCTCATGCTTCCTTGCTTCAGGACTAATAATGGAGCTATATCGGGCCTCTGCCATTCTCTACTATACAGTACCTGGAAATAGAAGCAGAATGGGGAAAATGGACATAAGATATTCCGTTTGGTTTCACTTTCATTTAATGAATTAAGCCATGATGAAAGAGTTGGCTTTGATATTTTGCTGTAGGCTTCTATTTTGTATCTGTGAAGCTCAGTTGTTTACAAGAAGAATTTTGTGGCCAAATGTGTCTAAAGATACTTTAGCTAAATCTTATTAAAATGAGTTGGAATTTCTTAAACCAAAACAAATAAAGCTTCATGCTAAGAGGGAAATGTACTGTACACATCCTGAGGTTCATACTGTAGTTCAGTCATCTAGTTCAGGGATTGACAACCTTTTAAAGTCAGGGGCCAGGGCACGCTCCCTCAGACGGTGGGTTGGATGATGTGATACCATGGGCCGGATCCGCCCATGAGCCATAGGTTGCTGACCCCTGAACTAGTTTATCACTGCTGCAAGCTAGTCACCCTGCTGTTGTGTCCTAATAGTGTAACCTTCTACATGTGATATCAATGTATCTGAACCAATGTAACCTTGCCGATGAGTAACAATGTAACCTTCAGCTGTATCACATAAACCCTGTAATAGGACGCGAGCTAATGACCACCAGCTGGCAGCAGCGAGCGTCCAAGCTCTCTTGGTTCAAACCCATCAAAGACCGCAGCGCGGGAAGCTTCCCGCCGCTACCTACACCTGGACAAGAAGGGCGTGACCAGCCATGACGTCACGCGGACCAGTAGCCAACGGGCTATCGTGGAGCCACATTCAAATACGTTACTGCCTTATATATAGAGCTGTTCGTCCGCCATTACCTCATGTTCCCTCTGTCCACCATGCAATAAACCTGAGTTAACCAAGCCTTTGGCTGTGCCTTGTGTCTTGACTCTCATACACTAAATTGGCGACGAAGGTGGGATGATGGATCCCCACGGAGCCAGGACACAGAGCGGGTTCAACATCACCAAACCGCAAGACTGGGAGCTTTTTGAGATGGACTTCCAGGCGGCACTGGTGGAGCTCAAAGTCAAAGAAGACGACGAGGAAAGGAAGAGGGCCATCCTCACCCGCATGCTTGGGATGGAAACCAAGCGGACGCTGGTGGGCATCCTTGCACCGAAGAAGATGAGCGATTTCAAAGCCGGTGACATCATGAAAATGCTGCGTGAGCGTTTCCGACCCTCGAGGGCAATGTTTCCCGCTCGGAGTGCGTTTTGGAGGCGAGTTCAAGCGCCGGACGAGTCGGTAGAAGCCTTCGTAACGGCTATGAGGGTAGCCGCCGCCCCCTGCAAATGGGACCACATCCTAGAGATGGCCCTCAGGGACGGAGTGCTGTGTGGCCTGAAGGACAAGGAAGTACAGCGCAGCCTGATGAACAAGGAGCCACCACCCACACTGGAAGAGGTTGTAGAGGCCGCGGAAGCCGCGGAATCCACGAATGCTGGAGTAGACGAGATGCACAAGTGGCGTGAGTGGCGTCCGAGGGCCGGCAAAGCGGAAAACGCGTCGCACGGGAAGTCCGGTCAGTCGGTGCATGCAACCCGACCGACCTCGAAATCGTCTTCAGAGAGTAGCGATGGCGAGGAGGTCCAGAAGGTCCGGAGAGGCGGGCGCCGCTGCGATGGTTGCGGAGCGGCCCATGAGCGCGTGAAGTGCCCTTTCAGGAAAGCCGAGTGCTTCAACTGCGGACGTCGGGGGCACATCGCCAAGGCGTGCAGGAAATGGAAAGAGGGCCGGAGACAGTCGCAAGACCGTTCAGCCAGACCGGACCGTCCAGCGAGGCCCAAAGATGGCGCCCGGGCCACGAGGAAGCAGGACGGCGTGGGCCGCATCTCGGACGACAGCGAGGGCGACGCTCCTGTGTTCAACGTGTCTGCGGGACAGCCCCATTACTTTGTTGAGGTACTAGTACAAGGGACCCCTATTAGGATGGAAGTTGACTCGGGGTCCTCCTATTCTATAATCCCCCAGAGAGAGTTCTTGAAAATCGACCCCCACGTGCGGCCCAAACTTAAAGCGTTGAGGGCCACACTACGGGACGTTCAGGGGAACAGCATTCCAGTGTTGGGGGTCGGAACGTTCCGGGTTCGCTTTAAGAGACATTCTGCGGAACTTCCCCTAGTGGTGCTAAAAGGGGGGAGTTGTAGCCTCCTCGGAACACAGTGGTTTCAGCCCTTAGGCCTGTTCATAGGGGGGGTGCATGCCGTAGGCGAGGACCCAATACAAGCAGTGTGTGACGCACACCCCGCCGTTTTTAAAAGTGGACTGGGAAAGTTCAAGGGACCCCCTGTAGCCTTCGACTTAGACCCGGAGGTCCGCCCGATAAGACTTAAACCGCGCAGGGTACCGTTCGCGCTTAAGGACAAAATAGAGGCGGAACTGGACAAACTGGTGGGTCAAGGAATTCTCGTTCCTGTGGATTCCGCGGAGTGGGAGACTCCAATTGTAACAGCACTGAAGGCTAACGGGGAGGTGCGCATTTGCGCTGATTATAAGTGTACCATTAATAAGGCAATCCGCCCTAATGCATACCCGGTGCCAGTGGTCAGCCACCTTCTGGCCAGGCTGAATGGGGGAAAGTGTTTCGCTAAACTCGATTTAGCACAGGCCTACCAGCAACTCCCGGTAACCCCCGCCACAGCGGCGGCACAAACAATAGTCACACATAAGGGGGCGTTCCAGGTGTCGAGGTTACAGTTCGGCGTGAACTCGGCACCTGGCATTTTTCAGTCGCTAGTGGAACGCCTCCTGAAGGGGCTGGAGGGGGTGTTGCCATATTTTGATGACGTGTTGATAACGGGGGGAGTAAGGCCGAGCTGGCCCACAGATTGGATAAGGTCCTGGCCGTGTTCGAGAAAGCGGGGCTGCGACTGAGAAAAGACAAATGTGTATTTTTCGAAACAGAGGTTGAGTTTTTAGGGTTCCGTGTCACACCCGAGGGAATTAGGCCGTCCAAATCTAAGGTAGCCGCCATTAAGAAAGCCCCTCGCCCCACTTCCAAAACCGAGCTGCAGTCATTTCTGGGGCTTCTCAATTTCTACCATACCTTCCTTCCACGGAAGGCGTCTGTTGCCGAGCCGCTCCATCGGCTGCTTAAAAAAGAGGAAAAATGGCTGTGGGGTGACGAGCAAGAAAGAGCGTTCACAGAGTTAAAGCAACTCCTCACATCCGAGGCAATCCTGACTCATTTCGACCCCAAACGGCCCATAGTTTTGGTCTGCGATGCATCCCCGGTGGGGGTGGGGGCGGTGCTTTGCCACGTGTTAGACGACGGAAGGGAGGCCCCGATAGCGTTTTATTCAAGGTCCCTGTCCCAAGCAGAGCGGAATTACGCACAGACCGATAGGGAGGCACTAGCGATAGTAGCGGGAACCAAGAAATTTCACGATTTTCTGTATGGTCGGCCGTTCAAGATCGTTACTGATCACAAGCCCCTGTTAGGAATTTTCACTGCAAATAAGCCCACGCCACAGATCCTGTCCCCGAGGATGCTGCGGTGGGCTATTTTTCTTAACGCATATCAACATGAGTTAGAATACCGGCCAGGGAAGGAAATCAGCCATGCAGACGCGCTCTCACGGTCGCCGTTACCATTGTCGGACGACCAGAAAGCAGGGGTAAGAAGAGACCGCCAGGTATTGCTAATAGAGGTCTTAGAGTCACCCCCGATAGTACCGGCCGACATTGCCAGGGCGACCGGAAAGGATAGAACACTAGAGAAGGTATGCTCGTGGGTGCAGAAGGGGTGGCCGGCGTCATCCCCAGGCACGGAATTCGACCCATTCTTCCGAAAGCGAGTGGAATTGTCTTTAGAGAGGGGGTGCCTTTTGTGGGGCCAACGGGTGGTGGTTCCTACGTCCCTGCGGCCGAAGGTGCTAAAGCTGTTGCACGTCAGCCACCCGGGAATCGTCCGTTCCAAGGCGTTGGCCCGGAGTTACTTCTGGTGGCCCCAGCTGGACGCCGACATAGAGCAGATGGTTGGCACTTGTGAGGCATGTCAATGCTCTCGACCGGAGGTGGCCCGCCTACCGCACAGGGAATGGGACGCAGCAAGGGGACCGTGGTCCAGGGTGCACGTAGATTTTGCTGGCCCATTCCGGGGAACCATGTTTCTCCTGGTGGTGGATGCATACTCAAAGTGGCTGGAGGTCATTCCGGTAAAGAGCACATCCTCCGCCACTACCATTCGCCAGCTAAGGAGGGTCTTTTCCACGTTCGGTTTACCCGACACTTTGGTCAGCGATAACGCCAGTTGTTTCACATCCGCTGAGTTCGCAGCATTCATGGAGGCGAATGCAATTCGGCATGTCACATCCGCGCCGTTTCACCCGGCCACGAATGGCCAAGTGGAACGGTTGGTGCGCACCACAAAAGATGCGCTGCGGCGCATGGGCTCGGGAGATCTACATCACCAAGTTTGTCAATTTCTATTAGCGTACAGAGTGACCCCCTTAGCGTCTGGTTACTCGCCGGCCGAGCTGCTGATGCGGAGGAAACTGACCACGCTTTTGTCCAGGCTAGACCCGTCGAGGGTCGAGGACAAAGGGAAGAACATAGGGTTAGCGGTCTCGAAAGGGTTCGGCATAGGCGATCCTGTACATTGCAGAAACTATGCCAACGCAGGCCCAGCCTGGGTGCCAGGGACGATAATAGAACAGACGGGGCCAGTGTCCTATCGGGTGGAAACTAGCACCGGCCTCCTCTGGAGGAGGCACGCTGACCAACTGAGGCACCGAGTGAGCGAGGGGCCGACCAGTGGGGCACAGCGACAGGATTCAGCGATAGGGTTCTCCCCCACCCGTTTAGCCCAAGGGGGAGACAGGGGGGAAAGCAGCGAGCCCGACTCATATCCTTTTGATACCCCAGTTCTATCCGAGCCCGGGGGGAGGGAAAAGGAGTATGCGGCCGCCGCTGCCGCTTCCCCCGAATCCGATTTTGATTTTGATTTTGCGAGCCGGGGGGGTTTTTCGGAGTGTTCCCCCACCCATCCAAGCGAGAAGAGGGGTTTTTCGTTAGTCCCCAGTGCCCCCGGTTCTTCCCAGACAAAGCACACACCTCCCAACAAAGCCGCAGAGCCGCGGCAAACCACTAACAAGTCATCCTCTCCGATTGCAGGGCAGGAAGCCAGGGAGCAAGGAGGAGGGAGCGAAGCCGGGGCAGGGCAGCCCGCGCCGAGACCCCAGCGTGTTCGAAATAAGCCATCTTGGCTGAGAGACTTCGTCTCATCCTAGGGGGGAGGAGTGTTGTGTCCTAATAGTGTAACCTTCTACATGTGATATCAATGTATCTGAACCAATGTAACCTTGCCGATGAGTAACAATGTAACCTTCAGCTGTATCACATAAACCCTGTAATAGGACGCGAGCTAATGACCACCAGCTGGCAGCAGCGAGCGTCCAAGCTCTCTTGGTTCAAACCCATCAAAGACCGCAGCGCGGGAAGCTTCCCGCCGCTACCTACACCTGGACAAGAAGGGCGTGACCAGCCATGACGTCACGCGGACCAGTAGCCAACGGGCTATCGTGGAGCCACATTCAAATACGTTACTGCCTTATATATAGAGCTGTTCGTCCGCCATTACCTCATGTTCCCTCTGTCCACCATGCAATAAACCTGAGTTAACCAAGCCTTTGGCTGTGCCTTGTGTCTTGACTCTCATACACTAAACCTGCTAAGGTCATTTTTAAAATAAACTGCTTGAGGAACCAGTACTTCTTGTACTTGGCATTTCAAAACTGAACAGCTCTTTCCTGCAGTGAATATTGATCGATTATCTGGTCCAAAAACTATGTGATTAGTTTTTCACTTTTTATAATGTGTTACATGCCACTTCAAATGGCCAGTCACTTTTGACATTTTGAGTATAAATCAAATGCTAACTAATCAAATAATATTAAACGTATTGCTAATTATCAGTATTTTGCCACTTCTCTAATAATTTCCACTTTAGTGAAGCCATTTTTTCACATTAAAAAGAATGTGATAAAAACATCTAGATTATAGCCAAGTGACTGGTGAATGGACAAAATTAATATGTATACATTCACCTCATCTGTCTACTGTAAAGTACCAGTTAAGTGTAAAGGAAAGCATCTCAACTCAAAGCAGACTTCTATGATTTGCATATGCTCAACAAATTTATACCTTTATGACATGGTTGGTAATGTTCACAAGATACTGATTTTATTTTTAGATTGTTGCACCTTTTACAGAGGTTACATGTAAAGATTGCACCTACAAGTCCTGCAAAGTATGAGTACAACATTCTCTCCTTTTTAAACACTATTCTTACTGCTGCTTTTTCTGATTTAGTAGAGAATGAAAACCCCCAAATGATGAGTTTTGTATCTGTGAGGGAAAACTTGCTTTTTTGTTTGTGCAAGGCATAATCTTTCATCTTCTTACCTCATGTTAGACCTAAGTATATAGTGACAAATCATTCTAGCAGTGTTTGGTTTTTGGACCTTTGGTTTTTGGACCTTTGGACCTTTGGTTTTTGGACTTCAATTCCAATTGAAGTCCCCCTGTGAGGCATTGGCCCCAAGTTGGGAACCACTGGTCTAGCAAGTGGGAGAATATTCCTTCTTAGGCAATAGATATCTATGTATTTGAATTTAGACGTATTATTACAATCAAGGAAAGGGAAGCAAATTAAGTAGGCAGGGCTGCAAAGAAATAAAACAATTATTTTCTCTAAATAACCTTATACTTTACATAAAAATAATGTGCCAACAAATCAATTCTGGCTTATGGCGACCCTATTCAGGGATTCTAGAGAGTACTCAAAATGGTTTAGCATTCCCTTCTTCTGGGGAATCCTAGGACTTTGCAGCTTGCCTAAGCCCACACAGCATGGCTCTTCTCCTAGGATACACAGTGGAGAACTGAACCTTCAACCCCTGGCTCAGCAGCCAGATACCTAACTCACTGAGCTCTCCATACCTATGCAGAACCAGCAGGATGTGAGGACAACTCAACCCTATTCCATATTTGATAGTGGTGGCATTTTCAGAGGAAAATCGCTTTGTTTTATATTCATGGACTCAGAGAAATGAGAGAGTTCATAGGTGCAATGCCAAAGGATATTTGAGGCAAACAACAGGTTAAACAAATATCTCCTGGGAAGATAGGAATTAAAATGCAACCAACAGAGAAACTGCAGAGATAAAGGCAGGACTATGAGATAGAGACAAGGACAATCTTTTAGATTTTGTTATGGTTTATTTTACATGAATGAGTGACACAAACATATTGCATACCCTACAGGCATTTTTGCAATACTGTTCCCTTTTGTAAATTTTAAACTTCTTCAAGTAAACTCTGACCAAAGTCATGTCAGGCTGAAAGCATGCAACAAGTTCTAGAGATATAATCCAAGAGTGTTAGTGGGTGAATTTATTTGGGGAATTATGGCCCAAAGAAGAGAACAAGAATGAAATCTTCCAGATCAGCAAAGAAGCTTGTAAACCACAGTCTGATGGGAGGCTAAAGAGTCCACGTTGTGCCACCAAATTATTTTAACAGCTTTCACTTTAGGCTTATCCATTGGTCTGATTAATAAATAGGTTGTACAGCATTAATCTATGACATCTATTAGCCCTCCACCTACAAAAGGCTGGGTGTAAAGTTATGGTATCAATGTAAGCCACTGAATGCAGAGATACTATATTTACTCAAGAAAGGCTAGTTATAACATTGGGAAGATTGGATGAAGTGAGAAACTGCAGACCAAACGAAAGACACACACATACTCCATGGACAACAGTTACAGGCCTCTCACCCTTCTGCTAAAGAATGTATCCTTCTTTATTTCTGCTCCTGATGTTTCGTTGAGTAGATCTGTAGCTAAATGATGTTGCTGCACTTTGTATCTGAAGCTCCCTTATAAGTACCGTAGATGTACAGTAATGCCAAGATGGTAGGGCAGCACAGCAATAGCTATTTCCAAGAGGCATTCCTGAGGACAGAGCAAGGTAACTTCCAAATATGCTTCAGCTTCTTCACTCTGTATAATCCACAAAGACATGATGCAAAAAGGACACATACTGTACACCACATAATATGATCAACTTTGAATTAACTTTCAGCTTGATAGTCCAGAGCAGTTGTATTCAAAGAGTGCCTCCTTATCTGTGGATGTGAACTTCATAACTGAAGCCCAGAGGGGCAGAACTTTTCTCCCTCAATCAGCCTTCCAGTCACTCATTTGCATGGGACCCCTGTGTACTTGTCAGTTTGCCTATTTTTGTCAGGCTAGTACTTAGAAAACCTAGTTGGAGACAGAGGATCTTCACTCTCTCAGGCCTGAAACCGAATTGTTAGTAAAAATATGTGAAAGAGCCAAACTTTGTTAATCTGTGTAGTGTAAGTATGTTCTCCATGCTGAACCACCATTCATGACAGCAGGATGCATAGGGGTTCCAATGAATAATCTTTTACTATACAACTTAAAGAACAAGTTATTTTTACACATGAAAATAGGTGAGAATTTTGAGCTAGACAATTATTGTGTGCCTAAAGTTTTTGATGTACAGTAAAAAAACAAACGTATAATGACTTTAATTCGTTCCATGGGGCTAGTCGTTGTATGATTTAATTGCTATACGATTTATGCATCGTATAGCGATTATCCCTATGGGATGCATCGTACCATGATTATCTCTATGGGAAAAATCGTACAACAACAAAAAATCGTTGTATGATTTTTCCCATAGAGATGAATTGCAGCATATAACGATTTTAGTTGTTATACAGGACACAACTAAAACATTCGTTATATGGGGTTCTATTGTATCTGAAACAATGTTTCCTGAAATATTTATATTTTCATAATACTGCAGCAGGATCTGATCTGGATTAATCAAGCCTTTTATTTTTGAAGATGATTATCTCTTTCAGTTGCAAAAGAAAGGAAGAAATCTTTTGTTGTTTTTAAAACTAACATCTTGTTCTTGTATGAGGTTTTGTGAACAGAGACTTCTTAGTAATAGTTTTTATAATAAGTTTTTATAATAGTTCCACATATAACAAAAGACTAAAAGATGTAACAGATCACTCTGACTTCTCACACAAACATTCTCCTGATGGCATTAGTCATCCCTTTAAGACTTCAAGGGGAAATTAACAGCTTAGCAGCCTAACATATACTGCCTGACTGTTTATACTAGCCAGCCTTTTCAAAGTTTATGGCCAAGGTTACTTAGAACAGAGTGCAAAAGCTGGCCTGAGACACAACATCAAAAAACCCAAGATAATGGCAACCAGCCCTATCACTCCCTGGCAAATAGAAGAAGAAATGGAAGCAGTGACTGATATTACCTTCTTAGGATCCAAGATCACTTCAGATGGTGACTCCAGCCATGAAATAAAAAGACGGTTAATTCTTGGGAGGCAAGCTATGAGAAACCTAGGCAGCATAATAAAAAGTAGAGACATCACCCTGCCAACAAAAGTCTGCATAGTCAAAGCAATGGTATTCCCAGTAGTAATGTATGGTTGTGAGAGCTGGACCATAAGGAAGGTAGAGCACTTTTTGGTTGTATCCCAGTTTTGTTTAACTTGATTAGTTTCTGCCGAATTCCCTTACACTCTGCAAAAAGATGGCTCAATATTCTTGAAGCCCCATGGACCTATTTAAAAAAATATTTCAGAATTACTCAGGTGGGCTGCTTAACTTGTACAACCATAGTAAAAAGATCTTTCTGAACAAGCTTTGGTATGCAAGTGATCTTAGACTGTAATGCACATAAGGCTAAACAAAATGAAATCAGAATAGAAAAGAAAAAAATCATACAATTATGAGGTGCAGACACCGATAGTCTCTCAAGCAGATTATAGTCAGTAGTTTTATTTTATCCTGAGCACTCTCCTCCCGCTCAGTAAATAGAACTTCAGTTTATTCACAGTTGTGGTGGATGAGAACCCATTCCACCAGTGAAAAAGCATGTACAGTATTCCATTTTCAAAGAGAATGGAAAAGTTGGTTTTAAAAAATTAAAAAAAAACACCATATATAGGCAATATCCTCAAAGTTGGTTGTGTGTTCCAATATGAAATGGTATACAGCACTCTGTTTGGTATAAAATGGGCAAATGCTCAATTCTATACATTGTTTATTACTAGCCCCACTTATTTTCCAGGGCTTACACCCAGTGGTGGGATTCAAAAATTTTTTACTACCATACTGTGGGCGTGGTATAGTGGGCATGGCCAGGGGGAAAGCCCTGCATTTCAGCCAAATTAGGACTACTTTATTTCAAAACTTGGATGGGAGGGGCAAGCCAGAATTTCTGCTACCGGTTCTGATGAACTGGGGCAAACCTGCTGAATCCCACCACTCCATACACCTTAGCATGGCAAGCAGGAGTGATGGTTGGAAGGCATGGCATTGTTAGAACAAAGGCTCACCTTCTCAACATGTTCCTGAGTATTCCTCTGCTCACAATTTATTTTATAGGGCAACCCAAGCAAAATTAAAATGGATTATTTTAAGTGAAGAAAATGCTGTATTCACCCTTAGTAGATGAACAGCAGTGTCAGTAGTCTGTTCTGTAGCCTCTGGTTTCTGATGTTCCCTTAAAGTGAGAAGAATTCAAACTGATTGACTATTGCCTTAGAAAAGCAAACATTTTGTTACAGGAGACTTAGAAAGATGGTCCTTAAGGCACTGTTTGCAACACTTAAAGAGGAAGATTAATGTATGAAGATAATTCACATTTACATTAAACAACTATAAGAATCAATGCAGTAGAATTTACATGGGAAACTAAAAATTGTCCATTCCTCTCTTCTGCACAGGGCCTCTCTGTCAATCCATCGCAGCCATCTATTATGTCAAAACAGGATCTCCAATACCATGATCAGGATTGCAGGTGAAGGAAATGGTGATGGCATAACGGGTACCCCAGTGGACTTTTTCCACGTGGTGGAGGTTCTCAGAGCCAGATGTAAAGAAAGAAACCCGACCTGTGAAACAAGAACATTCAGTCAGGAGGAAGAGAGGACACAGACCATTTACTTGCCTATCCATCCCTGGGGTTCTGCTTTTAGATGCCTATCCTTGGACATGCACAGAATCAAGATTTCAGTGCTATGTGTAAATACGTTACCTGGTTCTTAAAGACCAAGACAATGCTACTGAAACCCCAAAGAATGTAATAAGACTGATACACAGGTACATTGATACAGTAATACCTCATACAAAGTCCGCTTCATACAACATCGGATTCATACAACATCGCCTAATTCCTTGAAAAAAGTTGCCTCATACAAAGTCGTGTGACGTTGTATGAGGCATTGGGGTTCCCCCAGGTTGCATTGTGCCTGGGTAGTATAAAAGGCATGACACATGCATGCATTGCTCTTGTGGGTTTTGCATGAGGCAAAGAGTGGTTAGGAGTGGTTTTGAGCGCGATTTTGGAATTTTTTGAATTTTTTTCGTCAGAATTTTTAGAAGCATTCCTGGGATTTTTACAGCATTCTTCAGGTTCTTGGACAATCAGGGTTGTTTGACAAGTTTTTGTAATGTTTTTAGCCTTTAGACAATGATTTCTTAAAGTTCTGTCAGTTTCCTGGACTTTGCCTTGAAGTCTGTGCTGTTACAGTACAATGCATCTCTATGGAAACGACGTTGTACGAGGCATCACGGCAAGGATTTGGACGTTGTATGAGGCATTGCGGATAGGATTTTACATGCCTCATACAATGTCCAAATCCGTATAAAGTCCAAACTTGTGGAACCAAGTTTGGACGCTGTATGAGGTATCACTGTACTTGGTTTCAAAGGACAAAGAAATAGGCTTCAGCAAAAGAGCACTGAAGTCTCCGCAGAGCAAATCTTGGTAAACAGTACTATCATATAGATATGAGTAGCATTCTTGATACAGCCCTGTGCCTTTTCATGCATCAAGGCATCCAAGGCAAAAGTGTCACGAGAGATTCTGGCTTATCTATTCTGCTCTTGAGCACCGCAGAATGAAACTGCCTCATGGCTAGTTTAATATGCACAATCGCCTTACCTACTTCATGAATGTAATATAACCCCTTTCCCCCACTGTAAGAATAATAACTACATGCCGTCAAGTCAGTTCTGACTTATGACAAGGCTTTCCAGGGTTTTTTAGGTAGAGATACAACAGAAGAGGTTTCCCATTCCCTTCTTCTGGGGGTATCCTGGGAATCGTATGGCTTGCCCATACACAGGCTGACTCTTCTGGGAAACTGAATTTCCACTCTCTGGATGTGCAGCCAGATGCCTAAACCACTGAACTATCCAGCCAGTTCCTTTCCCCTGTATGGGGCTCATAGTTAAAGAAACAATGAGGCATATGAATCCGCTTCTTCACTAACACTGCAAACCCAGACAATGTGCTATAAGATACTTGGAACCATCTTTACTCTCTTTGAGTATCTGGCATAGGAAGAATTTGTCTTACCATGTTAGGTCACTCACAGTAATGCTCTGGCAGAGAAATGGCCCCATCATTTTGGGGTCCCCCTCAAAGCCTTTACAAAAGCACCAATACAGTAGAACCTCGGATAAAGTCCAAACTCTGTTCTACAAGTTTGGACTTTATCCAATTTTGGACTTTATCCGAATCAAATGGGCGATGCATCGGATAACGTCCAAAAATGGACTTTATCTGAGGTTCCTATACTAAATAACATCCATTTTTAGCAGTTTTGGACTGTGCATGAAAACCGCGACTTTATCCGAATCGGACTTTATCCGAGGTACCACGGTATCTTGTGAAGAGCAGAGAGAACAAGGTTATGGCTTGGGTTCCTGTGCCAGCCCCAAACACAAGCCAACCCTATCAGGCTGACACACATTACGATGTTAGATAGGTAAATACTTCAATTGCTTCTTGAGGTGACAACCCAGAGCTGCTTGCTTTGTACATGAATTCTTATGTTAGCTTGCTGAACACACAGGTATTTTTAACAAATTAAATAGAACCCAACAGAAATAGTTGTTCTGGATGTCGAGGCTATAACTTAAGCTGCATATGTGAATTGTTCCTGTGACTGTGAAACATTTCTGCCGACAAGAGAAGTGAATTCAGAGCACATGCACTTTTATAATGGGATCTTCTCAGGTGTCCAGTTTTCTTGAACAAAATGCACTTTGTGAACATTATGTATGCATTTTCCATAAATATTGTGATAAGCATAGCAAACATCTCCAAGTGGATTGCATACCTCACTGCTTCACCATTTCACTGTTTAGTCTGGAGGGTCAAGTCTCTATGTACAACACTGCTGACATTGCTTATGTAGTCAGTATGAAATGCACATTTCATAGATTTTTGTTTCATCTGCTATTTGTAAAACTCAGTGGATACAAAATAAAGAGGGGACATGTTTGAAATCAGGCTACTGTTAACTGCTATTTTAGGAGCCACACAATCAACTGCATGGAACAAATTGATATTACACATAGTAAAGGTTTCCCTTGCTCAAAAGCTAGTCGTATCCAACTCTAAGGTTCAGTACTCATCTCTGTTTCAAAGCTTAAGATCCAGCGCGGTCTGCTTCTGCAGACATTTCCGTGGTCATGTGGCAGGCATGACTAGACACCGGAGCGCACGGAACGCTGTTACCTTCCCACCAAAGTGGTTCCTATTTATCTACTTGCAGTTTCTTGCTTTCGAACTGCTAGGTTGGCAGGAGGAGCTGGGACAAAGACGGGAGCTCATTCCGTCCTGCAGTACTCAGGAATCGAACCGCTGACTTTCCGCCTCCCAGTCAGCATCTTAGCCACTTGAGCCACTGCAGTCCCACGATAACACATAGCTTTCTTAAACTGATGTCAATTTCAGAAGAATTATGCATGGCTATATGCATTGGCTCTCAAGTTTACTATCTTTGTCATAATATCAAGATGCAGATAGAACCCAAAACTTCTGGGCTTTTGTAGGTTTTGACAGTGCCAGAGGAATTCATCCAGATTCTTATACTGAGTAGGGTTTTACCTAAATACAGTACATGTATGAAGTACCATAGTCAGAGATCACATTTTTAAATTCATACAGTTTCTTTTACTATTTGAGGACATCTTGATTCACAGTGAAAAGGAGAATTTTTGAGAAACATTTTACTGCTTTTTGCAATTTAGAGTCTGTCTATATTTCCCGTAATCCTGCTCTTTGGGGCATTTTTGAAGCAAGATGGTTTGCTCCCCACCCCCAGGTCAGCGTCTATACCTGTTGGACACCAGAGCAGACCAAATTCCATTAGGGGGCTCTACTATTTTGTGTTGCCTTCATCCAGTTCCTGGATTATGGCAATGGGATAAAAGAGAGGGAAGCAACTGGGAATTGTTTACTTTGCTGCTCTCAGAGAGAGAAAAACTTGGCCACTGATCAGCTGATTGCCTGCCAGTTCAAGGCTGTTGGCAGTCAGCTGCTAGGCATTGTGATCAGCAGTGTTACCAGTGGTGGTGGTAGGTGATCAACCTTGAAGTGGATTGGCAACCAATGTGTTGTGGAGGATACCATAACCTGAGTTATGGAAGCCACCACCACTGATCAGTTGACCACCCACAGACTCTGAGCAGACCATAAGACAGTCAGCTGAACAGTGTCATTGTTAGCGTAGTTCACCGAGGTACACAGAAAGAACCTCCTCAAAGATTGATTGCGGTATTTTTGAACCACAATCAGGCATACCCCTGGCAATGGCAACCTTGTGCCGGCTAATCTTACATTAAGTCAGGCAAAAGGAACTACAGAATGAATTCACCAAAAGGTGGCTTCATTTGGCAGTTTCACATCTGGCCTAGACATGGAAGAAGCAGCGGTGTAATTCATCTAGGCATCAGCAGCATCCCCGGCAGTGGCGGCATGACCTTAACTGACTTGTGTTAGAAAACAAGTTCTACAGCTGCTTTTCAATGTGTCAAAAACACTCCTTTTCCTATGCGAATCAAGGGCTGGGACACAGTATTCTCACATGGCTCATGAAACAGTATGAATCTGAAAGTGAGATCTCTGACCATGATACTTATTCAAGCACATTGCTTCAGCCAAAATGATACAATTTGAGGACAGAGTAAGATTATGTTCACCTTAGCCAGGGACTGGTGAAAGCTTTCAGTGGCATGATGACAATCAAGAGTTCTTTCCATCCCCGCTCAAGCTCTGTCTCATACATAACTGATTCTCAGTTTGAGAATTACAGAACTCTTTTGTTAACCTTGGGGCAAACCTTTCTGGGAATGGTAGTAGTTGAAGAGCTGGTGGGTTAAATGTAAAACCTCCATTGGCCAGGTCTTCCTTATCTCTAAGGTGAGACTACACAGCAGGAAGAATACAAAGTTTCAATGGGGAAGTCTTGTTTCCCCAGTTGAATTTGCTTTAGCAGATCACACAGGGATAAGCAACAGAGGGAAGGAAATTGTCAGTCTGCACTTCTTAGTGCCCTACAGAGTTGGCTGTACTGTAGCTATCCAGATATGCAGCAAGAACTACTTTAAGAAGCTGCAAACAAGGGCTGCCTGCCAATTTCCTCCTCTTTGCTGATTTCCTCACCTTTTTTTGCCTCCTAGTGGCTCCAGTGCATCAAATGGCACCAAGGCTTTCTTAAAACAAGGTGCTCATTTGGGTGGAACTGACACCCCACCATGAATGTGCCTTTCATCCCCCCCCCCCCCCAATTAAACTAGGAAGCAGAGAGAGCCAACTTGTGGTCACCCAAGAAGCAGGGGAAAAATATAGATGGGGGACTCTAGGCTGAATCTTATTGATTTGTACATCAAATAGTCAACAGAAAATAATGTGAATCTCACTGTTACAGTCACACATTCTGCATAATTTGTCAGTGGAGTAGAGCCCTCCATGGTTTGAAACAGTATATGCTTTCTAAATGGATTTGTTGCAGCAGCAGTAAGGGGGGAGCCAGTCACATCTAGAGATATAGAAGAGACATATGTGGGAGCCTATCTCACCAAGCATAAAGCATCAGTTCTTCTGTGTCTAGGCCAGATGTGAAACTGCCAACATAAAAGCACCATTGGGAGAGTTCATTCTACAGTTCCTTTTGCCTGACATAGTGTGAGAAAGATTATTCGGAAACACAGGGTTGCTGTTACCAGGGTACACTTGATACCACAATCTTCTAGGACAGGGGTTCCCAACCTTTTCAAGCCGGGGGCCGGGTCACACTCAGTCAGCTTTGAGGGCCGGACAGCCATTTTGCCCTCCCTGCACAATAGGGGTGGCCATTTTGTCCCAACAGCCTCAAAGGGGTGGTCATTTTGTTTCTCGAATGCCCTTGGAGGGGGGGTCACATGAAATTGTGTCATGGGCCGGATGCAGCCCATCGTCCTTAGGTTGGGAACCCCTGTTCTAGGAGGCTCTGCCAAAACATTTGAGCTGAAATGAAAAGTATCTCTTCACAAGAAGTGGAAACTAAACTCTTATACAAGCTGAAGGTAAGTACTGCCTGTATGTTTAACTCTCATAGATATCAGAATTTTTAAAGTCCTGAAATCTCATGGAATGGGATGCAGATGTTCTGGCAGGCAACCCAACGGATCCTTCTATCCAGGGACAGGAGCTCTAGAATAAATAGTCACTTAGGCAAGAAGTAGTTCCAGTGCCCCACCTGTCTTCAGTTTCCCTATTAAAATAGAGACAGAGATGTACTGTATTTCTAAACTAAGACAGCCATGGGATTCTTACATAAAACAAATGCAGGGAAAAAGTGATAACTTTAATGGATCACTAAAAAAAAAATATCAAAATTATGCTAGCTTTCATGATTCAAGATCACTTCTTCAGGCATGCACCCATTTCTCATGGATAGCACAAGAAAATTATCAATGAGAATCGCAAATGTTCATGGCAAGATGTTGTGCCAAGCTTTGTTTCTTAGAGGTGAGTTGGAAAAAAATACACCAAAACCAGTTGCTAGAAGTGACCAGTCAGATATGGAAACTCCAGCAGGTCCAGAATGCAGCTGGTGACAGGAATGAAGATATTCGGCCATGTTTCCCCAGCCTTGGCAGGCACAAGGTGTTATATTGAACATTTAAAGCCCTACACAGTTTGAGACCCTCCTATCTGTTGGAGCATCTCTCCCATAGAGCATCAGCCTATATCACCCATTCATCTCAATCATAGTTGCTCCAGGTGCCAACTCTGAAGTTGGCAAGAAAGCTGGCAAAAAGGAACAGCCTTCTTGGCGGTGGCACCCACCCTCTGGAAGCTTTACTGATGGAGCTATGCCAGGCCCCATTTTGAACATTTTAAAGACACAGTTAGAAACTCTACTCTTTAAAGAGGCTTTTAATAATAACTTTACCCCTATAACCAATTAGTAATTGTTTATCTTTGGATTCTGTCATCCTCGGACACCATTAGTTGTTATTGTTTAATTGCTGACATTAGACCTGAACTATCTATTTATTGTTTTTAACTGTTGTACACTGCCCAGAGTGGGAAAATATCCCAGATGGGCAGTATAAAAATCTAATAAACAGATAAATACAAATAGATAAATAAATATATTTTGCTGATTCCATAAATGTTTAGTTGAAACCAAAACAAGAAAATACTTAACAAGGAACTTGTGATTTTTGAGGTGCACATTTTCACTGCAAGACAAAACATTTCATATTACTCTATGGTGATAACAGCAGAAGTTGCATCCAACTTCTATCATTCACATACCTGTATCAAAGCTCTGATTTATAATGGAGTGTAAGTCTGTTGTATTAAGAATAAACCTGTACAGCTTGTGTGAAAGCAAAATAAATTTTCCTATTGAGCAACAGATTTTTCAGGTGTTCTCATCGGCTGCAACTTGTATCTGAGAATGCAATTTTTCCTGAAGCAGGAAAAAATCCATTGGCATGATTTTGTTTAAGGTGGATCCCAGCTTCCCATGTAGTGACCCACACACTATGATCACAGAGCCATGAAAATGAGACATGCAGGATTTAACACCGGGACTGCAATGGACTGCCACAGCCTTGAGGAAATTAATAATAATAATAATAATAATAATAATAATAATAATAATAATAATAATAATAATAATAATAATAATAATAATAATAATAATAATAATAATAATAATAATAATAATAATAATAATAATAATAATAATAATAATAATAATAATAGTTTATTTATACCCTGCTTGCGTTTGTCACTCAGGGCAGCTACAACATAATAAAAAACTTAACAATGATAATAAAAAATATAGCAATATACAAGACACAAAAAACAATGTAACAAAAACCAGTATACAATATCAACACAAAATAATACAATACAAAAATATATTACAATAATAACACGATACAAAAGGGTCAATGGCAGCGGTGGTAAAAGTCCTTTTAAAAAGTATTTTAAAAGTCCTTTAAGCCCCCACAGGGGCAAAGCCCAGGACACCAGCGGAGGTGAGCATAAGTGTCTGGTAGCCTCGGAAACACAGTCTTTTTTAGTCACACCAGGCCGCCTCACAGCTGAAGCCAGTCTCCCCGCCCTCGCTCTCACTGAGGACAGGCACCAAGGGCAAACACCTCCGCTCTCACCGAGGGCAGGCACCCGGCCTTTGAAGCTGGTGGTAGAGGCTGCTGCGGCTCCAGGCTTTTAATGCCGGTGGGAAGCCGTCACGCAGGAAGTCCCAATGGCGGTGGCGGCGAAGCTGCACTCCCTCCTCTGTAGCCGGGATATGGACAAGGTGCGCTTTCACAGCCAATCCATCTGGCATGGCCTCTTCCACCTCATGACAGCTGGGAATCAGAATGTAGTTCCTCCTCCACTCATTTTGCCGTTGGGCCCAATATGATGGTTTCCAGTGGCATTTCCTCCACTAAGGAGGCCATCACCCCCTCCGGTGTATGTTATTTGAATTCCAAATCTAATCCAGTTTTATGAATACAGTAAGTAAAAAAAATGTTTTAAATTTGGTGGCCATGAATTAAATCAACAGTATAAAAGACTTAGAGGTCTTCCAGTCAGCAAGGAAATGTTTTCCTTGCTGAAAACAAAAATTTAGTGGGGAAAAAATAGAAGGCTTTGTTTTTTATCATTGGCTGATAAGCATTTTCCAAGATACCCATGCTATTATTACTACTCTACAAACTCCTTGGATTAGGGGTCTGTTTTTCCAAAGTATGACAGAGCTATAAAGATGAAAAGGATCACAGATATGATTCATCAACATCATCCATATTATCATCATTAGTATTTTATGTACCAAGAGGCAAATAACATAATGGAACACCGACCAAAAAAAAGCACTTTGATAACATGAAAGGCATAACCAAACATCTTGCTTCCTAAGAAAAACAGCTCAAAAAGCCAGTTTCTTGGTGCTTTCAAAAAAAAAAAGGGCTGGATGGAAGCTGAAGGAGACCATTTTGACTGATTTGCATTCAGCTCTTCTCTCCACTTAGCTAATTCCACCCAAAGCAATTATCATGATAACTTGGGAGTTCATTTCAGAAAATTAGTATTTCAATAAATACACCTTAATGTTGTTGCTTCTCCAGAAGTTCTTGGACATTAGCTGGTTAGGTGCTGACATAGGTTCAATATTCCAGTCCAAACCCTTGCAGAATCAGAGTCCTCGGTGGAGAAGGAGTAACTACCAAACCAAGAGAGGCCTAAAGCATACATTACATTCATCTTGCCCAACCAGGTACCCTCCTGATGTTTTAGACTGCACCTTCCACAATTCCACACTATTCACTGTCCAAAAGGTCTGGAGAACAGCACATAAAGAATGACTAATTTAAGATAATTTATCCACCTGCTGCAAACTCTGTGGGATTTCCCCACCCCCTCTCCATTCTGGGACAGTAAATATGATCTTCTACATCCAGCAAGCAATTGAAACAGTAAGATGCTAGCTTCCGTAAGGCTGCTATGGTTGAAAAGAGCCAATCTGTGGTCCCTGACATTCATAACGCTGTTAGTGGTTGGGTCTCAGCTGTCTAGGGAACACAATAGCATTAAGATATATTTCTCACAGCAGCACTGGGGAAAAGGCAGCAGAAAATTCCTAACGCAATGCAGACCTGATGTAGAGCAAGTTGATACACCATGTTACACACTTGACTGCATCTCACAATTGCAAGCTCACAATAAATGGCAAGGTTGCAATATCATCAACACTTCATCCCGTAACATTTCAAGGCCAAAGTTTAAGACTTAGGGGCAGCTTAGTGTGATGTTATGGAGTAAAACTGTCAGCAACAAAAGGAGTTTGTGTGTTGTATGTGGCGGCAGCTGTAAAACAAACAAAATAGCGCAAAGGACAAAGATGCTTCCAAGCATGTTTAACTAGCATGTTTTGAGAATAAGCCTCCAAATTCAGGGGTGCATCTGACAATGTCTCATTCTGTGTAATTTTAGGTCCAAAGCATGAATTTGGCATACTGTACCCCATGCCACTGAATCTCAGGAATATGCCTGAGACTGGGCAACCCTATCACTGATGCCCATGCATTCACAAAAGGCAACTGCCCATCCACTGTAGTTCTTAGCCAGTCCAATCCAGCTGAAGGGAGTTTCATGTATGTCTCTCTGAAATCAAAGGGGAACTTAGTTCAGAAAGACCAGCAAACTTAATGGGGACTGAAAGCACAACAAAATGTAGTTAAACAAAGTTTAGCATTTGCTGTAAAGGTTTTGTACAAAACAATCAGATCAGGGCTGTGAAGAAGAAAAATCAGCAGAAAGGGGATGATAATATTTTGTGTCAGAGATTACTCTGGGTTGAAATTTTTAGGGGACTCCCGAATGAGTCTCCTTTCATGTCCCCAAGTGTAGCTCTCGGGTATCGAAACTCGACCTTCCAGTCTCCAGCTCAGCGATTTAACCACTAAGCCACTGGAGAAGCTGCTGTGACCCGGGAAGTTTGCAGCTGAGCTAGCAGGACTAGGGGAAACCAAAAGCAAAAGGAACAGAAACCTTTAGTTTGCCCTTCTACAGGTAAACTCTTACAAATAAAGTGATACCTCATACAATGTCCAAACTTGGTTCCACAAGTTTGGACTTTATACGGATTTGGACTTTGTATGAGGCATGCAAAATCCTAGCCGCGATGCCTCATACAACGTCCAAATCTTTGCCGCGATGCCTCATACAACGTCGTTTCCATAGAAATACATTGTACTGTAACAGAACAGACTTCAGGGCAAAGTCAAGGAAACAGACAGGAAACTGACAGAACTTTAAGAAATCATTGTCTAAAGGCTAAATACATTACAAAAACTTGTCAAACAACCCTGATTGTCCAAGAACCTGAAGAATGCTGTAAAAATCCCAGGAATGCTTCTAAAAATTCTGACGAAAAAATTCGGGGAAAAAATCCAAAATCGTGCTCAAAACCACTCCTAAACACTCTTCGCCTCATGCAAAACCCACAAGAGCAATGCACACATGTGTCCTGCCTTTTATACTGCTCAGGCACAATGCAACCTGGGAAAACCCCAATGCCTCATACAACGGCACACGACTTTGTATGAGGCAACTTTTTTCAAGGAATTAGGCGATGTTGTATGAATCCGATGTTGTATGAAGCGGACTTTGTATGAGGTATTACTGTACAGCACTCCCTAACTAATGTAGTTTACCACAATAGTGCCTACTTTTACAAAAATGAATGTATCTTCCTTTTTGTTTTTGTTTTACCAACATGGGAAAAAAAGAGAAATTATGGGTAACAAAGCTGGAACATGTACAAAGATGGAAAATTAGGACAGTCAAAGTTTTGAAAGCCATGCCTTATAAGGAACAGCTGAGGGTGGGGTGGCATGTTTAACTTGGAGAGGAGAAACTGAGAGGTGACATAATAGCCTTCAAATATTTGAAGGGCTGTCACAAGGTAGATGGAGCAAGCTTATTTTCTATAGCTCCAGAGGATAGGACTCAAAGTAAAGGAAATATTTTGAAGATTAGAAAAAAAAATTCTTAACAGTAAGTGTAGTTTGCCATAGATGATAGTGGGCTTGCCTTCATTGGAAGTTATTAAACAGAGGTTTAAACATCTTCATTTTGTCAAGATCAAATTGCTTGGATCCATGGTTCCCAATGTGCGGTACATGTCCCACAAGGGGGAGGGGGATTTGATTTTTTTACTTTCAAGGGGGGCCTTTAAGTTAATGGCCTTTAAGGCTTCCTCCACGTGAATAGGAGTTAGCTTTCTGAATAAGAATTATATGTCATGGGGTGGTGGGATCAGGATTTTACAGATGTTTAGGTGGGGCATGGCAAAAAAAAAGGGGTTGGGAACCATTGGCTTAGATCTACCTTGACACTGGCCTGAAACTCTCGTCCATTCAGCTGGGTTATAATTCAGCTTGTCTTGCAGTCGTAGTCTTCTTTACCCTCTTCTGGCAGTGTCTTCTTCTTTCATGTCCCCATCAAACCCTGGACTGCCAAATAGAAGACACTTTCTTGGCTTTGTCATTTTATGTCCTCATTGGTGCATGTTTCTGGCAGTAACTGGCAGACCAGTAAATGAGCCGGATTCTGTGTCTCTCCACATTCACACAGCGTGTTGTTGTCCGCCAGCAGCCCCCACTTGAGCATGTTGGTCTTGCATTTAGGGATTCCGACCTCCAGCCTATTCAGAGTCCTCCAAGTGCCGTAGGGGAGGTTGAGTTCCTCAGCTATATCCTCCTTTAATGTTCTTCCTTGTCCAGTGAGCTCCTTGGCTGATCACAGCCAACATAGTGGTTTTGCTAGCAGTTGCAGCAGTGCCCAAAGATCTGAGTTCATCAATGTCAGGGTTGGTATCAACATAAGAGGGTTCTGCTCATTTCAAACCTACTACAGCTATCATATCATTCCTCTAATCAATTCCCAACAGTTCAAAGGATTTTAAAATATTAAAAGCAACAATATGTAAAAGCCTGGGGGAGCAGAAATATATTTGCCCAAGTCCAAAACCATAGCATGGTTGGCCTAAACAAATCTCCTTTAATAAAAATGCAGGATGTATCTTTATCCCAACATGCTCTAGACCGGGGTGCCCAAACTATGGACCATGGGCCAGATCTGGACTGTGGTGACTAATAAGCTGGTCTGCACCACCCCCAGAAGCAAAATGCACCTGTGCATGCACAAAATGCTGTCGTAATTGCACCTGTGGCTGTCATAAACGTATACTTACGGCAAGCGCGGGTGCGTTTTACTTCTGATGGGAGGGACCATGTGACCGACCCGCTCAACCATGTGACCGACCCGCTCAACCATATGACCAGCCCGCAGACCGAAAAGTTTGGGCACCCCTGCTCTAGACTATACTATAATCTCGGATCCTGACTGTTCACAGATCACTGCAATATTATTTTTAATTTAATACATTTTAAATGAAGATCTTACAAGTGAGATGGTTCAAATATAATAGTATGAAACTGCTATGAGTCAAAGAGACAAATGAATTTACAGTGGAACCTCATACAACAATTGCCCCAGATAACAACAAAATCGCATAACAATTAGGTTTTTTGGGGGAAATGGTTTCCCGCATAACAATTTCCCTATGGAAAACATCGTACAGCCATTTTTCAATGGAAAAACCACTTAGCAAAAATAAATAAATTGTTGTACGATGCATCCCATAGGGAAAATCGCTATACGAAGCATGTATCGTATAGCAATTGTTTCGTACAACAATGAGCCCCATGGAATTGATTAAAATCGTTGTATGAGGTACCAATGTATTTCCTTATGTAAAATTACTTGTTAAGGTTTCCAGTTCTTCAGTCACAGTAAATGTTATGTTATTCAAAAGACAAACAGCGACAAATTAAGATCAGTCCTATTCTGGATAACACCAAAAACAATAGGCAGAATATTGTTCTGTTTTTCCATTTGTGCGGCAGTCATTTGAGAGAGTATTCTGATATTTGAAGAGCTTCTGTGAGAAAGTATCTAGCATCCCTTTATGCATGTGGAAAAACTACGGCTTTAAAGGCCTCCTCTTTGGTCTCCACTTGTGCAATGGAGATCAAGTTGAAAGGAAGCAGCAAAATGTTTAGCTAAAGCGTAGTCCTTTTGTTCATCCTCTCCTGCCATGAAAGCAGACCAAAAGACCAACAAAACAAACAGGATAATAACAGACAGAACCTAAGTAGAACATCCTAGGGTGGTGTGTGCGTGTGGCCTACCAGATGTGAGACTGCAACTTCCATAAAACTTAGCCAGTCTGATCAAAGTTGAGAGATGACAGAAGAGCAGTTTAATAGCATTGAGGACTAGACTTCTTCCATCCTGCCCTATGGTCTGAGGAATTTGTTTCCAGTCTTTTAAAACTGCATCTATCAACTGATCCCTTGTTAACACAAACGCAGAAAGACAGTTTGGTAATTATTTTGTGACAAGCAGCCTTTTAACTTCCACTCTATTTAGAGATACCGTATTTGGATTCTTATTTAAAACAAAATAGTATTTTACAAGCAGTGCTGTGAAACAGAGTAATCATATATGCAGAGACTTTAGAACTAGAGATGGACTGAATATATTATCGTTGCCGATTCATTCAGCTTTCCTGAGATAAGCTGAAGGCCACCCCATATAATTATTACATGGAAGAAAGTATTTCCACTTCAAAGTGTAGCTCCAAGATTCCATAGAAGTGAGAGAAGATACGACATCTCCCTTGAGTCCTCTGGCGAACACAGAGAAGCTGGGAGTGGTGAGAGGGAAGGGGAATCTGGGGTTGTGGTGACATCTTACCATTGGAATGTACTAGTGCCACCAGACGCATTTTCTGAACCTCATTTCATTCTATCCAGACCCCACAGCCATAACCAGTGGGCATATAAAGCTATCTCTCTCATATTGCACTGCATGAATCTGATGAAGTGGGTTGTAATTCACAAAAGGTTGTGACATATAAGACTTTTTGGTCTTCGTGGTGCCATAGTCTCAATTGCTTTTGCTGCAACAGACTAACAAAGCTAGCTCCTTAGAAACATCTATTAAAAAATGCCCCAAAATTAGAAGTGGGTAGAAAATATCTCTTGCGCTTTTGAAACAAGAGCAAAAAGGCACCATATTAACCTGCTTCTTCTGCCAGAGATTCTCTGGCTGCAATGCAATTACAGTATTTGTCCCAACTAGAACAGAGCCACCAAATCAGTGGATATCTGGAACATTAAGCCTTATGTAAGTTCTACTGAGGGTCTGCGGTGGCTTAGTGGTTAAGATGCTGAACTTGATGACTGGAAAGTTGGCAGGTCAGCAGTTCAAGACTCGAGTACTGCACGATGGAATGAGCTCCCGTCTCTGTCCCAGCTTCTGCCAACCTAGCAGCTCGAAAGCAAGAAATTGCAAGTAGATATTATCTATTATCGCTTACAATGATTTATTCTTTATAATATGTCTGATGTTAAAATTGCTTCCCCCATTTTGAAGATATCAGGGGAGACCAAGCAACCATGTTGGTATGTCCTTTTGCTCTGATAACAAAATTGATCCTTTATCACTATGGTTTCAAGCAAGTATTTAATCTATACACTAAACCAGGGGTGTCAAACTACGGCCCCTGGGCCGGATCCAGCTCACAGTGCCTAATAATCTGGCCTATGCCACCCGCATCGCTCCTGAAAGCAGAAGTAAAACGTGCCCGCACATGCGCAAAATGCTGCTGTAAAGCACCTGTGGCTGCCATAAACATGTTTACGATAGGTATGAGTGCATTTACAGCAGCCTTTTGCGCATGTGCGGGCACGTTTTACTTCCGCTTCCAGTGGAAGGGATCACGTGACTGGCCTGCTCAACCACATGGCCAGCCCACGGCCCAAAAAGTTTGGGCACCCCTGCACTAAACATTCAAAGCAATGTAAATGAGCAGAACGACTGAGGTTAAAGAAAAGTAACATTCACCAAGGACAGTAGCAACATTGTTGGAATGTACAACATACAGATTAAAGATGGGCGCTAATTGGGGGGGGGGAGTAAGTAGCTAAACCAGTGATGGGCAGTCTTGACCCTCCAGCTGTTCTTGAACTTCAATTCCCAGAAGCCCAAGTCAACACACCAGCTGGTCAGGGTTTCTGGGAATTGAAGTTCAAGAACAGCTGGAGGGCCAAGACTGCCCATCACTGAGTTAAACACTATTACCAAAGAGATGCACAGAGTTGTGCTCTTGAAGAAACTTCCAGGAGACTAAAAATCAATAATTCTGCTCTACCAAAAGGTCTCTTTGGACTAACTTGCTCATTTCTTAGCACCGGGCATTCACCCAAAGGGATCGACAATTCAGGAAGGGAATCAGAGAAAAGCACAATTAGGACAATCACTTATAATATCTGTCATACGAAGAACAGATTACTAGACTGTGAACTGTGGAGCAGCCTCGCTTTTAGAACAGCTGTCCTTCATCTGCTGCTTAAGTGTTGAGAGAATTAACATGGACTATTAGTACACATACTGAAAAGAACTCTACCTCCTCGAGGTTCTATAGTCCTATTTGCAGCTTCATCCATAAAGACAAACCGTCCACCACCAAAATCTTCTGAGTATTCAGAGAGGTAAAGCAATGACGTGTAGTCAAATGAGCCATAGGTCACCTACAAAGAAAGTAAGTTCAGATATCTAAGACCACAATAGTTTCTCTATAAAAGCTTGATAACAATGTATCCGAATAGTATTCTGCAGATATTTTTATTTGAAAACCTCTTTAGGACAGATGCCATTACACTTGTTTGCAATGTCATTTCAGGTTGACATTCTTAAGAACCAATTCTTGTCCACTCCGATATCTTTGAGGAAACAGATTTAGGGAAAATATAGCATGACATTTATTTCATGTATTTAAAAGAATGTAGACAGATGCCTATATACATCTGCAGGCACACAACGAGAATCCTTGCATTGTGTATTCACGTTTTGCTACATGAAGGCCTCAAATTGTTATCCATCAATATCTCATATACTATGTGGGATTTTCTTTTGCATCCACATCAGGGATGGGTGACTTTCAGAGATCTGGGGGCTATACATGTTCATCCTTTGATGCTTCAAAGACCGATCCTGTGGTCCAACTTCAATCTATCTATCTATCTATCTATCTATCTATCTATCTATCTATCTATCTATCTATCTATCTATCTATCTATCTATCTATCTATACCCCACCCATCTAGGGGATGTCCCTACTCTGGGTGGGTGGCTTTCAAATGCTTCAAGAGCATTTGTTACCAAAATATGGACTTTCTATACTGAAAAAGTAGTGGCCACATTGTTTTAAAAATAATAAAAAATGGATGTGGGAATCCTGGAATGGTAGTTAAAGTTTGCCCTTGCTCAAAAGCCAGAAATATCTGTCTCTAGGGTTCAGTGCGCATCCCGGTTTATAGCCAAAGAGCCAGCGCTGTGTGTTTCTGCAGATGTTTCCGTGGTAACTGCTAGGTTGGCAGGAGCTGGGGCGAGATGGGAGCTCACTCCATCACGCAGCACTCAGGTCTTGAACTCCTGACCTGGGATGGTAGTGGTCTCTTAAAATAAGGACAGCATGAGGCAGGTTGGCAAAAAGGAAGCAGCAGCTTTTCCCGTGCATTTTTCTCCCCAAATTTGTTTTTAGTAACTGGAGGTAGAACCACTTCACTCTGGAATGTCTCAGTGCCAGATGGTGCTCAACAGCTCTTATGGCTTGCCAAAAAATAATAATCAAGGAAGGCACTGAAGGTACTTATCACTGAATAAGAAATAAGTGAGGGAGAGACAGAGATAGGCAGAAGTGTTACAGTATGATCACCTGGGGGAGAAAAACAAAGGGATTCTATCCTCTCCAGTGTCATCAGCACCACTCACAGATATCATTAAATTGAGTCATCAGCCAATCTGAGATACTCTCGATAAGGAGTTCCTTTGTGGCAGGAAGTATTTTTCAGTGCCTTCACAAAGACAACTTAAGTGATTTCCATTGGGGAGAAAGTAGATGAGCAGCCAAATTAATAGTACTGCCTGCAATTCAAATGATGAATTACATTACAACTGTTCATTGGGATTTAATGACTAGTGTTACTGAATGCATATGTTCCCAGTCTTATGGCTTCTAAAGCTGTTCCTTAAGTATGAAGCACAAGTGTCTGTTGCCAACAGCAATGGCTGCCATGATAATCCAGAATACTTGTGCCCTCTTAATTCTCCCTATTGTGCCTACAACAACAGCCTCCACTTATCACTTCCATCTTTGAGCTCTTCAGTCAGATAATGGAGTGTGATCCCTTGCCACCAACGGGAGGCTTTGGTTTCCTGATTGCATCTTCAATTGCCATCTTGCTCTTTCACACTGTATAGGCCAGGGATTCTCAAGATGTGGCCTGTGGGCTGGATGCGGCCCACGGCACCATTTCATGTGTCCCCCACCTCCTCCACACCAGGAAGTGCCATGTGGTGGAGGAAGGGCAAAATGGCCGCCCAGCCCCCGAAGCTGTCTGAGGGAGTGTGACCCGGTCCTTGGCTTTAAAAGGTTGATAACTCCTGGTATAGGCAATCTGAGCTGCCATTCATCCAGACATTTATAGAGATTGGAAGCAAGGTGATATAGTTACTTCTCAATGGCAGATAGAGGCTTTCTTACTCTATAGTTTAGCTAAGGGTAAGAAGCTGCAATAAGATGCTGCTGCTGAAAAAGTCCATCGTATGCAGGTGAAGAACTGCACTGAAGGGTTGGCATTGTAAATAGATATTATGAAGACCAGACTCTGCCTCTTGCCAATTATCTTAGCTAGTCAGAAATAAATAGGAAATGTTGGAGATGCCTTTCCTATGTGCTTCCAGTTAGCTGAAATATATATCTACATATGCATTTATGAAAACTTCCCTTCCCTTGCCACCAAATGGCTGAACCTTGAACAAAACTCTTGTTCTTGTATACTCAGGTTACAGTTTCTGCACTATCAGCCTCATTCTCAATTCTCTGGATCCCTAGTAAGTGTTTTTACATGCTTATCATACTTATCTTTGCAGCTCTTGACTATCAACTGATAAAGTTTTTTTAAATTTTAATTTAATTTTTGCACTTGTATGCCGCCCAACCAGGGAACCTGACTCAGGGCGGCTCACATGGTAAATAAATAATATACACAATATACAATACACAATGGCCATTTCCCATATTCTAAAAACAAACTAATTACTAACACAATCGAGGGGGATGGGGGGAAATTACTAACTGTATTAGAGGTAGTAGCAACAGAGCAAACCATATTCACAATTACTGTTAAAGCATCTCTGAAATCCTGGGAAAGAAAATTCATTTATTGTAACATTTAAAATGGCACCTTTTAAATTCTCTGCATTATTTTTTTTCTCTGCAGGACATCATGACAACCTGCTCTTTATGATTATATAGGACTATGTTCATTTTCTGATGTATCAGAATGCTTTAAATATATTACTAAGCAAATGTTTCCCTTAGAAATTGATGTTTGTTCCTGCATAAGTCCCAGTTTCATATTTCAGGTACGAAGTGACCTTTTGAATATGAGAGGATGGTTTATGGATTTGGTGGAGCTTCACTACTGAAGTAAAAAGGCAAGCACAACCCATTTTATGATAACACAGGGGAACTCGTTGCTAAGAAAGTGTGCATTCTGTTGAGTTTCCCCCAGAGCAAAACAAATTAATGAAAATCTGCTTTCTCTTTGGAAGGAAGGATATGCTCTTAACACAATCATTCTGTGATCAAAGAAACTCAAATGCACATTGATACTGAGAGGCCCTCATTTTAAAAAAAATACCTCCATATATCATCTCCTTTCAAAAGAACAACTAGAGGTAGAAAGTGAAGTGAAACAGACAACACCAATTTAGAATTTAGAAACAGGGAGACCAATATCTAGTTTCCTGTGGGATTCATGGTTGAACAAGTCACTGTCTCCCAACTTATCTTACTAGGAAACAAAAAGGCTACTTGCTATGATGCCAATTATGGAGCAACCTAGTCTACATTTTTGCAAAAGAGTGTGCAGAGAATTGTGAACAGAGGAATGAAGCTTTAAGGATCAATAAAGCTGGTGGTGGTGGTGGTGGCACCTAACATTTCCAGAGAGGCATTCTATAAACCAACACCTTCTTTTGGAATTACTTTCCCACATTATCTGTTGGGACAAAGAACAGGCCAATTATTAAAAAGGGAGGGAGGGAAAAAGAAAGAAAGAAAGAGAACCATTTTCTGTCTGATGCTCCAACAGGTGGGGGATGTATCCCTATAACTTTTAGTGACTTCCTCATGGAAATGACAGAAAACAAATGGAGATGCTCTATTCTCTAAAATTCTGCTGCTTAGATTGTTCACCAAAACAATTACATTACAGACTATATTTCTGTTTCATCCTGGCTATTTCCCCAGTCCATGGTTAACAAAGAAGAATCAAGCATGACAGAGAGTAAATGAAACAAAACAAAACATGAAGGCTCATTTCCAGCTAGAGTCCAATTAGTATCCCTCCTCTGTATTTCCGCATTCCTCCTATTCCCCTTCTAGCTTTTTATTAATGGGGTGGTGGTAGAAGGGTGGGTAGGTGGGTGGTTTTGGGTTTTTTAACTTGTTCTTCATATGTTTTTAATTTTGTACGCCGCCCTGAGTTGGGTTTGTCCGAGTGGGCAGGATAAAAATTGAGGAATTAAATTAAATTTAAAAATTAAGTGGACTTGATCGACGAAAGTGCTATAATGTTTTTGTTTTGTTTTATCTTGTTTACTCTCTGATATGCTTGAAACACAGACTAACACGGCTACTATTCCAAAGAAGAACCAGTAAGCTTAGGAATGAAAGAGAAAACATCTGTTGAAATATATATGTTTCAAAGCTCCCAACGCAACATAGAGGTTTTGTTTTTGATAGGAAAACTACTTAAATGGAATTATGAAATAAACTCAGCAGACTAATTTAATTATGAAAAAATATACAGACATAATTATTATTCAAAGAAGAAGTAACCTTCTGTGAATACTAGATCAGGGCACATTTTATTTAACCAGGCCAAAATACAAAAATTTCAAAATTTATTGAAAATCCAGTGCCTTTTCCAGAAGTACAATTATATCATTTTTACTTAATTTTACCAGCGTATTATTTTTCCGTTTCTACTCTGGGTCTTTTTCAGCTTGTTTCTATAACTGCCCACAACCACAGTATGCTAACTGTGCTAAACCTCAGCATCCTACACATTACACAAATTTACAGGGTCTACATTACCCACGGCACTGAACAGAAATGTAAAGAAACACAGCAATACCATTTTTTAAAAAAAAGTCAGATAGTAATAGCAATTACACTTCTATACCACCCCATAGTGCTTAGTGCACTCTCTGGGCAGTTCACAAGTTAATTAGCACTTTTGCCCCCACCATGCTTTGTACTCATTTAATGGGCCTCAGAAGGATAGAAGGCTGAGTCAACCTTGATCTCTGTCAGGATCAAACTCACAACCTTTGGGCTGAAGTTTAACCAAGTTGCAAATGCCTAAATATCACACATGCAAATTAAAATGCTGAATTTATGGGGTATAAGTCTGGTGACATCTGTTAGATTCTTAGAAGGAAAAGTTATTTTAATCTAACAAAAGGTATAAAATATATAAGAAAACCAAGGGAAGTTTGCTGTGGTCCAGAATAGTGTTTGATTTGGATATGATGCGCTGGTCTGAATGACCTCACAATGGTTCTCAATATGGGAAAGCACATGGTGAACAAGGCACCCTTACTCATGAGCAAAGCTTAGCAGGAGCTATTTCTTATTAAATGTATAAAGGATTCTAAGTGCTAATCACTAGATTAATTGCATAATAAAGCAATACTTATACAGTAAGCTTTTACACATGACACATTGCAGATTATAGGCACAAGATATTAAGGGGGAAAATAGGTTTGAATTATTTTCTCTCTGCATCTCACTCACTCATTCACTTACTTTGTCAATATGTGGGTGCCAATATTCATCATGGGTTGTCTTGGCTTCTGAGCTGTTTATTCTGGAGAAAAAGGTTGGCTTTGTCAAATAAATGGAAGAGGAGCTGATACCAAAAGTAAGAGCTATTTTTTGTTGAATTCTTTGTCTCACATCCCTGCAAAGAAAACACAGCATCTTAACATAGTAGAACATGGTGCCATGGCGTGTCTGAATATGGCATATCCCCTTTTATAATGAAATAACATTTACATTGTGTCTTCCAAACTAGACTGCTTGAAGTGCTTCATGGATGCTAAAAAGCCACTTAGCAAAGCAATTTGCTGACACTAAAGAACTGCAGGTGTTGAACTGAGCAAATGCTGCTAATACAAAGATACCCAGTGAGTTGTTGTTAGAAATAAGATTTGAATCAGAGTGATCCTGCTTTCCATGTTCAACGCTCCATTACAGCAGAACAGGGGAACCTGTGGCTATTGAACTCCCGACTCCCATTAAACTTGACCCGCTTGGCCATTGATAAAGTAAGATGGAAACTGTTGACTAATATTTATTCATTAATTCATTCAATTTGTATAGCCACCCCAATCGACATGTGACTCTGGGCGACATACATAAAACCCCCAACGTTTAAACTCTAAAGACCCTTAAAATTCCTAAAAACACTGAAAAACTACCTCCCACCCGCACCAATTAAAAATCTAGTTAAAACCTTTTGAAAACACGAGCGATCCTTCTCTAAATGAGCCAGTGGGGGTGGCGGTTGCTCCCTCCCCACCTCCCCTCACCTTCCAGCCAGGTTTTCAGCTCTTTCATGAAGGGCAGCATCTCTGTCTGGACACACCGTTCAACTGGCAGGAGGTTCCATAGGGCTGGAGTGGATACTAATAGCTATTGGAAGTACTAAAGAATTCCTTCATTGCTGCCCTTCCAAGTCCCTGTCATCTTCTAATTTTTTGGCTGTTATCCCTACTTGGATTGAACCAAGGTATACAACTGATTTCCAACATGGCTCACAAGGGCCTCAGCAGCTGCAGCAGGATATGGGACTCATCCTGCAAGTACCAGAGCTGCTTTGCTAGCAGATGGAGCCCGGATGCTGCCAAAGATCTTGGCTACATTCCTTCCTAATAATAACTGGTTTCAATTCAGTTCTGTTTCTTGGTTAATTGAGTTTAGTAATGAAAATGTATTCCTTATGCAAACTTTAAATACAGTAAAACCTCGCATAAAGAGTGCCTCGTTTAGAGACTAACTTGCTTAAAGAGCAGAATTTTCTCTGAATGGTTGCCTCGCTTAACAACTAAAACCAACCAAAAACTCACTTAACAACTAAATCAGGGTTCGCAATTCTCCCCCCACCCCACCAGAAGTCACAATTGGTCACTTAGAATGGTGTTTCGCTTAAAGAGCAAACTTGCTTAAAGAGCAATCCCGTGGAATGCATTATGCTCTTTAAGCAAGGTACCACTATACATCAAAGACATTATTTAAATTATATTTTGGCACTGAGATTCTTTTAGTGTTCTTTTTCAACTTTAATGTTGGGTATTAACAGTGCAGAAGCTCGACTACATGGAACTGCTGGAAGGCCAACAGTTCGAGACCCAGTTACTGCATGATGGTTTGAGCGCCCATCTCTGTCCCAGCTCCTGCCAACCTAGCAGTTGGAAAGCAAGACATTGCAAGGAGATCAATAAAGACCACTTCGGTGGGGAAAGATCTTGGGGACATGAAAAGAGCCTCATTCGGCCATCCCCTGAGCGGAGTTCCTCCAGCAAAAATCCTTTCACCCCAGAATAATTTCTGATACGAAATTATTATTATATAGTACTGCAATCCATTATCAGAGAGTAATAACTCATACAAAGTCCGCTTCGTACAACATCGAATTCAGACAACATCGCTAATTCCTTGAAAAAAGTTGCCTCATACAAAGTCGCTGCAACTTTGTATGAGGCATTGGGTTTTTCTCCAGGTTGCATTGTGCCTGGGCAGTATAAAAGGCAGGAATCATGCGTGCATTGCTCTTGTGGGTTTTGCACGAGACGAAGAGTGTTTAGGAGTGCGGTTTTGGATTTTTTTGAATTTGTCAGAATTTTTGGAAACATTTCTGGGATTTTTGCAGCATTCTTCAGGTTCTTGGACCATTCTTTGGCACAATGGAAAGGTAGGTAGATGAGGTTTTGTTTCCGATTGGCTTGGGGAGGGGAGGTGGATGGGGGAGGGCAATTGTTTGGTGGGTGGGCAATTGTTTGGTGTTTGCTGCTGTGGTTTTTAAAAACAGATTGCATGCTCCATAATTTTTTCTTATGTTGGTCTTTTTGGGGGAGCACCATTTGGTGGAGTGGGCAATTGTTTGGTGTTTGCTGCTGTTTGGATGTGCTGCATGATGGGACATGTTGGCATCCATTTTGTCCTTGCTTCCATCCAGTAAATGTTTACAGTAGCTTGTACAAAATGGATGATCGGCTGCATGGCTGCAGATTAACACTGTGCTGCATAATGGGACATGTTAACTTTTAAACCTGCACTTCATAAAGTTTTCAAAAGTTAAAAACTTGTATGGTTTGTCCCCTAAAATCAGGGTTGTTTGACATGTTTTTGTAATGTATTTAACCTTTAGACAATGATTTCTTAAAGTTCTGTCAGTTTCCTTGACTTTGCCCTGAAGTCTGTGCTGTTACAGTACAATGTACTGTACGTATCTCTATGGAAACGACGTTGTACGAGACATCGCGGCAAGGATTTGGACATTGTATGAGGCATCACGGCTAGGATTTTGCATGCCCTCATAGAAAGTCCAAATCTGTATAAATCCAAACTTGTGGAACCAAGTTTGGACTTTGTATGAGGTATCACTCAAACTATTAGTCAGCTTTCATGATTCAAGATTGTTTCTTCAGGCCATACAATAATTGTGGATAGTGTAGAAAAATTAATGTAAATGAGTCACAGGAGATATTTGTGCAAGGTGAATTAGGAGAGAGGCAGGTTGTCTTGGAGGGGTGGTTTTCAAATCATACCCTTGGTGGCTGTTGTCTGGATTTCTTCTCCCAACTTCTTAGAAAGAGACATTCACCCACACCCAACCACACACCCCTGCATTTACCCTCCTCCATCCCCTTGTTGTGAAATTCAAAGTTCCTATTTTACTGGCAGAAAGGTGATAAAAAAATGTAGCAAACTCTCATCATGGAAATGAGATTTAGTTTACTCAGTAGGCATAACAATTGAAGCCATTTCACCCTGCTCCATTGTCATTCAAAATGCTATTTTCCCTGTAGAATGAGATTAGTTCTCATGGAAAAAATATTTTTACCTAAGCATACCTATTCAAAAGCCTCCTCTCTGAGTAAACTTTGTGTTTGTTATTTTGAAATCTTGCTCAATGACTACAGTTTCTATTCATGCCGTCTGTTTTGCAGAGATCAATCTAACCATTCTGGTAAACAATTGGATTCCTCTCCTTGAGCTACCATAATGCACCCTGTATAATTTATGGAGAAATCCTTTTCGAATTTATTCAGTGCTCTGTGTGACAATACGTGTGATCATATCTGTAGCAAAGCAAATACTTCTGTATGCAAACCAGAGCTCTCAGAAAGGTTATTTAACATCAACCCACCATTCCAACATTATGGGTTGGGTTTGGGTTTTTTTTTACTATTCAAAGCAAATCTTCTATCTAGCTACCTTAAATGGGAAAGTAAATAATCTAAAACAACTAGAGTAGACTGACAACAGAATAGCTAAATAATTACAGTTAATTAACTGATCAGGTTTATTTAGTGTATGGGACCAAAGACACCAGGACAGCCGAAGAGCTGGTTTAACACAACTTTATTACATGCTGGTCAGAGGGAACATGAGGTAATGGCGGACGAACAGCTCAATATATACAGTGGCTATACATTTGAATGTGGCTCCTTGATAGCCTATTGGCTACAGGCTGCGTGACGTCATTGCAGGTCACGCCCTTCTTGTCCAGGTGAAGGTAGTGGCGGGAATCTTCCCGCGCTGTTGTTCTAGGTGAGTCTTGGACCAATGAGCTTGGACGCTCGCTATTGCCACCTAGTGGTCACTAGCTCGCGTCCTATTAAGGTTACAGTGATTCAGCTGGAGGTTACAATGTTACACATAGAAAAGGTTACATTGGATACACATGGATCGGTACATTGTTTAAAGGCACAGGCTTTAGGACACAACACCCCTCCCCCCTAGGATGAGACGAAGTCTCTTAGCCAAGATGGTTTATTGCACTTGCGTTTGGGCCGCGATGTGGGTTGGCCCACCCGGGGGCCGCTCCCGCTTCCTTGTTCCCTGGACCCTTGTCCTGTAATGGGAGAGGGAGACTTGTTAGAGGCTTGCTGCGGTTTTGCAGCTTTAGGGGAAAGGGTAGATTCCGTTGTGGTTGAACCGGGGGCACCAGGGGCTAACGTAAAACCCCTCTTCTCGCTTGGATGGGTGGGGGACCACTCCGAAAACCCCCCCGGTTCTGAAAATCAAAATCAAACTCTGTTGGGGGATCCCGCGGGATATCTACGAGGACAAATTCCTTCTCCTCCCCCCTTGGTGGGGACTCTCGACCCCCCTCTCCTCCCCCTTGGGCTAAACGGGTGGGGGAGAACCCTAACGCTGAATTTGTATCCGTGTTTCCGGCGCCCTGATTCCCTGGGACCCGGCTCCGGAGCTGGTCCGCGTGCCGCCGCCAGAGTAGACCTGTGTTGGTCTCCACGCGGTACGATACGGGACCGGTCTGTTCCACGACCACCCCCGGCACCCAGGCTGGCCCCGCGCTGCCGTAGTTCCTGCAATGTACCGGGGCACCTACGCTGAAACTCTTGGTGGCTTCTAACCCTATGTTCCTCCCCTTGTCCTCAACTTTCGTGGGGGAGTAGCCTGACGCTAACGGGGTCACCCTGTACCCTAGCAGAAACTGACACACTTGCAGGTTGAGGTCCCCGGGGCCCATGCGCCGCAGCGCGTCCTTCGTGGTGCGTACGAGACGCTCCACTTGGCCATTGGTGGCCGGATGGAAGGGGGCGGAGGTGATGTGCCGGATGGCGTTAATCTCTGTGAATGCCCTGAACTCAGCGGATGTGAAGCAACTAGCGTTATCGCTAATTAGAGTGTCGGGTATTCCGAACGTGGAAAAAATTCTCCGCAAATGCTTAATTGTCGCGGCCGAGGAGGTGCTCGTGACTGGGATGACCTCCAACCACTTGGAGAAAGCGTCCACCACAAGGAGAAACAGGATTCCTCGGAACGGGCCCGCGAAATCTATGTGCACCCGGGACCACGGCCCCTTAGCCGCGTCCCATTCCCTATGGGGAAGGCGGGCCTCCTCCGGTCTGGAGCATTGGCAGCTCTCGCAAGTGCCGACCATGTGCTCGATGTCGGCGTCTAACTGGGGCCACCAGAAGTAACTCCGGGCCAGCGCTTTGGAGCGCACAATTCCGGGGTGGCTGACGTGCAGCAGTTTAAGCACCCGCGGTCGGAGGGATGTGGGGACCACCACCCGCTGCCCCACAAGAGGCACCCCCTCTCTAGGGACAGTTCCAGCTTCTTCCTAAAAAACGGGGCGAATTCCTCTGCTGGGGAAGACGCCGGCCACCCCTTCTGTACCCAGAAGCAAACCGCCGCCAACGTCTTGTCCTTCCTTGTCGCTGTGGCAATGTCGGCGGGCACTACGGGGGGCGAATCCAGCACCTCTATCATGAGAACCTGATGGTCTCGCTCCCCCTTGCTCACCTGGCTGGGCGTCAGGGGGAGGGGGGACCTTGATAGAGCGTCCGCATGGCTGATCTCCTTCCCGGGCCGGTACACCAACGCGTGCTAGTAGGCGTTGAGAAAAATGGCCCACCTAAGCATTCTCGGGGACAGGATCTGTGGTGTGGGCTTATCTGCGGTAAAACTGCCTAGCAGGGGCTTGTGGTCAGTCACGATGGTGAAGGGGCGGCCATACAGAAAATCGTGAAATTTTTTGGTCCCCGCAACTATCGCTAGCGCCTCCCTGTCTGTCTGGGCGTAGTTTCTCTCCGCTTGGGACAGGGACCTGGAGTAAAACGCTATTGGGGCCTCCCTCCCGTTTTCCAACACGTGGCATAACACTGCCCCCACCCCCACCGGGGATGCATCACAGATCAGTACCACCGGCCGTTTGGGGTCGAAATGGGTCAGAATGGCATCAGACGCCAGGAGTTGTTTCAGTTCCGTGAATGCCCTCTCCTGGTCATCGCCCCACATCCATGCCGCGTCTTTCTTGAGCAACTTGTGAAGCGGCTCAGCCACCGCCGCCTTCCGTGGAAGGAAGGAGTGGTAGAAATTTAGGAGCCCTAGGAACGACTGCAACTCGGGCTTGGATGTGGGGCGAGGGGCTTTCTTGATGGCGGCCACCTTGGATTTGGACGGTTTGATTCCCTCGGGTGTTACTAAGAACTCAACCTCCTTCGCGAAGAAGACGCATTTGTCTTTTCGCAACCTCAACCCCGCTCGTTCGAACGCCGCCAGGACCTTGTTTAGTCTTTTAGCCAACTCAACCTCACTCCCCCCCGTTATCAATACGTCATCAAAATATGGTAAAACGCCGTCCAGCCCTTTGAGGAGGCGTTCCACGAGCGACTGGAAAATTCCAGGCGCCGAGTTCACGCCGAATTGGAGGCGCGTCACCTGGAACGCCCCCTCATGCGTGATTATGGTCTGTGCTGCATCTGCGGCAGGGGTTACCATTAGTTGCTGATAGGCCTGTGCCAGGTTGAGCTTAGCGAAACACTTTCCCCCATGTAACCTGGCTAGCAAATGGCTGACCACCGGCACCGGGTACGCATTAGGGCGGATTGCCTTATTAATGGTGCACTTATAATCGGCGCAAATGCGAACCTCCCCATTGGCCTTCAATGCTGTGACAATTGGAGTTTCCCACTCCGCGGAATCAACAGGAACAAGAATCCCCTGGCCCACTAATTTGTCCAGTTCCGCCTCTATTTTGTCCTTGAGTGCAAAAGGCACCCTGCACGGTTTAAGTCTGATTGGGCGGACCTCCGGGTCCAGGTCGAACGTCACTGGGGGTCCATTGATTTTCCAAGTCCCTTCTTGAAGACTTCGGGGTGCGCGTCGCACACCTCCTGTATCAGGTCAGACCCCACGGCGTGCACCCCCCCCAATGAACAGACCCAGGGGCTGAAACCATTGAGTCCCGAGGAGGCTGCAATTACCTCCCTTAAGGACGACTAGGGGGAGTTCCGCGGTGTGCCGCTTGTACTGAACCTGGAAATTCCCAACCCCCAACACCGGGATACTGTTCCCTTGCACGTCCCGAAGCGTGGACCTCAACGCTTTGAGCTTGGGCCGTATGCAGGGGGCAATTCTCAAAAACTCCCTCTGGGAAATAATGGAGTAAGAGGAGCCAGAGTCAATCTCCATCCTAACAGGGCCCCCTTGCACCAGTACCTCAACAAAGTAACGGGGGTGTCCCATGGACACGCTGAAAACCGGGGCGTCGTCGTCGCTGTCGTCGGAGATGCGGCCCACGCCGTCCGGCTTCCTCGTGGGCCGGGCGTCATCCTTCGGTCTCGTCGAGCGGTCTGGCCTCGCTGAGCGGTCGGGTGAGCTCCTCCGGTCCTTGCGCCGTCGTCTGCAGACTTTGGCGATGTGCCCGCGGCGGCCGCAGTTGTGGCACTCGGCCTTTCTGAACGGGCACTTCGCGCGGTCGTGAACCGCCCTGCAGCCGTCGCAGCGCCGGCCCTCCTTCCGGACCCTCCGGACGTCCTCGTCGTCGCTGCTTTCGGCGGACGATTTCGAAATTCGCCGGGCCGCGTGCACCGCACCCTCTGTTTTGTCGGCCTTTGGCCGCCAGTCCTGGAGCTCCTGCACCCCGGCCTTCGTGGCTTCCGCGGCGTGTGCCGCCTTCAGGACCTCCTTCAACGTGGGGGGCGGCTCCTGATTCATTAGCGTGCGCTGAATCTCGGCGTCCTTCAGGCCGCATAGCACGCAGTCCCTGAGGGTGACTTCCAAGTTCTCCCATTTACATGGGCCGGCAGCCAGACGCAGGGCCGCTACGAAAGCGGCGACCGACTCATCAGGCGCTTGGACTCGCCTCCAAAACGCGCTCCGAGCGGGAAACATCGCTACCGAGGGCCGGAAATGGTCTCGCAACACCGTCAAGAGCTCTTTTGCCTTGAATTCAGCCGCCTTTTTGGGTGCGATGAGGTCAATCAGTACCCTCTTTCCGTCGTGCCCGAGCATTCTGGTGAGGATGGCTCTCTTCTTTGCCTCGTCCGTCACCTCGAACTCCACCAGCGCACCTTGGAAGTCCATTTCGAAGAGTTCCCAATCTTGCGGTTTCTTGATGTCGAAACCGGCGTATGTCTTGGTCCCGTGGGCAGCCATAATCCCACCTTCGTCGCCAATTTAGTGTATGGGACCAAAGACACCAGGACAGCCGAAGAGCTGGCTTAACACAACTTTATTACATGCTGGTCAGAGGGAACATGAGGTAATGGCGGATGAACAGCTCAATATATACAGTGGCTATACATTTGAATGTGGCTCCTTGATAGCCTATTGGCTACAGGCTGCATGACGTCATTGCAGGTCACGCCCTTCTTGTCCAGGTGAAGGTAGTGGCGGGAATCTTCCCGCGCTGTTGTTCTAGGTGAGTCTTGGACCAATGAGCTTGGACACTCGCTATTGCCACCTAGTGGTCACTAGCTCGCGTCCTATTAAGGTTACAGTGATTCAGCTGGAGGTTACAATGTTACACATAGAAAAGGTTACATTGGATACACATGGATAGGTACATTGTTTAAAGGCACAGGCTTTAGGACACAACAGTTTAAATCTTCAACTTTAAACAAAACAACCCTTCTTCCTACTGCAGCCATAATGTGTTCCTTCAAGCAGTGGCTCTGCTGATGGAGTTTTTAAAAAATCACAAATTCAGGAGGTTAGTTTTGCTTGTCTGTAAACAGCCTTCCATGCACTCTGGTGTCTAGACATGGCTGCCACATGTCCACGAAAATGTCTGCAAATGCAGACAGTGCTGGTTCTTTGGCTATAATCAGAGATGAGCACTGAACCCTAGAGTCAGATACGACTGGTGTTTGAGCAAGGGTGACCTTTGCCAAAGCAAAAATCTAGAATGCTCAGCAATCCTTTTTATTTCCTCCTCGACATCTGTGTTCTATTTGTCCTTACTAAGTTAGGAAAATTAAGAAGGGTACTTTACAATCACTATTGCCTATTTAATACATGTCTCAAGAGATCTTTCACTCTGCATATGCTTTGGCCTAGAACTTCCATTAGCCCCAAACTAGCAGAGCCAATGGTAAAACCAGTAGCAGTTTTAGTATAATATAACTGGAGGGCCAAAGTAGGACTCCTATCTTAAAATATGAGACACAGAATGGGTAAAATGTAACCTTCAAATAAAACATATCTGGTGGAGTAACTCTGACATTTGAGGGCATTCTAGAAATGTAGAGATAGAAATACAACAGAGGACAAAACAGAAGCCATCCATAGTGGCCATGAACACTCAGGTTTTTTTAAAAGAAGAAACGCTTAAGTATCAGAGATGTCTGAATCTGAAACAGTAATGAGAGTAAAGGATCTTACTAGTTCATTGCTATTGTCATGTGTTGTCAAGTCACATTCAACTAATAATAAACCTTCTTGGATCCTCAAGATATGTGGGATATTTAAGGAGTGCATTGTTGTGAGACGCCCTGAGTCGGGTTCGCCTGATTGGGCAGCATAGAAATTTGAACCATAAATAAATAAATAAACTGCACATCTGAGCTTAAAAATGGCATAAGGGATCCAAATAAGGAGGCCTTGCATGGTCCCCTGCTGCTCTACTGGGATCTTGGGTTTTCTGCCCCGTTCCCTCTGAGGCTTATATGAACTTTCACAATCAGAGGCTTGACTATCTAAAGATACAATGTGTGAAAGTTCTAATCATGAAAAATCACTGATGATTGTTTAGTTACTCATGGATGACTCGATTAGCTACTTTTACTCAACAAAATCTGACTGACTTTTAGTGAAGAAAAGAAGTTTGCAAGTCCTCCTCCAGGGCTGGACTGACTCCACTAGCTCTGCTGATTTATTTTCTGCCTTCCCTACAGCTTGTTGTTTAGTTCATCTGCCTGTGTCATTTCCAGATATATACTACTCTGTATGCTAACACCATTTACCTGCTTGTAGTACACTTTGAGCTGGATTGCACAGGTTATTGGAATGGTTAATGACCTTTGATTAAAGTCAAGCTGCCAATTTCCATTAAATGCTGCTAATGTCACAGGTTTGTCCACAACTCGCTATTAAATAGTGGGTTGGAATGCTAATGTTCTAAATTTTCAGTGATGCAAAATGAAACAGCTCTAATTTGCTCACACAAAAAGCAACACAAGCCGTCAACTGGTGAAATGTCATGATGCTTTGGGCTACAGCTATTCCCAGATGCATTCAACTGCTTCTTCAGATTGACTTGAAGTTGTGCTAGAAAGCTGAATGGAAGAGGCAAAAGGTGAAAAACAAAACTACTGGCTTTCTCTTACCGGTACAACTGGAAATCTTCTTCGGTAAAAATATCATGGACTTTATCACCAAAGTATCTGGTAGGTGATAAACCAAAGAGAAAAACAAAAGCAGTCAGTATCAGATTTTTTTTAAAAAAAATCAGCAAATAAACATTTATTTAAACTTCGACTTTAAAAACATAAGAACATAAGAACAGCCTTGCTGGAACAGGCCAAAGCCCATCTAGTCCAGCATTCTGTCTCACACAGTGGCTCACCATTTGCTTCAGGGTATTCCCAAGCAGATGCCTTCGCCTGCTTTGGATTCCCTGGAAATGGCATTGAGAGATATCCTGCCTATCTCTCCAACCCGGAGGTTGTCCTTAAGTATCCATAATTATAGCCATTGATACCCTTGTCCTCCATGAACTTGTCTAATCCTTTCTTAAAGCTGTCAAGACTGACAGCTGTCACTACTTCTTCTGGCAGAGAGTTCCATAGACCAGCAATCCTCTGGGTGAAAAAGTACTTTCTCTTATTTGTTTGAGAACTAGTACCCAAAGGTTTCATGGAATGTCCCCTAGTTCTAGTGTTATGCGATAGGGAAAACAGTTTTTCCTTATCTACTTTGTCCACACCGTGCATGATTTTATAAACTTCAATCAGGTCACCTCTTAGATGCCGTCGTTCAAGAGTGAAAAGGCCCAACCGTTGCAGCCTCAGATGGTAAGGAAGATGTTCCAGTCCCCTAATCATTTTGGTTGCCCTCCTCTGCACTTTTTCCAACTCCATAATATCCTTCTGGAGGTATGGCGACCAGAACTGTACACAGTATCCAGATGGGGCCTCACCATAGATTTATAAAGAGGCAAAATGACACTTGCTGACTTATTTTCTATACCCTTCCTAATGATCCCTAGCATTGAGTTTGCTTTTTTCACTGCTGAGGCACACTGGGTTGACACCTTCATTGAGCTGTCCACCAGGACACCAAGGTCCCTTTCCTGGTTTGTCGTAGAGAGTTCAGAACCCATCAGTTTATAAATGTAATTGGGGTTCTTTGCCCCAACATGCATCACTCTGCACTTACTAATGTTGAAGCTCATTTGCCACTGGTTTGCCCACTCCCCCAGTGTCAAGAGATCCCTCTGGAGCTCCTCACAATCTCTCACAGTTTTCACTACCCTGTATAATTTAGTGTCGTCAGCAAATTTGGCTACCTTGCTTTTTACTCCTACCTCTAGATCATTTATGAAGAGGTTGAAAAGCAGGGGTCCCAGTACTAAACCTTGGGGGACCCCACTCTTTACTTCCCTCCACTTGGAGAAGTGTCCATTTAGTGCTACCCTCTGTTTCCTGTCCCTTAGCCAGTTGCTGATCCAGGACAAGACCTGTCCCTTTATTCCATGACTGGTAAGTTTATTCAAGAGCCTTTGGTGTGGGACCTTGTCAGAAGCCTTCTGAAAGTCCAGATAAACAATGTCAACTGGATCCCCCTTATCCACATGCTTGTTGACACTCTCAAAAAATTCCAACAGATTAGTGAGGCATGATTTGCCCTTGCAAAAGCCATGTTGGCTCTCCTTTAGCAGCGCTTTCTCTTCTATGTGCCTATTAATTCTATCTTTTAGGATGGTTTCCATCACTTTATCTGGGACACATGTCAAACTGTCAGGTCAGTAATTTCCTGGATCACCCCTGGATCCTTTTTTGAAAATTGGTGTTACATTCGCTACCTTCCAGTCATCAGGCACAAAGCCTGATTTGAGGGAAATATTATATATTTTGGCTAGGAGATCAGCAATTTCATCTTTAAGTTCCCTGAGAACTCGTGGATGGATGCCATCTGGTCCTGGTGATTTGTTAGTGTTTAGCTTAACAAGACTTGCAAGGACCTCCTCCCTGGTTATTTCTATCTGGCTTAATTCTTCGGTTTCCCTCCCTACGAAGATAGGCTCTGTTTTGGGCATGTGGTCTCTGTCTTCTTCAGTGAATACTGAAGCAAAGAATTCATTGAGTCTCTCTGCAATCTCTGTTTCCTCTTTAATAATCCCTTGCCTTCCATTGTCATCTAATGGTCCAATGGCCTTCCTAGTTGGGTTCTTACTTCTAATGCACTTAAAGAAGTCTTTGTTATTTCTCTGAGTATTTTTAGCTATACACTCCTCAGTCTTGCTTTCCTTTCCTGATTGTTGCCTTGCATTTGTTCTGCCAGAATTTATGTTTCAGTCTGCTGTCCTCATTTGGACAAGCCTTCCATCTTCTAAATGAGTTTTTCTTGCTTTTGATCACTTCCCGAACAGCTCCTGTAAGCCACATCGGAGTCCTCTTGGACCTGGCAGTGCCCTTTTTCCTTTTGGGTATGCATTCCAATTGGGCCTCTGTTATTGTTTTTGTAAACAGCCTCCATGCCTCTTGGAGTGTTTGGACTCTCTCAATTTTCCCTTTCAGCTTCTTTTTTACTAGTTTCCTCATCTTTGGGAAATTTCCTTTTTGAAAATTTAAGGTCTCTGTGTTAGATTTTATCAGTGACTTGCGGTCTATGATCAAGTTAAACATAATTGAGTTGTGGTCACTGTTCCCTATTGGATCAGTCACATTAACATCTTGCACAAGTCAAGGATTCTTGTACCTCTAGTTGGGTCTTCAACCATCTCTCCCAGGGAACAATCATTTAGCATATCTGCAGACTTTTAGTATGCAGTTATTTCAAGAACTGTAAGTGTTGTAGGGTAGAATTTTTTTTTTAAATTAGAAAAGAGCCACTCTAATGAAATTACTGATTTACTAATTTACTGATTTACTAATGAAATTACTGAATTACTAATTAATGAGTCGGCCTTGGCTGAGTGGGCAGTATATAAATTTGACAATTAAATTAAATTAAAATTAAATTACAGATGCAATGGGAAACTGATTACCAGCTTATAAACACAGTACATATTACTTTGCTTTCCAACCAGTACTACAGATTGAATTATAATCCACACTGGCATCTAGAATTTTAGTGAACTTTATTGATCTACTAGAAAACCAGTTTAATAACACTTGATATTGGACAACCTTTTTGGCAGAGGCAAGGAAACCACTGAAGAGTCTATCAATTCCCTGCATAGTTTGCAAACCTTTTCTCTTTTATCAATCTTTTATGCAGTAAACTAAGGATACTAATCCCAACAGTACAAAAGGCATAGAGACTCTACATTACCTGTATATATTTACAAAATGTTTTCCCAAAGATAGAGCTCCAGAGTGCAAGTCCAGGATGGAAGCCTGAAACAGAAAAATAAAAGAAAACAAATCAAGCAAAAGGAAGACTTTATGACTAAGGTCAGTTGCTCGCCTTGAACAAACTTGCTTCCGCTAAACAGGCCAAATCCTGGTCTGTGCTGTCTCACACACCTAATTTTAACCTGTATCAGTTACAAGTATTCCCCATGCCACTCATAAACTGAGGCAGACAGTAACAATATTATTGTCCCCTTGATTTCAGCCATATAGACATGATTCTGGGCAGTGAAAATAGACTCCACATTAGTTTGCCTGTTCTAATTGTCAAAAGCATTGTAACAGCAATCTCCTTCTCTCCCTATTTGCTGCTGTCTAAAGTGCTGCAAGGTAAAGGAAAACCATATACTAAAAGAGCAATTAACGGGAAATTCAAGGAAGAGTGGGGAAAAGTAGGAACCTCATATACAATTTTTAAAAAACAGCTGCAGTTAGTAGTGCTAAAGAGTAAACGATGCTCTGTGGAAGGAGAGAATCAGCTTTTGAGAAGGGAAAATGTTAAATATCAGCGGCTAAGTCGGCCACAATAAAAGATGCCAGATCCTTGTTGCTAAATGTCACTGAAAGTCAAAGTGTTTTGGCTTTTGCAAAAAGCCCATCTCACAGCAGATGCTTCAGAAAATACTGGCACAGGTCAACAAACCATACCGTTGAATCGGGATCCATGTTTTACTACTTGGAACTATAAACAAGAGAACACCCAAACAGCCATATTTTTATTAAAAACCCAAGCATCTAATAAAGTTGTGTGCACTGTCACCATAGCTTTGTGTTTTTAAGGCCAAAGGTTTAAGAAAAAGTGTGACAATGAGACTTCCAGACATGCAAAGTGTTCTTCCATCATTGCCTGATTCAACAGAGCTTTCAGGCCTCAGCTTCCACCTTGAGCTACAATGACTCCCTAAGCATCTTGAACTGGAGAGGGCTTCCGATATAATATTGGGGTATACACGGATATTCAGTGCTTGGATACAAAGGCATATATGCATAAGGGGGACAGACACCACAGGGGGGGTTATTATGCAATCAAAAACTAAGCCATGGCTTGGAATTGCATGCAAAATTTGATCCTAGCTTTTGAGATGTTGCCTGAAACCAAACATGATGTAAGGAAATAATATTATGACTAATGTTCTATACTGTCTTCTGGATTACGAACTAAAGTTACCAGATCTTGAAATCATTCCAACAAACTGTGCTGCCCTAATTGACCTTTTGAAGTACAAAATCACTTGATTTTGATTACTGTTGAATGAAATCTCTCATCCAACCTCCACCCTGAGTAGAATAAAATCCCAATTTCATCCCTGAGATAACACTGTATGGTAGCTCAATATGACAATGAAGGGGGAATCTAGTAATTACATCTCACAGAGAAGCAGCCAGATTCATGAGTGCTCAGCAGAATGAGATCTATAGAGCTGCATTTGCTTCAACAGAAGAGAATCTCAGAAGTCAAGAACTGTTTGTTTGTTTTTTTATTCATGTCCTGTGCTCACTGCAGCACAGTCTTTATTAGAGTTGTCAGATGGATTCTTCTTTCATATCCTCCAGGGTGTGTGAGTGTGTGTGCAGTTGTTATTTATTTATTTATTTTACAAAGAGCAACAGCATTAAATTATTTCACACAACCTTGATCAAAAGACACAAATTCTGAAAATTCAAAAAAATTAGCCTTCCCAGTGGTGGGCATCAGCAGGTTCGCACCAGTTCGCCAGAACCGTAGCAGAAATTCCAGCTGGCCCCGCCCATCTAAGTTTTGAAATAAAGTAGTCCAAATTCGGGTGCAACGTAGGGCTTTCCCACTGGCCACACCCACTGTTGTTGTTGTTGTTGTTCAGTCGCACAGTCGGTTCCGACCCTTTGCGACCCTATGGACCATTGCTCTCCAGGCGCCTCTGTCCTCCACCATCCCCCTCAGCCCTCCCAGCTCTGTGCCCATTGTGTCTACAATGCCATCTAGCCATCTCATCCTTGGCCTCCCCCTTCTTCTTTTGCCTTCCACCTTTCCCAACATCAATGCCTTCTCAAGTGAATCCTCCCTTCTCATTTGATGTCCAAAGTATTTTAGCTTCATCTTTACTATTTGGCCTTCCAGTGAGCAATCCGGGTTAATTTCTTCTAAGATTGACCTATTTGTTCTCCTCGCTGTCCAGGGCACTCTCAAAACCCTCCTCCAACACCACATTTCAAAGGCATCTATTCTTCTGCGTTCAGCCTTCCTAATTGTCCAGCTCTCACATCCATACATTACTACTGGGAAAACCATTGCTTTGACTATTCTAATTTTTGTTTTCAGTGTGATGTCTCTGCTTTTCACTATGTTCCCCAGGTTTCTCATTGCTTGTCTCCCAAGAATCAGTCGCCTTTTTATTTCATGGCTACAATCCCCATCTGCAGTGATCTTTGATCCTAAGAAAGTAAAATCTGTCACTGCTTCTACTTCTTCCCCGTCTATTTTCCAGGAACTGATGGGGCCTGTTGCCATTATCTTGGTTTTCTTGATATTGAGTCTCAAGCCAGCTTTTGCACTCTCCTCCTTCAGCCCAATCAAGAGATTCTTTAGGTCTTCCTCACTTTCTGCCATTAGGGTGGTATCGTCTGCATATCTCAGATTATTGATGTTTCTCCCAGCGATTTTAATCCCATATTGTGATTCCTCCATCCCTGCACTGCGCATTATGTGCTCTGTGTATAGGTTGAATAAGCATGGTGACAAAATGCAGCCTTGTCTTACTCCTTTTCCTATTCCAAACCACTCTGTCATTCCATGTTCTGTCCTAACTGTTGCTTCTTGGTTCATGTACAGATTTCTCAGGAGGCATATGAGGTGCTCTGGTATTCCCATCTCTTTAATTACTTGCCACATCTTGTTGTGGTCCACACAGTCAAATGCCTTAGTGTAGTCAATAAAACAAAAGTAAACTTGTTTCTGGTATTCCTTTGTTTTCTCCATGATCCAGCGTATGTTGGCGATGTGGTCTCTAGTCCCCCTGCCTCTTCTGAAACCTGCCTGCACCTCTGGTAATTCTCTCTCCACATGCTGCTGAAGTCTATCCTGTATTATCTTGAGCATCACTTTACTGGCGTGTGGGATGAGCGCGATTGTTCGATAATTTGAACATTCTTTGGCATTGCCCTTTTTTGGGATTGGGACGTATACTGATCTTTTCCAATCCTGTGGCCATTGTTTTGTTTTCCAAATCTGCTGGCATATTGAATGCAGTAATTTGACGCCGTCGTCTTTTAGCGCTTTGAAAAATTCAACTGGGATACCATCATCTCCACTAGCTTTGTTGTTTGCAGTGCTCTTTAGGGCCTTTATGACTTCGCTCTCCAGGATGTCTGGCTCAATTTCTACTTCTTCCTCATTGTGATTGTCAGGAGTGTTGAGGTCCTTTTTGTAGAGTTGCTCTGTGTACTCTTTCCATCTTTTCTTAATCTCTTCTGCATCAGCTAGCTCCTTTCCTTCTTTGTCCCTTATCATGGTCATTTTTGCTTTAAATGTTCCCTTAATTTCCCCGATTTTTTTGAAAAGATCTCTGGTTCTGCCTCTTTTGTTGTTTTCCTCCATTTCTCTGCACTGTTCTTTTAGGTAGTTTTCCTTATCTCTCCTTGCTTTTCTTTGAAATTCTGTGTTCAAATGATTGTAGTTTTTCCTTTCTCCTTTGACTTTTGCGTTCCTTCTTTCCTCTGCTATTTTAAGAGCCTCATCAGACAACCACTTTGCTTTCTTACTCTTCTTTTCTTTTGGTATGGTTTTCTTTGCTGCTTCCTGCATGATGTCCCTCATCTCTGTCCATAATTCTTCTGGCACTCTATCTATTGAGTCTAAGCCATTGAATCTGTTCATCACCTCCACCGCGTATTCTTTAGGGATGCTGTCTAGGTGATATCTTTCTGGTCTCCGTGTTTTCCTTATTTTCTTTAGTCTAAGCCTGAATTTTGCGATCAATAGGTTGTGATCTGAGCCACAGTCTGCTCCAGGTCTTGTTTTTGCTGACTGTATGGAGGTTCTCCATCTTTGGCTGCAGAGTATGTAGTCAATCTGGTTTCGGTGTTGGCCATCTGGTGATGTCCATGTGTAGAGTCGCCTCTTGTGTTGCTGGAAGAGAGTGTTTGCTATGACCAGTGCGTTCTCTTGGCAGAACTCTAGCCAAATCTGTGGGTGTGGCCAGCTCTGTGGGCATGGCCAGGTGACCTGGTGGGCGTGGTTAAACTGCTGTATTTTAATGTGAGCTTTTGTGGATCGAGTCCACTTCGTCAGACCATTGGTTAGCAATTACACTTTGATGCTCTAATTTTCCTTTAAAGAGTAACTGCAGCAGAGTAAACTGATGGCTCAGCCTCACCCCACTCCTGGTGTCCGGACCCAGCAGCAAGGATGTTGGAGTCGTGTCTGGAGTGGGGTGAGAGGAGGAGGTGGGCAGGGTGGGGCAGTGGGTGGGGCCAGCCAGTTTTGCTTCCGGTTCTCCCGAACCTGTCCGAGCCTGCTGGAGCCCACCACTGAGAATAGGTAGTAAATAGTTTTGAATCCCACCACTGAGCCTTCCCAAAGATGTAACTGAGGCATTTCATTAAAGGGATGCTCTAAACCAGTGTTTCCCAATATGGGGCCCGCGCTTCACAGGGGCACTTCAATCCCCAGAAGCCTAAGTCAGTACATTGGCTGATCAGTGCTTTGTGGAATTGACTGAAGCATCTGGGAATTGAAGTCCAAAAACCAAAGGTTGGGAAACACTGCTCTAGACATTCATGGAAGGCAAAGGCAAAGGCAGTCCTTGCTCAAAGGCCAGTTGTATCTGACTCTAGGGTTCAGTGCTCATCTCCATTTATAGCCAAAGAGCCAGCACTGTCTGCGTCTACAGATGTTTCCATGAACATGTGGCAGGCATGACTAAACACTGAAGTGCATGGAACACTGTTTACCTTCCCACTGAAGTGGTACCTATTTATCTACTTGCAATTGCTTGCTTTCGAACTGCTAGGTTAGCAGGAACTGGGACAGAAGCTCACTCCATCGTGCAGCACTCGGGTTTCGACCTGCCAACTTTCCAGTCGTCAAGTTCAGCTTCTTAACCACTAAGCAACCGCAGTCCCCATTGATGGAAACCAAGACCAAATAAATCAAAACAAAAGATACAAGTGAGGTACAAAGAAACATGAATGTTAGGAAAGGCAGTAATCCTGTCCTTCAAATCCCACAGGGTCGAAAACAGGCATACTGGAGAGTGAGGAAGAACACTGATCCACGTGGAAGGTACAAAGTGCCACATATGCTGTGGCAACTGGCTACCTTTTACATATAACATGGCAGCAGAGGACACATAATAAACAGATCAACGTACCAAAAATAAACCTATACTAGTTCATACCTGTCGAGTATCCCGTATTGGCTGGGATTTCCCGTAATTTTGCACCGTTTTTCTTCAATTCCCGCCCTGAGCCGCCGTCATCCCGTAATTTGGCGGTGGGGGAAAAGTAGTTACTGTGCATCCCTTCTGCGCAGGTCCCTTCTGCGCAGAAGGGGATGCGTAGAAGGCTTCTACGCATGCGTAGAAGCGACCTGCACAGAACTGTTCTGCGCAGGTCCCGTATTGTCTGGAGCCGCACTTGACAGGCATGTGCTAGTAGCTCCTTGCCTAGGGAAGGAGCTGTTCCAAGAAAATTTCATGAAGTTATCAAACAACAGCTTTTTAAACAAGAGCTTCTGCCTGCTTGTGCATAGAAATGTTTCAAGATGAAAACCCTGAGAATCATAGCTGTCAAGTATCCCATTTTGGCCGGGGAAAACCCCTTATTTTACCCTCTTCCCTGCCGTCATCCCGTATTAATTAGACTGCAATGCCCTATTTCTGCCATTGGAGGGCAGCAAAGGATAAGCATCTGTCAAGTATCCCGTATTTGCTGGGGAAATTCCCTTATTTCCAAATCCAAAACTTGACAGGTATGCTGAGAATGAGCAAAAAAAAAAATCCATCCCCCGCTTCCCCCTGCAGCATAATTTCAATTAGGCCACAGCATCTTCATGTTTGGCTCCATATATAAAGTTGCAAAGGCCAGATGTAAAGAACATTTCAACTGAGCCATTTTTGTAATTGTTTACCACCACATTAAGTGGCTGGCTGGCCATCTGATTGATTGATTGTACTTTTATGCTGCCCATCTAGCACAAAGGCTACCTTGAGCGATTTGCATAAGTTAAAAACCATTGAATAAATATAAACATCTATAAAACGAATAAATGAAGTGAAATAAACATTACAGAATAACAAAGTAAAATAGCAATAATAGGGCAGGCATTATTATCCAAGATAAGAGATATTAGAATGGTAAGGGTGGCTCAGTGGTTAAGAAGCTCGCCTTGTTAGCTGGAAGGATGGCAAGTTGGCAGTTCGAGACCTGAGTACTGCATGACAGATTGAGCGCCCCTCTCTGTCCCGGCTCTTGGGGACATGAAAGGAGCCTCATTTGGGCATTCCCTGAGCGGAGTTTCTTCTGCAAAAATCCTTTCAATCCAGAATAATTTCTGGTACAAAATTATTATTATTATTATTAGAATGGTTCTCCCCAAAAGCTTTTTCTGAATAACAAGGTTTTTAGTTGCTTTCTGAAAGAAAGCAGGGATGAAGCTTCTTGGGTTTCTTGAGGAAGCTTTAATTGCATAACATGTATGCCATTGCTGAGAAGGCCCAATTTCTTGCTACAGATTTACAGGCCTTTCTTGGAGAAGACATTGTCATCGGGAAAGATTGATAAGACCTGGTGTAACAGGCAGCTATATTAGGATGGAGGCGCTACATCATGTAACAAGGTACCAAACTGTGAAGGCTTTTATATATTAAGCTCAAAACCTTGAACTTGATGTGGCAGCTCAAGGTAATCAGTGCAAAGAGGCCAGAGACAGAGAAATGTGAGAATAACTATTTACACCCATAAGCTATCTGGCTGCCATGTCCGTGACCTATTGGAGTCTCTGCAACAGCCTCAAAGGAAGCCTCACATAGACAACATTGCAGTAGTTGATCCATGAGATTACTAATGCGTGGACCAAAGTGTTGCCACCGGCCCTTTCCTGTGTCTTTATGCTCCCACTGTCCGTCATGGGGGCTTCCGGAGGGCTGAGGCAGTAAAATGTACCTGCCGAAATTCTTATTTCTCAGGCTAAGGGCAATTTACGCTTCCACACATCTAGCTATTTCTGCCCCATAACTAGTGCGTTACACCTGAATCGGCCTTCCTCATAACCCTGCCAGTGCACTTCCTTTATCGCTTGCCGTGGAAAGCTTTCAAGTAGTGTGGTGTAAGGAGTTTAAAATACCCCTGCTCCAGATCCCGGCAAACTGGAAACAACACTTCCAAAGATGGCTAGAGGGGTGGGGTGAACTCTGTGCTGGGGCGACGGAGCACGTGCCCACAGAGTGGTTCACCACCACGGTGCTAGGTCTAGCAACACACCCTGACTGTGAACACAACCCTTAATTGGAAGAGCAACTCCATCCAAAGAAGGAATTATTCCCAAAGGGCAGGCAGACAATTTATGTAGCAACATGCTCTCCAACTTGGCTGGGTTCAATTTAGTCACCTTCATCCAGTCCAAAAGCATGGTCAGACAATATTCAAGGGTCTTGACAGCATCCACTGCAGAAAGTTTGGATGAGATATACAGCTGTCTGTTATCAACATACTAGTGACATGTCAACCCAAATCCTTTTTTATACCAAATATTTGTACCAAAAATTTTATATAAATTGGCACTTGCTCGGCAAGTAGATATTGCTTTAAATGAAACCAGTAGAATAATTACAGGATGTTTAAAAACCTCCCTCCCTAGATAAGGTCTATCATCTGGTTGGTATCGCCTCTTCCAGCTGTCCACAGAAAAGCAGCAGTATATACAGATAAGCTTACATCTTTAATTTCTGAACCACATCTTTTCTGTGGCCTTCAACCAGTCCCACTGGAGATTAAAATCCAAGAAATCTTCCTTAAATCAATGAAAGATTTGGATGAATTTAAAAGTAGAATGGACATATGGAAGTCTGTGAAGGATCAACATTGGATGGAACTGACAGAGTTGCTGGCAGCTGGGTTTGGCAAAAGTTGAAAAGTCTGGAAATCGCTAAATAGACTATGCATGGGCAAAGCAAGATCTAGAGATATTCTGAATAAATGGGGATAAAGGTAAATCAGGAGAATCCCGACCCCATCCCTAAAACAAGTATACAGCCACAGGACTTTGTCATATTTAGATAAAACTGGGGGGGGGGGGACCATGCAAGAAACTCCACTATGCAATAGAAATGAGGATATACATGTTCTAATGGTAACAGTAGTGACAATAAATTCAGATTAATCCTATTAGCTGGAACAAAGCTACAATCTAAGACAGGGAATGACTGGAACTAATTCATGTATAAAAAAGCAAAGGACCTTTCTGAAGAAGCAAACTGGAGACTCATCTAAGTTCTATTTACAGGGATACATCAAATCTCACTATGCAGCCTTTGAGACAGCAGCCCAAGATGAGAGCCTCTCTAACTGAACCCTTATGGCTCTGTTTTAGCATCAAACACTTCTTCAGAGCCCCTGTGGAATAATACCCTGAAGCCTTCCTAAACTTGTTTTCCATTTTACATGGTCTCAAATCTGTTTTCTGCTTTGAACTATTGCTGTGTTTGCACCTATCCCAATGTTTTACTGTCCTACTCACTTCTCACACAAAACTTAACATGAAACACTGATTTCTTCTATTGGCATCAGGGCACTGTGAATGCCCCATCTGTTAAAATGATGCCAATGAATTTATCCTATCTGAAAGGTAGCTAATCTAACAGGCCTAAGAAATAGATGTTACACTCTTGCAGAGCATGTCTATAAGGGATTGCAGTCATTAAAAAGAAATAAAGCATCTAAAAGATCCCAGAGGATAGTGACAGCTGGCATGCTTTATAAATTGGAGCGCATCCTATCTTCAAAGATTCAAAGACGAACTTGATCATGAAACTAAGTAAGATCAATTTATTTTTACTTCCTACAGCAAAGAAGGAGAAAATGAGGGAAGGATCTGGATTTTAAAACTTACATTCATTTTCAACATCTTTATAGAAATCCATGCAGTTTCCAAAATTGCTTTGATTTTTGTGGAAGTGTTGACCCTTCCCCTTTAATAGAACATAATCTATCAACTAGGAAGCTTTATTTCAAACAAGGAAATATATGACAATGGTAGTAATTAAAAATGAAAGGCAGCATCCTATTGAACTTCTGCTGAGCAAAAAAATCTTACAAGTGTAGTATTGCGGGATTGTAACACTTGGTATTGGCATGTAGAAGATATCGTTGCTTGTGTAAAGGCAACAACTGCATAAGCACTGTTCCTACACCGATAGGATTTCCTGCTTTAACAGAAGCCCAACAAGATGACATAAGAACATAAGAACATAAGAACAGCCTTGCTGGAACAGGCCACAGCCCATCCAGTCCAGCATTCTGTCTCACACAGTGGCTCACCATTTCCTTCAGGGTATTCCCAAGGAGGTGCCTTCACCTTCTTAGGATTCCCTGGAATGGCATTGAGAGATATTCTGCCTATCTCTCCAACCCAGAGGTCGTCCTTAAGTATCCATAATTATAGCCATTGATACCCTTGTCCTCCATGAACTTGTCTAATCCTTTCTTAAAGCTGTCAAGACTGACAGCTGTCACCACTTCTTCTGGCAGGGAGTTCCATAGACCAGTAATCCTCTGGGTGAAAAAGTACTTTCTCTTATTTGTTTGAGAACTAGTACCCAAAAGTTTCATCGAGTGTCCCCTAGTTCTAGTGTTGTGCGATAGGGAAAACAGTTTTTCCTTATCTACTTTGTCCAAACCGTGCATGATTTTATAAACTTCAATCAGGTCACCTCTTAGACGCCGTCGTTCAAGAGTGAAAAGGCCCAACCGTTGCAGCCTCAGATGGTAAGGAAGGTGTTCCAGTCCCCTAATCATTCTGGTTGCCCTCCTCTGTACTTTCTCCAACTCCATAATATCCTTCTGGAGGTATGGCGACCAGAACTGTACACAGTATTCCAGATGGGGCCTCACCATAGATTTATAAAGAGGCAAAATAACACTTGCTGACTTATTTTCTATACCCTTCCTAATGATCCCTAACATTGAGTTTGCTTTTTTCACTGCTGAGGCACACTGGGTTGACACCTTCATTGAGCTGTCCACCAGGACACCAAGGTCCCTTTCCTGGTTTGTCGCAGAGAGTTCAGACCCCATCAGTTTATAAATGTAATTGGGGTTCTTTGCCCCAACATGCATCACTCTGCACTTACTAATGTTGAAGCTCATTTGCCACTGTTTTGCCCACTCCCCCAGTGTCAAGAGATCCCTCTGGAGCTCCTCACAATCTCTCACAGTTTTCACTACCCTGTATAATTTAGTGTCGTCAGCAAATTTGGCTACCTTGCTTTTTACTCCTACCTCTAGATCATTTATGAAGAGGTTGAAAAGCAGGGGTCCCAGTACTGAACCTTGGGGGACCCCACTCTTTACTTCCCTCCACTTGGAGAAGTGTCCATTTAGTGCTACCCTCTGTTTCCTGTCCCTTAGCCAGTTGCTGATCCAGGACAAGACCTGTCCCTTTATTCCATGACTGGTAAGTTTATTCAAGAGCCTTTGGTGTGGGACCTTGTCAAAAGCCTTCTGAAAGTCCAGATAAACAATGTCAACTGGATCCCCCTTATCCACATGCTTGTTGACACTCTCAAAAAATTCCAACAGATTAGTGAGGCATGATTTGCCCTTGCAAAAGCCATGTTGGCTCTCCTTTAGCAGCGCCTTCTCTTCTATGTGCCTATTAATTCTATCTTTTAGGATGGTTTCCATCACTTTACCTGGGACACATGTCAAACTGACAGGTCGGTAATTTCCTGGATCACCCCTGGATCCTTTTTTGAAAATTGGTGTTACATTCGCTACCTTCCAGTCATCAGGCACAAAGCCTGATTTGAGGGAAAGATTATATATTTTGGCTAGGATATCAGCAATTTCATCTTTAAGTTCCCTGAGAACTCGTGGATGGATGCCATCTGGTCCTGGGGATTTGTTAGTGTTTAGCTTAACAAGACATGCAAGGACCTCCTCCCTGGTTATTTCTATCTTGCTTAATTCTTCGGTTTCCCTCCCTACGAAGATAGGTTCTGTTTTGGGCATGTGGTCTCTATCTTCTTCAGTGAATACTGAAGCAAAGAATTCATTGAGTCTCTCTGCAATCTCTGTTTCCTCTTTAATAACCCCTTGCCTTCCATTGTCATCTAATGGTCCAATGGCCTTCCTAGTTGGGTTCTTACTTCTAATGTACTTAAAGAAGTCTTTGTTATTCCTCTGAGTATTTTTAGCTATACGCTCCTCAAAGTCTTGCTTTGCTTTCCTGATTGTTGCCTTGCATTTGTTCTGCCAGAATTTATGTTTCTGCCTGCTGTCCTCATTTGGACAAGCCTTCCATCTTCTAAATGAGCTTTTCTTGCTCTTGATCACCTCCCGAACAGCTGCTGTAAGCCACATTGGAGTCCTCTTGGACCTGGCAGTGCCCTTTTTCCTTTTGGGTATGCATTCCAATTGGGCCTCTGTTATTGTTTTTATAAACAACCTCCATGCCTCTTGGAGTGTTTGGACTCTCTCAATTTTCCCTTTCAGTTTCTTTTTTACTAGTTTCCTCATCTTTGGGAAATTTCCTTTTTGAAAATTTAAGGTCTCTGTGTTAGATTTTATCAGTGACTTGCGGTCTATGATCAAGTTAAACATAATTGAGTTGTGGTCACTGTTCCCTATTGGATCAGTCACATTAACATCTTGCACCAGATCCTGAGTATTACTCAGGATCAAGTCAAGGATTCTTGTACCTCTAGTTGGGTCTTCAACCATCTGTCCCAGGGAACAATCATTTAGCATATCTAGGAACTTTATCTCTTTATCATGTGCTGAACAACAGTTCACCCAGTCTATGTGAGGGTAATTGAAGTCCCCCATTATAACCAGGCTTCCCTTCTTGTATGCCTCCTTTACAACATTCTCCAACTGCCAGTCTCCCTCAAGAGTTTGGGTCGGAGGCCGATAGTATATGCCTACTGTTAGACCATCCTTGTGGCCTGGTACTCTTACCCACAGAGCTTCTAATGGTGACTCTAAATCACCTAGATATTCCAATTCATAAGATTTTATCACTTCTTTGACATACAAGGCTACACCACCTCCTGTTTGCCCCTTCCTATCCTTCCTGTACAGTTTGTAGCCTGGGATAACTGTATCCCATTGGTTATCATCCGTCCACCAGGTTTCAGTGATACCAATAATATCAATATTTTTATCTATTGCTAAGTATTCCAGCTCCCCTATTTTGTTCCGGAGGCTTCTGGCATTTGTATACAAGCATTTATATATGCTTTTCTGACACAGTCTTTTGTGTCCAGTTGCATTGTTAGACTGCCTCTTGCATCCTTCTGCTAGAATGCTAGTGACTAGCTCCTCGCTCTGCTCAGTAATTTTTGCATCCTCCTCACTACCCAAGTACACACTTTCCCGAACCGGATGCTGCCCAGCTCCTGTCGGCTTTCCCCCAGTTATCAGTTTAAAAGCTGCTCTGCAGCCTTTTTGATGTTGAGTGCCAGCAATCTGGTCCCATCATGGTTTAAATGCAACCCATCCCTCCTGAACAGATTTGGCTTGTCCCAAAATGTTCTCCAGTTCCTGACAAATCTGAAGCCCTCCTCTCGACACCACCGCCTCATCCACGCATTGAGGCTTCTGAGCTCTGCCTGCCTGGTAGGTCCTGCGCGAGGGACAGGCAGCACTTCTGAAAATGCTACCTTGGAAGTCCGGGACTTCAATCTTCTTCCTAACAACCTAAATTTGGCTTCCAGGACAGACCGCTTGGCCTTCCCAACATCATTAGTACCAACGTGTACCATGACAACTGGCTCGTTCCCAGTTCTCTCTAACAATCTATCTAGATTTCTTGTGATGTCTGCAACTTTTGCACCTGGCAGGCAAGTCACCATACGGTTATCATGTGCATCACAAATCCATTTCTCTGTATTTCTAATTATTGAATCGCCTAGTACAAGGAGCCTCTCTCCTGCAATCTGTTCATCTACATGCACCTCATCAACCATATTAAGGGAGAGAAACTCATTTTGTTCCTGTTGTTTATCTTCCTGGATCTCATCAAGTGTGATGAAGGAGAGATCATCAGGTGGAACCAGTTGTTCCTCTGTGTGTTCCTCGTCAGGTGTGATAAGGGAAAGAGCCTCAAATTTATTCTGTAATTTCAGACTCTCAGAGTGATCCCCTACTCTTCTCCTCCTTTGAGTCACATTCCTCCAACCATCTCCCTCCTGAGTTAGTGAAGGGCCTTCTCCCTCAGAACTGTGCCCTGTCTCTTCTTTGTCCAGCATAGTCTGCTCCGCTCTGTCCAAGAACAGCTCAAGCTCCTTAATTTGTTGGTGGTTAGATATGCGGGCCTCTAGCTGCTGGACCTTCTCTTCTAGTAGTGCAACCAGCTTGCACTTGCTGCAAGTGTAGTTCTCCATGTGCTTTGGCAAGAACACAAACATGGCACAAGAATTGCAGGTAACTACAGCTGTTCCCTCAGAATCCATTTTAACAAGTGCAGTATTCTGGGCCTCAAAAATGTACACGTTTACTACCTTTCTACCTAGTAAGACTATATTCTTCTTATGTTCCTAGTTTGTAATCTCGCGCGCTGTTAGGCGCGCGGGCCTCTAAAGCAGCTCTACTCCAACTGCAAAACTTACCAGTGCTCACTTCCTTTGTTTGGCTCTCCTCAGCAGCAGCTCTGCTTAAGAGCACATGCAGAGTCAAAATGGCTGACCCTGAAAGAGCTCAGAGCTTTTAAAGGCTAGTGTGGCTCCGCCCCTATGAGTCACAGTTCAGGGAAGGGCCTGGTGTGGCCCTGCCCCCCTGCTTCTGGAAGCTTCAAACTGCTTCCTCTGTTTGAACAGAGGTGGCTCTCAGCAGTTTCAATTATCAATTTAAATTAGTAGAGGCCTCTAAAGCAGCTCTACTCCAACTGCAAAACTTACCAGTGCTCACTTCCTTTGTTTGGCTCTCCTCAGCAGCAGCTCTGCTTAAGAGCACATGTAACCATTAACTTAAGTAGTAGTAATAAAAGTATATGGTAAGTCTATAGTATTAGAGGAGGAGGAGGAAGAGTGCATTGCACCTCACCACTGCTTCAGGAGCTGCACTGGTTGCCAGTGTGCCTCTGGGTGCAATTCAAGGTGTTGGTAACTACTTTTATAGCCTATATGGTAGTGGGCCAAGATAATTAAGAGACTGCATCACCCCAAGAACATCTGTCCGTCCCATCAGAGCAGACCGGAGAGGCTCTCTCATTGTGCCATCTGCTAGAGGGGCGCATCTCTCTAGCACCAGAAAGAGGGCCTTCTCAGTATCTGCTCTGGCCCTATGGAACGTCCTGCCAGTTGAGCTGCATCTCCAGACAGAGTTGCTGCCCTTCAGGAAAGGGTGAAAAACCTGGCTGGCAGGGCAGATGTGGGGCACTAGCGACATGGTAACCTCAGCCTGCCGGCTAATTTAGTAGAACACTCACTCTCTCTTTTAAGCTTTTTATCTTTTTTTAAAAAAATTGTCAGTAGTTTTTAAATGGGTATTTATTGCTTTTTAAAAAACTGCCATTGGTTTTATTTGCTGTGAGCTGCCCAGAGTTTTCGGAGTTGGGCGGCAATACAAATTAGAAAAATAAATAAATAAATAAGGAGAAGGAGGAGGAGAATGCCTTCCTTGTACAGATATGCTAAATTCTATCTCATCACTTGTGCAAGTGATCAATACATACATCATGTGTATTAAAAGAGTAGCATTTTCAATCTGCCCTTCATTTTAGTTCTGCTCTGGCAAGCTGCTGTCAGAATTTCAAAACAATTTGAGTTTAGAATGGCCCATAGCCAATTGCAAAGGCAGCTGTCAATCAAATCAGCTGGACCACACATAAAGCAATTATGTTCAATGTCAGATGACAGAACCATCAGAGCTTCCCAGCATGTCATGTAATGCAATGAGATACACAAGAAGGGAGAAGGCATGCTTTTATTCAGCTGTCTTATTAAGGAAGACTGCTATCTTTTTTTGCAGATGGCATGGAAAGGCATCTCACTGTGACACAATTGATATTTATTTATTTATTTATATTTATTAAACTTATATTCCGCCCTTTTAGGAAAAACTTTCCTGCTCAGGGCAGCTTACAGCATAAAATTCAAAAATACAAACGAACACAAATATTAAAATTTTCAAATAACCCCCTCAAAACCCAAACACTCTAATAAGAAAGCCTTTTTTGGAAACAGTGGGGCAGGATAAAATGCCGATCAATCGGCCGTTGGTAAAATATTGCCAAAGGCCTCTTTAAAAAGGGAAGTTTTCAATTGCTTTTTTAAATTATGGAGAGATGGTACCAGGCGCAGCTCCACTGGGTGGGAATTCCGCAGCATTGGTGCCGCCACTGAGAAGGCCCTCTTCCTAGTCATGGCCTTCGTAGCTAATCTCGGGGTCAGCACCTGGGGCTGCATCGTCATGGAGGAGCGAGTGATGCGGGATGTTGTCCTGAGGGTAAGATGTTCCACCAGGTAGGAAGGTCCCAAACCGTTTGGGATTCAAAAGTTAGAACTAACACCTTGTACCTGATACAGAAAGAAACTGGGAGCCCATGCAGCCTTGTCATGGCTGGGGAAATATGATCAAATTTTCTCATTCCCATAACCAGCCTGGCTGCTGCATTCTGAACTTGTTGGGGACTCTGTAACAGGCACAGGAGAAGACCCACATAAAGAGCATTACAGTAATCAATACGTCAGACTACCAGTGAGATAACTGGTTATGAGAGATCATAACTGTTATGAGAGATCATCTGTCCAAGTAGGGATGCCACTGAGCAATCTGGTGCAGTTGGAAGAAAGCGGCTCTGCATACTGCTGCAATGTGCAACTCAAGGGTCAAATGGGGATCTAATATGACACCTAAGTTGCAAACCTGGTCCCTAGGAGCGAGAGCCATCCCCCGAACCTAGGGGCCATATAGAAGTTCTTTATTGAGAAAGGCATTGGGAAATCCTATTTAAAATGCTAGCCATACGACTCTGTACCAAGCAATGGCAAAGTTGTCTAGCAGTCACTCATTTTTCAACAGTGGTTCCCACCCCCCCACCCCTTAACTTTGTTTAGCCATACAAATTGTAACATTTCCAATGAAGAAAATATTGGCGCAACCTCAAAAGCCAAGACCGCAAACAACTGGCCTCTTTATACAACAGAATTATAAAACCTAAATGTCCATGAGGGTCTGAATTTGCTTTTTATCTATGTCATTCCAACATTGAGAGCCAGTGCCAAAAGACAGCCATGAGGAAATGAACCAGGTCAGAAATGCCAGGAGGGCTGGGGCCAGGGGATAAAATCAGCCAGACGAAACCATATTACAAATTCGTAACAGAAGACAGTAGAATTTTAGTAATGTGATCCCCACCAATGAATTCAACATTCTGTAACTGAATAAGCATTGCATATGCGTGCGAGGAGTCCAGACAGGGGAAAAATAAGACTTATTCAAATATATATTGGACCCAACTACAGCCCATTGCTGCCTTCTCCGTCTGTCACCACAATAGACCCTCACCTCCAGATACTGGATGTAGCAATTGCAGCCAATAGGGTTACACATCTGTGATTCAAGCAAATAGCAGAAAATAAGATGCTCTGTTCTTAAAATGTGGCTACTGCAGATGAAATCCCTGTTTGTGTAGTTTAAGGCACCTCAAGAGTATGTTTAAGCAACAGTAGGTTACACACTTCTAGTTGTTGTTGCTGTTCTGTATCTGATTCCGAATATTGGCGATCATCATGGCAATCAGCCATGAAGACCGTCCTGCAAATATAATGCAGTGGCCTTTCACCTGCCTTCCGCATTGCAGCATGAGCTCCATACCACTGATCCAGTTCCGTGAGTCGCTTTCTGGTCCTGAGCCCTTTTGGCACTTATCAAGTCCTCCTCAGCCCCAGGCCAATACTGATGTAGCTGCTGCCCTCCATCAAGATGGATTCAAGTGGGATTTAATCCACTTGGGGACCATAACCCTTCCCTGTGGACTTTGGCACCCAAGGCCGCTAGTCCTCAGGGTTGTCAGGTTAACCGGCACCTGATGTTCGGTGTTAAGTCTAGTTACTGGAGATAAAATTCAAGAACTGGAGGATTGTTGTACAAATGTGCCAGTTTGATCTGATATTCACAGAATTATTAAAATTATCTTGTAACATCTGCTGTTTGTTAAAATATTCACTTACACTATATTCCTAATATATATAATATTTCCTCATATCAAGTGTTATGGATGTTTTAAGTATGGTGTGGAAAAGAGCATTTTTATACATCACTGGAATCTTTATTTCACTGTGATTATATCTATATATATAAAACAGAGGTGTTTGTTTGTATGTGCTCGAAAGGCTCCCACACACCTGGACCGAACGCGCTGAAACTTGCCACATTCCTACCTTGGCCTTGCAAGATCAGCACTGTGGGGGTCCCGAAACCCATTTGGGGGTTTAAGCCACACAAATTGGGGGGAAAGTACTGCGCATGCGCATGGTTGAAGGGGGGAGTGAGGGTGCAGAATTGTGTGTGAGAGAGCATGCATGTGCGACAGAGAGAGTGTGAGCGTGAGAATCCTCTCCCCCCCCCCTCAACTGTCAACCCACCAAATCTCGAGGAAAGGGAGGAGAAGGCTTGCAACGACACCACACTTTCACCCATCATTTTCCAATAGCCTCCCCCTTTCGGGGCTACCGGGAGGAGCAGGGAGGGAAACAGTCATTTTCCTAGTGGCAGCCCTACCAGAGTAGGGCATAGAAGGGAAGGAGAGGTGAGTTGCAGGCCGTACACCCCACAGCCCACTCACCCGCCCTCACCCAGCCACTCCCCTCCCTTCACGCTTCCTTTCGGTGCGCCGGGAGGCCACCACGAAATGAGCGCTGGTGCCGAGACCAGGTGCCTGGCTCTGTGCGCTGCCTGTAAGAAAGAGAGAGGAAAGACTGGGTGCAGCAGCGGAGGGTCCTCCCCTCCGTTTTATATTGTTCCTGATTCTGGGTTGGGCAGGGCGAACCCCCCTCCCCCCTCCCTCGTAGTGAGGCACAATCGCCCCTAACATCAATGGGGCAGAGAAAGAGGGAATCAATGTGTCTAATGGAACCCAAGCTGCGCAATCTCTCTCTCTCTCCAGTGTGTGTGTGTGTGTGTGTGTGTGTGTGTGTGTGTGTGTGTGTGTGTGTGTGTGTGTGTGTGTGTGTGTGTGTGTGTGCGTGTATGCGTGTGCATGCGTACATGTGCGTGAGTGTGTGTGAACCCGAGCAAGGGCAGGTAATCAGCTAGTATGATATATATTGCCTTCTCATGAAGGCAAGATTCATTGGAAAAGACAGTAATGCTGGGGAAGGCTAAAAGCAACAGGGAAGGGGGAAAGACCCAAGCCGAGATGCATTGACTCCATAAAGGAAGGCACAAATTTGAGTTTACAAGAACTGAAAGGGACTATTAAGAAGAGGGCATTTTGGAGATCACTTATTCATTGAGTCGGCAGAAGTAGGAGACAACTTCACAACACATAACAATATCTTATCTCATCTCATCTCATCTATTTTTGTTTTATTTTATCCTTCTTATTTGATTTATATAGCACTGGAATTTGTGCACAGCCTTGGAAGGACTGTTTCACCCCTGGTTCACAACATTGAGTTATGGTATTTTGAAGCGGTGCCTGGAATGGTGATTTTGGGGGCAATTATTTCTGGCCTATGCACCTTTCTTCAGCCTCCTTTTTTACCCACTGAAGTAGTGGAAGGGAGAAATCAGATTTTCCTTTTGATTTCTCAGGCATCTTCCACCACCTTTTTCCAAAGGACAGAAGAGACAGGTAAGAGTGAAAGCAGTCATCTTGCCAAAGAGCATGAGGGGAAGGTCACGGCTAAGCGAGGATGTGAGCGGGGATTCTCCTCAGTAGGTTTCCCTTGCTCAAAAGCCACTCATGTCCGACTCTAGGGTTCGTTGCTCATTGCCGTTTGCAGCCAAAGAGCCTGTGTCTGCAGACATATCCATGGTCATGAGGCAGGCATGATTAGACACCGGAACACACGGAATGCTGTTACCTTCTCACTGAAGTTGTACCTATTTATCTACTTGCAATTTCTTGCTTTCAAACTGCTAGGTTGGCAGGAGCTGGGGCAGATGACAGGAGCTCACTCCGTCATGCACCACTTGGGTCTCAATCTGCTGACCTTTTAGTCATCAAGTTCAGCGTCTTAACCACTAGGCCACGGCAGTCCCTCAGTAGCCCAACCCTCAATTTGGTCTGGGGGGATAAACACCAAACACACAGAGAGAAATGTATATGAATGGAAGGAGGGAGTAAAAAAATTTTTGGAAATAAAGGGTCAGAAACCACAACTAAGCAGGCAACATAGCTTTTCTTTGCCCTGCACATTTCTCTTCTGGCCTTCTGACTGAGGATGACTCCATAAACCAATCATATACACTTCTGAACCTCACCCTCAACCTTCATGCATTTGGTTCTTCTCTCCCAGCTCAATCTCTGCCAAAGACAATATATTCTGCAGTCAGGAAGAATGAACGTTTAATTGTCGTTGCTTGAAGCATTTGTTTGAGACCACAGAACGCTGGGAGGGGGATAATAAATATCCGGGTTTTATTACTGCTGGACCATGGGAACTGGAAATACCTAGTGGTAACTGAAATGAATGTCTTCTGCCAAATGTGGTCAAGATCTACATCTCTCACCTGCCCTGACACTCTACCTCAAGTACCTTATAAAAGGAAATCTGAAGAATCTTGCTTAGACACCAGAACAACATTAAAAAAGAAACAGGACACAGCTCACCCCTCCATCCGATCCTCCAAGGGACAGTCCCTTTTCTGCTATTCTGTGGATGAAACAAAAGTCTCAAAACAAGATTCTGGCATAACTGTTTACTACTTAGCATTGTAGATCAGGTAAGAACAGTCTTTGTTGGCAGGGAAGGAAAAGAAAGGTCAGTTTTGGCATATCTCAAGCACACGCACGGAGAGCATGCATTTATTAGCAGAAACTGTTCACTTTGTAAGCTCTGATGATGAGCACCAAGAGTATACAAAGTGGGGTTTTAACCAAATCATTTCCAAGCAGGTTCTGTGAAGAAGCCCAAACAGTTTTGCACCATTTTCTTCATGCAAAGGCATCTGGAATATGTATCCTGACTACAAACAACCAAAGTCAAAGGGTAATTTTATAGCAGCAGCATTGAAACACTGCACTGTTGGAATGTAAGAGCCTGTGTGTACAATGCAAAAAAGTTTAATACTATGGCTGAGGCACCTGATGTGCCCCAAGTTTACTGGTGAAAATAATAATAAAAGAGTAAGCACCTAATGAATTAAATCCTTGACTTTATTAAGAATAGCCACACAACAGCCAATTTGAGCTGTACATTTCCTTGCCAATAAACCAGTGTGCCATAGGAATAGCATGCCCTTGCTTGCATAATATGTCGAGTTAGTTTAAGCTCTTGCTCCTTGTTCTGTCAAACCTAGGCAACTGTGGTTTAATGCTAGTTTAATAGCCATGATCTACAAAAGGAGTTCTCAACCTTTTAAAGCCGGGGGCCTGGTCACACTCTCTCAGACAGCTTCGGGGGCTGGACAGCCATTTTGCCCTTCCTCCACCACATGGGACCTCTGGGTGTGGTGGAGGCAGTGAGGGGCACGTGAAATGGTGCCATGGGCCACATCCGGCCCTTGGGCCACAGGTTGTGAACCCCTGATCTAGAACTATGATTCCTTTGTAGTCTAACATCCTGGTGATTAACCTACAGTATTTTTAAACCACAGTTCCCTATTTCAAACCTAACAGACAACAGGTAGCCAAGCTAACCAAAATCATTAAACCAAGGAAAAGAGGATGGGAACATTTGCAGAGCAAGCACTCATTGATAGGAATGAAACCAGGAGAGTGGAACTGACTGCTCAACTGCAACTCCTGTCAGCTCAAGTCAGCACAGCCCATGAGAAATGACAATGGGTGCTGCAATCTGTCAATATCTGGAGGGCCCCACATTCCTCAACCCACAAGCAAAATCATGGCTATACAAGCCAAATAATGTATACTAAATAAAACCTAGGGGAAATATGCATATTTCAAAAAGTGTCAGTTTGTGAATGAATGGTGTACATTGCAAGAGAACAACAAGGTTTGACAAGAATTGGTGATGACTGGAAAACTAAATGACATGCTAAACAGCTGTGCTTGGTTCCAACAAATGCTTGGCTTGAGGAAAAGCAAGTGTGACATCATGCGGCAGCTTTTTAGTTTCTGAGCTTGCAGTAGAGCAAATACTGGAACCTTGCTTTAAAAGCAGCTCTATATGTGCTCCAAAATGGAAAGGTAGAAAACATGCTATCGGTGATCTGAGTCTAAGGCACTAAGCTGCTTGGTTGTGTTTGAGCAACTAGGAATGCTTGATTCAAATTCTGTCTAGCCCAGTGTTTCCCAACCTTAGGTTTTGGGACTTCAATTCCCAGAAGAGCCTAAGTCAATTCCCTAAAGCACTGATCAGCCAATGTACTGACGTAGGCTTCTGGGAATTAAAGTGCCTCTGTGGGGCGTGGGGCCCACATTGGGAACCAATGGTCTAGCCTCAATCACAGTTAATGTTGCTGCTAACATACATCCTGAAGTGCAGTTAAGAGGGAGGGCAAACATTTGCACTCCAAAAGGCAGGACTTTGCCCCAGGCTCCAACACTGCTCTATCACGATAAAGCACTTGAGCATTGTATCTACACAAAGCCCAATGGGATTAGTTTTCCATGACCAGCTTAAATAACCTTCAGCGGTACTGTATCTCTACCAAAAAAGTTCCTATATAAATATCTGTATTGGTTTTTCACTCATAAAGAATAAGTACGCCCTCCCCACACCCTGGAGATGGCACCCTTCTACTTCCAGGAAAAGCATCTCCAAGTTTGTCATAAGTTTCCCCACACAATACATTTTGTAAAGCCTTCAAGAAAGCAATTGAATTTCTAAAAGGAGAAATTACCTACGGATTCTCTCAGCTTCCTCTCTGCTGATTATGGCATCTGTTACCCCCCTTCCACACTTCCGAGGGGTGCAACCTAGAAGAGGCATACACAGAAACATTGGGCGTGGGGAAATTAAGCATCTTTTAACTAATTTACCTGCTTTCAGACATTTTCCTGAAATCTAAGGCTAAACTTCAAACACACATTTCTCTAAGTCAGATAAAACAGGTATGACAGAACTGAAAGATGTTTGCAATAAAAGAACCCACTCTTCCAGTTTTGCATTTGATGATTTGAGGTACTGTATATAATAATAAACCTCCATTTTCTGTGGTGCCATCTCTGAAATATTTTATTTATTTTATTTAATTATTTACATTTATACTCCACCCTTCTGATGCAAGCAACACTCAGGGCAGCTTACAATATATAAATCATTCAATACAACATCATAAAATATGTATAAAAATTAGAATAATAATCATCCAAAAATAACCCAAAGAGACAAAACCAGATAGGGTCAGATAATTTTAAAACCAGGGGTACACAAAAAAAAGCCTCCTCGAAGATTGTGGTATTTTTATACCGAAAACGGGTGTACCCTGTACAATGGCAACCTTGTTGTGCCAGCTAATTTTTCTCACACTAGGTCAGGCGAAAGGAACTACAGAATGAATTCACAAAAGGCACTTTCATTATGGCAGTTTCACGTCTGGCCTAGACATGGAAGAAGAAGTTCCTAAGACCATAGTGATATTCATAGCAAACACTATCGGCAGTAGTAAGAATAACAATTTAAAAAATCCAGGGCCAACACCATGTAGTTCTAATGATTTCCCCCCTGATGTCACTGATGTATAAGGTACTGTGTCTTGAATTGAAGGCCATTTACTACTACTGTATTAGTTTCCCATTTACTGGTCTATCTGTTGTGGCAAGTTGTCTTTTACGGAGCTTTAAAGACTTGAGTTACAAATTAAGCACACATCCAAAGAAGCAGGTAGCAGTCGAAATTTGTTATTCTGTAACATGCCACAAATCTCTTTGTTGGTTTAGTAGCAACAGACCACATATAACAAAGCACAGCTGCCCTTCTGGAAATTTCTGCAATCGTAAACAAGCTTCCGATTCTCCATTATGCAGAAAAATCCTTAAATGAGACATTCTTTCCCCCCTGAATATCTCCTAAACATAATCCACAAACCTGTACATTACGAGTATCCATTACTCATTCCACATGTCACTGTACAGTATCAGTGAATTCTCATAACTCTTATATCCTAAACACTGTTACAGCATATCCTATGCTTCCCCTTGATACACCGCAATCTTGACAGGGCAATTTCTTTTCTTTCTTTTAATAAACACTATATTCTGCAAGAAAAGAAAACTCATTGAACAGAAGGCAAAATGTGAGATTTTGGCTCGATAGTACATACCTCTGACTTCCATCTATGCATATCACGACTACCCTCAACTTAATTCTCTTAGTGACTCAGGCATGTTATGGAAAGTAATAGTAACACTTCAGTTTATTTTAATACTTTCTAACAGCAGACTGAAGGTCAAGGCCTTTAAACAGGGGTGGGCTAAAAAAAATTTGCTACCACACTGCCAAAGCAGGCGCCCCTGTTCGGGCCTTGCCTGACAGAGGAAGGGAGCCCCCTTCCCCTCCAGGCGAGGGCCGTACGTGTGTGTGTGTGTGGTTGTGGTGTGTGTGTGTGTGTGTGTGTGTGTGTGGTTATGGTGTGTATGTGTTTTGTGTGTGTATTGTGTGTGGTTGTGCGTGTGTGGCTGTGTTGTGTGTTTTGTGTGTGTGTATTTGTGTTGTGTGTGTATTGTGTGTGTATTGTGTGTTTGTTGTTGTTGTTGTTGTTTTGTGGTGTGTGTGTGGTTGTGTGTGTGTGTGTACGCCCAAAACCACCCCAACCACCAACACACACAAAAAAACTGCCCGGTAATGCCGGGCAAAAAATGCTAGTTTGAGAATAAAAAAGTAAAAGAAAAACACTCAAAACACTCTGAAAAACAACAATAGGTCTTAAAATTGCAACTTATTTCCAAAAATACCCAGTGTGAATGCTTCCAATCAACCAAGCAATCAAGGCTTCTTTAACATGGAAACTTTCTGTTATTTTTATGTGAATAGCTCATCTTAATGACCAAGCCTGCCTCTTTTTCTGCTCTGGACATTTAAAGCATAATCAAAATTTTGCAGAAAGTAACAAAGGAAGAAATTGTGATTGTCAGGTGATTTTAGCGAAGAATATTGAGCCATGAAGTTGTTCTCCGAAAATAAAGGAGGCTCCTAAGACTTGACTTTTTCTATAGCCAGAAAGAACCTTTAAAAAAAACTTGAGAATTGTGATGGGGGTGAGAAAATCATATTTTTATCTTCAAAAAGTCATAATAATGAAATAGGCCTACTTGTCAACATTAAAACCAGCATGTTAAGCAAGAACTTAGCAGTGACCTCCACTCTGCAATGCAGGGAAAGAGAGAAGCTTTTGGGCACACAAAATGGGATACTTGACAGCTAAGCTCCTTGTCTAAAGTCAAACATGAATATGTAAGACCTTCTTAGCAATTAACCAATTACATATAAATTAAATTAGGAGCATAACACTAGTCTACTAATAATTCAATATTAGCACTTTCTGGGCTAGAGTTTGTAGAATAACAAGCCAACACAGTCAACAGGAACATATCTGGAAACTACAGCCTATAGTTAGGAACCACTGATTAGCAAAGAACCAAAGATTTTTAAACTATTTTTCAGATGCTCTTCATTAGCTGAACGCTATAAATCAATGATGGCCAACCTTGGCACTCTAGGTGCTCTTGTACTTCAGGGCTTCTGGGAATTGAAGTTCAAGACCACCTGGATTACCAAAGTTCGCCATCACTGCTATAACACTTTCACATGATTCAATTCCTTGAAAATTCCCACTTCTATCTCCTCTAAATTATTGATCATGTTGTCTGTAACTAGAATATAATCTATTCTGGAGTATGAATTGTGAACCTATGAAAAATATGTATAGACCCTTTCTGACCCCTTAAGATCCCTCCAAGTATCCTTCAAACCCTAAAGTTTGATCCATTTATCCATAATTTGCATTTTATATCCACTTCTGGTTTTTGTTACATTTGTGCTATCTATATCAGACCTTGTTAAGTTAAAATCTCCTGCCACTATCATTTTTGTTGTTTTCTCTTTTTCTAATATATGATATACTTTTTTCAAAAACTTATCTTGATGCTCATTTGGGGCATAAACATTCACAAATGTTATTACTTCATCATCCACTATACCTTTCACTATCAAATATCTACCTTCTGGGTCAGAAATACTTTTCATCACTGTAAATCCAAACCTATTTGAAATCAAGACCACCACCCCTCTTGCCTTTGAGGTACCAAAGGACTTTTCATAAATCTGAGTCCACCCTAGAAACATTTATTCGTATCCTCTGATTTTTGATGTGTTTCCTGTAAAAAGACTACATGAGGTCTATCCTTCCTAAGAGCAGATTCCAATCTCCTCTTCACTTAGCAGCCAGTACCTTTCACATTCCATGTCAATATCTTAATACTTTTCATAATTAAACCTTAACATCCTTTCATTAGGTCCAATGCAATCTCCTAAAGGTGTGCACTTATCTAAACATTTAATCCCTTCTACTCTACATATAGAAAAAGAAAAATCCTCTACTACCCCCTAATTTTCTCCCCCAAAAGTTGCCTTTGTACATCAAAGGGGGGGGACGTGGAAGATATACGGACTATTCATAATATACGCTCCAACCGCTAACTCCTCATATTTAAGCTATTCTTTTCTAATCTGTCTACTGCCCTTCATCCAAATCCTACTTGACTCTCAACCTTCATCTGATTCCAACACCACAATCGCACTGCCAGGAGGAGTCCCTCCCTCTGCTCCCCCCACAGTGCCTTTCTTCTTCTTTTTCCTCTTCCTTCTCCATACCTCCTGACTCCATCAACTCCTGTCTCAATTTTGACCATTCTTGAGAGCCCCCTTTAATCAACCTGTGTATGCAATCCCTTGATCCCTTAATATCTTAGTCACAGGTTTCATTTTATATCTCTACAGACGTTCAGCAATGGCTATGTCATTGTAAATTTGAACATCATTTCCATCAATTTTTAAAGCGCCAGACCCAGCTTGTTTTATAAATGCCATCACCCTCAATTTATCCCCCAAATTTGCAAACTTAACCAAAATGTTTCTTTGACCATTCTTCCCCTTTCTTGACCCCAGTCTATAAGCAGCCACTATATCTTCAATCACAAAATCCTTTCCCATTTTAAGACTATTAAGCCAATCTACTATTCTTATCTTCAGCTGGTCTGGCGTTTTTCCCCAACAATTTTCAAATAACTATATTCTGTTTTCTGAACTGTTCTTCCATCATGTCAACCCTTTTTTCCTGCACCTCAACTTTGAATTTCATCTTTTTCCTTCTCATGTAACATTTTCATGTCAAATTGCATTAATTTCATATCTGATTGCACTGCAACAATTTTTTTCCAATTTCTGAAAATTAGCATTAACTTGTTTTGAAAAATTAGAAAACATTGATGTAAACTTCTGCTGCAAGGGTTCTTAAAGTTTTCCCACCATGGGTCGAACCACACCCCATCAGATAGCTAAGTGGGCTGGACATGTGGCTCCCTCTGGTGTAAAGGCTGCCGTAAACCATGGCGGGCACGTTTGCACAGACGTGTTTACGGCTGTTGGAAATGTGTCTGCTTCCAGTGGCAGCAGGGTCGCCACTGCAGGGCAGATGATTTGCTGCCACAGGCTGGGTCAGGCCCACGGTTGCCAACCCCTGGTGTAATGAATGATTGCACACAGTATATTAGCCATATGCAAGGCAGAGCTATGCAAATGATGGAAATATCAACAATTTATAGGATGTCACTAAAAGTCTGAGATCACTTTATAGGGCACCTGCCTTGTATGTTATGCTCTACAACATGCTAATGGGCAAAGATATCAGATATACAGTACTAAGTTCCACTGAAATGCCTAAACACTTTGACATACTTACTGTTTTTAAAGATTTTATACAGAATTACATACGCCTTGCCATTAACACTAAGTGAAGCCTCAGAATTCTGTAATAGATAGCATCATGTACTTGGAAGTTGGATCTAGTCCAAAAGAAAAACACAAGCTCTATCCCAAAAGCACTCAAAAGCACCAATGAGGCATGAAAAGAAAGCCAGAGATTAATGTAGTGGAACATTTTTCATTCGTTGTGTAATATAAAGTAGCAATTTTAATGGCATTGGAAGGCTGCTTTTGGGGTATATTTCTTTAGTCTTGTACCACTGCAGTCACAATGTACAAATACACTAACACCCCAGATAATGACAGCACCTGATAACGACAAAACCGGATGACGCCAAATTTGGAGAAAAACTGTGCACAGGATAGCGACACTGTCATTATCCGATGTTGTCATTTTTCTCACCCGCCACCCCTGCCAGCAGGGAACCAGCCAAGTTCCCAGCCGGCAGGGGCAGTGGGTGGGTCTGTGCTTACCTTGCGGCCCTCCACACGCGTGGCTGCTTCTCCCCCCTGGAGGGCCGCAGGGTGGGTCTGCGTGTCCCCACCCCCGTGGATCGGTGCTCACCCACCGCCGCTGTAATACGCGCCCTTCTGCTTTCCGGAGTGACCGGCTCCTGGCCAGCAGCGGGGGTGGGGTGGATTGGCGTGCAAATGCCACCGCTGTAACACGCGCCCTTCTGCTTCCAGGAGTGAGAAGAAGCGGAAGGGCGTGTTTTAAAGCAACAACATGTGCATGCCAATCACCCCACCCCTGCTGCTGGCTGGGAGCCGTCACTCCAAGAAGCGGAAGAGCACATGTTACAATGGCGGCGGATGAGTACCAGTCCACGGGGGTGGTTGTACGCAGAACCACCCACCACCGTTGCAGCCAAAGAGCTCGTCAACCACTTGATTGGCTCCTTGCCTGCAATGGCAGCAGGTGCGCACAGATCCACCCTTGCCCTTCCAGGAAGGGAACGGGACACATGCTTGTCCACTTCCATTCCTGGAGGGGCTGCAGGTATGCACCCGCTTTTCCCCAAAGCAAGCCCTGGGTGTATGCACCGGACAAGGATACATAAAAAGCCGATTCCCCCCAAATTTTGTCATTCTCTGGTGCATGCACTGGATAAGGACAAAAACGGGACAACGACACAACTTGTAGAACCAAGTTTTGTCATTAACCGGGGTATTACTGTACCTTCAAAACGTTTGTGACTGTCATAGTCCTCTGAGCAGGGTATCTCAATGAATTTGTCTGACACAACTTCACTATGATGGGCCAATACGTCGGTAACTCCATCTTCACTGAGCAAGTAGCTGCCACTCAGGAGTGAGGCCAGCATGGCAGACGAGAGAAGAAACGCCACTTTCAGCCACTTCCGCAGAGAATCTTTTGGAACATTACTTTTCGTAACACTGAGGGGGAAATAAAACACTTGTAAGAGAACAAGCTCTGTGCTGTATTTTAATACTGCATTATCTCATAGCAAACATAGTTTAATCCTAACTTGAAGGATTGGAAGCTTTGTTGTTATATGCTGTCAAGCTCCTTCTGATTAGCAGTAACTCTATGCATTGGTAACACACAAAAGCTCTTGTTGTTAATAGCCCTGCTCAGTCAATGCCATGGCTTCCTTTACTGAGTCAATTGCATATTTGGTCCTCCTCTCTTCCTTCTCCACTCAGTGTTTCCTGGCCTTATTAGCTTTTCCAGGAAGTCTTGCCTTATGATGTGCCCAAAGTACACCCACCTAAGGTGTGACATTTTTACTTCTAAGCAGAGTGCAGGCTTAATTGCTGCCCTTCAGGAAAGGATTGAAGACCTGGCTGGCAGGGCAGGTGTGGGGCCGGAATGGGAACAAGGTCCCCGCCTGCTGGCTTATGTAAACAATTAAGAACTCTCTCTTCTTTTTATAGTGGGTGGGATATGGGCCTTTTAAAGTGGGTGGGATATGGGTCTTTTAAAGTGTTTTTATGTGTTTTTAGAACTTGTTGTAATGCCGGCCTGAGTCGGGTTCTGCCTGAGTGGGCGGCATATATAAATATGACTATTAAATTAAAATTAAATTAAAATTAATTTTATGTAATGCCCACCTATTTGACTATTTAGCAGTTCATGATATTTGTAAAGCTCTTCTGTAGATGTTATGACAATCTACACTTTATTTTAATCATTTTCCTATACTTATATTCATATATCCTGTGGTGTTTATTTTGCATGTGCTAGTACTCTCCACTCATTTGTAACCTATTAGCCCATGCAAAATAAATACTACCATAGGGAAGTGATTTGAAATGAATAGTTGACAGGCACAGCATGCACTCACAAGTGCAACATTTATGTTACAGTTTAAGAAAATTTACTGAAAATGTTTCTTCAAGTATAGCCCTTCTTGGATGTCCTAAAAATCAAACTGTGCACATGAGTCAACATCAAGGCTGGGTAACTAGGGGACACTCCAGATATTACTGAAATACAGCTGCCATTGGACTGAGCCATTATGGACAGCAGCAAGAGATAATGCAGTGAGGCCAGACAACATCTGGAAGTGCTATTTTACGCAGCTTTGATCTAGATTTATGCAAAGTTCAGGTTGGGCCACAATGTAAAGCTAAGGAGTATTACTCTCAACATCGTTTGAGCCATTTGCACTGCATCTTCCCCACCCAAATAAACACTGGTAGAAATTGTGAGCCAAAACCATGAAGCATTCTAGCACAACCTTGTTTAATTTGAAAAAATATTCCATTCCCAGACTTTATTTCCATGATGGGCTAAATCCATCACTCAGTTTCAAAGGGGATCAAAACTGCCTCCAGCTCTTAAATGATTAATCCTTGACAAATCCACTTTTCATGAATAAGGTACAATTTACTATAAATATCTGTTTCTCTGAAATCCATAAAGAATCTGAACATCTGTGCTCCGCCTCTATTCATTCTAAGTCAGGCAGCCAGCAATGGAAGTAAAAAGGCTGGTTTTGCATCAGTCAGGATTTTATTAACAGTCTTTATCTTGCCCTTTCTCCAAAGAACACGTCTACCTTTGCAGTACTTTAGGTTAACTGTATACGATTAGTCCAAAATCACATACTAAACTTTCTGCTTGAATCTAGGTAAGTACTGTATCTTGCAATGAGAAGTACTAAACAGAAGTCATTACTCTGGAGTTAGTAAAATGCAATCCTGGGAAAGCATAGTGAGGCCATCATGGCAAACGTGGTACAGAGGTTTCAGACCCCAGAAAGCAGCATTTTCAGATCTGTTGATCCACCCATGTGCGCATGGATCCACGCGCACATGAGCACTTTGAGATAATAAAGCTTATAAAATACAAAAGCCTTCACACACTTTGTCCCACGAGGCCTTTGTCATGCTCTTTCTCTGCTTCTGTCCATAGGCCTCTAGACATGACTGGTCACCAGAGATGGGGCTCTCCAAGATCTGGCCATCAACAGCTCCTTAAAGATGGGAGGGAGGAACGTGGAGACCTGATTCTTAGGCTCACTCAATGCCCTGTTTTCGGGTCAGGAGGAAAAGAAGCATGGTTAAACTGCTGTACTGCAGCCTAACGGTTGTGAGCTCAATCCTGACGGGACTCAAGGTTGACTCAGCATCCCATCCTCCCAAGGTCGATAAAATGAATACCCAGCATGTTGGGGGCAGAAAGTCCTAATTACCTCGGGAGTGCACTAAGCGCTCTGGGGCGGTATATAAGTGTAAGTGCTCTTTGCTCTCTGTAAGTCTACTCAGAACCAAGTCGCAGGGAGTTCCGCAGGGAGGCGCTGCTCCACCTCCTCACTCACGGGCGCCGATTCGCACGTGCGTTGAAAGAAGCGTGACCACAACTCAGGCGGGCCATTATTCCTGCATGCCAGGAGAGGGAACGGCGAAGGGCAGAGCACCGAGAAGGGGCTCCTTGAAAACACGCAAGAGGGCAAGGCGAGCGACGAGACACACACACACACACGTGCAATCCTTTGCACGGGACTGAAACGCAAGCTCTCCCATCCTGGCAAAGGGACTTGAAGGCGGCCCTTTGCTCCCTCCATGCGGAGGCCGGGGACTCGGCTGACTCTGACTCCCCCCGCGAGGAAAGCTGTACCTGCTGGGGCGTCGGCGGGGGCGCCGCGCTTCCGCTCCAGCCCCGCCGCTCTCCGGCGTCCTGACCCCGGCTCGCCGCTGCGGAGCCATTGCAGGAGCCGGCAAGCCGCCCTGCCGCCGGACCCCTCCGTTCGATGCTTTCTGGGATCCACTACCCGCCCCTTCCCTTCCACCCCAGCCACCCTCGGAGGTAAAGGGGAAGGACTCGGAGGCCGCGCCCGACCGGCATTTCCTCGCGAGCGCAGCGTCAGCAGTATATAAAAAAACAAAACCATGCTGTAAGTTTTTTGAAGCCAGTGGGCGTGGCCCGCCGCCATATTAGATGGACCAAAACATTAGCAGACTACCGTTTACGATTGCTTCTTGTGTTGGAGGGTGTGTGTGTGGATGATCCCCTCTCCTGGGTCTCCTGGGTTGGGGGGGGGGGGACAAAAGGGGACTGTTCCCCCAACCCTTCCAGAGCCAGGGGACCCGGCAGAGAGGGGATCCCCCCGCAGGACACCCAGTTATTAAAGAGAAGAAACCAAACGGTTTCTTCTCTTTAAAAATGGAGTGTTTGGGGGGTTGCGATCCCCCTCTCCGCCGGCTCCCCTGGGTTCAGGAGGGTTGGGGAGACAGACCCCTTTTGTCCCCCCCCCAACCTCCCAACCCCAGGGGAGCCAGCGGAGAGGGGGATCGCAACCTCCCACCCACTGATATTAAAGGGGAAACTCCGATCGGGTTTTCCCTTTTAATATCAGGGGAGGGGCGGATTCGATCCCCTCTCCCGGGTCCCGTGAGGGTTGGGGGGGGGCAAAAGGGGTCTGTCCCCCCAACCCTTCTGGACCCAGGGGAGGCAGCGGGTGAGGGGGATCGCAACCCCCCACCCACTGATATTAAAGGGGAAACCCCGATCTACCGTCACGACTCCACACAATCAAAGCACCCTAAGGCAATGTTTTGGGCCAACTAACATGGCGGACTGTCAGATTAGTCGGCTTCAAGTTTGTGACGTCATGCCATCCCCTGTTTTTTTATACCTCCATGGAAAAGATGCTCCCCCAGGCGGTGTGGGAGGAGGGCAGGCAGGCGAGCTCAATCGAGCTCAGAGACGGAATGGAACCCTACTAATAGGAACACGTGGACGGACTTTGGAAGGGAGAGGCGCGCAGTTCCGGAAGAAGGTGGGCAAGGGATGCTCCCGGGCGGCGAGAGTGGGAGAGCTTCATGCAGGTAACATCGGAAAATGCAAGGTCGGGAGCTTAGATGCAGGCAGGTAGGCATGGGGAAGGAGTCGAAGCAGTGGCAGATTTAACTTTGAAGATCACTAGTATGCAGATGGTGATGCCCCCCCCCTTAAAAATCCAACTGCCCCTCCTGTGGGGCAGGCGGGAAAGGAGCTGCTAAAGGACACACTTCAGAGACATTCATTTCAGGGTAAATCCTGAAAGGAATTCAAATCTAGCCTAAGGTTAAATCACTATGCAGATGGGGATTGCAGCCATGAAATACAAAAGACGACTGGTTCTGGGGAGACAAGCTATGAGAAACCTGGGGAACATAGTGAAAAGCAGAGACATCACATTGCAAACAAAAATTAGAATAGTCAAAGCAATGGTATTCCTGGTGGTAATGTATGGGTGTGAGAGCTGGACCATTAGGAAAGTTGAGTGCAGAAGAATAGATGCCTTTGAAATGTGGTGTTGGAGGAGAGTTTTGAGAGTACTCAGGACAGCGAGGAGAACAAATAAGTCAATCTTGAAATAAATCAACCCTGACTGCTCCTTAGAAGGACAAATAGTAAAGATGAAGTACTCTGGACACCAAATGAGAAGACAGGAGTCACTTGAGAAGGCCTTGATGCTGAGAAAGGTGGAGGGCAAAAGTAGAAGGGGGCGGCCAAAGATGAGATGGCTAGATGGTATTGTAGATGCAATGGGCACGGGGCTATGTGGACTAAAGAGGATGGTGGAGGACAGAGGTTCCTGGAGGACAATGGTCCATAGGGTCCCGCAGGGTCAGAATCGACTGTGAGACTGAACATCAAAAAGGCATGGAAGGAAGGAGAGAAGAGGGCGGAAGCTTCAGCAGCAGATCCCTGAGGCAATATAGGATTGTGATTAATATTATTTATAATGATTTCCTGGGATTCGTCTGTTTGCTGCTGGTCCACTTCCAAGGAGGAGGACTCACGGGCGTGCAAGCTGCGGGGAGGGGGTAGATTTCTGGTGGCGGTGGCTGTTTTTTAGTGATAGCAGTAGTTTTGTTGTTGTTGTTCAGTCCACATATATTATCCCCCCACCCCACCTCCAATAGCGTTTAGAGCACTCTAATATTTGAGTAATTGACATTTTTTCCCCACCCACCCATGCTGGGGACTCATTTTACCAACTTAGGAATTATTAAAGCCTCACTGCCCATCAACCTCGAGCCTGGTCAGGATTGAACTCACATTTTTTTGGCTGCAGTACAGCAGTTTAAACCACTGCACCACCAAGCTCTCCAACTGTGATTCTTCCCAATGACCTCTGAGAGACCCTGGGGTGTTGTGGGTATTTCCCTCCCTTCGAGCCACTTGATTGGTCCCAAAATCGAATGGACAAGGGCAAGTTTTTAATGGTCTTAAACTTTTTAAACCATTAAACAGTATCTAATTAAGTAAACATTTAATCTCCCCAATCTCGTTCTTCTGCGCAGGACAATGACAATAAAGATTTATATATATATATAATTAAAATGTTTAATGTTTAAGACCTTTAAACAAAGAAAGCCCCAATACCTTGGGCATATCATGAGGGATGACATAAAGTATAGAATCCTCCAACTTGCTATGCAAGTGAAGATCCCTGGGAAGAGGGGTCCTGAAGGTAGACGGACTTCATGGCTGAAGAACCTGAGAGACTGGTGTGGCAAGTCTTCAGAAGAACTGTTCCAAGAAGTTGAGAACAGAAAGGCTATCGCCATGATGATAGCCAATATCCAGAGCAGATATGGCACTTGAAGAAGAATGGGAAAGAGTCAGTTTCTCTACTGAACATTAAGTATGCTTTGACTTTACACCTTTCAACCATACCTGTCAACCTTCCCAGATTGGCCGGGATTTCATGGTTTTCGGCGCCGATTTGTGCCATTTCCTGCCCCGTGCTGCCGAAACCATGGAATTTGGCACTGGGGGAAAGGAGGTACTGTGCAGCCCTTCTGCACAGGTCGCCTATACGCAAGCAGCGTAGCCTTCTACACATGCGTAGAAGGGTTTTACATTTGCGTAGCCCTGTTCTACGCATGCGTAGAAGGCGACTTGTGCAGATCCGTTTGCGCAGGTCCAGTATTTTCCGGAGCCGCGGTTGACGGGTATGCTTTCAACCTTAGGCTAGATTTGAATTCATTTCCGGATTTACCCTGAAATAAATGTCTCTTAAATGTGTCCTTTAGCAGCTCGTTTCCCACCTGTCACACAGGAGGGGCAGTTTGATTTTTTAGGGGGGCAATTCAAGATTGAGTTCACAGCGAATGGCCTTTTTGTCTTCCTCCTTGTGAATAGGAGTTCACTTTTTGAATAATAAGAATGATATGCAGTGGTGGGCTCCAAAATCTTTTACTACCACACTGTGGGCATGGCCTACTTTGTGGGCATGGCCTACCCTTGGGCTGTGGCCATGTGACTGTGTGGGCGATCTAGTCATGCCTGCTCAGTGGTGGGATTCAAATTTTTTTACTACCTACTCTGTGAGAGTGGTATAGTGAGCGTGGCCAGGGGGAAAGTCCTGCATTGCACCCGAATTAGGACTAATTTATTTCAAAACCTGGATGGGCAGGGCGAGCCAGAATTTCTGCTACCAGTTCTGGCGAACTGGTGTGAACCTGCTGAAAAGCCCACCACTGATTATATGTCATAGCAGCAGGGTGGATAAAAATCAATGATTTTTTTATTATTTAAATGCTTTTTGAGGAAAAATCTCTCTAAAGATTGTTTTTCTAGTTAAGATACATTTTAGTCCAAAGGTTATTCATCATGAAATTAGTTTTTAATTATGTGGCATAAGGCTGTATTAATCCATTCACAATGTCATGCTCTCCCAGAGGTTTCTGATTATTTGGGGCAATTTTTTTATCTAGAAGATATTATCAAATCAAATGCTTGGTTTTGCTGTTTTCAAAACTGCATTTGGATCTGCAACGATAACATGCCTCCTTCATAGCAAAAAAGTTATAAAATAAACCTCAGAATTGAGAAAAAGACCTTAATCCCATTGTTCCTCTGAAAATCTATGTACACAGAATCAACCCCCTTACCTCTTAAGTGCTGCTACGTTTCAAGAAGTTCAATAAATAGAAGGTTGTTTGGAATGGAATACCACAAGGAGCAAAGTTTGAGGAGGGAGGGGCAAGCAGTAAAATAAAAGTGAAACCTTTTGAGGACAGAATTCTGCATCTTGAGATCTTTATTTGTATAGCAGCCTGAAGTTTATGATATTATTCAAAAGAACAGTTGTCCAAATATGAATGATTAACCTATTAAACTGGAGGTAGTTCACCTTGCAGCAATTTCATAATTATCTATCTATGTATTTCTAATGGTATATAACCACCAAATCTGTAATTTTCTGATATAACTGTAAAACTACTGTAATCTGAAAAGTTATTATTCTAAAAATGAAACATTTATCTGGTTGTAAATATTAAGATTAAAACAACTCTAGCAAAAATTAGTCTTTATGTAGAAAATCATGATTTAAATCGAGCCTTACTGACTAGTGATTTAAATCAAATCCACCCTGCATGGCAGGGGAGCGGGATCAGGATTTTAGAGATGCTTAAGTGGGGCATGGCCAGAAAAGGGTTGGGGACTAGATGTACGAAGCCTTTTTTCACACCTGTTGTTTTAAAAGGGCAGTCAAGCTTGACACTGACTTCCACTGAAATCATTGGAGCTTACTTCTAAATAGATATACTTTAGATCAGATTATTTATTTATTTAAATTTCTATACCGCTTTTCTCATCCCGATGGGAGGCTCAAAGCGGTTTACAACATTCACAATAACCAATAACAAAATACAATATAAGTAAAGAAAAAAATAATGCAAATAAGTTACACTAGAACTCTTCACAATATGGCAATTTCTACAATATTAAAGATACAAAATTACGAAGTCTAATACAGATCCTAACACAATACAAATTAGCATTTAAATACTAACTAGTACCCTCGGCTGCTACAAGTCCAAGACGGAGCCCAAAAAACTCAGCCGTCCACGATTGAGTTCAGTGGCTCAAACCGTCTCCGCTGAAAAGAAAGGGTGTCCCGTCACATGGCAGCTGTACTCCGGGAACAGCTGTGCTCCCACCCATCCCTGACCAAGGCGAGTTAGCGGTGGCTCGGCGGCGGCTCTTGTAGCCCCGCAGCGGGAACTTGGGGCAACTGCGGCATGCTCCCACCCACCCCTGACCAAGGCGAGTCAGGGGGGAGCTGGCGGTGTTGCGGTGGCTCGGCGATGGCGGCGGCTCTTGTAGCCCTGCGGCAGGAACTCGGGGGAAGCGGCGGCATGCTCCCACCCACCCCTGACCAAGGCGAGTCAAGGGGGAACCAGCGGTGTTTCAGCGGCGGCGGCTCTTGTAGCCCCGCAGCGGGAACTCAGGGCAGCTACGGCATGCTCCCACCCATGCCTGACCAAGGCAAGTCGGGGGGAGCCGGCGGTGTTGTGGTGGCTGCGGTGGCTCTTATAGCCCCCGGCGGGAACTCGGGGCAGCTGCGGTATGCTCCTACCCACCCATGACCAAGGCGAGTCAGGGGGGAGCCAGCGGTGTTTTGGCGGCGGCGGTGACTCTTATAGCCCCGCGGCGGGAACTCAGGGCAGCTGCGGCATGCTACCACTCACCCCTGACCAAGGTGAGTCGGGGGGGAGCTGGCGGTGTGGCGGCAGCGGCGGCTCTAATAGCCCTGTGGCGGGAACTCGCAACTGCGGCATGCTTCCACCTACCCCTGACTAAGACGAGTCAGGGGGGAGCCAGCAGTGTTGAAAGGCTGGAAATGTGCCTCTTGTTTCCTACTTCCACACTGATTCTCTTGGTTGCTACTAAAATAAGAGGCAAGGTCCAGCACACTCTAAGACAGGGATGGCCAACCTTTTTACGCCATGGGCTTGACCATGCGCCAGAACAGCTGAGCGGGTCGAACCACCCCCCACGGAAGTGGAAGCAGGCACATTTACGGCTGGCGTAAATGATCCCACTTCTGCATTTAACAACAGTCTTGGACACGTTTGTGCATGCGCGGGTGCAGGCGGGTTTTACAGATGACATAAATGCGCCCACTTCCAGGTGCAGGGGAGATGGCGACAGGCTGGATCAGATGGCATCTGGCCGGGGCCGGCCTTTGCGACGTAGGTTGGGAACGCCTGCTCTATGAGCTCCTTCATAGTCTAACCAGCAGTTTTATTTATTGTGATTTCACTGTTGTGTCTCATGGTGAGCATAAAATGTGAATGTGAAATCTCTGTAATTATACAAAGTGTTTTACCATGTGTAAATCCCAGTGATCTGTGGAACATGGACACAGGGGAGCAAACCTGTTTACCCTATGAAAGACAACTCAAGATTGGTCTCATGAAGCTACATTTTAAAAGTAACAATTATGACAAGCTACTGTAGAGCTGCCCTATGTGACATTTGAATGTGATCTTAGTTATAAGTAAACAAAGGCAATAAAAATCTATAAAGCAAGCGTTTTGTGTACAGTACCTCTATTGAAATGTAGCTTTTTAAACCCAGTGCTTTATGTTTCCTGTCTCCTTCCAGGTAAATGACTTGATTTGTTCCCCATTGTGCTGAAAGGAACATGGAGGAAAACAGAGCGATGGTTTCATCTCCATTTGAATTCCATCTGGTACATCTGGATCTCAAGGGAGCTCCTCCCAAGGTCTCATACCTGGCAGAGGTAACAATGTTAATTTGTATATTCAGGGAGTTAAAGTGCTGATCTTGTTAGCTGCATCTGGAAAGTTTGCTTTTTGGTTGTTTGATTCACTAGCATATTAAAAGTAGTCAGGCCACACAAAAATAAGCTTCAGTCTTACATTCGCAGTGTGAAAACAGTCAATAATAAAGATTTTTGTTGTTAATTAAAATGTTAATACTTTTTGATAGTGCCTGCTGTGTTCCCACTCCATATGGAGTTCTGATATACAAAAATATGCTATGAAACTAGCAACTCACTTTTTCCTCTGCCACGAGGAATGAAAATTAAGGAATGGACTCACAAAGGCAGTGCTGTGTGTCACATTGCAGTTTGCTTTGGCATCTTCTATGATGTATGAATTATCTGGAAATTAATATACATAAATAGGCCAAAATACTTTATGAACTATCCTATCTATTGATCAATCAGTTGATCTGTCTATCTATTGATTGATCTGTCTATTAGTCGATATCCCACCCATCTGGTAATACACCATTCTGGGCAGCATAGAAAATAATGATATGTTGCTAACTCTCAAAAGTTCCAAAACAGCAGACGACAGTCCTAATTTCCTAAGGTACTAATTATATTACTTACATCATGGATATTGTGAGAATGTACCACATTATTCCTGGAACTGTGAAATTCTAGAGCAATGTTGCTATCTGGAAAACGGATTTGCAGATTTACTACAGTGCTGATAAAAATTTCTTGTCTGTTGAAGTGGATTCTTCACCTGATAAATTTCGATTCAAGGAAGGGATATTTAACTGTAGATTTCTAAAAGTCTTTCCAGCTATTGCACAAGCACATCAAATAATGTTCAAAAAGCTTTCATTTGTTCAGTCTATCAGCACCAAAGGTTATGTAGGTAGAATATTTCACAAGCAGAACACTAAAATGGCACTTGGATACACTTCTCAGAATATATCTGGATTGGTATTTCTTAGAAAATTAAAATTAGCAATTTGCTATCTGGACTGTGACATGAGACGTTTTATGCAACCAACAGATCTTCCCATTGTTCCGTGCCCTGGGGGCTAATGGAGTTCTCCTTGAGTATGAAGATATGTTTCCTTATGATGGGGAGCTGATGCCACTCTGCTCAAAAGACGCATACAGGTAAGTTATCTAAAGCAAAGCAACCAGACTCTCCCCATTCTGCTTAGTGCACTCTCTGGGCGGTTCACAAGTTAATTAGCATTTTGCCCCCAACATACTGGGTTCTCATTTTACCAACCTTGGGACGATGAAAGGCTGACAACCTTGAGTCCTGGTCATGATCGAACTCGCAACCCTTTGGTTGCAGTACAGCAGTTTAACCACTGTTACCAGTCATTTCTTGCAGTCAAAATCAACTAGCTTTTTTAGGCTGTCGGAATTTGAGATTTTGTCTTTGGTTACTTCCTCTTTTTTTGCCAAAATCTTGGGTTGCCTACAGATGTATTCACCTATAGAAGCTAGTTGGTATTTTCTGCCATGGAGCAGACAATTCAAAATTCAAGTGACACATAAAGACACATGCCTCTGAACCCAGTGGAGAATTCCCCCTTTTTCATCTAGCACTGCCACTCCCCCGTGTTCTCCCACATGCAATATACATATGGTTTGGTTTGGGGATTTTGATTCCCCCCTTTGTGCTCTTGGGAGAAGAGCTAGCCTGTGTACCCTCAGGCAAGCTGCACAGTCCCCCAGTAGAAGGAACTGGTACACCACTTCTGAGTATCTGCCCTGGAAAATCTTGGGGAAAGTCACCATAAGTCTGAATTGGCTTGACAGTAGACAGTTGTGCTAATCTCTTATTTGGAGCCAATTTCTTAAACATGAATGGATTATTTTGGTCTGAGGTATATGCAGACATAAAAGGGCCATAGTGATATAATGGTTAAGATGCTGAGCTCGATGACCAATCTGTCCCAGCTCCTGCCAACCTAGCAGTTTGAAAGCTAGAAATTGCAAGTAGATAAACAGCTACTACTTTGGCGGGAAAGATAACAGTGTTCTGTTCCCTCCGGTGTCTAGTCATGCCTGCAACATAACCATGAAAACCTCTGCAGACACAGACAGTGCTGAACTTTGGCTGTAAATGAAGATGAGCACTACACCCTAGAGTTGGACACGGCTGGTTTTCAAGCAAGAGAGACCTTTACCTATACGCAGACATGACATGCAGAGTACATAAAGCCTGGGCAGTATCAAGAAATTATTTTTGCCAAATGACATTATCTAACCTTAATTGGTCAACCATTGTGGATATAAAAACTAACTTCTGCATTGTACATGCACACGCACATAAAATTTCAACTGAAAATCCTAATGTTGAAATAAACCATTGGTGATTTAGCTCTCTCCTTCTCTCTCACTTTCCCTCCCAGTTCTTCTGAGATTAAAGACATTTTAAAGCTGGCAAAACTGCATGAGTTAGAAGTTATTCCTTTGATACAGACTTTTGGACATATGGAGGTAAGTCCTATTATTGAAAAATACTAGTTCTCCCAAGGGAAAGGGGTGTGGATTTTTAATGGCTGCCATGCTTGCAGAAATGAGAACAAAAATATACCAAAAGTCTAACAGAAATGGTTTCTCAGGTAAAAGAAATAAGCCACGTTCTTAACAGAGATTCATACTTCCGGCTGTGGGCATGATAAAAAATAATGTACCACTTGAGGAAATAGTATTATTTTCTTTTTACAAAAATACCAATCAAAACCACAATATTTTCAACCCTATTAATATCCAAAGTTGCAAGAACATTATGACTATTACTGGAAAGCTCATTTGATGTGTCACACACGAAGAATGCTTCTGTTTTATTTTTTAATGTTCATGGCCCAGTCCAGCAATATGTCTGACCTCCCCGCAAAAAAAACCTCCCCCTTTTTACTCACAGTAATTATTTTTTTCAATTTCCCTATACTAGGAAAATTACTTTTTTAAACTACATATCTACAGTCTTCCAGCCAATATAGCAAGGACTATAGGTATGGTATGAAAAATGAATTCATTTCCAAAGCTCTATATTTATCCCATTACAATGGGGACCAGATATTGTGAGGCAAATCAAGGTCCAGTGCTGTATGTTCCTTATATAAATCCACACCCCTGCACCGATCGTACTGAAACTCGGCACATACGTACCTTGGGCCGAGCAGACGGTCACTGTGGGGGTGTCAAGCCCCATGGGGGAGGGGTACACCCCCTAAATCAATCCGCAAAGTGGACACCACCACGGACAGGAGAAAAAGCAAGGGGAAAAAGCCAACCAGGGGGGATTGTGATGTCCTCGCCACAGCTCAACCAATTCCCAGCTGACCATATCTGGGGCTCCGTGACATCGCAGGACTCCCTCATACAAAGCGACACCCCTGCACCGATTGCGCTGGAAACTGTGTGCACGCCTACCTTCAATGTCTGGGGTGGCCAGTGTGGGTAACCGGCAGCCTGCCTTGGGGTCCTTGCCCCCGAAAAGGGGCTGCAACCTCCCCCCCCGGCTGGCAGAAACGACCACGGGAGGTGACCGCATGCACGAGAATCCATGCATGTGTCTAATCCTGCCTGGCATTCCAGGCTGTGGCGCATGCGCAAAATTTCACCCATGGGCCAAAGTCTGCCCGGTGTTCCAGGTGGCGCACAGCCTAGCCGCCAGTATGGACGGTGGCAATTACGGCCACCCCCACCCCAGCGACTACTGTCTGCGGGTAGCCACCGAGGCATGGCTCCTCTGCACTCCTGAGGCACGCCTCAGGGGAAGGGAGAACCCACAGCTGCAGGGCGGGCGGAGGACGGAACCGGGCTGCCACCTTCCGCAGGCCTCTGCCCCCAATGGGTCCTCTGCCCACCCGCCCACATGGAGCCTCCCTTCCGCCTGACACAACCCACGGGAAGACGGAGGGGCTGGGGTGTGATGGCTACCCACTGACTAGTCGCTGGGGAGGTTGGTGGCGGCAGCCAGAGTCAGGCTGAGACAGCGCCCCGCGGCAGGGCTGAGAGAGCAGCCACGATGACAACAGACAAAAAGGTAATGCAGCAGGGGCGGGGGGCAGGCTCGGGTCTGTCCTTGGCCTGGGTAGGCTACCCCCGGGCAACGCCGGGTCCTCTGCTAATCCACACTAAAACAATTATATCTTTAACAAAAACTAATTTGGTGAGTTACTTTAGTACTGCAAAGGCCACCAGGTTTAATAGTTAACATAAGTGGATTTTGCTCTGCACTTCCAGCCAAGCAGTATTTATTGCTGACCGTGTTTGCTGTTGCCTTTTCCTGCAGTTTGTCCTGAAGCACAAAGAATTCTCTCACTTACGAGAAGTGACAATGTTCCCTAACACTGTGAATCCACACAGAGAGGAATCCCTCAAGCTGATCACCACCATGATAGAGCAAGTAGTAGCACTGCATAGTGACATTCGATGGCTTCATGTTGGCTGCGATGAGGTATGGTGTGAGACCGAGGGCTGAGATTGCTTCTGTGGTATCCATGAGAGACCATTTCCCAAAAACATTCACACTGTGTGATTGTCTAGTTCAGTTATGGCAAACCTTTTAGAGATTGAGTGCCCAAACAGAGGGGTGGGATGAACTCTGTTCTGAGGGGGGGGGGAGGGAGTGTTCCCATTGGGCTGCTGGGCCAAGGGGTGGGGTGAAATATATGTTGGGGGGAGCAAGGAAGCGCTCCCATTGGGCTGCTGGGCAGAGCGAACGCTGTGCTGGGGTGATGGCGCATATTCCCACAGAGAGGGCTCTTGAGTGCCTCATCTGGCACGCTTGCCATAGGTTCGCCACCACTGATCTAGTTACTCCCAATGTCCCCTTATGTTGTTAAGGTCTTTCCAGACCCTTAGTATGTCAGGATGCCCATTTCTGTCATCCCAAAACAAGCAATAAATTTCTGATACAGAATATAATTATGATATCACTGAAGAATTCGGTTTTAATTTTATATAACCAGTTTTCTAAGATCTCTCAGTCCTTGTGGCTTTCTTTGAGAAGAGTGAAGGGACTGGGCCTATGAATTCAGTATCAGATTCTAGCTCACTTTTCTTCCTAGCTTTGTGAATTATTGACAACATTTTTTTTACTAGCACTGTAATATAATTTGGCTGCTTTTTACCTTAAAAGGCATCAAAATAAGCCATGCTGGAAAAATTCAAGTCCAAGAACCAGCTTTGCATTTTGTTTTTTATTTGAACCGTTTATATTTTGCTTGGAATCCCAGTGAAATGTGAGCTCACCACCAGTGAGTCATGGACAAGTACCAGCAGGCAAAAGATTTGCCCAGTGGGTACAAATGCAGACGTTGAGAAAGTATTGTTTGCAAGATTCAGTGTGAAAAATTGAATCCTGGTCTTATTTGGAGGCAAGCATGCCCAAGAGTTTGGGAAAGGCTGCGCTGCAGCAAAGCAGCTGTGGGTTTTATAGGACACTACAGTGGCTCAAGTGGCTAAGACGCTGACTGGGAGGTGGAAGGTCAACAGTTTAATTCCCGAGTACTGCAGGACTGAATGAGCTCCCATCTTTGTCCCAGCTCCTGCCAACCTAGCAGTTTGAAAGCAAGAAATTGCAAGTAGATAAATAGAGACCACTTCATGGGAAGGTCACAGCATTCCATGTGCTCCGGTGTCTAGTCATGCCTGCTACATGACCACGGAAACGTCTGCAGAAGCAGACAGCGCTGGCTCTTCGGCTTTGAAACAGATGAGCACTGAACCCTAGAGTTGGATATGACTAGCTTTCGAGCAAGGGAAACCTTTACCTTTTGCATTCTTTTAAAAGCTCCCCTGGTGGCTTAGTGGTTAAAACACTGAGCTTGGAGACTGGAAGGTCGGGTTTCGATACCTGAGGGCTGCACTTGGGGACATGAAAGGAACCTCATTTGGGCGTCCCCCGAGCGGAGTTTCTCCAGCAAAAATCCTTTCAACCCAGAATAATCTCTGACATGAAATTCTCATTAATATTCCTGCTTCCACTCAAAGAAGTGTTTTAGGAATGGCTAGCTAGAAATATGTCAGCAAAAAATGAGTCTACCATGTACTTTGCTTCTCCACACCTTTGTTTCCAAACACCAACCATTTATCTCTCTCAGCCAAATTCCCCCCCCCCCCCCCCCCCGTTAGTTAAATACATGTCATAGGCAGATGGGCTTTCCACTCCTTACTCAAAGACGTACCAAATGTATGGCTTCAGGACACCACAAGCCCTCACATTACAATGGTTAAACTGCTGTTGTTGATTGTTGTGAGTTTGATTCTGCTGGGGATCAAGGTTAACTCAATTCTTCACAGTCTTAGAGCAAGTAGCATGCTGTTGGTGCTAAAACAACGGAAACTAAATGGCATTGGCAGTAGTGTTCAGAATGGAAGTAAATCGGTTTTGTCTTGGTTGGCATCTACAGGTGTATTACCTTGGTGAAGGAGAAGAGTCCAAGCAGTGGCTGCAGCAAGGAGAAAATACCATTGAAAAGCTGTGCCTCACCCACATGAAAGCAGTGGCCAGCTACCTGGTCTCAACCCACCCGGCCATTAAACCTGTTGTGTGGGATGATATGTTGAGGGGAATGAGTGAAGAAACACTGAGAGGTACATGGCTTCAAGAATGGGATTCCAGCAATACCATTGGAATGTTTGAGTGAAATTATTCATTTCTAGCAAGACAGAATCCATTGCAGTTCCATAGACAGCTGTTCCTATTTACTAAAACTACTAAATATTACGGATGCTACAAAGGAGCTCTGTCACCCTTTTTTTTAAAAAAAAATACTGTAGCACTTGATGGAAGGAGTCATTTGTTTCATTGTCTTCAGCCATATACCTACCTGAAATATTGGAGATTCAAAGTAACAGTGAAGAAAGCAAAAAAAAAAAAAAATTAAAACCCTGTGGCTGAAAACACTGATTAAAATAACTACAGTATACCATGCCAAATCACTTGATATAGTTTTGAAGAAAATTAAAAAGCAAAGCAAAAAATGTCTCCCATATGCATAAACACACATTTAATTACAATATATGAGCATATTAGTGGTTCTAACCATACGTGAGCAGAATGAGTGATATGAGCAGCAAAATATTCATTTTCGATCCAAAATTATTTTTTAAAAGCTATTTATATTGTCAGAAAAGAATTGGAAAATTTAGAATCCAGGCATAAGGTAGCCTTAAGGAGAGGGTCTGAATAATATCTAGGGCAGGGGTGCTCAAACTACAGCCCATGGGCCGGATCCGGCCCCAGTGTCATTCCATCCAGCCCACACCACCCTCACTGCTCCCAGAAATGGAGGTAAAATGTGTATGCACTGGCACATAATGCGCCCATGCATGCATGTAACTGCCATAAATGACCCAAGACTTGTAAACGCGTTTACAACAGCCACGGGTCATTTAGGGCAGTGTTCTACTTACAGCATGCACGTTTTACTTCCGCTTCTAGCGGGAGGAATCACATGACCGGCACGCTGAAACACATGACTGGTACGTGGCCCAAAGAGTTTGGGCACCTCTGATCTAGAGTCACCAGTCATTCACTTTTGAGCTGAATTCCAGAGTAAGTAATATGAACGATTTAATACAGAACTGCAGGATTGGTCAAGCAAATTTCTTTCTCTCTTAGCAGTGCAGACACGGCTTATTCTGGACCTCTCCTCTCACAAATTCCCTTTTCTTAACTGATCACTGTCTGGATTTGTTCATGTAAATCAGAGTGCAGATGCAAAAGAGCACTGCAGTCACCCACACCTCTCCTTTCCAGGTTCTGGAATAGCACAACTTGTTGAGCTAATGATCTGGGACTACACTCTGGATCTTGATGTGGACGATAAAGGTTTGTATTTCTTTGTGGCTTTGAAAGAGATACATTTTGGCACCAACAAAACGGACTGGGGGAGGCACTTGGGGTCCGTCTGTCTCTTTTTTTTTGCAAAGGTGCATTTCCACCACTACTGCACTGAAACGGAGAGTGTCTCTAAAGTACAAAATAATTCCTGTAACCCACATTCAGGTTAGCAGAGTAACTGTATGTCACTACAAAGATAAAATGGAATAACCCTAGTGCAGTAATGGTAAACCTTTTAGAGACCGAGTGCCCAAACTGCAACCCTAAACCCTCCCTCTGCCTGCTACCCGACCTCCCCCCCCCCCACGGCACCTTCTCTTGTCCCCACCTCTGCCTCCCAGTCGGGATTTCAGACTATGGGGGTGTGTGGTGAGCCTCCCCTCTCACCTCCCCATTGGCGGAGGGAGAAGGGTGGGTGGGTAAGCAGCACAGCCATTGGCACGGGTGGCCCAGGCCAGTCCAGGGCTTGTCCGGTGGGGCCCGCTGCTGTGCTGGGGTGACAATGCACGTGCCCACAGAGAGGGTTTTGAGTGCCCCCTCTGGCACGCATGCCATATGTTCGCTACCATTGCCCTAGTGTAACCCTTTACCACAGGTGTGATAACTAAATAAAGATATTGTTTCCTCCCTAGACAGCTACCAGAATGGCTTATCTGTGTCAGACATCTGGACAGAGTTAGGGAATCTATGGCTCTTAACCTGGTGCCAGGGTGTAATTCTCCTCTTCCATGACAACTCATCATTCTAGTTGAAGCCAATAGAAATTTGTCCAACATCTGGAGGTCTCTTTTTGCTTTGATCAAAAATTGAGAAGCCTTAAGTTTGAATTCAAAACAGGGCTCATGGCTTTCCTTCTCTCCACTTTGCATCTAAGCTTCATGGCACAAAGGGGGTTTGTGCCGTGAAGCTCAGATGCAAAGTGGAGAGAAGGAAAGCCATGAGCCCTGTTTTGAATTATCCAGAAGAAAAGCTGGATATAAATTTTATGGTTATGTAAAATATATAAATTTAGTAGTATGGATTTGTCACATTTTCTCATCCTAATATATTCACTGTACTCTTCATGCTGCACACTGTTGAAGGGCTCTCAGAGGAAGGGCAAGATATAATTGTGGGAAATAAATAATTCATTTATTTCAGAATTACTGCAGTCTAACAGGCAGCATTTCAGCAGGTGTTCTCAAGTACATTCCTTCCTATCTCTCTTACTTTCCAGTCAGACTTATAGAAAAATACCAGAAGTGTGACTTCACGAAGCTCTGGTTTGCTAGTGCTTTCAAAGGGGCCACTGGAGTGAACCAGGGTGTGGCACTCATTGGACACCACCTTAAAAACCATCAGCAGTGGTTGAAAGTGGCTGAGCATAGTCCTGCCGGAATCATCCAAGGGATTGCACTGACTGGCTGGCAAAGGTAACTAAGGGCTTGGCTAGACAACCAAATTGGAGCAGGCAGGATGAAGCACAGCAAGGTGGCTTAAGGTCAGGTCAGGTGTGTGGTGTGATTCCCACACAAAGATTGGGTGGTTTGAAGTGAGGAAGCAGCACTGCCTTTTAAGCGACCTGGTTTAGCATGATATCTTTTCCCCCTTCACTTTAAAAGAAAATGGAATGATTTCTCAAGATCATTAATAATAATAATTTTGTGCCAGAGACTACTCTGGGTTGAAAGGATTTTTGCTGGAGAAACTCCACTCAGGAACACCCAATTGTGGCTCCTTTCATGTCCCCAAGTGAAGCCCTCGGGTATCAAAACCCGACCTTCCGGTCTCCCAGCTCGTCATCTTAACCACTAAGCCACCAGGGGAGCTGCAAAGAAATATTATTCTGGGTTGAAAGGATTTTTGCAGGAGAATCTCCACTCAGGGAACACCCAAATAAGGCTCCTTTCATGTGTCCAACAGCTGGGACAGAGACAGGCACTCAGTTCATCACACAGTACCCGGGTCTCAAACTGCCGACTTGCCAGCCTTCCAGCTAACAAGTCGAGCTTCTTAACCACTGGGCCACTGCAGCTGTCCCTTTGAAAAGCATTTCACTGAAGCTTCCACTTGGCTCTCCTTTGGGAGGCAGAGCAGGGGAGACACTTTGCCTTTCTTTTAATTTGTACAAACCTAACAATGATGCTTTGAAAGGGGTTTCTTAAATCCTATCCAAGTGTTGCTAATTTGATGTTTTAGTAAGCAACCATTAAAAAGAAATGCTAAACCTTTCCTCTTAGGGGCCATTCAACAATTATGTAATCCATTTTTGGGGGGAAATTGACACACACACACCCACACCCATGTAATCTGACCATAATTTTCGCTTCAACCCCCCCCCCTTAAAATTACGTAATCCAGAGCTATTTTTTAGACCTTTTCACAATTGGTGCCTAATACAGAACGTATCGGTGAGGATTCTTGATGCATCACACCCTTTGTGAAGAGATTTTTATTTTATTTTTTAACAGGGAGGAATGAGGATGTCAGGTAAATTCCGATAGTGTTCTCCTATCTTCTTTATAAGGATTAACATTTTACTGATAGTTTGAACATTAATGACACAATGAAACGGTCGAGTGAACCTTGACTCATGGGAATTTTAACTCACTTAGTCATAAAAATTAAGAGTAATGTTAACTAAAACGCAGCTTTCTCAAGTCGTAAAGTATGTATTGCTTCCAATTAATATTAAAGAAAAAATAATGTAAGAAATAAAAATATAAAGGAAACAGTGTCGGTTAGATAGAGACTGCACAAGCAATTCAATAATCTCAAATCAGATCAAAATTCCCAGAGATAATTTTTAAACCTAAAAGTGCCATGTTTTGAAACCACAACAGCTCCAAATGGATTATGTAATCTTTGACCCGAACCCCCGCCCCCACGTAATTTTCCTTAATTCAGATGGCAGACCCCCCTCGAGGATCACGTAATTGTTGAATGGCCCCTATCCCTTGCAAAAGTGAATAGGCAGGAAGATTTAAAGGGAAAGCTTCCCATTTCTCAAGATTATCTAAATTGAGATGTCAGGCCTTAATTCGCTATAATTGTGATGATCATGGCATACAGCGTACATGAGATTATGTGATGATTGGGGGGTTACATGAGATTGGGGGGTTGGGGTTTTCATAAACTGTAAGCAAAAATTTTTTTTTTATTCAGACACGTTTGGCAGCTAAGCTGAATTGCAGTTAAAGAGGTTTTTTTTAAATTGGTTGGCTGCTGTATATCATTTTGTTGATGTGAGGTGAATAGTATTGCTTTTACATTTTTAATTGTATTAATCACGGTATATGAATTTTGGTATGGTTAGCCAGATATAAATTTAAAAAATAAGTAGAGCAGAGTTTAAAATACCAGCATTTTAGAAATTGCACATAATGTCTATCAGCTTGAGGAGAAACATCTACTCTCACCGACATTCCCTCCTTTTCTCCTCCTCACTCGACTCTGGCATTACATCCTTTCTCTCTGTTGGCATTCCCCAACTCATTTGAAAATTATCCATTTTTCTAAATTCCCAGATGTCCCACTCTTGATTTTCCATTCCGTTTTCTCAATTCCCCTCCACTGGCCAAAAGAGCAGTTCTACAAAGGTAGCTAACCAAACATTCATATTAGATATATGTATTTATGCGTCATTTGTTTGTTTGGGTTGCTACAGAACCATTGTCTAGAGAGAAAATACATGTAAGTATGTTATTCCAGATTATGTGGGCTCTAGTGGCACATTACTAAAACTGTGGTTGTTTCTGATGCTAATATCTGTCCTGCTTCACTTTTTTCCCCAATACATTAAAGCAGGGGTTTTCAACCTGCGGCCTGTGGGCCAGATGCGGCCCACAGCACCATGTCATGTGGCCTCCACCACCTCCACTACATCAGGAAGTGCCATTGGTGGAGGAAGGGCAAAATGGCTATCCATCCCCCGAAGCTGTCTGAGGGAGCGTGAGCCAGCCCTCAGCTTAAAAATGTTGAGAACTCCTGCACTAAAGACATAACATATAACTGGGGTGGGGTGGGGGGATCCACTGAAATAAGACAAAGGGGGGAAATGTAACATAACATTGTTTCCCCTTTTTCCTCAGGACCATTTAGACCAGTGTTTCCCAACGTGGGGCCCATGCCCCACAGGGATACTTTTAATTCCCAGAAGCCTAAGTCAGTACATTGGCTGATCAGTGCTTTGGGCTGATCAGTGCTTAGGCTTCTGAGAATTGAAGCCCACAAACTAAAGTTTAGGAAACACTGATTTAGATCATCTAATTTTTTTCATTTTCTTCTTTGCTTCTCTCCAATTACTATACCCCATTTCTCACTTTTTATATATATATATATATATATATATATATATATATATATATATATATATATATATATATATATATATATATATATATATATATATATATATAGAGAGAGAGAGAGAGAGAGAGAGAGAGAGAGAGAGAGAGAGAGAGAGAGAGAGAGAGTTTATTTCATTGGGGTCTGACCTTTCCCTTTCAATAAGATCAATTCTATGAAATTTTCCCATATATTATTAAAGTTACAGTATTTGCTTTTAGCAATCTTTTTGTTTAAACTTTGATATTGCATGTTAATTTATGATTAATGGCTAACTTCCAAACTTTTTGTACCATTAAGTTGAAACTTATTTTTAAGTTCCCAATTTTTTGCAATAATCTAGCTGCTGTCATCAAATGTGTAAATAACTCCCTTTTTTGTCCTTTCAATTGATCTTTTCGAAAATTGGACAAGAGTGCAATTTTTAACATCTGTTTTTATGCCTACAGTTTCATTTATTTCTTTAAAAACTAATTTCCAGAATTTCTGAATCTTACCTCATACTCCCCATAGATAGATGGCAACAAGTACCAAGTTCTCTACATCTGAATTACAATGTAAAATATTTACCTGTCCTGCTTCCGTTCCTTGTTTAAGTTAATAAAAATGATATGACTTCAAGTTATTTTGTTCCCTCTTACTTAATAGCTCTGCTTTTTCTTCTCTAGGTATGACCACTTCTCTGTGCTATGTGAGCTTTTGCCTGTCGGAATCCCATCACTGGCTGTATGTCTGCAAACACTAAAGAATGGTATAACCACATATTTCCCTTTCAATCAGATCTAAACCTGGTGCAGAGCATGCTAAGATTTTTGCCATCTGAATGTGCACATTCCTTTGAAATAGCCATTTGGCTTGAATATTGTTTTAATAATGCCTGTCCAGGAAATTAAGCCCTTTCTTCACTCATTATTTCACGAGGTATTGCTTTCAGGTTATTAATGGGAAGTTTAGGTTGTGATGACTGTGCATGGAGTCAGTAGCTCCAAAAAAATGTAACACATTTTACATTTGTCATATCTGAACACAATGGTGATGTGTAAAGCTAATTAAGCACTGGTTAACCCTAGTGTGGGGCAGCAGTGGCTTAGTGGTTAAGACGCTGAGCTTGACGACCAGAAGGTCGGGACCCAAGTGCTGCAGAATGGAGTGAACTCTTGTTGTCTGTCCCAGCTCCTGCCAACCTAGCAGTTTGAAAGCAAGAAAGCAAGCAGATAAATAGGTACTGCTTCGGCAGGAAAGGTAACAGCATTCTATGCACTCCAGCATCTAGTCATGCCTGCCACATGACCACAGAAACATCAGCAGATGCAGTCAGCACTGGCTCTTTGGCTGTAAATGGAGATGAGCACTGCACCCTAGAGTTGGATACAACTGGCTTTCGAGCAAGGGAGACCTTTAGCTACAGGTTAAACTCGGAAAAGTAGAATATCGTGCAAATGTTCATTCAGTTCAGTAATGTAACTTAAAATGTGAAACAAATATATGAGACAGACTCATTACATGCAAAGCGAGATAGTTCAAGCCTTACTTTGTTATAATATTGATGCTTATGACTTACAGCTGATGAAACCCCAACCCCCCAATCTCATGTACCCCATAATCATCACATAATCTCATGTATGCTGTACGCCATGATCATCACAATTATAATGAATTAAGGCATGACATATTTCGCTTTGCATGTAGTGAGTCTATCTTATATATTTGTTTCACCTTTTAAGTGAAATGAATGGACACGATATTCTAATTTTCCGAGTTTCACCTGTACTCTGGTTGAAACAGCATCCAACCACAACTCAGGAGACCTGGGTTTGAATTGCTGCTCAGCTAAGCAAAATCAGTACAGGGGGTGGTATTGACAAAACTGTACTTTCAGGGTGCAATGATTACACAAGGAAGAGTCAGTTTGCCAGGAACGATCTTCCTTAAATTGATCCTTACATCTGATAGGGATAAGTAAAGGTTTCCATTGCTCGAAAGCCAGTCGTATCCGACTAGGGTTCAGTGCTCATCTCTGTTTCAAAGCCAAAGAGCCAGCGCTGTCTGCTTCTGCAGACGTTTCTGTGGTTATGTGGCAGGCTGACTAGTCATCGGAGTGCACGGAATGCTGTTTACCTTCCCACCGAAGTGGTCCCTATTTATCTACTTGCAATTTCTTGCTTTTGAACTGCTAGGTTGGCAGGAGCCAGGACAAAGATGGGAGCTCATTCCGTCCTGCAGTATTCGGGAATCAAACTGCTGACCTCCCACCTTCCAGTGAGCCAGCGTCTTAGCCACTTGAGCCACTGCAGTCCCTTTGATAGGGATACCTGGCCTCAAATAGTAGTAACTGTACTGATGGATCAACAAATTCCAACTTGAATATCGACTGGAGTGCTTTCCCCCATACATCATATGGTCTCTGGGAAATACCTTGCACCAAACCATACCACAAGCAGTCCAACATGTGAACTGTATTTTTGTGCTTATCTTGAAAGTCATATTAAGGTCACTATAAGTCAGATGAGACCTGACACCACATAACACACAAAAGACCAATTAAGCATAGTCTGTACTTAGCACCAGTAGATCGGGGTGGGGGAATCGGGTGGTCCTCCAGGTTTTGCTAAAGTGCCTCTTCCCTTCCCGTTGGCTATGTCAGCTACAGCCAGAAGGACCTGATGAGTTCAGAAGCTCACTGCCTGGTGATCTCAAAAAATCTGGGTGGCTCAGAGTGCAAATTTTATCCCTTGTGTGTCTATATAGGCAAGTGATGGCGAACCTTGGCACTCCAGGTGTTTATGAACTTCAATTCCCATAAGCCCTGATCACCAGGAGCACTGACTTGGGCTTCTGGTTATTGAAGTCCAAGAACACCTGGAGTGCCAAGGATCGCCATCACTGATATAGGCAGTTTGTGAGAGATTGAATCGCCACTCCAATTATTGTGAAGTGATAGAAAGAGCACTGTCAAAATTCTGATTTAGGCATTTCTGGCCATATCTGCTTTCCCTTGATGTTAACATAGTTAGCAACCTGCTGTTCAAGTTCACAACTCAGTTTTGCTTTTCTTCAATGTTTTACACTTTAAAACAACAAACCCCTCTCTTTTTTATTCTTTAAGGCTGCTATTCAGAAAAAGTAAAAGAAGATGTAGAAAAATTGCTGGGAATCGGCACTTTGGAAATAGACACTTACATGAGGTAAAAGCCTTTAGTTTGGGTTGTTATGGTCTTTCTATAAACAGGTCTGTGACTAGAAAAAATAGCATTTAGGATGGAGCCTATATATAGAAGAAGGAAGGAACTTGGTTGAACTAAATATTTCAGTTCAAAATCTATTAATCTGAAATAATCTTGTTCTGTGCAGGACAATGACAATAAAGATTTATTTATCTATCTGTCTAAATATTAATTTTCTTATCAAAATACTCTCGCACATATGGCTATCACTCCACACTCTAAACATTTATGAATAGAAACAAGTCTTTTCTTAACCCAGGGATTCTCAACCTGTGGCCCGTGGGCCAGATGCGGCCTATGACACATTTCATGTGGCCCATCTCCACCACACCAGGAAGTGCCATGTGGTGGAGGAAGAGCAAAACGCTCCCTCAGACAGCCCCCGAAGTTGAGGGAGCATGGCCCTGCCCCAGGCTTTAAAAGGTTAAGAACTTCAGTCTAGAAAAGAGAATAGAAGAGCAGCAGAGTAATTTCTGACATAAAATTTATTTATTTAGCAGAGTTTAATATTTGAAACCATACCGTTCTCATTACTGGGATACAGTGTTTAGAGAGTAATTTGTTTGTTAATTATAGTAGTGTTTTTTAATACGTCATTAAATTATATGGGGTATTTTTGATAGCTGTTTTATTTTGTGTTGCTATTCTTTTAAAATCCTTTGGGAGAACATGCAAATTTAATAATTCCTGTCAAGTTGCCCATGAAATGCTTTCTAAAGGTAACAGGGAAATAGAAATTACACTATTAAAGTGACTTAATTCCTTTTCGTCATCTTACCGTATTTATTCGAGTATAACGCGCAAAATTTTATACCCAAAAAAAGACTCAAAGTTTGGGTGCGCGTTATACACGAGGACTGGGTGCGCGTTATACACGAGCCTCTTTTAAACGAGCCTCAAGAGCACGCCGCGGCCCTCCTCCCAGGCGGCGGCAGGCGCCCAGGTCCCGCCGCCGCCGCCGCTCACCTCCACGCACCCGCCGGGTCGAGAAGGGAACCCTCCGGGGGAGTGCCGCGGCGTGCTCCGCGCTACCCGGGCCGCGCGACTCAAGAAGCCGGCGCCGGGTAGGCACGGAGCACGCCGCGGCCCTCCTCCCAGGCGCCCAGGTCCCGCTGCCGCCGCCGCTCACCTCCACGCACTACCCGGGCCGCGCGACTCAAGAAGCCGGCGCCGGGTAGGCACGGAGCACGCCGCGGCCCTCCTCCCAGGCGCCCAGGTCCCGCTGCCGCCGCCGCTCACCTCCACGCACTACCCGGGCCGCGCGACTCAAGAAGCCAGCGCCGGGTAGGCACGGAGCACGCCGCGGCCCTCCTCCCAGGCGCCCAGGTCCCGCTGCCGCCGCCGCTCACCTCCACGCACTACCCGGGCCGCGCGACTCAAGAAGCCGGCGCCGGGTAGGCACGGAGCACGCCGCTGCCCTCCTCCCAGGCGCCCAGGTCCCGCTGCCGCCGCCGCTCACCTCCACGCACTACCCGGGCCGCGCGACTCAAGAAGCCGGCGCCGGGTACAGTAGGCACTGCTGAGATCTGATTGGGTGGCGCGGGAGACGAGGCGTGGCCCGGAGGTACGGTAGCTCGCAGTTCGAGCGAGGCTCCTGGGGGTCGTTTCGGATTGCATTTTCTGCAACAGGTGGGCCTGATTATCCCCCCCTCCCTCAATATTTTAAGGCGTGCTCATTTTCACTGATATACCGGTAACTGGTTCCCCTTTAGATGGCATCTCAGGGTATCAAGCGTAAACGTTGTGCATATGACGCTGCGTTCAAGCTCAAAGTTGTTGATCATGCTGAAATGCATGGAAACCGAGCAGCTAGCCGAGAATTCACTGTACCAGAGACGAATGTTAGAGAGTGGAGAAAACAGAAAGTCATCCTGAAAAATATGAATAAAACAAAAAAGCACAACGAGGGAGACAAGCCATGTACCCAGACATGGAGAAGGAACTTTATGAATGGATCATTGACCAAAGAAGTAGTGGGTACATCGTCACATCACTCCACATAAGACTTCAAGCCCAAAAGTTTTGCAAAGATGCAAACTTCAAAGCCTCTAATGGATGGGCACAAAAATTTATGAAAAGGCATGCTCTTGCTATACGCCAGAGAACAAAGATAGCACAGAAGCTGCCTAAAGAATTAGAAGATAAGATCGCTTCATTCCATACCTTTATAATAAACCAACGCAAGAAGATTGATTTTGAACTATCACAGATAGGCAATATGGATGAGACCCCCATGTGTTTTGACATACCAGGCAGCAGGACAATTGACAGCAAAGGGAAGCACACAATCCAGATTAGAACCACAGGCCATGAGAAAACTCATTTCACCGTTGTGTTATCCTGTATGGCAGACGGATTTAAACTTAAACCAATGGTGATTTTTAAAAGAAAGACTATTCCAAAAGGAGTTAAATTTCCACCAGGTGTTGTGGTCCATTGTCATCCTAAAGGATGGATGGATGAGAAGGGCATCATTTTATGGTTAAATAGAGTTTGGAATACTAGACCAGGCGCACTACTGAAGAAATCCATGCTTGTATGGGACCAGTTCCGCTCACACCTGACAGACACTGTGAAAGACAAACTAAAAAGTCTAAAAACATTGCAAGCTGTGATTCCAGGTGGACTAACCTCTATTCTTCAGCCACTAGATGTCGTTGTAAACAAACCCTTCAAAGACAGAGTCAGGGAAAAGTGGATTACTTGGATGAAATCCGACGACAAAGAATTGACTGCTAAAGGAAACCTCAAGAAACCTGACCTAGCTCTCGTGACATCCTGGGTTAAAACATCATGGGAAGATATTCCAAAAGAAATGATCATCAAGAGTTTTTTGAAGACAGGCATCAGCAATAAAATGGACGGCATAGAAGACGACTTACTGTGGGATTCAGACTCAGAAGAAAGCGAAGAAACTGGAGAAACAGATTTTCCTGCCAACTGGGACACTGATGAAAAATTAACTCGAGAAGAATGGGAACAACTCTTTGGTGTATCTGATGATGATTCTGACTTTGATGCATTTTAAAGTAAGGGGAATGAGTGGAACTCTCTCTCAGTGGTCGTAGGTGATGTGCTGCGGCCAATCCTAACAGCACTCAGAATATAGTCAGTGGAAAAGAGTTTGAAGCATTTTTAATGCTTTTTGGCATTGTGCTTACACCAGTTTACGTTGTTAATAAATGTTTTTTTCATGGCCGCACGTGTTCAGCAACGTTTTTTATGTCAATTTCAATGTGTGGTGTGAAAAAAAATTTATACCGAGATTTCATGGAAAATTAGGGGTGCGCGTTATACACGGGTGCGCGTTATACTCGAATAAATACGGTACTTTTAGAAATGTAATTTTATCATACCCTCTTTACACTTGTCTCTAAGGGAAACTATGTATGGGTAGTTAAATTGCTTGCAATTTTTTTATTTCCACGCTCTGAGAAATGCTAGAAATGATGGGGATGAAAAACACAATACCTTTCACATTGATGATGTGTAAAAGTGTGGGAGAGAAGCATCATCCAACTGGATTATAAGAAAAGTTACTTTTTCTCATATTTTACATATTGACTGAAATCATGTTGTGAAGCTCTGGTACACATGGGCGATGATGTCAGCAGCAGCAAATTGCTGCTGGACATTTTTTTTTTTAAATAGTAGCCATGTTAGTCTGCTGAATAAAGCTTCCTTTGTGAATTTTGGGTGGACATAACTTCATTGCATTTCATGCAGCCTGAAATTGACTTTAATTAGTGGCTGCTTGTTTATTGACCTTAACATAATTACCATTGCACACATGGAGATTTGCAACAAAATTGTGATTTTTTTTTAAAATTACAAGGACCTTTAGCACCATTTTTTAAAAAAGAATACCTAAAAATTTTCTAATACAGAATATAAAATTCTGAAGATAAGACAATACAAGCTTCAAATGTAATTCATTCCAAGGCATTTATCATGTTATGAAAAAATTGTAACTCAAATTTCCCATAGGAATGCATTGAAAACCAAAATTCATAACTTGAAACATGGTTTCCCATAGGATTGCATTGAAAACCAATTAATCTGTTCTGGGAAAATTCATAACTCAAGCCATTATTTTCAATTGATTTTCATTTGTATTGTGAAAATTTTGTAACTTGAACCATTTTTAACTCGAGGTACCACTGTAAAAGATAACAGCGCTATGGCATTTAGGTCATTGACTCTGAATACTCACACAGTATTTCTTCTTGAATAGTGATGTCTCCGGGACTTTTCCAGGAAATGAAATTCTCTCACTTGTGACTCAAGTTGCATTTTTTCTCAAACGCTCAGTGGACGAACTTTTGGAAAATAACAGGTGAGAAACATTAACAACAAATCTGGAATTCCAGCAGTGTTGAGTCTATTGGTGTTACCTTGTGGTGGTCATTTTTTAACAATCTATGTGTTGGTTTACTTAAACAGTTAACTTTTGCGCTCACACAGTCCCTGAAACTAGTCCTATACATGGTTATCTAGAAATAAGTACCATTGAAGTTAGGAGGCTTACTTCAGAGTAAACATGAAATGAATTGCACTATAAAACAATTGTAATTTATTAATTCACCTTCTTCCATGTCTAGGCCATATGTGAAACTGCCAAAATGAAGCCACCTTTTGGCAAGTTCATTCTGCAGTTCCTTTTCTCTGACCTAATGTGAGAAAGATTAGCCGGCAACACAAAGTTGCTGTTACCAGGGTATGCCCAATTGTGGTTAAAAATACCACATTCTTTGCAGAGGCTCTTTCTGTGTAATCCATTCTTTCACCAATAATTTGGAGGGAAACCCTACCCTACCCTTTGTCCATCTTGACTATGGCTAGATGGTTATGTGGTATTATGTGCTTATTCATCCTGAGTAAACATCTTAAAATGTGAAATTTCATAATTTGGCCTTTGTGGTATCTCCTGCACTTTTTAAAAAAGTTTCATTCACACTTCGTTGTCTGTTTAGGTATGTTACGGGCTGGTTCAGCCCTTACCACAGAAAGAGAAAGAAGATCCATCCAATCATGATTCATCACTTTCAACCAGATCTATTGAGGTAATTCAGGGTGTCTTGTACAGTCTGATGTTGTTGAATTGCTCTTTCCCTTTCTGGATTTTGTTGAAGTAAATTAACACACTTGGACTACAGTCTGTTACAGTCGTCTTCAGCTGCTACAAGTGCCGATTTTATAATCACACACACACCCCTTCCAGGTTGTCATGTTCTGTCCAGTTTTAGGACTGAGTCTAAAGGGGAGAAATTGCTGCTCACATGTAAGGTTTACTGACGACCAAGGAGCCAGATTTTCCATAGTTGTTGCTCACTTGTAGAGCTTGTACTCAAGCAGTATTTCTCTTTTAGACTTAAGTACTGCAAACAGACAGACCAAGACTCCAACTTAGTAATAATTCTAAAAATAGAGCCCGCATAGACACTAATGTTGTTCTATGGAAAGATTCAGTTTGCTGTCCTTCAGAGATGTTAGTAGGATTCTGGTGCGTGTAAAGGCTACCATATTTGATCCAGATCCTTGTCTTTCATGATTAAGGTCTTTTCAGATAAAGTAAGAGACTTCCTATTAACCATAGTCCACACTTTGTTATCAGAGTGTGTCATCCCAGAGGTCTTTAAAAAAGAAATTATAAAACCTCAATAAATCTTCAATGAACAGAAGGCAGATGTCTACTTATTAGCCATTTTTCAACCTTTGCTTTTTTGGGTAAATTTGTTTCAAAGGTTGTAACAAAAGATGTCCAAAAATTGAACTCATCCATACATTTTCCAGCCATGCTTCCAACCTGGCTATGGCACTGAGGCATCTCTGGTGGATGATCTTCATTATCTGGACAAGAGGGAGTCATATTTGATATTTTTAGATCTTTCAGCAGTCTTTGAGGCAATGGTATTATGCTGTATTGGTCTGGCCAGACATCCCGCTACGGTAATGGAGTAAACCGTATAGCCAGCGACTCAATGCAGTGTGTTGGGTGGCAGTAAATAACCTGACTCCCTAAAGGGGCCAATGGTTACAGGCAGATGAGCCCACCCCTTTTAGGTGGGGTGATGGTCCCCCTCAGTGGAGGAAATTCCACTGGAAACCATCATATTGGACACAACAGCAAAATGAGCAGAGAAGGAACTATGATTCCCAACTGTCATGGAGGCAGAAGAGGCCATGCCAGATGGACTGGCTGTGAAGGCGCACCTTGATAATATCCTCAAAGCTGCGGCAGTCCATTGCAGTCCTGGTGTTAAATCCTGCATGTCTCATTTCATACGTGCCGTGCCACAGGAGATGGCTCTGTGATCATAGTGTGTGGGTCACTACATGGGAAGCTGGGATCCACCTTAAACAAAATCATGCCAATGACATTTTTCCTGCTTCAGGAAAAATGCATTCTTGGACATGAGTTGTAGCCGACGACGATAATTATGCTAAGGAGATTGGAGAGATTCCTGGACCAGTATGGCATTATTTTTCATCTTTCCTTTGCAAAGGGCTTGGTATTGGGTCCAGTTTTTTTCAACATGTACATGAGAGCACTGTCAGAGATTCTTCTGTGGCTTTGGAGTTCAGTGCCATATGTATGCTGGTGACACTCATGCTGATATATTACATTAACTAAGCAAACAGAGGCAGCTGTGACAGTGCTTAGTTACTGGCTGGAAGCTATGTTCAAGTGGCTTAAGGTCAACAAAATGCAACTGAATCCAGACAAGACAGAGGTGATGCGGGTCATCCGACAACTGAGAAATCCAGCTGCCATGTCTCTAATAGTTGATGGAGGAAAAAATTCCTCTTGTGAACTAAGTAAGGAGTTTGAGTGTCTTATTAGACCCAGGGCTCCTGCTGGAGAAACAGGTGGGAACTGTGGCCAGGTAAGCATTTTATCATTTCTCTCGCGTCAAGAAAGTCTCTTCTTACCTAGAGAAGGCTGAGGTGGCCATACTAATCCATGCAACTGTAATATTAGGTTTATACTAATTCACTCTATGCAGCTATCCTTCAAGACAACTTGGAAGGTATAACTGGGACTACCTGTGGCAGCTAGGCTAATGAATGACTGCTTCCTGTTATGATCATTTAACACCTATTTTGTGCCAACTGTTGCCACTGTTTTTCTGAGTTTAGGTTAAAGTATTGGTTGTTACCTTTAAAGTTCTACACTGCATGGAACCTATATGAACTTCTACTCAAATGAGCCCTTGTGCCAGTTAAGGTCATCTGCAATGCCCTTCTCATGGTGACAACTTACCAAAGTAGTCCATCTTGAGTGTATATGGAAAAGATCCTTCCATGTTGTTGCTCCAATGCTTTGGAATTCTCTTCCAGAATTCCTGCAAAATATTACATCCCTGCAGGAATTCAGGAAGGGGATGTAAACAGTTGTTGTTTGAGCTGGCCTTCAGAAGTTCAGAACTGCTATTCCACCACTTCCAGAGCATGCATTTTTATATGTTAAGGTTAATGTTGCTAGGATTTATTTAATCATTTATATATGATGTACTTTATTGTTATCTATATTGCTTTTGCGTTGTGTGCCCTTCTGTGTCTCTTTGGAGAGGACAGGTACACAGAAAGAGCCTCCTCGAAGATTGTGGTATTTTTGAACCACAATCGGGCGTACCCTGGTAACGGCAACCTTGTGTTGCTAGCTAATCTGTCTCACACTAGGTCATGCGCAGGCGTTGCTTCCAGAGTTGTCACCACAAGGCAGATGGAACAGCGTTGGGGGGGGGGGTAGGGGCGGCCCACAGGCTGTAGGTTGCAAACCCTTGTATTATAGAATTCTCTCACTGCTTCCTGCTTAGGCTTCTGACCAAGTGGACTACTGCGACCCAACGACTACAAGCAGCAATGGACAAGATTTTTTATGCATCTGCCGCAGAAGAATGGATAGAGGAGAACATCCAGCCCAGCCTGCAAAGACTTCAAGAAACAGTAGATGATTTGGACAGAGCAATACAAGCACTATCATAGCTTTCTTACAGAGGCTCCATGTGGATCTAGCATGGCACCACTAGCATACAGCCAGGCAAGTATAGGTCTGATGAAGGATAAGTTCTTCTGATGTTAACAGATGGGTCTATGTGGCTAAAAAGCTTAAGATTAAGTTGAAATGTTGAAGACCTATCAGGCCATGAGTCTTTGTTCAAAAACATGCCAAAATTGTTTTGGGTATGTGCAGATGTACAGAGTCCACTGTAAGGAAGTTTTTAAAAAGACATAAAGTTTCCTGAGGGTTCTTCTTAGTTGTTGTCAGATTCAAAACTTGTGCACAGTCACTTTAGATAAATCTAAAGAGCCCAACATTCCAGTTACTAGTATGCTTCCAATGCTTTCAGTGGTGGTTGGAAAGAGTACAGCCGGGGTCTTCTTCTCTCCCCCCCCCTCCCGGCCCCCGCTTTTCTCATTATATTGGAACCTGGGGTCATCCAATGAAGCTGAATGGCAGGAGATTCAGAATAAGAGATATGGGACTCACTGCTATTCACTTTGGTGACAGCCACCAACTTAATTGTTTTAAAAAGAATGAGCCTGTTCCTGGAAGGTTAAGTTACTGACAGTTCTTAGTCAAGACAATTAGAAATTGCATCTGCTATCAGAGGCAGTAGGCCTCTCATTCCCACTTGGCTGGGTAACACAAAACAGGTGATACTACATTGATGTCTTGCTGCTCCCATGTATGGCTGGGTGACCCTATGGGAAAGAGGGAAACTTTGGGCTGATCCACCAGGGCTTGTAGTTTCAACTGCATTATAAATAAGAAAAGCCCTAAACAAGCTTATTCAAGAAACCCCAACATGGTAATGGATGGCTGTAACTTCTTCTTTGCTTACTCTTTTACCCCATCGGGTGTCGAGGGTATTATATACAGAGCGGCAACCCAGTCCCAATGTCCAAGATGAAATGGCTCTTTTTATGCTGCTCTCATAGTACAAATGCTTTTATGGATTCTAATGTGCTATTGTATCTTTACTCCATGTTTCTTAGGAGGGCTTGGAAAATAAAATTGTTCACTCAAGCTTTCGGAAGGTCAGTGCCTTATATTAATATGGTATTCATGTAAGTCAGATCTATGGATCACTTTATGCTGAAGAGGTTTGTGAGCGAGAGAGCCGATTCAGAGCTCATTGACACTCCACACAGACAACCAGACATAGCTTTTTACAGATGTATGAAAAGGCACGTCCTAATAAATGAGTGCCAAACATTACATTACAAAGGAGAAAATGTTAATAACAAACATATTTTTGTCTGGAAGTACTTAATATGCTCAAAGTACAAATGGAAGCAATTAACATGTTTTTTAAAAGATTTCCTGCTCAAATCTTTTAAAACATGGTGGTGCCTCTGACATGAATAAAGAAAGAAAAGATTTCCCAAGTAAGCTACTTTCTTACTACTTTACACCACTTAAGATTTCTTAATCAATGTAGTGGTTGAAATGCAGCAGATCTTGTGCCACACAAAGCTGATGACATCATTTAAGAAACTAAAGACTTTACCCCTCTTCTAGCTGTCCCGAGTGGCTTCCCCATTATGCAAGTGATCCCAGGGTAGTAACTGATAAATGCAGCTCCCCCGGTGGCTTAGGGATTAAGATGCTGAGTTTGGCGACTAGGTCAGGCTTTGATACCCGAGGGCTACACTTGAGCCATGAAAGGAGCCTCATTCGGGCGTCCCATGAGTGGAGTTTCTCCACCAAAAATCCTTTCAACCCAGAGTAACCTCTGACACAAAATTATTATTAACTGATAAGTGTATCATGGTTGTTAGCCACATTCATGAGCACTTTGTGTACTTTGCACTAGTGTACTTTGCAAGATAAATTAAAAACAGGTCACCAAGGCTATGTGCAGTGTTTGTGCAATCCTCACTACCTGTGAAAATGTCTGACAATGTTTTCAGAAGGCACAAAGAAGTGGCTTCCTGCCATTTTGATTAGGCCCATGTCTTTCATTAGATGTATATACAGCACCCATCTGGGTGGCCTACCCACTCTGGAAGGTTCCAGTCTAATTGTGGGACTGGGAGTTCTCTCCCCACTGAACAGTCCCATCTCTAACAATATATCAATATCTGGATCATATATTGTCTTACTGTAACTGTACGTATGCACCAAAGATTTTTTATAAATTGTATATGGTGAGCCCCTAAGAAGTAAAAGGTCATTCTAAGTTTAAAAAAAGATTTATTCATTATGCCGTGTCTTAATTAGATGTGATCCCCACCCCCCAAAAAAAACCCACTTTTGTTAAGGGTGGTGCTTTTATGCCAGATTCATATATGTTCTACTTAAATGGAAAGAAAACGTTGTCAAAATTGTTTTTAAAAAAAGATGAAAATATCACTTCAGAAAAGGCAACTGATGCCTTAGAACAATTAGTGGCAAGAGTGACTTGACATGTTTGGTTTGTGAGGTATACAGAATGAAAGTAAATACATTTACAGAGTCTCAAGACATTTATAAAATATCATGAGCAGGACAGAAAGAGTTGGCTTGTAAATTGGGCCCTCAAAAAGTCTGGAATGTGAGCTATTTTTTAAATCTGTGAATCAAGGACAGATCTTAACATCTTTTTCGGATCAATAAAACCAACTAGATAAGCATCTGTTCCATAATCCTGTGTCTTTAAAACTAATTACCGACCACCTATAGTACACTGGAAGTTTCCCTTGAACAAAGTGGAAGAACTTTATCACAGAAAAACTGGTTACACACCAGTAATAAACTCTATTTAGCCACTGTCAACCTCCTGATAGGATACCAAAGAATTGGTAATACTGATCCATAATTAATGAGCGGACAAATCTTTTAAGGCATTCAGACAATCACATACAACCTAAATGTTGGAGGGTCAAAGCTCATTTTCCAGAACACCCACATGTGCCAAGGGTACGCCAGCGCTTTCATGCCACAAGAAGTTCTGGTTTCTGTATAAGCCCAGGATGGAAGGGAAGCTACAGCTCCTACCCTTGACACAAGCCACAGGTTTAATGAATGAGTCAAAGTCCCATGCCCTGCTTTCTTTGCGTATAAGCATGGAAACCTTCACTTGAAAAACAAAAGTTCGAGCTTATGGATGAACTCAGATCTGTGAGGTTTTTTTAAACTGTAAACACTTCAACCAGGATTGGATTAACCTGACTTTCATTAACATTTACTATTAAAAACATTTTCTGAATTTGGATATAACACAAAACTATTTTTCTTTCATCTAATTGAGAGCAGAAAGCTTTACCATTCTATTTCCTGTGTGTGGGGATTGGCCGGGGATGGGTCTGCACGCTTGAGGATCATCAGGTTTGACTCTCTGAGACCAGCCACTGGAAATGTGAAACACTCTGGATCTTTGGATAGTCAAGTTCAGCTGTGTGAGAAAAGAAAGCAGCAGAAAGCAGTGGAATCACGTGTGGCATGATTGGCGTAATCAGCAGCAGCAAAAGCAAAAGGGTAAAATTGATGAATTTGGCTGCACACCCAGAGTTGTGCATCCTTGGTGATCATTTGCACTCAAGCAAGAGTATTGCTCACTATGGTTCTTCTCTAGGCAAACTTCCAATTAACAGTCCATTTAGCTGGGAAGAAAACTTCAGAAATGAGAGCTGCCTCTAGTCTTCCTCTTGGCGTACCAAGCATTTGTAAGTATGCAGGGAGTGGATTTATAAACACCCACGGCCAAATATTTAGAACTCAAGAGGTAAAAGGTTTCATTTGGAAAATTCTTGTTTTCTGTGCACGTTGTCCTTGGATCCACATTATTACTTGTCCTTGGGTTCCTCTTCATCAGTAACATCAGTTTCACTGCTGTCTTCAAAATATTGCTGAACGGGCACCTTGTTCAGTTCAAGAAAGTGGGTAATGAGCCTGGCCACCGCCTCTACATCGCTGCAGAAAAGAATCAAGCAGGGAAGTTAATGATGCCAGAGCCAGCCAGAGAAAGTAATGAAAATGTGCACAAATATATAGACATTGATCTAGTATTTATTCACAATGTATATATATTTCATATATATATACACGTACATCCCGTAATAGCCAATAAAAACACAAGAAACAAAGGGGGGGGGAGAATACATGAGGGTATGAAAATTAAAAGAACCTACAAGGGATGCTTCCATTTTGCACACTTTTCCTTCTGCCCTATTTCCACTCTGCTATACTGGAACATAAGTTGCCTAACCGTGCTACAACTAAGGCCATCAACAAAACTGACGGACAGAATAAGCAACATGGCACAAGGGCAACAATGTTCTTGGAAATCCTCTTGTTACTCTGATGTTAAATCACACTTGCTCAGAAATACAGGGGAGAAATGCCATACTGTACCTTCTGCAGCCCATGATGGCACACTGCGTCAGGGGATGTGAAAACCCAGTGCCAAATCGTAACACAACTAAGTAGCCCTTCCCAAAATAACGCACTTTCTCTTCTTCCACATTCACAGCCTGGATTTCATCCAATGGAGCCACAACTACTTGACAGAGAAGCATAAAGTTGAATTGTTAGCAGAAGCAATACTCATTTTAATTTTAAGAGTACATACTACAGGTATATCCTGAAAGTTAAAAGACCCAAGCTGACTTTCTTACTGTTGTCAAATACCTCCCATTACCTTAAGGGGGCACAAACATTTAATTGACTAAATCAGTGCTTCTCAACCTTTGGTTTTTGGACTTCAATTCCCCGAAGCCTAAGTCAATTCCCCCAAAACACTGATTAGCCTAAGTACTGGCTTAGGCTTTTGGGAATTGGAATCCAAAAACCAAAGGCTGAGAAGCATTGGACTAAATCCTTCCCTGAGGGCCACTAGCATAGAGACTTTCCCTATTCTAACCTGTTTCTCTCACTTCACACTGCAAGTTACACACAAATTAAGTTCTGAAGCTACCATACTTAAACTAGCTGCTATAAAACTGTCATGTATTTAGTACATATGGGCCCTAGTGGTGCAGTAGCTGAACTGCTGTACTGCAGCCAAAAGATTGTGAGTTTAATCTTGACATGGCTCAAAGTTGACTCGGCCTTCCAAAGTCAATAAAATGAGTACCCAGCATAATGGGGCCAAATACTAATTACCCTGTGAACTGCCAAGAGAGTGCATTAAGCACTATGGAGTGGTATATCCACATAATTTCTACTACTGTACTATTGCTTTGTTACCAAGAAAATACCCAGCTTACAAGCTAAGAACAGCAATGTCGGCATTTGTATTTTGAGAACCCAAGATACGTTTTTGTTTCTAGACCTCTAAAGCCATTATAGTTTTAGTTTTAAAATTTATAAAGCCATTATAATTTTAGAGTAAAAGGGGCCACAACGTCATCAGGTTCCATCACTTGCCTTAACACTGGGAACTCTTCTGACTGATACCTGCCTTGTTATCAACCAAAAAAACCCATCCTGCAATTAAGATTCACCTAAGTGGTTTATTACGACATCATCTCATTAAAATTAGTACTTTTTACTCATGTCCAAACTATATTATTGTACACTAAAACCACATTGCCCTCTGCTTTATGGCATCTCAAAAGCAGTTAGTAATTTAAGGGCTAGACATGGGACATGCAAAATTTCTGGTATTCTTTGTGATCCGATTATGCAAACTATATTCCCGCGTGGGCATGCATGTGCTTGCTCACACATACACTGAATCACAGGTTTACAAATGCATTAAGTGTATCTTTACTTCTTTTCTCCTTTACACGTCTTCTTTGTGGTTTTACCTTGTTCACTGCCAGCCCTTGACAGAGTCAACAGCTTTTTGTAAAGGCTGAATGTCTTTAGAAAAATCTTCCCTTCATTCTTTTCAAATATAGCTTCCTAAAACAAAATTGAGAAAGTCACAGTGTGACATCAACAATGGGATAAGTAGGAAATTATGATTTAAAGGGCAGCAAAAGACATTTCGTATTCCCTTTTACCAAGTAACATCAACTTGATAAACTATATACATAATTATGTCATGGAAAATAATACAAAATCTCACATTTTCCACATGAAATTCTTTCCAGTCTCTTGACCTAGGATCCCGCCAATAAAGGGGGTGCTTTTTTGCCCCTCCGCTCAAAAGTTTAAGTGCTTGCCTTAAAGAGATAAGATGTCTCACTTTGCACATGCATTTTTTCACTGTACCTTTGTCACATCTATTCCGCTGCGTGCAAATGTGTAGGCAGCTGGAAGATTCACTGAACACAGCAATGCACTCCTCCCTGACAGGCACTTCCCAGCTACGACTACTAGGAGCTGCCGCTACTTGTTTGCTGACACATACTGTTTATCAAGTGGGATAAACCCCTTGAAAATTAAATGGCTCAGCTAATCCTGCCTAAGGAAACAGCATTTCATGTTCCCACTGTAGCTGTCTTTAGCCTGCTATAAGAGGGGGAAATCATTTTTGCTGCTTCAACTATATCTTTTCCAGCTTTGGGGCCATTCAACAATTACTTGATCCTTGAAGGGGGGGAGGGAGTCTGCCATCTGAATTACGGAAATTTACGTGGGGAGCAGGGGGTAAGGTCAAAGATTACATAATCCAGTTGGAGCTGTTGTGCATTAGGCACCAATAGTGAAAAGCTCTAAAAATTAGAGTTTTGATACAAAAGCTCTGCATTACGTAATTTTAAAGGGGGGAGGAGGTCGAAGCTAAAATTTTGGGGGTCAATTTCCCCCCAAAAATGGATCACATAATTGTTGAATGGCCCCTTTGTAATATTAAATTTGAAGTCTGGTGAACAGAAGTATTAAAATATTAAAAATGGAAATAGCAAGCAGAATTGCAAACAATTATTTCAAATGTGGGTGCACCACAGATTTATATAAAACTAGCATATTGCCTTGCCGGGCAGTTTTTTGGGTGTGGGGTGGGGTTTTTGTTTTTTTGATAGGGGTGGTTTGGGTGGTGGTGTTTTGAATTTGTTGTTTTTGACTTTCTTTGAATTTGTTTATTTATTGTATTGTTTATTTTGCTTTATTTTTGACTGTTTTTCTCTTATGACCTCTAGGTGGGGCTGTGCTTAAGAGTACTGTATTTGGTGGTTTTTTTACATTGTTTTTGATTGTTTTTACTCTTATAGCCTGAAGGTAGTGCTGTGGTAACAGTTTTCGGTTGTTGTTTTTTTAAAATTTAGTTCGTTTCAGTCGGCATGGAGGGAAGACGCCTCCATAAGTGCTCCCGGGTTTTTTGTTGTGGGTGGGAGGGTTTTATGTTTGTGTGTGAGTGGGGCGGGGGTGGGGGGTGGGTTAGGAGGGTTTAACGTGGCCTTGCCTTGCTGGCCAGGCTGCGTTAAATCCTTACGTTGGGGTAGGGTGTTTGTTTATTTATTTATTATTTGTGTTTTATTTTTTACAGGGGGGCCGGTCAGTTCCTTGCCGTAGCCTGGGTTGGGGGGGGGGGAGAGGGGGTAACCCTCTTCCCCCTCCCCCAAGCTACGGGCCGGCTTGTGCTAGGCTCTGAGGCTGTGGGGGAAAACATCATTTTTCCCCACTGCCTCGCCGAAGCATGGGTGGGGGGGGGAGGGGTATTTTCTTTCCCCATCCCCCATGCTACAGTGCCTTTGCCTCCCAAAGAGAAGGACTCACTTCTCTCTGGGTTGGCTGGGGACGAAAGTTCCGTTCCCAGCCAACCCAGAGAGAAGCAAAGCCTCTCCGTGTTGTGGATTCCTTCTCTCTGGGAGGCAAAGGTGCGACTGGCTTTCGAGCATGGGAAACTTTTACCTTTACTATGCACTTCACATACTGCTTGTATTAAAATCAATGCAATTCAATCCCCATTGCATTTATTTTGGAAATATCCTTTAGGAGCTGTTAACAATGTTCTTGCCTCCACTGTGTGTTAGTTTTCTGTCATCAGAAACAATAGAAACTTATTTCACCTGTAGCTTCAGATCAGTTGTGAAGAAATTGTCTCAATAAACTTTCTGGGAGACACCCTTAGTCATATTTTTCCACAGCATGGACTGCCCATTTATTTCTCCCCTCTGCTTCCCTTCCCCCTTTAATTACAAAACAAATCACAACCGATCTCATCTTGTCCATAACTGCTAGGTTTGCTCAAGAATCCTTGAAGAAGGACCTTGTCCAGAGTCTTTTGGAAATCCTACAATATCTGCCAAGGTCACTCATGTTGATAGGCTTTTTGGTTCTCCATTAGAACTCTGAAAGGCTGCAGAAATAGAGCTTATCTTGGTATACCATACATTATTTTTGAGAGCATGTGTCCCTTTGTAGGCACGCTGATTTTATCTTCAATAATGTTTATCACCAATTTATCCAGAAAAATCTTGATTTACCCAGCCCATTGTTTACCAGCTCACCCCCAGATAAGGCATCACCCATTTGGCCAAACCAAGCAACCCTACAGCTCAAAGTATGTTGCTTACCTCCCATTCTTCTAGATTCTGCACGGCTACAAAAAGGCAGCCAGCAAGATAGAAGATTTTCCATCCCAAGCTATCTGAATAACACAGAATAATTCATATTTAGAATTGAACCGCAAACCAACTAGGCATGTGTGCTTTATGTCCACTGAGATTACTTAATAGTTTGATCTACTGTCCTGTCTACAGGAACATTCGTCTGACCTATTGTTATAAAGAGACCTTGAATGTGGACTCATATACAAAGTTCAGAACTGCATCATCAACCCTGAGGGTGAGGCACAATACAAGCAAAGCAATACTAAATGTCTGTTGTTAGACGAGTGGGTGTGTGAAAATTAATTCCAATAAAAGGCAAAACCCAAAAACCCCTGCTGAAATTTGTTAGCCTTACCTTCACTATAGTAAGCAGCAGCCAAGCCTACAGAGGTGATCCCTGCCAAGATAAAGGAAACTTGAATTGAGAATATAATTTCAACTACTTAAATCAGGGGTTCTCAACCTTTTTACTTCGGGGGCTGGGTCACACTCCCTCAGACAGTTAAGGGGACCAGACTGGTGGTTCCCCCGCCATAAATGCTGCCGTAAAACATGTCCGCGGCTGTCGGAAACACATTAATGACAGCCGTAGATATATTTATGGCTGTTGTAAATGCGTCCGTGATTGGAGCAAGGTCAGGGGTGGATGATTTGGTGCTGTGGGCCGGATCCAGCCCATGGGTCGTAGGTTGAGAACCCCTGACTTAAATGCTTCTTAGCACTTAGTCTCAAGGAAAGCAATTTTATGTTTCACTGATAAGCTTTTTGAAAAAAAAGTATGCTAAATATCCCCTTGAACTCTAAAACCCATCTATATTCAACATGTAGAAAGAGCATTCTTCAAACCAATGTAAAGTATCAATAATCAAGAGAACAAATCAAAGCTAATGTCATTTTCTGCATGTGTTTCTAAGACACTTATGTAAAAATCAAGAGAAATATATAGGCTTTCATTATTTCACCTAATGGTTCTCTTACATAAAATTTACATACCACTTTCCAAGGGTTTAGACTTCTAACAAGTCTGAACATTAGGCTATTATGGAGACTAAGATCTCTAGCCATTAAATCTCCGTTTTCATATGAATGTTCTAAAATGTGGAGAATATATTATAAAAGGACAACGGGAAATATAACAGAGTGCCAAAATGAAAAGGGATCAGTGGTGGGCATCAGCAGGTTCGCACCAGTTTGCCAGAACCAGTAGCAGAAATTCTGGCTGGCCCCGTCCATCCAAATTTTGAAATAAAGTAGTCCTAATTTGGGTGCAACGCAGGGCTTTCCCATGGCCATGCCCACCATACCATGCCCACAGTGGTAGTAAAATTTTTTGGAGCCCACCACTGAATGGGATGTATTCAAATAATCACATTTAGCCAGAATCAGACACAACCTCTGCTGGGTACAGAGCAGGATGATACATAGGAATTATACATATCAGGCTTCTGAGTCTGGATATGAGAAATCAGGGCATATTGGATTAGCAGCCTGCAGCCAAAGTTGTAGTAAGTATTCCAATTAGTTTGTAAAATCTATTCCACCTGTCCAGATTCCTAACCTCCAAGTAGGGACAACATTACATTCTTACTGCATTCACCACAAAATTTCCTGATCTTAGCAAAGGAACAAGCATCAGTAACTGTTTTCTTTTCCAGGGAACACTCCATTAAGGTTGTTTTAGTAGGGATTTATCCTAAGTAATAGTCGTATCCCAAAGGAGTAAAAGGACCACCTGGCAGGCCCCCCAAAAGATGGGAAGACTCAATTGTGAAAAGTTTGGGTCGAACCTGGAAAAGAAGAGCACGGCAGCGGAAGCAATGGAAAGAGCTGTGACCAGCTGGAATTCATCCCTGACCCTTGATAGCCTGGTCAATCGAGGAATCGAATTGAATTAAAATATATTTTTGAAATACAAAAATTTAGGAACGATGCAACCTATGGAGAAATAGTTGAGCTCTTACCTATAAGGAGAGACCAAGATCTGATACTGGGTGACCTTTTCAGATGAAGAACTGAGTCGGAGTGCTTTTCTACCACCATATACATCTTCAGGAGTGAGGGAGAGGTAGTGCAGAGCTAAAGAAGGCTCACAAAGACTACTTGGGGGGAAAAACAAGGAACCAAATCAGTTAAGTCATGGCTTTCTATTTCCTTAGGAATCCCCTTTATATGAAGTTATGTGGTGTTTCTAATCAAGTTCAGAAAACTAACCAAAGTTCAAATGCATAGTTAGTCCATTCTCTAGGGCGGCGGTTCCCAATGTGGGGCCCATGCTCCACAAGGGGCCTTCGATTCCCAGAAGCCTAAGTCAGTACATTGGCTAATCAGTGCTTTAGGGAATTGACTTAGGCTTCTGGGAATTGAAGTCCAAAAAGTAAAAGTTGGGAAACACTGCTCTAGGGCAGTGATTCTCAACCTGCAGCCCACAGGACAGATGCAGCCCACAGCACTATTTCATGTGGCCCCCCACCGCCTCCACCACACCAGGAAGTGCCATGTGGTGGAGGAAGGGCAAAATGGCCATCTGGCCCCCAGGGCTGTCTGAGGGAGTGTGACCTGGCCCCCAGCTTAAATAGGTTGAGAACTCCTGCTCTAGGGTAATCACATTCATATAATTTAAAAAGATCTCTCTTTCTCAACTGTATAAGCAAAGCCATAGTCAAAGTCAGTGAGTAGTGAGTTCTGAAGTCACGCCCATGGAATCTGAATTCAGTTTTAAAGCCAGTCGTATCTAACTCTAGGTTCAGTGCTCATCTCTTTTTCATAGCCGACGAATCAGTGCTGTCTGCTTCTGCAGACGTTTCTGTGGTTATGTGGCATGCATAACTATATACGGGAGTGCATGGAACGCTGTTTTACCTGCCCAATAAGTGGTCCCTATTGATCTACTTGCAATGTCTTGCTTTCAAACTGCTAGGTTGGCAAGAACTGGGACAAAGACAGGAGCTCATTCCGTCCTGCAGTATTCAGGGAGCGAACTGCTGACTTGCGGCCTTCTTCTCAGTGACTTAGCCACTTGAGCCACTGCAGTCCCCTCCAGGGAACATTAAAGATAAAGGTCACCCATGCTCGAAAGCCAGTCATATCCGACTCTAGGGTTCAGTGCTCATCTTTTTCATAGCCGATGAATCAGTGCTGTCTGCTTCTGCAGATGTTTCTGTGGTCATGTGGCATGCATAACTATATACGGGAGTGCATGGAACGCTGTTTTACCTTCCCAATAAGTGGTCCCTATTTATCTACTTGCACTGTCTTGCTTTCAAACTGCTAAGTTGGCAGGAACTGGGACAAAGACAGGAGCTCATTCCGTCCTGCAGCATTCAGGTAGCGAAATGCTGACTTGTGGCCTTCTAGTCAGTGACTTAGCCACTTGAGCCACTGCAGTCCCCTCCAGGGAACATTAAAGTAAAGATAAAGGTCACCCTTGCTCAAAAGCCAGTCGTATCTGACTCTAGGGTTCAGTGCTCATCTGTTTCATAGCCGAAGAGCCAGCACTGTCTGCTTCTGCAGCATGTGGTCATGTGGCAGGCATGACTAGACATGGGAGCACACGGAACGCTGTTTACCTTCCCACCGAAGTGGCCCCTATTTATCTACTTGCAATCTCTTGCTTTCGAACTGCTAGGTTAGCTTTTGTGGGTTTAGTCCACTTCGCCAGACATAAGAGTGAGCCATTCATGGCATTAATTTATACATATCAGACGGGGATATACAAGGTGCAATCTGCACCAAAGCCACCGTGGACACCCTTTTTTATTATTATTATGTTTTCGGTCCACTGCACATTCCCGTTTCCACTGCTTATAACCAAAAAGGGAGGATCGCCTTTCAGTTCAAGAGTTTCGTTAAGTGCAAAACAAAGCAACCCCCCTCCATTCTGCTTCCACTTTCAAACCAGGTCTCTTAAAGTGGGCTTCATGCCCCCCCCCACACCCATCGCTTTCCAGAAGAATTCCTCCACCGCCCCCTGCGTAGCAATATTCAACTTGCCCCCCACCCCCCACCCAAGACGGTTGTACAAACTGCAAGGAGACGTGAAAGGGGAAGTGAAAGTGGTTTCGCCCTCCATTGCCCGCTGCACGCCGTGCAAAGCCGCCAGAGAGGGAGAAATCCCCGCCCGCCTCCATTGCTTATGGCGAGTGCGCAGCGCTTCCCGCCCTCTCCTCCTCCTTCTCCCTGCGGTGCCTTCCTCCCGCCCGCCCAGCCCGCAGCGCCAGACTCACCTGGGCCGCCGACGCCGCCGACGCTCCCCCTGGTTCTTCCCTGGGTAGCCGCATCAGCAATGCGCCGCGACCATAGAGCTCAACCAGAGCGTCTCTCAAATCCAACCATAGAGTTCTGAAAAAGAAGGGGGGGAAACCCTTGGGTACAGTACTATAGAAATATACAAAAAGAAGACATTTTTTGAAGTGGTCGCCGTGCCACGTGTCCACGGAAACGTCTGGAGACGCAGACAGAGCTGGCTCTTGGGCTATAAACAGAGATGAGCACTAGAGTCGGATACGACTGGCTTTGGAGCCAGGGAGACCTTTACCTTTAGCCGTGTTAGTCTCCGCAAGCATTGAGCGTATGTGTGATGTTTCCCAGGTGATAGAACAGGGTGGATCGCTCTTACCATCCTCAATTAACTCATTAGGTAAAGGTCGCCCTTGCTCGAAAGCTAGTCGTATCCGACTCTAGGGTTCACTGCTCATCTCTGTTAAAGAGCCACCACTGTCTGAGTTTGCAGACGATTCCGTGGACATGTGGCAGGCATGGCTAGACACTAAGTAGTAACTCATTAGCAGATGTGTAGTGCTAGAATGTTTATTTTGCATCCATCCACTAACTAATTATAACTCAAAAGAAACAAAGTTAACGGTAATAAATCTAACCCCAATCCGTGATCTTCTGCAATTATTAATTATAAATAGCGATCTGTTATTACATTGTGTATCTCGATACCTGATATGTAATGCCATGAAGTCTCACTCTTATGTCTGACGAAGTGGACTTGATCCACGAAAGGTCACATTAAAATACAGCAGTTAGTCTTTAAGGTGTCACTACTTGTTATGTATGCTAACTGTGTTTTCTGACAGGAGTGGAATGTATCTTTTCTCATGTATCTATTCTTATGCAAATAAGTGGATCAAAAATGTGCACACTCTGTTAGCCAATGGGCTTCTTGCATTATTGTTACTGTTACTGTTTATAGTGTATATAAGTCAGAGTTTTGCCCCATCCAAAGTGTGTTCAAACCCCACTATTAAAGAGCTGAATTTCACTACTTCACTCATCTGCTTCTTCATTCCCTGAACACGAAACTGGCAACAAGGATGGGATGGCGTCCCCACACGGCAGCAACATCGGCCCATTTGACCCAGCGCGTCCAGAGAAACATACAAACATACAAACGCTGATTCTGCCATGCAATGGCCTTGCAGAAGATCACTGACGAAGACCAGAAGCACTCCTGTTTCCTCGCTCAGTGCGGTTCTGAGACACTTGAGCTGACAACCTACCTCGTTCTCCCAAGGGACGTGGATGTGGTGTGGCTCACAGAAATCATCTCTGCACTGAGGAAACACCTGCAGCCAGAGGTCTCGATCTTCCCGGCCAGGGTGGCCTTCCACAGAAGGGAGCAGCGACCTGGGGAGTCCATTGCAGACTACGCCGCCACTCTGCGCATTGCTGCTGCCCCATGCAAATGGGACAACATCGAAGAAGCACTCTGCTGGCCAGCATGAGGGACAAAGATGCTTAATGTTGCCTCATGATCAGGAAGACGCTAACTTTCAAGGCTGTCCTAGAAGAGGCGGTAGCGTTTGAGGCCGCATGCTCCGGCATCAAGCTTTTCCGGCATTGCCACTCCACCACCAGTGCCACCGTCTCAGCTGTGCAAGCTCAGCAAAATTCATCTTGATCCTCCTCAGCTTTGCCTGGTTCCACCTCTTCATCAGAGTTCAGCAACGCAGAGGGAGAAGTCTGAGTGGTCCGACGAAAGCACCGAGAGCACCGTGACGATCGGGAGAAGAAATTCCTTTGCAAGTGTGATGGCTGCGGAGCCCGGCATGACTGCAGGAAGTGCCCCTTCCGCACCGCAGAATGCCACAACTGCGGGCAACGAGGTCACATTGCTAAAGTATACCGACGGTGAAAGCAAAGAACTCCAGCACCTGAGTCCAAGAAGAGTCATCACCACAAAACGTCCACCGCCAAAGTGTCACCAGAGCCTGAGCCGTACCAAGTGGGCATTGTCAGCGAGCATTTCTTCGCAGACCTGAGCCTGCAGGATGTCCCCTTCAAGATGGAGGTGAATTCAGGTACTACCTTTTCCATAATCCAACAGCAGGAGTTTTTGAGAATTCCCCCTGCCTCTCAGCCCAAGCTCAAATCTTTTTAAACTTCCCTCCGGGGAGTGCAAGATTGCCAGATTCCGGTCCTGGGGATGGGAAATTTCTTGGTCAAATTCAAAAACATTCGCCCCTCCTTGCCATTGGTTGTCGTTAAGCAGGACACTAACTGTCTTATTGGGTCCCAATAGTTTAGGCCCCTGGGAATCCGGCTTTCTGGCATTCATGCAATAGACTCTGACCCAATCCGGGACGTTTGCACATCCTGAGGTGTTCAAAAAGGGTTTAGGGTTATACAAAGGACTCCCTGTTGACTTTGAGCTTGACCCAACCGTCCGGCCCATCCGGATGAAGCCACGCCAGGTACCCTTGGCTTTAAAGGAGAAGATAGAAGCCGAGTTGGACAAACTGGTGGGGCAGGGCATCCTAGTGCCGGTGGACTCCACAGAGTGGGAGACACCAATAGTGACTGCTTTGAAAAATGGGGAGGTCAGGATATGCGCTGACTACAAGTGTACCATCAATAAAGCTTTTTGCCTGAACGCATATCTGTGCCCGTAATGAGCCACCTTCTTGCCTCCTTGCATGTCGGAAATTGCTTCGCAAACCTTGCCCAGGTTTAACAACAATTGACTGTGTCTCCTGCTGCTGCCATAGCCCAGACCATAGTAATGCATAGGGGGGCATTTAAGGTAACTCGGCTACAATTCAGGGTGAATGCGGCCCCCGAAATATTTCAATCTCTTGTAGAACGTATTTTAAAAGGTTTGTCCGGTGTCCTGCCATATTTTGACGATGTCCTGATCACCGCTAAGGACACCATCGAACTAGCGGCCAGGCTCGATCGAGTCCTCTCACATTTCGAGAGGGCCGGTCTACGTCTCAGGAGAGACAAATGTGTGTTTTTGGCACAGGAAGTGGAGTTCCTGGGGTACCAAATTACACCCCAAGGTATCATGCCCTCTGACTCCAAGGTGGCGGCCATGCGAAATGCACCCAGGCCAAAATGTAAAGCCGAACTGCAATCATTTCTAGGATTGTTAAACTTCTATCACACTTTTCTCCATCGCAAAGCCTCGGTTGCCAAACCATTACATCAGCTTCTTAAGAAAGATACTGTTTGGCACTGGGGCCATTGCCAGGAGAAAGCGTTCATAGAACTTAAAAGGCTGCTATCTTCGGATGCTGTATTAGCTCATTTTGATCCTAACAAGGAAGTTGTACTTGTGTGTGATGCATCCCCTGTGGGGGTGGGAGCTGTGTTATGCCATGTACTAAATGATGGGAGGAAGCCCCTGTAGCATTCTATTCCCGTTCACTCTCAAAGCCTGAGAAAAATTACGCTCAGACAGACAGGGAGGTGTTGGCAATCGTGGCAGGCACTAAGAAATTCCACGATTACCTTTACGGAAGACCTTTTACCATCATAACTGACCACAAGCCCCTCCTTGGAATCTTTGTGAACGGGAAGCCCATGCCTCAAATTCTGTCCCCAAGGATGTTGCGTTTGGGCAACTTTCCTAAATGCATACGATTTTACTTTGGTGCAAAGGCCCAGCAAGAACATCAGCCACGCTGATGCCCTGTCACGTTCTCCACTGCCAGGGGTCAGGGAAGCCGATTGCGAGATCAAAAGCGACCACCAGGTCCTTGTGATTGAGGATTTCGACTCGCCCCCAGTCGTCCCCTCAGATATAGGGGATGTAACATTGACTAAAGTAATGTCTTGGGTACAAAAAGGCTGGCCTGTCTCTCCTCTAGCCGAGGAATTCAGAACATTCCACCGCAAGCATTTGGAACTGTCAGTGGAACGAAGTTGCCTTCTATGGGGCCAGTGGGTGGTCATTCCTGTCACTCTCAGAAAAAGGTTTTACATCTACTTCACACAAGTCACCCGGGAATTGTCCGTTCCAAAGCCCTTGCCCGTAGCTACTTTTGGTGGCCTCAACTGGATCAAGACATAGAACAAATAGTCGGCACTTGTGCCAGTTGTCAATCCTCTCACCCAGAGCAATCCCACCTTCCCTCTTGGGAATGGGATTCTGCTCGGGGCCCGTGGTCCAGGGTGCACATAGATTTTGCAAGTCCATTTAGGGGTGCCCTATTTTTGTTGGTTGTGGATTCATTCTCTAAGTGGCTGGAAGTGATTAGGGTGCCTAATACCACTTCAGCCACCACGATAATGCACCTAAGAAGGCTGTTCGCAACATTTGGACTTCCAGATGTGCTCGTGTCTGACAACACGTCCACGTTCACATTTGCAGAATTCCAATCCTTCATGGAAAGGAATGCAATTAGGCACATCACTGCTGCCCCATTCCACCCAGCCACCAATGGCCAGGTAGAGTGGCAAGTGCGCACAACTAAAGATGCGCTTCGACCTATGGGTGAAGGGGATTTGGAGCTCCAGTTATGCCAGTTTCTTTTCACATATAGGCTCACCCCGCTTGCCTCAGAGCTGTCCCCTGCTGAATTGCTCCAGCAAAGGAAACTGTCATCCTTGCTGGACAGATTGGATCCCTCTAGGGTAGAGGACAAAGGCACAAATATAGCGATCTAACACCAGGAGGGTTTCTCGTCCAGAGACCCTGTACATTGCCGCAGTTATGCAGCTGGTGGCCCTACGTGGGTGCCTGGGTTTGTGATTGATCAAACTGGTCCTGTTTCTTACAGAATCGAAACAGCCACTGGTCTGATCTGGAGGAGGCACACGGATCAATTGAGACCCAGAATACTGGACCCACAAGACGAATACAGACACTCAACACTAGGGTTGGCCCCCACCTGTTTAAACCCAGGGGGCAGAGGTAATAGTCAGCAGCCAGCCAACATTGACCCAGAAGTGTCTTCTAGGAACCAATTTCAAGGGGAAATTGTGGAATGCTCCCCTACTCCGGCCATGTGTACCCCTACACTGTCCCAGCCTAGCACTCTGGATTCCTTTATTGATGGTGACCAATTTTGTTCGGAGTCGCCCTCCAATCTTAGTACACACAGGAGGGACCCTGAGTTGTCTTATTCATCCACAGAATTAGATTTTGGTTTTGAGCGATCTCCTGCTCCTCCATCTGGCAAACGGGGCTTTAATTCGAGTATACAGTCCTCCCCCTCTAGTCAATCCCTCACTCCAGTCGGGTCGCCCATCCTACGAGCCCCTGAGGCGGCTCAGCCAAGCGTCCGACCCAGAAGGGAAACTAGGCCGCCATCCTGGTTAAAGGATTTTGTTTTTACCTGGGGGGGGGGGAATGTTATGTATGTTAACTGTGTTTTCTGACAGGAGCGGAATGTATCTTTTCTCATGTATCTATTATGCAAATAAGTGGGTCAAACATGTGCACACTCTGTTAGCCAATGGGCTTGTTGTATTGTTGTTACTGTTACTGTTTATAGGAGCAGAATGTATCTTTTCTCATGTATCTAAAGGTAAAGGTTTCTCTTGCTCGAAAGCCAGTCGTATCCGACTCTAGGGTGCAGTGCTCATCTCTGTTTCTAAGCCGAAGAGCCAGCGCTGTCTGCTTCTGCAGACGTTTCCGTGGTCATGTGGCAGGCCAGACTAGACACCGGAGCGCACGGAACGCTGTTACCTTCCCACCGAAATGGTTCCTATTTATCTACTTGCAATTTCTTGCTTTCGAACTGCTAGGTTGGCAGGAGCTGGGATGAAGACGGGAGCTCATTTCTGTCCTGCAGTATCATGTATCTATTCTTATGCAAATAAGTGGATTGAAAAATGTGCACACTCTGTTAGCCAATGGGCTTGTTGTATTATTGTTACTGTTACTGTTTATAGTGCATATAAGTCAGAATTTTGCCCCATCCAAAGTGTGTTCAAACCCCACTATTAAAGAGCTGAATTTCACTACTTCACTTGTCTGCTTCTTCATTCCCTGAACACAAAACAACTTTTTTGTCTTTTTTGGTTTGTTTACTCTCTGATATACAAAAAGAAGAGTCAAATCTTTGGTCGTCCTTTCTCTGCTGTTTTCCTTCGACTCTTCCAAATGTAGGGCAAGAGCTCTGAAAGGACTGAAGCCGGGATCAGTTTGAGTCAAACCAACCTTGATGCTCTAGCTGTTCTTGGACTTCAATTCCCAGAAGCCCTGATCACAGGTGTGGTGACTTGGGCTTCTGGGAATTGAAGTCCAAGAACACTGAGATTTCAACCATGGCAGAAGAGAGGGTTGGGGGAGGAGGCAAAGATGTGGATTGTGCAGTAAATAGAGTTGACAAGGTGGGTGGGGAACTGATTTGCTTGAAATGCGATGGTGGAAGAGAGCTTTGCAGATACCCAGGACTGCCAAAAGGAAAAACGTGTGGATCAAATTTAAGCCTGAACTCTCTCTGAAGGCAAATAACAATAATAACAATAATAACAATAATAACAATAATAACAATAATAACAATAATAACAATAATAACAATAACAACAACAACAACAACAACAACAACAACAACAATAATAATAATAATAATAATAATAATAATAATAATAATAATAATAATAATAATAATAATAATAATAATAATAATAATAATAATAATAATAATAATAATAATAATAATAATTCCTGTGAGGCTGTCCTACTTTGGGCACATCAGGAGAAGGCAAGACTCTGGAAAGAACAGTAACACTGTGGAAAGGGCAGTAGGAAAAGAGGAAGAGCAAATGCAAGATGGATTGAATCCGTGAGAGAAGCCACAGGCTACAACCTGCAGGAGATGAGCAGGGCTGTTAAAATTAATTTTTTTTGGGAGTGCTTTCATTCTTAGGGTGGCCATGACTCAGAGATGACTTGACTTGGTAACTTGACTTGACGGCAGGTAACACCAATTCCTTACTAGTGGCGGCTACTGCTGAAGACAGATGAAATGCAGCCCCCTGCCCCAGTCAAAGCAACGTATTCCTCTACCTTGCTCTTGACATTGCAGAGCTTTCAAATAATAACATCTAATCAATATGGCCTTTTGCTGGGTGGAAGACCTGAAGGGAACAGGATTTTGGGTAGGCTGTGTGGGTTTTGGTTTTTGCAGCAGGCGGGAGATAAGATTGGCTGACGTTGTTTTGCTTGTAAATAAGAAAGAGGCACCGAGATATATAAAAAACAGTATCGCCGCCTTCTCTGGGCTTCAGCCGAGCAATATGCTATTCAGTTCAGATTCAGAATCAGATTCATTCAGGGGGCAAAAAAATGAAACAAAAATAACCTTTTCCTCCGTTGTTCAGTGATTTGATTTGGCAGAGGGAGGGACAAGGGAGGCAAGGAAAAGGTTCTGGACTGGATGGGCTGTGGCCTGTTCCAGCAAGGCTGTTCTTATGTTCTTACTAGCAAGGGTTGCCCGGCATTGCCGGGCTTTTTTGGGGGTTTTGTTTTTTAAAAAATATGAGAAATGGTTTTGGATGATTTTTGTTGTATGTGTGTTTAAATGAGTTATGTTATTTTTAAAAAATAGTGTTTTTTTATACATAGGTAGTTTTTTAAACTGTTATAAATAAATTTGGATTTTTAAAAGTGGAAAGGTTGATATATATATATTTCCCAATAATTGCATTTTTAAAAATAATTTGTCAATTTTTTTTTTGGTGATAGGTGTACTTTGGATAAGATTTTTTTTAAAATGTGTAAGTGTAATTCGAATTCATTGAGTGTCATTTTTCCTGTGGCCACTTGGTGGTGCTGTTGCGTAATGTTTGTCCTGTCCTGTGTATTCTTCCTGTTCTTTTGCCATTTCAATTCTGTTTCTCGGCGTGGCTGGACCTGTGTTGGTAAGTTGTGATCTCCGATATTTAAGTGAAAAGGACGCTGGGATCTGAATTTTGTTGGGGGGGGGCTGTTGTTTTTTGTTGTATGTTTTTCCTGTCTTTGTTTGTGTTTATTTTTTAAAGGTTAGATTTCTTTTTTTGAATGGTTTTGATTTGATTTTTGGTGTGTCCTTTTTTTAGGGGGGGTGCCTTTTGTTCTCACGGACCATGCTTGGTGGCCCGTGGGAAGGTAGGCTACTTGCAGCGGGGGTGCCTTTTCTTCCCATTGGCCATGCTTGTTTGCCCGTGGTTAGGAAGGGCACTTGCGGCGGGGGGTGCCTTTTGATCCCATGGGCCATGCTGGATGTCCCTTGGGAAGGGAGCGTTGTTGCGGGGAGGGTGCCTTTCGTTTCCACGGGCCATGTTTGTTTTCCCGTTGGGAAGAAGGGCAGTTGCGGGGGAGGGGTGGTGGGTGGATTGTTTTTATTTTTGGTGCGGTGGCAGTCCCTTCGAACGGAAGAGCAGGGGCGGCGGGTTTGTTTCATTTTCTTCCCCCACGGGCCATGCTGGCTCACCCGTGGGGATGAATGGCGGCGGAGCCGGCTTTCTTTAAGTTTTGTTTTCGCGCGCAGGCTGCCTCAGCGTTCTGCGCGCTCATGGCGCGCAGGACGCTGGGGCTTGTAGTTATGGGTTCGTGCTTTGTGTTTGTGCTGCGTTTTTTTAACATGCTTTTCGTTTGATTGGCTGCGGCGCGTGTCCGAACGCTGCGGCGTGCGTGAGCCTCTCAGCCTGATTGGCTCTGGCGCGCCGCGGCGCAATGACTGTTGGGACGTGAAGTTCTTTCCCTTTCTTGCCGTTTGTGGGGCTGAGGCCCCCGTGCCAGATTTTTAAATCCTTCGTTGACCTGCGTAGGGAATTCGGCCGTGCACACGAAGGGTGGGTGTGGGTCAGTAGGGCGACGCATAGCAGCCTATAGCCAGTTCCAACGGTTAATGCTTGGTTTTATAGGTTAAGATATGTATGTTCTTATGTTCTGATTGGACAGCTGAAACGTAGGCGGGGCAGTGGGAAGCAAAGGTCGTACAGTAAGTATCTGAGGCTTGAACAGAAGGAAGGCGAGGCATATTACAACTGCCCCATGTGACTGAATGATATTGTGATATGCATAGAATTTCCCTGTTATGGCGATCCTGTGGATCCGTAAGAGCCTGTATCTGCAAATCATAGGACGTAAGGTTGCACGTTTGCAAAAGGAGAGCTCTTCTCCATTGGAACATGGTTTGATATTCACGAAATTGATATTCAAAAAATGTGAATTTTTTGCCCACGTAGGCACCTCATTCCCGAAAGACACATCTGACTTTGTAGCAGATGAGGTGGGATGTGCAGCTGTAGTATCATGAATAACATAATTGGCAAAAGGGATGGTTCCTCCTCTACTCCTCTGCAGAGGGGCAGAGAAAGAGATTTTTCCCCCCTCTGCTACATCAATTACTGATGCATTGTATCACTTTGATCACAGTTTTTAAAAATATTTTATTTCCCTTGTGTGCAGTGATGATCAAGAAACTGCTCGCAGACACAGTTTCAATTAGCATTTGGCAGTCAGAATATAACAATATAAGAAATTAAGGCATATCAGGAAACAAAAGCAAAAAAATAAATAAAATAAAAACCACTGCAGCACTTTAAAGACTAACTGCTATATTTTTACTGTTAGCATTCGTGGATCAAGTCCGCTTCTTCAGACCTTAAGAAATTAAGTGGCTAACAACTTTCTGCTCTTTCAAAATTAAGCTATTTGAGGGGGGCTACCCACTCTGCCTAATGGCAGAACCAGCACACTAAACATCAGCAAGATAATTAAATGTAGATAGGATGGTAGTTATTGTACACTGCCCATTGAGTAAAATGGAGCTACTTGGTTTCAAGACAATTTTTCTTTTGTGGATGTGGAGATAATTCAATCAATGCAGCACTTCTGTGAATTCAATATATGCCCTATCACCTGTACAAAATAGGATCTAGCAAATGGTCAAGAAAACACTAATGAAATAGCTCGCTACTGGTCAAAAAAAGCCTCATATTTTAAGATTTTAATTTGCTTAAATTTTACCTATATTTCATATGCATCCATAATTTTAAATTGTGCAACACTGCCATGAAGAAAGAAAAAGAATAAACCTGATTCTACCTTCCTTACAACTTTTGAATCAGTAAACATAAGCATTTAAGAGCTGCTCTGTCTTAAATAACAGACAACACTGGCTCGCTTTATCTCAGAGATTTTATCAAGTGAAAATTCCATGCATGGCAAAGTGAGGGAATCTTGAATTTTGATGCCTCAGAAGGGATCCAAGGTTTTTTAAATATATGTTTTATATATATATATAGGTTATTTTAATAGGGTGCTTCACAACATATTCTAATGTCTGAAGCAGACAACGACATCCCTCTTCACACATCCTACTTCATTCATTCATTTTTAGCATTAATTTATACATATCAAGTATTCATGGCATTAATATATAGGTTGCCCTTGCTCGAAAGTCAGTCGTATCCGACTAGGGCTCAATGCTCATCTCTGTTTATAGCCATAGAGTCAGCGCTGTCTGCACCTGCAGACATTTCCGTGGACAAGTGGCAGGCATGCCTCAACACCAGAGGGCACGGAATGTTGTTTACCTTCCCACCAAAGTGGTCCCTATTTATCTACTTGCAATGTCTTGCTTTCAAACTGCTAGGTTGGCCAGAGCTGGGACAGACAATGGGAGCTCACTCTGTCATGCAACTTGGGAATCGAACTGCAACCTTCCAGTCATTGAGTTTAGCATCTTAACCATATATATAACATTAAAATACAGGAGTTAACCTTTAAGGTGCCACGTTTTTTTGTCTTGTTTGTTTTCTCTCTGCTTATGCTTGCACAGACTAACACGGTGACCACTTCAAAAATATTCTTCTTAACAGGCTGGACTCTGCTTTATATAGGTGAAACTCAGAAAATTAGAATGTCATGCAAATGTTTATTCAGCCCAGTAATGCAACTTAAAAGATGAAACAAATATATGAGATAGGCTCATGACATGCAAAGCGAGATAGTTCAAGCATTAATTTGTTGTTATAATATTGATGCTTATGGCTTATGAAAACCCCAACCCCCCAATCCCATGTACCCCATAATCATCATGTAATCTCATATACGCTGTATCATCACAATTATAACGAATTAAGGCATGGCATCTCTCGCTTTGCATGTAGTGAGTCTATCTCATATATTTGTTTCACCTTTTAAGTGAAATGAATGAACATTTGCACGATATTCTAATTTTCCGAGTTTCACCTGTACAAACAGAGTGGTCACAGAGGAGAAAGGTCAGCAGGGTGGGGTGGTGGGGGGAGCAAACGGGGTTAAATGGGGACAAAAGGACAAAAAGGCATTAGCTACCTGCAACTCCCAGGCAGGAACGCCGGAGCGCGTCATGTTCTTTTCTGCCGCGAGGGGGCGTCGTCGTTCACATGGAAAGGCTGGACTGGAGGCTACGTGACAGCGCTCAGGTCTACAATGAACGCTTGGAAGCGATAGGGGAGGAGGAGGAGGAGGAGGAGGAAGAAGGAGCCCTCGAGTCTCCCCCCCCCCTTAAAATAAGAGCCCTTGTTGGTATCCAATTTGGGGACCCTTCCAGAGCTCCCGCTTACCTCCTGCGTCCCACCCACCCCATCACCCACTTCTGTTCTTATCCTACCTACACGTACCCGCCTTCAACTGGGAAGGATTGCATATTTAATGTTCTCCTAGGGATGCAATTTGGGACTTAAGTGAATGATGCAGCAAGGTACTGTGAGTTTGCTTTCCTTGTCCCCATCCGCTTAGCCTCCATTCCATTGCATGGTTGAGTCATTTTGCGGCAGCTGCAGCCACCGCTGGATTGTGGCCCGGGTCGCTGGGTCTCCTCTCTTAAAGAAGGAGGCTCGCTCTCTCCTTGGCTTCTTCCTTTTCATGCGTCTGCTACGGGGGGGAAAAAGTCATGACTTGTGGCTGCAAACTAATGGTTGGGTGTTGTTGTTTTTTTTTTAAAAAAATTGTTATAATGGGTGTGTGTATGTTTTTTTTAAAACAAAAATTTGCGGCGTTTGCAAGAATTAAGACAATGACGTTGTGTACATGTTTGCCATCTGGGCTTGGGTCCTTTCCAAGGCGACAAATATTCAAGACTGCCTCACCTTGCCACACACAGAGTTGTCATTTTAGATAATCCCTGGGATATGAAGCGAGCCAGTGTTGTCTGTTATTTAAGACAGAGCGGCTCTTTAATGCTTAAGCCGGGATTGAGACCACACAGAATCCAGGAGAGCAGTTTTTAAACATTTTATTTTTGTTTTTTGGGGGGGATTCAGGCTGGATATGAAGAATATTTTGAATCAGCAGATTTTACTCCCAAGTACATAAATTGGGTTGTTTTTTTTTAAAGCTGCTGGAAGCACCATTGCTTTACGTGCAGACTTTCACGTATGTGTGAGCATCCCATTGGTTTTCTTGAGGACTTATAACCTGAGTTGTTTGTTTATTGAGAAATCTGTAACACACTGTTGTTTTCTGTCATTTGAATGTTCATAGGTCTCCTACCCTCCCTTAACCTCTGTGGTGTTTACCTAGGGCTGTGATGGAGAACCTTGGCACTCCAGATGTTCTTGGACTTCAATTCCCAAAACCCCAAGCCCCCATGAATCCACATGAATGGGTTTGCTGCGATTCATCTGCCCCTCGTCGCTCCTGGAAGCGGAAGTAAAACGTGCCTGTATGGGCGTGTTTTACTTCCGCTTCCGGGAGCAACAAGGGCGGCTCGGCCTGGATGAATAGCAGCAAACCAATTTGTGTGGATTCACGGGGACTTGGGCTTCTGGGAATTGAAGTCCAAGAACATCTGGAGTACCAAGGTTCACCATCACGGATCCTAGAAGCTGCTATGCTGCATTTACATCTAGATGTTTTGATAGAGTATCTGTCACATGTGTATAACAAAATTTATTGTTACACAGGGACCAAGAGTAAGATTCCTTTCAGTGAAATGTATTTCACCCTTTCAGTTTAACCCGAGAGTAAGGTGTACTTTAGCCCTCAGGTGTTTTGCGGGTGGTTTTTCTTTCCTAATCTCACTCCCTCACTATACAGTACTGTATATGGATAAACAGTGGGTTGCCTCAGATGATGCTAACCAATGGCCAGCCTTTCAAATGATGGGCATAGCTGGCTGTAGCCATTTGGCCATTGGAACAGATGCTCAGACATGAAAAGTAGACCAGGTGAGTTCCATGGAACTGAGATACCTCATAAAGGAAGTATCAGAAGTATGTGAAAAACAATCTTCTTTCTGAACACCTGGGAGAGAAAGCAGCGGTGGATGGGAATGTACGTGGAGAACCACTTGATGCATTTTCAGTTGTGATTTTTCAGATCTTGCCTACTGTATATTTTGAAAGACAGCTGTGTTCTTCATCTGAGAATTTGCTAAATTCTCCTTCATCTCTCAGTATAATAGTACACCTCTGGAGTTGCATACAGATCCAGCCCTGAGGCATTTTGTTTTCTGAAACACAGCAAACTGTGTCTTCTCCTATGTGAAGGTACTCAGTCCCCACAGTCGGTCAGATTATTTAATTACATGAAATTGAAAATCCCCAAAGCACTTGGCCCTATCCACAGCAATAAAAATGCTATAAATGCTGTAAATATCATGGGATTCCATGACATCCTTGGTCCTTTCTCAACATGCAACTGGCCCCACACATCTGACGGGCCATATGCTCGACCCAGATTTCTCAACAGAACATGGAGATCATGATCTGAAGGTGATGAATCTCAAATCCATCACCTTGTCATGTTAACATTATTCTCTGATGAAATTTAGGCTGATGACTGCAACCTCCTCTTCATGGGGAGATTGAACCAATTAGATTTTCCACCCTCAAAGGCTACGGCTCTTATTGGTTTCCAGGATGCCTCGGGAAGTTTTTATGCTGACCTTGTTGGTGCTCCTGTTGAAGTCAGGTTGACATGATCACTCCTAAATGCTCTCTCCACCACAGACCTTCCTGGTGCAGTGGTGACAGACCGGATGGAATGGTGCTGTGGGCCGGGGCTGGCCCGTGGGCCATAAGTTGGCAATCCCTGCACTAAGTACTATGGGGCAGTATATAAGTGTGATTGCTTTGCCTTGCCCATCTTGGCTAGTAAAATCTTCCAAAGAGGTGACACAGGAATGGGCTTTCCGGATCACCAGTTCTTCATTGCAAGAGATAATATGCCCTTTTGCCTAAAAGAAACAATTATTTGGTCCATCTCCAAAAAGTCAAATGGGGCTACTGATTGTTGTGATCCAGCCCTCGTCAGACTCTGAAGACGACCTGGATCAGGAGGCACTTCCTATGCCCAACCTAGTTCTGCCTCCCCAGCCTGCAGCTGAACCTGGGCCCCAGCCTTCACCTGAACCTGAGGATGTCTTGAACCAGGAACCACAGCCTGCTTCTGGCCCAACTCTGACTCCCCAGGTAGATGACCTGTCAGACCAGAGGTCTGATTCTGACAGCAATCAGCCCCCAGCCAGGGAACAGTGCAAAAAAGATCTGTAGCTGAGACGTAAGAAAGCCAGAGCTCGTTATCAGTGGAGGCTCCTGACTGACACCCAATAGCTGGGAGGCCTCTTAAACAAGCATGTTTCACCAGTCAAGTGTCAGTACAATTTCTCCGTGCAAAGACGACACCCTGCCAGATCCTCCGTGTACCTCTTGTGATTGACTGCCATGACCCTGACTTCTTTGCCAACCTTGATGATGCCCTGGGACATCCTTTGGACTACTAGATGCTCACTCTGAAATTTACGAGTAACTAGACCTTGGCTTGCTCTTTGGATTTTTCTAATTAGATTCTCCTTGGATAGACTGTTACAAGGGCTCTCTGTGTAGCGCCGCTGCGTGGCAACCCTGCCCACTGGGATAGGTCAGCACACTGATGATGTAAACAACTTTAGACCAGTAGGCAACTTACCATTCATAGGCAAGGTGACTGAGAGACTGCAGGCATTCTTAGATTAAATCAATAGATTCTAGTTAGGATTCAGCCCTTGTCATGAGTGAAGACCCTGTCTGAGAAGCTGACCATGGGGTGGGGGGGCCTTTGTCCTTCCTGGTGCTCCTGGATCTCTTGGTGGCTTTTCATACTGTTATCTAGAGTATCCTTCTAAACAGGCTGTCAGGAGTGGGAATAAGAGACACTGTAGTACAATGCCTCCATTCCTTCCTCATTGGTCATGCTTAAAGGGTTCAACTCAGGGAGGATGTCTTGACTCCATGGACACTTCATTGCAGGGTTCCCTAAGGGTCAATCATCTCCCCAAAGTTATTTAATATTTATGTAAATTCACTGGGAGAGGGGGTCATACAGAGATTTGGAGTTCATTGTCATCAATGTGCTGATGATACACAACTCTATTTCTCCTTTACATCTTCTGCAGTGAATGCAGTCTGATGCCTTAGGGCAGGGGTGCCCAAACTTTTCATGCCATGGGCCAGACCACGTCCCCTCACTCAGCTGAACGTACCACAGGTGTGGTTCCTCCTGTGCTGGTGGTGCACGTGTTCACAATGCATTTTGCCACCTCCCTGCTTCCTGTGACAGCGGGAGTGAGGGCGGCACAGTTTCACCATGGTTTCAGATTTTTCATTGTCTTTTCACTACATTTTGGTACTTCCAGTGGCAGTGGGGCACTTCCAGTGGTGCCAATCTATTTTCAGGCATTTTTGCTGCCTCCACTGCTTCCTGTGGCGGTGGGAGTGAGGGTGGCACATTTTTGCTGCATTTTCATATTTTTGAAGCGTTTTTGCCACATTTTCGGCACTTCCGGCGGTGGCAGAACACTTCCAGTGATAGTGGCTATCTGGCCCGTGGGCCGGATGTATTGGTGCCATGGGCCAGATCTAGCCCGTAGGCTGTAGTATGGGCACCCCTGCCTTAAGGGCTGCCTAATTTCAATAATAAATGAGAATAAACAAGTTGATATGAATCCAGACAAGATAGGAGTCTTACTGTTTGGAGGCCTAGTCCCTACCTTAGCTGGAGTAGTCCTTCCTTTGGGGGACCAGGTTCGCAGCTTGGGGATTTTTTTAGAGTTGGCACTTAATTTGGAACGTCAGATTGATGCGTTAATCAAATCTGTATTTTTCTACCTATGCCAGATTGCCCAGCTACACCTCTACTTGAGCAGTAGTCTCAAGGATTGATTACTGCAGTATTCTCTATGTGGGGCTGCCCTTGTCTTTGACACAAAGATTGCAGCAGGTCCAGAATGCTGCCATCAAAATTTGACCACACCACCCCTACCCTGGCTCAGCTACACTGGCTTCCCATTGCATTCTGTATAAAGCATAAGGTGTTAATATTAACATAAAAACCCTAAATAATTTGGGACCTTGTTACCTTATGGAATCTCTCTCCAAAAGATTGTCTTTTCACATCACCCAACATGCTGCTATAGTACTTGGTTGGGTAGTGGGTAACCTTTCGCTATTCAATTGTTATGCTTATGTTTTATGTGTGCAACTTATTACTTAAAACCAGAAACTCATGAGTGAATAAAAAAAAATACTGTGTAAGACAGTGGTTCTCAATCCTTTTTGTAATATGGTTGCTATTATTTCAGATGTACATGTTGTAATTTTAAATAAATGACCCACACACACATCCACATGTTTTTTTTCCTTTCTTGAAATAACCAGCACAGCACAACCCACACAAACCACAACCTTGCCCCAGCAGCCCCTCTTCTGGAGATGGAATGGATCCACCTACTGAGGGTTGTGGAAGGTTGAGGATGTTTGTCAGAAATCTCTCACATACATTTTGTATGAACATCAGTCTGTAACATATACAGTACCTTCGTTCCACTTCCCCACAGCTTTGTATGGCCCCAGACCAATCTCTCTTTTCTGCAGAGCCATAGATATTTCCCCGGAAATCCACTTATACCTGTAGATTCTTTTTCCACATCCTCAAGTTGGGAATCACTGATGTAAGACTTAAAAAATTCCATTCAAAAAGCCTCAGAAATATTTTGGCATGTCAATTAAGAGAAATGCGAAGTTTCCCCTTTTATGTCAAAAAAAGTGCCATTATTGCCTCTTAAAATGTTACTTTTGAAAAGCAGTGTTATTCGTGTGACCTTGATATTAGAAAAAGTGAGTAATAGGTTGCACATTATTTTACAGCATAATTTCCTAGCCCTCCTCGCTTGTCACTTCACATCTTATCTGTGCAGAGCTCCTTACATGCATGTCTGAATGATACCAATTCTATCTGCCACCCTCTTTCTTTCTGAGCTATTAGATCAAATATTTGTCTTGGCTTCTATGGCACGATAACTAATTTGTTGTTGATCTCTATAGTCCAATAAAAGTGTCTGTCTTCAAAGCAAATCATTGCTAGGAAATGAAATGTGCCGTAAGGTAACAGCCTTTTTCTATTAGATGTGGGCAGGCATTTGTTGCTGTGTGTTAGTCACTCACTGCTGCAAAGTGATAAGGATTAAAAACTTCCCACTTGTAAACAACGATTGGAGCCAACTGGCAGCTGAGATGTTCAGGTGGCTCCTCCTTCAGGAGCTCCTCATTGGTCTCAGAAAATGTTAATCAAAAAGAGGCAAAGTCATAAGAGGGTTGAAAGGCAGTTGTTTGCAATAAAGGGTAATCACGGTGGTTTTTCTTGTGCTTTTTTGAATGTTCCAGGGAGGTAAAAAGAAGCAGCGGTTGCTTTCCTGGATGAAGATACAGGAAGACATCTAGTAGCATTTACAGTCAGACTCAATTTGGCCACCTTTAGACAGCCACCAAACTACTCAAAGGGAAGACTTACAAATGAAGTGTGAAAACTGTACCAAAAATGTGAGTAGATTCCTTATGATTTCTCATAGTCTTGTAGAACGTTTGAGTTCATTTCTAATCCACTATACATAAGAGTTAGTTACATAGCTCACAACCTATATGTGCTTGCCTGGGAATAAGGCATACCTGTTAACCTTCCCGGATTGGCCGGGATTTCCCAATTTTCGGCGCCGATTTGCACCATTTCCCGCCCGCAGCTGCCAAAACCCTGGAATTGGCAGCAGGGGAAAAAGAGGTACTGCGCACTCCTTCTGCGCAGATCGCCTTCTACACATGCGTAGAAGGCTTTTATGCTTGCGTAGAACCCTTCTACGCATGCGTAGAAGGCGATCTGCACAGAAGGGGATCGTAGAAGCCTTCTATGCATGCGTAGAAGGGTTCTTTCTACGCAAGTGTAGAAGGGTTCTACGCAAGTGTAGAAGGGTTCTACGCAAGCGTAAAAGCCTTCTACGCATGCGTAGAAGGCGTTCTGCGCAGAACCGTTCTGCGCAGGTCCCGTATTTTCCGGAGCCGCGGTTGACAGGTATGGAATAAGGTTTTCTCTCAAATCCTTAAACCTTTTGGTTTTCTACAGTAGATGTTTATGAGTAAAAGGATTGAACTCACTGAGAAGGCAGTTTACTCACCTTACAACCCAGTGTTTACACTAAATTGTCTTCTTGGCAAATTTAATATTTTTGTTCAATGAGTCAATATACAAAGCAGTTTGGAGGATAAAAACATAATTTGACTAATACCATTGATGTTATGGAAGTAGGTTGCTATCTGAATAATAATAATAATAATAATAATAATAATAATAATAATAATAATAATAATAATAATAATAATAATAATAATAATAATAATAATGATGATGATGATGATGATGATGATGATGATGTACCTTCAACTCAAATCAGACTTATGGTGATCCTTCCCAGTTTTTTTTTTTTTTTTTAGGTAGAGAGTAATCAGAATTGGTTTGCCATTCTCTTGTTCTGGGGAACACCCCCGGGACTATAAAGTTTGCCCATGAATACACAGGCTGGCTCTGCTCCTGGAAGTCACAGAAATGAATTAAACACTCAGTCTCTGGCTCTGTAGTCAGATACCTAAACCACTGAGTTACCCAGGTCATTGATGTTCTGGAGTGAAATGAATAGAAGTCATTTTCAACTATGTTGTTTGATGGCACAGCTCAAAAATATCAATGAAATACATTAGTGACTTTGTCCATTTCTTTCACATTCAAATTTTAATTACCCAAGAAACCAGTTCCCTCCTACTGTCAGCTGTACACACTCATAACAGACAATAATCTTATAAGATATTTTGAACTGAATTCTTATTTCTCTATGTATACTTTTCCGCAGCCATTTTACTGTAACTTTCGTTATGTCCCACTTTTTCTCCAAGAATGGGACTTAAGGCAACACATTCATGGGTGCATATGTTGACTTTGTATTTCATAGTTATAGGTATTTTGTGGGTTCTTGAGAACTATTTTTTTCTACAATCTCTAGATAGGTGTGAGTTTTGAGAGTAGATGCAGTGCAGCAATACTTTGATGGTGATTTTTAGTTTAATACCCAAACCTAAAATCTATTTTCCTCAGCTTGTAAAGGAAGGCAGACACCCTTTTATAAAGCAACATGCCTTATTTGGGACTTACTAATATTCAATAAGGGCCATGGTGGCTTAGTAGTTAAGATGCTGAGCTTGACAACAAAAAGGTGGGCAGGTCAGCAGGTCAAGACTCAAATGCTGCATGATAAAGTGAGCTCCTGTCGTCTGTCCCAGCCCCTGCCAATCTAACAGTTTGAAAGCAAGAAATTGCAAGTGAATAAATAGGTACCACTTTGGCAGGAAAGTTAACAGCCTGCCATATGACCATGTAAATGTCTGCAGACAGCAAGACAGCACTGGCTCTTTGGCTGTAAACAGAAATTGTCCCCGCACCTAGAGTCGGATATGACTGACTTTTGAGCATAGGAGACCTTTACCCATCTTGTGATGTGAAGTATTCGGTCCTTTTCCAATGATGATTATTACAGTAACAATGGTAGGTGGGTGCAGGAACCTCACTCTTAATCCCGCTCTTATGTCTGAGAAAGTGGACTTGATCCATGTAAACTCACATTAAAAGGTGTTAAAATATCTTTGTCTTTATTTTTTTATTTTATACTTTTGTTTTCTGTCTGATCTATCTGCGCAGAACTAACATGGCTACTACTCTAATAGTAGCTGTGTAATATTGTTCTGACTTCTCAGGGTATATCCAAAGCTGTCTCTGCAAATAAACTATAATTTGACAGACAGCTCACAAATCACAATTAAAAGCCATTGTTTTTGGTGGCTTATGAATCTAGTTTAGTTAAGCTTTCTATTGTCATACCTAAACTCAAGATGGCTTGTCACTGTTTTGTTGCCTTAACTGCTCACTGTGAAACAGAAGTTAGCACAAGGTTGGGGATGAAACAGGTCAGAAATTGACCAAACCATGTCAGAGATTGGTTGTTAGATTCTACACTTTGTCTTCTGTGAGCTTGCATAGTCATTGGTACGCTATATATAGTAAAAACCCTACTTACGAAAAAGTCAGTTCTGTAGGCTTTTGCTTAAATCAGTTTTTTATGCAACTCGAAGCAAACCCATAGGAAAAATTATTTTTACGTAATGCGAAGCAAACCCATATTTTTATGTAAATCGAAGCAAACCCATAGGGAAATGCATTTTTATGTAACTCAAAGCAAACCCATAGGAAAAAGAATCTTTATGTAACTCGAAGCAAACCATAGGAAATAGTGTAAATCGGGACATGGTTTTAGCACAAAATCATTATGTAAGTTGAATTTTATGTAACTCAAGGCATATGTAAGTTGCGGTTTTACTGTAGTTCCACAGAAGAACAGAATAGTTAACTCCTTCTGAGTATTCTCTACCTAGAAAATGCTGGAAAGGGTTGCCATAAGTCAGAATTGACTTGAGGGCAGACAGTTGTTGTTGTTAGAGAATTAATGGGTGGAGCAACAAACTGTACCACAAATAAATCATTGTGTTGTGTGACATGCAAATAAAGCAATTGGTGGTCGTGCCTAAGTAAACCGAGACAGGTCATGTTCTACCTGTCATTGGCCCTTTTATAATCTTTTGAACAGTTGGTTTAGTTGCTTCTGATGAATGTTTATGATATGTCTCAGGAATGTAGTAAAAAACAGAAGAATGTTGACCAACAAAATACACCAGTTGATGTCCTCAATTCAGATGATGAAAACCATGAGGTAAGATTCTTTCTCTGAATCATATTTCTTCTGATTGTACTTGTCAAGTTGGACATGCACCTTTCACATAGGACAGGGTTCAAAGTATGTGGGGAGGGTGGCATTTTTCCTTTGAGGGTTAGCCCATGCAACTGCTGTTTTCAGAACAGCTTGGCTAAAAAAGATGTCGGTGGTGGGGAGATTTCATTGAGGACTTGTATCTTTTTGTTTGTAGTTGAAGCACAAGTCCACGAAACCTTGAGTATATTAATGGATTCTTACTGACCTTTTCAAAGAATAATTTTGTCAGATAGATATCTGTTTGGGGATCACATTTCATTGCTGTTGTTGTTGTTTTTCATTTTCAGACAAGTGAATTCCATAGGTTGGCTCATGCTAAAATATTCCTTAGCGATTGCCTAGCTTGTGACAATTGCATAACTTCAGATGAAGCAGTCCGAATTTCCCAGCAGAATCAGAAGGAGCTCTTCCGAGTGCTCAGTCTTAATAAGGTAAAAGGAAGGTAACTGTATAAACATATGTAGCAATGTTTTAGAAAGTTACTTGTTAAAATTACAGATTCCAAAATCCTTTAGCCATCATGGTCAGTGTTGTGTGAAAATTCTGCAAGTCATAGAACAAAGAAGCCACTTCTCTTAGTGCATAAAACATTCCAGGATTCAACTAACTGGTTGTTCCCAAAATTTGCCCACTTCTTATTTTTAGAAGTTACTTATTATTTATTTATTTATTTATTTATTTATTTATTTATTTAATTATTACATTTATATCCCAATCCATCTGGGATATTTTCCCACTCTGGGCTGTTTACAACATATTTAAAAAACCTGTACCAAAAAAAAACATAATAACTAAATAAATTATAAATATCACTTTTTCTAGCTATCTTGTCTTTCAAGGTACCTGAATTTTTTTTGTTTTTCTACAATGTTTCCCCCAACTTCAGAGATTCTCATTTCATTTACATAAAAAACCATTTGTTTAGCAATGTTTCATGGGCATAGTTATGTTCTATTTTTCTTTATAACCAGAAGTCTTGAAAACCAGTCCTTAAATTGGCTTTATTTTTAGCACCTAGGATGGAGAAAACATTTTTCTCTGGCACACTCTCTGGGTGGCATTTGTATTCTTCTGTCCCAAATCCATTTAATTCTTAAATTCAGTTAGCATCAAATTCTTAATTTTGTCATCCATTTTTTAATCTCAGTTCCTTCAAATCTAGTTTATTCTTCTCATGTGGATTATGGACAGTCCTTTGATTTTCTCATCTGCAGTGCCAGCCTTCTGTGCTACATCTGTGGTTGATCTCAAAGGAAATAAAAATAGAATGTAGCAGCCACACCTACACACTGAAGTTTAGAAAAGCAAACTCCAATAAACTGAGAACAATGATAGGTAACATTGCATTGGCAGGAGATGCTTTCAGTCAAAGGAGTCCAAGATGGGTGGGAGTTTCTTAAAAAAGGAAATTCTAAAGGCAAAACTCCAGACAATTCCAAAAAGAAAGGAAGGTGGAAGACAGTAAAAAAGACCAATGTGTTTCCACAAAAAAGCTCAGAGGGGAGCTAAAAATAAAAAGGACACAAAGGAAGTGGAAGGAAAGCCTGGCAACAAAGGAAGAACACAGGCAAGTAGCAGAAAATTGCAAGAGCTGAAAATATGTTGAGGCTGGCAAGAGATGCTAAAAGCAACAACAACAAAAAGTATTTTTCCAATGTATACAAAGCAAAAGACAGAGAAAAGAAATAGTGGCTCAGCTGCTCAATGGGAGTGAGAAAAATGATAACAGGTGACAAAAAAGACAGATGTGCCCAATTCCTATTTCTGCTCAGCCACAACCCCCACCCCCTAAGTAACATAAAGCCCTCCAGAAGAGTGTGAAGTACATGGGTAAGGTTTCCAACTTGAGATTGATAAGCAAGCAGTCAAGGAATACTTTATTACCTTGAATGAGTTCAAATCCCCATGGCAGGGCCAGATGAACTGCATTCTGAGGGGAAAACCAGATGCCTAGTTACAAAATGTGGAATGCTTGGCTCAGTAATGCTACAAGTGATCTTGGAATTGTTGTAGATCACAGACTAATTATGAGTCAACAGTATGATGTAGCTGCAAAAAAAAAAACCATTTTAGGCTTAATTAACAAATATAGTCTCTGTAACTCATGAGGTACTAGTCTCCCTCTATTCAGCGCTACTTAGATCACATCTAGAGTACTGTTTCCAATTCTGAGCACTGCAATTTAAGAAAGATGCAAATAGAGCAGGTACAGAGAAGAGCAACAAGGATGAACACAGGACTGGAAACCAAGCTATATGAGGAAAGAATGAAGGAACTGGATACGTTTGGCCTTGAGAAAAGGAGACTGCGAAGGGTTATGATAGCACTCTTCAAATACCTGAAAGATGGTTATAAAGAGGAGGGGTTGGATCTGTTCTTGGTCATCACAGACTAGGTTCAAACTACAGGAAGCCAGCTATATGGTGAATATCAGGGAAAACCTCTTTAACAGTTAGAGCAGTACAACAGTGGAACCAGCTGCCTTGAGAGGTGGTGAGCTCTCCAACACTAGAAGCATTCAAGAGAGAACTGAATAATCATCTGTCAGATCTGCTTTTGTTTGGAATCCAGCATTGAGGAGGGGGTTGAACCCAATGGCCTAAAAGGCCCCTTCCAACTCAGTTATTCTGTGATTCTATCCTGCTGCCTTCCTAGTTCTTGCCTTTATTCATGTCTCCCCTTCCAGCATTCAAGCTTTTCTTTATCCACAGATCCTTTAACTTGTTGCGCTTTCTTTCTTTCTCTTGCTAAGAGACTGTCAGATATTTTGGACACTACACACATTATGTTTTGTAGATGTGCATTTTAGATTTTTTAAAAAGTATATACATAACGTATGGACACAACAGAGTTTGCAAGCAGAATTATGTTTTGGGCACCATAATTAGTGGCTAGCTTCTGATGGTATGTTCACTCTGTGATGAAAAGGCCTTGTATTTTATTTTATCTGATTTGTGCCAAAACAAACAAAAGCCAAAAGTGTTTCCTGAAAAATTAATCTTATAAGATTTGTGAACAAAACCTCAAAGATTTCTTCTATATAAAAAAATTTCAAGGCATGTGAGAGATTGTATAGATCCTTCCCTAGGCAGAAGCTTTGCTCTTCCTCACAGAGCAGTATTTCTATTTCTTACTCATATTCCTTGTCACTGCTGAAATTCTACCTTTTTCTCCAGGAATAGTAGCCCTGTTAGTTTCAGTCATGTCAGAGAATAAACAAAACAAAAACACTGTAGCACTTTAAAGACTGTTATATTTTAATGTGAGCTTTCGTGGATCATATCAGACGAAAAAGCCATGAAAGTCTTTAAAGTGCTATAGCGTTTTTGTTTCTTTTGATTATTCTCTGATATGCCTTTCCCCTCCAGATTTCATTTCTGTATATTAGCTAATGTAGTGTGCCTGGAGAAGGAGTCATAGCCAAATATCTTAATTTGTGATAGCCTGAATATAATGAGGCTAGCTAGCAAAGAACATTGGAAAAGCAGTGTGACACAGTATGAGTAAATGTGTCATGAAATAAATAAATGCGCCCAGGCAGGGCAAATTCAACTTGTTTTGATCAGTAGCTAACCCAGGCAAACTCTGTCCTGAGAGAGAATGACTAATGGACTTCCCTGGCATGTGTTGTGCCCATTTTAGGGTGTTAAGGGAAAGAGATAAACATGGTGAATCCAAGAATAGAAAAGGTTTTTGACAAATTCCCCTCTGATAGGACTCCACCTTCTCTATGCTTACAGTAGGCATTTACAACCTATAGCCCGCAAACTAGATGTGGCCCATGGAACCATTTCATGTGACCCTCTGCCCTCGCTCCCCTGCTGCTGCAAGTGGTGGAAGCACAGAAAACGTGCAAGAAATGCGGCAAAAACACATGTTTTCGTGTGAGAACTCACCGAAAATGTGCAGAACCATGCAAGTGGCCCGCACAGCCATCTGGGGGGGAATGATACAGCCCGAAAATGTTGAGAAAGCCTGGTTTACAGGGTGACTGTAACAGTGGGCAGTTGTTAGATTTTCTTATAGTGCTTCTGAGCAATAACATATTGTGGTGTTATGGGAATTTAAAAGAGGTTCTCTCCATTCCACCACTACGAGGTAAGTCTATGCTTGGGATTCAAAGGCAGGTACCAAACTGATAAGCTGTACTGGGCACTCAGCCCCTGGTCAAAATGGCAAGGTGAGATAAAGAGAAAATTGGTAATCACCTTAACTTGCTACTTTGCTTGTACAAGGAAACTGCCAGCTTGCTATAGTGATAGCCACTTTGGGTGTGTGCTCTCTTTCTATTTGTTTCTCATTAACACTGAGGCGCAGGGAGGCACAGATCTATAACATAGTTGAGTTATATATTTCCCTCTGGGGTAAGGTGTGAGATCAATGGATGCCCATTGTCTGAAAATCTTACTTGAATTGTATATTGTTCTTTATATTAGAAAAATAAGTACAGTGAAAGCCATATGATGCATAAGAAGGCATACTCTGTACTCTTGCAGTAATTCACCTGTATGTTTTATTGTGATTTTTCCCCAGAAATGTGATACCTCTAAACACAAAGTGTTGGGAGTGTCTGTGTGTCCTCAGTCCTTGCCTTATTTTGCTGCTAAATTCAATCTCTCCGTAACAGAAGCAGCCAAGAAGCTTTGTGGTTTCCTCAAAAGTCTTGGTAGGTCCATTATTACAGTGAGAAAAAAAGCATAATACAGCATTTCTTTTTAAAGCATTTCTTTTACTGCTTATAGGGCAGGTCACAAGATTGTGAAACTGTATAATAAGCAGTTTATTTGTGGGTGTGCTCATAGTCATTATAAATAAATATCTAACTGACGACTTAAGAGAGTTCAGAAAGGGTGAGAACCAAAACTTTCTTTCCACTGTTCCTAAGAAAGAAACAAAGAAGTATGTCGTGTTGCAACTGAGTGAGAAATGCACAGGCAAGAGTTCCATCGTGGTATTGAAGAGTGTTGTGTGTCAAGTTGTGAATAGGTGGCTATTCTGTCACATGAGTTTGAATCCACCAGATCTCATCTGATTTTGGAAACTAATTAGTACTTGGATGGCCATTTCAAAATATGAGGCCCCTTCTGGTGGGTTAGAAGCTGAAAATATTGGATTACATGAACCAATACTCGGATTCCACATAAGGCAGCTTCTTAGCTTTCTGAGACCCACTGGACACAGTTTTTACTTTACCCACTAGCCAAATACGGATAACACAGATCATGTTTAATTGAATTTTACTATCCCACTTGGCCATGGAAAGGAGGAAACTGAAATGCCTGCAGGAAAATGCCTTCATGTACCTTTGGAGATGTGATAGACACCATCTTCAGAAAGATGGAAGCTCCTTCTCATGAGATGTGCACTTTGTTAGCAATCCAACTGTCCCCTGGGAAGGCTAGTGCAAGAAGGTCACCTCAGGTCATGTTGTTACCTGAGGCAAAGTTGCACTCAAGTAGGTCACATTTGAAAACCTTTTTACTCTGGTGGGTTTTCACATCTAGGCTTTTGCAGAGGTGCCATTTTGAATGGTGCAGCTGTGATAAAGGGGGAGAGCAGAGTGTACAATCTTGCTTTTGTATGCACATTCCTTCCTGCCTTTTAAAAATGCTTAGTGCAAGGCCTGCAGGAGAAAAGTCGTGAAAGTGATGGTCAGTCACCCAAGAGACTTTACTGCAGGCCTTGAGAGCCAGGAGGCACCTGCTTGCAAGCATAGGTCCTCTGAATGCTTTTACTTCTTCCCTACTTCATTTCACACAGTGGGGAAGAAGTTGTTCTAAAATTAGCTTGCCTGTTCGTTCAGTCAGCATTTATAAAAATCCATACATTTCCAAACCACCTGTGGTTGTACATGATTGGCTAGAATTATTATTTCCAGAAAAAGAAATTAACAGATCTACAACAGGAGCCAGGCAAGTCTTCTAGAAATCAGAAACAGGCTTTTTTCCTTTCTGTAAAACTGTTGTGTTTCTTTGTACAGATCCCCTCGATTGTGGGTTGGGAAGGGGGTGGACCCTAAAGAGAAAGAACTGTAGTTTAGTGGTACATCTAGCATGCAGAAAGCCCAACTTTGTTCTTCAGCATTTTAAGGTAAGAATGGTTTTGGAGAGGGAGTAACAGGAAGACAGTAGTTGGAGAGCTGTTGCCAAACAAAGTCACAAGAGCAGGGCCAGACAGGTGTGTATGCTCAGCACGCATGCTGACACCTTGTCCGTTTAGTTGCTGTAATTGACATAAACCCTCCACGAACACAATAGGGTTTGGACTGTTCTGCAATCTGGTCATAGGCAGCTTACCAACATTCTCTGGAGTTATGTTACTTGTACAGAGTTTGTCTCTCTTATTTTGGGAAAGCATTTGCTCTCCAAACCTCGACTAAGCAAAGCCTAAGAGTCCTTTATCTTTCAAATGTGTGTTTATCCTTCTCTTGTGCTCTGTCCTATCTAATCCTTCTCCACCTTAGTCAATAGATCATGGTGGTGGTACTGCTGATGGTGATGCCAGTTTGTAGGAGTTTGCTATAGGAATTGGATGTGTAGATCTTGCAAACTTTTATAATTAATTAAAGTCTCTGACCAAGGAGTGGTGGGTAGTGGTGGAGTCGAGCCTAACTAGAATTTTTGTAGACTGAAGAATGAGGTGATGATCTGACTGCATGTAGGATGTATGGCTGTGTACACTCTTTTTAACATAGTCTACATTTGAAAATCTCATGCAAATAAATTTAGTTTGCACACCTCTGTCTTTGGATCCCACCCAATCTATTTTACTTCTAAATATGATGGAAAGGCTGAAGGCATGTCTAGTTTTGTGTGCGCGTGAAACAACAAATTACAAGCATTGACCTGATTGTTTTTTATTGTCTTTCACATTTTTCTATCTCCAGGAGTGCATTATGTGTTTGACACCACGATAGCTGCTGATTTTAGTATTCTGGAGAGCCAGAAGGAGTTTGTACAGAGGTACCACCATCATAACCAAGAAGAACATGCCTTACCGATGTTTGCTTCAGCTTGCCCAGGTAAGTAATTTATTTTCAGGCACTAAACTCGAGCAGTTGCCACTAAAATAGATGTTGTTTGATTCATTTAAGCCCATAGATATGAGTTCTTGAAGCAGAGTATTTAATTCTCTCATTGTATTGCCTACCTTAAAGACATTCTGTGACACTGGATTGTATGTAAGAAGCACAGGAGCTAGGAAATCCCTGGCCTTTCCATGGAGAAGGCTGGCACCAGTTTCTCTTCTGCAATTATTGTGTTGCAGTTAGATGATATGCCAAACCACGTTATGCCTGAAGGGACATCTTAATTTGCTTTCCCTTTCTCTTCATCCACTTTCCCTGCCAGGAACCAGACTCAGTGATCCTCAAGGTCCCTTTTCCAGCTGTACAGTTCTATGATTCTATGAAAGACAACTACAGTATGCAGAAAGGGCTTCTGTGTTTATGTGGGAAAAGATAAAAATCTCCTTGATTCTGTTGCTCATGTATTTAAATAACTAAACTTGGGAGAGCTTCTGGTATGGTTGTTCCTTTACATTACCAGCCATGAGAGTCTAGCTCAGGGGTTCTCAACCTTTTCAAGCTGAGGGCTGGGTCACACTCCCTCAGACAGCTTCAGGATCAAGATGTCCATTTTGCCCTGCCTGCCGGGCCATAGGTTGAGAACCCCTGGTCTACCTGCTTAGCATCTATTATACTAGGAAATTTGACTGGCTTAGATCAGGGGTTGGCAACCTTTTTAAGTCAGGGGCCGGGTCACGGCCCCCTCAGACAGTTGAGGGGAGAAGACTGGTATTCCCCCTGCTGTAAATGCTGCTGTAAACCCATCCATGGTTGTCGTAAACACAACTGCTTCCATCAGTGGTGGTGGTTTTAGCAAGGTTGGGGGCCAGATATTTGGCACCATGGGCCCGTGGACCTTAGGTTGCCAACCCCTGGCTTAGATGTAGGACTGGACCCACCATTAAGCAGAATAAGGCAGCTGCCTCAGGCGTGAAGCTGCAGTTTCACAAAAGCACTGCAAATTGTTAGTTATAATAATAATAATAATAATAATAATAATAATAATAATAATAATAATAATAATAATAATAATAATAATAAATTTTAATTTATATCCCGCCTTCTCAACCGAGGCTGACTCTAGGCGGCAAACAACATAATTGATGCAATACAATAATCCCAAAATACAATATAGCAATACAAAAAATAAATCAGAACAATAATAAACAGTACAAATCACATGGTAACAAATTCAAAAATATACATCAGCATCAAATATCTTTTAACATCACACACAATCCTCTTCCCTCCCATCGAAAACCAGCCAAAGGTGGGCAAACAAGGGACCAAGGTCCACATAGCGAGGAGGAAAAAGTCTGTGGCCGGCTATACCCAAGAAAGGCACTGAACAAACTTAGTCCACTCCCCCAGTTGCCCCCACTTCCCCCGGCCAGTGGGACCAGGGGAAGGAGCATGTGACAGCACCTGCCTCCCATCTTCAGGGCCGGTGGAGTGAGCCCTGAGGAGAGGCAACGCGGCGGCGGCAGCGGCGGGGCTCCAGGTAGCGTCTCCCTTTTGAAGCCCTCCGGCAAGCAGTCTTGTTGAGGCTAAGGAGACGCACCTGCCTCCCATCCTCAGGGCCGGTGGAGTGAGCCCTGAGGAGAGGCAACGCGGCGGCGGCGGCAGCGGTGGCGGCGGCGGGGCTCCAGGCAGCGTCTCCCTTTTGAAGCCCTCCGGCAAGCAGTCTCATTGAGGCTAACTACAGTTATGTAGTTTGGTACTATTTTATTTCTACCACTTGGGAGGTAGAGGTGTGCTTGTAGAGCTTTTCTCTTCAGGTGCCAGAATCATATGGCTGGCTTTGGGTGCTGGGCCCTTTGACCTACTTGAGTGTAACAACATGACCTGAGCTAACCTTGACTAGCCTTCCCAGAGGAGAGTTGGATTGTTAACAAGGTGGACATCTCATGATAAGGTGCTTCCTTCTTTCTGGAGATGGTGTCCATCCCATCTCCAAAGGTACATGAAGGCATTTTCCTGCAGGCATTTCAGTTTCCTCCTTTCCATGGCCAAGTGGGATAGTAAAATTCAATTAAACATGATCTGTGTTATCCGTATTTGGCTAGTGAGTATTTCAGCTTCCTCCTTTCCGTGGCCAAGTGGGATAGTAAAATTCCATTAAACGTGATCTGTGTATCAGTCTTAAAAACCACATAAGTTATACGTATTTGGCTAATGGGTAAAGTAAAAACTGTGTCCAGTGGATCTCAGAAAGCTAAGAAGCTGCCTTATGTGGAATCTGAGTATTGGTTCATGTAGTCCTATATTGTCAGCTCCTAACCAACCAGAAGGTCCCTCATATTATTTAATGGCCATCCAAGTACGTACTAATTAGCTTCCAAAATCTTAAGAGATATGGTGTATTTAAACTCATGTGATAGAACAGCCATCTGTTCACAACTTGACACACTGTAAATCAGGGGTGCCCAAACTACATCCTGGAGGCGGATGCGGCCCTGATGCCAGTTCATCCAGCCCATGGAGTCCTCGTTGCTCCTGGAAGTGGAAGTAAAATGCGCCCGTATGGGCATGTCTTACTACCGCTTCCAGGAGCAACAAGGGCTCTGCAGGCGGGATGAATTGGCATCACGGGCCACATCCAGCCCCCAGGCCATAGTGACCGGCTCCCTGAACTTCGTGTCCGGCCCATGGCTTATTTGTACTGAATAACTAAAAGTAACTCAATGCAGACTGGAAGGAGTTAAATAGATTCAACTGTGCATTTGTTCCTGAAAAATAGATACCAGTATTTGGAGGTCTGCCTGTGAAGTGACAGCCTTTTGGGTTTTGCTTATTACATTCCACCCAAGCTTGCTTGCTTATAAGAAGTCAAAGGTGGAGGAGGAGAAAACAAAACAAAACAATGACTCATGCTGTGAATGGCAGAGCTTCAGAGAACTCTGGGCTCTAAAATGTCACCCACATTTGGAAAACAACACCATAATTTTGTCTCCTGCTCCCTTTGGGTTCTGCTTTTGATAGGAGCAGGACCTTGCATAGCCATCTCTGTCTCTCCTTCTGTCTCACAGAAAACTTGATAAGTTGTTACGGTCAAGGGCAAGGACTTCATTTTGCATGGAGATATGAGTGGGTGCAGCCAGAAGGAAGAGGGTGAAGGAGAAGAGCGGAATGCAGTGCTCTGATAAGGCTGGCAAAAATGTCAGAAGGAGGACAATTCCCTCTCTGCTTAATGTTACTGTATCTCTTAGAGCAGTGATGGCGAACCTTGGCACTCCATGTCTTCTTGAACTTCAATTCTCAGAAGCCCTGATCAACAGGAGTGCTGACTTGGGCTAGTCATTGGGCTAAACTTTTAATATTCACTTTTGTAAGAGAAAAACATGCTCCCCCTTTCTCCAGGAATCCTGCAAAGTGAGCAGAGATGCTTATCTGTTGTGTTGAGATGAGACTTCCCTTGGGAAGAGGCTGGCCCAACTCAGAGGATGAGGGGGATCTGCCAAAAAAGTTTTGTCATGTAGCACTTGCTCTCTTTTATGCCTACTGACACCTGCTTAGGAGTCTCTTTAAAAAGAGTGAAATACAAATGCTATGTTGCCAGTATGATGAAATTAGGGCTACTGCATCCTCATGGTACCATGTAGTAAAGAGAGAAGAAAGTTCTTTTCTACTGCCACAGGAGCACAGCTCAGGGTTACAAGTTGGTGAGAAAGTGTGCAAACAATCATGTTTCTGGAGAACTTGCTGCATCATTTTTAACTGCCCAAATGTTTTCAGGACACACACAAAATCCATACAGCTACTGTTGTGTGAGCATCAGAGGCGAAAGTCCACATCATAGACTCCCTGGCACCCCCACTCTCTTTGCAGGTCTCTTCTTCCTATACATATCCAATGTGTCATTTTATGTTACTGAGGATCCTAAAGACAGGAACCACCCTACCCTTTATGTCAGTGATGGCAAACCGTTTAGAGACCAAGTGCCCAAATTTCAACCCAAAACCCACTTATTTATCACAAAGTGCCAACACAGCAACAGGGGAGGAAGGAAAGGCTCCCATTGGGCTGCTGGGCAGAGTGGTGGGGTGACCTCTGTGCTGGGGGGAGAGGAAGCACTCCCATTGGGCTGCTGGGCAGAGGGGAGGTGCAAACTCTGTGCTGGGGTGACTGCACAGGTGCCCACAGAGAGAGCTCTGACCGAGTGCCACTTCTTGCACGCGTGCCATAGGTTCGCCACCACTGCTCTATGTGGTACTGGGCTTTACATTCAGAAGGCAATGGGGTGGTCATTGGAACCCAAAGGAAAAAAATACTTCTCATGTGAAAGCATGTGGAAATGTTTCTGAACTTCTAAGTGTATTGGTGGTTTAGGACCAGCTAGAATCCACTTTGGAGTCTAGATGAAGACAGACTATCACACCGGTACCTAAATAATCTAGTTGGGAATGGTTCCTTTTCAGGCCAGGCACCACACAGGTGGCTGTATCTCCCTTCCATACCAGAGAGGGTTCCTCTCGACCTGGGCACCAGAAAGGGTTTTTATAGCCTACCCTTCCTATCTTGCAACTGGCAAGGAAGGAAAACTGTTACATGTGGAGAGGCTCTGCTCCTAGAAAAATATTCTGTAGTCACAAGATAGGATATGAAGTTGTCTTGTATCTTCATGACTTCCACTCCACTGTGACAGTGGTGAAACAGTATATAAATGTGTTTTAGCCACCAAATTTCCAATTTTATAACCTTTTATGATAAATTGGCTTTAATTATGCATATTATTACACCTGATTGCCCTGAAGCCATTGCCTTTGTTGAATTCATACGCATAATCAGTGATTTCTCTGGCACCCGATTCTTGCCCAGTATCACTTTTCAGCCTACTTTATTAGTACATTATAAAAATAAATTACAAGTGTATATGGTATGTTGCCTTAAGCTTAAGGTCTGGGACACCCCCCCCCCGCTCGGTTTTTTTATTTTTAAATGAGGCCAGATTTACTACTTTACTGGGAAATAAAATGTTGGAGCCTGCATGCTAGCAGGTGACAAGATAAAAGCCAGCGATAGACAATATTTATTTTAAAAGGATCCAAGGGGGCTAAAAAGAACAGCAATTGTTGTGTTTTTTTACTGTGCCCCTCCTCTTTGGCAATATGGGGGGGGGGGCTGTGTGAACGTAGGGAAAGTTGCCATCAAATGAAATGAATGATGTTCCCAGATCAATATTGCTTTAACTCTGAATTAGCTTTAATTCTCCCATTCCTCCACCTCCATTACCAAATTGTCAGCTCTGACCAAATCCCTAGCATCATCATATTATTACATGTGCTGTAGCCCTATTCAGGGGACTGCGGTGGCTTAGCGGTTAAGACGCTGACCTTGATGACTGGAAGGTCGGCAGGGTCAGCAGTTCGAGACCCAAGTGCTGCATGATGAAGTGAGTTCCCATCTCTGTCCCAGCTCCTGCCAACCTAACTTTTCTAAAGCAGGAAATTGCAAGTAGATAAATAGGTACCACTTCAGCAGAAAGGTGAACAGCGTTCCACTTTGGTGGAAAGGTAATCAACATTCCATGCACTCACTTCTGTGTCTAGTCATGCCTGCCACATGTCCACGGAAACATCTGCAGACGCAGACAGCGCTGGCCCTTTGGCTATAAACGGAGATGAGCACTGAACCCTAGAGTTGGATATGACTGGCGTTCGACAAGGGCTACCTGTAGCCCTAGTCAGTCATCCTAAACTAAGAGAACTAACTATGGAAGGAAGTGGGAGTGCTTCATATCTTCTACTGTGCCCAAATAGGGCTTAGATTTTCAGTACATTTGACTAGATTAAAGTCCAGGAGGAAGAACGGTCAGTATAAAAATGTCAGCAAAGCCGCCGTGTTTTTTGTTGCTTGTGTGTGTGTGTGTGTGTGTGTGTGTGTGTGTGTGTGTGTGTGTGTGTGTGTGTGTGTGTGTGGTGGTTAAAACTCTTGGTGGTGGTTAAACTCTTGGTGTTTTCCCACTGCCTTTGCTCTTGGATACTCCAGTTGTAGCCAGTCACAACAGCAGGAAATGACAGTAAAGACAGGTACCAGTAAACATTTTAAACAAATAAGGGATAGTGTTAAGTCACACTCATCACGGTCACACTTTTTAAAATTCTGAGATGAAACTGGGCAGATAATATACATCTTTTAAGCATGCTGTACATGCATTGTTTTATAAGTGGAGACTTCATCATGTTGGAAAAAAGTAGTATTTGAAATCATTCTTTAAAAAACAAAGATTTAACTAAAGTTAAAACATTTCTTAAACTAAACAGCTATGGAGATTGAGAAAAACTACTTTCCTCTCACCTATGAGTAATAGGTTCTCCATTAACATAGAGATTCAGGTTAGCAGTGCTTTAAAATCCTGACTGACTAAGGTGGTAGTTCAGCTTCTTTTCCTCCATTTTTGTTTTATGGATTGGTTCTTTCGCCACAATAATTCTTAGCCCTTCCTTTATTGCAGGGGTTCCCAACTTTTTCAAGCCAGGGGCCAGGTCATGATCTCTCAGTCAGCTTTGAGGGCTAGACGGCCATTTTTCCCTGCATGCGTGATGAAGGTGGCCATTTTGTCCCAACAGCTTCAAAGAGGGTGGCCATTTTGTTTCTTGAATCCCCTTGGAGGGGGTGGGGTGGCCACATGAAATGGCACCATGGGCTGGATCTGGCCCATGGGCCTTAGGTTGGGAACCATAAGAACATAAGAACAGCCTTGCTGGAACAGGCCACAGCCCATCCAGTCCAGCATTCTGTCTCACACAGTGGCTCACCATTTCCTTCAGGGTATTCCCAAGCAGATGCCTTCACCTGCTTAGGATTCCCTGGAAATGGCATTGAGAGATATCCTGCCTATCTCTCCAACCCAGAGGTTGTCCTTAAGTATCCATAATTATAGCCATTGATACTCTTGTCCTCCATGAACTTGTCTAATCCTTTCTTAAAGCTGTCAAGACTGACAGCTGTCACCACTTCTTCTGGCAGGGAGTTCCATAGACCAGTAATCCTCTGGGTGAAAAAGTACTTTCTCTTATTTGTTTGAGAACTAGTACCCAAAAGTTTCATGGAGTGTCCCCTAGTTCTAGTGTTATGCGATAGGGAAAACAGTTTTTCCTTATCTACTTTGTCCACACCGTGCATGATTTTATAAACTTCAATCAGGTCACCTCTTAGACTTCGTCGTTCAAGAGTGAAGAGGCCCAACCGTTGCAGCCTCAGATGGTAAGGAAGGTGTTCCAGTCCCCTAATCATTCTGGTTGCCCTCCTCTGCACTTTTTCCAGCTCCATAATATCCTTCTGGAGGTATGGCGACCAGAACTGTACACAGTATTCCAGATGGGGCCTCACCATAGATTTATAAAGAGGCAAAATGACACTTGCTGACTTATTTTCTATACCCTTCCTAATGATCCCTAGCATTGAGTTTGCTTTTTTCACTGCTGAAGCACACTGGGTTGACACCTTCATTGAGTTGTCCACCAGGACACCAAGGTCCCTTTCCTGGTTTGTCGCAGAGAGTTCAGACCCCATCAGTTTATAAATGTAATTGGGGTTCTTTGCCCCAACATGCATCACTCTGCACTTACTAATGTTGAAACTCATTTGCCACTGTTTTGCCCACTCCCCCAGTGTCAAGAGATCCCTCTGGAGCTCCTCACAATCTCTCACAGATTTCACTACCCTGTATAATTTAGTGTCGTCAGCAAATTTGGCTACCTTGCTTTTTACTCCTACCTCTAGATCATTTATGAAGAGGTTGAAAAGCAGGGGTCCCAGTACTGAACCTTGGGGGACCCCACTCTTTACTTCCCTCCACTTGGAGAAGTGTCCATTTAGTGCTACCCTCTGTTTCCTGTCCCTTAGCCAGTTGCTGATCCAGGACAAGACCTGTCCCTTTATTCCATGACTGGTAAGTTTATTCAAGAGCCTTTGGTGTGGGACCTTGTCAAAAGCCTTCTGAAAGTCCAGATAAACAATGTCAACTGGATCCCCCTTATCCACATGCTTGTTGACACTCTCAACCACTGCTTTATTGGTTCTTTCGCCCATTCTAGGTTGGATCCAGTATGCAGAGCGAGTCCTCTCCAGCCTAGTCACACCACACATTTGCACTGCAAAGTCGCCACAGCAAATCATGGGTTCACTTGTCAAGGGCTATTTTGCCAGACAGCAGGTAACTGTTTCTGATGCTCCTCTGGACTAATAATGGTTGTGAGGGACAAAGTTGTCATTGTTTAAACAAGTTGATGTTTGATGCTAATTGACAGAAATTCCACGCAATGAATAATGTTTCTTTAAAAATCCGCAACATCAGCAAACTTTGGGCATTTCTCTAATGTCAGGCTGAAGTGTTGGAGGTGAGGCTTATGCAAGTCCACATGCATTCCTTCTCATTCTCCCACAATGCTCTGGGCACTCATCCAAGCAAAGAGATACCCATGGGGCCCATCCAACTTCTTAGATACCAAAGGAATGACCAAGGGTTATGGTCACACTGAAGTATCACCCAAAGAGGTCCTCATATCAAGAGATTTGTAAATACTGATTGTAAATTGGGCCTTGTTTTGGCCCATGCTGTGTAGATTACTGTAATTGATTGATTCTAATTATACCAACTCAGGAATAAAATCCACTGAATTCAAGGCAGTTTTCCTCATTCCTAGGAAGTACATTCAGCTTTTAAACCGTAGAAGACCACAGTTTTTCCAAATGTATTTTCCTGCTAAGTGCTACACACAACATCCAACCCTCATAAGCATATTTTCTAAATACAGTAAAACCCCTACTTACGAAAAAAAGTCTGTTCCGTAGGCTTTTGCTTAAATTGATTTTTTTGTAACTTGAAGCAAATCCATAGGAAAAATGAAATTTTTATGTAAATTGAAGCAAACCCATAGTGAAATGAATTTTTATATAACTCGAAGCAAACCAATAGGAAAAAGAATCTTTATGTAACTCAAAATCGTAGGAAATCGTGTAAATCGGGACATGGTTTTAGCACAAAATCATTATGTAAATCGAATTTTATGTAACTTGAGGCATTTGTAAGTTGGGGTTTTATTGTACTCATTCATTTATACATTGTATTTCAATCGTAGATGGTACCCCAAAGTGGCCAATGCGTTAAAAAGCATCTGCAAAAATTATAGTACAGTACATTGAAACCAAAAAAGAATCTCAGAGAGTAAAACACTGTGTTCTAAAAAAATAACAACACATGTTATTATGAATATGCTTCCCCCCCTGAAAAGATACTACCTTCTTTTTTTATTCCTTCTATTTTTTGCAATGCATTTATCCTGCATTTTCTTTCTCCATCAGAATCTATCCCCTGATAAAATATTCCACATAATTGTTGCTCCATGCTATGACAAAAAGCTAGAAGCCTTACGAAAAGACTTCTACACCTCTTTGTATAATTCTCAAGATGTTGATTGTGTCTTAACATCAGGTAAGCGTCTTCATTAAATGTGTTATTGTTGAATTTATATTCAAACTTTTTCTTTTCTTTTTATGTTCATGTAGCAAAAGATCACCTACAACATGATGTTGGGATGTTGGCTAGTGCTACAGTATGTCAAAAAATTTCTCCCAAGGGAATTTCAACCTTTTCCAAGCAATTTGTGTGTGTGTGTGTGTGTGTGTGTGTGTGTGAGAGAGAGAGAGAGAGAGAGAGAGAAATTTTCATTGCGTGTGTGTGTGTCAGAATTCTTGTGCTTACCTTATGTATGAAGCTTCTGAGAAATGTGTGACCAAGCTTTCCTCTTGAGTTGTACCGTAGTCTCCCTACCAGCCAGCTACCATTCTGTTTTATTCACATCTGTTTTAGCCCCAGGAAAGAGGTCATAAGGCACTTTCAGGGGGGCTTTTGCAAATCAAGCAGTGTGAGTAGCCAGAGAAGCTACAGAAGAATGATGTCGTATGTAATAGCAAAGCAAAAGTAAAAACAAATGAAGTAGTCTTGGCATTGGCCAAAAATATTTAACTAGAAGAGATTCTATAGGGCCCTGAGGTTGAAGCACAAAAATAGAAGATTTGTTCATGGACAGAAATTATGTGCAGGAACAGGGAAATAAATTATGGTTCACTTTGTTTCCTGTAGCTGAATGTAACACTCTCCTCCATCATACAAACTCTTGGGGATGCAAGGAAAAGGCTATGTTCTGAGTAACTGCACTAGAGACAAAATATATCAACAACGATTCCCTCAAATGTAACATTCGTAGGCTAAGGGAAGGGACTAGCAAAGGCTTTGAATGTTTTATGTGGTTTAGAGTGTTGTTGTATTTTTACTGTCAAAGCAAAGGAGAGACGCTTGTGGGGTTTTCGTCTGAAGAACGGAGCCACCTGGTTGCCCTTGAGAATTTGTGAGCTAAGGATGAGATTTTCAGATTTGTTTGAATGCAAATCCCATAATTTCCCATTCTGGGAGTTCTGACTTGCACATGCTTTATAGACACCTAGATGTGTCTCGCCTGGGGTGAAAGTCTTAAACTGGGAGAGTTTGAGGCTTAGCTGGGCTTATCTTTGTGTTCAGAAAGAAAACCATCAAATAGCACCAGAACAGGAGCAAAAAGCCTGAGGGGAGCTGGGCCTAGGTCAGGGGTTCTCAACATTTTCAAGTCGGGGGCCAGACCATGCTCCCTCAAACAGTTGAGGGGGCCGGACTGGTTGAGTCTGTGGCTGTCATAAACACATTTACAATGGCCGTGGGCTCACTTATGGCTGTCATAAAGGTATTTACGAAGGCTGTGGACTCATTTAAGGCTGTCATAAATGCGTTTATGATGGCCGTAAATGAGTCTGCGGTTGATTCTGCTGGTGGCTGGAGCAAGGGTGGGGGCCAGATTATTTGGCACCATGGGCTGGATCCGGCCCGTGGACCATAGGTTGAGAGCTCATGGCCTAGGTAATAGCAATCACACTTACATACCATCCCAGAGCGCTTAGTGCACTCTCTGGGTGGTTTACAGGTTATTAGCATTTTGCCCCCAACCTGCTCGGTACTCATTTTACCAATCTCAGATGGATGGAAAGCTGAGTCAACCTTGATCCCCATCATCATGATCGAACTCACAACATTTTGGCTGCAGTGCAGTAATTTAACCACTGCACCAGTGGAGCTCTTATATTTAAGTCTTAAAGACTTGAAATTTAGGCCTTTCCCCTCAGATGAGCCACATATAGGTGTCTGTTAGGTATATTTCAGTGACGTTGGACTCTCAGAATGTGAGATTATGGGATTTGTAGTCCCAAGAAATCCAGAAACACCATCTCTAGTTTTCACGTGGTTTGCAGAAGATGAGAAAGGTGCCATTTGTTAAGTCTTACTCTGGCTTGGTTCGGAAAACACCCCCTCCCAAGTGGTGTTTAAAAGATCTAGGTTTAAGCACTCAGATCTATCACTGCCGCCTTATTTGTGCTAGGCCAACTTTTGATATTGGACCTGAGGAGAACTTTTTAACTTGTAAGCCAGATGTGAGATTGTGGAAGTTCAAACTGACTCTTCACACTGAGTGTTTTGAAAACTTTATGTAGATGCATTAGGGACTCCCTCAATGGAAAGAACAAAAGTCAGAAGAATATCATGTGTGTAAGAACACCTCACAGTGCCGTCGTGGAGCAACCCTGTGGGCTGTGTGTAATGCTGACTTGTGTGTTTGCCAGGCAGGAAATCATTTGCTCCGCCAAGTGAAAAGGAAAATAAATGCAACTGCTGAGTCTTTCCTTCCTGAATTGTTTGTTTGCTGCTGTTGCTTTGCCAGCTTGCTTTTCTTCCCTTTCCTTGAGGCATCCGCTTAGCAGACGCCACTATTGTGACTTTCAGGCCAGCCTGCAAACAAGAATCTTGATTTCCCAGAAGGCCAAAGAACCTGAGCATTTCCCTTGTTATCACAGTGAGGACAGCTTGACTGGAACAAACAGTCATAAAAGATATTCAGGACAGAATTAGATAAATAGAGTTCTGGGGGTGCGCGGCGGCTGGGGTGGGTGGGGAGATAAACTGTCTTTAATCCCAATATGTTTCGAGGATAACTCTTTCTACAGCAATATGAATTGTGCAAATATACCAAGGCAGTTTCCATCTGTTTATTTGTAACATCCATTGAGGGGTGAAATACAAAGAGAGGTATAACCATTTTCTAACCAAAAAGAGCACTCAGATTACAACTATTTCATATTTTTTTTAAAAAGGGGGAGGAGAAAGGGAGAGAAAATAATGAACAGAAAATAGTAACGTTGGACCTCATTAAATTACAAGATCTGGAGTACGACACTGGATCTTATAATAAAATTATGTGTCAATGTTATAGTCTGGCCAGGTTATCCTGCTATGGTAATAGAGTAGACCATACTGCCAGCGACTCAACGCCGAATGTCAGCCAGTGGTTAACTAACTTGACCACCCTGAGGACTAACCGCTTGGTTGCCAAAGTCCACAGGGAAGGGTAATGGTCCCCAAGTGGATTAAATCCCAATACAGTGGTACCTCACATAACAAACGCCTCGCATAGTGAAAGAGTCGCATAATGAAGCATTCATTATGCAAGGGTGATAACCCGCATAACGAAAAAAATCATTCGTTATGTGTGTGTGTGTGGAGGGTGGTAACCAGGGTATACCCACTCAGTGGGAACCCTGGTTAAGTAAAAAAAAATCCATTATGTGAGGTATCTCCCATAGGGAACCACATGACAAAAAAAATCCGCATAGCGAAGAGCTCCGTGGAACAGTTTTTTCATTATGCGGGGTTCTACTGTACTTTGTCAATACTGGCCTGGGGCTGAGGAGGACTTTGTGTGCCAAAAGGACTCAGGACCAGAAAGTGACTCACAGTACTGGAACAGTGGTATGCATGTCACGCTGCAAAGCAGAAGGCAGATGAAAGGGCACTGCATTATATTCTTGGGACAGTCTTCATGGTTGATAGCCATGATGAACACCTATATTTGGATTCAGATACAGCAGAAGAAGAAGAAGAATGTGTCAATGTGTGTGAGTGAACTAGCTTGATTTATAGATAATCTTTACCATATCTTCCCATGTATGGGAGGTAGATGAAATTGAGTTTTTCTGATTATAATATTCAGTTTTAAAATCCCTGAAATGAATGCATGCATTATTGTTATTTCCCCCATCATAGACTTGTTCTGTTAACTTCTCAAAATAAGTTTAGCTAGAGAGGGCTAAATGTAGCTGTTTTGCTGAATACCCCTATGGCTTTACCCCTGTGAAATGCAGGTGCCTTCTGGAGCAGTCTGTGGTAGGTTTAGCACTGTCTGCAGCTGCAATTGGGAAGTGCTTCTGGCCACTACCCAAATAATGGTGTGAGCCCAAGGCACCTCATTCAGCACCACTGAAGCATGTATTGGCTGGCTTGAGAAGGGGCAATTGTTAGCAGTTGTGTGGTTGCCTAGTACTTAATGCACTCCGCCTGTCATAACAGCGGTCTCTGGCCCTTAAATGTTTAGACAGAGAATTCCCATTCCACCAGCACAAAGCAGCTGTCTGATGTTGTCTAGCGCCTTTCCCAAATTATGTTATGTGGAACACTGGTGGACTTCAATTCCCAGTACATTGGCTGATCAGTGCTTTGGGGGATTGACTTGGGCTTCTGGGAATTGAAGTCCAAAAACCAAACTTTGGGAAACAGCTAGCCAATGACCACATTGCTCCCTGCTGGCTCTCCTGAGCCCTGGCAGTCAAATCAAGACCTTATTTCTACTTTTGCAACTTTGAAATGTGCCTTTCAGCTGTATGTAAGGTCTTGAAACTGAGTCCAGGACTCAAAATTAATCAGACCATGTTGAAGGAAGGAAACAGGTTCTAAAGATTCAGTGGGGTCTACAAAGCTGCACCTTGGACCATTTCTGTTAGTGTTTTTTTAAATGTGAAACAAAAGTAATCCCAGATTCTCTGGTTGTATGCACTTCACAAGCGCATTATTTTGGTACTTTGTTCCTGACATGTGTTTTCTGTGTTAGTGCTGCATTCTCGCATCATTCGTGCATTGGTTTTACAGTGGAAAATTGAAATTGTGCAAATGTCAAAAAGGCAGTGGTTAAGAAGCTTACCTTGTTAGCTGGAAGACTGACAAGTTGGCAGTTTCAGACCTGGGTACTGCATGACTGATTGAGCACCTGTCTCTGTCCCAGCTCTTGGGGACATAAAAGGAGCCTAATTCGGGCATCCCCTGAGCAGAGTTTCTTTCACAAAAATCCTTTCAACCCAGAATAATTTCTAACATAATATTATTGTTGTTGTTGTTACATGGCCAATGGGATTCAGTACAAGTATATAGTGATGCACCATTGGGGCAGATTTATTTGACTACAGACCACCGAAATGTCTGCAGAAGCAGACAGTGTTGGCTCTTCGGCTTTGAAACAGAGATGAGCACTGAACCCTAGAGTCGGATACGACTGGCTTTCAAGCAAGAGAAACCTTTACCTTTACTACAATAGGGAACTATTCATTACTTCCCCTAAACCAGGGGTTTCCAACCTAAGGCCCATGGGCCAAATCTGGCCCTTAGCACAATTTCATGTGGCCCCCACCCCTCCAAGGGCATTTGAGAAACAAAATGGCTGCCCCTTTGAAACTGTTGGGACGAAATGGCCACCCCCATTATGCTAGCAGGGCAAAATGGCCATCCGACTCTTGAAGCTGACTGAGAGAGTGTGATCTGGGCCCGGGCTTGAAAAGGTTGGAAACCCCTGCCCTAAACCTTGAGTGTGATGCACACCCAGTCACAGATTCCCCAGCCTGGAGGAAAGCTGTTCTCATATAATATGTCAGAACATAGCAACTATGCTGAAAGCTAAGATGTGGAGTGCAGTCTCTTATTGCAGCAGTGAGGAACTATTAGTTCTCCAGATGTTGGTCAGTTCCATCTCCCATCATCTCAAACCAGGAGTTCTCAACCTTTGTAAGCCGGGGGGTGGGTCACGCTCCCTCAGACAGCTTCAGGGGCCAGATGGCGATTTTGCCCTTCCTTCGCCACATGGCAGTTCCTGGTGTGGTGGAGGCAGTGGGGGGCCACATGAAATGGTGCTGCAGGCCGCATCTGCCGCAGGTTGAGAATCCCTGTCTCATACCAACACAGTCAATGATCAGCAATTATGAGTGTTTATATCTATCAACATCCCCAGGAACGTCATTTCATTGTCTTTTTCTTACCACTTGTAGAAAAATTATTATTTTACTCATGCCTGGCAGCCTTTTCTGTCTGCTTAAGTCCAGTGTATTTTTTACCTCAACAGGCGAAGTCTTCCAAATAATGGAGCAAAGAAATGTATCTTTGAAAGAAATACCCGAAGTGGCCTTTGATACTCTGTAAGTAGCTGTTGTGAAATCCTTATGTTTGGTGATTTGATTGATTTGTCAATTGAGAGAAAATGGGTTTCAAAACGGCAAAAATAGCAATACGATCCTGATCATTTGTGCTGTTTCTAATTTTGTATTTTTTTGGAGGACACTTTGTGGTAAAGTGAGCCTGCCATTTTCTCAGCATAATCCTGTGATTCATCTCTTATTTTATAAGGTTTGGTGAATTAAAAGAAGGCGAGTTAATGCAGCACGATGGAAGGAGGTCAGATGGTTACCTGGAGCACATATTTAAGCATGCTGCCAAGGAACTGTTCGATACTGAAGTGCAAGAACTCACATACAAAGTATTAAAGTAAGTTTTGTATCTAAATTAAGTTCACCTGAACCACTACTTCGGCAGAAGAGTACTGGTGCTCAGTTTGAATGCCATAACAGATGTCATATAACATCAAGGCATTGTAGCCAGACATTGCATGCAACACCTCTACTACACACGGTTCTACAGGCACCCAGTACAGTTGGTCAGAATTGACAGTCCTGAGCTAGATAACCCAATGGCGTGGCTCAGTATAAGGCAGATTTGTGCAGGTTTTTTTCCATTCATCATTTGTAAGTTCTGGTTTCTCTATCTCTTGCCTGTCCCCTTTTCCTTTCATGCTGTATCTTGTAGATTATAAACCCGAGTGCCTTTCCACTGTAGAACAGAGTATGAATTTGTGGTGGTTTCCCCCCTAGAAACAAAGACTTCAAGGAGGTCACGTTAGAAAAAGACGGCGAGACCGTGTTGCGCTTTGCAGCAGCTTATGGCTTCCGAAACATCCAGAACATGGTCCTGAGGATGAAAAAGGGAAAGTGTTCCTACCACTTCGTAGAAGTTTTAGCCTGCCCTGGAGGTAATCACAAAACCTTGGGGTTCCTGTTAAGTATCCTGACTTGTTTCCCTTGTTTCTCAGGTAGCCATGATAACCTAGTTTGCTATTCCTTTATCAAATAATGCCATTGCTACATTTTTCACTGACAGTGATGGATTCCTTAATATACTTGGAATGCTGCACTGTTTTCTAATTTGTTAATTTACTGCATTTCTCAGCTGCTTAAGACTGTACCCGTGCAGATTACCCTATGAAACATACACTTTACTAACAATGTAACAAGCTCATCAAATCATAAATCAGTTTTAAGAATGAACCATTTAAAAAGAGACAACTCCAAAAATTAGCCAACAAAAGCAGCATGAATAAGTAAGCAGCATTCTTGTTCTTCTGCTGTATCCGAATCCGAATCCTGGTGATCATCATGGCAATCAGCCATGAAGACTGTCCTGAGAATATAATGCAGTGGCCTTTCATCTGCCTTCCACATCGCAACATTAACCCTATACCAGTTCTGTGAGTCACTTTCTGTTCCTGAGCCCTTTTGGCATGCAAAGTCCTCCTCAGCCCCAGGCCAGTATTGATGAAGCTGATGACCTCCATCAAGATGATATTGATAAGGTCGCAAGACTAATCAATTAATAAACTATTGATTGGTTGATTGATTGATCAAGATGGATTCAAGTGGGATTTAACCCACTTGGGGACCATCACCATTCCCTGTGGACTTCAGCACCCAAGCAATTAGTCCCCAGGGTGGTCAGTTTATTTAACCGCCGCCTGACAGTCGATATTGAGTCACTGGCAGTATGGTCTAATCTATTACCATAGCAGGATAACCTGGCCAGACTGGAAAGAAAGCAGCATAGACACTTTAAAAATTGTTTAAATAAATGCCAAGGAAATAAACAGATTTTTAAAACAGCTTCTAGGAGATAGGGTCAGACATATGTTTCTTGGGAAGGTATTTCATAGGGCAGAGACTGCCACTAAGAAAATCTTGTCTCAAGTGCCTGCCAGCTTTACAATGCTTAATAGCAGGGCAGCAAAAAATTTATCTGACAATGATTTTAACACATGAGTGAGTTCATAAGGCTATAGATTGAGGATGGACAAGAGGCTATCAGACCACAGTTCCCACTAGCCAGGACAGCCAGTGCTGAAAAATGCTGGAAGTTATAGCACAGCATCATCTTTCAGATTACTTACTGTATTGACACAGTATAGCTCAGTTAATGCTAACATTCTCAGGTGGGTTGGCTTGTTACAATATTCTTACCCTATCCTATCTTTGAAGTTCTCAGGGTGAGACAGAAGTTTTTAAAAAAAGTTAAACTATTTGGTCAGTTATGCCACAAAACAGACCCCCCCCCCCAAAAAAAAAAGAAAAAAGCCTGAGTTCTGATCACTAAATCTCAAAAGCTTTGGTGAAAAACCACTTGTTAACTAAGTCATCTGAATGAGGCTAGTGTTGACGCTAGGCAAGCCTCCAATATTCCAGCATTGCATCCCTGTGTTAAAGTTATCATAGTTAGCTTTAGCGAAAGAATAGGAAAAACTCTTAGGCCAATTGCTATAGAACCCATCCAGGGTGTAATGCCACACTGCCAACTGCAACACCAAATTCTAGTAGCAAACCATAGACAGGGAAAAAATACTTCCACAAAATACCTAACATTGCCAGATTACCTGTCTTCTGCTTCTCCTGAGAATTTCCTTTCTACATCAGATCAAGTTATCAAATGATCACCAGTGATGGTGAACCTTGGCACCCCAGGTGTTCTTTGACTTTAATTGCCAGAAGCCCAAGTCAGCACTCCTGCTGATCAGGGCTTCTGGGAATTGAAGTTCAAGAACAGCTGGAGTGCCAAGGATCCCCATCACTGCGCATAGAGAGTCCTTAAAAAGAAACAAGAAATCTTTGAAAGGAAGGGGAGAGGTGACTTTAAGGGCTGCATACTGCCCACCCCAAATAGGTCCTGCATATTGAATTAGGCACATAGACCCAATTTATATGGTCATTTCCTGGAACGTTTCCTCCACTTTGGAAAAGTCAGTACAGTACTTTCTGAGACTGTGTAAATGGGATAGGTCCTGATTTAAGTATGATGCCCTCATGCTGAGCATCTGGCAATGTCAGAGCCAGCAAAGCTACACTAGATGTTGGAGGTGGGGGGAGACCATGCTCTGGTTCACTACAGACATATGGGTGACCAGAAACAGCTGTTGTTCATTTTGGCCTGTTGCCTTTCTCTGTCTAAAGAAGCATCTTCTCTCTCCTGGTTTTCACCGTCTACTCTTAGGGTGCTTGAACGGGAAGGGTCAGGCTCAGACGGAAGATGGCAAACCAGACAAGGCTTTGCTCAGGCAGATGGAGGATAGTTACGTTGAGGTTCCTGTCCGACTTCCTGAAACCAATGGGCACGTGCAGAAGCTATATCGGGAGTGGCTGGAAGGGATGGACTCCATCAAGGTCCAGGAGTCACTGCACACCAAGTACAGCACTGGAAAGCCAGCTGCCAACAGTTTGGATATCAAATGGTGACTAGCCAAGTTCCAAGACTTGCATTAGGTTTGCTGGATGAGCAGTACTAGCCACTCTTCTATGCAACTGAAGTCTGAGGGTACTAGTTAAGTCCATGAACGGAATAAAGACCTGCCTTTGTTCTTCATTGGGACTTTGCACAGTTGGACTGTTGCTTGTTTCACTTTATAGCTGGAACATTTTATTTAATTGGAGCTTGATTTGTGATTGTGAGGAATTTCCCCTGGGCATAGTGATATTTTCAGCTTCTGACATCGGGACAGAAGGGGCACGATAAGAATCAGGGTTTGTTGCAATGTGCATTGGTTTAAATCCCTTCATATGTGAGCTTGTGTGCCGAAAGTCCAGTGATATGGATTTCACTGTCCTTCCAAAAGGTTCTATGTAAAGTTTACAGTTTATCTAAGATTTTGAATCATTACCAAACATCATAAGATACCAAATTATTGTAATGGAAACTCACCAGGTATGTAAATTCCTACTTGTTTCATTTTACTAAGGAAGATGCCAATGGCTTAGGGTGGACCAAGATAAAAACTGTTGGGTTTTGCCCCTGGCTGGTAATCAATTTCTCTATTATCACCTTTTGTTTGCTGAAAAGAGGTGGTTTTTGCTTGTTTTCCCTTTTCATTTTCCCATCCCTAGTTTGTTTTGTCCTTGAACATGCTGGAATCCTGACTTCCCAAAGAAGGCAAGAGACATGAATTGCCAGTCCTGGGCCAAAGGTATTAATTAAGGAGGTCCAAAGGTAACATAGCAGCTGCTGTCAGAGTTGGCATAAAGGTATAGGGCAGGGGTTCCCTGACCACGCCCCCTGGAAGCGGAAGTAAATACGCCCACTTCTGCGTTTACGACAGTGGCTGGTGCATTTACAGGTGACGTAACTGTGTTTACGCATGCGGACGCATTTTATGGCTGCTGTAAACATGCCTGCTTCCACTTCTGAGTGTGGTGGAAGCTGCGGGCTACATGAAATGGTGCCGTGGGCCGGGGCTGGCCCACAGGCCATAGGTTTGGAACCCCTGGTATAGGGTATAGGTCTAAGACAGTGAGGCTAGACATTAAAAGGTTCAGTTAGGCTGAAACCAGAATATCCAAGGCTTAAAGATGGCCTGCCCAGGAAGATTAATATATCATACTTTACTGCATTCCAGCCTGCCTTATGCCAAAGTCCTGTGAGATACTTGGGTAGTGTCAGCTTCTGCAGATGTTAAACCCACTTTTTGAATTTTAAGCTTATTTTAATATTTAAGGCAAATTCTACATGTATTTCCTTGTTATAAGTAAAATGTATGGGGCTACCCCATTGATGGTGTCCACTGAGATTTCCCGAGTAAGCCTGCAATCCTACACATACTTACTTGGGAGCAATGCTCATCAAAGTCACTAAGGTTTACTTCTTCTGATTATATAAAGAATTACATAATAGGTAACAAAGAACCATCTACCAAGCAGTGCTAGTGTACAGCCTCTACCTACAGTTTCCCTCATTCATTCCACAATGTATTAAAATCCCTCATTACTCAGTGTATGAGATTCCACTGAACGGAAGCTATGCACTAGCACCACCTAATGGATTATGCCCTAGTTGCAACCCTCCTTTTTCTTAATTATTCCTCAACTTGGATACTACTTTATTTGGAAACTAAAAGAAAGATAAGGTGATCTATATTTCTGTTGCTCCTTTTTTGTTAGATATTTTAATTCTAATGTCCCCACCCCACAAAACTGCTTTAAAACAGAGAGCTTTGGCCTCTCTTTAAGTCTCCCCTTCATTTGTTTTTCCTAGCCTAGCAAGAAAATACAGGTAAGCTTTGGTGGGATTTTGTTATCACAAATCCAGAGGGCTTTCTTAATTGACCATCATAGAAAAAAAATCCTGTAAACTGAACTGAGATCTCAAGGCCCTGATTTTTGCAAGTAAGAAGCTGAACCTCTGACTAGAAAGCATTGTTACTTCACTCCTCTCAGTGTATCTGCCTAAATTCTTAGTCTAGCTCTCATCAGATCCTTGATGAATAGTGAAGACATATGAGAATAATGAAATAAGGGACCTGGCCAGTGATGCACTGCAAAAAAATTTACTACCCCAACCCTGCGTATGGCTAACTGTGAGCGTGGCTAACTGTGGGCCACACCCTCTTGGCCAGCCACACTATGGCTTGGGGTAGGGAGGTGGCTGTGGCTGGCCAAGTGGGCATGGCCTGCGGGAATTTCCGCTACCGGTTCCCGGGATCCGGTGGGAACCTGGAGCAGTACGCCACTGGACCTGGCATTTGAGACAAAAATGTTTTACCTTCATCTCCTTAAGCAGTGCAGAAGAGCTATATCAGTATATACTATGTTCCGTGTTTATTATACATTTGGTAACTTAACCCAAAAATAAAAATAAAAATGAATGTTTTGATTAGCAGTATTTCTGTGAAAAGTAAACAGTGGCTTAAAATTGATAACTGGAGTAGATATACATTGAAATCTACCTCTGTGCTAGGAAAGTAACTCAGAGTAGCTGGGATAATCCTGAGCATGCTGTTACATTACAATCTAAATGGTATATACAACACTTTGCTTAGGGTTTTTCAGTACAACATTTCCTTGAAGACGCTATGCACAGAAGCAGTACTTGAGTTCAGTCTCCCTCAGCTTGATGCCACTGACTGCTCAGAGTATGGAAGCCTCCAAACTGCTTCCTCCCTGTGTCCTAAATGCTAGTTAAGGGTTATGGGTGTTCTAGTTCAACATATCTGGAAGATATGAGACTATGGATTTTTGCTTCAGTCTCTGAGGCTGATCAGTTTTACAATTGCCATCCACTTTTATCTTGAAAGTATCCTAGGAGAGCTACAGGTTGGCTCTTCTTAGGAAGGTTTTCTGCATTCCCAGCTGGGCAAGTGAAGTAAGGGAAGCTTCCATGTGGATGCATCCAAAGACGTCCACATCTTTGTAGTGAAGCATAAGCACTGAAGCACATTCTTTGGCATCATCATTCTATGGCAACAATCTAATTTATTTTTAAATTTGTTTTCTTCGTCGTTAGAATGTCCTACACATATTTGTGATACAATTTGAGCCTTACAATGCAATTGTATTGTGTTTGTATATACATGGAGAGTTACGGTACATCTTGTTTTAATTCATTACTGTATTTTGCTTCCAATTTGTATAGAGGTTTGAGGTGTGTCTGAAAGGAAACAATGGTCTGCTTGGTATGTAATAAGCTTTGGGAAATGTAGCCTTTTGTCAGTATAGATTTCGAATTCAGTTTTACTGGCCCGGTCTTCAGGATCCTCCACTAGTACAAAGTCCTTGGGTTGTGTTGCCAGCCCTTCGCTGTGGGGAGCAACAGAGCTTCTTTTCTGTATCAGAATGGAAGTGTTCAAGTTTAATTCTTTTGAAATGGCCCATCTTGTATTCTCAAGAAACTGGAGAATAAATAAACTGTTACTAGAGGTTAAAAAGTCTATGTTCTAACACTGCACCAATTGCATCTGTGTTGGTAAATAGACAAAGGGGCAAGATGACAATAAATGTACACAACATCTCCCTCTCCCTACTCTTCTAGTACTTTGTAACTGGCTAAGCTAAAAATTCTGCCTGCTCTTATATTCAGTGGGGTTGTTATAGGCCTTAGTGCTGACTGATACATGCAACGTGGACCTATCTGTAGATCAGATTAAGAGAATTGTACTTTACCTGCTTTCAGTAGCTTCTGACATGAAACTCTATTTTGTAAGCACCCTCTCTTGAAGTTTTACTTGGCCATCTCCACCACACTTTAATAATAATAGCACGTCATCGAGTTAGTTCTGACTTATGGTGACCCTTTCCAGGGTCTCTTAGGCTTGCAGTACTACCTAGTGGTTTACCATTTTCTTCTGGGTGCACTCTGTGCCACTTGCCCAAAGCTAGCTCCCCCCCCCCCAGAAGCAGAGTGGGGAATTGAACTTGTAACTTTTACCTCTACAGCCAGATACCTACATGCTTTCTAGCTACAGTTTAGCATCTCCTTAAAACTGGGTCAAGCCACCAGTTTGCATATCTATAATCTCATGGACAACAGGACTTTCTGCTCCTAGGAATATCTGTGAAGTTGCCATTGAGCTGCCAAATTAGAGCCCTGTTCACCCTGCATTCAACATGATGCTTGTCCCGTGTGTGTCAGTCATTTCACCCAGGGGCAGCAGGAGTCATGCAATTATGGGGCAGCGAACAGGGCTATCAGTAAGTTCAAGATCATGCCATTCCGATGTGTTCTTGGCATCTAGAATATTCCTGTAACTAAAGCAGAAATTTGTTGGATCAAATTGCTGCTCCATCCCACTGACTGTTTTTCACATTCAAGAGCAAGAACTCGCCAGGATTTCAGACAAGCAGGAATCATCCCTCCCTGTCTAGAAACACCAAGGGGCTTACCTGGCAACTTCGGGATCCAAAACAGGTGCTCTGCCACTGAACCATGGTCCTTTCTATTGTGTATAATCTCAATCATGCAATAAGGAAAAGTATATTTGATGGCTCCAATAGCATGGCCATGGTAAATCCACTCTAGGCTTCATTTCAGATAGTAAAGGAGTTAGTTTTCTAAGGTGCTGAACCTATATCATAAATAGACTTTGCCATCTTAGATCGCTTCTGTGACATTTAACAGCAAAGACTAGACCAGATTCACCTAGTCCACAAAATATAGCATGCAGATATATGAAATCTAATACATAAAACAATTTGTAAGGCATGAATTCACTGACTAGTACAACACCGTAGCCTCATTAGCAATAGCAATAAGTACACAATTGGAAAGTAGTCAGTACATTTCTTCCTAAAAAAAAAGACAACCTGCCTTAAGGATTAAAGGCATATTGTCATCTAAAATTAACTTGGATCCATGAGATCAACCCAATTGTGTCTTAAGTAATCCATTTTGTGATTATTGCAATACAAAGTACTTGTTTTCAGAACTGCCATCCATTGCAAAAAGCTCCCAATAGTCAATTGTGGGTGTGATCCAGTGACCGTAGCTTATAGTTCACTGTGACAAAATCTTTGTGAAAATACTGAACTCTAATCTCTAGTCTAAAATGCATAATATTTTCTTCTGGAAATCAGTGGTTTGTGCTTTATGGTCTCATTTTTTTTACTGCTACTGTCAGCCTTTTCCAACAAATTTGCTCTGTTCCTTTGGAAACCCAGCCTTATTGCTTCACTTCTCATTTAAACATTGTCCTGGGACAATTTATTTCTGGATTTGCAGGATGTGAGGAGTGTACATAGTTGTGTTAACGTGTGCTTTTAAAGAATATTGTTTAAACAAGATTAAAATGTACTTTAGAATTTAGTTTCCACAGGACCTCTAAATGTGCTGCCTATGAAACTTACATCTTAGAGCTATTCAACCTGACAGCCATGTTCACCAGCAGGGTTGGTTCCAAAGTTGAGGACATGGAGTTTAGGCAGGTCCCCCTTCTTAGGCCCCCAAGTTGGGAGTGGATAGGTCCAGCTCCTGCAACCACTTGGGTAACCCCAGAAGTTACCAGGTTCTCTCTGCCTCTAACAGGAGTGTTATGACAGATCAAGACAATAAGTCACTACTTGGTTCCTTGGCTGCCAACTTCCTCCTTGCAAGCAGGCCTACTAGTAAAAGTGTTGAAGTTAAAGAAGTAAGTAGCCCCTCGGTCGTTGGCCCATTGCCACCCCAGTTACAATGCCCATTTGGGAGCATGAGGAAGAGTAGCAGTCTAGAGAGCTGAGTGGGTTGGAGATGTTGTGAGTGTGGGTCAACATCCTGTCAAACACTTCAACCTGCAGGATGTTGACACTGCACCTGTTACTTGGAGGCAAGTCTCATTCACATGAGTGGGACTTTCTCTCCAGGAAATACGTCTCGAATTGTGGCCTTAAATGCATCCATTGAAGCCAGTGGGATTTATGGGCATTTAGAAATGTATCTTGATCAACATGAATTTTCCTTAACACTGCTATTTTGGTTGTTTAATTGGGAGAATACCGCTGCTGTGTATTATCTGTCTTCCTGGGGGACTTTAAAAAAGAAGCATCAGATGTATTGAATGCATTCTGTGAAGACTTCAGAGCGGAAAGAGATTGTAAAATTTTAGCAGCTTGATATGTAAGTGAATACAGTCTTTGACTGTGATATATAAAATGTTTGCATTCATCTCTGCCTTCGCCACATGATTGTACCTGGATAATATTTAATAGCCTGAGTTATTTCCACTGGAGTGTGAATTTGAATGGCTCAGAAAATAAAAAGACTCTGTTAAATTTTGTTGTAAGTCGGCTTATATTTTTAGTAGCACTTTCTGAAAACTAGAGCCAATCCTAAAATACTGGTTTATCTAAGGAAGAAAATCCAAAGGGCACATTACATCATGGTAAAATAGTAAAATTTGTACTTGTAATGGTCAATTTGTACTTGAGACACATGGTTCCAGTTTATTTCTCGGTAGCCAACATGATAATGGGTCTTGCCTGGATGACACATTTTCTAAGTTAAGTGTTAGCTGGCCAGTTCACTAGTTCTATGCACAGACTACTCTTATTTTTTCTTTCTTTGTATCACTGCATTGCACAATTTTGAATTATTTAGGTACAATTCAAAACAAATTAAAATGTTAAAACAGACTATCTTTGACCAGAAGCTGGCTATTTCAACAGCATTATATTGGCCATTTATTTATTTATTGTATTGATTTATATCCTGCCCTCCTAGTGGGGACACCACGCAGGGCGGCTAACAACATGTAATACAATACAAAAAACAGTAACTCAAAACAGCATTGGCTAAAAACACTCAACTCCCGCTAAAAACAATGGTAAAAACCCAAAAACATACGCCTAAACAGTTAAGCATTAAAAAAACTACCCTTACCCACCCATCCTCATAATAAAAACAGCAAATAAAATAAAATGCAATACACAGGATCCCTCAGACAGAATATATGAGCCAGTGGGCTTGCGCGGTGGACTCAAACATACCCCACACCGCTGGCATAGCGAGGTCTTTAACAATTTCCTGAAGGATAACAGATCCGACTGGAGCCGGAGTTCTGGTGGTAAGAGGTTCCACAGGGCTGGGGCAGACGTGGAGAAGGCTCTCCTCCTGGCCCCGGTGAGATGGACTTCTTTTGCAGACGGGACCACCACTGAGCCCCTCCTGTCTGCCCTGGTGGGATGGGCTGAATACCTTGGGGAGATGCGGTCTCTAAGGTACCCCGGACCAATGCCATGAAGGGCTTTAAAGGTCAAAACCAGCACCTTGAATTGCACTCGGAGATTCTTTCCCATTTGTCCTATATCCAAGAAGACCCATTTTACTTGATTATTCTTTGATCTCCCTACTTTGCTTCAGAACCTATTAAGTGACTTCCAGGTGATCCATCCTGTCCTGGTGGGAGATGCTTTTTGGAATTCATCCATTTGGCAAGGTGTGTTGTTTTTGCTGTCCATACGTTTAGCACAGCCTCTTCTGGTTTAATATTTTAAAATTGAGAAGTATGCACAAATTTTCCCCTCATTTTGGATCTCATCTAGAGAGATGGTATCCATTAAATGGATGGGTTTGTTGTTGTATTACCTTATTTTGTTTATTATTTGCTAACACCTCTCGATGTACTTACAGAAGGGCATTGTGAGCCAAACAGTAGACTTTTTCATTGGAGGTAGGTTTCGGCCAGCCAGTAATAATACTGCATGATTCATTAATAGCTACATCCACTTGTTTGGCATGTTCACGTTTATATCATATGGCACAGGGACAAAACTGTTCTTATTGTTTATGGGTGTGCATCCCAGTTTGAATCAGTTTCTTAAGTATCTTATATCTAGTGACAATCTTCTGTTTGGTGTTTAGCCAATGTTCATACTCGTCAACTCGCGGTTTTGCTAATCCGGGAGCCGGCCACACATGCGCAGTAAATTTCCAGGAAATGGGTTACTGCACGTGTGGCCATTAGAGGCAGCAGTGCGCATGCACAGAAACCTCTGTGCGTATGCACAGAAACCCCTTCGGCCAGAGGCAGCGGTGCACATGCGCAGTAACCCATTTCCTGCCAACAAAAATTATGGAATGGTGGCAGGAATGTGGGGGATGGAGCGCTGAAATATGGAAAATTCCAGCTAATCCAGGATACTTGACAGGTATGCCAATGTTTTTTGTCTGTCAGGGTTTGATCCAGGCATCTCCTGGGTGTTCCCTGGGCAATGGCATAGAGCCAGCCAATCCTTCTGATCCAGAGCTGTTGCACTACTGTTATAAACCAGAAGTAGGTACCACTCCAGATGGTGGTTTGGGGGCCACTTGTGCACACAGGTGAGCACAGGTAAACTGTGCCGATAAATCAAGAGATAAAGTGTAAGTATGGAATGGAATTATTATTGATAAGAAAGATCATATTCCCAGTCTCCCAGTAGTCCTGGCTAAGACTTGGCTAGTAGGGCACTGGGGAAAGCTTTCTGATTAGCTGGGCTGTGGTTTGGATTGGGGTTGCTATAGTTGACATTATCAACTGCAGCATTATTTATTTATTTATTTATTTATTTATTTATTTATTTATTTATTTATTTATTTATTTATTTATTTATTTATTTATTTATTTATTTATTTATTGAGAAATTGAAGATATCTGATCCCCTCACTGAATGCTTGGAGGCTGCCAATAGCTTCTCCATCACAAACAAAGGGATTACAAAGGAGCCTGGGTCTGTTTCTGCTGTGGGAGCGGGAATTGGAAATGTTTGATTTCCAAAATGTTCTGAAGCTGAGGATGTCGCCAGCCTCAAAGGCAATGTGCTACCTTACTTGATTTCTGCCATGTCCCATCACTTCTTCAGTTTCAAGATGTAGACAGTGCCTTTATGGGATATATATTTTTTACTTTTTCAATGACTGTGCAACTAAATACAGACTTCCGAAATAATTAGGGAAATCGCTCAGTGAAACCCTATATATGTCTAAGGAGAAATATGCTTCACTGGACTCAGTAAAGTCCAGGAAACACCTGAACATTCATGGACTTCACAGGTGATCCTGACCCAGCACGTTATGGGGCAGGAGTCAAAGCCACGACGTTTAATCAAAATTAGAAACCTTTTGGCCTTCGTACTATGTGATTTAAGAGAGATAAATCTTTATTGTCATTGTCCCCTTGCAGGAACAACAAAATTTCTCGGTTGCTATATATCAACTCGAATAAGGCATACCCCTTAATTTAAAACAGCTACAGAAACACCAATTAAAATAGTACCATTCAGTACAATTTAAAAATTTAAGAACTTTAAAATTTCAAAAAATTTAAAATTTCAACATTCTAAAATCCTAAAAATTAAAAATCTAAAAAATTAAAATAAGATAAGATGCAGACATCATTTAACACACGTCAAGCTTTCAGAAGTTCCAAATATTCAACTTCCACAACCAAGTTTAAAAAATTCCTCTCTTTCAAGGGAACCAGGTTCTACCGAGATTTGAACTCGGATCGCTGGATTCAAAGTCCAGAGTGCTAACCATTACACCATAGAACCAAGCAATAGCTTGTCTTCCTGAAAAGTTGCCTAATAGCACGTCTCTCCATTCCACCATACCTTTCAAGTTCAGTTCTGCTTATGGCGTGTTTCTTCTTTTTTAACCCTATATATGCGGGGTGGGAGGAGGAGAGGATATAAAACCTGTAGCCTGGTGCGACAAGATTTCCGATTCAATGATAACGTTTCCAGATCTTGCAAGGAAATAATATTCCTTCCCCCCCCCGTTTAAAATGAATTTTAAGAAAGGGTGTAGCAAGGGAAGGAATACGTGTTTTTTTTAATAAAGAAAAAAGATCAGATTTTTTTTAAAAAAAAAATTATAATGTACCTAGACAGGCGTTCTGTGATGCACAGCATAATATATGCACGAATTACGCCCAGATAGTACCGTGTATAGCTTTTCCGCTTCCCCATTCCCGGATAAACTGCTGCAAACTCTAACTGCATATGGGTAGGTTTCTTAGCAATTTTTTTAAAAAAGGTCTTAAACCTTTTAAACCAGCTCCTGCCAACCTAGCAGTTTGAAAGCAAGAAATTGCAAGTAGATAAATAGGGACCACTTCGGAAGGTAACAGCGTTCCGTGCGCTTCGGTGTCTAGTCATGCCTGCCACATGACTACGGAAACGTCTGCAGAAGCAGACAACGCTGGCTCTTCGGGTTTGAAATAGAGATGAGCACTGCACCCTAGAGTCGGATACGACTGGCTTTCGAGTAAGGGAAACCTTTACCTTTACCTTAAACCTGTTCCATTATGTAAAACCTGAACAGCACGAAAGAGAACAAAGGAACTTTCCTTCTATTTTCTCATCCTAACCTAGCTGCTTCCGTTTATTTTTCGGATATTGGAAGATTAAAAATAAACTATATCCCCGGTGTAACAAAATGTACCCTTGCGAAAGGTTCCACCGAGATTTGAACTCGGATCGCTGGATTCAGAGTCCAGAGTGCTAACCATTACACCATGGAACCAGCTGGCTGAGGGAGAGCCATCTGTTTCGCATTTATTTATTCACTCCAATGCACAACCGCGCGCCCTACAAAAACTGGCATAAGGCTGAGACAATCTTCTTTAATCTTCTTCAGATTAAATTAACTTGCTTTTCTGAATAAGGATTCTTTACAAGATGTAGTTCAGCACCGTAAACACAAAAAACAAAAAACCTTCCGCTATTTTAAAAGCGTTTTAAAAAGCAGCCCTTTCGGAAGGGAGTTTGTGAGGGGAAACTGTGTAGTTGTTCTGAAGGGAGGAGGAAAGACTTCTAGGCCTCATTCCAAGCCCACGTAAATTGGAGCCACCACTACCCTGGGCTGTATTGAGTCTGATCCCACTTCCACCTTGGAGATGTGTAAACCGTGCTTTCTCCAGCTGGGTTTACACATCTCCAGGGTGGAAGTGGGGTCAGACTCAACACAGCCCCATTGGATTCAATAGGAAAAACCACAAGGCTTTCCCCCCTTAACACCCCTTTTTTGCCACTGTATCTTTAGCCAATTTGTTAACGCTTTTCTCTCTCTGACCGAATAATATGGTCCCTAATTCTAAACGAGGCAATTTCAGTATTTTCACAATAGGTAATCCCATTATCACTCCTGCCAACCTAGCAGTACGAAAGCAAGAAATTGCAAGTAGATAAACAGGGACCACTTAAGTGGGAAGGTAAACAGTGTTCCATGCACTCCAGTGTTTAGGCACGGGAACGCCTGCAAACGAAGAAGCTCTTTAGCTGTAAACAGAGATGAGCACTGAACCCTAGAATTTGATACGACTGGCTTTTGAGCAAGGGCAACCTTTACCTTTAATCCCGTTATTAGTCTTTTTGATGTGACTGCTTGGATTTGACACTTGTAATTGGGAAATTCCAGACCAGGGTCTTCTGTCGGGGAAACCTGTAGTGGTGGTGGTTCGAAGTGGACGGTCCAGGAAAGCTCACACTTAAATACAGGAGTTAGTCTTTACGGTGCCACAACATTTTTTGTTATTTTTTAAAAATGCTGGTCCATTTTGTTTACACTCAGATATGCTTGCACAGACTGCATGGCTACCACTTAAAACATTTCAGAATCTATTCTGTGAAGTTCACACGACAAATTTTAAGTTGTCACCTTCACCTTGGGGGAAGCTAAGATACAATAGATTTTTTCAAGTCTATTGCCCTCACCTCTCAACCACCCCATCTATGCTGAGACTTAAATCAGTTATACCAGGAAAAGAACAGCAACCCTCAATAGCAAAATCTTGACCAATGCAGGATTCCAACTCACTTATGTGCTGCACAATTCTATCTCAATCACCTACCCCAGTGCAAGCCAGCAGCTCTTTGGAAAAATCTCCTTTCTGTCACTGCTATCATTTTGGGGGAAATGTTTATGGTCACTGCTTCCCCTGAGAGTCTAAAATACAATGAGGGTGGGATTCATACCCACGTGTGCAGAACACAATGGATTTCAAGTCCATCATCTTTACCACTCGTCCACCTCATCTTATGTCCATCTTAATGGTAGGACCTCACATTTCTGAGCCACTTTGTTTAGTGTTTGGGAATCAAGACAATGGAAACGGCTGTAAGCTAGCCTAACACATCTTTATTGCATAGAGTACAGTACGAACATGTGGTAATGGCGGACAAACAGCTCTTTTTATACGGTGGCTCTCTAATTGAATCTGGCTCTTCGACAGGCATTGGCTGCTGTCCAAGTGACATCATCCTTGGTCACGCCTTTCTTGTCCAGGTGAGGTGAGCGCGGGAATCTTTCCCGCGCGGCTGAAGGCATTTGAGTAATGTGAACCATGTGAGCTGGGCGCTCGCTATTGCCCCCGGTGGCCACTAGCTCGCGTCCTCATACAGAAGGTTACAGTGTTACCTGTACCCATTCATGTGGTTACAAATACATTCAACACACTACATTCAGTACACAACATCCCTCCCCCCTAAGATGGGACAAAGTCCCTTAACCAAACTGGTTTCCTGCATGTGCGTTTTGGCCGTGCGGCCGTTATGCTTGACTCGGCCATGCCCCCTCGTCTGTGTCCTCCTGGTTCTTGTCCTGCAATTGGAGAGGATGACTCGTTAGTGACTCGCCGCGGGCTTGCCGCCTTGGGATGGCCAGGAGAAGGGGGAGGAAGGGTTCCCGACGTGGATGTGGACAAACCGGGGGCACTAGGGGCTAAAGAAAAACCCCGCTCTTCGCTTGGACGGGTGGGGGAACACTCCGAAACCCCCCCCCCGGTTTGATAACTCAAAATCTAATTCAGGGGCAACAGTGGCAAACTCATTTCCCTCCTTCGAGGGGCTGGGTAGAACTACAGGGGCAAACTCGTTCCTCTCTTTCAAGGGACTGGATAGAGCTGGCATATGAAAAGGATATGAGTTTGACCCTAAGCTTCCCCCCCCCCCTGTTTGGGACTGTTGCCCTACGTTTTCTCCCCCTTGGTCTAAACGGGTGGAGGAGAACCCTAACGCTGAGCGTTGCTGATGATCCCCTCTGTCCGGCCCCCCAATCACTCGGTGCCTAAGTTGGTCAGCGTGCCTTCTCCAGAGGAGACCCGTGTTGGTCTCGACACAGAATGAGACTGGTCCTGTTTGATTAATGACTACCCCCGGCACCCATGCTGGCCCAGTGGTGGCGTAGTTTCTGCAATGAACAGGCTCTCCTATCTGAAAATTTTTGGTGGGGCTGTGCTCAATATTTCTTCCTCTATCCTCGACCCGGGTGGGATCCAACCTAGTTAATAATGAGTGTAGCTTCCTCTTCATGAGGAGTTCCGCGGGAGAGTATCCCGACGCCAATGGCGTCACTCGATATGCCAACAGAAACTGGCAGAGCTGCCGGTCCAGATCCCCGGGACCCATGCGCCGCAGCCCTTCCTTCATTGTGCGCACCAGACGTTCCGCCTGGCCATTTGTTGCAGGGTGAAAAGGGGCTGAGGTAATGTGCCGAATGGCGTTGGACTCTAAGAACGCCTGGAACTCGGCTGACGTGAAACAACTCGCATTGTCACTAATTATGACGTCAGGTATCCCGAACGTGCATATCAGTTTGCGCAGCTGTTTTATAGTCCCCGCCGATGAGGTGTTGCGCATTGGAATTACCTCCAACCACTTGGAGTATGCGTCCACCACAAGTAGAAAAAATGAACCCCTGAATGGCCCTGCGAAGTCTATGTGGAGGCGGGACCACGGTCCCCTAGCCGTGTCCCATTCTCTGTGTGGAAGGCGGGACTCCTCAGGCCGAGAGCTCTGGCAACTTTCGCAGGTGTTCACCATGTGTTCAATGTCTGCATCTAGCTGAGGCCACCAGAAGTAGCTTCTGGCCAGCGCCTTAGAGCGCACAATCCCTGGGTGGCTGACATGTAAAAGCCGTAGCACCCTTGCTCTTAATGCCTGTGGGACCACCACCCTCTCCCCCCACAACAGACACCCCCTTTCTGCGGACAACTCAACCCTCTTCCTGAAAAATGCCGCAAACTCGTCTGCGGGGGGAGCTGCGGGCCACCCCTTCTGTACCCAGGATCTCACAAGGGCTAACGTTTTATCCTTGGCCGTTTCGGCAGCAATTTCCTTGGGCAAAATGGGGGGTGCATCTAGGGCTTCAATGAGGAGGACTTGGCTATCCTGTTCTACCTCACACTTTGGGTCCCCCAGGTGGGGCAGAGGATACCTTGAAAGGGCGTCCACGTGGCTTATCTCTTTCCCGGGACGGTACTCTAACGCCCCCCTGTATGCATTCAGAAAAATCGCCCACCTAAGCATCCTGGGGGAGAGGATCTGTGGAGTGGGCTTGTCTGAGGTGAAGATACCCAACAGCGGCTTGTGATCGGTGACAATGGTGAATGGGCGACCATACAGAAAATCATGGAACTTCTTTGTGCCCGCAACAATGGCAAGAGCCTCCCTATCTGTTTGGGCGTAATTTCGTTCTGCCTTGGACAATGATCTCGAGTAGAATGCAACTGGGGCTTCTGGCCCCCCCTCTAGCACGTGGCACAGGACCGCCCCCACCCCCACTGGTGAGGCGTCGCAGACCAAGACTACCGGCTTCTTTGGGTCGAAATGGGTTAGAATAGCCTCCGAGGAGAGGAATTGCTTGAGTTCCCTGAAAGCCCGCTCCTGCTTCTCCCCCCACCGCCAAACCGCATCCTTCTTCAGCAGCCCATGCAGGGGCTCTGCAATCGTCGCTTTCCTGGGCAGGAAGGAATGGTAAAAATTCAGCAGCCCCAGGAAAGACTGCAGCTCCGGTTTCGCGGTGGGGCGAGGAGCGTTTCGAATGGCTGAGACTTTGGACTCAGCGGGTTTCACCCCCTCAGAAGTTATGCGGAACCCCAGAAACTCCACCTCCCTGGCCAGAAACACACATTTGTCCCTCCGCAACCTCAACCCCGCGGATTCGAAGGCTGTGAGGACCTTATCTAGTCTCTGGGCCAGTTCTGCTTCGCTCTCCCCAGATATCAATATGTCATCGAAAAATGGCAAGACCCCCGGTAATTTCTTTAACAAACCTTCCACAAGAGACTGAAATAACCCCGGCGCCGAGTTCACGCCAAACTGTAGGCGCGTCACCTTGAATGCCCCCTTGTGAGTTACAATGGTCTGCGCAGCAGCTGTGGCTGGGGTTACTGGAAGCTGCTGGTACGCCTGCGCCAGATCTAGTTTAGCAAAAACTTTTCCCCCATGTAAAGTGGCCAGTAGATGGCTAACTACCGGCACCAGATAGGCATTAGGGCGGATCGCCTTGTTAATTGTACACTTGTAGTCAGCGCAAATCCGCACTTCCCCATTTGCTTTCAATACTGTAACAATAGGAGTCTCCCACTCTGCAGAGTCCACCGGCACTAAAATCCCTTGCCCCACTAATTTGTCCAGTTCCGCCTCAATTTTGTCCTTGAGGGCGAATGGAACTTGACGTGGTTTTAGTCTCATTGGGCAGACCTCCGGGTCCAGGTCGAAGGAAACTGGGGGCCCCTTGTACTTCCCGAGTCCCTTCTTGAATACCTCTGCGTGTGCGTCACACACTGCCTGAATCTCATTCCCCCCGATGGCATGGACGCCACCAATGAAGATGTCCAGGGGTTTGAACCATTGTGTCCCCAAGAGATTACACCCCCCATTTTTTAGAACTACCAGGGGGAGTTTCCTTCGGAGTCCCTTGTACCGTGTCTCGAAGTCCCCAATCCCCAATACTGGAATCGCATTTCCCTGCACATCTTTTAAGTTCGCCCCCATCTCCTTGAGTTTGGGTCGCTCCTTGGGGGGAATCCGCAAAAATTCCTTATGGGAAATGAGGGAGTAAACAGACCCCGAGTCTATCTCCATCTTAACAGGGACCCCTTGCAACAGTACCTCAGCATAAAAACGTGGTTGCCCTAGAGGCACGCTGTGGACGGCCACGTCGTCTTCCGCATGCACTCGCAGGCACACGTGGTTCCCCTCTGGGTCGTCGCCGCCATCGCCGACTCTGCCGACGCCATCCCGGCTGCTCGAGGCGCGCTTACTCTCTTCCCGGCGTTGCTTGCAGACCCTGCCGATGTGGCCCTTCCGCCCACAGTTGTGGCACTCAGCTTTCCGGAATGGACATTTGCTCCTCTCGTGGGACGCTCCGCACCCATCGCAGCGCCGCCCCCCCTTCCCCTTCTTCTCGCTCAGCCCTTTCCTGACCTTCCGGACCCCCTCATCTTCGCTGGAGCCTGGGGTGGCAGAAGCCTCTGAGGATGTGGGCGAGCGTGGGGCAGGGGTCGCCCTCCAGGCCGCCTGGACGGCGGATGCAGCTGCCTCGACTGGTGGGGGCTTTGCCTTGAGAAGCTTGTACCCGGCCCACGTGGATTCAGCTGCTAGAGCCTCTTGTAGTACCTCTTTAAAAGTGAGGTCGTGGCCTCGGTTCATGAGTTTCCTCTGGGTCTCCCCGTCTCTCATCCCGCAGAGCATCCTGTCCCTTAGGGCCACGTCTAGAATTTCCCGCCATTCGCATGGGGTTGCCAAAACGCGGAGGGCCGCTGCATACTCGGATATTGACTCACCCGGTTTTTGGTCCCTCCTCGCAAAAGTGGCCCTGGCAGAGAAGAAGGATACCTTGGGCTTGAAATGATTCCGCAGAACCCCCAGAATTTCCGTCACCGAAACCTGGTCCACCTCTCGTGGTGCCACCAGATCCATCAGTGCTTGCACGGCGTGGAACCCGAGCATCGTGATGAGAAGACCCTTCTTCTTCCCAGCGTCGGTGATGCCCGCATACGCCACCGTACTCTTGAAATGCATTTCAAACCAGTCCCATCGCTCGGGATGGGTCACGTCGAAAACTGGCTTCTGTGATATTGTCTTGTCCCCGTGGGAATCCATATCCCACCTTCGTCGCCAATTTAGTGTTTGGGAATCAAGACAATGGAAACGGCTGTAAGCTAGCCTAACACATCTTTATTGCATAGAGTACAGTACGAACATGTGGTAATGGCGGACAAACAGCTCTTTTTATACGGTGGCTCTCTAATTGAATCTGGCTCTTCGACAGGCATTGGCTGCTGTCCAAGTGACGTCATCCTTGGTCACGCCTTTCTTGTCCAGGTGAGGTGAGCGCGGGAATCTTTCCCGCGCGGCTGAAGGCATTTGAGTAATGTGAACCATGTGAGCTGGGCGCTCGCTATTGCCCCCGGTGGCCACTAGCTTGCGTCCTCATACAGAAGGTTACAGTGTTACCTGTACCCATTCATGTGGTTACAAATACATTCAACACACTACATTCAGTACACAACACTTTGTCACCTGAAAACTCTCTAAAGGGACCAGTTCATAGGTTTCTTTAAACATAAATGAAACAGCCAAAGAGGTTTTGAATAGATTTTTTCAACAAGATATAACATAATATATGCATATATTGATGCCTGAATCCATGCAGATTCAAGGACCCTAATTAACAATTCAACCAGACATATACTTTTTGACAAACTACACACATGTGGCCCAGAAAGGGTGAAGACTTTTCATGTCTTTATCTTGGCATTGCATATTTTTGAAGTGTTCAGAAATGTACAGTCACATAAGTCTACTCCACTTAGATAAATGACACAGTACTTTCGTGTAACTGTCTTTTCATAAAGTGGCTTTCTCCAGGCCACACTATAGATCAGCACAATTAATTAAAATAGTTATGCAAGCTGCATTGTGAACTTTAACTGCATACATTAATTCCCCGATTTACATATGCCTCGAGTTACATAAAATTTGATTTACATAATTTTTTTTGCTAAACCCAATTCCCGATTTACACGATTTCCTATGAGTTTGCTTCGAGTTATGTAAAAATTCATCTCCCTATGGGTTTGCCTAGATTTACATAAAAATTTCATTTTTCCTATGAGTTTGCTTTGAGTTATGTAAAAAAAATTTTTTTTTCCTATGGGTTTGCTTCGAGTTACATAAAAAACCAATTTAAGCAAAAAGCCTACGGAACGGACTTTTTCCATAACTAGGGGTTTTACTGCACTTATTTTGATAAGGGGAAAGGGTTTAATAATTCATTTTAGCTGTTTTGAGGTCACAACTTTGTCATCTCTATTTATTTATTTCTTTGTGAACATCAAAGTACTAGCATCATTTGCCATAAGGTGGAATTGATTTATTTAGAACCCAGCTGTGAAAGATGTGCTTTAAAGTTTAAGACATTCTAAAGGTCCATGCGCTCCGGTGTCTAGTCATGCCTGCCACATGACCACGGAAACATCTGCAGAAGCAGACAGCGCTGGCTCTTCTGCTTTGAAACAGAGATGAGCACTGAACCCTAGAGTTGGATATGACTGGCCTTCGAGCAAGGGAAACCTTTACCTTTACTAAAGGTATCTTTTCCAGCTGAGCCATAACAACAAGGAACCTCAAGGGACTCAAACATTAGAGCTCAAAAATGTCAGATGGATTTCTTAGGTAGGAGTAAGATAAACTTTCTTCAGCTTCCCTTTGCACAACAGCGTTGCTTTGTCTAGCAGGGAAATTCTCAGTGGCTTCCAGGCGCTGTAATGTACTACCCTGAGAAGCCAGGTTGATTCCATCTCTCTTGTCATTCTGTCAACAGGTTAATACCTTCCTCTTTGGGCAGGCCTTTAGGCAATAAAGGTCTCACAAATGGTTTGTTTATTTGCTGACAGGCTTTTAATATGTTTTTGAAATGCTTTACAAAATAAAGTTTAATCTCGGTTCTAATTTAGCTGTATGTTTGTGGTGGCTCAAGCGGTTAAGACTCTGAACGCACTGACTGGAAGGTCGGAGTTCGATTTCCGGGTACTGCATGAAGGAGTGAGCTCCCGTCTCTGTCCCAGCTTCTGCCAACCTAGCAGTTTGAAAGAAAGAAATTGCAAGTAGATATATAGGGTCCACTTTCGTGGGAAGGTAAGCAGCATTCTGTGCACTCCGGTGTTGAGGCATGCCTCCCACATGTTCACAGAAATGTCTGCAAATGCAGACAGCATTGGCTCTTTGGCTATAACCAGAGATGAGCACCGAATCCTAGAGTCAAATACGACTGGCTTTCGAGCAAGGGCGACTTTTAACTTTAGTATGTTTCATTGTTTTAAAATATAATATTAATATTGTAGTAAGGAGGCCTATTTCAGCCCCCTTTGGCACAGAAAAAGAAGAAACATTGATTGCTTCACATTCGTATGTAATTGTGGCACAGGGGCCATGCCAATCTTGTTTGCATCATTCATCTTTAGGATATGTACTGGCAAAGCAAACACAATGCCAAGACTTATTTGGAAGCACTCAAATCAGTTGACACCCAAAGACAATTCACATCTCAAGTGAAGGGGAAATATGGTCAACATCCAAGCCTACTGCTTGGCCCCCATAAAGCCATTGAATTAAGCCCCTTCCCTTCATATCAAACAAATACAAGTACTGTAGGTCCTTATATGAGCTGAATATACTTATATGAGCTGAATATACCTGTTATGTATGTATGCATGCACGTTCATTATACTGTAAAGGCAAGAATGTAACCACTCCAGATACAAACGATACCAGCTGTAAAGGAACGCGAGCAGACAGCCCATAGAGGGCAGCTGCGAGCGTTCAGCCTCACATGGTTCACATTGCTCAATCACGGACAGCCGCGGGAAAACCTTCCCCGCATTCAGCAGCAGAAGAAAGAGGCGTGCCTGGGCGAGGCCACGCCGGTAGCAGCCAATGAGCTACCGTGCTACAAGATTCAAATGTAGAGAGCTACTGTATATATTGAGATGTATCACCGCCATTACCTCATGCTTCACTGGAACCTCATGCAATAAACCTGTGTTAAACCAGCCTTTCGGTTGTCCGGTTGTCTTTGGTCCCATACACCAAATTGGCGACGAAGGTGGGATATGGCTGCCCACGGGACCAAGACATGCGCCGGCTACGAGATCAAGAAGCCGGGAGACTTGGAGCTGTTTGAGATAGACTTCAACGCAGCGCTGGTGGAGCTCGAAGTCTCCGATGAGGCAAAAAAGAGGGCCATTTTCGTCCGCATGCTCGGACACGAGACCAAGAGGACCTTGGTGGACCTGATCGCGCCGAGGAAGGTGGGCGACCTCAAAGCTACAGAGCTCCTGGCGGCGTTGCGCGCCCATCTCCGGCCAGCAATAGCGATGTTCCCCGCTCGGAGCGCGTTCTGGAGGCGAGTCCAGGCACCCGGGGAATCGGTCGAGGAGTTCGCCGCAGCCCTGCGGTTGGCCGCCGGCCCATGCAAGTGGGAGCTCCCCGACATCACCCTCCGGGACTGCCTGCTCTGCGGTCTGAGGGACACAGAGACTCAGCGTGCGCTGATGAAAAGGGAGCCGCCTCCCACGTGGCAACAAGTCCTCGACACGGCACAGGCCGCGGAGGCCACTACTGCCGGGGTGCACGAGCTTCAGGACTGGCGCCCGAAGCCCGCAAAGGCAGAGAGCTCGGTGCGCGCGGCCTGGCGAGTTTCGAACTCGTCTGCGGAGAGCGGCGACGACGAGGACGTCCGGAGGGTCCAGAGAGAGGGCCGGCGCTGCGACGGCTGCGGCGCCGCCCACGCCCGTGCCAAATGCCCGTTCCGCAAGGCCGAGTGCCACAACTGCGGCCGGCGCGGGCACATCGCCAAGGTCTGCCGGAAACGGCGCGAGGCCACCAGGAGTTCTCCAGACCGCTCGGCGAGGCAGGACCGCACCACGAGGCAGGACCGCACCACGAGGCCAAAGGACGGCACCCGGACCACGAGGACGCGGGACGGAGTAGGGCGCATCTCCGACGACAGCGAGGACGACGCGCCGGTTTGCAGCGTTTCCACGGAGCACCCCCGTTACTTCGTTGAGGTAGTAATACAAGGGGCCCCTGTTAGAATGGAGGTGGACTCGGGTTCTTCATACTCCATTATTTCCCAGGGGGAGTTCATGAAAATCGCCCCCCGCATGCAGCCCAAGCTCAAGGCGTTGAGGGCCACACTGAAGGACGTGCAAGGGAACCGCATCCCAGTGTTGGGGGTTGGGAAGTTCCGGGTCCAGTTTAAAAAGCACACCGCAACGCTTCCCCTAGTCGTCCTCAAGGGAGGTAAATGCAGCCTCCTCGGGACTCAATGGTTCCAGCCCCTGGGGTTGTTCATTGGGGGGGTACACGCCGTGGAAGCACATGCCGCCGGGACTGATCCAATACAGAGCGTGTGCGACGCGCACCCCGAGGTTTTTAAAAAGGGGCTCGGGAAATTCAAGGGCCCCCCAGTGACTTTCGACCTGGACCCTGGAGTACGTCCAATCAGACTCAAACCGCGCAGAGTGCCCTTCACACTAAAGGACAAAATAGAGGCGGAGTTGGACAAATTAGTGGGCCAGGGGATTCTTGTTCCTGTTGATTCTGCGGAGTGGGAAACTCCAATTGTAACAGCGCTCAAGGCCAACGGGGAGGTCCGCATATGCGCTGATTACAAGTGCACCATCAATAAGGCGATCCGCCCTAATGCGTATCCGGTGCCGGTAGTCAGCCACTTGTTGGCCAGGTTACACGGGGGGAGGTGTTTCGCTAAACTCGACCTGGCCCAAGCCTACCAGCAACTCCCGGTGACCCCCGCCGCAGCTGCTGCGCAGACCATAGTCACCCACAAAGGGGCGTTCCAGGTATCGCGCCTACAATTCGGCGTGAATTCGGCGCCCGGGATCTTCCAGTCACTTGTGGAACGCCTCCTGAAGGGGTTAGAGGGGGTGTTACCCTACTTTGATGACGTATTGATTACAGGGGGGAGCCGGGCCGAATTAGCAACTAGGTTGGGAAAGGTCCTGACAATATTCGAAAAGGCGGGGTTGCGGTTGCGGAAAGACAAATGCGTCTTCTTCGCTACAGAGGTTGAGTTCCTAGGGTTCCGTGTCACTCCCGAGGGAATAAGGCCAGCCCAATCCAAGGTAGCCGCCATCAAGAAGGCCCCTCGCCCCACATCCAAGCCCGAGTTGCAGTCGTTCCTCGGACTGCTCAACTTCTACCACTCCTTCCTCCCGCGGAAGGCAGCCGTGGCAGAACCGCTACACAAATTGTTAAAAAAGGACGAGGCATGGAAGTGGGGCGACGACCAGGAGAAGGCTTTCAATGACCTGAAGCGACTCCTGGCATCAGATGCCGTACTGACCCACTTCAATCCCAAACGCCCAGTGGTCCTGATATGCGATGCATCCCCGGTGGGGGTGGGGGCGGTGTTATGCCACGTGCTGGAGAACGGTAGGGAGGCCCCGATAGCGTTCTACTCTAGGTCCTTGTCCCAAGCAGAGAGGAACTATGCTCAGACAGACAGAGAAGCACTAGCAATAATTGCGGGGACCAAGAAATTTCATGATTTTGTGTACGGCCGCCCCTTCACCATAGTGACTGACCATAAGCCTTTGTTAGGCATTTTCACCGCAGATAAGCCCACACCCCAAATCCTGTCCCCGAGAATGCTCAGGTGGGCCATTTTTCTCAACGCGTATCAGCACACGTTGGTATACCGGCCCGGGAGGGAGATCAGCCATGCCGACGCCCTGTCGAGGTCCCCCATTCCCCGGGATTGCTGCCACGTGGGCAAAGTAGAGAGGGACCATCAGGTCTTAATGATAGAGGTTTTAGACTCCCCTCCAGTAGTACCGGCCGACATCGCCAAAGCGACAGGCAAGGACAAAACGCTGGCCACAGTCTGCTCCTGGGTACAGAAAGGGTGGCCCGTGTCTTCCCCAGCAGCGGAATTCGACACGTTTTTCAAAAAGAAACTAGAGTTGTCCCTAGAGAGGGGTTGCCTCTTGTGGGGACAGCGGGTAGTAATCCCCACGCCTCTCCGGCCGAGGGTGCTTAAACTGCTGCACGTCAGCCACCCGGGGATCGTCCGCTCAAAGGCGCTGGCCCGCAGTTACTTTTGGTGGCCCCAGCTAGACGCCGACATCGAACACATGGTCGGCACTTGCGAAGTGTGCCAAAGCTCAAGGCCAGAAGAGGCTCGCTCGCCACCTAGGGAGTGGGACACGGCAAGGGGGCCCTGGTCCCGGGTACATGTAGACTTTGCTGGCCCGTTCAGGGGGACGCTTTTCCTCCTCGTGGTGGACGCGTTCTCCAAGTGGTTGGAGGTCATTCCAGTCTCAAGCACCTCCTCGGCCACAACAATCAAACAGTTAAGGAGGGTCTTCTCCACGTTCGGTTTACCCGACACCCTCGTCAGCGATAACGCCAGCTGTTTCACGTCCGCCGAGTTCGGGGCATTCATGGAGCGAAACGCCATTCGGCACGTCACCTCTGCCCCCTTTCACCCGGCCACCAACGGCCAAGTAGAGCGCCTCGTGCGCACCACGAAAGACGCGCTACTGCGCATGGGCCCCGGAGACCTCGACCTGAAATTGTGCCAATTCCTGCTAAGATACAGGGTCACCCCACTAGCGTCAGGGTATTCCCCCGCAGAGCTGTTGATGCGCAGGAAGCTGGCCACGGGAATCTCCAAGCTAGACCCCACGAGAGTAGAGGACAAAGGGCGGAACATAGGGGTGGAACCCACAAAGAGTTTCAGCGTAGGCGCCCCGGTGCATTGCAGGAACTACGCCAGCGCGGGGCCAGCCTGGGTGCCGGGCACCGTAGTAGAACAAACCGGCCCCGTCTCATACCGCGTAGAAACCAGTACAGGCTTCCTGTGGAGGCGACACGTGGACCAACTCAGGCGCAGGGTCCCCGGAGAGCAGGACGGAGACGAGAATAGCATCGAATCAGCGTTAGGGTACTCCCCCACCCGCTTAACCCAAGGGGGAGGAAAAGGGGAGCATGGGTCCCCACCAAGGGGGGAGGAAAGGGAATCGATCCACAGAAATCTTTTGCGGGAGTCCCCGAAGAAATGGAAGAGCCCCGACCACACACATACCCCGCGGGAGTTTCCCCGAAACACAGATGCCCATAGAAGTTTAGACGTTGATTTGCAGTACCAGGGGGAGTTAGCGGAGTGGTCCCCCACCCGTCCTAGCTAAAAGAGGGGTTTCAGTTCAGCCCCTGGTACCTCCAGTCCCAGTAGCCCCTGTGAGTTAGAATGCGATATAGCGCCACTTTCCCGGAGACCGACACCCCCAAGACGGGAGGCATCAGCGAGTCCGCCCACCACAGTCTCAAGGTCCCCCGAGCAGGGATCAGAAGGTAGCCGAACCACAAGGGCGACCTCATCGGTTCCGCGGTTCACAATAGGAGGGTCCCCGGGGTCAGAGAGCAACAGGCAGGGGTTCACCTCCCAACTATTCATTCCCTTCCCATCCCCGGGCGCGAGGCAGGCACGGACGCCCCACAGAGCCACTAACGAATCCCCGTTTCCCGTTGCAGGACAAGCACCCGCGGAGTCAGGGATCACAGGCTCTCCAGTACTAGGTCAGACGCAAGCGCGTCCCAAGCGCACGTGCGGCAAGCCACAATGGTTGCGGGACTTCGTCCCATCCTAGGGGGGAGGGATGTTATGTATGTATGCATGCACGTTCATTATACTGTAAAGGCAAGAATGTAACCACTCCAGATACAAACGATACCAGCTGTAAAGGAACGCGAGCAGACAGCCCATAGAGGGCAGCTGCGAGCGTTCAGCCTCACATGGTTCACATTGCTCAATCACGGACAGCCGCGGGAAAACCTTCCCCGCATTCAGCAGCAGAAGAAAGAGGCGTGCCTGGGCGAGGCCACGCCGGTAGCAGCCAATGAGCTACCGTGCTACAAGATTCAAATGTAGAGAGCTACTGTATATATTGAGATGTATCACCGCCATTACCTCATGCTTCACTGGAACCTCATGCAATAAACCTGTGTTAAACCAGCCTTTCGGTTGTCCGGTTGTCTTTGGTCCCATACACCAAAATACCCGGGCGGGGAGAGGCCAGCCAGTCGCCCCGACGCGAGCCCTCCGAAGCCGGTCTCCACCATCGCCAGCCGGGCCGGTGAGGGAGGAGGAAGACCAGCCGGGCGGGGAGAGGCCAGCCAGTCGCCCCGACGCGAGCCCTCCGAAGCCGGTCTCCACCATCGCCAGCCGGGCCGGTGAGGGAGGAGGAAGACCAGCCGGGCGGGGAGAGGCCAGCCAGTCGCCCCGACGCGAGCCCTCCGAAGCCGGTCTCCACCATCGCCAGCCGGGCCGGTGAGGGAGGAGGAAGACCAGCCGGGCGGGGAGAGGCCAGCCAGTCGCCCCGACGCGAGCCCTCCGAAGCCGGTCTCCACCATCGCCAGCCGGGCCGGTGAGGGAGGAGGAAGACCAGCCGGGCGGGGAGAGGCCAGCCAGTCGCCCCGACGCGAGCCCTCCAAAGCCGGTCTCCACCATCGCCAGCCGGGCCGGTGAGGGAGGAGGAAGACCAGCCGGGCGGGGAGAGGCCAGCCAGTCGCCCCGACGCGAGCCCTCCGAAGCCGGTCTCCACCATCGCCAGCGAGGCCGGTGAGGGAGGAGGAAGACCAGCTGGGCGGGGAGAGGCCAGCCAGTCGCCCCGACGCGAGCCCTCCGAAGCCGGTCTCCACCATCGCCAGCCGGGCCGGTAAGGGAGGAGGAAGACCAGCCGGGCGGGGAGAGGCCAGCCAGTCGCCCCGACGCGAGCCCTTCCGATCCCGGACTCCACCATCTCCAGCCTCCTGGCAACAACCAAGCGCCGAAGGAGAGGACCAACTGGCAGAAGGGAAGAAGGCAAAGGAGTTAAACCAGGGGGTGAGACTCAGAGCCCCATACAAAGGATAAGTAGTTAAATATGCAGAAATGTTGATGACTTAATATAGTAACTCACATAAAGACTTTAAAATGACTTAATATAACAACTGACATAGAGACTGTGTTTAAAGTGTGATAATATGCATGATAATATGTTGTTTAAAATGTTCTGCACTTTTAAAAATGTGATATGATGTATGATGTGAGGAAAAAATGGCGTAGACACCGGCAAACCACGCCACAAAGCTTGCCAAGAGAACCCTATTGACCAAAACAAAAGGCAAAACAAAGGGGCAGGCTAGGTGATACAGGATGCTTAACACCACAGAGTGGAGGAAGGGGAGGGACAGGAAAGGGGGAGGGGAAATGCAATGTTGCAAGGAGCAATACTGCATAGGGACATGGAATGTGAGATCAATGAACCAAGGTAAACTGGAAGTGGTAAAAAATGAGATGGTAAGAATAAGCATTGACATCTTGGGCATCAGTGAGCTAAAATGGACAGGGATGGGTGAATTCAGCTCTGGAAACCATCATATCTACTATTGTGGACAAGAAAACCTTAGAAGAAATGGAGTAGCCATAATTGTCAATAAGAGAGTAAGAAAAGCAGTAATGGGATATAACCTCAAAAATGACAGAATGATGTCAGTCAGAATTCAAGGCAAACCTTTCAATATCACTGTAATCCAAGTCTATGCACCAACCACTAGTGCAGATGAAGCCGCAGTGGACCAGTTCTATGAGGACCTAGAACACCTCATAGAACAGACACCAAGAAATGATGTCCAAAATATATTAGGAGACTGGAATGCCAAAGTAGGCAATCAAAAAGTGGAGGGAATAACAGGCAAGTTCGGTCTTGGAGTACAGAACGAAGCAGGGCAAAGATTGATAGACTTCTGCCAAGAGAACGCACTGGTCATAGCAAACACTCTCTTCCAGCAACACAAGAGGCGACTTTACACATGGACATCACCAGATGGCCAACACCGAAACCAAATTGACTACATACTCTGCAGCCAAAGATGGAGAACCTCCATACAATCAGCAAAAACAAGACCTGGAGCAGACTGTGGCTCAGATCACAACCTACTGATCGCAAAATTCAGGTTAAGACTAAAGAAAATAGGGAAAACAAGAAGACCAGACAGATATCACCTAGACAGCATCCCTAAAGAATACGCGGTGGAGGTGATGAACAGATTTAATGGCCTGGACGCAATAGACAGAGTGCCAGAAGAATTATGGACAGAGATAAAGGACATCATGCAGGAAGCAGCAAAGAAAACCATACCAAAAGAAAAGAAGCGTAAGAAAGCAAAATGGTTGTCTGATGAGGCTCTTAAAATAGCAGAGGAAAGAAGGAATGCAAAAGTCAAAAGAGAAAGAAAAAAATACAATCTTCTGAACACAGAATTTCAAAGAAAAGCAAGGAGAGATAAGGAAAACTACCTAAAAGAACAGTGCAAAGAAATGGAGGAAAACAACAAAAGAGGCAGGACTAGAGATCTCTTCAGAAAAATCGGGGAAATAAAGGGAACATTTAAAGCAAAAATGACCATGATAAGGGACAAAGACGGAAAAGAGCTAGCTGATGCAGAAGAGATAAAGAAAAGATGGAAAGAGTACACAGAGGAACTCTACAAAAAGGACCTCAACACTCCTGATAACCACAATGATGAAAAAACTGAACTCGAGCCAGACATCCTGGAGAGCGAAGTTATAAAGGCCCTAAAGAGCACTGCAAACAACAAAGCTAGTGGATATGATGGTATCCCAGTTGAATTCTTCAAAGCTCTAAAAGATGATGGCGTCAAATTACTGCATTCAATATGCCAGCAAATCTGGAAAACAAAACAGTGGCCACAGGATTGGAAAAGATCAGTATACGTCCCAATCCCAAAAAAGGGCAACGCCAAAGAATGCTCAAATTACCGAACAATTGCACTCATCCCACACGCCAGCAAGGTGATGCTCAAGATAATACAGGACAGACTTCAGCAACATGTGGAGAGAGAACTACCAGAGGTGCAGGCCGGTTTCAGAAGAGGCAGGGGGACTAGAGACCACATTGCCAACATACGTTGGATCATGGAGAAAACAAAGGAATATCAGAAACAAGTTTACTTTTGTTTCATTGATTACACTAAGGCATTTGACTGTGTGGACCACAACAAGATGTGGCAAGTAATTAAAGAGATGGGAATACCAGAGCACCTCATATGCCTCCTGAGAAATCTGTACATGAACCAAGAAGCAACAGTTAGGACAGAACACGGAATGACAGAGTGGTTTGGAATAGGAAAAGGAGTAAGACAAGGCTGCATTTTATCACCCTGCTTATTCAATCTATACACAGAGCACATAATGCGCAGTGCAGGGATGGAGGAATCACAATATGGGATTAAAATTGCTGGGAGAAACATAAACAATCTGAGATATGCAGACGATACCACCCTAATGGCAGAAAGTGAGGAAGACCTAAAGAATCTCTTGATCGGTTTGAAGGAAGAGAGTGCAAAAGCTGGCTTGAGACTCAATATCAAGAAAACCAAGATAATGGCAACAGGTCCGATCAGTTCCTGGAAAATAGATGGGGAAGAAGTAGAAGCAGTGACAGATTTTACTTTCCTGGGATCAAAGATCACGGCAGATGGGGATTGCAGCCATGAAATAAAAAGGCGACTGATTCTTGGGAGACAAGCGATGAGAAACCTGGGGAACATAGTGAAAAGCAGAGACATCACACTGAAAACAAAAATTAGAATAGTCAAACCAATGGTATTCCCAGTGGTAATGTACGGATGCGAGAGCTGGACAATAAGGAAAGCTGAACGCAGAAGAATAGATGCCTTTGAAATGTGGTGCTGGAGGAGAGTTTTGAGGGTACCCTGGACAGCGAGGAGAACAAATAGGTCAATCTTAGAAGAAATCAACACTGACTGCTCATTGGAAGGGCTAATAGTAAAGACGAAGCTAAAGTACTTTGGACATCAAATGAGAAGGGAGGATTCACTTGAGAAGGTCCTGACGTTGGGAAAGGTGGAGGGCAAAAGAAGAAGGGGGAGGCCAAAGATGAGATGGCTAGATGGTATTGTAGACACAATGGGCACAGAACTGGGAGTGCTGAGGGGGATGGTGGAGGACAGAGGCGCCTGGAGAACAATGGTCCATAGGGTCGCAAAGAGTCGGAACCGACTGTGCGACTGAACAACAACAACAATACTTTTTTTTACCAGACAATGAAGGTGGGAGGACCCAATGCCAAAGAGAGGAGAAGAGTATGGGTCAGTAGACAGGGTTATCTGTGTTTGCTGTGTCCCAAGAACCTACATTGTGAAACCAAAAAAGTCATTGAAAAATTTGAACTCATTTGTGCAGCTCAATGGGTTTCATGTTTCATGCCTTCCTCTTGCAGCCTCAGTCACTCTTCATCCATGCATGTCAGTTACATGATTAATCTAAGCAGTTGAATAGGAACAGATCACAGACTTGGCTATTAAGATAATAATGGGCTCTGTTTTCTCTGGCTTTTGTTACACCTCATAGGACCAGAGTGTTGGGTGGCGGTAAATAACCTGAGTTCCTAAAGGGGCCAACAGCTATGAGTGGATGAACCCCTTTAGATGGGGTGATGGTCCCCATCAGTGCAGGAAATGCCACTGGAAACCATCATATTGAGCTCAACCACTTTGGTGTCTGTTCCAGGAGACATAGAAGGAGTCGCAGTATGGACTAACACAGGTTTATTGGTTGATGATCAGAACGAACATGTGGTAATGGCGGAGGTATCTCACATTATATACAGTGGTACAACACATTTGAACTTGGCTGCATGGTAGCTCATTGGCTGCTACCGGCGTGACGTCATCCGGGTCACGCCCATCTTCGGTGGTGGATCAGCAGTAGTTGTTTGCTGCGGGACGTTCCCGTGGCTGCAGGTGATTTGAGGAATGATGACCATGTGAGTTGAACACTCGCAGCTGCCCTCTAAAGGCAGCTTGCTCGCGTTCCTTTAACAGCTGGGTTACATTGTGATTGTGGCTGGGTTACATTAATACATTTCTTAAAGCAACATTGTACATTCATATGAAGCAGCATTGTACATACACAACATCCCTCCCCCCTAGGATGGGACGAAGTCCCTCAACCATTGTGGCTTGCCGCACGTGCGCCTGGGGTGAGCGGCCGCTTGGCCTAACACAGGGGAGCCTGGCTCTGCAACGGAAAGGGGGGACTCGTTAGTGGCTCGGTGTGGGCTCTGTGGTAACCTTGCATTGGGGGACGGGAATGGAATGAACAGTTGGGACGTGAACTCCTGCCTGCCGTTTGAGGAGCTAGGGGTCCCCCCAGCACGAATCTTGGGACCGACGAAGAGACCCTCGTGGTCTCGCCACCCCCTGTTCCCTGCCTGGGAGTTCCGGGAGCTGTGGTGGTTGGACTCCCCCCCAACGCCTGCCTTGGGGGTGTTGGTCTCCGGGGAGCTGGAGCTATGGTATATTCTAACACAAAAGGACTGGGGGGACTGGAGGTACCAGGGGCTGAACTGAAACCCCTCTTCTCGCTAGGACGGGTGGGGGACCACTCCGCTACATCCCCCTGGTACCGTAACTCATAATCGTCAAACTGATCCCTCTCTTTCAAAGTATCCTCCTCTGTGGCTGAGAACCGAGGATATGCATTTGTATCCCCGGTTTCCGCCGTGTCTCCCCCTTGGGTAATGCGGGTGGGGGAGGACCCTAACGCTGAATCCCCGTCACTAGTGACCCGCCTTCTGAGTTGGTCGGCGTGCCTCCTCCAGAGTAGACCCGAGCTAGTCTCAACCCTGTAGGACACTGGTCCCGTCTGCTCGATGACTGTCCCTGGGACCCACGCCGGCCCTGACGCCGCGTAGTTCCTGCAATGAACCGGGTCCCCTGCCGAAAAACTTTTGGAGCTCCCTCCCCCTATATTTATGTTTCTCCCTTCATCCTCCACCCTGGACGGATCCATCCGGTCAAAAAGTGTTACCGGACGCCTCCTCATGAGGAGTTCGGCTGGGGAAAATCCTGAAGCTAAGGGGGTTGTCCTGTAGCAGATGAGGAACTGGCACAGATGCAGGTTCAACTCACCGGGACCCATGCGCCGCAGTGCGTCTTTCGTAGTGCGCACTTGGCGCTCTACCTGACCATTTGTGGCGGGGTGAAACGGGGCAGCGGTGATGTGCCTGATGGCGTTCCGCTCAATAAACGTCTTGAACTCTGCAGACGTGAAGGTACTAGCGTTATCGCTAACAAAGACGTCTGGCAGGCCGAAACAGGCAAAAAGCTTGCGCAACTGCTTGATGGTTGCGGCGGAGGAGGTGCTGTTCATAGGGATTACCTCCAACCACTTGGAATAGGAGTCGACTACCAATAGAAACATGGATCCGCGAAAAGGGCCAGCGAAGTCAACATGGATCCGGGACCATGGCCCGCGGGCCGTATCCCATTCCCTATGGGGCAACCGGGACTCCTCAGGCCGAGAGCCCTGGCAGCTCTCGCACGTGCCCACTAAACGCTCTATGTCCCCGTCTATCTGGGGCCACCAAAAGAAACTCCTGGCCAGAGCCTTGGAGCGCACGATCCCGGGGTGACTGGTGTGCAATAGTCTCAGTACCTTGGCTCTCAGCTTCTCTGGGATAACTACTCGCTGGCCCCAGAGTAAGCAGCCCCTTTCCAGCGACAGCTCTACTCTGCGCCTAAAAAATGGTCTGAACTATTCATCGGGGGGAGTCGTGGGCCAGCCCTTCCTAACCCAGGAACTAACTTGGGCCAGCATCTTGTCGGCCGCCGTGGCTTTGGCGAGGTCGGCCGGGACAATGGGGGGCGAGTCGAGAGACTCGATCAGTAGGACTTGGTGATCCTGCTCTACCTCGCATGTGGGGTCCCCTACACTTGGGAGGGGAGATCGGGACAGTGCGTCCGCATGGGAGATCTCCTTCCCTGGGCGATATACCAGCTCATACTGGTAGGCGTTGAGGAAAATGGCCCAACGCAGCATTCTGGGGGATAGTATTTGCAGTGTGGGTTTGCCGGTAGTGAAGATCCCCAAAAGTGGTTTGTGATCGGTCACTACCGTAAACTCGCGGCCGTATAAAAAGTCATGGAACTTTTTCGTTCCGGCGATGATGGCTAGGGCCTCCCTATCAGTTTGCGCGTAATTGCGCTCAGCCTTTGAGAGGGACCTAGAGTAGTACGCTACCGGGGCTTCCCTCCCGCTTTCCAACACGTGGCACAGGACCGCCCCCACCCCCACTGGGGATGCATCACAGACTAAAACCACTGGTTTTTTCGGGTCAAAATGGGTCAGGACAGCGTCCGAAGACAGGAGTGACTTAAGCTCCTTGAATGCTCTCTCCTGCCTGTCCCCCCACCGCCAAGCCGCGTCCTTTTTTAGCAGGGCGTGCAGTGGCTCCGCGACCGATGCCTTCCGAGGCAGGAAGGTATGATAAAAATTTAGGAGCCCTAGAAATGACTGTAGCTCCGGTTTTGCGGTGGGGCGAGGGGCGTTCTTCACGGCTGCAGCCTTTGACTCAGAGGGTTTGATCCCGTCCGGGGTTACCTTAAAGCCTAGAAACTCAACCTCCCTCGCAAAGAATACGCATTTGTCCCTCCTCAGTCGAAGGCCTGCCGTCTCGAACACTGAAAGGACCCCATCTAGCCTCTTTGCCAACTCTAATTCACTCCCCGCCGTTATCAACACATCGTCGAAGTATGGGAGCACGCCTGGAAGCCCCTTTAAGAGGCGTTCCACGAGGGATTGGAAAATTCCGGGGGCCGAATTCACGCCAAACTGAAGGCGCGTTACCTTAAACGCCCCCTTGTGCGTCACTATCGTTTGCGCGGCGGCAGCAGCCGGGGTTACAGAGAGCTGCTGATACGCCTGAGCCAGATCTAACTTGGCAAAACACTTCCCCCCATGTAGCGTGGCCAGCAAGTGGCTGACCACGGGCACTGGATATGCGTTTGGCCGAATGGCCTTGTTAATGGTACATTTATAGTCTGCACAAATCCTGACTTCCCCGTTCGACTTAAGGGCTGTAACAATCGGCGTTTCCCACTCCGCCGAGTCAACTGGAACCAAAATCCCCTGCCCCACCAATTTGTCCAGTTCCGCCTCGATCTTGTCCTTTAGGGCGAAAGGCACCCTCCTTGGTTTGAGGCAGATGGGCCGGATTTCTGGGTCCAGCTCGAAGGAAACCGGGGCCCCTTGTATTTCCCGAGCCCCTTCTTGAAAACGTCCGGGTGCGCATTGCACACGTCTCGCATTGGGTCAGTCTTGATGGCGTTAATGCCGGACAGTTCGATTCCCAGGGGAGCAAACCACTGCGTTCCCAAAAGGCAGCACCTCCCCCCTTTGAGGACCACTAAGGGCAGTTTTTCAGAGTAGCCCTTGAACTTCACCTTGAAATTCCCCACCCCCAACATTGGGATCCCATTTCCCTGCACGTCCCGAAGGTGTGACCTCATGGCCCGCAGTTTGGGCCGCTTGTCTGGGGGAATACGCATGAACTCTTTTTGGGATAGGATGGAATAAGATGACCCCGAGTCTATCTCCATCCTCACTGGGACCCCTTGCAACAGTACCTCTACGAAAAACCGCCGGTGCTCCAGGCCCACGCGGTTCACGCCTTCCTCATCATAGCCGGCTGCGACCTTCCTGGTGCCGGTCGCCTTCCGCTGGTGCGTCTGGGGATGGCTGGAACTCCTCTTGTCCTCGACTCGCCCGCGCCTGCATACTCGGGTGATGTGCCCCTTTCGGCCGCAGTTGTGACACTCGGCCTTTCGAAACGGGCACCTCGTGCGGTCGTGGGACGCCCCACAACCGTCGCAACGGCGGTCCTGCCATTCTCGGGACTGCCACTTCTCACCACGCTTCTTGATCCTCTGGACATCGTCGTCCTCGCTGGAGTAGGGGTCCGCTGTTGTGGACGACTCCTCGGACGACGTTGGTGTGCCGGCGGGCGGCTTGGGGGCCCGCTAGGCCGTCTTCGCTGGTGTCCGCCGGGCCGCCTGTACTGGTGACTTGGCCCGCTCGGACGCGGCCCCTCGGGACTTGAACAGCCTCACCCCGCTCCTGGCCTCCTCGGCTGCTTGGGCCTCCCGCAGCACCTCGTTGAATGTGAGGCGTTGGTCGCGGGTCATCAGCCTCCTCTGCAGCTCCTCGTCCCTCAGACCACACAACATGCGGTCACGGAGGGCCTGGTCCAGGTCATCCCACTGGCAGTGGACCGCTGCAAGCCTGAGGGCCGCCACGTAGGCGGACACGGATTCGCCCGGTCGCTGGTCTCGCCTGTGGAACGCGACCCGTGCTGGGAAGATTGAGACGGGCGGCTGGAAATGCTCACCCAGTCTCTCCAGGATACGGTCGATGGGGACCTCGTCTACCTTCCGGGGGGCCACCAGGGTCATCAGGATCCGCAGCGTGGCCGGCCCCACTTGGGCCAGGAAGTGGGAGCGCATCTTCGCGTCGTCGTCGACGCCCGCGGCTTCCATCGTGTGCCGAAACTGGCACTCGTAGAGCTCCCATTGTTCAGGCTCGCTCACATCGAACTGGTATGCCTTGACCTTGGGATTCGCCATCGATCCCACCTTCGTCGCCAATTTGGTGTCTGTTCCAGGAGACATAGAAGGAGTCGCAGTATGGACTAACACAGGTTTATTGGTTGATGATCAGAACGAACATGTGGTAATGGTGGAGGTATCTCACATTATATACAGTGGTACAACACATTTGAACTTGGCTGCATGGTCGCTCATTGGCTGCTACCGGCGTGACGTCATCCGGGTCACGCCCATCTTCGGTGGTGGATCAGCAGTAGTTGTTTGCTGCGGGACGTTCCCGCGGCTGCAGGTGATTTGAGGAATGATGACCATGTGAGTTGAACACTCGCAGCTGCCCTCTAAAGGCAGCTTGCTCGCGTTCCTTTAACAGCTGGGTTACATTGTGATTGTGGCTGGGTTACATTAATACATTTCTTAAAGCAACATTGTACATTCATCTGAAGCAGCATTGTACATACACAACAACCACAAAACGAGCAGAGGAAGAACACTGATTCCCAACGATCATGGAGGTGGAAGAGGCCATGCCAGATGGACTGGCTGTGAAGGTGCACCTTGTCCATATTCTCAAAGCCGTGGCAGTCCATTGCAGTCCCAGTGTTAAATCCTGCATGTCTCATTTCACATGTGCAACAGGAGATGGCTCCAAGATCATCGTGTGTGGGCCATTTTATGGCGAGCTGGGATCCACCTTAAACAAATTCACGTCAGTGGCATTTTTCCTGCTTCAGGAAAAAATGCATTCTTGGATACGAGTTGCAGCCGCCATAGGACCAGATATACTGCAGATAGAAACACATACCCCACAAAAGTAGGTTATGCTCAGGAAAATGTCAACCGGGGCATGTTGGTATCAGTCTTTGCCTTATAAGTAAAGATTCCTCTACTTTTTCCAATGTAGATGAGTAGCTACCATTAGCTTTTATGGAGGAGGGGGAAGTGCAGTAGAAGACACAATGGTGGCACTATTGCAGAGGAGAGAAAATTATGCCAGTATTACTGACAGTGGTTGCTGTGGCACCTGCATTAGATATTTACAGTATAATATATAAACGGACACCCTTCCATTTTCAGCCTTCAGCAGGAGACAGAAAATAAATGCGATGGAAACAGTCGTAGCAAGGACTTTATTTATGCTGCTTTAAAGCAGGGTTGCAGGAAATCCTTTATGGGGAACACTATGAACATATTATTTCCATTTTTTAAACTATGCATGTGGTTTTCTTTGAAAATTTTCTAGTGGCAGTGCTTAAGTCGTCAATGTGTTCAAGGTGAAGGAGTCACTTTTTGAAGCAAGGAACATATAGCTCAAATTTAAGCCAATGAATTGAAGGAAAAGAAATGAAGAGGTAGTGGAGTCCGGGAAAACGACGAGGGCTTCTCTCCACCACCACCACCTGCCTCCTTCTGCTAAGGACAGAGAGACAAGCACACCTCTGTTGGGTCGCTATTTGTGCAATGACCTCTGGATGTTCTGCAGCAAACACAAACCTAGCGACAGCCATTGTTCAGGTTTGTCCTTTCTCTTCATACATACACTCAAACAATATTTTCAGAAAAGGTGCTTTCCCTCTTGCTTTGGTCAGACAATGTGAGAACCATATCTGTACAACTAAACATTTGAGAAATGATACAAGAGGAATCTGAAAACTGTCTCCTCCTTGTGCAAACAAATATTCGGCAGAGCCTTCCTTTTCTTGATAATACCCCAGCAGATAATGCTTTATGTGACATCTTGTCTGGTAAAGAGCTCTGAAGACTTTAACATCTTACTACACATTTTTGCGTCTTCCTGGTTGGCCTAACAAAGATGTTACCACAGTACAAATTATGACACTTTTGTTACAGCTGACATAGCTAGCTGTCTCTGCTTTTTGCTATGCTAATGTGCCACATGCTGGCGGAGTCAGTGCTTGGAACAGGATGGCACTACAAAAGATGCAGCAATAGACACGTGACCCGAAAATTGCCCCTAGTATGATTATGGTCTTGGATTAATATTTTCTAATTGCTTATCTCCTGTTGTCCATGCTAGGTACAGCTTGACAGTCTTCTATTCCAAGTTCCATCCTAACTGCTTTAAACATGACACTTTCTCTTGGTTTTACTATGTCTGTTGCACTGAATCTGTGGCAATGGTTTAATTACAAAGGAGTAACAGCCCTATACATTTCTGTGTCAGGCAGAGGGGTTGTAGACTTCATTATGGTGCCTTCCACTTTTGCCTCTATAATTTGAGTAATTTATTTTGATAAGTAGATACTGGTTATAGTCTGCTTATACCTCCGACTTTTGCATTGCTTTATGTCCACTGAGTGATACAGTATTACCTGTTCCTGTCATCATGAGATAATCAAATTGTGCTCTTTATTTTCCGTCTTTATAAGGTTGTTCCAGAATGAGATCTGAAAAGATATGGGATGCACTGATTCCTTTCTGCCAAAAGTCCTCTCTTCAGTACTTGCTTACTTCTTTGTGGCTAAACATTTTCAAAATTATGTCCTACTAAAAACACTGAACATAATCTTGTGGTTTACAACTTGACCGGGGGAGGGGGGGATACTTTCACAAAACCACAAAAATACCCAACATTGCCAAATCTCCTGTCTTCTGCTTCTTCTGAGAATTTCCTTTTTACACCAGATCAAGCCTGCTCAGTTATCAAATGAACACTATATATGAATGATAGCCAACCTTGGCACCCCTGGTGTTCTTCAACTTCAATTACCAAAAGCCAAAATCAGCATTCCTGCTGATCAGGGCTTCTGGGAATTGAAGTTCAAGAACAGCTGTAGTGCCAAGGTTCACCATCACTGCCATATACTCACTGCACTCAATTATAAAATGAACACCATACATTCTTGCCATATACTCCACCTCTTTTCAAATCTCCAGCAATTTCCCTAGTTCTTCCTGCACTCAGCTACCACATTATTATATCCCTCTTTCCACAACAGCTCTAAGCCAAAAAATCAACATGCAGAGCACCATGTCTTTGGGGAGTATGTGCCTTCTATTCCTACTTTTGAAACACCACAGGCATTTTCAATGACTTACAAGAAACCTTCGGGTTGTCCATTACTCAGATGTGCACCTTTAATTTTGGCTAGAAACACTAACTTTCCCAATTCCACTGCCCCCAAATCCTCAGTCATGTTTTGTCAATTTTTTTGGAATCATATGGTCTTCCCCTGCTTCAACCTTCTAAGTAAATCTACCCATAAAATACAGGCTTCTGGCAACTGTACAATTACTTTTCATTTCCTATTTTCAGCTTTTCTTTTACTCCAGCAGCAACAACAGCGAAAAATAACTCTGGAAAGAATGTTCGAATGTAGACTGCTGCCTTTGCAACGGGATTTGCCACAAACACTTCCTGTTTCTTCCTGGTCACTGTTCGCAGAATTTCTTCTGCTAACTCTGTTGGGTGGACACCATAGGCCAATTTTCTGAGAAGAACTGAAAAAGCAAATGCAGAGGAGAACATTAAACCAGGCTCTCCCATTATTGTTGTGTGTCATTTCTGGAAAAATTACTAGCTGCTTGCAGAGGTGCATCTCTGGTAAGATTCATATTACAGAGTACTACCTATGCTTCTGTTGTGTCCAGATTTGATGGTACAGGATGGGTTGAGGAACATATGGCTCTTCAGATGTTCTTGGTCTACAGTTCCCATCAGCTATAATCAGCACAACTAGTGGTGAGGACTTTGAGGAGCTGCATTTAGCAGCCTTTAGATGTCCATGTGTGATGCGTGTTAACCATACCTGTCAAGTTTTGGATTTGGAAATAAGGGAAACTTCCCAGTAAATAGGGGATACTTGACAGCTATGCTTATTCTTTGCTGCCCTCCAATGGCAGCAATAGGACATTGCAGTCTAATTAATACAGGATGACGGCAGTGAAAAGGGTAAAATAAGGGTTTTTCCTGGTCAATACGGAATACTTTACAACAGCCTATGGTCCTAACTGAAGGCTTTCTGAATATCTTTCTCAATTTTAAAGATCCGTGCCTTCCATTTTGCCAATAAGTCATTGGACCCAATCATTTTTGTTTCCACCCATAGATATTCTAATCTTACAAAATCTGTGTTTTTTTAAAAAACTTATTTTTGGGTGAAGCACAATTCATACTTAAGGGCCATGTAATCTCACTGCCTTGTAGTCCAGCTTCCCAAATACAATGGACCTGCTCAACACTTCCTCTTCCTCCTTTTATGGCACATTGTCCATGCCCACCTTAATTTTTGTGTTAATCTTACATTTCCACATGGAGGTTTCCCCGCTGCTAGGCTGTGGTTGAACTCTGTATGAGTGTATGAAGCTTGGAGTGACAGTACTGACACAAACATCAAATTCCTGCAATTCTGCTCTCAAGCAATCGAAGAACCCCAATGCAGCGTGCTTTGAAGCAGCATCTAGGAGTAAATGAGAAGTTGCCTCTTACGATGATTGTTGCACAGAAAAACGGTCAGACAGCCCTTCTGATATTTTATTTTTTCAGTCCTTATAATAGGGACTGTGGTGGCTCAGTGGTTAAGAAGCTCACCTTGTTAGCTGGAAGGCCGGCAAGTCAGAAGTTCAAGACCCGAGTACTGCATGACGGAATGAGCACCCGTCTCTGTCCCAGCTCCTGCCAACCTAGCAGTTCAAAAGCAAGAAATTGCAAGTAGATAAATAGGGACCACTTTGGTGGGAAAAGATCTTGGGGACATGAAAGGAGCCTTATTCGGCATACCCTGAGCGGAGTTCCTCCAGCAAATATCCTTTCAACCCAGAGAGCCCCTTTGTGTGCTTCTGACATTTTTAAAAAAAGTCCTTATAATATCTGACACTGTCTGAATAGCTCAGTTAGGCATCTGCCTGTGAAGCCAGAGGTTGGGAGTTCAAGTCCCCACTGTGCATTCCAGCAAAATCCATCTAGCTAGCCTTAGGCAAGCTACAGAGTCTCAGGATGCCCCTAGAAGGAAAGAATGATAAGACTTTTCTGACTGCTCTCTACCTAGGAAACTCTGAAAAGAGTCACCATAAGTCAGAACACAATAATGGTTATTATAATATTTTAAACACTGTTTTTCCAAATACAGAAAAATATTAACTAGCATTCTGAAAAGTTCTTTCTTTTAATCTGTTAGTTACCCCCAGCTAATACTATAGCCAGTTTTATAGTGAACATGCCCACTTCTGAGAAGCAACAACGATCCCATTACTTTCTCTGCAACATCAAATAGTGGCAGTATCTAAAGCTCCCCTTTTCTAGCTTTGTCAGATTACGCAGTTGTGTCCCTACTTGGACAGATGCTCTTTCATAACCAGTGATGCACTGCAAAAAGTTTTACTACCCCCATCCTGGGCGTGGCTATTTCTGTGGGCATGGCTAACTCTGTGCGCCACACCCACTTGGTCAGCCACACTGTGGCGTGGGATAAGGAGGTGGACGTGGTTGGCCAAGAGGGTGTGGCCTGGGGGAATTTCCGCTACCAGTTCCCGGGATCTGGTGGGAACCTGGAGCTGTACACTACTGTTCATAACCCTGAGCCACTCATTGGTAGTCTTGCAGATTGACCACTGTAATGCTCTGTAACATGGGGCTGCCCTTGTGTCTGATGTGGAGATTACGGGTCCAGAATGTAGACGTCAGTCTGGTGACAAGTGTAAAGAATTTCAATAAGGTTTCCCCAGTCTTGGCAGGATTGCACTGGCTTCTTGTTCTCTACCATGTCAGGTACAAGGCATTAGATTAGTATTATCATATAAAGCCCTATGCAGTTTAGGATCTTATTATCTGTTAGAGCATCTCTCCCTCTGAACAACTCCCCACATCACCCACTCATCACAATCGGAGCATCTCCAGGTACCAACCCTGAGGATGGCTACAAAGTCTATGACTAGAGATAGAGCCTTCTCAGTGATGGCACCATTGCTTTGGAATGCACCTCCGGTGGAGCTGTGCCAGCCTCCATCCTTGGACATCTTACAAAACAACTTAAAAACTTCTTTAAGCAAGCCTTTAAGAATATTAGATCTCTGACAATAAGTTAGCTGGTCAGCTGACTTCACTTGCCCTCAATCGCCTGGCATTTTATCTTTTCGGGTATTTATTCTGTTGTTTATTTTATTTGATTGTTTGTTTTGTTATCTTGCTTTTGTTTATTTATATGTGCACCACCCAGAGTGGGAAACATCTCATATGGGTAATATAAAAATGTAATAAATAAATAAATCCTTTCTTGCAATTATTTGAAAAATTAAAAGAAGACAATGACTGTATGTCAAAGATGTTACAACCCAGGGTTCCACATCTTTGCTCCGCTGGTGGTTTGTTGTGTCATCTGCCAGTAGATATTGTCCTCCTTTGGTTTATTGTCTTCTCACACAACTAATAAACAACCCATGCTTCATTATTGCTTTCATTATGTACTTTGTTAGGAGGGAATAAACCAAATAGGGGAAATTGCAAACTGCCAGATGATAAGATAAATCAGGAGTAGGGTAGGGAGTCTCAGCTTTTGGATCTGAATTTGAACTTTCTGGGTTCCACAGATGCTCATGGCACCTTCCTACCTTCTCTATGGGTTTTTTTCCATATGTTTCTTCTTGGAAGGTCTCATGCCACTGCAACGTCACCTTCCTCACAGGAAAGATGGGTGGAGAAGCGTTGCCCTCCTCCTTCCATTCTTCCCTCACCTCACATTGCAACTGCCTTATTCATACCTCCTCAAGCCTGCCTGCCTTCTTCATAGGGCTGGCTGTGCTCCCCGCCTCCTACCCCCACTTGCTTGCTTGCACATTCACTCTCTATGCAAGGAAACATCCCTATACAAATTAAACAGAGCCAATGCAGGCCGCTTTTGAAACAGAGACAAGCAGCAGCAGCAAGGAGTAAAAACAAAGCAATGGTAGGAGGACAAGTAGGGGGCAGAGGAGGAAAAAGAGTCCATACAGCCATACAAGTGAGGAAGAGCCAAAGCATTCTGAGCTCTTCTCTTGCCTCAGGTAATGGGAGAGCTAGACCTTGTATTGCTACTGGTAATGGAACTTATTTCCCCTCAATGGACCTAAAGCAGTCTGGCTTAATAGTCAGATAATAATGTACTGAACGTCTCATGCAATAAGTCATAAACTTACAAGCTCCACGAAATGGGACTCCTAATTTCCCCTGGATATTGTTGACCAGTATGATTTGACCAGTTCTCCTGGAAACCATGTTGGGAATAAGAGCTGAGACAAAAGAAGGACAAACAAAAATGGTTTTAGAATCTATTACCAGAGAAGTGTTTCTCAATTTTGACAATTTCTTTTACATTATCTGTGTAATATCTGAGTCTTTTTGATATACAGTAAAACCCTGGGTTACAACCACCTCGGTTTAAGTTTGCTGTGGTTTACAGCTGCAAATCCTATGGAAATGCCATCTCAGTTTACAAATTTTTAATGTATTTTTTCCAGTTTACAACAATCAATTCAGGACCATTTTTTAAATTCTTCAATGCATCCCTATGGATGTTTCAGTTTTCAATTTTTTGCAGGTTATGATGGAGGCTGTTTGTTGTGTATTGAATGTAAGTGTAACCACACGAATGAGTGGATGTAACAATCTCTAATTGTAACACTGTAACCTTCTGTATGAGGACGCGAGCTAGTGGCCACCGGGGGCAGTAGCGAGCGCCCAGCTCATATGGTACACATTCCTCAAATGCCTTCAGCTGCGCGGGAAAGATTCCCGCGCTCACCTCACCTGGACAAGAAAGGCGTGACCAAGGATGACGTCACTTGGACAGTAGCCAATGCCTGTCGGAGAGCCATATTCAATTGTATAGCCACCGCATAAAAGGAGCTGTTTGTCCGCTATTACCACATGTTCGTACTGTACTCCATGCAATAAAGATGTGCTAGGCTAGCTTACAGCCGTTTCCATTGTCTTGATTTCCAAACACTAAATTGGCGACGAAGGTGGGATCATGGATTCCCATGGGGGCAAGACAACTTCACAGCAACCAGTCTTCGACGTGACCCATCCCGAGCGATGGGACTGGTTCGAAATGCATTTCAAGAGTACGGTAGCGTATGCCGGCATCACCGACGCAGGAAAGAAGAGAGGTCTTCTCATCACGATGCTCGGTTTCCACGCAGTGCAAGCACTGATGGACCTGGTGGCACCACGAGAGGTGGAACAGGTTTCAGTAACCGAAATACTGGCGACTCTGAGAAACCACTTCAAGCCCAAGGTATCCTTCTTCTCTGCCAGGGCGGCCTTCACGAGGAGGGACCAAAAGCCGGGTGAGTCCGTATCCGAGTATGCAGCGGCCCTCCGTTTGTTGGCAACCCCATGCAAATGGCGGGAGATTCTAGACGTGGCCCTGAGGGACAGGATGCTCTGCGGGATGAGAGATGGGGAAACCCAAAGGAAGCTCATGACCCGAGGCCACGACCTCACCTTTAAAGAGGTACTACAAGAGGCCCTAGCTGCTGAGTCCACGAGGGCCGGGTACAAGCTTCTCAAGGCGAAGCCTCCACCAGTAGAGGCAGCTGCATCCGCAGTCCAGGCGTCTTGGAGAACGGCCCCTGCCCCGCGCTTGTTCACATCCTCAGAGGCTTCTGTCACCCCAGGCTCCAGTGAAGATGAGGGAGTCCGGAAAGTCAGAAAGGGGCTGAGCGAGAAGAAAGGGAAAGGGGGTCAGCGCTGCGATGGATGCGGGGCGTCCCATGAGCGGAGCAAGTGCCCATTCAGGAAGGCTGAGTGCCACAACTGTGGATGGAAGGGCCACATCGCCAGGGTCTGCAAACAACGCCGGGACGAGAGCAAGCGCTCCACGAGGAGACGGGATGGCGTCGGCAGAGTCTACGATGGCGGCGACGACCCAGAGGGGGACCACGTGTACCAAGGAGTACATGCGGAAGACGACTTGGCTGTCCACAGCGTGCCTCTAAGGCAACCACGTTTTTATGCTGAGGTACTGTTGCAAGGGGTTCCTGTTAAGATGGAAATAGACTCGGGGTCTGTATACTCTCTCATTTCCCATAAGGAGTTTTTGCGCATTCCCCCCAAGGAGCGACCCAAACTCAAAGAGATGAGGGCGAACTTAAGAGACGTGCAGGGAAATGGGATTCTAGTGCTGGGAATCGGGGACTTCGAGATACAGTATAAGGGACTCAGAAGGAAACTCCCTCTAGTAGTTCTAAGGGAGGGGGGGTGTAATCTCCTGGGAACACAGTGGTTCAAACCCCTGGACATCTTCATAGGCGGCGTCCATGCCATCGGGGGGAATGAGATCCAGGCAGTGTGCGATGCACACTCTGAGGTATTCAAGAAGGGGCTCGGGAAGTACAAGGGGCCCCCAGTTTCTTTCGACCTAGACCCGGAGGTCCGCCCAATTAGACTCAAGCCACGTTGGGTTCCATTCGCCCTCAAGGACAAAATTGAGGCGGAACTGGACAAACTGGTGGAGCAGGGAATTTTAGTGCCTGTGGACTCTGCAGAGTGGGAGACTCCTATTGTTACAGTGTTGAAAGCAAATGGGGAAGTGCGGATTTGCGCTGACTACAAGTGTACAATTAACAAGGCAATCCGCCCTAATGCCTATCCGGTGCCGGTAGTTAGCCATCTGCTAGCTACTTTACATGGGGAAAAGTTTTTCACCAAACTAGATCTGGCGCAGGCGTACCAGCAGCTTCCAGTAACCCCAGCCACAGCTGCTGCGCAGACCATTGTAACTCACAAGGGGGCATTCAAGGTAACGCGCCTACAGTTTGGGGTGAACTCGGTGCCGGGAATATTTCAGTCCCTTGTGGAACGTTTGTTAAAGAAGTTACTTGCCATTTTTCGATGACATATTGATATCTGGGGAGAGCGAATCAGAACTGGCCCAGAGACTAGATAAGGTCCTTACAGTCTTCGAATCCACGGGGTTGAGGCTGCGGAAGGACAAATGTGTGTTTCTGGCCAGGGAGGTTGAGTTTCTGGGGTTCCGTATAGCCCCTGAGGGGGTGAAACCCGCTGAGTCCAAAGTCTCAGCCATTCAAAACGCCCCTCGCCCCACCGTGAAACCAGAGCTACAGTCCTTCCTGGGGCTGCTGAATTTTTACCATTCCTTCCTGCCCAGGAAAGCATTGATTGCAGAGCCCCTGCATAGGCTGCTGAAGAAGGATGCGGTTTGGCGGTGGGGGGAGAATCAGGAGCGGGCTTTCAGGGAACTCAAGCAGCTCCTCTCCTCAGAGGCTATTCTAACCCATTTCGACCCAAAGAAGCCGGTAGTCTTGGTCTGCGACGCCTCACCAGTGGGGGTGGGGGCGGTCCTGTGCCACGTGTTAGAGGGCGGGTGAGAAGCCCCAGTTGCCTTCTATTCGAGATCATTGTCCAAGGCAGAATGAAATTACGCCCAAACAGATAGGGAGGCCCTTGCTATTGTGGCGGGCACAAAGAAGTTCCATGATTTTTTGTATGGTCACCCATTCACCATTGTAACCGACCACAAGCCACTATTGGGTATCTTCACCTCAGACAAGCCCACTCCACAGATCCTCTCCCCCAGGATGCTTCGGTGGGCTATTTTCCTCAATGCATACAAGGGTTCATTAGAGTACCGCCCCGGGAAAGACATAAGCCACGCTGACACACTCTCAAGGTCCCCTCTTCCCCACCTGGGAGACCCAAAGTGTGAGGTAGAGCAAGACAGCCAAGTCCTCCTCATAGAAGCCCTAGATGCACCCCCCATACTTCCCATGGAAATTGCTGCAGCCACGGCCAAGGATAAAACTTTAGCCCTTGTTAGATCCTGGGTACAGAAGGGGTGGCCCACGGCTCCCCCCGCAGACGAGTTTGCTGCGTTTTTCAGGAAGAGGGTTGAGTTGTCCACAGAAAGGGGGTGTCTTCTGTGGGGGGAGAGGGTGGTGGTCCCACAAGCATTAAGAGCAAGGGTGCTACGGCTTTTACATGTCAGCCACCCAGGGATTGTGCGCTCTAAGGCGCTGGCCCAAAGCTATTTCTGGTGGCCACAGCTAGACGCAGACATTGAACACATGGTGAACACCTGCAAAAGTTGCCAGAGCTCTCGACCTGAGGAGTCCCGCCTTCCACACAGAGAATGGGACACAGCTAGGGGGCCGTGGTCCCGCCTCCACTTAGACTTCACAGGGCCATTCAGGGGTTCCTTTTTCCTGCTGGTGGTGGATGCATACTCCAAGTGGTTAGAGGTAATTCCAATGCGCAACACCTCATCAGCTGCAACCATAAAACAACTGCGCAGGCTGATAAGTACTTTCGGGATACCTGATGTCATTGTGAGTGACAATGCGAGTACCTTCACGTCGGCCGAGTTCCAGGCGTTCTTGGAGTCCAACGCCATTCGGCACATTACCTCAGCCCCCTTTCACCCTGCAACAAATGGCCAGGCGGAATGCCTGGTGCGCACAATGAAAGAGGGGCTGCAGCGCATGGGACCAGGGGATCTGGACCGGCAGCTCTGCCAGTTTCTGTTGGCATACCGGGTGACGCCATTGGCGTCGGGATTCTTCCCCGCGGAACTCCTCATAAAAAGGAAATTTCACTCATTGTTAACCAGGTTGGATCCCACCAGGGTGGAGGATAGGGGAAGAAACATTGAGCACAGCTCCACAAAAAACTTCCAGAGAGGTGAACCTGTACACTGCAGAAACTACGCTACTACAGGGCCAGCCTGGGTGCTGGGTGTAGTCATTAATCAAACGGGACCAGTGTCATACTGTGTCGAGACCAACACGGGTCTCCTCTGGAGAAGGCACGCTGACCAACTAAGGCATCGGGTGATTGGGGGGCTGGACAGAGGGGTCCAGCAGCAAAACTCAACGTTAGGGTTCTCCTCCACCCGCTTATCCCAAGGGGGAGAAAATGAAGGGCAACAGTCCCAAACAAGGGGGGGGGAAGCACAGGCTCAAATCTGTATCCTTTTGATACACCAGTTCTACCACCCAGTCCTTTGAAAGAGAGGAATGAGTTTGCCCCTGTAGTTCTACCCAGTCCTTTGAAAGAGAGGAATGAGTTTGCTCCTGTTGCCCCTGAATTAGATTTTGAGTTACCAAACCGGGGGGGGGGGGAGGGGGTTCGGAGTGTTCCCCCACCCGTCCAAGCAAAGAGCGGGGTTTTTCTTTAGCCCCTAGTGCCCCCGGTTTCCCCACATCCGCATCAGAAACCCTTCCTCCCCCTTCTCCTGCCCATACCAAAGCTGCAAGTCCGCAGCGAGTCACTAACGAGTCATCCTCTCCAATTGCAGGACAAGAGCCAGGAGGTCACAGACGAGGGGGCACGGCCGAGTCAGGCATAACGGCCGCACGCCCAAAACACACATGCGGGAAACCAGTTTGGTTGAGGGACTTTGTCCCATCTTAGGGGGGAGGGATGTTGTGTATTGAATGTAAGTGTAACCACACGAATGAGTGGATGTAACAATCTCTAATTGTAACACTGTAACCTTCTGTATGAGGACGTGAGCTAGTGGCCACCGGGGGCAGTAGCGAGTGCCCAGCTCATATGGTACACATTCCTCAAATGCCTTCAGCTGCACGGGAAAGATTCCCGCGCTCACCTCACCTGGACAAGAAAGGCGTGACCAAGGATGACGTCACTTGGACAGTAGCCAATGCCTGTCGGAGAGCCATATTCAATTGTATAGCCACCGCATAAAAGGAGCTGTTTGTCCGCCATTACCACATGTTCGTACTGTACTCCATGCAATAAAGATGTGCTAGGCTAGCTTACAGCCGTTTCCATTGTCTTGATTTCCAAACACTAAACTGTTGGAACGGACCTCTATCATAACCCAGGGTTTTACTGTACAAAGAATTAATGTCACAGAACTGTGTGGTTCAAGGCAACCTAGATGCTATTTAACACAGCTTCATGAACAGTCAATAATTTAATATGCCCATTCCCAGTATCTACTTGTTAAACTGCATTCAGTACAAAAATACTGTATAAGGGACATGCATGTTACAATTTGACATTTTGAACTAGGGAGAATTTAACAGAACTCATTTCCTTGGCAAGAAACCTGAAAATTTTCAGAAGAAGAAGAGGAATCAAAGAAAGAAATTCTGAGCAAATTTTCCGGCCAATCTCTTAAGGAGAAACAAAAGGATTATAATGAGCCATGTTTCCAAAAACTATACCTTTGGTGAGTGTTATGGGCCCGAAATAATTGGCATCCATAACCTTTCTGTCAACTTCCAAGGAGATGTTCTGCACTGTCCCTTTAACCTTGGTGCTTGCATTGTTGATGAGTATATCCACACACCCATAACAATCCAGGATTTCTTTTGCTACATCTTGGATACAGTTTACATCAGAGAGATCTAGAAGGATAAGCTTTGGTGTAAATGTCTACAAGAGAAGTAATACTTTGTTACTGTGGTATGTCATACTGTGTACTGTACTTGTAAGACAGAAGGATAAAATATTCAACAATGAGACAGCTTTTATAAGCATTTAGACCAAGAGTTCTCAACCTTTTAAAGCTGGGGGCCAGGTCATGCTCCCTCAGACAGCTTCAGGGGTCGGATTGCCATTTTGCCCTTCCTCTACCACATGGCACTTCCTGGTGTGGTGGAGATGGTGGTGGTGGTAGTGGTGGGGGCACATGAACTTATGCCATGGGCTGCATCCGGCCCTCAGGCCACAGGTTGAGAATAACTGATTTAGACAGTTTAGATCAGCAATGGTGAACGTTGGCACTCCAGCTGTTCTTGAACTTCAATTCCCAGAAGCCCTGATTAGCAGGTGTGCTGACTTAGGCTTCTGATAATTGAAGTCCAGGAACACATGGAGTGCCAAGGTTCACAATCACTGGTTTAGACTATATGGATGAATCATTTCAAGGAAAATATAGCATCCAACTGGTAATCTGGACAATACAAGTACTGTACATACAATGCAAGAACTAGAGTTTACCAAATGAGATTAGTGCAGAGTCATGTGAACTATGTAGGCTAATAACATCTGGAAAACTACAAGTTGCCCTGATGTAATTCAAACCCAGGAGATTAAGGGGCGTCTATATTGTTAATTGACTCTGCAGTGTGCATAAAATCTGGCATGATCAAAATCAAAATAAAAACCAGTGACTCGTATAATACAAAGCATAGAAATCCAGTGGGGAATCATCTCTTTTTAGTGTAGCATTGTAATTTTTTAAGTTCAGCTGGCAGGGATGGTTTAAATTTTGCTCTACACTGGCATTGTTTTTTTATTGGTTAGTTGAGTAATGTAACACTCTAAGAACTCCAGAAGTTTGACTGGCAAACATCCAGAGCCACATTTCCTACTACATATCATCACTTACTCTGTCTGCACATTAATACTACTAGAAATATGGAGCTGAGCCAATCAGGGTCTATCCTCTCTTTGAATGGTGAAAAGTATTACTATTGTAAAAGGCCAAAAGACAATAGTAACCTTGGCCCCCAAGTGAGTTTAAAAAATTACTTCCTTCACACAAGGAAACCACAACTAGGTTGCCAATTGTTGCACATCTTTGGAAAAAGGAATGCCATTCTTAGCATAAATGATAATTTGATACAGGTCATGTCATTACTTTTAGAGGGTTACTCCCAGTGGTGGGCATAAGCAGGTTCGCACCAGTTTGCCAGAACCGGTAGCAGAAATTCTGGCTGGTCATGCCCATCCAAGTTTTGAAATAAAGTAGTCATAATTCGGGTACAATGCAGGGCTTTCTCCCAGGCCACACCCACCATACCAGACACACAGAGTGGTAGTAAAAATTTTTTGGAGCCCAACACTGGTTACTCCTAATTTCTGCAACCCTGAACTGAAATAGATCTTTGAACTTCCTCCCAATAAGAACAAAGACATCTTGCAGTCTGAGATAATGAACAAAGTCCCCATCCCATTCTATTTAAAGAACACATCCACTTATCTGATATGTCCTACATCATGCTGCAGTGGGACTGGCTTGCTTCTATTGTGCAGAGCAGGTTGTATGACACATACATGTCAAATATTTCACTCTTGTTCATTTTACACTCTCCCTATTGCATGTCCTTGCCCACTTAAGCAAAAGATACAATGCAACAGCTGCAGCACCATCTTAAGTCATATAAATAGAGCAAGGCATGGACAGGTATAAAGCCAACTGGAAGGTGCATGGTCTCGGCTGGTAGTCTCTGTGCCCAATCACTTGGTGAGAGTGAGTGTCACCTATAAGTATGATACACTTGTGAAAGGTAAATGGGCAATGCAGCTCACATCAGTATGTATTTTATCAGTTCTCCCCAGGCAGTAGTTCAGGAGAATATGGTGTAAAATAAGTGTGATAATCCCACCATCTCTCCTTGCCTCATTATATAATTCACCTTGCTAAGTAAGAAAGAGAATTCAGATTTGGAAGTACCAAGAACAAATACACTCCTAGTCTGTGCAAATCACCTCTCTTTTCATATGGATCAGTCTTATTTGTCTTGGTGCAAACTCTCAAGGTACATACTTACTGCTCTAGGATCAGCAACGCTGTTTAATGCATCATAGAGCTCTTCAAGCTTGTCCAGGTTTTTACCGCATAGAACCAGCCTGGCTCCACCAACATGAAATACTCGTGAACATTCTGGAGGTAATGAGCAATGTATGTTCAGGGAAATAGAATGCAGTTATATTATTGTCAATAAGAAGGTGCATTTGCAACACATAAAATACATAAATATGCACATAGCTGCATTTCAATATTCTTATTAACTGCTTCAACGCAATCTCATGTTTAGTGGATTGACTGCTCATTAGAAGGTCAAATAATAAAGATGAAGCTGAAGTACTTTGGACATCAAATGAGAAGAGAGGATTCACTTTAGAAGGCCTTGATGCTGGGAAAGGTGGAGGGCAAAAGAAGAAGGGGGAGGCCAAAGATGAGATGGCTAGATGGTATTGTAGACACAATGGGCACAGAGCTGGGTGGGCTGAGGAGGATGGTGGAGGACAGAGACGCCTGGAGAACAATGGTACATAGGGTTGCAAAGGGTCGGAATCGACTGCGACTGAACAAAAACAACCTCCATAGCAGCTTATGGTTCAGGTATGGGGATGTCTCCCAAACCTTTCACCTCTGCCTGCTCAAGTATTGAGTTGCCAATGCACTACCTGATAAAAAAAAATCAGTGCACTGAATGTTTCAAGTGATACCTTCACACAATATAATTTTCAATCCTAAGAATGACAGTCTATGTTTTGGTATTATCCTTTGTCTTTTATTTATCTCTCTCTCTCTCAAAATCTGCAGATCCCCTACCATGGGGAACAGATGCAAGCTGTTTAACCTTGGGCCAGTCTACATTTGTCGATTTTGGGCTGGTGTGGTACATGGCAAAGGGGCTGCTGGAGATCAGGAGGAGAAGCAAATTGCCATTTGGCACAATCCTCACATCCAAATGGTATTTTGCTCCTGCAGCAACTGGTGAGCCTCTTCACAATAGTGGCAAATTAATGATGATTGTTGCACTATACTGATCATCTAGCAAATGTAGTTCACAGACAGTCCTCATCACCTGCCGCACAATATCGGAGGACAGCTGCTTCCCTCTCTTTTATCCCATTCCCAAACCCATATATTCTGGGAATGGGATAAAAAGAGTGCCAAAAATAGTAGGAACCCCCCCTTAACAGGAGCTGAGAAAACAGCACCTTGGGGTGAGTTGCTCAGCTCTGGTGCTGAGCACACCTGGTTGGAATCAAGGCACCCAAAAATGCCTTGAAGAATGAAATAAATGTCTCTGTATATAGCCAGCGTGTCTTCCTCAATTATCTTTCCCAGTTGCCATTTGGAAATTTGCACATATGATTTCTCCTATGACAACTCCCCTTTCTACCCTCTGGCAAGCAGTAGGCCTACTGAAGAATGCCGTGCAGCTGAGGCAGATCTCTTTTCATTCTCCTGATACCCCTGTAGTTATGAACCAATTACGAATTGAATGGCTGCTGCCTAGCCCAGGTCTTAGCCCCAAGAGCTGCAAGCAATTTAGTTCCAGGATAACCCTCCAACTTAAAATTCAGTACTGGTGCATACCTCATGGATTAGCAAAATCATCTATTTATACCATCTTACTGCCACCTGATAGTTACTGTATGTGCAATTAGATCTCATCGTTACAGCACAGCTCCCTCCCTATAAATAGTTCAATTTATTTCACCTAAGACTTACGGTTTGAGAAATCAGCTTTACAATTAATTCTGGATCCACCCAAGTGTCATGTCTTCCAGCCCAAATTGACTGTTGGATGGATATGATTTTCCCCCCAAATAGGTCTAGTGTTTTATTGTTATTTGCAAAAATATTTTCTACACAGTGGGACCCTAGATCTCCTAATGAATCTGTGCAATTTAAAATGCAACAACCCCCACCCCACACACAATTCCAGTTTCTGTTACATAATTCATGAAGGAAAATTGGCTAATTTGTATATAAGCAGATATAATTTGATGATGTAAATCCCATCCCCAGCTCCATGTCACATGGGCTAACAGGACTTCAAAAACACTGAAACATTTTTGTTTCTGGAGAATTGTGAGTTTCTTTCAAGATGCAGTGAAGGGGGGGGGGGAGGGGATGAGCAGCCTTTCTATTATTGTTAGAGATCAATATGAATTTAGACAACAGAACATAGACTATGTGTTGTAGGAAAAAACACCGACATGGGGATGAAAATACATGGAATCATTGGGAGAATGTCCTTCATGAATAAGTCTTATCTTTTACTGAAGAGGTTGCCTGGATCTAAGGATTGAACTTCTATGATGTTCATAGTCCTATCTAGCTTGGTGATCCTAATAATATTATCAAAAATATGTGTTCTTAATGCATAGAAGACATTCTGAACAACACAGCACACAGACACTTTTTCTATTTCTCTTATTACCCTGATCAGAATTTCTGATCCGATGCTTCTTGCATTTCTAAGCTATTCCCCCAATTAATGAGGGCTCAAAATGCTTTATATGTTTCTTTCCAATGAATACAAAGAGTCTCAGTATTCAAAGTGTTTCATGTACCAAAGAACATATCCCGGTAACTCTGTATGTCATGTTACAGACATTTATATTTGTAGAACCAATGTGTGTCTGCTACCACAGTATAGCACTTCCCACACCAACTCACCCTTGCCCAAACCAGAGAGAGCATCAGCGATTACTACAACTTTGCTTCGCACTGCAGATTTTGACATCAGCTGAACAATTGCCCGATAAATATATATCACACCACTGACTCCTACCACAATCAGTGGGAGAATGAATACAGCCAGAACACCCATCTCCGCCTGGCAGAAAAGAAAAAAAATTAGGTGACAAAGGAGATATGTTATAGTTACTACAAAATCCATTTACATATACATTTTGTTTTGTTCAGCAATAAAAGGCAAGCAAGCAGGAGAGCAGGAAGGTATCCAAAGCATATAAACTATATCAAGGAATTATTTACCATCTGTAGAAATGCACATGGAATTTTACAATACTGCCCAAAGTAATTCTCTTCTTTAAATGTTCAGTTTTGCAAAACCAAAAGCATGCCATAAACCTATTTTAAAATTCTTTTTCAGTGCTATCATATTTTATGAATAGATTTTGAGCAACACACTCTAAAATGGAAGCATAAGCAATTCACTTTCTTAGGGGCAGAATAAATAAATATGTAAATAAAAGAAGAGAAGGAAGGGGAAAAAAGGGATCTGGATATATCCCTTATTGAAGCTACAAAGCTTAAAAGCTCCTGAAAATTATGACCACTTAGCATCTACCAGAAAGTTTGCAATAAAGATAATAACTTACTTGGAACTGCAAACAGCCAAGCTGATAAGGTGAACTCTCCTGCCAACTGGTCTATACAAGGCGTTTAATTAAACTCATAGGCATTTTGGAAGCGAAATGCTCTCCATGGGCTAAAAGCCTTTTGCCTAGAGTGAAGGCAGCTATGTATAGTGTTCAGCTGCACTGACTGTCTGAAAAGTAAATATAGTATCTATGGCCTCAGCCACATACCTAACCTATTTCGTTTCATGGGGCTTCAAAATCCTTCCAAAGCCCTCAGGAGTGGACCGACTAAATGATGCAGAGGCATTGCGGTGCTCATTTGTTTACTTGTATAATGCAGATGAGTCACATTAGTTGACATCATTTCATTTCTTTCTGTCTTGCCTTTCTCCTTGTAGTTTAAAAGATGATGTCAGAGTTGACTGATATGTGAGGAACCGATGCTGAAATGCAGACTTAAAAAAATGTCAGACAAAATCCCTGCAGGGCTTTGGGGAGAATTTTAAGACATTTCAGTGCTGTTGGCAGAGCTGACATCAGAAATTTCCGGCTCCAGTATGCCCCCCATTTTGGCCACGCCCCAGTGGTTTTCTGCACATGTGTGGCCTGTTTGTGTGTGTGCACATCGGTGGTTTCCCGGTGCCGCCACGCCCCCATGGTTTTCTGCGCATGCGTGGTCTGTTTGCGCATGCACACATTGGTGGTTTCCCAGTGCCGACGAGCCCCCGCCATCTCCGGGCCCGGGCCTGGAGTCCTACTTGTCCCCCCTGATTGCAGCACTGGCCATTGGCAGAGTTTTTCCCCCCGTACTGACTGGAGACTGACTGAATTCCCAATATACCAATATATACCCAATTTATAAATTGCTCTTGTGGCACAGTGGTTAAACTGCTGTACTACAGCCAAAGTGTTGTAAATTAAATCCACCCTGAAGATTTGGCCATATGCCAATGCAGACAGCCTCAAAATGATATATATTTGCCACTCTGAACCAAGACAAGCTTTAGGTCATATGACTAGTGGGAAAAGTACCACCATCGGCAGTGACTGATCAGGTACAATTTGGACAGCAAAAGCTCCGTCTCAAAAAGCACTAAACTTTGTTTTTGTGGTGCTGAACGTGATGACTGGAAGGTTGGTAGTTCAAGACCTGAGTGCTGCATGACAGAGTGAGCTCCCATCTCTGTCCCAGCTTCTGCCAACCTAGCAGTTTGAAAGCAAGAAATTGCAAGTAAATAAATAGGTACCGCTTCAGTGGGAAGTCAAACAGCGTTCTGTGCACTCTAGTGTCTAGTCATGCTTGCCACATGTCTATTGAAATGTCTGCAGATGCAGACAGCGCTGGCTCTTTTGCTGTTAATGGAACACTGAACCATAGAGTCAGATATGACTGGATTTTGAGCAAGGGAGATCTTTACCTTTTCCTAATGTTAAGCATTCTCCACTTACTTTTTAGTCATTTAAAGGGCATCTTAAGGAATTTTTAGAGGCAATTTGAGAACCTTTTCACATTTTATGTCAGGAATTTTTTTTTATTAATAACACAGAGAGTAACTTAATTAGTGCCAGTACGAGTTGTGTGTTTATTTTAATTTGTAACATCAATAGCACCAGAATACTACAGGTGGTGTGTGTGCTTTCCAACAAATTACAAATCTGAAAAGTAAATTGCAAACTCTATCACAGCTACCACCAGTGTTTCTTATATTACATTCTTTCCTTTGCAAGCGCACCCCCCAAAGAAAGACTCAGACACCGGTATATGGATAAAGGCATTGGGCCACTTTTATTGAATAATGCCCTAGTCTGAATTATAACTTTCAATTGGTGTATTCATCCAATTGTAATTCTTAAGGCAAGCAGGCCGCAGTAACACTGGTAAGGTTCCTCCCAAAATGCCAATGATAATTGGCTACAGTGTAACTATTTGTATCAATTTGTTTGTTGACACAAACAAATTGTTGACCGGAGTCAATAAACTATCTACTGACCCCACTCTATGACGTATATCCGTTAAATTACAAGGTGATGCATGCTGTAAAGCTCCTGCCATCACCCCTTGCCTGGTTCGTCGTTGACCGGCCAAAGCTAATACACCTGTACCTGTCTAAGTGTTGGCCAGTCAATTGCGAACCTGCCGGATACCTATGGGTCATAAATCTTTACCTTACCAGTGCTACCCGCCAAAGTGACCAAAGTCAAAGAACCCCTTTGCTCAAACACTAGCAACAGTGTGGGCTGGGCAAAAAAGCCAGAACCAAAGGGTCAATTGTAGGTTCAGGCCAAAAATTCCCACCTGGCCCCGAAGCGACCAAAAAATCACACTGTTCACTAGGGAGGGGGTGGGGGGAAAAACTTCTCCTCTCCGTCGCAATTCTAAAATGGCAGCTCGGCTGCCTCGTGGCCACCCCTTTTATAGAGGGGTGGCCACGCCCCCTAACTCACCCGGATGTATGAGTCCGGGTTGGGGGGCCTGCAAAGAGCGTGGCGGCCATTTTGGCGCCGCACTTTCATTGCAGGCGCACCCCCCAAAGAAAGACTCAGACACCGGTATATGGATAAAGGCATTGGGCCACTTTTATTGAATAATGCCCTAGTCCGAATTATAACTTTCAATTGGTGTATTCATCCAATTGTAATTCTTAAGGCAAGCAGGCTGCAGTAACACTGGTAAGGTTCCTCCCAAAATGCCAATGATAATTGGCTACAGTGTAACTATTTGTATCAATTTGTTTGTTGACACAAACAAATTGTTGACCGGAGTCAATAAACTATCTACTGACTCCACCCTATGATGTGTATCCGTTAAATCACAAGGTGATGCATGCTGTTAAGCTCCTGCCATCACCCCTTGCCTGGTTCGTCGTTGGCCGGCCAAAGCTATTACACCTGTACCTGTCTAAGTGTTGGCCAGTCAATTGCGAACCTACCGGATTCCTATGGGTCATAAATCTTTACCTTACCAGTGCTACCCGCCACACGGGGAGGCGTCTATGATGACTCACCGCCCCCCCCCCAGACCGTCAGCTCGGTCACCAGGCCTGCTTGCAAATCTTCCAGAAAGAGGTTCATACCTCTAGCTGACAGGTGGACCCCATCCCCTGCATAGAGATCGTAATTTTGCAAACTAATCGTGGGGTGCCGGATGACCATCCCCAAACCCTTGTCTGACAAGAACCGGGCAACTGCCCTGTTCACCGAGCGTCGAGCGCGGTCAAGGGCATGGAGGTCAATACCTCCCCTGTAAGTATGTCGCGGCACGATGTCCGACCATAGCAGCCTTGTGGACGGCCACACATAATGCAAATAGGCTAGGTCACTGCAGATCGTGAATTTTAAGGAAAGGCCAGTGACCTGGGCAAGGTCATGGCCCCCGAGGTGCAGTACAAGGACATCAGGCGGTTCAGCATCCCTGATGGAAAACAGGAATGGCAACAGTTCCCGCCATCTCATTCTGCACTTACCGTACCAACGTATACATGCGGTTGCACGTAGTCCAAGCTGGGGTCCCCACTCTGTCGCCGCAGCATACTGCGCTGCCCAGTGCACGTAACTGTGGCCCACCAGCCATACTGCCACCGGTGTGCGGGGACACACAGGGTCTGTAAAAGAAGAAAAGAGAATAATGACTTAGCTGGTACTCATACCTGAAGTGGGCGAACGTACAATGCAAAATGCATGGATCCCCATCTCCCCATCCGGCGTATATCAGCCTCAGAGTACCCAAATGCAGCCGCAGTTGATGCAGCACCTATCCTAAATGAATGGGTGCCGTAACGAGCCCCGGGAAGGCCAACACTGGTTAGTGCCATACCGATCACCTTCCAAAATTGGAATTTAGTAAGGGGAGACCCATCCTGGTGGCAGAAAAACGGGCCAGGGTGCTCGCCACGCACTGCCAAAAACTCATGTAGGGCACCAACCGGACAGATGTCTGCAATGGAACATCGTAGCAGTCTAACTCCACTGCCTACGCCGTGCTGATCAACCTTTGAGGACCGTATCCTCAACTGAGCCCACTCATTAGTGACATAGACATCATCGAGTTCCAGTGCCCTACGAGTCGCATCCGCCTTAGACAGTGGTACCAACTCACTGATGCGGAGCGCTACAAAGAAGGCCACCGTGGTAGTCGCGTGAAAAAGAGCCACCTCATACCTATCATAACACAAGTTATGCCAGCCTCGTGCAAGGTGGGTCAGGACCTCTGGTGAAATTGGGTGACGAGTGTCCGGGCGGCGGCCACGTTCCCGTGTCCACCCCTCCAAAACATGACGTATGCGGAAATCATTCACGCAGTCAGCGAAGCCCCTCACTTTGGCCATAAATGCCAGTGCCGACAGCCTGGATGCTATAGTACGAGAAGCCAAACCCTGACTGTGAAGATAAACCATAAATCGTAAAACCTGTTCGACTGGTATGGGCCACACTTCGGGCAACTGTAGTTGCACACAAAAGGTCCTAAATTGTACAAAAGCATGTTGATACGCCTTACGCGTGCGAGGTGCCAAAGACATGCCGATCGCCCGGTTCACCTCTCCTCGCCAAATCTCCAAATCTCGGCCGGGAGTGGCGAGGGGAATTCCTCTGCTTCCGGAGCCAAGGCACGGAACCGGGGGATCTGCAGGCGGGATAAAGCATCAGCAATATCATTATTAATGCCTGGGACATGTCTGGCCTTAAACAGCACATTTAGGCGTAGGCATCTTAACACAAATTGACGAACCAACGCCATAACCCTAGGCGATTTAGACGTCTGAGCGTTGACAATGTGCACCACTGCCGCATTGTCACACCAAAAATGGACCACTGAGTTGGCCCACTCCTCGCCACATAGCATAAAAGCTCCCAGGATGGGAAGGAACTCAAGGAAGGTAAGATCGTGGAGGCGATCCGTGCCAAGCCATGCAGGAGGCCATCGGCCATAAGCCCACCTCCCCTCAAAATAAATCTCATATCCCAGGGAGCCGGAGGCATCCGACTGTACTTGGAATCTAGGGCACACCATAAGGTCTGATCTCCAGAAAGAGACCCCGTTAAAATCCCGTAGGAATGTGAGCCAAACCGACAGGTCAGCCCGTATGCCCCTGGTCAGTCAGACCCTATGGTGGCGCTTTAACAGGCCAGCCATGGCGTCACATAGGCGCCGGGCAAATGCTCTGCCGGGTGTCACCACCCTGCAGGCAAAGTTAAGATGACCATGAAGTACCTGCAGCTCACGAAGGGACACTTTACGTTTGGCCATCAATACCAAAATCATCGCGGAGATCCGGGTGACCTTATCCATGGGTAACCGGGATGCCTGTGCGACCGTGTCAATTTCAATACCTAGAAATGTGAGCGTAGTAGATGGGCCCTCGGTCTTTTCGGGCGCTAAGGGGACACCCAGTTCCCGCATTAGCGTCTGAAATGTAGTGAGAAGACGCGTGCACGTGTCCGAGCCCCGTTCACCCACGAACAAAATATCGAGGTAATGGGCTACAGACCGAGACCCGGACCTGCAAACAAAGGCCCACTGAAGAAAAGTGCTAAAACGTTCGAATGCCCAACATGAAATAGAGCAGCCAAAAGGCATGGCCTTATCCACATAGAACTTCCCTTGGAATCTAAAACCCAATAGCTCAAAGTCCCCTGGGTGCACTGGCAGCAATCGGAATGCCGAATTTAATGTCACATTTTGCCAGGAGGGCACCGGGACCATATGAGCACACCATCCGTAGGGCCTGGTCAAACGACGTATACCTGACCGAACAAAGGTCATCAGGAATAGCATCATTGACAGAAGAACCCGCCGGGTACAATAGATGGTGGATTAAACGAAATTCACCCGGGGTCTTTTTAGGTACTAACCCCAGAGGGGAGACCTTCAGGTTAGGGAAAGGAGGTTCGGAAAAGGGGCCCGCTACCCTCCTGGCCTCCACTTCTTTAGCAATACTCAGGGCAGCTACGTCCTCCTTACCCTTCAGGGAAATTAAATTGGGGGCATCTTAGGGTCCCCGATCCCCCTCGAACGGAATACGAAAGCCCCACTGGAAACCCTCCAGAAGGTACCTCGCGTCCTCCCTTCTTGGATAAGTTGAGAGCCATCACTCCAGCATATACACATTAACCGGGGAGGGGGCTCTTTGAATGGCTAGCTCCGTCAGAGGAAGCCCTGACTGTCCCCTGTCCACCTCTACCTCTGCCCCATGACCCACCAGCCCGCGGGCACGCGGAGGCGGTGTGGGGGCCAGCGCAAGAGGGACACCCATGTTTGTACTGACACTGTCACTTATTGCACACGCCATTAGCTGAGAAGCTCCAACACAGCAAGCGGGCTGGAACCCCCTGCCCCACCGGCTGGCGGGGAGCCTGTGTTGGAGCAGCTCGCTGCACAGCATGGCCACAATGGTACCTATCCCCAAGCGCCGGATGCGTGGGGGTCATGTACAAGAGCCACAATTTCTGGCAGGGCTCATCCCACCTCATCTCAGGGTGTAGGGCCACCCTCATTCTAAATTCCCCGTCGTAAGCCAACCACGACGGGCTAGGGAAATCAACCATCGCCCTGTAAATATTGTCCAAGTATTGGACCTTAGGAATGGCCAGATCAGGCCGGGCCCTCAGGTATACCGCCATATAAATAAGATATGCCGGCAACCAGTTGGCCCAAGTGCACGGTGGCTTACAACGACGGGACAGCTCTTTGTCTCTGTTGTCCTGTCCCTCTCTCTCTTCCTTAGTGGGCTCACGGTTCAATAGGGAGAATACATCCACGTACTCCCCTCTCCAAATCTTATCCCTCGTGACCTGTGACAAATGATCACCCAGGGGCAAGGAATAATCAGCCGTCGGCAAAGCCATCATCGGCACATTCTGTATAGAGGGCATATGCAGCGGGAAATGGACAGCCCCTGCGATGCTCGGCACTGCCCCGGGGCAGACACCCCCGCCCTTAACGAGGGACCATTTTGAAACCATGGGATACTGGGATAGGATGGTAACTGCTGCCCACTCGCATCAACTTGACGAGGCCAGGGCCACTGAACCCCACCACTGTAAGTGGGCTGTGGTGTTGGTGCACTAAATTGAACCTGATACTCACTAGGTGCACCCCCATGAGCCGCCCCCACTGGGGGTTCTGTCCCACGGCGGGCGTCGGAGCTCGCGACCGGAATCGAACTCTGGGACCACCCCTGACTGCTCCCAGCCTGACATCAGGTCGAACGGGGAGCTGCGAGACACCAGCTGGGGCTGGCCGGACCGTCTCAAGCAGCTCAACCCGGTTGGTCGCCCGCTGAAGCGTTGCGGCCGGCAAGGTAGCCGGGGCCGACGAAGGGGCCCCTGTTGAAGAAAGAGTAGCGCCCCCCTCCGAAGGAGGCTGTGCAATGCCCAAGGATGCTTCCAGCACTGCTATCCGTGCTAACAGAGCATCCACTGCGCCAGAGCCCCCAGTATAAAGCGGGCCGGGTGGGCCGGACGGCCCACTAGGCAGTTGAGGAAAAGGCAACCCAAAAGGAGAGCCAGGGCCAGAATAGGGCCATGCCCAAAACTCTGGCCCATGGGGGGCCGGAGGAGCAGTGGGTTGGACACCCACACCAGGCCCCCCGGTCCGCCCTGTCCCATGCCCAGCAAAGGCGGGCCGAGGGCCGAAGCCCCAGAGGGGCCAGCCTGTAGCTGACCAGCTACCAAGCTGGAACCCGGCTGCCAAGTGGTAGCCTGACCAGCCCCACTGGTACCAGTGGGCAAGGCTGGCACATCGCCCTGCCGTGGGGGCGCAGCCCTGGTTCTCCGACCCGAAGGCTGGCCCTCATCCGTTGCAGGGCCGGTAAAAGTTCTTCCCCTCGGCCGTGGTTTTAGCGCCGGGGCCTTCCGCTTGGGAGCCATGTCTCCCTAGGAGAAGAAAGTCGCTGCAGGATCCCTATCCAGGGATCAAAGCATGTGAGTACCGCAGTAGCCAAGCAATCCTAAAGGCTGTAACTTCGTAATGGTGCTGGGCATCATTAACTGCTCTAATGGAAAATACCATACCTAGTGTTAGTGGCTGAAATTCTGTTGTTTAGGATAATAAGTTGCAATACAGTAGACCCATTGAATCAGTGCAGATTTCATTTGTCCAGTCCTCTGTAAGTTTCATTTCAAATGGGCCAACTCTAGTTGTGGCTTGCAACCCTAAATTATAGGACTTCAGCCATTGTGTTTGTAGCCAGATCTTGGCCAACACACTTCACTTATCACAAGGATTTGAATCTTCACTCTTCTAATTTTCTTTATTGTGTTATTGTGTTTTCTTTATTGTGTTACTAGCATATTTTGCCCAGCAGTGCCGGGCTTTGTAAAATTGTGTTGGATAGTAAAGGGTTTCTTTTTTTTCGTGAACCAATGGTGCTGGGCTGTTTTAAATGGTGTTGAAAGGTTTTGTGATTTTGTGGCTTCGAGGTGCTGCATCCGCCTGCGGCGGACTTGCGCTCCCAGTGTGTGTTTTATTTTTATTTTTTGTGCATCGGCTTCCTCAGTGCCGGGTTCTTTAAACTGGTTTTGGAAGGTTTTTGTTTTATGTTTATGCAAATTTTATTTTATTTTATTTTATTTTATGTAAATTAATTGTTTTAATTTAAAAAAAATTGGTTTTTTAAATCTTTATTTTTACGCATTTTTTATTTTGGTTTTTTGGTTTTTTTGAGTGAAAAGTGATTTCTGTTTTTTTGGTATTTTTTGAGATTAGTGTGAATATTTTTGAATGTTTTGATAACTTATTTGATTAATTTGGGAATTAATCTTATTAGTTTCAATATTTTTGAATGTTTTTTCTCTTGTGGCCTCTGGGTGGGGGTGGTGAGCTTTTCTTCCTCTCTACAATTTTTCTCTTCTGTCCTCTGGGTGTCGCTTTGGTAAGTATTTTCATTATTTTCTCAGTTGAGTTCCGGCCATCATGGAGTGAAGACGTCTCCTGGTAAGCTCTCTGGTGTTGTTTTTTTTTGGGGGGGGGGTTGTGTTGGTTTTTTTGGGGGGATGTCTTTGTGATGATTTTGTGGTTACTTTTAGGATGTTTTTGTGTTTCTTTTTTTACTGTTTTTGTGACTGTTTTTGAATGTTTTTGTGTGTACTTTTTTTGGGGGGTGTCTTTTTTTTCGTGGGCCAGGCTCGAACCCTGGCCCGTGGAAAGAAAAGGGTGGGGGGTTGGTCTTTTTTCCCTGGGGGCTAGGCTTGATCCCTGGCCCATGGAAAGAAAAGGGTGGGGTGGTGGTCTTTTTTTGGGGGGGTTCGCGGGCCAGGCTCGATCCCTGGCCCGTGGAAAGAAAAGGGCGGGGGATGTCTTTTTTTTCATGGGCCAGGCTCGATGGCTGGCCCATCGAAAGGAAGGGCAGCGGCGGCGGGGGTGTTTTTTCTTTTTTTTGCACACCGGCAGGCCTGTCAAAAGGAAGGGCAGTGGTGGCAGGGTTTTTTCCATTTATTTTTGGTGCACTGGCTGCCTCAGCATTCTGCACACTAATGACACGCAGGACGCTGGGGCTTGTAGTTTTGCGTGTGCGTGTTTGGTTACTGCAGCGGTTTTTTCCCTGTGGCTTTTTTTGATTGGCCGTGGCGTGTTTCCGAATGTTCCTTTTGCCGCGCCACTCAGCCTGATTGGCTCTGGTGCAGTGTGGTGCAAGGAACATTGGGAATTGAAGTTCCATTTTTTTGTTTGCGTCTGGGGCTGCCCCACAGCCAAAATTTTCAACCCGACAGTTACCTGAGAACCCCGTTCGGGCGAGTGCATGGAGGCTCAGACGGGGCTAGTGGGGCCTGATGCAACATCCTTTGTCACATTCCAACGGTTAATGCACCATTTTATAGGTATAGATTGTGTTAGTCCTCCAGGCCTAACCAGTGGCCAGAGCCAGGAGGAGGGAAGGAGTCACCGCAATGGATGTTCTCACCAAAGACTCATAGCTGCATGCATTTGATAAGTAATTGAATTACCGTAGTTGCCTTGATATAACTAACTTTCCTTTTCATACTAAGGTTTTCCTTTTCATAACAAGGTTGATGACTAACAAGATACTTTTAAACTTTTGACTACATATATAACTTCTTGTTTCATATATCCAACATTAATCAACTTAATTTTAGTCTGTTACTTTGTGTTAAATTGTGATAATATGTATGACAGTAAAATTTATTTATTTATTTCCCCTTGTATGCTGCCTACTCGCAATGTGACTCAGGGTGGCTAACAAAGTGTCACAAAGCATCACAAAATATCACAAAATATCAGATAAACATCAAAAGCACAATAAATCCTGATAGATAAATACAAGCAATAGAACAACAAATAAATCAGGTAAACCACATTGTCCTCTGTTGGCACCGCATCCAGACAATAGTGAGGCCCAGGGGTCAGAGCCCAGAGCTCAACATCTTCAACCGAGCCCAGGGCTCAACGTCCCCTGACAGAGTCCGGGCTCAATGTCCTCAATGGAGTCCAGGCTCAATGACTTCGACAGAGCACAGTTTATCTTCTCCCTGACCCCAGGATGGAGGGTAGTGGGCAGTGGCCAGAGGAGGAGGAGATGCAGCACTCAGCGTCTTCAGCTGCCTCGGACTCAGGCAAACCCTTTATCCTTTCTGGCGTTGGTGTGGCCAGAGGAGGAGGAGATGCGGCGCTTGGCATCTTCAGCTGCCTCGCAACCCAGCGGGCCTTTATCCTGTCCTTCCAGAGGAAAAGCTTCCAGGTGTTTGTCCAAATAAGGTCCTTCCTATGAAGTAATGCATTAGGTCACCCAATTCCTAAGGTGGGGGGGGGGGAGAGTGATTTTTCTCTATAAAAATGCCAGCTTTCCTGAAGCAAATCAGTCCTCTAGCTTGAGGCACATGCTTCGCTAGCCGGATCCTTATTTTCTGGGGAAATGAAGCACCCAAACCCTGCTAAGTCCACCCGGGCTGTGCCAAGAAAATTATCTAACTAACTATTTCTGTGTGTTCTTTTCTTGTCTTTTGTGTCTTTATACAGGTATTGTGCAATGCTTTACATATATAAAATGCTGCTATTAAATAAAGCTCTGTTAGAGTTTTAATATCCCGTGAGTTGGAATTTATTCACCAGGCATAACTAGGTACCATCACTCTCTGTTTACACACACTACCAAACCTAATGAATAACCACATGCTAGCTGTCTGGGAGATCGCAACAACCCTGAGTTCAGGCAGAGAGGTGACGGAAAGCTGTTGAGAGAGTGTGCGGAAAAATGGAAATTGGAACAGCCTACTGATCGCAACCAGCCTCTCGAACTCACGACAGGGTTTAAAGCTTTGCAACAATCACTACCAAAACAACATCCAAAACAAGGGATCTTCCTACCCAAAATTGGCAGTAAGATGGCGGTCATCCTAGTACATGAACCATATGCTGGGATAAATCTTCAGGATGAATGGTTCTCATTCATCACACCTCAGACTGCCACTCTATCTTCAGGTATACTCAAGCAAAGGAGTCCATACTTTACTGGCCTGGGTTGTGTTGTCTATCTGGCCCCTTCCATGTATTCAATTACAACTATAGTTCCTTCAAACTAACTCAGCCCAACATTTCATCTAGTACTGTAAAACATTCCTCTGGTTTTGTTTTGTTTTTTAAGACAGACGTTCTGGATATTGTCCATCTAGGACAGAGTTTCCCAACCTTGGACGCCCAGATGTTCCTGGACTTCGATTACCAGAAGCATCAGCAGGTGTACTGACTTGGGCTTCTGGGAAGTGAAGTCCCAAAACACTTGGGGGCCCAAGGTTGGGAAACCCTGTTCTAGGGAGATCAAGATGAAAAGCCAAAACATTTCTGCATACTTCTCACAGAAGAATTTTACTTTACATTTGTCACTTTTCAGACACACAAGTGCTGTCAGAGTCTGCATTGAGCTGTAAGTCAAAAACATCTAATTTTTTGGCAGAGCAACACAGTGCCTAGGGGACACCTTGCTAATCCATCTCCATGTAAAAATCAATGCCTGCTAATTAAAATACTGAGACCGTGTCTCCTTTGTGGGACACCAGGTACAACAGGAGGAACCTTCAGCAATTTAGCAGCAACTATAATGGCATTTATACAAATGCCTCTAAAAACCAGAATACAAAATAATACTCTCACTATGCTTTTCCTTCCCACTGAAACGCTTTTGTTGGCATTGGTAGAACCAGCCCAAAATATATTGCAGCTGGCATTAAGAAAGAAATGATGCCTCCATATAAAGGTGCTTTTGCTATATGCCACCAAATCAGAACTAACTTATAATGAATTTCATAAGGCTTTCAAGGTAAATGAGTTGTTTAAAGAGTGGTTTTAACAGTTCCTAGTTGGATTGCGGTGGCTTAGTAGTTAAGACACTGAAGTTGATAACTGGAAGGTTGGCAGATCTGCACTTTGAAACCTGAGTGCTGCACAAAGCAGTTTGCTCCCGTCTCTGTCCCAAGTCCTGCTAACCTAGCCATTTGAAAGCAAGAAATTACAAGTAGATAAAAAGGTACTGCTTTGGAGTGAAGGTAACCATGTTTGGTGTGCTCCAGCATCTAGTCATGCCTGCCACAAAACCATGGAAATGTCTACAGATGCATGCAGCACTGGCTCTTTGGTTGTAAATGGTGAAGAACACCGCACCATAGAGTCAGATATGACTAGCTTTCAAGCAAGGGTGATCATTACACCCTAGTGAATTTCCATGGTAGTGTCAGGAAATCAAACCCAAATCTCCTGTGTACCAGGATGTCACTCTTTCCACTATTGCCCTAAGTAGAGGTGCCTAGTACCAAGAGCCACTTCCTATTACCAAGATATATATTCTGAAAGGGAAAATGGAAACTTTTCTCTCTCCCCCTCCATCTGATCATGAAATACAATAATAACAACGTACAGGTAAATATAACTTAACTATTTGCTGCTCTTTCATGACATCCCAGATCTCCTCTATGTAGCAGTTGCCTTCCTCTGCCTAATCTTAAGAGTAGCTTGGGTGTAGGAACTGACTGGGGGAAGGGCATAAAAGAAGAAAGCAGGAATGCTGGAGTCTGGAAAATTGCTACTATACCATTACATGCAGTTGTAGTAGTGCACTTATGGCTGATCACATAGGTATGATTGTATTCACATCTTGCTTGGACCCCAAACGTACTTTCACATCGGTTTACTGTACAACTGAACCACAAACACTGCGGCTGAAGACGTTCATGTTTTTTTCAGCCAAAATACTAAATCAGAGCTATTTTCCTTTGCAGTACATCACCTCACCTTTAGATGTCGCTCCATGTACATTTTGTGCAAAACTATACGTGTTTATATTGTGGAGAAATTTGTTTCGTTATCTGCAGCTGTTCCTTAAGTAAACAACTTTGTTTCTCAAGTTCTCCCAGAAATCGATAACCTGCTAGCAACACAAGCTCTCTTGGCACAGGCTGGCTGTTGAATAGGCTCAAAAAGAGTCACTGGAGTGGGAAGATTGGGAACAATTATTTCTGTACCATAAAGGGAGTGAATTCCCTGGGGCCATTGCCACTTTTGGCCCTATCTTGGTAGGATGGGAATGGCACAGATATCATGATGAGGAAGTGATTCTTTCAAGGAAAAACCCCTGACCACCCAATTTTTCTGACTATAGCAGCTTCTCCAGTAGAGAGGATTGAGAAATTCGTTAGACAGCACTGAAACTAAATAATAATAATAATAATAATAATAATAATAATAATAATAATAATAATAATAATAATAATAATAATAATAATAATAATAATAATAATAATAATAATAATAATAATAATAATAATAATAATAATAATAATAATAATAATAATAATTTCATGTCAGAAATTATTCTAGGTTGAAAGGATTTTTGCAGAAGAAACTCCACTCAGGGAATGCCCAAATGAGTCTCCTTTCATGTCCCCAAGAGCTGGGTCAGAGACGGGTGCTTTGGTGTAAGGGACCAAAGACAATACAACAGCCGAAGGGTTGGCTTAACACAGGTTTATTGCATGATGATCCGGAGGAACATGTGGTAATGGCGGCTGGGTAGCTCAATATATACAGCTGGCTATACATTTGAATGTGGCTCGTTGGCAGGCTATTGGTTGCTGCCCGCGTGACGTCGTAGGAGGTCACGCCCTTCTTGACCAGGTGAGGAGGTCGCGGGGAATCTTCCCGCGCTGCTGATCCAGGTGGCTTTGATCCATTAGAGCTGGACGCTCGCTACTGCCCTCTGGTGGTCACTAGCTCGCGTCCCCTTATTAAGCATACATTGATACAGGTGATGGTTATAATGTTGCACACAGAAAGGTTACATTGATAACACATGGTACAGGTACATTGTTAAAGGCACTGCTTTACAGAACACAACATCCCTCCCCCCTAGGATGAGACGAAGTCTCTCAGCCAAGATGGCTTGTTGCGTGTGCGTGTGGGCCGTGAAGAAGGCTGCCCCCCCGGGGGCGTTATTGCTTCTTTGTTCCCCGGTCCCTTGTCCTGAAATGGGAGAGGGAGACTCGTTAGTGGCTTGCCGCTGTCTGGCGGTCTTAGGGGAAGGGAAAAACTCCATTGTGGGCAGACCGGGGGGCGTCGGGACTAACGGAAAACCCCTCTTCTCGCTTGGATGGGTGGGGGACCACTCCGAAACCCCCCCGGGTCTGAAAATCAAAATCTAAGTTGGTCGGGGTACCCGCATTTGTGGGGACTTTCCGCGAGATATGTATGGGGTCGGGTTCCTCTCCCTCGGAAAGATCCCCCAGGGTATCTACGAGGATATCCTCCTCCCCCCTTGGTGGGGGCCCACGGTCCCCTTCTCCTCCCCCTTGGGCTAAACGGGTGGGGGAGAACCCTAACGCTGACTTATTTCCTGCGTGAACCGCGTCCTGCTCGTCGGGGACCCTGCGTCGGAGCTGGTCTGCGTGCCGCCTCCATAGGAGCCCTGTGCTGGTTTCCACGCGGTACGACACGGGGCCGGTTTGTTCCACGACTACGCCGGGCACCCAGGCTGGGCCTGTGCTGGCGTAATTCCTGCAATGCACGGGGGCGCCTATGCTGAAACTCTTTGTAACGTCCAGCCCGATGTTCCTTCCTTTGTCCTCTACCCTCGTGGGGTCTAGCCTAGTAAGGATGGTGGTCAGCTTCCTGCGCATTAAGAGCTCTGCGGGGGAGTATCCTGACGCCAACGGGGTCACCCTGTACCCTAGCAGAAACTGACACACTTGTAGGTTCAAATCCCCTGGGCCCATGCGCCGCAACGCGTCCTTCGTGGTGCGGACGAGGCGCTCTACTTGGCCGTTGGTGGCCGGGTGAAACGGGGTGGAGGTAATATGTCGAACGGCGTTAATCTCCATGAATGCCTTAAACTCGGAGGACGTAAAACAACTAGCGTTGTCGCTAATTAACGTGTCGGGTATGCCGAACGTGGCAAAGAGCCTCCGCAAGTGCCTAATGGTCTGGGCCGAGGAGGTGCTCGTGACTGGGATAACCTCCAACCATTTGGAGAAAGCGTCCACAACGAGGAGGAATAGGGTGCCTCTGAACGGGCCCGCGAAGTCAACGTGCACCCGGGACCACGGCCCCTTAGCCGCGTCCCATTCCCTGTGGGGAAGGCGGGCCTCCTCCGGTCTGGAGCATTGGCAACTTTCGCAAGTGCCGACCATGTGCTCGATGTCGGCGTCTAGCTGGGGCCACCAGAAGTAACTCCGGGCCAGCGCCTTGGATCGCACGATGCCGGGGTGGCTGACGTGCAGCAGTTTGAGCACCCGCGGCCGAAGGGAAGTGGGAATCACCACCCGCTGCCCCCACAAGAGACATCCCCTCTCTAGGGACAGTTCTAGCTTTTTTTCTGAAAAATGGAGCAAACTCCTCCGCTGGGGAGGATGCGGGCCACCCTTTCTGTAGCCAGGACGTGGCACAGCACTGCCCCCACCCCCACTGGAGATGCATCACAGATCAGAACTACTGGGCGTTTGGGGTCGAAGTGGGTCAGTATGGCGTCGGACGCCAGGAGGCTTTTCAGCTCACTAAATGCCCTTTCCTGGTCATCGCCCCACTTCCATGCCTGGTCTTTCTTAAGCAGCCTGTGTAGCGGTTCGGCCACCGCTGCCTTCCGGGGGAGGAAGGAGTGGTAAAAGTTGAGCAGCCCTAGGAACGACTGCAACTTGGGCTTGGAGGTGGGGCGGGGGGCTTTCTTGATGGCTGCCACCTTAGACTTGGATGGTTTTATCCCCTCAGGAGTCACACAAAACCCCAGGAATTCAACCTCGGTTGCGAAGAAGACGCATTTGTCCTTGCGCAACCTCAGCCCCGCCTTTTCGAATATAGTCAGGACCTTCCCCAACCTCTTGGCCAATTCCGCCCGACTCCCCCCTGTTATTAACACGTCATCAAAATAAGGCAACACCCCCTCCAGGACCTTCAGGAGGCGTTCCACGAGTGACTGCAAAATTCCTGGCGCCGAGTTCACGCCGAATTGGAGGCGCGTCACCTGGAACGCCCCCTTATGGGTGATTATGGTCTGCGCAGCAGCTGCGGCGGGAGACACCGTGAGCTGCTGGTAGGCCTGTGCTAAGTCGAGCTTAGCGAAACATTTCCCCCCGTGTAATCTGGCCAGCAGATGGCTGACTACCGGCACCGGATATGCATTCGGGCGGATCGCCTTGTTGATGGTGCACTTGTAGTCGGCGCATATGCGAACCTCCCCATTGGACTTAAGAGCGGTTACAATTGGAGTTTCCCACTCCGCAGAATCTACAGGCACAAGAATCCCCTGACCCACCAATTTGTCCAGTTCCGCCTCTATCTTGTCCTTGAGTGCGAACGGCACCCGGCGTGGTTTTAGGCGAACAGGGCGGACCTCCGGGTCCAGGTCGAAAGTCACTGGGGGCCCCTTGAATTTCCCCAGTCCCATTTTGAAGACTTCGGGGTGCGCCTCGCACACCTCCTGAATTGGGTCAGTCCCAACAGCGTGCATCCCCACGGCATGCACCCCCCCAATGAACAAACCCAGGGGCTGGAACCATTGAGTCCCGAGGAGGCTGCAATTTCCTCCCTTGAGCACGACCAGGGGGAGGGACGCGGCGTGCTCCTTGAACTTGACCTGAAATTCTCCAACCCCCAACACTGGAATACTGTTCCCTTGCACGTCCCGTAGTGTGGCCCTCAACGCTTTGAGCTTGGGCCGCTTTTGGGGGGCAATTCCACAAAACTCCCTCTGGGAAATGATTGAATATGAGGACCCCGAGTCAATTTCCATCCTAATGGGCACCCCTTGGACTAGTACCTCAACAAAGTAGCGGGGGTGTCTCGTAGACACGCTGAACACCGAGGCGTCGTCCTCGCTGCCGTCGGCGACGCGGCCCACGCCGTCCTGCTTCCGCGTGGCCTGGGCGCCGTCTTTTGGTTTCGCTGGGCGGTCTCGTCCCGCGGAACGGTCTGGGGAGCTCCTCCGGGACTCGCGCTTCTTCCTGCACACCTTGGCGATGTGCCCGCGGCGGCCGCAGTTGTGGCACTCGGCCTTCCGGAAGGGGCATTTCACGCGGTCGTGGGCCGCGCCACAGCCGTCGCATCGTCGGCCCTCCTTCCGGACCTTCTGTACGTCCTCGTCGTCGCTGCTCTCTGTGGACGACCTCGAAGTTCGCCGGGCCGCCTGTACCGGAGCCTCTGCTTTCCTCGACTTTGGCCGCCAGTCCTGGAGCTCTTGGACCCCGGCCTTCGTAGCTTCTGCGGCCTGGGCCGCTCTAACGACCTCCTGCAGCGTGGGAGGCGGCTCTTGGTTCATTAATGTGCGCTGGGTCTCGGCGTCGTTCAGGCCGCACAGCACACAGTCTCGGAGGGTGATTTCGACGTTCTCCCATTTGCACGGGCCGGCCGCCAGCCGCAGGGCCGCCACGAACGCGGCGACCGTCTCCCCGGGCGCTTGGACTCGCCTCCAAAACGCACTCCGAGCGGGAAACATCGCCGTGGCGGGCCGGACGTGCTCACGCAGCAACTGCATGAGTTCCTTGGCCTTGAATTCGCTCACCCTCCTCGGTGCAATCAGGTCCACCAAGGTCCTTTTTGTTTCTTGCCCGATCATTCTGGTGAAGATGGCTCTTTTCTTCGCCTCTTCCGTAACTTCGGACTCGATCAGTGCGGCCTGGAAGTCCATTTCGAAGATCTCCCAGTCGCCCGGTTTCCTGATTTCGAAACCGGCGCATGTCTTGGTCCCGTGGGCTGCCATCCCACCTTCGTCGCCAATTTGGTGTAAGGGACCAAAGACAATACAACAGCCGAAGGGTTGGCTTAACACAGGTTTATTGCATGATGATCCGGAGGAACATGTGGTAATGGCGGCTGGGTAGCTCAATATATACAGCTGGCTATACATTTGAACGTGGCTCGTTGGCAGGCTATTGGTTGCTGCCCGCGTGACGTCGTAGGAGGTCACGCCCTTCTTGACCAGGTGAGGAGGTCGCGGGGAATCTTCCCGCGCTGCTGATCCAGGTGGCTTTGATCCATTAGAGCTGGACGCTCGCTACTGCCCTCTGGTGGTCACTAGCTCGCGTCCCCTTATTAAGCATACATTGATACAGGTGATGGTTATAATGTTGCACACAGAAAGGTTACATTGATAACACATGGTACAGGTACATTGTTAAAGGCACTGCTTTACAGAACACAACAGGTGCTCAATCCATCATGCTGTACCCAGGTCTCGAACTGGTGACTTGCCAGCCTTCCAGCTAACAAGGTGAGCTTCTTAACCAGTGAGCCACCGCAGTCCAATGCAAACTACTTACCTGTCAAGCATTCAAAAGAAACAAAGGCCTCACCTACTGGTGGGGAGAGGCACTGTTTGCACCCTGGGAGTGGGGAACACATTGGTGGCAATGGCCACCAAGCCATGTGGGATTTGTGGGCATTTCTAGGGATTTCTGTTGCTCCAAGGAGTCCCTTCACTACTTAATGCACCTGGTTAGAAAATTAGGATTCGGACCGTCAGGCTAGAGGCAGGATTAGCAGGTAAGGAACAGAGGAAAGGGCAAGGGAGAGAAGGATGTTCTTGCTATGGTCTTTTTCTGCCGTGTGAAAGCCTTGTAGGCTTAGGTCAGTTGACTTTGGTGCTTTGCTTGGGTTGAACATGGAGAACAAGAAAGAGGAGGAAGATTTGGGTGCCAAAGATGTATGGATGGAAAAAGAAGGATGAGAGGGAAGAATTGGACTGGGTGAAGTTCTGGAGAAGTCTTGGTGGAGTTGCAGCACGGGTCTCCCTCATGCCAAGAACCTGCTGGCTTATGTAAACAATTAAGAACTCTCTCTTCTTCTTCTTTTTATTGTGGATGGGATGGGTGGGTGGGATATGGGTCTTTTAAAGTGGGTGGGATGTGGGTCTTTTAAAGTGTTTTTATGTGTTTTTAGAACTTGTTGTAATGCCGCCCTGAGTCGGGTTCTGCCTGAGTGGGCGGCATATATAAATATGACTATTAAATTAAATTAAAATTAAATTAAAGAGCTGACATTGGGGATATGTAGTCATCTGGAAAGGAGTCACTGGCAGCAGGGGCCATTTGGGTAACTAGACAAGTGCTGCTAATAAAGAGGTACAGAGGTGGTGATGGGGTGTGGGCGTTATGCCCGTGCCTTGCTGCTGCTTCGGGAGTTGCACTGGCTGCCATTATGCTTCCAGGTGCAATTCAAGGTTCTGGTTTTGACCTTTAAAACCCTTCATGGTAGTGGGCCAGGATAGCTAAGAGACCGCATTGCCCCAAGGTTTTTGACCTGTCCTATGAGAGCTGATTGTAGGGGCTCCCTAGCGGTCCCATCGGCCAGGGAGGCATGCCTCACTGGGACCAGGATGAGAGCCTTCTTGGTAACCGCTCCGGCCCTGTGGAACCTCCTGCCACCTGAACTGTGCTTCCAGGCAGAGTTGCCCCCCTTCAGGATGACCTTAAAAATGTGGTTTTGCCAGCAGGCGTGGGGTGCATCTAGTACCATAACCCAGCCCTGCTAGCTTATTTAGCCTTGCCCAGAGCTTTTTCCCTCCTGCCTGGGTGCCCCCCCCCTTTTATAGGGACCGGCGATGTTTTGTGCATACCTGTCAAATATCCCATTTTGGCCAGGATTTCCCATAATTAACCGCTTCGTCACACTCTTTCCCACTGTCATCCCATATTTGAATGGCCAGGAAAGGGGTTGCTGCACATGCATGTCACTGCCTCTGACGTCGCCGCCGGCACCTGGAAACCTTTCCATATTTGGACACCAGCAACTTGACAGGTATGGTTTTATGGATGTTTTAGAAGTTTTAGTATTTGGTTTTAATTAATGTGAGGGATGGGTTTTAACTAATGTTGTGAGCCACCTTGAGTCGCCTAGGTGAAAAAGGCGGCCATATAAATCTGAAAAATAAATAATAGAGTAGAAGAGGTATAACACCAGGTAATTTGAGGCTGGTGGAAAGCAAGGCCGTATACAGGATTCTAGGTTTTTTTTTGGGGGGGGGGGTCAGGAGGGGCAAAAAAAATGCAGGGGGGACAACAATGTCACACTCACATATATAACATTGGCATCATAGTGTGGGTTGAGGGGGGCTGTTAGCTCAGGAGGGTTTACACACACACACACACACACACACACACACACACACACACACACACACACACACACACACACACACACACACACACACACACACACACACACACACACACACACACACACACTGCCCCCGCCCTGGCTATGGCCCTGGTGGAAAGAAAGCAGAAAGAGTAGAAGCAAGGAAATGTCATTGGGCTCAATGAAAATTCAAGCATAGTGGTGATGACTACTGCAGTTCATTGTCCAGGCTGTCACAGTCCCACAGTCAGTCCAGCTACAAGCTCTTTTAGAGTGCAAGGAATTACTCAGTTGGAACAAAAAGGGAGCGCAGGGAATCCAGAGGCACTGGTGTCTCTCCTTCTGCCCCAAGAAGATGAGAGTGACCCACTAGGGAAAGTGGGTGAGGCACCAACAAGGTCTCCTGCCTGATGCCTGGAGATATTTCTGGGGCAGTTAAAAAAACACAGAAGAGGTCCATTTTAGTTGTGGCAGGAAGCTGCTGGTACAGAATTGGCAGTCGTCTTGTTCCAGCGAGGCAGTGCATTTGGTCCAGATATTTGTTTTGGTGTGTCTGTCTAATAAAATCACTTTGCCAGCACAAAAAGTGCAGAGCACCACCCAGAATGGCTCACAAAAAACCTTTGGAGACTTGGAGATGATCCATATTGTGGGGAGAATTATGTTACCCTGCACTATCAATGCTGCATTTGTATACCCTGAAAAAGGATGGTGTTCTTGCTATTTTCCAGATAGGTAGTCTGATCACAGCTCTTCAGCTGAGATTATAGTATTTACACTATCCAGAGAGAAAGTCTGAGAAATAGCTACAACATCATGACTTGTTATGATGTAGAAAAGGGACTGTGTTTTATTTTTTAAATAATTTTTATTGATTTTATAACATATAAAAAAACAACAAAGGATATGTATGAAGAAGAGAAAATACAAAGTATATATACATAAGACAAAAAGGAAATCGACATATATAGAAAGAAAAAAAGTCAACACTAACATAATCATAAGGTAAGGATAAAGCTGCACTTGATTAAGTATAAACAGTTAAATTCATCCTAAATCATTTAATTGTTTTCTACCTGATTAAGAATTTCTATAATTAAACTAATTTGTTTTTCAAAAAATCATTAGACATCTTTTCCTTGAAACAAAAATACAGACTTTCCAATAAAGTACAATAAAATTCAAGTGCTATATCACCCTAAGTGACTATACAAGGCCCTAGAGGATGCGGTAGGACACACGTTTATATTATTTCCAAAAACTGGAATGTTCAGGCACTGGTCTGCTCCCATCATTATTATTTTTTACCATAGTCCACAAAAGGTTGCCAAATTTGCAAAAATCTGTTCTCTTTTACTATTCCCTTTTTCTTATTCGATTCCCATGTTAATTTATCATTCAGAGCTAACTGCCACATTTCCCTATGCCATTCTTCGATCTTTAATGTTAAATCATTTTTCCAATTCCTCGCTATACATTGCCTCGCCGTTGTCAAGCATATAGACAACAGTTCTTTTTTATCCTTATCTAAATATACTTTTCCTGTGTCTGTCAGTAAGGCTAAGTTTGGCCCCAGATTAACGTTACCTCCATAATTCTGACAATTTCTTTTCCTATTTTCTCCCAAAATTCCTTTACTATCCTACAACTCCACCACATATGCTCATAAGTTCCCAATTTGTTTTTACATCTCCAACACATTTGACTTTTATTTTTATCTATCTGGTGCAACCGCACTGGGGTCAGATACCGTCTCCACAAAATTTTAAAATTATGTTCTTTTATTCTGACAGACATAGATCTCATGATTCTTTTATTCCATTTCTTTTTCCAATCGAAATCTGTAATGCTAACATTAAGATCTTGCTCCTATATTTTCTTCAATGTTTCTTGTGAGTTGATATCTTTGTTTAGAATCCTATAAATTTTGCTCACCAAACCCTTTATATCCACTTCTCCTCTTCTAATTTTCAATAATATTTCCTCAAAATCAGTGGTATCTCTTTCCAAACTGTTTTCTTCCAAATAGACACTATTCCATTTATTTACCTGTAATACCTATAACCAATTTAAGTTCAGCTGTGTATATAGCTCCACTTTTTTTTCCTTATCTTTGCACGCTTTTAACCAATCTTTCAATAGAAAAATATATTCACCCAAAATTTCCTTGGCTTCTCTATCGAACTTCATTGGGAATTTTTTAAAATCAACTATTTCTATAATCGGAGATACATCAGGGACTAAATCCTTCTTTACTTTTTTCCAGGTATCAAGTGTTGCTTTCAACATTTTATTTTTAACCCCTAATTTATTCCTCTCTTTATCCATAAATACTGCTTTGCCAATCTGATTTAATTTCTTCATCTCGATGTCCTCCCAAATTGGTTTCTCCTTCCTTAACATTTTAACAACATTTCTAATTTGAAAAGCTCTATAATAGTTTTTAAGATTTGTTATGCCCAGTCCACCTTCTTTTTGGGATAAATACAGCAAACCTCTATTAAGTCTAGATCTTCTTCCTCCATTACAATATGCATTAAATAAATTTTGAAAGTCTTTAATTTCTTTGTCTTTTAATTGAATCGGGAGGGCATCAAACAAAAAGTTTAATTTTGGAAGTAACATCATCTTACATAGTGGCACTCTACCGAACCAGGACAACTTTAATTTATTATACTGCAAAAAAAATTCTTTAATTTCCTTTTTTTGCCTTCCATAATTAAGACTCTTAATTGCAAGAAATATTTATCCCCAAATATTTCACTTTTCCCCTAACCTTTTATTTTCTTTTGGTCTTCTTTAACTACATTCCATGTTATCATCTCGGACTTGTCCCAATTTATCCTCAATCCCGTTACTTCCTCGAAATCATTTAGGTGTTCTTGAATCCTATCCAAAACCCTCAAAGAATGTTTTACACTTACTAAAGTATCATCAGCGTAAAGGCTTATCTTTATATCGGTGACTCCCTCAATATTTCTATCCTGTCTTATGGCATTTGCTAACACCTCCATTGCCATAATAAATAGTATTGGAGATAATGGACACCCTTGACGTGTTCCTGCCTTTAATTTTACCTCATCTGTCATAACCTCATTTACTCTAATCTTGGCAGAACTTTGCTGATATAATTGTTCAATAATTCTCTTAAATCTATCTCCAAACCCATAAGAGTTAATTATCTCATTAATAGCCACCCATTGAAGAGAGTCAAATGCCTTAAATATATCCAGGGATAGCATTCCAACTTTTTCTTTCTCTTTTGAAGCAACATCAATTATGTTCAAAGCCCTCCTTGTCAAGTCCTTCCTTTTGAAAATCCAACCTGATCTTTCCTTATATATTTGTTCATAATATTGTTTAGTCTATTGGCCAATATTGTCGTAATTTTTTTGCATCTTTATTTATTAGAGAGATGGGTCTGTATGACTCCACCTTTTCTGGATCTTTATCCAGTTTTGGTATTAGAACAATTATAGATCTATGCCAAGAAGTCGGAATTGAAACTCCCTCCAATATATAATTAAATAATTTTAATAATCTTGGGACCACCCTATCTCCAAACTCCTTATAAAACTCTGCTGGCAATCCATCTTCTTCTGGAGATTTGCATGTCTTCAATTTATCAATCACATCTTTTATTTCTTTACCTGTTATTAATTCTTCCATTCTAGATTTATGCTCTAAAGTTATCGTTTCCCCCATTTGTTTTGCTAATTGATCTCTTAACTTCCCTACATTTATCTTTCTTTCAGTATATAACTCCTGGTAAAAATCTTTAATTATCTTTGTTTTATCTTTTAATTTGTTATATCTAATTCCATCCTTAATCAAAATTCCAATTTCCCTTTTACTCCTTTTTTCTGTTGCCGCTCTTGCCAAGATTTTTGAATTTTTATTGCTAAACTTGAAATACTCCCTCTTCAAATAAATTAGGTCCCTTTGCACCTTTTCTATATCCTTTCCCACAATCTCCATTTTCAACCTTTGTATTTTGTCAAAGGTCCTCATATTTTTTGTTCTTGCGTGTTCCTCCTGCATTTTTTAAATCTCCTTTTCCATTTCTTCATATTTGGTCCTATACTGTCTATTTCTAACATTTGCCAGCTTAATACTTTCCCCTCTAAATATTGACTTCATAGTGTCCCAAACAATGTGGTATCCAACTTCTTCCGTATCATTCCAATGCCAATACTCCTCCCAGTTTTGCATCATCTGTGACTTAATCTCCGGGTCTTTATATAACTTGGGATCATATCTCCAATTGACTCCACTCTTTACTCCTTCTGATTTAAAAACCATCAATACTTTGGCATGGTCAGACTCGTTAATTATTCCTGTCTCTATATCTTCTAGATTTTAAATAATATTTTCTGTAACAAATATATAATCTATTCTTGAATAAGTATTATAAACAGAAAAGGGACTGTGGAAGTTACTATGCTTCTTGCTACATTTGTGTTGTTTTCTGATAAATAAACATTTTAAGATTGATTTTAACAACAGCCTTTAGAATGATTAAATACCTCTAGAAATGCCTTTAAAATATCATTTGAAAGTATGTTATGTTGCGTTTGAAATGAAATTATTACATCTCATTATCTGAAAAGTAACTAATTAGATGTACTTTCATTCCTTATAACTTGTTCCTTCCCAGTTCTGGCACTAGGTGACTATCATGCAAACTAGTAAATCCCTCCCATATTTCTGTAGTATGTCCTATCTTTCCTATGCTTTTCCTTACCCACAAGTCCTAGGTTTAAAACTATTTATCTTGCATTGAATTTCCAGGAACAAAAAGCAAATGTTGTGTCAAGAAGCCTGGATTCTCAGTCTTCTTTTAGAAGACACGTTTCCTTCTAGCCATTGTAGTGATGGTTGATGATTGGGAATATAAATATCTGAGATTAGGTACAGATTGTCATACACTAATTGTCAACTATTTGATTCTCGCTTGTTATCAGCCAAGACACTTTTCAGGGAAAGAAATAACAAAATGAAATAACTAGACATTTTCTAAGGTTCCCTTTGGTCTGATTTGGGGGCAATCCCGTGGCTTTGGAATACATCCTGATTTGGTTGGAACAATTGTTGGCCATCCAGTGTGATTTGTGACTTGCCTGGAATACAAAACTCTGTAACTTTTCTGTTTTTGTATTAATGCATGTGAAATTTGGAGACATGATAGACCCCTAAAGAGGAGGACATTTATTTATTTATTTATTTCCCACCCATCTAACTACACAGTTACACTGGGCAGTGTCAGTACAACAAATAACAACCCCCAGCAGAGAATAAAATAAAAACCCATATAAGTAAACCCACAAATTCCCCCCATAACATAACAATGAAATACTAAGTACAATAGATGCAATCATGGCAGCAAAATAGTATGAGTGGAGAAAGAATAAAACCAAAAAATAATTAATTAAGAGATAGCAGATTCTTAAAAGCTTGCTTAAACAAGTCACCTTTAGCTTTTTTGGGGAAACTAGGCAAAGATGAAAAACACATGGCAGAAACACATTCCACATTGTCAGAATTGTCACCAAACAGGATCAGTTTCTAGTGCTGATCTTCCACACTTCCTTTTGGGTAGGCACCTTAAGACCCTCTGACTGTGAAAATTGTGTTGCCTAGGCATGGTTTATCAAGGTGAGGTGCCCCAGCAGGTATTGAGGTCCTAAACTGTTTGGAGCCTTATAAATTAATATTAAAACCTTGGATTGGGCTGGGAAGACTACATGTAACCAATACAGGCATACCAGTGTTGGGGACACTTGCCCGAATCTATGTACCACAAACACCAGTCTCACAGCTAGATATTGCTGCAACTTCCATACCATCTTCAGAGATAGCTCCATGTACTGTACTTTATAGTAATCAGCCTTGAGATTATCAATGCATGAACCATTGTCAAGAAGGTTTTCCTATCCAGGAATGGGCAAAGCTAGGTAATTTGGTCTTGGCAGATATTTGCTCCTCCACAGTAAGTGCCACATCCAACCAACATCACGCCCAGATCCCAAACCTGATCCTTCAAGGGGAGAACCTCACCACACAACAAGATCTCCTGCTAGCTTCAGTATGTATGTACTAACATTTGCTGGAGTGATTTGTATACCATCCAATTTGATTTGAGTTCTGGGTACCAACTGATCTGACACTGTGTGTCACCCTGAAGAGGAATCCATCCATTCTACTTTCATCTGGACATTTTATATATCAGCCTGAATCAGGCTGATTTATTTTGGAAATTATTATTTGTTTGAATCAGTTGCACAGCCTTCCCATTTCCTCATCAGATCTTGAGAGTAATCCTACACAAGGTCTTCCTTCAACCATATTTCAATGAAAAGTTATCATCTCCAGATGAATGATCATTGTAGATGCCCAGCTACTACACCATGATGATTTTTCATCATATACTCAGATTTAGTCAGCTGTCAGGGATCTCACCAAGCATTATCTTCTGTGCAGTTTCATTGGTTGAAATCCTGTTGAATAGACTCCATCTGTGCAACAAAAATGACATTATTGGCAATGGCAGATTGCCACCGATGAAAGGCTTCCTCTTGTGATTTTGGGATGTATTGTATATGACTTTATCACATTCTGTGCGAGAGTCCTGTCTACCTTGGAATCACAAAAGGAAGTTTTTTAGTGCTGATCTGTTACTGTCAGTGATGTTGTTCCCATTGAGCTGGTGGAGCTACATAATAGCCACTTCATCCATTGTCCTGGTGCTGTGGTATTGGTGGCTGGAAGGATGGGTAATCAGTGAGTCAATCAGTCTTGGACCAGGATATATGAATCTAGGAATGTGGAAGAGGAGCTTTCTGTGGCAACTCTGTCCTGACAGATGCTAACAATTGTTCAACTTATCCATCATTTTTTACAGTGGTAATAAAAGTGTTTCTATTTTATATGTCTAAATAAATGAAGATCCACAACTGCTCTTTTCTTCTAGGGTTTAAATATTCAGCCCTTATTTTGTTTTGTTGTATAAATCATTTTTGTTACTATTGGCTCCAGTGTTATTATAAACTTGGTTGGGGCTCCTAAAGCCAAAATATGGCCTAGAGATAAAAATGAAAGGATGTCTTTACAGTCCTACCGTTCAAGGCCCTGGGGTTGTGCCAAGTCTAAATAGCAATTAAAGACCTACTTTTCAAAATTTAACTGGATTCTCTGTGGCATTTCTGTCTTTAGTTGTCTGGAAGGATGAATACTAGATGTTTGTATCCATTACTTTGGAGAGAAGGATCCCATGTTTATCTTTGAATTCTCATTTGCCAGGCAAGGGTTTGAGAAGAGACCTTTGCTACCTGGTCACACTGCACTTCCACACCTTCAACTTCTGAAATGTTGTCATTGAACTATTCCAGGTGCAGGACAATATTTCCACTTATTTGTACATGTGGAACAAAAATAGATGTATATCTTATGGTAGGAAAAGGGCTCCTTGCTGAACTGACAGCAGGTGTAGCAACAGCATTGTCTCAGGCCACAGTTTCTGTCACAGCATAAATCATCATCTCTTAAGTAAAAGGACAACTCATCTTAGACTTCAAGTTCCTGCACTGATCTATGATTGTAATAAAGTTTGATTTGATTTGACTTCAAGTTCCCTCCTTTACTATTTTTCAACAAGAACCAATCATGCTGTGGTGGTGCATTAAATGATAACATTGGGGCTATTTTAAGGTCTTGTTGTGGAGATTTTTGCCTTATATTAGCCTCTTTCCATTATGTTGACCTACCATAGCTGTTCATTTGGCATTCAGTGGTGATTTGTTGGTCAAGGGCCAGAGGTCGCACAAAGCACTTTGATCATTGAGAGAGATAATCCAAATGTGGTGTAACAGAATGAAGTATACGCTGTGCTTTGGCCTCTTTCAAAATGGTGGTTTCAAATTGGGGGAAGAGAGAAAATATGTAAATATCCTTGCCTCATGAGTTGCCTCATGGTTTAGAAAAAATGAAACTTAATGTGTGATTGACATGTCTTATTGTAAGATTATTGGTTGGGATCCCTAAGGTGGACCCTATGGGAGGAGATATATCCCAGAGATGCACGCACACACACTCAGACATACTCTTGGATGCTGTGATTTTAAACTGAAAAATGGTTTGAGAAAGGAGGGGGACCGTGGGCTATACCTTGAACATGCAGCTTGCGTTATTCCTGTTTTGAAATGCTTTCTAAGCTTTTGCTGGACTGTATCCTGAATCTCGATATGCTTTCAATATATTTCTAAAATACCTGAAGAGACTTGGAGTGATTACTTGGCACACATTACCTGAATCTACACTAGTTTCATGTGCACCCTTTGCTCACTACCTAGATTTCGGTCAGGGGTGACTGATAGGAGAAGCCTGAACTGCTGGGTCCAATCTGGGCCAGGGAAGCAGGATCAGGCACAATCCCATCAGCAGGAGGCTGGAGGACTACCAAGTCCTACCTGGGAGTAAGCCCAACATAGTAGGGACTATGCCCAACATAGTAGTAAAAACATAACGTTGAAATAAATAAATGGCAATCTAATATTCTTCAAATGGTTCCTTAGTTCCCCTCCCCTTAACCTTGTGCCAATGTTATCCTCTCCAGGGCAAAATCAATGAACCTGTTGCAAAGTCTGGTAGCTCTCCTTCCTTCTAAGGGACAGTTATTGCTTTAACTGTCATTCACAACACAAGCGACTGTGTTATTCAGGTGGGACTGAGGAAAGTAACTTATAGGATTGAGCTGTTAAATCTTCATAATTACTTCCTCTGTTTACTTCACCTTTGCCTGCAGCCTAAAGTTGAAAAAGCTCAATTGGCAAGATTAACTTGTCAAATAATAATTACCTGCTAAAGCTCTGCCCAACACTACCTTGTACACTATTGTGCTCAACAAAATAATTCCAATGCTAGCAGAACAAAGGGTAGAAATTTGATTCTTAAGTAGGGTTGCCATAATTCTCTCCCAGGCATGTCACATCATTGCATTCTTCAAACTATGCAAGTGTCACGAAGACCGCAGCTCTAAGACCCCACAGAATCCCCCATCCAGGGCAGGCAGCCACCATCAGTTTAAAAAAAGCTGTAGTCAAGAGGTTGTTTCCCATATGATTCTTCTTGCAAAACATGATTCTTGATGGTTCTATTTTTATTTCTTTTCCCATCTCTGCTCCAGCTCCTGCCAACCTAGCAGTTTGAAAGCAAGAAATTGCAAGTATAGTAATACCTCATACAAAGTCCGCTTCATACAACATCGGATTCATACAATATCGCCTAATTCCTTGAAAAAAGTTGCCTCATACAAAGTCATACAAAGTTGTATAAGAATCCTTGACTCAGGATCTGGTGCAAAATGTTAATGTGACTGATCCAATAGGGAACAGTGACCACAACTCAATTATGTTTAACTTGATCATAGACCGCAAGTCACTGATAAAATCTAACACAGAGACCTTAAATTTTCAAAAAGGAAATTACCCAAAGATAAGGAAACTATCCTTATGTTTACAAAACAATAACAGAGGCCCAATTGGAATGCATACCCAAAAGGAAAAAGGGCACTGCCAGGTCCAAGAGGACTCCGATGTGGCTTACAGGAGCTGTTCAGGAAGTGATCAAAAGCAAGAAAAGCTCATTTAGAAGATGGAAGGCTTGTCTGAATGAGGACAGCAGGCAGAAACATAAATTCTGGCAGAACAAATGCAAGGCAACAATCAGGAAAGGAAAGCAAGACTTTGTGGAGCGTATAGCTAAAAACACTCAGAGAAATAACAAAGACTTCTTTAAGTACATTAGAAGTAAGAACCCAACTAGGAAGGCCATTGGAATATCCTGTTTATGCTGTATGCAAATATACTTGAAGCCGATTGGCTCATTGACTTCCCTTTAACACCCTCTTTCCCAGGAGAGAGGGCTTCAAGTATATTTGCATACAATATAAACAGCATACTTCCATGGTTTTCTCTTAAATACAGAGTTTTTAAAAATGAAATTTAGGCACAAAATGCTAAGACAGTAGACAATTAACTGATTAAAATGTAAAAAGCAGTTCCATGAAAAATCACCATAATATGAAATGCAGTCAAATAGGGGGAGAATAGGGGGGAATTTAAAATAGAATTGTTACAGTAAGCCTGGCTTGCTGGCTGCCTTTTTCCCTGTGAGGGGAAGCTGTCATGCCTATGGGGTGGTTCTTCCTCCATCAGGGGAGCCCAACATTCCTCTGTGGCTCCTCTTCTTCTAGGCTCTTGTATGTGCCTAGGTTTTGGAGAGGAGGGGGCATAGCCTGGGAGAGAGGAGCATGGCCTAAAATTTCCCTTATTTTCATGTCTAAAACTTGACAGGTATGCTAAAGGGATTCATTCACGTCAGAAAGTCACACTATAAAAGTGTTCCTAATTAGCTCTTGATAAAAGAACTTTTTCTGGTGCATTATTTAAAAGTACATGGGTCTTGCCCCCTGGAAGTGGAAGAGGGCACATTTACGGCTGTTGTAAATGTGGCTACTTCTGCATTTACAACAGTTGTGGGTGCGTTCACACATGCACGGGTGCATTTTACAGCTGATGTAAACATGCTCAATTCCACTTCTGGGTGCAGCAACGGCAGTGACAGGCTGGATGGAATGGTGCTGTGAGCTGTGTCCGGCCCATGGGCCATGGGTTGGGAACCCCTGCTGACAGCAATCCTAATAGGATTTTCACAGCATTTGAGAGGTTCAAGGAACAGTTTACTGTTATTTCCCACCCCCTAGTGAGTTTCCATGGCTGAGGAAGGATTTGAGTTTATGTATTTTATTGGTTTCAGTGAGAGATTGAAATATGCACTTGAGGCTGAAATCTCGTACTCAGCTGGTCCTGGGAATAAATTCCATGGGATGAGACTTACTTCTGACACATACAGAGAGAGGTGTGAACCATAATGTGAATCACTGTTCATTCAAATCAATGAGGCTTTAGTCCAGGAGTTCTCAACCTTTTAAAACTAGGGGCTGGGTCACGCTGCCTCAAACAGCTTTGGGGGCAGATGGCCATTTTGCCTTTCCTCCATCACATGGCACTTCCTGGTGTGGTGGAGGCAGTGGGGCCCACATGAAATGGTGCTGCAGGCCTGAGGTTGAGAATACCTGCTTTAGTACTTAATTTTGTCTGGATATAGGTCTCAGTCAGGAAAGGAGTAAAAAAGAGACAAGAAATGAAAGGTGGGGTAGAAATTATAAACAATTGAATGGAAAACAAGGAGACCTTTCTTCTTGACCAACATATTTTGAAGTGAGAGTATCAACCTGGGTGTAGTAAGTGATGCACTAAAAACCTATTTTAATCCAGTCACCTGACCTAGCACATCTCTAGCAATATTCTTTACAGCGTGCCATGGGTATGGTATTGGATCCTGAAAACACTGTGGGTTTGACTGGAACGCGCACATCTGTCATATAATGCATAAAGTCCTCAGGTGTGCTGTGGATGGTGTTGATGTACATCTTCTCTGCCTTTTCTGGATCAGGGGACTTGCTCTTAACCTTTAAACTTCTTTCCAGTTTCTTCTGCTTATGCTTGAACTCCAGAATAGTTTTCGTGTACCTGTTCATTGCGGTCACGGAGGAAGCCATACAGCAAGCAAAGGAGCCCCATGCAAGACTGTTGATAAACAACAAAATAATAAATAAAATGGCTGAAGACCCACAGTGTTTTTCAAATGCTACATTGCAGATTGAATGAGAATGCACAGCACTTTTGTACACCTTGTGAATGTCTGCTTTAATTCTAAAATTAAATTCTAAAATTGTTTTAAATTAATTCAATTAAAGTATTTTAAACAGATATGCACACCCTGAAAACTTCAGTCTTATGGGTATAATGAACATTTTCACAAAGGTAGGACCAGACAATTTCAAATACTCTGTAATGACACGGAAATGTCTGCAGAAGCAGACAGCGCTGACTCTTTGGCTATGAAACAGAGATGAGCACTGAACCCTAGAATCGGATATGACTGGCTTTCAAGCAAGGGTGACCTTTACCTTTAATCAAATTTACTCTGCTTTTGCATTTCAATATTGCTAGAGGTATACTGAATGTTCATCTATGAACCATTCATGAAAGGTGAGCTTCTTGGTAGGGTAGTTCAATTCCATCCCTTTTTACACCCTGTTTTGCTTCAGATAGAATAGATAATTAAAGAAGACCTCAAATGGATCATTTCTCATCTCTTCCTCCCCCACAATTACCTCCAACCCTTCAAACGTCTCCCAGAGAACTGAGGAGGACTTCTGAACAAGATGGGACGAGGTGTGAGAGAACTGCTATTGAAGAACAGAGCAGGAGGAAGAAAAAAGTTTGAAAGCATTGAAATTAAGATCACAAAGTCCAGAGGCTAACATCTGTCTTTGAAGTGCCTGTCATGGTTACTCAGTTAAAAAACATTTACAGGTAAGAAAATACCATTATTCATCAACCAGAAGCTTCTATACTATTTGAGCATATGAGGAGTCAGCAGTGAATATCAAAGGAGACAATGCGCTTACATGTATTGAGAAGTGTTGTTCCTCAAGTGGTGAAAGATGCCTGCTATAGTAGGTGTTTTTCTGCACATCCATGTTTCATTGTAAGATCCCCCCCCCCTCAGTGTGTATCCCATTGGATGAGAAAGCATGCTAATCAACAGCTAGTTTGACCCTTAGAATCAAAGGCCAGTTTCAGAAAGTTTCTGGCTACCCTAACTAAGCCAGTGGTTCCCAACGTGGGGCCCATGTTCCACAGGGGGACTTCAATTCCCAGAAGCCTAAGTTACTACATTGGCTGATCAGTGCTTTGGGGAATTGACCTAGGCTTATGGGAATTGAAGTCTAAAAACCAAAGGTTGGGAAACACTGAACTAGGCCATTCTGTGCACTGTAGTAAAATAATAATAATAATAATAAACACAAAAAAACCACCCACATTTTGAGGTTCTTCTCCAGTACCATTTTAAAAAAAATTAAGTAAAGCTTAAGAAGACTTACCACTAATTCTCAAGAAAATAGTGGTTAGACACAACACCAACTGTTATTTATTCTGTTACTGAGAAGGAGGAGGGTGTAAGCTTAAATACAACTACTGTATACAGAATCAGGGGGAATTATCTCACCCGGTTGTATAGAAATTACACTTATCTACTACTCCATAACACTTAGTGCGTTCTCTGGCTGGTTCACAAGGTAATTCAAATTTTGCCGCAAACATGCTGGGTACTCATTTTATTGACCTCGGAAGGATGGAAGGCTGACTCAAGCCAGGTCAGAATTGAACCTTACAATGTCACCAGTTCTGGCTGTATTATAGCAGTTCAACCACTGCGTCATCAGGGCTCTGGTGGTATGTGATGCCACTAGAGGCTTGAAGTCTTTCTAAAATGCATTTAACAACAGCTCTAATCTGGATGCAGACAATCTATTTATGCCAGCAAAGTTACTGGCTACTAAAATTCATACATGTATGAGAAGGACCAATTGTTTTTCTCTAGCACAGGGTTCCTCAAACCTGGTTCTCTATGTGTTCTTGGACTTCAATTACCTGCTACACACCTGTTGGTCAAGACTTCTGGGAATTTAAGTCCAAGAACATTTGGAGAGCCGAGTTTGAGGAGCCCTGCTTTAGCTGTACTACATTGACCAAGCAGTAAGGTAATTTTCATAAGTGCCTGAACTAGAATTGAGACTGTATTGGTTATTCTGTGTAGTTTCATAGGTTTTTACACACAAATGGTACTGCCAACCAGTTGCTGTCAGACATTTTTAAGTAACCTTCTGCTACTTAAACATTTGTAATACAGCAACATGACAGATTTGACCTTATTAGGTCTTTCTTCCCCTCCTTTTCACATGTAGCTCTAAAATTAATCAACTAATCAGAATGGTTTGTAATTCACAGTCATCTTTGGTACTGTGCTTCCCGCCACACAAAAACTTACCAGTATGACCAACCATAATCCCAGGTCTGTGGGCGCCAGTCCTCTGGACCAAGATTGACAGTTATTTGGAAGACAGTTGTATACATCATATGAGCTACCATCCCCAGAAGACCTGAAATATTAGAGAACACAGTGTAAGCAGTATACCTTCCTAATTCAGATTTGACTTGCTCTAAATTATTGAATGACGTTCCCAAAGAAATTTGACAGATAGTTGCAAAGGCTCACTACCCAATGAAATCTGTTGTAATACTTTGGAATACATTTGTAACAAAAACCATATGAGCTGCACCTTTTCTTCACTCTTTAAGCTTGTCCTCCTGGAAAAGGTTTACCATTTAATGCAGGCCAGGGGCTCTCAACCTTTTCAAGCCGAGGGTTGGGTCACACTCCCTCAGACAGCTTTGGGGACTGGATGGCCATTTTGCTCTGCTTACCACACATGGAACTTTTGGATGTGGCGGAGGCAGTGGGGGCCCACATGAAATGGTGCTGCAGGCTGCATCTGACCCCCAGGCTGTAGGTTGAGAACCCCTGATTTAATGCTTGATATTTGACTGAGGGTGTGTCTTGATTAATAAAAACTCCTACACTTGCATTGGTTTTGCCAGGTTTGGACTCAATTCAAATACTGGGGAATACATAATGCACAGTTGGCATGCATACTACCTTGTCAAAACACAGTTTATTTTAAGCAGCCCAGTGGGGGTTGTTTATGTGTACTGATTCCAAAACTACTGTATTTTTCTATGTGCATGTTGGCACATATTGTGTATTGTAACTCTTGCCCTGTAAATATTGCAAGATTCCCTACCTACAACCTGAAAATGCCTTCCCACCTAATTCTTATTGTTCTAGCATTATAACAGTTCAGCAGTCAGCTGTCGTGGCAAATAACTGTTGTAGTACTATAGCAGTAAAATAACATAAATAATAATTGTTACCATATGTCAGGCAGAGCAGCGGTGACAGGGGCTTCACCCAAATGTCTCTCTCACCCCTGCCGGTGTGTGTGTGTGTGTGTGTGTGTGTGTGTGTGTGTGTGTGTGTGTGTGTGTGAGAGAGAGAGAGAGAGAAGTGTGTGTGTGTGTGTGTGTGTGTGAGAGAGAGAGATACGTGTGTGTGTATGTGTGTGTGTGTATTGTGTGAGATACGTGTGTGTGTGTGTGTGTGTGTGTGTGTGTGTGTGTTTGGGGACCCTATGGTGGTGGAATGGAAGGAAGAAATCAAGAGGGTACTTTGCAGGGGTGGCTTCAGGATTTAAAAAAATTTGAGCAAAGTTTCTTCAAAGGACAAGGAAACGGGGTCAAGCACTGTGTGACCTTCATCTAATTAAAAAAAACAACACAATAACCTGACTGGAACCTAGATTCTTTAAAAAGTCAGGGCACACACAGTGGAAGAGGAAGAAGAAGCCCCTATCACAGAAAAAGGTTGAAAGGATGCTCATCTCTGTTTACAGTCAAAGAGCCAGCATTGTCTGCTTCTGAAGACATTTCCATGGTCATGTAGCAGGCATGACTAGAGCACACAGAATGGTGTTTGTTACCTTTCCTGTCTAAGCATTACCTATTTATCTCCTGGCAGTTTTTTTCTTTCAAACTGCTAGGTTGGAGTGAGCTGGGACAGATGATGGGAGCTCACTCTATTATGCAGCACTCGGGTCTCGAACTCTTGACCTGCTGACCATTAGGTCGTCAAGTTCAGCATCTTAACCACTCAGCCATGGAAGTCCCTTTATCACAGAAAGAGAGAACTAAATCCTTCACCACACAAAATGGGAACTTAACAGTGGTGGGCATCAACAGGTTCGCACCAGTTCGCCTGTTGTGTTCTGTTGGTTGTAGAACAGACGGGGCCAGTATCGTACCGGGTCGAGACTAACACCGGCCTCCTCTGGAGGAGGCACGCAGACCAACTGAGGCACCGAGTGAGTGGGCCAGTCAGTGGAGCTCAGCAACAGGATTCAGCGTTAGGGTTCTCCCCCACCCGCTTAACCCAAGGGGGAGACAGCAATGGACAACAGTCCCAAGCAAGGGGGGAAGGAAGCAGAAGCAGCGGCCCCGACTCATATCCTTTTGATACGCCAGTCCTATCAGGGGCCGGGGAAGGGGGAGAGGAGTTCGCGACCGCTGCCCCCGATAGTAATTTTGAGTTTGATTTTGCGAGCCGGGGGGGTTTTCAGGAGTGTTCCCCCACCCATCCAAGCGAGAAGAGGGGTTTTTCGTTAGCCCCCAGTGCCCCCGGTTCCTCCCTAAGAAAGAGCACACCTCCCAACAACGCCGCGGAGCCGCGGAAAGTCACTAACGAGTCTCCCTCTCATATTACAGGACAGGAAACCAGGGGACAAAGAGAAGGTAGCAAACCCGGGGAGAGGCAGCCCGCATCGAGACCCCAGCGTGTTCGAAATAAGCCATCTTGGCTGAGAGACTTTGTCTCCTAAGGGGGGGGAGTGTGTTTAAGTGTGGGCTCGAGACTTTGTCTCATCCTAGGGGGGGAGGGGTGTTGTGTTCTGTTGGTTTTATTGTACACACGGATTACAATGTATCTGAGCCAATGTAACCTTGCCTATAGCAACAATGTAACCTTCAGCTGTATCATATAAACCCTGTAATAGGACGCGAGCTAATGACCACCAGCTGGCAGCAGCGAGCGTCCAAGCTCTCTTGGTCCAAACTCATCAAAGGCAACAGCGCGGGAAGTTTTCCCGCCACCACCTACACCTGGACAAGAAGGGCGTGACCTGCAATGACGTCACGCAGACAGTAGCCAATGGGCTACCATGGCACCACGTTCAAATGTGTTACTGCTGTATATAAAGAGCTATCGATCCGCCATTACCTCATGTTCCCTCTGCCCACGATGCAATAAACCTGAGTTAACCCAGCCCGAGGCTGTGTCCTGTGTCTTGGTTTGCATACACCAAATTGGCGACGAGGATGGGATCATGGATCCCCACGGAACAGCCAGGGCACAGAGCGGTTTCAACATCACCAAACCGCAAGACTGGGAGCTGCTTGAGATGGATTTCCAGGCGGCCCTGGTGGAACTCAGAGTCAAAGGAGAAGACGAGGAGAGGAAGAGGGCCATCCTCACCAGAATGCTCGGGATGGAAACCAAGCGGACGCTGGTGGGCATAATCGCTCCGAAAAAGGTGAGCGACTTTAAGGCGAGCGACATCATGAAACTGCTGCGAGAGCGGTTCTGCCCCTCGAGGGCAATGTTTCCCGCTCGGAGCGCGTTTTGGAGGCGAGTCCAAGCGCCGGATGAGTCGGTTGAGGCATTCGTGGCCGCCATGAGGATTATTATTATTATTATTATTTATTCAATTTATATCCCGCCCACTCAACACAAGGCCGACTCTGGGCGGCTAACAACATAAAAAGTAACCCCAGGGCAACCCAAGGAGTTTACAGACAATATTAATAATCCTAAAAACAGTTAAAACAGTAAAAAAGTTAAGACTACCCACCCCCTAAAAAGCAGGGGCTGCAGGATCGAAAAGGCACCATGGGGAAGAGTTCCTCTACACCAACCACCCCATGGTGGTTACCCTTCCACCCGCACCCCACACTTGACCTGCCAGCCAGGTTTTAAGATCCCTTCTGAAAGCACGAGAGGGCGTTCAAAGAGCTAAAGCAACTCCTAACATCTGAGGCAATCCTGACGCACTTCGACCCCAAACGGCCTGTGGTCCTAGTTTGTGATGCATCCCCGGTGGGGGTGGGGGCGGTGCTTTGCCCCTGTAAATGGGGCGATATCCTGGAGTTGGTCCTCAGGGACGGCGTGTTGTGTGGCCTGAAAGACAAGGAGGTACAGCGCAGCTTGATGAATAAGGAGCCGCCACCCACGCTGGCAGAGGTCATAGAGGCCGCGGAAGCCGCAGAGTCCACGAATGCCGGAGTGGACGAGATGCACCAGTGGCGTGAGTGGCGTCCTAGAGCCGGCAAGGCGGAAAATTCGGTGCACGGGAAGACCGGACAGTCGGTGCACGCGACTCGACGGGCCTCAAAGTCGTCTACGGAAGGCAGCGACGGCGAGGAGGTCCAGAAGGTCCGGAAGGGCGGTCGACGCTGCGAGGGTTGCGGAGCGGCCCACGAGCGCGCGAGATGCCCGTTCAGGAAGGCCGAGTGTTACACCTGCGGCCGTCGGGGGCACATCGCCAAGGCGTGCAGAAAGCGGAAAGAGGGCCGGAGGCAGTCACAAGACCGCGCGGCCAGACCGGACCGTCCAGCGAGGCCCAAAGATGGCGCCCAGACCACGAGGAAGCAGGACGGCGTGGGCCGCGTCTCGGACGGCAGCGAGGACGACGCCTCAGTGTTCAGCGTGTCCGTGGGACAGTCCCATTACTTCGTTGAGGTATTAGTACAAGGGGCCCCTATTAAGATGGAAATTGACTCGGGGTCCTCCTATTCCATAATTCCCCAGAAAGAGTTCCTGAAAATCGACCCCCACGTGCGGCCCAAGCTTAAAGCGTTGAGGTCCACACTACGGGACGTACAGGGAAACAGCATTCCGGTGTTGGGGGTCGGGAAATTTCGGGTCAATTTTAAGAGACATTCTGCGGAACTGCCCCTAGTTGTCCTCAAAGGGGGAAGCTGTAGCCTCCTAGGGACACAGTGGTTTCAGCCCTTAGGTTTGTTCATAGGGGGGGTGCATACCGTGGGGGGGGACCCAATACAAGCGGTTTGCGATGCGCATCCCGCCGTTTTTAAGAAAGGACTCGGAAAGTTCAAGGGACCCCCTGTAGCTTTCGACATAGACCCGGAGGTCCGCCCGATAAGACTCAAACCACGCAGGGTGCCGTTCGCACTCAAGGACAAGATAGAGGCGGAACTGGACAAACTGGTGGGCCAGGGGATTCTTATTCCTGTTGATTCCGCGGAGTGGGAAACTCCAATTGTAACGGCTCTAAAGGCTAACGGGGAGGTGCGCATTTGCGCTGATTATAAGTGTACAATTAACAAGGCGATCCGCCCTAATGCATACCCGGTGCCAGTGATCAGCCACCTTTTGGCCAGGCTAAATGGGGGAAAGTGTTTCGCTAAACTCGATTTGGCACAAGCCTATCAGCAACTTCCTGTGACCCCCGCCACGGCCGCGGCACAAACAATAGTTACACATAAGGGAGCGTTCCAGGTGTCGCGGTTACAGTTCGGCGTGAACTCGGCACCCGGCCTTTTTCAATCGCTCGTGGAACGCCTCCTAAAGGGCCTGGAGGGGGTGTTGCCCTATTTTGATGACGTGTTGATAACAGGGGGGAGTGAGGCTGAACTGGCAAAAAGGTTGGACAAGGTACTGACCGTGTTCGAGAAAGCGGGGCTGAGATTGAGGAAGGATAAATGTGTCTTTTTCGAAACCGAGGTCGAGTTTTTAGGGTTCCGGATCACACCCGAGGGGATTAAGCCGTCTAAATCCAAGGTAGCAGCCATTAAAAAGGCCCCTCGCCCCACATCCAAAACCGAGCTGCAGTCTTTCCTGGGGCTCCTCAACTTTTATCATACATTCCTCCCGCGGAAGGCGTCCGTGGCCGAACCGCTCCATCGGTTACTTAAAAAAGAGGAGCCATGGATGTGGGGTGACGAGCACGAGAGGGCGTTCAAAGAGCTAAAGCAACTCCTAACATCTGAGGCAATCCTGACGCACTTCGACCCCAAACGGCCTGTGGTCCTAGTTTGTGATGCATCCCCGGTGGGGGTGGGGGCGGTGCTTTGCCACGTGTTGGAGGACGGAAGGGAGGCCCCGGTAGCGTTTTACTCAAGGTCCCTGTCCCAAGCGGAGCGAAATTACGCGCAAACCGACAGGGAAGCGTTAGCAATAGTAGCGGGGACCAAAAAATTTCACGATTTTTTGTATGGCCGCCCGTTCAAAATCGTGACCGATCACAAACCGCTGTTAGGGATTTTCACGGCAAACAAGCCCACGCCGCAGATCCTGTCCCCGAGAATGCTGCGATGGGCTATTTTCCTCAACGCGTACCAACATGAGTTGGAGTACAGGCCCGGAAAGGAGATCAGCCATGCTGATGCGCTTTCGCGATCCCCTCTGCCATTGTCGGACGACCAAAAGGCGAGAGCAGACAGAGACCGCCAGGTGTTGCTGATTGAGGTTTTAGACGCACCCCCAATAGTGCCAGCCGACATTGCTAGGGCGACAGGCAAGGACAGGACGCTGGGAAAAGTTAGTTCATGGGTGCAGAAGGGGTGGCCGGCTTCGTCCCCGAGTACAGAGTTCGACCCATTCTTTAGGAAAAAGCTAGAGCTGTCCCTAGAGAGGGGGTGCCTTCTGTGGGGCCAACGGGTGGTGGTCCCTGCGCCCCTGCGGACGAGGGTGCTCGAACTGCTGCACGTCAGCCACCCGGGCATAGTTCGTTCAAAGGCGCTAGCCCGGAGTTACTTCTGGTGGCCACAGCTGGACGCGGACATTGAGCACATGGTCGGCACTTGCGAGGCTTGCCAGGAATCCCGACCTGAGGCGGCCCGTCTCCCGCATAGGGAGTGGGACACAGCAAGGGGGCCGTGGTCCAGAGTGCACGTGGATTTCGCTGGCCCGTTCCGAGGAACCATGTTTCTCCTGGTGGTAGATGCGTTCTCCAAGTGGCTGGAGGTTATCCCAGTAAAGAGCACGTCCTCCGTCACGACAATTGGCCGGCTAAGGAGAGTCTTTTCCACGTTCGGTTTACCCGACACTTTAGTCAGCGATAACGCTAGTTGTTTCACCTCCGCTGAGTTCGGAGCATTCATGGAGGCAAACGCCATTCGGCATGTCACATCCGCACCGTTTCACCCGGCCACGAATGGCCAAGTGGAACGACTAGTGCGTACAACGAAGGACGCGCTGCGGCGCATGGGCCCGGGGGACCTGAATCACCAGGTATGCCAGTTCCTCTTAGCGTATAGGGTAACCCCTTTAGCGTCAGGCTACTCGCCGGCGGAGCTCTTGATGCGGCGAAAACTGACCACGATCCTGTCCAGGCTAGACCCGACGAGGGTCGAGGATAAAGGGAAAAACATAGGGTTGGCAGTTTCGAAAGGTTTTGCCGCCGGGGACCCTGTTCACTGCAGGAACTATTCCAGCGCAGGGCCGGCCTGGGTACCAGGGACGGTTGTAGAACAGACGGGGCCAGTATCGTACCGGGTCGAGACTAACACCGGCCTCCTCTGGAGGAGGCACGCAGACCAACTGAGGCACCGAGTGAGTGGGCCAGTCAGTGGAGCTCAGCAACAGGATTCAGCGTTAGGGTTCTCCCCCACCCGCTTAACCCAAGGGGGAGACAGCAATGGACAACAGTCCCAAGCAAGGGGGGAAGGAAGCAGAAGCAGCGGCCCCGACTCATATCCTTTTGATACGCCAGTCCTATCAGGGGCCGGGGAAGGGGGAGAGGAGTTCGCGACCGCTGCCCCCGATAGTAATTTTGAGTTTGATTTTGCGAGCCGGGGGGGTTTTCAGGAGTGTTCCCCCACCCATCCAAGCGAGAAGAGGGGTTTTTCGTTAGCCCCCAGTGCCCCCGGTTCCTCCCTAAGAAAGAGCACACCTCCCAACAACGCCGCGGAGCCGCGGAAAGTCACTAACGAGTCTCCCTCTCATATTACAGGACAGGAAACCAGGGGACAAAGAGAAGGTAGCAAACCCGGGGAGAGGCAGCCCGCATCGAGACCCCAGCGTGTTCGAAATAAGCCATCTTGGCTGAGAGACTTTGTCTCCTAAGGGGGGGGAGTGTGTTTAAGTGTGGGCTCGAGACTTTGTCTCATCCTAGGGGGGAGGGGTGTTGTGTTCTGTTGGTTTTATTGTACACACGGATTACAATGTATCTGAGCCAATGTAACCTTGCCTATAGCAACAATGTAACCTTCAGCTGTATCATATAAACCCTGTAATAGGACGCGAGCTAATGACCACCAGCTGGCAGCAGCGAGCGTCCAAGCTCTCTTGGTCCAAACTCATCAAAGGCAACAGCGCGGGAAGTTTTCCCGCCACCACCTACACCTGGACAAGAAGGGCGTGACCTGCAATGACGTCACGCAGACAGTAGCCAATGGGCTACCATGGCACCACGTTCAAATGTGTTACTGCTGTATATAAAGAGCTATCGATCCGCCATTACCTCATGTTCCCTCTGCCCACGATGCAATAAACCTGAGTTAACCCAGCCCGAGGCTGTGTCCTGTGTCTTGGTTTGCATACACCAAATCGCCAGAACCAGTAGCAAAAATTCTGGCTGGCCCCACCCATCCAAGTTTTGAAATAAAGTAGTCCTAATCCGGGTGCAATGCAGGGCTTTCCCCCTGGACACACCCACCATATCACAACCACAGTGTGGTAGTAAAACAAAAAGACGCCCGCCACTGGAATTAATGCATCTCTCTGGACTCCTTTACCATGGGGGAATTGCATAAATAGACTAAAGGAAAATAATAGAACAAATAACAGACTCCAGGAAAATCTGCATGGGACATGTTTCAGGAATCTGGGTTATTGTGTATGTTGACATTGGATGTTATACCAATCCTTGGCATCTCCAGTTGGAAGGACAACAGGTCAGCGTCAACAATAGAGGGTAAAATGTGCCAGCTTTCCATGTTGCTTGCATTGAGCTTGCAGCAGACAATCCTATTATGCTTTGTGTTTATTTGTACACCAGCATGGAGATGGGAAGGACCAGTATTTAACAAATATAAATTTAAATCGAAACAGCCAGTCAGCAGGCTAAATGTTTCTTCCTTCCATTCTAAGCTCTCTGAGTTGTTCTTGTACGGCTACTGCTTATTTAGTTTAGTCTGTCTGCATGGCTGGTTCAGTTATTTTTTGGTTCAAAATGTTTTTAGTCTCTGAAGGGCAGTAACTTCCGTACCCTCTTGCAACTATCATTTGCTTGAGAGATTGTTCTTTCTACTATTATTGCAACCAAGATGAAGTGAACTACTGTATTCAATTTTTGCCATCTACCGTACCTGACAAGTTTGTGTGAACACAAGTCTTGTTAAGTAAATATTTCTTTTGCTGCTGCTTAAACTGCGCTTTAACACTTGTACTATAGGAACACAGAAGAAAGGAAAGGAGAATTGAGGAGGGTTGAATTTCAAAATATTCAGCCATAATAATTTGGGATACGCTAACTGCACCACTCTGCAAAGAATAATCCAACAATTTACAAACCACCTGTTCTAAGCTATTCAGCCCCCAGGAGCCATTCAGGCTTCTAAGGCAAACCTGTACCCTGTTCTGCTGTCCAGTTGTAAGTCATAGACAATAACAAAGGAAAGATCAGGGCAACAACTAACAAACAACCCATTTCTACATTTCATCTGTTTCTGACTTTTGCCTGAATGAATAACATAAACTGGTATTACCAAGCCATACCTGCTAGAACAGTGAATATAGCAGCAAAGGCATTGAGCTTCAAACCATCCAGAAAGCTGATAGAATAGCAGATTTCGATCAACATGAGAGTGATGCCCATCAGGAGTAAAATGAAGTAAAGGACCTCTGCTGCAATAGACAGCCACAGAACCCCTGGAACAACAAAGAGCAACACCAATGAAATTCCAGCAAGAGCTAAGAGTATTTTCACAATTGCATCCACTAAATTACGAGTATGGATTGGAGTGTGTGTGTGCACACATGTGCACGCACGTGTGCGCATGCATGCATGTGTGTGTGTGTGTGTGCACGCACACATGTGTGCGTGTGTGCATGTCTGAACACATGCACAACACATTCATGATGGCAATAAGTTGGACCCCTGCTTTCTTTCTTTATTCATGTCAGAGGCACTACCAGCATATAATAACATACAAAGCTAAAATTAACATAACAAAAAGAAATTAAAAGAGCTAGATGACATCAGGATCCCTCCTGATGCCAAACAACAATGAGGACACCCTTGAAATACATGGCAAAGAACTTTCATGGTAGATTTAAACACACTGAAAATGACATGGGAAAATGCCAAAGTACTCATCCAAGACTGAAACCATTAAAGATCCCTGCTGCCTCATGTGCTACATAGCATGGGTGGATCTAGGTGTAAGTAAGTTATCGTGAACTTTACCTTCTTCTGCTGCTGCCATATCCGAATCCAAATACACTATAGGCATTAATCATGGCAATTAGCCATGAAAACTGTCCCGAGAATATAAATCAGGGGCCTTTCATCTGCCTTTCACATCTGCAGCATCACACCTGTACTACTGATTGCTGCCCTCCATCAAGATGGATTCAAGTGAGATTTAATCAATTTGGGGACCATCACCTTTCCCTGTGAACTTTGGCACCCGTTAGTCCTCAGGGTTGTCAGGTTAGTTAACTGCTGCCTGACAATCCGCATTGAGTCACTGGCAGTATGGTCTATTCTATTGCCATAGCAGGATAACTTGGCCAGACTGGCATGCATTTTATATGACAGGGGAAATCTCCAACCTTGGGGAATTTATCTGTCTCTCTGGAGCTTATCAGAGGGACACCCTCTCTTTCCTATGCTAACATGATTTTGTAGTTTCCAGGTTTCGTTATATGTACAGTGATATCTCATACAACGTCCAAACTTGGTTCCACAAGTTTGGACTTTATATGGATTTGGACTTTGTATGAGGCATGCAAAATCTTAGCCGCGATGCCTCATACAACGTCATTTCCATAGAGATACATTGTACTGTAACAGCACAGACGTCAGGGCAAAGTCAAGGAAACAGACAGGAAACTGACAGAACTTTAAGAATCATTATCTAAAGGCTAAAACATTACAAAAACATGTCAAACAACCCTTGTCCAAGAACCTGAAGAATGCTGCAAAAATCCTAGGAATGCTTCTAAAAATTCTGACGAAAAGATTCAAAAAAATCCAAAATCGTGCTCAAAACCACTCCTAACCACTCTTCACCTCATGCAAAACCCACAAGAGCAATGCACGCATGTGGTCCTGACTTTTATACTGCCCAGGCACAATGCAACCTGGGAAAACCCCAATGCCTTATACAAAGTCGCACGACTTTGTATGAGGCAACTTTTTTCAAGGAATTGGGCGATGTTGTATGAATCTGATGTTGTATGAAGCGGACTTTGTATGAGGTATTACTGTACAATACTTTCAAAGGTAACCTCTCATCCAACAAACTACTTCTTTCCTTCTCATATCATACTCAGACAGGAACACCCACCACGGCTTTCAATAGCAATGAACCCTGATAGCAATGTGTTATTTCCCCCTTTTGTTTACAATGATGAAGAATCGGTCACACTCTGCATGCCTCCTTTGATGGTTACCACTGTGTCCATTCTTCTCTGCTAGAATCATGCCAGAGATACTTGTTGTTTAGGGGGCTTACAGAAGTATGGATGTGCTTGAGATTGTGGTCTGACAGGATGACATCTTTTCTGATCCATATTCCCCAGCAAAATCATGGCAGTAGCTTTGGTGTATGGGGGAAGAATTGAGGGAACAATAGTAGTTTGAGTCACCCTCAAGGGACAATAAAGATGACCTCACAAAGCTGAATGTTTATTTATTTATTTAATTTATTATTTAAATTTATATCCCGCTCTACTCAACCCACGGCCGACTCAGAGCGGGAGCTCCCACAAGATGGGAGCTGCCAAGAGTAGAGCCATCAGGAGAGGTGACAATCAATACCCTACTGTTGAAAGACACAGTACATTTTTAAACTTACTGGGTTCTTACAGTCCAGTACAACAGATATGTTCAGAAATGCAATGGGACAGAATAGCTGGCTTGTTAGTTATAGCTGCCTTATGAACATCCTAGAGTTGTGCCTGGAGGATCCTGTATTCACATTTGGGTTTCAAAAGGACATAATCAGGAAGTTAATTTCGTAGCTGAGGGTTAAATAGCACAGTAAGAAAATGAATTGGGAACAGGATTTGAAAATAAAGATATTAGATGAGATTTGGAAAAACAAATGGAAGAAAAGGATTATGAGAACAATGTCTGTTAGAGTGAAAGAATATAATTATAAAATGCTGTGGAGATGGTACTTGACCCCAGTGAGGTTACATCAAATAGACAAAAATAAAGATAAAATGTGTTGGAGATATAAGGATACACTGGGAACTTATGAACACATGTGGTGGGGTTGCAAGGTGGTAAAGGATTTTGGGGGGAAAACTGAGAAAGAAATTTGTGCTGTTTTGGGCATGAGATGTAAATTGGGGCCAAGTACTGTTTTGTTGACAGACGTTGAAAATACGGATTTAAACAATGATAAAAAGGAGTTATTGTTCATAATGTTGACGACGGGAAGATAATGTATAGCTAGGAATTGGAAAAATGATATAGTTTTGAAAATAGAAGATTGGTAAAGGAGATGTGGGATCTTGCGTTGAATGACAAATTAACCTGGGAGATGTATAAGAAAAAGGGTATTGTTAAAGAAAACAGATTTTGGAAAATTTGGCAAACGTTTGTGGATTATTCATTGAAAGGAGAGGAGAGGAATAGACCAGTACCGGGACAAATGAGTGTTTGGAAATGAAATAATTGAGACACTCCGTTTTCTCCAGGGCAATGTAAATAACACTGGGTGTAATGTTTGACAATTATATGTTAATGTTATTTTTACTGTGACTAAATAATAGTTTTAAGTGGATGAAGTTAAAAATAAAGGTTGAATAGTTATAGATAGGATAATCATAAGTATATTATTAACGTGTTAAAATTTTAGAAATGTAATCATTGCTGTTTGGATGAATTTGGAAGTTGGTATAGTATTAAGTCGCAGTTTATATTATGTTTAGTTTTTATATTTTTCCTCTTTTTTATGTTTTCTTTTTCTCTTTAATGTTATGTATAATGTACTTGTTAGTTGATGTTTGTATTTTCATTTAATTGTATTTATGTTTAAAAAATTTCAATAAGAATATTTAAAAAATAAAATAAATGGCACAGTAAGAGAAATACTTTCTTTTAAAGCATTCGCAAATGTCTTTTATCACTTATGGGAGCTCTGTTTCTAGCTAAATGCTAGTTGGATCATTTAGTTTGAGCCAGAGTTGAACTTGAAAAGACTAGAGGGAGCCATGCCACCACGAGGCCTCATACTAGCTGATTTGGGATAGACTCAGTGTCGTATTTAGGATCTGTGGGCCCCTAGGCTGAACCTGTGGTGTGGGCCCTACTGGGGAAAGTATTTTTTAAAAATTAACCTACAAAAACCGCTCATTGCGCTTTGTGTTTTTTGTCGCCTTCGCGAAACTTCCGGCTGGGCCGGCAGACAGTGGGAGGAGATATTCTTGTCAGGCACCCCAACACCACATTAAGTTAAACCAAATGCAAATGATAAATGATGATTACGATCACCAAACTTTTATACTATTTATTTACTAAAACAAAAAAAATGATTTTGAAAATTGATGTAGAATAACGTGGTGATGGGCCCCCTTTGTGGTGCGGGCCCATAGGCTGCAGCATAGGTAGCCTATGCTTAAATCCGGCCCTGGATAGACTAGGAAAAAAAACCACAGTTTTTCTTCTATCAGTCTGCCATGAAGTTGGAACTCAGGGCTTGATCAAATAGAAATTTGTCTCACAATTTGTTGTGTTGCATGGATGGGTTGATTCACTCTTTCTTTCTGGCAATCGGAGGACATATTTGTTAGAGTGAACAAAACCATCCCCAGAGTGTCTTTTACACACCCCTTTGACTCTGGGCTCCTATCAAGGGCTTCTTCTGTTTTGGTGGAGGTAAGTCTAGTCTACTTGGGTTCATTTCCAGCCTGGACAATCATGAAGAACAGACTAAGAAGCAAGCCTTAAGTTGACAAGGCTCCTTTTGTTCTCATTTTCTAAAATTGTGTGGTGGACATCAGTCAATTGAACACTTTCCCTACTCCTTGGAGAAACAACAAGAGAAGTGAAAATATTTTTTCTATCACTAAGATTAAATTTTAAAAATATATTTTTTTTTGCCTTGTATAAATTCTGATTCAGGCATTTCCCACAGCCGGAACTGGTTTATTTCTTTTTTTAAATAAAAAAATATCAAAGTGATGCAGGGGATCACTTCCCTGACCCTCTGCTGAGTTCAGAGGAAGTGTTAACTTGCTTATATCCTGAAGTGGTAGAAGAAGCTGAACGAAATAGGTCACTTGAGGTCTGTATGTCATTTGTATGTGAGGATCACACCAAATGGTATATTGCACCTCAAGCAACCCTATTTAGACTCCACTGGCTGCTCCAAAGGACCAGTGTAAATATGCCCTGGCATGCAGCATGCAGCTGAAAAAAAAACCTCACTCAGTTTTCTGTTTGTTTTTGTTCAGTCACACAGTCAGTTCCGACCCTTCATGACCCCATGGACCACTGCACACCAGGCACCCCTATCCTCCACCATCCTCCTCAATCCACCCAACTTTGTGCCCATTGTGTCAACAATGCCATCTAGCCATCTCATTTTTGGCCGCCCCTTCTTCTTTTGCCCTCAACTTTTCCCAGCATCAAGGCTTTCTCAAGTGATTCCTCTCTTCTCATTTGATGACCAAAGTACTTTAACTTCATCTTCAGTATTTGACCTTCCAAGGAGCAGTCAGGGTTGATTTTCTGTTGCCTAATAAACCAATGCTAGCCAAATTTCCTAGGTACCTGGTACAGAAAAATCCTATCTCTAAGAACTTCAACCCAACCCCTTTCCTGGCAGTCAAAATATGGTACTAAAAGATCAAACGGCTACTAGTAGCAAGGCCAGCACACTAAGCGTCAACAATGTAAATTAAATGTAGATAAGATTATAGTTATTTTATACTTGCCAACAAGTAAAGCAAGGCTATTTGGCTATCCAGAATGCAAAAGTCCTCAGTCTGGTGGTACAATGGTTTTCTGTCCAAGGCATCCTCCAGCAGGACAATGAAGATCTTCATATTTTCCTTCCTTTTTTAAAACCATCCTTTGGAATTCAGATTTTAAATCCAAATATGAAATAGGGTTTTATTTGGAGTGGTGGGGTGGTGGTGGGAGACCTATTCAACAATATATATGTGCACTGCAGCAATAATAAAAGTGTTCCCTCTCCATACATAAATTTAAAATTCAGCCATAAATAAATCAGTCAGGACATATACATCATCAACTCATAAACTTGAATTAGAAACTAGGAGTATTAGTCACTAAAATAGCATTGCATTTCCCATGATTCAGAACCTAAAGATAAAAAAGCAAATTCTTAAAATAGTGATAATTACCTCGGTCTGCCACGGGTGTCAGGCTGATAAAACTTCTACATTTCTCACCTATAAAGCAATTTATACAAAATGCAATTTAGAAATAAGTTCTTTAAACCAATCACACAAACTTCTCATTTACCAGTTTAACTTTCTAGTCTGCCCAACACTTACAAATACAGCTTCCTACAAGCAGCAAAGATGAAGTTGTGAGCAGATGGTAGAGGAAGCTACAGGCACTGAGGTAAAATATCCAATGTTATTTGTAATGCAAACCCTGAGGGAAGAAATGAAGAGAATATACATCCATCTTTATAACTCTAGTAGAAAATTAGAGTTAAGGCATCTTTGTGTGTGATATATGGCATTTTGTAAAAAGGCATTGATACGAAACTGACCTTATTTCCACTTATTGCTTTAATGCATACAAGGGCATGGGTATAATTGCTTGTCCAAATATGAAAGGCTGTCAAATGGCAGATGGAACAAGCTTGTGTCCTGTGGCTTTAGAGAGCAGGAACCAGAGTAATGGAAGAAAATTACAAGTAAAGATATTTTTTTCCAAATCTTAGAAGGAACTTCTCGAAAGTAAGAGCTATTCAACAGTGGAATGAACTGACTTGGGGGTTGTTGTTTTTTCTTTCACTGGACGTTTTTAAGCATTAGTTTAGCTGCCTGCCTGCAGGAATGCTTTAGCTGTGGATTTTCCACTTTGACAGGGGTTGATGACCCTTGAATTCTCTTCAAGCGGTGTAATTCTTTGACTCTGTAAATCCTACTCTATTACTATTCATATCTATTTTAAAAAGGGAGAAGTGAACAGCTACTGCGTACATCCCAGATGCCCAAGGAGCATTTTAACATTTCTTGCAGCACTTATAAATTAGTATTTAGATGTCAATACCAATACAAAACTCTCCTGAAAGACCCAATACAACCTCCAACAAGTTACAATTTCTTCTTGGTCACAATTGATGATTATATCCCCATTTATGAAAGCCTAACAGAAATCAAACACAAAACACACACGGCCTGTGGAAACACTAGCAAATAGGTAAATATCTGGACATTTATCATGATCTTCAAAGGGCTAAGATCTGGCTCTTATAGTTTTAGAGCATTTTGGATACTCTAATAAATATCCCAATAAATATTTAATAGAGTATCCAAAATGCTCTAGAGTTCCATTTTTAGTACTAATCCGGTCCCCAAAGTCCAGTATATCTATGATATTCTCTGTAAAGGACTTCCTGCAATTCTAGAAATTTTAGAAGTGGTAGCCATGTTAGTCTGTGCAATTCTAAATTCTCTCATGCCTTCCCTATCCAATCAGAGAGTAAATAAAGCAAAACAAAAAGATAAAAAACGTGGCACTTTAAAGACTAACAACTGTATTTTAATTTTAAGAGTGAGACTTAATGGCATCAATTTATACACATCAGGTATAGAAGTACAGAATGGTTAGCTAGCATAACAGATAAGTATACAAATCAATGTGGTTTTCTTTACAATCGGTAATAGCAGAAGATGCAGCTCCCCGGTGGCTTAGTGGTTAAGATGCTGAGCTTGGAGACTGGAAGGTTGGGTTTCGATACCCGAGGACAGCACTTGGGGACATGAAAGAAGCCTCATTCTGGCATCCCCTGAGCAGAGTTTCTCCAGCAAAAATCCTTTCAACCCAGAGCAATCTCTGACATGAAATTATTATTAGCAAAAGATCTGTAGTTGTTATTCAGATTTATTTCTGTGATGTTTGGTTCTGTGGAGTTGTAAATGGCATTGTATACTCAGATTTGGTCAGCTGTCATGGCATTAATGTATACATATCAGGTGGGGATACAGAGGTACACAAAGGTTGGTTAGTATAACAAAATAAGGTTACAAATCAGTGTGGATTTATACACTGGCTAATGACAGAAGATCCATGGATGGTATTCAGATTTATTTCTGTGAAGTTTGGTTCTGTGAAGTTGTAAATGGTTAGTAGACTGATGCAAAATAAACATTGTGGCATTAAACACCTGCATTTTGTCACCCTGCTTATTTAACTTGTATATAGAGCACATAATGCACAATGCAGGGATGGACAAATCACAAGTTGGAAAAACATAAACAACTTGAGATATGCAGATGATACTACCCTAATGGCAGAAAGTAAGGAAGATCCAAAGAAGCTTCTGCTTAGGTTGAAAGAAGAGAGTGAAAAAGCTGGCTTGAGACTCAATATCAAGAAAACCAAAATAACAGCAACAGGCACTATCAGTCCCTGGAAAATAGATGGGGAAGAGGTAGAAGCAGTGACAGATTTTACTTTCTTAGGATCTAAGATCACTACAGATGGTGATTGCAGCCATGAAATAAAAAGGTGACTGATTCTTGGGAGGCAAGCTATGAGAAATTTGGTGAACATAGTTAAAAGCAGAGACATCACCTTGCAAACAAAAGTCCACACAGTCAAAGCAATGGTATTCCCGGTGGTAATGTATGGTTGTGAGAGCTGGACCATTAGGAAAGCTGAGTGCAGAAGAATAGATGCCTTTGAAATGTGGTGTGGGAGGAGAGTTTTGAGAGTACCCTGGACAGTGAGGAGAACAAATAGGTCCATCCTAGAAGAAATCAACCCTGACTGCTCCTTAGAAGGTCAAATAGTAAAGATGAAGCTAAAGTACTTTGGGCATCAAATGAGAAGAGAGGATTCACTCGAGAAAGCCTTGATGCTGGGAAAGGTGGAGGGCAAAAGAAGAAGGGGCAGCAGAAAATGAGATGGCTAGATGGTATCATTGATGCAATGGGCACAGAGCTGGGCGGGTTGAAGAGGATGGTGGAGGACCGAAGTGCCTGGAGGGCAATGGTCCATGGGGTCATCAAGGGTTGGAATCAACTGTGTGACTGAACAACAACATAAGAACATAAGAACAGCCTTGCTGGAACAGGCCACAGCCCATCCAGTCCAGCATTCTGTCTCACACAGTGGCTCACCATTTCCTTCAGGGTATTCTCAAGGAGATGCCTTCACCTGCTTAGGATTCCCTGGAAATGGCATTGAGAGATATCCTGCCTATCTCTCCAACCCCGAGGTTGTCCTTAAGTATCCATAATTATAGCCATTGATACCCTTGTCCTCCATGAACTTGTCTAATCCTTTCTTAAATGAGTTTATCTTTCAAACCTAGCATCTATTGACAAAGTTGTGAAAAAATGACAATGATGTGAGTGACCTAGGCAGAGCATAATATGCTTCTTTGTTTTGTGAGGTGCCCTGAGACTATGGATGAAAATAACTGGCCATCCTTCTGAAGTTTTTTTTTTTGGTAAAGTTGGTATAGGAAATTACAGTATAAAGGTGTTATGAAAAATTATAGCATAAAGGTGGTATAGGGAATTACAGCAAATAACAACCTATTAGTTATGGCGTTTAAATTTTGATAATGTCCCAGAAAACCTTGACTAATATTCAAACCTTTGAGATGGGTGTTCAGCATCTGTATAGATTTTATTTCTATTCTCTCTCTGAATTATTATCTTGTAATTTTTTTGTTCTAGAAGGTAACTTTCAAGTCTTGTGTAGAGTGTCCAGATTGAGATAAATTGAAACAGGTTTCTCTGTGTTGCCAATCTTTATGTCTAATTTATGTTCATTAACTCTTTTGCGCAGTGATTTTCCTGCTTGTCATTTGTAGAGTACAGAGGGGCATTGTTGGCAAGAAATGGCATAAATCACATTAGCAGAAGAACATGTAAAGCTTCCCTTAATGTTGTGTGTTACCAGTAACTGTTGAGCCCAGTAATACTGTTGCTGTTTATCTCTTCATGAAGGACCATTTCTGTTTTCTTCTGAAAATCTTGAAGTTATCTTAGATCTCTGCATTTCCTTCTAACTGTAAAGGTAGGCTGCTGCTAAATTGTGCTATGTTTCCTTCAGTATTTCTAAACTCTTGTTCATCTTTTCAACATCTGAGGTGAAAGACTTTCTGAGTATTTCAGCTGTATTCTCCCCTCACACACACACACACACACTACTACTTGGCCATCTCACTGGGCATCTTGGCTATCTATAATAGTTTGGCTGTTGTGCAGTTTCCATGTGTGTGGCTGCTTGAAATGGAATTGTGTAGGCTATACATCTATGTGGCACCAAGCATTTGTGTAAGTGGCTCCCCAAGCATTCTGGGCAGATTTAGCTCACCCACTTCATCTCCATAAAAAGCATCTGTCCATATTTTTAAAAATAATAATAATAATTTCGTGTTAGAAATTATTTTGGGTTGAAAGGGTTTTTGCTGGAGAAACTCCACTCAGGGGACGCCCACTTATGTTGCAATGACTTTCAAGTCAGATGCAGCTTACACTGCTTAGTGAAATGTACTGTGTGTTGGAGGTAAAGCCAGGGCCATAGCCAGGATTCTAGATGTGGGTGAGTGAATATTTTTTCAGGATGGGCAACAATGTCATATTAGAGCAATGTAGAAAAATATATATAACCACAAGCATAATCCATCACTTGGTGTCAAATATCACTGTCATAAATAATTGATGGGTTATGAGAGGAGTGATTATGTTATTCTTCCCACCACCTTCTTTCTTCTTTTTTATAGGAAGCTGGGCGGTGGAGTTTGTGAGTAAATCTACATTGAGACAAACTCTGACAGTGTGCCAGGACTGGGGCTCAGAAGGGTTTGCCAGAAACCAAAATAAAATGCTCTAAATTGCGTCAGAAAAATAGTAGCCCCTGCCCGTGATCCCAAAAGAACTTATTGAATGCTAAGCAGAGCCAAACTGGTTCTCAATTAGCTTTATATCTTTGGATCATGTAAAAATAGAATGCATATCACTGTGCTTTCAGTGGACCAAAAAGGGGGACTGGGCTGACTGGGAAGTGGAAGGTCAGCAGTTTGATTCCTGAGTACTGCAGGACGGAAATGAACTCCTGTTTTCGTCCCAGCTCCTGCCAACCTAGCAGTTCAAAAGCAAGAAATTGCAAGTAGATAAATAGGGACCACTTCGGTGGGAAGGTAACAGTGCTCTGTGCGCTCCGGTGTCTAGTCATGCCTGCCACATGACCACGGAAACGTCTGCAGAAGCAGACAGCGCTGGCTCTTCGGCTTAGAAACAGAGATGAGCACTGCACCCTAGAGTCGGATATGACTGGCTTTCAAGCAAGGGAAACCTTTACCTTTACCTTTACCTAAATTGCTCACTCTCTCTTTTTCTCTTCCTTATCATTAACACATAAAAAGGGTCCAAATGATAACACTAGGATTTTTGAAGAGGAATACCACTGGGTAAATGTCATCTCAACAGTCTTTTCAGGGATTTGAAGGCATTCTGTTATTATTTCTCTAACACAAGAAATTAAGTCTTGTGGCAGGGTGGTTGGAGAGGTGAAGTAGGACTCAGTAGGGAGTTTAAACTCCACTTAGTCATGGAATTCACTAGGTGACCACAGTAGTCAGGTGCTTTCAGTCTGACCTATCTCAGAACATTATTGTGACATTAAACTGAAGAGAAGGAGAGCCACATACAGTGCCTTGACCTTGCTGGAGGATAGGGGAGTTATAAATCCCATAAACATATTAACAGATTATTGAGGAGTGGGGAAAAATCCATTTCCTTCTCTCATGGCTTCCTACTGAAAGTGTCATCACAAAAGCTGGAAACTAAGCAGATGTCCCATGCCTGGGAGAAGGACTATGAATAATGAAATAGCAGAAGGAAGAAAGCACTGGATATAACTACTAATGAAATTTGGGGGTAGAGGCCAAATCCAACCCCCTTCCAGGCAGATGGGAATGTAATTTCACATTTTGAATAAAGTGAAGTACTAAATGCAAAGCCAAATTATAGGTAAAGGTAAAGGTTTCCCTTGCTCAAAAGCCAGTCATATCTGACTCTAGGGTTCAGTGCTCATCTCTGTTTCAAAGATGAAGAGCCAGCGCTGTCTGCTTCTGCAGATGTTTCCGTGGTCATATGGCAGGCATGACTAGACACCGGAGCGCACGGAACACTGTTTACCTTCCCACCAAAGAGGTCCCTATTTATCTACTTTCAATTTCTTGCTTTCGAACTGCTAAGTTGGCAGGGGAAAGGCCAAACTATATTCCACTGTAAAAGACATTTGTGGGAGATTAGAGAGGAAAATGTTAGCTTTACCATCAAATAACAACATGGGATTCTCAAGTATCAGGGATGGTGCACCAACTCAAGAAGGTAAGTTGGAGTTCTCCCTGCTAACCCTTCCATGCCCCCCCAAAAAACATTGGGATGTGGGCATGGCCAACATTTAAGATGCTGGACCAACCAGCAGTCAGTTTGACCAGAGAACTGCACCAAAAGGGCCAGTGAGGACAGGTCGTAGGTTTCTCCTCAACAGTGTCTTCCTGCTACTGCATTTGAGGGAAATCAAGGAGCTAAAAATCATGAACTTCATTTGTAACATTTTATTTTCTTCTTAATTAACTGCCTGGCCAACTCTGGCTCTTCTTCTTCAAATGTTATTTATTCAGACAGACACATCTCAAAATGCCTTAACATGACACAGATACTATCTTTAAAAGAAAATAAAAATGACAATTCTGGAATGTCTAATTGTATGTTTAACTGTATTTTAAAAGGGTTTTTAACATTGATGGTTTTAAATGATTTTATTGTCATGGAATGTTTTTTGTATATGTTTTTATATCTTCATCTGTGAGCTGCCCAGAGTTGCTTCAGCGAGGGGGCAGCAGTACAAATGTGAACAATAAATAAATAAATGTTGGGGAGAGGAATGCAAATTCATTGTTGGGCAACACATTTTTGGGGGCAACTGAAATGACACAAAAGTGTGTGTGAGCTTTAAAGTTCTCCAATAGGCTATGTGATACATTTATTACATTTCTAAACAACTCCTGAAAACAGAGATGGTCAGGAAAGAATTTGCTAATATCCTTCCTCCCCAGGGAGTATTCTAGCCTCTTATGTTTGTTCTACTGCTTTAATATTACTGTACATGTTACATTGTGTTTATCTATATTGGTCTTATTGTGGGCCAGTGGGATATCTGTTTTTACTATTGTACTTGCCAGCCAGAAGAGTGAATTTCCACTAGATGAGCAGGATATAAATCAAAATATAAATAAGTAAACCAGACATCTTTCATTTATCAAACTAAAAGGCACTGACACTTTTTTCCTTTTGTCTCATCAAAAACGTAATGTTTTACATGGATTCCCCACAGCTTTTTTTTGAATAAATCAAATATTTTCTGTCTTCTATCAAAATGATATTTTTAAAGTTGCCTTTTGCCATTGGCTACAGTCTTCATTTGTTGGAAACCAGTATCATTACCTAAAGGAAGCTATTCCAAATACCCTTAGGACTCCAAACATGGTGAATAATTATTCACTTCACTTTTCTAAGCTAATGTCCGTTTCTTTTATAAAAACAGAATAGATGGTATGTGAACTTGGACAGATTTTTCTTTCTTTCTGCTTCTCATAACAAATTGCTCATTTTGTTGTGATGAACACAGCTCTGTACCCCTTTCTATTGTAACCTATGGAGTCTATGGCAGTCACATCCATTACCCTTAACATTTTATTAAAGTAATAAGGAAAGTTGGTTAACTGTGCTTTAGACAGAAACATAACATCACTACTTCTAATTCTTTCAAGAACAACACAACGGACACCACATCACAAGTGAATGAATCCTGAAGAAAGAACTGACTATTAAGCATTGCACTTTTTTTCAAGTGAACAGCACTTTAGAATCAACATACTATTTATACTTGTATTTACTCAAGAATGCAAGTTCTCTCCTTACCACCACTACCACCACCACCACCACCACCACCACCACTACCACCACTTTATAAACAGGCAACATGAAGCTACAGGTAGCTTGTCCATGGCTTTGACATAGAGGTAACAGCAGGGCTCATGACCTGCAGGTAGGTTTTTCAGCTGCAGGTTCAGCATGATAACTATGGGATTGGCATACACACTATAATGTCACCCCACCACCACCACCACTCCATAAAAGATACCACTCAAAAACTATTTGCTCTCCGCCCCCGCCTTTAACACCCAAGGAAACAAGGTCAGGTGAGATCTATGAGAGACCCACCTTCTTCGTTGATAATCGACTCACAAGAATACCAGATGCCAGCATGAAACTTTCGGTCAATAAACTTGTCATCCCCGGTCTCCCAGATATACTGAACCACATTGCTGTTGTTTCCTCCAGAGGTGTTGAAGCGGATGCAGTCGGTCCCACCTCTGAGCTCAGTGCAGAACGGCTTGGCTACTTTCCTGGTCCCCTCACACCAGTAACTGCTGCTGAAGGCTGTGACAGAGAAGATTAAGGAGAGGCAGCTGAGAGAGAGAGCTGCCAAAGCTCTCTGCCGCCTGTCCACCCCCATTGCCTGAGATCTGCCTACTTGTAGAGACAGCTGGCAGCAGCATTAAAGGATGCTGGAAACACCCACCTCCGTCGATATACGCGCTCTCTCTCTTCTGAGCATTCAGTGAAAATCCCCTCCTTGGAGATACATCATCTCAGCCCTGAAAATGAGCAGGTGAGCAGAGATACTTAAAACACTTCAGGGAGGAGTTTATTAGAGCTGAGTCCTGCAGCCCAGTGAAACGAGCCCAAAGTTGCAATATAATAATTGTTGGAAAGTGGGAGAGAGATAGTAGGGTGATATAGTGGATTGAGAGTGGGTGGCTGGGAGTAGGGAAACCCAGCCCTCAACTGAGCCAGGAAACTCACTGTGTCACAGTGGACCAGTTTCTTTCTGGACAGCATCATCTCCCTCATGGAGCTGTTGTGAGCATAAAGGTTGAGAGGAAGAGAACTGGCTATCTTGTTGCCCTGAGCACATCAGAAGAAGGCTGGGATGTAAACATAACTTTCTGAGCATGCAGAGAGTGCATTTCTTTCTCCACTGAGTAGTCACAACAGAAATCCCAGTCCCACGACAACTGGTTAAAGAAGGCAGAGCTTCTTGATCAGGATAGGTAATAATAATTTCATGTCAGAGATTACTCTGGGCTAAAAGGATTTTTAACCCAGATTTTTAACTCTGCTCAGGAGATGCCTGAATGAGGCTCTTTTCATGTCCCCAAGTGCAGCCCTCAGGTAATGAAACCCGACCTTCCAGTCTCTAAGCTCAGTGTCTTAATCACTAAGCCATGGGGGAGCTGCAGAGAGAACTGCTGTACTGCCACCAAAAGGTTGTGAGTTCAATCCTGTCCAGGACTCAAGGTTGACTCAGCCTTCCATCCGTCTGAAGTCAGTAAAATGAGTACCAACATGTTAGGGGCAAAATGCTAATTACCTTGTGAACCGCCAAGAGAGTCCACTAAGCACTATGAGGTGGTATATAAGTGTGATTTGCTTTACCCTTGCCCCAGTAGGGACTAGAATTAGAAACTGGCTGCTTCACTGCAAATCTGAGTCTCAGAAATGAACATACACACAAAGAGGCACAGGTCTGACCACGGTATGGGCAGCTTTTAAATGCAATGAGAGCAGGCAGAGAAAGAACAAACAATGGCAATCACCTCTGTCGAAAACTAGGAATTATACTAAATCCCAGGTAATCCCAGGAAATCACTAAATAGGGAAAGGTGTTGACGTGAGGTTTGTTTTCTTGCTTGTTTGAAAAATGATAGGTTAGTGCATGTTCTGCCAGCACCCAAACCATAGAATTAGGAGGCCAAAAATAGTTTGGGCAATGATTGCTAGCCTTTTCTTCAAAACAATCCATCTTCATAGAGATGCCAGGACAGCAGCATCCAATTCTCTGAGGTTTCAGAACCAAAACCTGAGAATAGCAGGTGTGAGCGAATGAGAAAGAAAGTGTATGCCTGTCGGAGAAATAGAGAAAAATAGCAAGTGAGTGAATGAGAGTTCATGAAAAAGAGAGAAAGCCATAGATGTAGGGCAGGCAAGCATTTAATGGGGGCCAGAATAGCATCTAATTATGAATACGGGTTGGTTGTAGAAATGAGCTTCTGAAGACTACTGATTGCAAAATTCAGACTTAGACTAAAGAAAATAGGGAAAACAATTAGGCCAGACAGGTATGACCTCTACAATATCCCTAAGGAATACGCAGTGGAGGTGTGGAACAGATTTAATGGCTTAGACTTGATAGACAGAGTACCAGAAGAATTATGGACAGAGGCGTGGGACATCATACAGGAGGGAGCAAGGAAAACAATACCAAAAGAAAAGAAGCATAAGAAAGCAAAGTGGTTGTCTGATGAGGCTCTTAAAATAGTAGAGGAAAGAAGGAATGCAAAAGGCAAAGGAGAAAGGAAAAAATTCACCTAATTAAATACAGAATTTCAAAGAAAAGCAAGGAGAGATAAGGAAACCAACCTAAATGAACAATGCAAGGAAATAGAGGAAAACAACATAAAGGGTAGGACTAGAGATCTTTTCAAAAATATATATGGGGAAATCAAGGGAACATTTAAAGCAAAAATGACCGTGATAAGGAACAAAAACGGCAAGGATTTAGCTGATGCAGAACAGATTAAGAAAAAATGGCAAGAGTACACAGAGGAACTCTACAAAAAGGACCTCAATACTCCTGATAATCACAATGTTGAGAACATTGAACTTGAGCCAGACATCCTAGAGCGTGAAGTCAGAAAGGCCCTAAAAAGCACTGCAAACAACAAAGCCAGTGGAGATGATGGTATCCCATCAAAGCCCTAAAAGATGATGGAATCAAATTATTGCATTCTATTTGCCAGCAGATTTAGAAAACATAATGGCCACAGGATCGGAAAAGATCAGTATATTTTCCAATCCCAAAAAAAGGGTAATGCCAAAGAATGTTCAAATTATTGAATAATTGCGCTCATCCCACATGCTAGCAAGGTTATGCTCAAAATAATACTGGATAGACTTCAGCAGCACATGGAGAGAGAATTACCAGAAGTGCAGGCGGGGTTCCAAAGAGGCTGGGGAACTAGAGACCACATTGCCAACATACATTGAATCATGGAGAAAACAAAGGAATATTGTATCGGTGTTGTGTATGGATTGTAATGTGCCATTAAGTGAATGCAGCCACACGAATGAGTGAATGTAACAATCTCTAAAAGCAACATTATAACCTTCTGTATTAGGACGTGAGCTAGTGACCACTGGGGGCAGTAGCGAGCGTCCAGCTCACATGGTACAAATTCTCCAAATGCCTACAGCCGCGGGAAGATTCCCACCACTGCCTCACCTGGACAAGAAGGGCGTGACTAAGGGTGACATCACGTGGACAGTAGCCAATGAGCTACCGAGGAGCCACATTCAAATGTATAGCCACTGTATATAATGAGCTGTTCGTCCGCCATTACCACATGTTCCCCCTGACCATCATGCAATAAAGATGAGTTAAGCCAGACTTCGGCTGTTTCTATTGTCTTGGTTCTTGAACACTAAATTGGCGACGAGGATGGGATAATGGCTTCCCACGGAATCAAGACAACACAGACCGGTTTCGACATCAACAAACCGGAGGAATGGGAACTGTTCGAGATGGATTTCAAAAGTGCACTGATGGTGTCCAACATCTCAGATGAGGGGAAGAAAAGAGCCACCCTCATCAGGATGCTCGGTTTCCCGGCCATGAAGGTTTTGGTGGACCTGGTGTCTCCAAGAAAAGTAGACGAGGTCCCAGTTAAACAGACTATATTTATTATGTATTTATAGTGTACTAGTATTTTCATTTTGCTTGACTGTTGCAGAGTCTTGATAAAGGACTACGAAATATCCATTTTACCGGAAGGATATGGATGAATGACTACTTACCTTTCTGCAACGACTTACCTCCTTGTTACTTTTGTAATTCTACCTTTGCTGTAGCACTCAGACTTTCGACTGTTTATGACTTTCAAGGACTTTTCTGCTTGGACTCTCCTACTTGGAATTCCTGTCTCGGACTCCAACACTTGGACTTGATGCATTTATACATTTTGCTGTTATATTGTGTTGTTCACAAAGTTAGCTATTTTGTTGTTTGGTCCAGAGAATTGTCCGATATGTTATATTGACTCTCTTATATGTATTTGAGATACTCACTGATTTTTGGATGACTGCGATTTAACATCATTGTCATTATGTTTACTTGATTTTACATTCAGCTTGTACAGCATGACATTCTGAGCTCTATCCCATTCTCTCGTACTTCCCCCTTACAGTTCAACCGGGTTGCTCTACTTTAGATATTAAACCACTTTCAATTTTATCTTATTGACTCCTCATCCTTAGGGTGGTTTCTCCTTTCTCTCCCTTGGGATTAAAACAGGGCCACTTTAATATTTGAAATTCAATAATGCAAGCGGGCCGTCATAGCACTGGTAAGGAGGAATGGTTATAACCAATTATATCGACCTCAAACAGAAGCGCAAATGACCAAACCTCTGCTTCTGACATGTGTCCGGTGAACCGGAAGCATTTGCAAGCTGTATCTAGCATAGCATCACCTTGTTTCTGAGCACACACGATTGGCCAGCCGCTGTACCTCTATCTTACCCTTCCTGTGGCCAACCGAGTGTGCTCCTGCCGGACTCGTATGGGTCACCCAGTGCCTCCTTACCAGTGCTAGCCACCAAGCGACCAAAAAGGGAACCAAAACTACCCCGTAACTAGCCCAACAGTGACAGTGTGGGATGGGCGAAAACGCCAAGAACCAAACGGCCAATCTAGGTTCAAGCAAAAATTCCCATCCGGCCCTGAAGCGACCAAAACAATCACACTGCGACCCAGGGCAGGGGTGGAGGGCAAACACTGCCTGGCCCAGTCAGCAAGAAGGCGGGAGGGTGGTCAAGCCCCTCCTTTAAGGAGGCCGGCCCCGCCTCTTCCACCTCGTGCTGTCTCCCATGGGGGAGGAGCCGGCAAAGTGCGCGGCAGCGGATCCGCACCGCTGGGCATCCCTTCAATGCAGAGTAATCTCTGACATGAAATTATTATTATTATTACCATAAGGAGCCATTTCAAGTCATGATCTAGTTCTATCAGGAGCCCAAAACAGTATTGAATATGAAAGAGAGAGAAACATAAATGTGTGCTTTAACATGGGCTCCAAAATATATTCCATATACCATGTACACTATAGCATAAAGAAAGAGAAAGAAAAATAAAGAAAAAGTAATAGAAGCTCATTATAGCATAATGCAATAAGCTGGGTAATAAGAAATCAATAGTTATAGTAGTGTCCCTCCATTCTCCAAAATAAAAAAAGTATTATAACATTGGAAAAAACCATTTCAAACTGCACAAGTCTCTGCTGAAATCTTCCCATAGCAGGGCACACTCTGTTTGCTAGCTTTGTTTTTAGAAGCCCTGGGGCAAAAAAGATATTAAAAAATAATTAGAGGTGGAAAATCATTAACTAATAAAACTATCTGAATTCATGACAGGAATTTCTGCTACCTTTGAGAATAAATAAATTTGCTTGGTTTATTTCACAATTGATTTTTAAAGACTTAAAAATGGGATCTAGTTGAAGTTTGTCAATGCTCTTTCAAATCTCATAACGTCCGCATCTGTTCCTCCTGGCAGTCTTGGTGTTCAGCGTCTTTGACTATCCACAGAGAGTCCACCAGAGCTACTTCAGCCCTGTTAAGCTGTCAGTCATATTAGTACAATGCAATGAACATGAGGCCAATTATGGAAAGGATGAAGACTTCAGTAAGTGCAGAATCCCGTTGCCAGGATTCTATTGGGTACAGTTTACTCAAATTTCCCCACCAGTTATATAAGCACTTGCTGTCTCTCCTAACCGAATTCAAAGCACTGTGGAGGCTCTGTTTGACTGGAATACAGAAATCTGAAGGAGTTCCTGCACCTACTTCTAATTGTCTGTGTTTTAAAATAACCTCTGGGTGTGCCTTTGCCAATTTCTTCCTCTCCTGGCAACCAACTTAGTGCTCAGCTAAGAAAAGAATAATAGCTCCCTGGAAAGAAACATTCAGTTAAGTGTAGTGTACAAATATTTTTAAATTATTTCATACCCTTCACATCCAGTCTGGCCAAGTTATCTTGCTATGGTAATAAATTAGGCCATCCTGCCAGGGACTCAATGCTGATCATCAGGCGGCTGTTAAGTAACCTGACTAATGGGCTTGGGTGGTGAAGTCCACAGGGAAGGGTGATGGTCCCCAAGTAGATTAAATCCCATTTGAATCCATCTTGATGGAGGGCAGCAGTTTTATCAATACTGGCATGGGTCCAATGAGGACTTTGCGTGCCAAAAGGGCTCAGGACCAGAAAGTGACTTGCGGAACTGGACCAGTGGTATGGGTGTTATACTGCAATGCGGAAGGCCAATGAAAGACCACTGCATTATATTGTTACATATAAGTCAGTGAAATTATTTCCTCCTGGCAAATGTCTCTTTCCTTCATATAAATGCTATTGAAATGTGATCCCATTGTGTTCCACTGTTCCACTGAGAATGTATTTTGCCAAGATCAAATTGGACCCAGGACAGGGAAAAGCGCCCCTGTGCAAAATACACAGTAGATACTTGTTCTTCACCCTCAGAAACAAAATTCTAGGTTCTTTTACTAAAAAAATCTAAAATTCTCAAAGAAAATTCTGTGTTCCCAGAATCTTTGCATAAAGAATTTGTAAGTAGACACCCCTTTTTCATTTATTGAGAGGCAATGAACATGGCAAGAGAAAAGAAATTCTTCCGTAGCATTTATTTAACATGAGTACATACTGGCAAAAGTAAGGCTTCATATAAATGACAAGCAAAATTATTCAAAAGTAATTATTGCTTGCATTAGTTGCATAAAGAGAAATAACAGGATAAACAATGTAAATATGAAACATAACATTTGTGTATCATGACATGGATACATGGTGTAACTTCTAGGTTCATATATGTGTAAAAAATTGCTTAACATACTTAATTGTTCATGGCATTAGCAAGATACAAAATAATAGAGTAACAAAGTAAATTTGTCTTATTTTTGAAGCATTATAATTTCTTCAATGCAGTGCATTGAGGCAAAACTTATAGTTGTAAAGTTAACTAGAATAAAGTTATAACAAGTGTTTTATAAATGAACAATATCACTTAATGATATATAGAGAGATAACAGATTATTCAAAGCAAATTTAACTTAGATTCATCAATACATTTGTACTGAGGCACACATGATTATTTGTTCAAAGAAAAATTAATGCAGCTTCTACATTTTAACAAGGTAATGCAGCAATAAGCTTTTACCTGAATGAATTAAAACAGGGGTGGCCAAACTATGGCCTGCAGGCCAGACCTATCCCATGGCACCATTTCATGGCTCCATTTTGTGGCTGCCTCCCCGCTACTGGAAGTGGACTTGTTTATGACAACCATAAAATGCACCCACGCATGTGTAAACATGCTGTGACTGTGGTAAAAGTTGCCATAAATGAACCCGCGGCTGTTGTAGATGCCTTTACTACAACTGCAGATGTGTTTTATGGCAGCATTCTTGGTGGGAGGAACCATGTGACCAGCCTGTTCAGCTGTGTGTGTGTGTGTGTGTGTGTGTGTGTGTGTGTGTGTGTGTGTGTGTGTGTGTGTGTGTGTGTGTGTGTGTGTGTGTGTGTGTGTGTGTGTGTGTGTGTGTGGCACAAGAAGTTTGGGAACCCCTGAATTAAAAGGAAGCAAGCAACCCACTTCTCCCACTAAGGCATGATTAATTTTTCAGCAGTTAAAAATTGCACTTAAAGGCATTTTGACTCATTTTAACTAGAATGGAATGCATTGTTATTGTAAATACAAAAAGGAGACTGAGCAATAGAATAATTAGGTGGATTATTTTTAACTGCTGTCTCTGCTTTCAGTGAAACCTCCTTATCTCTTTGTTACAAGTACACAGTACTACAGAAAGCAAAACATACCCTCTCTTGGTACCATGCCCAGATGATCTGTTTGATGTGTGCGAGCATCAGGGCAGGAATGTCTTTGAGCGGGCTGGCATCATCCAGTTGCTGTTTTAAAGCCATCATGTCTCCCCGATACTGGCTCACATGAATTGGTTGCCTGAAGGCTTCCATTTCTGATTCTAAGTCTTGGTGTTAACACACAAAGTCCTAAACAGTTTAGGACCTCAGTACCTGTAGGTTCAGAAAGCCCACCCCCGGGAAAGTACAAAAGACCTGACTGAGAAACCAGTCCTTTTCTGTGGTATAATAATAATTTCGTGTCAGAAATTATTCTGGGTTGAAAGGATTTTTGCTGGAGAAACTCTGCTCAGCGGATGCCCGAATGAGGCTCCTTTCATGCCCCCAAGATCTTTTCCCACCAAAGTGGTCCCTATTTATCTACTTGCAATTCCTTGTCTTTGAATTGCTAGGTTGGCAGGAGCTGGGACAGAGATGGGTGCTCAATATGTCATGCAGTGCCTAGGTTTTGAACTGCTGACTTGCTGGTATTCCAGCTAACAAGGTGAGCTTCTTAACCACTGAGTCACTGTGGCCCCTTCTTTTCTGTGGTGACCACAACTTTGTGAAATGGTCTACCACTTCCTTGTCAGCATTCTGCAAGTTAGCAAAAACTGAACTTTATAAGAAATTTAAGAACTTGTTGCCCCTGGAGAACAAGTCCTCCATGATTTTTTTTAAAGTTTGCTACCATCACTGTGTTGAATCGCGTCCAGTTATCTAATGTTAATTGTTATCTGTCTGTTTATTATATTGTTTGTTTTATTTGGGGGCAGTTATGTTTTCCTCACCATATATTTATACGAGCCACTGCAGTGGCTCAAGTGGCTAAGACACTGAGTGGGAGGTGGAAAGTCAAGAGTTCGATTCCCGAGTACTGCAGGACGGAATGAGCAGGACTTTGTCCCAGCTCTTGCCAACCTAGCAGTTCTAAAGCAAGAAATTGCAAGTAGATAATGCAAGCGCGGCGCCAAAATGGCCGCCGCGCCCTTTGCGGGCCCCCCCCCACAGGACAGAGAATCCGGGTAGTTAGGGGCGTGGCCAGCTCCCTTATAAAAGGGGTGGCCACGAGGCAGCCGAGCTGCCATTTTACCTCAGCGACGGAGCGGAGAAGTTTTTTCCCCCGTCGCTCTGTCGGACCCCTGTGGCTCAGGGGATTAAGATCCTGAACTCGCTGCCTGGAGGGTCGGAGTTTGATTCCTGAGCACTGCAAACGCTCTCGTGCTCCGGCTTTCCAGTCAGTGGGTGCTGAGCCCTGGATAGGGATCGTGTTGCTCTATACTCCTTGAATGGCTGGTGAGTGTACAAATAAAGCGACGGTGAGGAGGAGTTTTTTCCGTCGCTTTATTCCCTTCTGCCGCTTTGCAAGAGGCTTGAGTTGCCAGCCTTTGTTCGAGGCTTCCTTTCGGCTTTCCAGCCTATTGCCTTCAGAGCGCGGGGGAGCAGAGAAGTTTGCTCCGTCGCTCACTGATTTTTCCAACTTAGGGGTGCCCAAACTTTAAGTAGGACTGCAGTGTATCCAGTGCTACAGAAGCTGACTGGGTTGTTTAAGGTCAGTGTTTCAATTTCTGCGCATGCAGGACAGGATGAGCTCCCGTGCCGTGCCGTTTTCAACCCCAGGCCGGCCCTGCGGGGGATGCGGCCCTTGGCCCACGGCGGCCCGCCAGGGGCCGGGACAATTGGGGGGAGGGCCTGGTGCTGCCTCACAGCATGTTTTTGCCAATTAGGGGCTGGAATTTGGGGGCATGGCTTATTCGGGCACAGGCTCTGAATTCAGGGCCTCTGGCACACTTCCCGTCGGGCCGTCCGGCCCGCCTGGCCCACCTACTGGGGGTTTACTGTGGCTGGGGGTGCCTGGTTGGCACGTTTGGCTGTACTGGAGGCATCCTTAGCAATCCAGTGGGTGGGGGGTCCTTTTCCGATCTACCGGGCCCTCCTGTCCGCCGGCTACTTCCACCGCTGTCACTCTGTAACAGGCGGCCGGCTGGGTCGGGCTTATGGAGACAGTCCAGCCTGTGCCTGCCGCTGCCTCGCAGCTCCCTGTTTGTCCGGTACAGCGATTGGAATGCGTTGGAGGTCGTCCTAGAGCTCGATTTCAGTCGCGAGCTCCGACGCCCACGGTATGCCGGAACCCCCAGTGGGGGCGGCTCACGGGGGTGCAACTAGTGAGTATGGGGTCAAGTTGAATACGCCCACATCTCAGTCCACTTTCAGCGGGGTGGTTCAGTGCTCTTCGCCTTGCCAATTAGAGGCTAGTGGGGCATCACTTGTCATTCTATCCCAGTGCCCTTGGTTGCATTATGGCACGACCCTGGGGGTGGGGATTTCTGCCCCGGGGCAGTATGTGGCACTGCATGGGCTATCCAGGTCCCGCTGCGCATGCCTGGTCTACATTTTGTACCGACAACGGCCTTCCCGATGATTGGCTAGCCACCACGCACGTCGTGGTTGGCTTATGGAAAAAAAGAATTCCGTACAAGAGTGCCCCTACACCCGGAGATGAAGTGGGATGAGCCCTGTCAGAAGCTGTGGCTTCTGTACATGACCCCACGCGCACTGCGCCTAGGGAGATGTATCATTGTGGAATTGCGGTCCAGCGAGCTGCTCCAGCGCAGGCACCCCGCCAAGTGGCGGGGCAGGGGGTTACAGCCCGCCTGCTGTGCTGGACCTTCTCGGACAATGGCTCCTGCAATGGGAAGAATTGCAAATACAGACAGGAGTGTCCCGCCTGTGTTGGCCCCCACGCGGCCTCTGCCTGTCCCAGGCCTAGAGGGATGCGGGGCAGAGGGTGGGGCAGACAGGGGGCTGGCAAGACTGCCGCAGATGGATCTAGTCCACCGAAGGGCTCCCTCCCCAATTAAGGTGGACGTGTTGGAGAGTTGGCTCACATTGTACCCGAAGGGAGAGGATGCGGGTTATCTCCTTCAGGGTTCTAGGCAGGGGTTCCGGATCCCTTTCATGGGTAATAGGTCCCCTCAGGATGCCCCCAGTCTTTTATCCCTTAGGGGGAGGGAGGAGGTGGCTGCTGCCAGCTTTCACAAGAGGGTCTATGCGGGCAGGGTCGTTGGACCTGTCCCTGCACCCCCGTCCTGGGGAGCATATTATTTCAATGATGCCATGCCTTTTGGCTAGTCCATGGGGGCTCGGTTTTCGAGCGTTTCACCACTTTCCTAGAGTGGGCTTTTGTCCGCAGGTCAGGGTCCCGGTCTGTAGCCCATTCCCTGGATGGTTTTATTCGGGGCTGAACGGGGCTGGGACACGTATACACGTCTCCTCAACACATTTCAGACGCTAATGGAGGAACTTGGTGTCCCTTTAGCGCCCGAAAAGACCGAGGGCCCATCTCCACAGCTAGTATTCCTGGGGTGGAGAGTTACACGGTAGCGCAGGATTCTAGGTTGCAGCGGGATAAGGTGTCAAGGCTAGTGGCCCTTGTCTTGGTCTTGCTGGCCGAGCACGTGGCATCACTGAGGGAACTTCTGGTGCTACATGGTCACCCCAGCTTTGCTGGCAGGGTCGTCGCACCGGGCAGGGCATTTGCTCTGCGCTGGTGCGACGCCATGGCGGGATTATCCAGGCCCCACCACAGGCTCAGATTTACCCGGGGTATCGGGGCAGACGTGCTTGTCTGGCCATAGGTCCAGAGGTAGTTCAACGGGGTGTCATTTTGGGGTCTGATCTCCTGGCTCCCCCTTGCTTTCAGATGCAGTCCGATACCTTAGGATTCCTGGGTTTATGGATGTACTTCCATTGGAAGTGGGCCTATGGTGGGTGGCCACCATCCTGGGCAGGCAAGGGTCGCCTGCAGGGTCTCACGTATCTGGAATGTTTACCTACCCTGGGTGCTTTGATGCTATGGGGCAAGGAGTGGGCCAACTCGGTTGTGCAATTTCGGCATGGCAACGCGGCTGTTGTCCGCATCGTCACTCCACAGATTTCCAAATCGCCCGGGGTCATGGAGCTGGTTTGTGTTATGCAACCTGCGCCTCAACGTTCCCTTCAGGGCCAGGCATGTCCCAAGGGTTGATAATGATATTACTGCTGCTTTGTCCTACCTGCAGATCTCCCGGTTCCATGCCTCGGCCCCCGGATGCGGAGGAATTTCCCTCGCCACTCCCGGACGAGAGATGGAATGTTGGCAAGTAGAGGTGAACCGGGCGATTAGCCTGTCAATAGCGCCATGCATAGTAAGGCGGATCACCACGCATTTAGTTCCTTCAGAGTATTATGTACCCGATTTCGATTGCCAGGAACCTGGCCGAGCCCAGTAACCCATGTTCTGCGGTTCATGGTTTACCTGTATGCCCAGGGCCTTGCACCACGCACCATAGCATCTCAGCTGTCGGGTTGGCTTTATGGCCAAAGTGGGAGGTTGTGTGACAGCACCAATGACTTCCGGGTGAGACATGTTTGGAGGGGTGGGTGCGCGTGCGCGGGCGTTTCCCGGGTGACCGCCACCCCATTTACCCAGGGGTTTTTTACCCAAGTGGCCCGGGGCTGGCCTGGCCTCTGTTTTGATAAATGAGGCAGCCCATTTCATGCGGCTACTACGGTGGCCTTTTTGGAGGCGCTCCGCATCAGCGAGCTTGAGATGCTGAATAAGGCGGATGCAAGATTTTACCAGGGTTTTACCCAATTGGCCCGGGGCTGGCCTGGCCTCAGTTTTGATAAATGAGGCAGCCCACTTCATGCGGCTACAACGGTGGCCTTTTTGGAGCCCTCCGCATCGGCGAGCTTGAGATGCTGAGTAAGGCGGATGCAAGATTTCCCCAGGGTTTTCACCCAATTGGCCCGGGGCTGGCCTGGCCTCTGTTTTGGAAATGAGGCAGCCCACTTCATGCGGCTACAACGGTGGCCTTTATGGAGCGCTCCGCGTCAGCGAACTCGTGATGCTGTCTAAGGCGGATGCAAGTGGTAGGGCACTGGAACTCGAAGATGTCTACGTAGCCAAAGACTGGGCCCAGTTGAGGATACGCTCCTCTAAAACAGATCAGCATGGCGTAGGCAGTGGTGTAAGACTGCTACGTTGTTCTTTGGCAGACATCTGTCCGGTTGGTGCCCTACAGGAATTCCTGGCACTGTGTGGCATGCACCACGGCCCGTTTTTCTGTCACCAAGATGGGTCTCCCCTTACTAAATTTCAGTTTTGGAAGGTGACAGCCAGAGCCCTCACCAGGGTGGGCCTACCAGGTGCCCGTTATGGCACACATTCGTTCCGGATTGGTGCAGCCTCTACAGCAGCTGCTTTTGGGTACTCTGGGGCTGACATACGCAGCATGGGGAGGTGGGGCTCGCAATGTTTTCAGTTTTATGTGCGCCCACTCCCGCCATGAGTACCAATCCAGTCACCTTACCGCCTTTTTTCTCAATTTTCTTACAGACCCTGGGTGTCGTATTACACCGGTGACAGTATGGCTGGTGGGCCACAGCTATGTGCGCAGGGCAGCGCGTTACGCTGCGGCGACAGAGTGGACCCCGACTGGGACTGGGTGACCACGCCAGTCTCGCAGGGCATGGTAAGCCTGGGATGTTATGGCGGGAGCTACGGCCTTTCCTTTTTTCTGGCCTGGGTGCTGACCCGCCTGACATTCTAATCATACGCCTGGGGGGCAATGATTTGGGCCAGGTCACCGGCTTGTCGCTCAAGCATGCGATTTGCGAGGAACTCGCCTACTTGCATTATGTCTGGCCTGCCACAACCCTGGTTTGGTCGGACATTGTCCCGTGCCATTCTTACAGAGGGGGCGTTAACCTCCTGGCCCTTGACCGCGCTAGGTGCGCGGTCAATAAGGCGGTGGCGTGTTTTCTTACCACCAGGGCTTGGGGACGGGTCAGTCATCACCCCGATATTAGTCTACAAAATTATGACTTGTACGCAGGGGATGGGGTCCATCTGTCGCGAGGAGGTATGGACCTCCTGTTGGGCGATTGGCGAGCAGGCCTGTTGACCGAGCTGACGGTCTGGGGGGGGGCGTCAGGTCTTCTTTGAAGCCCCTCCGTGTGGCGGGTAGCACTGGTAAGGTAAACAGTATGACCCACAAGTATCCGGCAGGTTCGCAATTGACTGGACAACACTAGACAGGAATAAATTAGTTAAACGTTGTCCGGTCAACGACGAACCAGGCGATGGGGTGATGACGATTGCTAACCAGCATGCATCACCCCTGTGATTTCACGGATACGCGTCAGAGGGTGGGGTCATGAGTTAGTTATTGACTACGGTCAATAATTTGTTTGTTGTCAACAAACAAATTGATACAAATCGATACATTGTAACCAATTGCCGTTGGCAATTTTGGGGTGGTACCTTACCAGTGTTACTTCGGCCTGCTTGCCTTAGGAATTATGATTGGTCGTTTTACCAATACAAATTTATAATTCGGACTAGGGCATTGAATCAATAAATGTGGCCCTATGCTGTTATCCACTTTCAATGTTGTCTGTGTCCGTTATTGGGGGGGTGCGCCTGCAATGCAAGCGCGGCGCCAAAATGGCCGCCGCGCCCTTTGCGGGCCCCCCCCACAGGACAGAGAATCCGGGTAGTTAGGGGCGTGGCCAGCTCCCTTATAAAAGGGGTGGCCACGAGGCAGCCGAGCTGCCATTTTACCTCAGCGACGGAGCGGAGAAGTTTTTTCCCCTCCACCCCCTCCCTAGTTAACAGTGTGATATTATGGTCGCTTCGGGGCCGGGTGGGAATTTTTGGTTGGGACCCATATTGGCTTCCGGGTCCTGGCTTTTTTGCCCATCCCACACTGTTGCTATGGTTTGATATAGGGGTCTTTCTGTGTTCCTACTGTTGACTTTGGTCACATTGGCGGGTAGCACTGGTAAGGTAAACAGTATGACCCACAAGTATCCGGCAGATTCGCAATTGACTGGACAACACTAGACAGGAATAAATTAGTTAAACGTTGTCCGGTCAACGACGAACCAGGCGATGGGGTGATGACGATTGCTAACCAGCATGCATCACCCCTGTGATTTCACGGATACGCGTCAGAGGGTGGGGTCATGAGTTAGTTATTGACTACGGTCAATAATTTGTTTGTTGTCAACAAACAAATTGATACAAATCGATACATTGTAACCAATTGCCGTTGGCAATTTTGGGGTGGTACCTTACCAGTGTTACTTCGGCCTGCTTGCCTTAGGAATTATGATTGGTCGTTTTACCAATACAAATTTATAATTCGGACTAGGGCATTGAATCAATAAATGTGGCCCTATGCTGTTATCCACTTTCAATGTTGTCTGTGTCCGTTATTGGGGGGGTGCGCCTGCAAATAGGGACAACTTCGGTGGGAAGGTAAACAGCGTTTCATGTGCTCCGGTGTCTAGTCATGCCTGCCACATGACCACAGAAATGTCTGCAGAAGCAGACAGCGCTGGCTCTTCGGCTTTGAAACAGAGATGAGCACTGAACCCTAGAGTCAGATACGACTGGCTTTCGAGCAAGGAAAACCTTTACCTTTACTATTGGTTAGCAGCTCATACTAACCGTATAGCTAGATGGATAAGTGATAAATAAACAAACAAATAAAATAACAAAAAGCTTACCAAAAGTTTTGATTCAAGTTCCACAATCTAGTTCTTTCCAAAGGTGGCTATGTGTGTGTGTGGTATCAGATTGGGGAATGGTAATTTAAGGCCATCTGCTCTTCCTTATCATCCTCAAAGAGGTCTATTCCAAGTCTGTCAGATCAGGCGAATTTTCTTGTGGCAATTAGGGCACCATACTCTGGTACCCACCAAACCCTTCTGTTTCTCCTTCCTTGTTGATCAATGACTAAAAGCCTGGTACGGGCATGGATGGGCTTTCAGTCCTTCCATTGATGCAGCAGGTTCACCCTACTTCTGCAGCCGCTGTCAACATTTCTGTTCCTAGAACCCCATTCTCTCTAGGAAGAAGGTTTTGAGGGTATCTTGGAGATGAGGTATTTCTTGGCAGCTGGCACCCAGAATGGCACAAGGATCCCTATTCAAGGGTCTTCCTTGTGAATGTAGGTCAAATCACCCAATGGGAAGGTCTCTTCCAGCTTCTTTACTTCTACCCGATACCCAACTACTACTCCAGCTTTCTTGAGGATGTCCTTCCACCCCTTATCATCTCCTCATAGATCTTGGTTGAGGATATTCTGTCTTTACCCAGCTATCTCTGCTCATCCTTCTTGCTGCTGCTCCTTCCTTGGAAGCCCCTTTAATATACAGTAGAACCTCAGATAACGACCAAACTCTGTTCCATGAAGTTGGTCGCTATCCGATTCAAATGGGCGATACCTCGGATAACGACAAAAAATGGTCGTTATCTGAGGTTCCTATACCAAAATCCTTAGATAACAACCATTTTAAAACAGTTTTTAGCATTATGCGAGGTATCGCCCTAGCATAAAAACAGTGTCGTTATGCAAATAAATTGTCATGCGAGGTATGTCAGGTATTACTGTACAGTATTTCATGTTCGAGACAGACCCCCCTTCCTCCACTATGGGTCACTCTCTGTCCTCCTTCTCCCTGTTCCTCACATCTTTTTCTAGTGCTTCGGCTGTTTCAAGGGGTCCCAGGCCATGCCAACTTGGGCTTGTGGAGGTGGGGGAATGTAGTTGGATGCCAGGCTCACCCAAAAGTTTATTGGGTAGTAGATTTTGCTTCTGGGTTCAGGGACAATGGCTTGCTGATGAGTCACCCTGTCTGCTGGTCTTTCCCTAACACAGACTAACACCAGTATCATAGTCTTCATATGTGTGTGTGTGTGTGTGTGTGACATGGTTTGTCCTTCAGTGCATACTCTAGAGACAGGCAAGTGTGACCCTCCAGATGTTTTTGATTAGAACTCCCAAAGTCCTTCTCTGCTGGAATTACTGCTAGGGGTTGTCAGTGAAAAACATCTGAAATGCCACATCTGCTCATCAGTCTAAACTATCTTCTTCAACCTGACCTCCAGATGCATGAAACTACAATGTCAATAATCCCAGCTGTGGAGGTGTTGGAGTTGGAACAGAGAGTTGCCATTTAAGCTTCTGTTTTAAAGGAGTGGTTCCTAGTAGGTACGTGTTAGAGTCCAGCACATCTGGAGGACATCAATGTACAGAAGGCTAGAATAAGCTGGGCTTCTCAAAGAGATCACACAAGTATTCCACAACAAACATACATCTGTACTCAGTCTGGCAAGATGACCATAGGAGAATTCGCAGAATCTGGAATGAAGATGCGGTCATGCAAAAAGAATGACTGAGTGCAAAAAGAACAATGTTCCTACCCATTTAATATTTGCAACAAAGAGAGTGGTTCAAGTGGCTAAGATGCTGACTGGGAGGAGGAAGGTCAGCAGTTTGATTCCTGAGTACTGCAGGATGGAATAAGCTCCTGTCTTTGCCCCAGCATCTGTCAACCTAGCAGTTTGAAAACAAGAAATTGCAAGTAGATAAATAGGGACCACTTCGGTGGGAAGGTAACAGTGTTCCATGCACTCTGTGGTCATGTGGCAGTCATGCCTGCCACATGACCATGGAAACATCTGCAAAAGCAGACAGCGCTGGCTCTTTGGCTTTGAAACAGAGATGAGCACTGAACCTTAGAGTTGGATACAGCTAGTTTTTGAGCAAGGGAAACCTTTACATTTACTAGCAGGTCATGCCACACTAATAATAATACTAATTGTCTTCGGGTCAATTCTGACTTTCCAGGATTTTCTAGGCAGAGAATACTGTTTCCTTCGTCTGGGGGTACCCTGTAATTGTGCAGCTTGCCCAGGTCCACACAGGGCTCTTCTCCCAATGCCTGGCTCAGACACCTCAGACATTGAGCTATCCAGTCAGCAATCACAAAGCTTTATGATTGAAATATCCTCCTCTGCCTGGTTGTTAAAAATGTAGAAGACCTGTGATCTTTGGATCACTTTTAACCAGTTTGTGAGAACAAGATGATGTGAATAATTGTTTTCAAGCCTTCCCAAGTCCAAAGAAGAACTGTCCCACTCTTGCTTACTCCAAATTATTTGTATGGATGCAAAAACTCAAATTATATTCCTCTTCACATTGTGTTTGTTGCATGTTAAATCTTGGAAAGCTACACTTCAGCATTCTCCACTTTTGTATTTCAGTCTGTGTTATTATATGTATTTTATTAAAATAAAGAATAAAAAATAATTTGAAACAATCTTCTGCCTTCTGTTAAGCGCTCTTGCTAATTGTGATCTATTTTATGCTTATGCTTCTCTGCTTTTTTTTTATCGTTATAAAGTTCCTGGTGGTGCCACATTACTCTTTTTATCTATTCCCCTTCCACCACCACCACCACCACAAAAAAGCTTGCTCACGTTGGTGTCTTTAACACAGACTCATTAAGACAATGCTTTCCTGGAGTGCTTTTTCATTTTAATTTTTCTATCCATTAGGTAGGCTAGGAATCACATGAGACAGAAAGTAGATTTGTCTTGGATATACCTTTAAGAATGCACAGATTTATTTAAGATGATGTTTTAATTTCTATCGAGATAAGGTTTCATTGCTATCTAGGGCTATCAAGGTGTAGATCCCATTGAACAGAATCAGACTTCTAAGCAATGCTTGGGAAGTTACCTTTAAAAATGAATTTGTTCCTATCATTTATTTGAAACAACTCATTTTCATCACTGGTTCAAATATTTAAGGAGCAAAGCATTGTGTTATAAATTACATTACCTATTGCTTTTCCATTTTTTCCCATTATTGAAGGAAAGATTCTTCCTCTGTATGCTACATACAAGATATAATGGTGAGGAAAAACCACTTGCTATGATGTTTTTTCCATCAATTAAGGGGGCACTTCTACAACAGTTCTAAACCTCTTGCTGTGCATGACAATAGAGAATCAAAAATATTCAGTTCCTAGTTGGCTGCAAATGGTTAGAAATGTATGACAGGCATACTACCACTAGGTTTCTCAGCTTTTAGATATAAGTTTTTTTAATTGGCAAACGCCTCAAGCCTCTTAAGCATTGGAGATATGGTAAAACCCCAATTTACATACACAGCGATTTACATACGCATCAATTTACGTAATGAATTTTTGTGAAAAATGTAACACATTTTATGCAAATAAATCATTTTACATAATGGGTCTCCTTGCATCAATAAGTCTAAAATGGCACCACCACCACCATTTTAAAATCTAAAATGGCAGCCTGGCACCATTAAGACTTTAAAATTCTACCCCGCACCACCCAGCCCGACCACCAGAAGTTGCAAGACATCATTTACCATGGCGGCAGTGGAGACAGCCCCGATGATTGTGGCAGTTTTGCTGCATTTTCCAGAGTCACCATTGCTTCTGCCAGGACTGGGGGAGTGTGGGGAGCATATCCTCTAGGTTCTGCTCTTCGTCCGAGGTTTCTCTGCAGTGTGGTTTAGCTGGGAATGTGCATCGGACAAACACTGCTCCATTCCGCTCTTCATCCAAGGTTCCCCTCTGGCGCGCTTTAGCTGGGAATGCGTGTCAGACAAAGAAAGGAATGGAGTGGTCTTCATCTGATGTTCCCAGCTAAAGCGCGTTGCAAGGGGACCTCGGATGGAGAGCAGAACCGATCAGATATGCTCCCCCTCTCCCAGTCCCTTTAGAAGCAGTGGGGACTGCAGCAATAGTAGCAGCACTGGTGGCTGTTCCCACTCCCCCAACAGCCAGACAAATTACTCAGGAGGAAGCAGCAGCAGCAGCAGAGCAGCAGCATGGAAAAGGTAAGGAGATTGCTCTGTTTACATTCCCTTTGTGCTGTTTATTTTTAATTTTCTTGGATTATTTTTGGTCCGGAACATTTTTTTTATTTTTCAATGCATCTCTATGGGAATGCCATGTTTTACGTAAAAAACCATATTACGTAAAAAGCTATGGAACGGACTTTTCACGTAACTCGGGGTTTTTACTGTACTGAATTTTGGGCCCAGTGGCACCAATGGGGAAATGAAATAGAGGCCTAGTTGTCTTGGAGCCCCACAGCATATTTAAAATTTGACAATGAACAACAACAACAGAAAAATTCAACCTTTAAAAGAATTCCCAACAGTTCCCCAGTGCTCCAAGCTTCCAGTTAGATCACTACCTATTAGACTACTTTAAAGCGATTTTTCACTCTTGTGGATATTAAGGACAGGCTACAGGGCCGGCATCAGAAATTTCCGGGCCCAGTACGCCCCCCCCATTTTGGCCACGTCCCCATGGTTTTCTGCACATGTGTGGTCTGTTTGCGCATGCATACATTGGTGGTTTTCCGGTGGCACTACGCCCCTGTGGTTTTCTGCGCATGCATGGTCTGTTTGCACATACGCACATCGGTGGTTTCCTGGCACCGACGGGGGCCCCGTCATCTCCGGGCCCGGGATGGGAGTCCTACTTGTCCCCTCTTGATTGCAGCACTGAGAGGCTATAAATAATATTTTAAGAGTAAAAAAACAAAGAGCACTTCATGGTATAAGAAGTCAGGCTATTAAATGCCTGAAGAAAGGCTGATAGAGGGAGAACTGTTCCTGAAAGTATTTGAGTCCAGGATAAGAACATTATCCAGAATGAAAGATGGTTTCCTTGCTTGTCTTTACATCTCTTGACCTATTTAGAGATGGGAATGCTTCAGGACTGGGCCAGTTTAACCATCAAAGCTCTGGAGGTGCCCATCTAAAGTAGGCAGGGGAGAGTGGTTCCTACCATTTTAGGGCTGCTGTGAATCCACTCTAGGTTTTAGTCTGCATTTTACCAGGGTTATGTAAGGCACTGGAAATATCTTGAGGAGAAGCTTATGCATCTTGGAATACTCTAGTAAAGTGCAGACTGAGCCCCAGAATAGATTCACAGCACCTCCAAACTCTGGAGTCACCAGCCTCTGCCACTTGGTAGGCTTTCTGGCTGGGCTGTAATTTGGTAGGCATTTTCATGTTTCCATGGTTGAAAGGTATGACTCCCTTGAATTAACCAGTGAGAAAACAGATATACAAATAATCCGGACCCACAGCAGCCTTCATCTATGTCCATGATGGTGAACCTTGGCACTCCAGGTTTCTTGAACTTCAATTCCCAGAAGCCCTGATCAGCAGGAGTACTGACTTGGGCTTCTGGTAATTGAAGTCCAAGAACACCTGGAGTGCCATGGTTCACCATCACTGATAAAGTTGTTGTCCTGGCAGTTTTTCCATGCATGTTGCTTGTGCAAATATAAGGTTTTCCAGAGCCAAGGTCTCCAAGGAATGGCCATGAAAAATGCTGCAGGCACTAATTGTGTGTCCCAAGCCCAGTGGAACTGACGAATGAGACATGTTGGCTGCAGTTCTCATCATTCCAGCCAGCCTAGGCAGTACTGGAAGATGATAGAAGTTGCGTGCCAGCACAACTGGAGGGTACCAGATTGGGGGAAAGATACCCTAACTGGGCCCCTCCTCTCTGGGCCCCTCATCTGAACCATATCAGATATGGAAGAGAGTAAAGAAAGAAAGAACTTCTAATGCATTAGAGAACAGCAGGAGATATTAATCTACATTTCAAACATCACTTTTTAAAACTTTTTCCAAGTCCACTTTCTGCATTACATCACTCCCACCTCTCCTTTTGAAAATCTGAGTAATGAATGTTTTCTCCCGATTTGCCAATCAGACTCCATTTTCAACCAGTTTAGCTGTATTAGTCAGGAAGGGTTTTAAAATAGCTACTCCTTAATTACTTCCCCCACCTTGTGGAGCAAAGAGTAAGAACTGTGACACTTATCAAATGCTTGTAGAACATACTGTGCTTTATTAGTCTTTCTACAGATATACATGGAGTTAATGAGTGCACCAGAAGTCCCTGCCAAACTTTGTCCATCCGATTGTTCTCACCAGACCTGAATCTACCACCAGAGTTGCATTACCCAACTTATGCAACATTCACTTCTCTTTTACTTTAATTTATTTCAGAACTTGTTCAGATAAGTTTGTGTTGTGGTCTGATCATCCTTATGGACTCAGACTCACAGAAGTCTACTGTATCCTGTACTACTACCACTAATAATTTTGTGTCAGAAATTAGTCTGGGTTGAAAGGATTTTTGCTAGAAAAACTCTGCTCAGTGGATGCCCAAATGAGGCTCCTTTCATGTCCCCAAGAGCTGGGACAGAGACGGGCACTCAATCCATCATGCAGTATCCGAGTCTCGAACTGCCTGTACTACTGATTAGAGATAAGAGTGCTCCCGTTGAGCCCAATCTGGGTTGTTGTCCAAGTGCTGCTAGTGGTTGTAGTCTTTTACCTCCAGCACAGCTGCTGAGAAAAAAGAGGTAAAGTCTTATGACCTTTTAAAGGCACTGACCTACAGTACCAAGCGCAGATTCCAAATCTAGCTCTCTGTCTGTGAGAAATAAATCTGTGTATGACAGACCCACTGCCCAGATCCCATTAAATAGTTTTGCTGTGCTTTGAGGCATAGCTAATCAATAATAATACAAACCACATATTTTTATTCATGCCAGAAGTCCCTTTGTTTTTTCATTTAATGAGGGGGAAACAACAATCAAAGTTGAAGCAGTTCAAATCAAGCATATTTTCCACAAAGGTGACCCACAGTGAACTCAAATCCTTTTCTTTGTCATTGCTTTCCAGGATATGTTGTTTATACACAGGCAAGTTATTTAAAAAAATGCCAGCTTTCCCAGTAATATATGCTGTAACACTCTGCCACTGCACTCAATTCTTTGTACCAAGATGTTTGATTTCCTACAAAATTGTTGGAGCAAGCCAATTGTAAATAATCAAATGTTATGAGGACATAGAAATAATAATAATATTTTTTTTAAAAAAAATTGTTTCATTAGGCAAGTCACATGCAAGAAAGTTAGCAAGTGAACGGATTTACTCCCATATTCTTCTCTTTCAGCCCTAAGGGGAATGTGCAGAGAATGGGAGTGTTTAATTTCCTTTTATTCAGCGATCACTGACATATTTCAAGCTGCTGTCCAGTCACTTCGGGGAGACAGAGCTAAAGAATATTGCTCAGCTGCCTGCCCTTTTGGCAACTGCCCAAGAAGTGGCCTCCATCTGTCAGATTTCTACAGAAACCGGCCTTCTTCCCCTGTTTGTATTTGCTCTGGTGTTACCTTTTCAGTTTCCTCGCAATACAAGTCCCTTCCGAATCAGAGGACACTCATAATGCCACAAGAAGAGACTCCAGTCCTGGGTGCTCCGTAATACTTTCCTTGCACCTCATTGGCTGAGAAGATCAGCAACCAGAAGCAGATGTGCTTGTAGAGTTTACAATAAACTCTCTCTGCCTTTTCTTCCTCTTTTTTTTTCTTTCAACACAGAAGAAGAAAAGGGAAAACAGACTCTAGGACTTCTGCAGGTTGGAGCATCTTTGTTGTCTGTGATTTTCCCACTGAGATTCAGGTAATATTCTGAACAATAGTTTTTGAAAGTGGAGATATTTTCACAGAGCAGAAATGGGTGGTGTGGACCAGTGACTTGCTTTAATGTACAAGGTTGTCCCTCTGGATTCTACTGGACACAAAGGCATCTTAACCACTATGAAGCAATGCTTTGGGAGATGTCCTAGATCAGTCCTTATGTTCACAGTGCTGTTTCTCATCAAACAGGTAAGAAACTTTGTCATTTTGGAAGTGATCCATTTTTATCTATGATCATTCCTTTGGGCTGAACTTTTTGCATATAGAAACAATGCAATGCATACTCAACTAGCTTTTGCTTAACTGCATCCTGTGCAGCACGAAGTATGTTGGTTTTGTGATACTTTGCAGGACAAATAATCCTTGTGCCTTAATCTTTCACAAGTTAGTTGCTGTTTTAGTTTCTCAGCTGCAATTCCAGAGATGCCACGATCGAAATGCTCTTGACACGAGACTCACCATTTAAGCACTAGTTTATTTTAAAAGTGTTATCTGTGTTCAAGTGCCACCTAACTATAGTTAGTTCATTTAACTTTTGTGACTTCTCCACCAGCTTGCCCCCTCATATTGAGATTATCCTACTGTACAGCAAGGCTTCAAAATTGATCTGTTAGAAACAGCATGTATGCACAAAAATACTTTAGTTTTTTTTGCTCCCACAAATATCTTCATCAGTATTCTAACAGTTTACTGAGAGTCTCTTTTGTTTCTTAAGCATCCACAAATGCACACAGACCATATTTTACCTGCTTAATCAGACCACTGTTCTTCCTTTCAACACCCATTTTCAGATTCATGCTTTGGTGGAAGCTGCTGGTCGTAAACCACTTCCTTATTCTGATAACATTTTGTCCTCAATCTTCAAACAATGCAAAGTTGTTTCGCTTGCTGAGAAACAAACTAATCCATTTGTCACAGGCTGCTTCAAAAAACTAGGTTTGCGTCAGACCTCTGCCTTGTGAAAGTTTTAATGTGGATGAACATCTTCTAGCATAGAGGTAGACATTACCTTAGACCTAAAGAAGGACACAAAAGGATGATTTGGAACAACTTCCACTTCCATTCCAACAGATGTTCAGCTGGAAAAAATGGGTTTATCAATAAACATTCCCATGCAAGGAAGTGTTATCATATTTGTTCAAGTAGCTACTGATAAATTAGAAGTAAGGCAGTCCACTAACTAGAAGAAATCAAAGTGCCATGAGTTTGGACAAATACACATGAATATGGTGTATAAGGGTTCTTGTATTAATCCAGCATGACCTACATTGTCACCCTGGTGTCACATATTAACCCAAAATATTGTTATGGCATCATGGTAGGGACTCCTATGTCCAAAACACTGATCAGCCAGTGTACCAACTATGGCTTCTAGGAATTGATGTCCCCCACATTGGGAACTGCTGCTTTTTAAGCCACACCTTATCTTCGAGAAGATGTAGACAGAAAAATAACATGTGTTGCTTGAATTTGCTTTCCCACTCTGGCTGAGAAAAGCATTCTTGAACCATCAGTAGTCGATAAAGCTGTGTTGCTTTCAAGGGATTTCACTGCTTCTTTGGACATAGGAGTCCCTACCAACAATCTGGATATTTGCAAAATGAACAGTCACTTATCCATGCTTCTCATAATCTGATATCTCCAAGCTAAAATTGCAAAGCTAAAACTTTTCTTTGGTTGGAGAAGTGAGGACTACAATTTGGAATAAAGTTGTTAGCATAGTGCAGTGCAGACTAGATTTAGTATGCATTATTATTTGTGTTTAGAGGAGATGCACAAACAGGTTTACTGAGTGTTACACTGTTTTTTGAAGGACAATTAGGTAATAATATTTAAACTGGATACAAAACAAAATGAGCAGAAAAAATAATGAAAGTCAGCACACAAAAAAGTACTACAAGCACCTACATAATAAAATGTAATACAAACAAAGAACTTAGACTGCTTAATAATAGGGTTGGTGAAATTTCATTGAAGTTTGTTCTTTAGAACAGTTTACTAATACTTACAGACTTCTTCAAGTTTGCATGTACAGGAGGGAAAACTATGAGATTGTAGATGATTTGAATCAGAAACATAAAGTGACAAATTTGAGATCTTTTTTGAGTGTTTATTAATTGTTAAATGTCAGGGTGTGAATCTCTATGTTGGTGCTGAATAAGGGCTGGCAGCATCTCCCCCCCCCCAAATAAATAAATAAATAAATAAATAAATCACATATTTAAAACCTACATGTCAGTAGGGATAACAACTTCCACAGTTTACTCCAAGTACGGTAGATAAATAATAAATTTCGTGTCAGAAATTTTTGCTGGAGAAATTCCACTCAGGGGATGCCAGAACAAGGTTCCTTTCATGTCCTCAAGATCTGTCATGCATACCTACTGAATGGGCCACTGGCTGGATAGCTTGGTAGTTTAGTTATCTGGCTGTGGAGCCAGGGATTGGCAGTTTGATTCCCCATTGTGCCTCCCAGGAGAAGAATCAACCTTGAATAGCCATGGGCAAGTTTCACAGCCCCAGGGACCTCCTAAGAAGAAGTGAATGAACAACCACTTCTGCATATTTCCCACCTAGAACCCCTGGAAAGGATTGCCATAAGTCAGAATTGACTTGAGGGCATGCCATTATTATTGAACAGGTCATTACAGATGATGCAAACTTCATTCCAGTTCGCTTTTTGAAGGAAAATACAAATGACTGCATAGCTCTTTATGTTCAATGCAGAATGAGCTTGAATTTTTAAAAACCACACAAAATGGACAGATATTTTTCACTTCTATTTAACATAAGAGTGATAATCACTAAATGTCATAAAAGTTTAAAATTCCTAGGGATGCATCAAATAAACCAATAACTTTCTGGAAAGCCTTCATAGGACAGGCTCTGAGTTGGATGCTATATTTGTCAGAGATCCAATGGGTGTAGGTTTCACTCCTCATCCAATGATAATGGGCAGTTTTCATGTGTACAGTCAACATGATTGATTGATTGATTGTATTTTGTACTGCCCATCTGTCTCTTTCAGTATATTGACGGGATCCTTTTTGTTGCAAACATTGACACCATGACTTAATGAACCAAAATGAGAGATATGCCACCTCAGATTAACACTAGGCCAAGAGTACACAAAGCTGTGGTATTGGGTGGGCTGCACTGGCCCCTGAAATAATTCAGAAGCCACAAACGTCCTTCTTGACTGCAGCTGAAAGAATGTGAGAAGATGTCTGCTGTCTTTAGAGTCATGTGAGACAGCAGGTAGGCCATCTCACAAAGTTTTGTCACTAAAGAAAATGACAGAAAGGAGTACACTAGCACTTTTATTAACAACATCTCATCAGAAATGGCAACCGCACAGACTATGGCAGTTTCAGTTGGGTAGCTATATAGGTTTTTGTTGGTTGTAGCTATATAGATTTTTGCATGCTGTCAAGTCATAAAGGGTTTCATAAGTTATATGCAGCCCGCAAGCTACTCCAGTACTAGAAAGTTAATAAAAGTTTGAAAGCTGGCTTATAGTCCCAGGAATAGAAAAATCACTGGTTGGGAGGAGATGGCTGGTAGACTTTCAATTCACCTTCTGTAAGAAGAGTCTGAGGAAATAGAATACGACAGAGGAAAGGCTGAGAAACCTCTCTGTTTAGTTTTTTTTACTCACTAAAGCCTATAAATCTTTAGAAAGACCCGTTGCCCCTTTCTGATATTTTTGCTTCCTGTTATTTTGAGTCTTGTTTGTTCTAGCACTGCTTACTTGAATGAGGCATATGATTCCATCCAGGCTGCATTTGGAGAATCTCCCTTTCCTATTTCAAATGAATCTTAACTGAAAAGAATAGCTCTTCTCCTCTTTCTCATGACCCATTCCAGTTATTCTGCCCCCCTACTAAGAAAGATGAATGGTACCAAAGAAATATATAAATAACAGAACCGAGGAAGGAATGGGTGGGAATTCAATAAAAGGATTTCATGTCACATCTGGATACTTCAGAGCAAACCAGTGTTGTAATTGACTCTGCTTTAAGAGGGACACTAACTATAATCTCCCCTCATGAAAAATGGAAGAAAAGAACATTTATTTAGCAGAAAAACCATAAGATGGGGTAGAATTGAGACAACCGTCATGTGCAAATGTGGTTTCTGCTGCAGACTTGAGCAGCTGGGCATGCACTTTGTAAAGAAAAAGAAAACCTAGTGTTTCTCTTTAAAGGTCCCCATTTCACCCTGTTTGTCCCTTGTGTATTTTAAAGCTAGGTTTTGTCTGGTAAGTTCATAGAACTCTCTCTGTTTGTGTGCACATATTTGTGTGTGTGTGTGTGTGTGTGTGTTTAAACAATTGCTTCATCTCAATTTCTTGCTTCTTAAAAAAAAAAGTTCAATGACCAGCCAGTCTTGTCTCATTGCTTACATCTGGGAGAAAGGAAAAGAGTATGGAAAATCTACTTGGGGCCTGTTGCTGAAGGATAATTCCTTGCTCATGTAAATAGTTTTGGACACCATCATCAACTGACTTCTGAACTCTTTACACTGGAATAATTAATGGCATCTTGTTATTGTCAGATATCTCCCCATCCCTCCCTGCTGAGCAGTACTGAAGAGTTATTTAGAGATGGAACTGATTCTAGAGAAGATAGGATATGGATTACTTTCTTTAAAACTGGAAGTGATGTGGCTTCTGCCAGCTATTATTAACCCTAATGGAGTGGCAAAATAGTAATTGGAGTCAGTAGGGGCAAAATGGTAGAAAGCAAAACCTTTCCTGACTGGGTTCATTCTGAATGGTTTAGATTTCAGATCCAATCTGTTGCAGCTATCATGCTGAATGGTAAGGGGTCATGACTAGAGGAAGGATATTGGTTAGAGACATCTGAAGGAATTGCTCTGCCAGAACTTAGGACTAGGGAGAGAACTTGTGGGTGCTCGTACTTCAATACATCCTGCCATCTGGAGCATCATTCTAGCTGTACTAACCCTTCTAGAGTGGTACATGGAGTGGGGGAAATTCCTTGTGAGCTGGCACTGTGCCTTCCACAAGTTCCAGGAGCCACATGAACCTGGAAAACTAAAAGAAGTGACAGAAAGGGGCAAAAGAGCACTTTTATTAACACCACCTCAGCAGCAATGACAAGTGCACAGACCAAGGCAGTTGCCAGTTCAATCCCTTGCTCTGAGTGACATGTTCTTTCCCATGGGGTGTGAGCTGTAGCAGGAATGTCTGCAACCGTTGCTGCTGCTGGGTACAACAAAATTGCATGGCCAGCAATCATTGTCATCATCCGTGTCACCTACTCTTTTCTTCTTTGGTATCTGAGGTACTTGCTATTTAATCCTTAAGAGGAATAGCCTTCTTTGGTTATAGAGCTGAGTCTTTCCTGGTTGCTTGAAGCCTTTGGTATATACCTGGCTTGACAGACATGCAAAGTTCTATGCTTTAAAATGCCAAGAAGCACTACCATAAAGCACAATAGCATTGGTTGTGCTCTATGCACCTGGTATCCCAGACTAGACAGGGGAGTAAATTTCAGCCAAGTAAAGAGGAATGGCTGTGTGGCCATCAGGTTAGACATTCAGAACGCAAGGCTCAGGGAGTATTCCACTCTTACTCTGTGCTTCTCGCAAAGACATTAGCAACTGGTTCAAGAGCAGTTCCTTCTATTTCACTGAAGCGAAGACATTCACTTGTACAGTACAGTGTTTTTCTGCCAGAGCATGGACTTTGGCCAGATACTAAAAACTCAAGACATCACTCATGTGGTAGAGGCATTAATTCAGATCAGTGACAAATAACTTTTACCCTGGAACACTTTTTGGTCTGGGCAGTGGCTTGAAAGAAGGCTTATAAACTTTGCTGTTTGTTCAAAATAACAGTATGGGCAAATGTAAAAACTGCAACCGGTCTTCCATTTTTGGTGAAAAGCTCCTCAGGTGATATTGTGAAATAATAGCATGTTACATCAATGATGCAGTCAACAGAATACTCCAAATTTAGTGCTTAATTCAATAACAATTGAAATAATCTGTACAATTTAACCATTGAGCCAAATCCCAAACTGAAGCATAAAATCTTTGGTTCTTTTCCTGTTTATAGAGTTTTGGGGCCATTGCATCATATAAATGTAAAAAATTAGATATTCAGTTTTGTTTTCATTATCTTTTTTGGAATACCATTCTCCCTTTTATCCCATCTGGGTTCTGCATCAGATTTCTTGCCACTTGGAAACTTCTGTGTGTTTTGATAATATTTTTCCTAATCTTCACATTTTTTTCTGTACATTTTTCCTATCATATTTCTGCTTCATACCTTGTTCCCATTGACTAAGTCTCATATAATCCACTTCCTTTGTCAACTATATATGTGTGTTTTTCTACAGTTTTCCATCACCAAAAGGCATTGCAAGATATTAGGAACAGATTTCCAAAGGCAGATATACTTCCTCTGGTTCCCAGTTTAGAGAGGTACAAAATTTGTATTTTCATAAGGAAATCTGAACCTGTAGGATTTCTTTTAAATCTCTACTTCACATTTGTTTCCCTTATGGTCATACATCAGCATAGAGAAAGCATCCTTTGTGGAAGATGCTTTATCTATATGATAAGTGATGGCAGTTTTTTGCGTGGAATATGGATCCTTTAAAAAGAATTCTCAGCTTCACTCAAGTACACTCCACAGGATATCTGAGCGGAAAGCCATGACCATTAAATCCATTTAAAATCTAAATTACATTACAATGTAGACATCCTGTCAATCATCTTCGGCTAAAGTACTTTTCCTTAACTGGATTGCAACTCAGCCAGTAGCCTCTAAACCAATTAATGACACAATGACTCATATTTCATTGTTTAGAAGCAGAGGTTACAACAGTAGGACTCTGTGTGACAAACAAAACTAATGGAGAATTTTAAGCAAAAACATTGTTCATCTAACACTGCAGCCCCATTACTGTCCCAAAACACAGGCTGTGCATGGTATATAAATAATAAATGATCAATTTAAATCATTTTGATTAATGAAACCTGTAAACACTCATATTCACATCACACCCCCTCTTACTGTCTTCTGTGCCACCTGCAAGGTGTGTCAAGCCGTAAAAGAGGTTTGGTCACTCAAATTAATAGGAGTGAATTAGGCCTTGAATTTTGGAAATTGTCCAACACTTTGCAAACGTGTTTTCTTGAATTTCAAAATTAAGTCGTAACAGCATTTTGATTAAGAGAAAATGCACCACCACAACTCCTGCCTGATCCTGACATGGGGGCAGAGAGGAATTCTCCCTCCCTCTCATCTTCAGAAGAAATAGCAACAAAATGATGTACAACGTCATTTTGCTGGTTGGAAGGTGGCAGGACAGTATGTGATTTAAGCCATAGCTGCCTGCCATTCTAGCCTCTTTGCTATCTCTTTCAATGGCCTATCCACCAGGCTTGAGTACTTAGGGGTCTCATAAGGGCCAGAGAGATATTTTTGGACTTGGATTCCTTACTGTCAGATTCAGAAAGGATTTTTGCCTATCCTACACTGGTCTGCGGGAGAATAAGGCCATTCTTTAGCGGCACTATCTTACATAGGTCGCAACATTGTTATGGTGGGTTGTCCAGGGTTAGGGTGGTAGAGGTGAATCTCTAGGGGTATTTTTGGATGAGGTGAACACTGCATGCTCAATGTGATTCATGAGAATCAGTGAGGCATGCTGGGAGATGCCATGGGGCAGTGTTGTGATATGATCAACACCCATTCTTGCGACTAGAGAAAGAAACGATCGCAGCTGTGTTCCCTCATTTTGGCTGGCCTGTGCAGTAGCTGGCAATATCAGCACTGAGCAGGGGTTGGGGCTTCACATCACTAGAGAGGTGAAGAGGAACACACTTGCTCTAGGCACAGCCTATCCACTACCAGGCCCCACCACAGGTCAGGGCTAAGAATTTTTTAAAATAAAGTTGTGGCCCAGATTTTAAACCAAACTTGAGAAGGCCTTGATGCTGGGAAAGGTGGAGGGCAAAAGAAGAAGGGGACAGCCAAAGATGAGATGGCTAGATGGACACAATGGGCACAGGGCTGGGCGGGCTGAGGAGGATGGTGGAGGATAGAGGTGCCTGGAGGGCAATGGTCCATGGGGTTGCAAAGAGTCGGAGTCGACTGTGCGACTGAACAACAACAAAAAATCTGTCTGCTGCATCTTTATTTTTGGGTAGGGGGAGAAGCAGATCTCATAAGGGAAGTCTATGAACTGCCTTTTTGTAGGGGTAACAAAAGCCTTTTCTTTAAGTCCCAGACACATAACTACATTTCCCAGGTTTTTTGAAGGAAAGTCATAATGGTTAAACTGGTTTATGCTGATGAAATGGATATGCCTTAAGTGTCTTTGAGGCTGGATCCGTACTTTCATAGTTGCATGTTTTTTTTTGTCCTTGTCAGCAGAGGAAATATGCAGGTACAGTTGCAACAGTCAGTATGCACCTGAGTCAAAGTCACCCAAGCCTGACCCCTGTGCGATTACATTTAATTGACAAGACAAAATTAAATATATGTTGGAGGTGTAAGGAGGATATAGGAACGTATGAGCATATGTGGTGGGGGTGTAAGAAGTTGAAGCCATTTTGGACGAGTGTAGAGTATGAAATTGGGAAAATTTTGAATGAAAAGGTTAAATTGGATGCAGTTATAGTATTACTAACGGATGTTGATAAGGTGGAATATAGTAAAAGGGAATTAATGGCAGTCATGTTATCAGGTGCCAGACACTGTATAGCGCGGCAATGGAAGAATGATGTCACTCCAAAAATCGATGAATGGTACAATGAGTTATGGACTATTGCTTTAAACGATAAGCTTACCTGGGAAATAAATTTAAGAAAAGGACTAATAAAAGAAAATAAATTTCAGGACACGTGGAGATGTTTCACAGACTATATACTGCATAAGGATCAAGGTCAGAAGCCAACGCCGGATCAGCATTCCTTTTGGAAAGGAATCATATAAGAATTAAGTAACTCTGTCCCATATGGCAATGTAAATAGCACATGGTGAATGTCCTCTATTAAGTTGATGTATTTTTTTTGTTATTATGTAATGTGTAGATTTAAATAAAATTATTTTTTAAAAAAAAACAAAGTCACCCAAGCCTAGGTATATTGTACTGATGATACCTATTTACTAAGGGAGGGTGACCACAGCAGTATTTCCCAGACTCCTCAGCATTGTGTCACTTATTTATTTTTGAGAAGTCCTCATCCCACCTCACCTCTCCATTTACCAACCCCTTTGTAACAAACGACAACGAAAATTAAAATTGCAACTTAAAATTAAAAAATTCTAAATGTTACAAAATGTTTAAATTAAAAATAAACACAAACATTGTTTCTTGAACAATCCTAATTCAGGGCAATACATTTATGTGCTGGAGAAGGTTGAGAAAGAGAGAGAAAACGGTGCTATAAAATCACTTGAGACTTTACTGAATCTCAAGTGGTGAAGTGTTGTTGTAACAAGACAGGCAGAAGAAGGCAAAATGTGGATTACATTAGCCAGGCTCAGCCTATCAATAGCTCTGAAGCTGAACAGAATGCAGCATGCAACTAATAGTGTCTACAGGGATTTCTCAACTTGAGGCTGTTTCTAAACTTGAGGCTATTTGCCTCCCAAAGTTACATTGTTTGAGATATGCCAGTGTACTTCGGTAAGAGGATTTGGGCCAGAATGTTATATTTGTATTTTACTTCACTAAAAACAATGTTTATACCCATTATAACAGTCCTTTGCATGTTTTCTGAAATGATAGCTGTGGTGGAAGGGGATGAAATGGAAGCAGTGACATACTTCAACTTCTTGGGATCTAAGATCACTGCAAATAGGGACTTTTATTTCAGCAATGAAATAAAAAGACACTTACTCCTTGGGATGCAAGCTATGGTAAACCTAGGCAGCATAATAAAAAGTAGAGACATCACCCAGCCAACGAAAGTCCACAAAGTTAAACCAATGGTCTTCCCAGTAGTAATGTATGGCTGTGAGAGCTGGACCATAAGGAAGGCTGAGTGCAGAAAAATAGATGCCCTTGAACTGTGGTGCTGGAGGAGACTTTCAAGAGTCTCCTGAATTATAAGGAGGTTAAATCAGTCAATCTTAAAGGAAATCAACCTTGACTGCTCCTTGGAAGGATAAATACTGAAGTTGAAGCTCAAGTAGTTTGGCCACCAAATGAGAAGAGAGGACTCACTGGAGAAGGCCCTGATGGTGGGAAAGATTGAAGGCAAAAGGAGAAGGGGACGGCAGAGGATGAGATGGCTAGATGGCATTGTTGACAGATTTGGGGCGTAGATTTGGGTGGACTACGGAAGATGACAGATAATAGAGGAGACTGGCATACTGGGGTCCAAGGGGTCACAAAGGGTCAGACTAGACTGTGTGACTAAACAACAAAAGCTGTGTTGAGCTTAGTGGAGCTTACTTCTGTAAAAAAAAATAATGTGTGGACATTTGCATCCCAATCAATATCTCCGGTTTTTTTAAACTTCTTTGTTTTATTCTGCTGAGGAAACTTACATCTTGAATCTGAGATTACTGTGAATGCTTGCAAATAGATATAGTACACTGAAGTACAAGTAGAAAAACAGGCTCTGAGAAAGAGGAATGTATTCATCCAGAAACTGACCAAATCCTCCATGGCAATAATGCTGGAACTGCTAAGATGAAAGAATTCCTATTATATATCTGCCACTTCACTAGATAGCAGGGCTTCAGACAGAAGATAAGACATGTTAGCAACACATTAGAACTCTTCTGATCAGAACCAGTAAATGCCAAGTACTGTATATAAAAGACTGTGTCCCAAGGAAATGTCAACAGGTTCCAAAATGAAAAATGGAAGAAAAGATAGGACACTAAAGGTCAAACAATGAGAAGAGAAATGAGAGGAAGAGAATAAAGGAAAGCAGAGAATAAAAAATGAGGCCAGGAAAATGCAATGAACAACAGGTGAAAACTGAGAAACATCAAGGAAGACAGTATCCAATAGGAAGCCTTGTATATATTACATTTTTTGCAGCACTAAACTGGAGAAAATTAGACTTCCCTTGGTTCAGTTATTTGTATTAAAGGCAATATGAATACTAATTTACATTTGTAAAATAAGAGGTTTTCTTGCAGCTTTGGGAGGCTGCATTTACATGGCTACAAATTCTTACCTGAAGTCTAAGCAATTGGCACTGCTGCCTAGACTTTAGATGCTGATTTGCAGATATCTAAACACAGCTCTTTTTATAGCTGCAATAGAAGCCCTTTTTATCTGGTCTTAGAAATCTATGCAGGTCACATACACACCCATATCCAAATGGTCAGTATCTGTGGGTCTAAACATATTCAATAAAATCCTTGAAATAAATAATATATATGTATTTCAATGACACATTATCACTGTCTGCAGTAACATTTACAAGGTACAGAGGCAGATGTTTTGGTAGCTCTCATGTAGAACTACAGAAGCATTTAAAACCCATCCCCCACTTTTATGACTCAGATACAGTAAAACCTTGCATAAAGAGTGCCTCACTTAGAGACTAATTTGCTTTAAGAGCAGAATTTTCTCTGAATGGTCGCTCTCACTTAACAACTAAAAATAACCAAAAATTTGCTTAACAACTAAATCGGGGTTTGCAATCCTCCCCGCCAGGTCACAATTGGTCACTTACAATGGCAGCGGCGGCACTTTTTCCAAGTGTTTCACTTAAAGAGCAACTCACTTAAAGAGCAATCCCGTGGAACACATTATGCTCTTTAAGCAAGGTACTACTCTATAGTCATTAAATATAGGTTCACTGTTAACCATGGTTTCAGGCATCTGTGGCAGGTTTCAAAACATATTCCCACAAATATGGAGTGGTGACCTACATTTGTATTCAAAGCTCTTTAAGATGTTTGCCTTCTGTACTATTCCACATATAATTTGACCCTACAGAATTCTTCTTGTGTACATAACACACAAAAGCCCTATTAAGTTGTGAAAAGAGCTTAGTGCAATGGCATGCTGAAGCCATCTGTAACTGAGGCATAGCAGGCTTATATTCTGGGTTCCTTAATTTGATAATTGCTCAATTATGCATGACTCCAGCATATTATATTCATTTGAAGTAACTTTCAAAGAAAAGGGGATAAAGTGACATTGGTGGGAAGGAAGGAAGGAAGGAATCTATGGAGAAGTCAACATGAGCTTGAGTCCTCTGGGCTGCCTGGCCAGAAAAATTGACAATATGTCCTATTAAATAATACGAGAAAGAAAAGATTGTTGCATCTGAATTAATGCAAATCTGTCAAGCAGACACCATCTCATTTAAGCTGAGACTGTCCACTTTAGCTGTCTCTATCTGTCAAACTGTAACATTTTGCTGCTTGTTTGATGTTAAAAGTCAGACATTTCTTCAATATACCACAGTGCCTAATGGGATAGGCAGGGCTGACTTGTCCATAATTTCATATCTGGCAATTAACACATCCTGTTTACTTCACTGAAATTTCACAGGAATAAAGCTTCTCACAATACCATAGCTTTGTACGAGAATCCCTGTATGGTTCTGGGGACTCCAAACAAAAGTAGAAAATTAACTGTAAGAATTCTAATAGGAAATGGTGATCCTATTTTCTTATCATACTTCTTTGGAAGTAGACAATAGTCATAGCTTAGTTGCATCCCCCATGGATTACTGTAACATGACCTCTATAGGGTTAGCTTTTGAAGATAGTTCAGAAATTTTAATTAGTTCAAAATGTGGCAGCCAGGCTGTTGTCTGGGGAAAGTTACAGGGAACAAGTAACTCCTCTGTGGTAATTACCATATTTGCTGGCATATAAGACCTACTTCCCTCCTTAAAATACAGTAAGGAAATGGAGTGTGTCTTGTACTGTATATAGTGGCCTATGTGTGCTATTTTAGTTATAACAGGGTGCATCTTATTATACTCTGATGCGTCTTACATGCCAGCAAATAGGGTACTTCCCTGCCTGCTAGTCTTTTTCCAGTGCTAGTTCAAAAAGCTGGTTACGATTTCTAAACCCCTCTACAGTTTGGATCCAGGCTGCCTTAATGATTGTATCTCCTTATATGAGCCTTTTTGGCTCTGAAGATCTTCAGAAGAGGCTCTTCTTCCAATTTTACAGGCTATCTGGTGGAAACATGAAAGAGAACCTTTTCCATGGCTGCTCCCTTGTGGATGCTAGATTAGATCCTTCCGCCTTATCTTTCTGGGTAGTGAAGACAATCTTATCACACCTTTGTGGAAGTAGATAATGCCTCCCCCCATCAATTACTGTATCATGTGCTGTAGTTAAAAGGCTTGTGCTCAGACAAGCTGTTAACTAATTGGGACGTTGTTTTCATTTATGTGAGTTTTAATGGGTTTTTAATGGTTTTCATACCACTACATGTTTAATGAAATATCCAGTTTGACCATTGGACTCAGGAGGACTTGAAGCTGTTATTTAAAGTCGCTGTGGAACTAGTAAAACCTCATCTTCAAAATCTCACTTACCTTGAAAGCCTTGTTAGGGTCACTAGTAGTCCGTTCCAACTTGATGGCACATAACAACATTTAATTGCTTTTTAGTGTTACAATTTATTATGGTTTTAGTTAGATTGGTTTTTTAAAATAACTTGTAAATCACCTTTTATCCCTATGTAGATGCATACCTAAGTAATTAATATGCACTATTTTCTTAACCTGCAGGTCAAAGGAAATTTTGAGAAAACAAAGGCTAGTTTACTTATGTATAAAGAGGCATGTCTGAAAATGTTGCAGGAGTCTACAATAAATACAGGTAAGAAAGCAACCCATCATCAAGTTTGTTATCTCCAGTATGCAAATATGGATGGAACTAGCTGAGCCTTCTCCATCCTAGTGTTATCTAGATTGCACTTATTTGCTGGGAAATTCCATAATCCCACTGTCAATGATGCTGAATGGATTGATGGGACCTAATTCTGGAAGCACTAGGGTGGGATAGGCTAATTTGCAGTGGCCTTTACTAGATGCACAGGTCTGAAAAGGACTGGTTTAGTAATCAAGTATTTGCTATGCATGCAGGAGGCATGAGATTTAATTCTTGCCCATTCCAGGCAACTAAGTCGAAGATCCGTTGAGGCTGCAACGGTTGGGCCTTTTCACTCTTGAACGACGGCGTCTAAGAGGTGACCTGATTGAAGTTTATAAAATCATGCACGGTGTGGACAAAGTGGATAAGGAAAAACTGTTTTCCCTATCGCACAACAGTAGAACTAGGGGACACTCCATGAAACTTTTGGGTACTAGTTCTCAAACAAATAAGAGAAAGTACTTTTTCACCCAGAGGATTACTGGTCTATGGAACTCCCTGCCAGAAGAAGTGGTGACAGCTGTCAGTCTTGACAGCTTTAAGAAAGGATTAGACAAGTTCATGGAGGACAAGGATATCAATGGCTATAATTATGGCTACCTAAGGACAACCTCCGGGTTGGAGAGATAGGCAGGATATCTCTCAATGCCATTTCCAGGGAATCCTAAGCAGGTGAAGGCATCTCCTTGGGAATACCCTGAAGGAAATGGTGAGCCACTGTGTGAGACAGAATGCTGGACTGGATGGGCTGTGGCCTGTTCCAGCAAGGCTGTTCTTATGTTCTTATCAGTGATGGCTAAACTAGGTACTCCAGGTGGTCTTGGACTTCAATTCCCAGAAGCCCTGATCAGCAGGACTACTAACTTAGGCTTCTGGTAATTGAAGTCCAAGAACACCTGGAGTGCCAAGGTTAACCATCACTGTCCTAGAAGGACCAATATCCTAATACAGGAAAATGCAGGATAGATGGGTCTCATTACAATTTAATCCCTTCTGCATTTAGACCATTTATGGCATTGGTATTTAGCAGGAATCAGTTGACTGGTTGACTGAACATATGTCATACTTGTCTACCAGAAACTTTGCTCAGAATGACTGAGGATAATGAAACTTCAATATAAACAAAATGTAATTAAATACATACAAACAAACCAGTTCTATCAACAAATCAGTTAAATCAAGCATTAAATCAACAAAAGATAAACAACACCCAGCCAGTTGAAACCCACCACAACTTGGCTTAAATGCCAAAATACAGTCTGAGTAAAAATATTTGGCCAGTCAGGGAGAGGACCACAGAGGGGAAAGGGAGTTTCAGAGTTTGGGATTAGCTGATGAGAAGGATGTCTCACATCCCCTCCCCTCCAAATCTGGTGGTGGTTGAACCAACAGAGAGGACTGTGCAGATGATTTCAAAGCCCAGGTGAGCTGATAGGAAAGAGCACAATATTTTGAAATAACTGTACCCAAGGAGCTCACAATGATCTTTAAAATGAAAATACAGTAATTAATAATAATAATAATAATAATAATAATAATAATAATAATAATAATAATAATAATAATAATAATAATAATAATAATAATAATAATAATAATAATAATAATAATAATAATAATAATAATAAACAACTGAATTAAAGTCAATCTCTGCATGTCTGAATCCAATGATATCCCTCTGCCATTCCAACAGACCTGAATAGTATCCAAAATTGCTTTCCCCCCATATTTTAGATTACATATTCATGTGTCTGACTATTTTGTGTCTAAGCTGCTAAAAACAAGACTATTAAGTGTAAACATCCATAAAGGTACAATAAAATCATAAAATAGTTCTGCGATGTAGTTAGCAATTCTAGACCATAGAGGCGAATGACTCCATCCAGGTTTAATGGCAAAGATTCTTGCAATCTGAATAAACCCAAGTTTCCACCTCTGTGTGACACAGTCATTTCCATGATATCTATGTAAACCTGGTGTTGCCTTAAATAGACTCAGGATATCCAGTGAAGGCCAGATGCTGTTCTTCTGTAGGTCTACAGTAATTATTCTCAAACATATCTCCCTTGATGTTTCCCTGGCTTCCTGCCATCTATTTAAACTTGGTTATGTTTTACTTGCGCTATATGAATGATTAGACAAAACAGGACTTTGTTTTTATCCATTTGGGTCAGAATTACAAATTGCATTAGATAACTATGTTGAAATGACCAAGTACTGAAGTAAATTCCCATGTCCCCTTATATCCTATTAAACTCACCTGTACTCTGGTAAAAAATATATATATGCTGGCCTTTCTCCAGCCAAGCAACCAGAGTTGATTTTTGTAGGTGGAGGGGGTGATAGGAGACACATAGCACTGGAAACTCCAGACGTGGGCATATTGTTTTTATACCAGGGCTGAGGAAGCTGCGGTAGAACTACAGTTTTCTTTGTTCCTCATCCCAGATGCTCTGGAGGAATGAGAAGGAGAAAGAAGTAACAAGTGTTGTCTTGTTTGCGTTAGCTGGTGCGTGTTTAATGGAATACTGTATGTTGCATGGATTCAGAATTTCAGACTCGGTGACCATGCCATCAAATAAATAAACCATAGCATTGACAGCATGTGATTTATATTATTTTAATTAAAAATAATTGCATGCAGATTTTGAGAAAATTGCCTCCTTCTCCCAAATAGTAACTATTCGCATTGGACAAGGACAAACAGTCTCTGAGTCCATATTTTTTCTACTACTTTTTGGGGTTACTAAAAACACACACTTGTTACAGTTCTAGGACAACAATTGCAGAAGCTTTTCTTTTAGGTCAATTAATTTTAGAAGAATTTCATCAGCAGCAATGGACAGTCACACTGCCTTTTCTATACAGAAGGTGTCCTTAGATCAGAAAAAGCACTGCTCTACTTATTGTTTTGTTGCATAGAAGGTTTTATGGATCAGAAACAGAACTCTAGAAATGGGAAGCAAAGAATAGGCCAAAACTCTCAGGGCTGCTTTCTAATGTTTAAAATTCTTAACAATAATGGAGGGTCAACACATCATACTGTGCACCTATAGCACCCAAGTTCATGGCAAAAGACTATGCTGGAGAGTTATATCTGAGATCTCAAATAGCAGCAGTTTTTGTTTTGTGTCACCACTTTTGTTGTAGCCATCTCATCTTTGCCCGCCCCTTCTTCTTTTGCCCTCCACCTTTCCCAGCATCAAGGCCTTCTCAAGTGAATCCTCCCTTCTAATTTGATGTCCAAAGTACTTCATCTTCATCTTTACTATTTGACCTTCCAATGTGCAGTCAGGGTTGATTTCTTCTAAGATTGACCTATTTGTTCTCCTCGCTGTCCAGGGGATTCTCAAACCCTTCTCCAACACCACATCTCAAAGGCATCTATTATTCTGTGCTCAGCTTTCCTAATGGTCCCACTCTCACACCCATAATAATTTTATATGAAAGACTGATGGATCCTGACAGTATGACAGAGTGCATACAATCTAAGGGTGGTTAAGAAATGGCTTTCTGACATGTTTAATGAATTGGATTGAATGTATTGTGCTCTCTCCACTCTATGCTCCTGACCTCTGATTAATCAGAAGCTTCTTCAAAACCATATACATCAATTAGAATTACTGTCCCCACAGCTTCCCAACCAACAACTGTACACTTGTCCACTCACTACTTTCCACTACACAGAGCTCTGTTTGTGCATAAATCATATTTAGGCTACAACTACTTGGTAGCTGAAGATTACTGAAGATTTGTTGCAGGTACAAAATGGATGAATTTGATTTTCCACCCCCTGCTCACATGACACAATGGCCAATTCAAGTCAGTCTAGCCTCCCTCCCTCCCTCCCAAGATAGAGATTTTTGTCTGCTGTTATGGGTTTCTACTTTTTCAAGCCAGAATAATTCAAACAAATGTCTCACTGTGTGAGCAGTTGTTGTTTTTCTGCAAAATGGTGTGTGTTTATGTGGTATGGTGGCAAAAACTTTGAAACTGGTGCCACCGCCACTGGACGCTCCGACGTTGAAACCGCCGCCATCACCGGATGCTCCACCGTCACTGGATTCCCTTGGCCAGGCCAGCCTGGAGGGCAGAGCAGTGGAGCAGCAGCAGCTGTGCAGCGGATCCGGCTTTAAAACTACCACCACTGCCACTGGACGCCACGCCACCACCGGATGCCCCATCACCACTGGACGCCCTCGGCCGGCCCAGCCTGGAGGGTGGAGCAGTGGAGAAGCAGTAGCTCTGCGGCAGTTTTGGCTTTGAAACCGCCACCGCCTCCACCAGACGCCCTGCTGTCACTGGACGCTTTCTGATGCGGTCAGAATGTATACATCTTTTTGTTGAAATTAATGCTTTTTACTGCAAAATTGATATTGATATGTAATCTTGTAATTGCAATCATACCGTATATTACCTATGACTCTGCTTGGATGTATACATGCCTTTTGTTGAATTAATGCTTTGGCTCCCTCCCGTGGCTCTGCTGGTCACGGGAGGTGGGAGTGAAGCCCAGCTGTCCCCTATCATGGCCGGGGCCATGAAAATCTGCCTCACCACCCCAGACACCAGCGCCTTCGGTCACGGGAGTTGGGAGCAAGGCCCAGCTGGCATCTGGGGATGTGGGAATGCAGCTGAGGTCTGTCCCATTGTGGCCGGATGCGTCAGACTCACTGGACCCCCGCACCTGGTGAGAGTGGTGGCGGGGAGGAGAGACTGACCCTGTGGTGAGGCGACCGACCAATGTGGCTTCAACAGCACCGTCATCTGAGAACTTTGTTTATTGGGATGTTATGTTGATGTGATATTTTGGAAATTTTGTATTGCTTTATCGGTTTTTGCTATAGTGTATTTTTGGTTCTGTTATTCTGTATCTTTATAGTTTTGATTATATTGTCATGCTGTATTTCTGAATTTTGTATTTTATTATTGTATCTTTAAATGTTTTGTAAGCTGCTTCGAGTCGTCCATTGGATTGAGGGAAGCGGGATAAATAAATTAAACATTATTATTATTATTATTATTATTATTATTATTATTATTATTATTATTATTATTATTATTATTATTATTATTATTATTATTATTATTATTATTATTATTATTATTATTATTATTATTATTATTATTATTATTACTGAATATTGATATGTAACTGTTGTGTACTGAGGTTACTGATGCATTAGCGTGCCTTGCAAAAGAGGCGCCAATTTGGAAGCAGCTGATTCGCTAATGTTTTCCCGCTTCCCCGGAAGTCTTGGGCAAATGTAACAATGATGTTCTGTATATAAGATGTTATCCCTGCACCTGCTCCCTGTTCTTTGCTTCTTGCAATAAACCAATGTTGTTGTTGTTTGAGCCAGCTCTGTCCAAGTAATCCTTCCTGGGTTCAGACACAATAATTGGTGACGAGGATGGGATTCCAATGATGGCAGCTGCCCCAATATCGATGGGCCCCTTCAACATTTCAAATCTGGAGTCATGGACTATGTATGAGTTTCAGTTTGAGAACAATTGTACTTCTCAGAAGTACCCAGCCTTAAAGAAGTCAATGTTCCTTGCTTTTTGCAGGTTGCCAATGCTTGAACTTCTTAATGACTTGGTTCTTCCGAGGCTGCCAAATGATATTCCTCTCAAGGACATCCTTGCTGTCCTATGGAACCACTTCAGAATTAAGGTTGCGGTGATTCCAGCAAGGGTGGCCTTCTACAGGCATGATCAGAAGGCGGGAGAATCCATTGCCAAATACATCGCCACACTCCAAAATGCTGCCATCCCATGTCAATGGGAAAATCTTGACATAGCCCTGAGGGATGGGCTGTTGGTGGGCATCAGGGACGAGGCCACACAATGGCGCCTGATGAAACGGGATGTTCAAACACTCGCCGCAGCCCTGGAAAAGGCTCAAGCTGCAGAGATTGCCAATGTGGGTCCAGTTCTTGCAGGTGAGGCCGGCTAATCCTACACTGAAGAACACGGCTGTTCATAAACTCAGGGTTTCGAGCCCATTGTTGTCTTCCAGTGAGTCAGAGGGAGAAGACGACATTGGTCAAGTTCGGCAACAGCGTCGGGCACCATCGCCTCTGCACAAAGATGCCATCACGCTGTGCCAAGGGTGCAGGAGACACCACCTCTGCGCTGACTGCCCATTTAGGGAGGTTGAGTGCCACCATTGTGGGATAAAAGGCACATCTCCAAAGTTTGTGGCCGGGTCTCAAAAGGGCTACCCAGAGACAGCACTTGCCGGGAGAAGGATCACCCAATCTCCAAGGTCTTCAAGGGCCACCGTTCCAGTTCACGTGTTGGGATGGTCTCTGGCAAGTTCTTCCCCATCCAGGGGTCCCCCGTCAACATGGAAATTGACTCGGGAACGTCCTTTTCCATTATCACCCAGAAAGAGTTTTCCGCATGCCCCCGTCTCCCCGTCTTAATTTGCAGGCCCTGAAGGACAAACTGAACAATGTACAGGGTGGACACATCTCTGTGATGGGTGTTGGGGACTTTTGTGTGCATTACCGTAACATGTCCGCTCTCTTTCCCCTGGTTTTAGTCAAGACTGGTAAGAGCAACCACCTGGGGACTCAGTGGTTCGGGCCCCTGGGTATTGCCACTTCAGGTATAAATTTGGTGGAGTCTGACCCCATCCAGGCCGTCTGTAAGAAGTTTCCGGATATGTTCTGTTCAGGGTTTGGTACGTACAAGGGGCCATAGTACATTTTGAACTGGATCCAAAGGTTGTTCTGATACGGATGAAGCCCCGCCGGGTGCCCTTCATCCTTAAGGACCATATTGAAACAGAGCTTGATAAGCTGGTGGCTCAGGGTCTCTTAGACTGGTAGACTCTGCTGAATGGGAAACCCCAATTGTTACTGCTATCAAATCAAATGTGGATATCCGCATCTGTGCAGATTACAAATGTACCATTAATAAGGCAATTCGCCCAAATTCTTACCCTGTACCAGTAGTCAGCCACCTCCTTGCCTCAGTCCATGGGGGTAACCATTTTGCCAAACTCGATTTGGCTCAGGCATATCAGCAGCTGCCCGTTACCCCCACCTCGGCTTTGTGCCAGATGATCAACACTCATATGGGGGCCTTTAAAGTGAATCAACTTCAGTTCGGGGTAAATGCTGCCCCGGGGGTTTTCCAGTGTATGGTGGAAAGGCTGCTTATAGGTCTTCCGGGGGTTCTGCCCTATTTTGATGATGTCATTATATCAGGGACTGATAGGGAGGACCTCACTGCGAAATTGGGAAATGTTTTGGAGCATAGAGGATTTGGACATAGAGGATTGAGTGGGGCGTTGTTGGGAGTGTCAGTCATCCAGGCCCGAGGAGATTCACCAGCCCACCTGGGAGTGGGACACAGCAAAGGGCCCCTGGTCAAGGGTTCACATTGATTTTGCCGGGCCTTTCTGTGGGACATTATTCCTTTTGGTTGTTGATTCCTTTTCTAAATGGTTAGAACTAGTCCCTGTTTCAAACACGTCGGCAACCGTGACAATTCAGAAGCTGCGAAGGTTGTTCTGCACCTTCGGTTTGTCCGACATAGTTGTGTCCGACAACATGTCGACCTTCATGTCAGTGGAGTTTCAAAACTTCCTCAAATGAAATGGGGTTTGCCACATAACGGCCGCTCCTTTTTATCCCGTTACCAATGGGCAAATTGAAAGACAGATTCGAATGGTTAAGAAGACCCTTAAGAGAATGGGGTTCAGGAATTTAGACTTGCAGTTGTGTCAGTTCCTATTCACCCACAGGATCACCCCCCCTAGCATTGGGATCTTTTCCGGCACATTTATTGATGAAAAGGAAGTTGTCTTCAGTTTTTGATCATTTAGACCCACACCGAATAGTGGACAAGGTGCGGAACCTTGATGTGTGTAATTCGAAAGGGTTTTTGGTTGGGCAATCCATGTATTGTAGAAATTACGCTCCGGGATCCCAATGGTTTGGGGGGGGAGGGTTTGGAACAGACCAGGCCAGTCTCATACAAGGTGCTATGGATAATGGTTTGGTTTGGAGAAAGCACACTGACCAAATGCGCCCCTGCATCATTGGACAGAACGCTTCTCCAGAGATGGAGCTAGATGAGTCCTTTCACTCGAGTCATCCAGGGGAAAACATGGAGTCCATTGATTTCAAAATAGATTTGGATCTTTTCAGCCAACCTATACAACTGGGGCTGTTGCCGGAACATGTTTCTCCAGGCAGTCCCCCCGAGCAATCTGTCATCGGAGCTGAGACTGCACCAATTTTCCATCCTCAGGACCCAGTGGTCAGACCAGCCCAAGAGACACAGGGGTCCACTCTGGGTGCAGGGCTGTCTAGGGGATCTACAGAACGCACTAGCAAAAATGGGTGCCCTGCGCCTGTTGTGCAGAGGTAGACCATCGAAAGAGGTCCTGTAGGCCTCCCCAAAGGTATGGAAGTTGGGTCCCCCATTAGTGGGGGAGGAATGTTGTGTATTGAGGTTACTGATGCATTAGCGTGCCTTGCAAAAGAGGCGCCAATTTGGCAGCAGCTGATTCGCTAATGTTTTACCGCTTCCTCGGAGGTCTTGGGTAAATGTAATAACAATGTTCTGTATATAAGATGTTATCCCTGTACCTGCTCCCTGTTCTTTGCTTCTTGCAATAAACCAATGTTGTTGTCTGAGCCAGCTCTGTCCAAGTAATTCTTCCTGGGTTCGGACACAACAATAACTTTGTAATTGTTCTGTATATTTTCTATGTTTTGTATTTTTGTGAACCACCCAGAGTCGCTCTGCAAGTGGGAGGCATACAAGACCAACAAACAAACAAACAAACAAACAAACAAACAAATAAATAAATAAATGCAAATGAGTCATAATTTGCATAATTTGCAGAAACACCCACCCTTGAAATATATCCCCTAAGTGTCCTATAATTTAATTTTTTTGAATGAATTAGTTTAGCACATTGAATCATTGCACTGATATACTACTTTAGTGCTAGATCATTTTGGCATAGAATTTTTTTTTAACTCAGAGTCCCACACCCCTAATCCATAGCTTCTCTTAATGTCCAGAGACACTTCTAACTTTTAAAAAGTAAAATCCTTTCACTTTTTCTGATGCAGAAAGGAAAAATCAGTGGAGTGCAGACATACATACACAAAGGAATGCTTTGGCAAAGCACCTTTCTCCATGCCTCATACCTCACAAGGGAAGGCAAGGAGAGTGAGCAGACACCAGCACTTACCTCTCTCCCAAGGCACTTTCCGAGGTAGAACTCATGTTTTGCTTGTTTGCTTGTTTACAGCTTAACTAGCTGTCCAGTTGGGAAGATAAGATAAGGATGGAAAACTGTCTTAGGGTAGATCCTTTGAAATACACCACCTACAAGTGCTTTAAATAAAACTATGATTAGAAAGACTTCTTTCCTTCTCTGCCTGTGTGGCTACTTATAGCAAGAGAATGTGAGATAATTCTCATTTCCCTTGCTGAGTAGTTTCACCCTTAGTCTGTTTGCTTAATTAAGATGACTTATATACTCCTTTTCAAAGACCATGTAGAACAGGTGAAACAGTATAATCAAATGGCAGGAATTTTAAAATAATAGACAGAGCCAAACACAAATCATCTAAAAATAAAATCTCAGTGCATAAATACCAACAGCCTGCCAAATCAAATCCCTGCTAGAATGTAAAGTTTTAATCAGGCGGCAAAAAATTAGGGTAGGACAGATAGCTCCCATGAGGTAATTTATTATCTCATAAATCATACTTGACTTTGCTTTATTAACACTTTCTCTTTGCCTTATTCTTCATATCACTCCATGTTCCTTCTACTTCTGTGCCTCTGTATGTATCAGTAGTTGGGAAACAGAAGAGTGTTGCTCTGGCACACATCCATTTAGTGCAAAGTCTGGCAGGCCTCTTACAAGTCCGCTTCGGGCACCAATTTCTTGAGCAGATAAGTTCGTGTGATCTAGAGTAGCTCTTTTTGGGCTCTTCCATCACTCTTTTTTTACATATCCAATTTTCAATAGCCATATATAGTACACCTATGTCTCTCTCCTCTCCTCCATAACAATAGCATACAACTAGAGATGTAATATTTGTGCTTTTGTATTACAACTCTTACTAATTCCCTAGCAGAATATGGAAGGAGGAGGAAATCTTCTTCTGTTAGCTTTGTAACAAATACCTAAATCTGCTTTCATTCATGGCCAGGAATTCAAACAGAAAAAATCTCAGATTCTAAACAAATTATTATTTCCTTGACAGTTGGTCTGCAATGTTAGCTGTAATCTATGATATTAATTGAATACTGCTACAACAGCTGCTGCTGCTACTACTAGATTATGGATGAAACATACTTCAGTGGTCCCTATATTCATTGGGGCACTGGGAACAATGCTCCAGAATTTAATAAAATATAACCAACTGAAAATATCTGAAGTAACACCAGAAAACAGATTTTTTCTGCAATATTGCAGAAAACAACAATAATGGGAACAGTATATAGTACTGTATATTATACCACTGTATAACAGATACAGTACTTAGGTTTTTGGTAGTATCTGTTTTTTAGTACTAGTCAATGTTTTTATAATATCATAATATCACTTGGTTATGTTTTGTAAGTAGCAGCAGCAGCAGCAGCAGCAACAGTACCATAGCCAGGGGGGCAGGGGGGGGGATGAAAAGCCTCCTGAACTAAAAGCCCCCCCCCCCAACCCACCCTGTGATGCCAATGTTATATATGTGAGTGTGACATTGTTGCCCCTCCTGGAATTTTTTTGCCCCTTCTGAAAAAATCTCAAAACCCCCTCCCAATCTAGAATCCTGGCTACAGCCCTCCCGGATATTATACTCCTGGATAAGCAACACATAAAAAAAATATTGTAAAGAAGATGGAGTTCCATGAAAGCAAATTCAGACAGATAGAATGTATAAAACTGGCAAAGTAGCAAACGTTAAAGAAAGAAATTAAAAGAATGCACAAGCAGGATCAGGTTCTCCTTCCCATTACTTCAGCAACTGGAGTCATTCCAAAATATCTGGCTACCAACTTAAAATAGCTGCTAATTTGCATCCTGAAATCCCAAACTTAGTGATTTTGCAAACATGTGACTTCATCTATAAATTTTGAGGGTTTTAATTTTTAATTTTTAAGCTTGACCCTTGGATCTGTCTCCTGCACAACAATGCTGAGAAACAAATAATGTATTTATAATAATACGATGAAATGAAAACCTATTTATTAGACATAACTGTTGACTAAGATGGTGTATGTGAAAGAATGTACAGTTTTGTCTGATTTTCTCAGTTGATTGCACTTTGCTGATGGCAAGCATTACCTCCAGTGATGAAAATATTTGTGCTGTATTTTTCTGCATATTTGAAACATATGCATTTTACGTGTATATTTTTAAAAGGATCACATCTTTGGAGACATGCCTGCAAGCACCTGGTAATGTGTGCAGATTCTGAAATGACAAAATGTGTCTTGACCACATCCAAAGTAGATGCAAGAGAGGGAGTCGTCACAAAACTGCATGACCCATTTTGCAATGTGATACAGGAGCAGGTGGTGTGGTTTGTAAGCTGAGAAGTAGTTACACAAAAGTCTCTCATGATCAGTGCTCAGAGTAGGAGAAAAGAAAACTAGAACACAATTAGAGGGAGGAATTTGGAGTGATCCAAGTCATGCTTAAAAGGCTCTTACCTTCATTACAACCCATTTTATCCATAGCTGTCAAGTATCCCTTATTGGCCAGGAAAAGCCCTTATTTTACCCTCTTTCCCGCCATCACCCCTTATTAATTAGACTGCAATGCCCTATTGCCACCATTGGAGAGCAGCACAAGATAAGCATAGCTGTCAAGTATCCCTTATTTGCCAGGAAATTTCCCTTATTTCCAAATCCAAAACTTGACAGGTATGATTTTATCTTGCACTTGAGAGTTCCTTTCATTCACATGGAAAACCTTCTTCCTTCATGAGAATGATCAGAACGGCACATCAGATTGCTCCAATTTATCTTCCTTTTGATTACTGATGCCTCCCCCCCCACACACACTTTTTCTCATGGCTGACATTCTTTAGGCTGCAGGGACTTCCCTTTTTCATTTAAGCAAGTGGCAAAGTGCTACAGCAATCCATCAACTTAACATGGATACTCCCTTATATCTGAAATTGCATTGTGTCACTTAAGTGAATATTTTTGAAATTTTGCCAGAAGAAGAAAACAAAGGAGAGGGTTTCTCAACTGTCTTTTCTACTGTTATAACCCACTAGGGGGTGCGGTGGCTCAGTGGTTAAAAAGCTCACCTTGTTAGCTGGCAGTTCAAAACCTGGGTACTGCATGGGGTACACAAGAGCGCCTCCTTGAACATTGTGGCATTTTTGAACCACAAATGTGTGTACCCAGGTGACGGCAACCTTGTGTTGCCAGCTAATCTTTCTCACACTAGGTCAGGTGGCAGGAACTGCAGACTAAACCCACCAAAAGGTGGCTTCATTTTGGAAGTTTCACATCTGGCCTAGACATGAGAGAGGAAGCAGACCCATTGCATACATCGCAGGATTGTCAGAAAGAATATGCTTTCCACAGCTCTATTTGAGATCAAATTAAGCAACTGCACAGCCTGCATAACTAAATCCTCAGAAGCACTCCTAATCATGCCAAATAAACTGCATCCCTAGCTCTGTTCCAGAAATAAGAACAGTTCTCAAAAGGGACAAGATGGACCACACTTATAAACACACGTGGTCATGGGAAAATATTGCAAACCAAACTGCACCATAATTGAAACAAATAGTGAGCTATATGTGTGTCTGATTTCCCTCTGGGACAGTTCGATTTCTGGTGAGAACAAATTAAGTTATGTCTATGGAAAATAAGTGAGATTGCAGCCCACTTCAAGAACTTTTTTGATCAGATGATAAATTTTGTCACAGATATTAATTAAATGTAAGGACTACTGAATATATAGAGTTATATGTTACTAATATAAGAACAGTACAGTATGACTTTGTTTAGACACACTGGATTCCTTGGGGATCAAATGCAGCATTTGATGTTAATCTCTCTCGCTTGCTTTCTCCCTTATTTTCTTTTTCTCAGGAACGTATTGCAATGGGAGTTTTGACAACTTTGCTTGCTGGCCTCATTCGCCTCCAGGAATAGTTTCTGTTCCATGTCCATCCTATTTACCGTGGCTAGACAATGGTAATACAAACTCTGAAAATAGATGCTAACAGCCAAACTGTAACATAAAAGAACATACAGTTCTCTTTCAAAAGCTTGTGTTGGTGATCACTGGCTTTAAAAGAGGCTACTAACCAAGATGCTCTTACGGTTATGGCATATGGATTTCACCTCAAAATAGAATCCTGTCACACTCTGCACATAGCATACCTGTCAAGTTCCGGGAAATTTCTGCCAAATAAGGGAAATTTCCCGGCCAAAACAGGAAACTGGACAGCTATGCTTATCATGAGCTAGCCTCCAGTCTAACTCCTGTCTAATTGCAGTCTAACTAATACGGGATGACGGTGGGAAAGAGTGTAAAATATGGGGGTTTGACAGAAATTTCCCGAAACTTGACAGGTATGGCACATAGTAGTGGGTAAAATTGGATAAATGGCGACAGTACTGGTGGCATGATTTCCTGTACCTCTGTATACCTGCTTTTGTATTTGGTTTATATTTCTGCCCTTAAGGTAAAGGTAAAAGTCACCCTTGCTTCAAAGCTAGTCATATCTGACTCTAGGGTTCAGTGCTCATCTCTGTTGCATAGCCAAAGAGCCAGCGCTGTCTGTTTCTGCAGACGTTTCCATGATCATGTGGCAGGCATGACTAGACACCAGAGCGCACAGAATGCTGTTTACCTCCCCACCGAAGTGGTCCCTATTTATCTACTTGCAATTTATTGCTTTCAAACTGCTAGGTTGGCAGGAGCTGGGACAAAGACGGGAGCTCATTCCGTCCTGCAGTATTCAGGTCTTGAACTGCTGACCTGCTGTCTTCCAGTCAGCGTCTTAGCCACTTGAGCCACTGCCCTTAACTCATCATATACTGACATTTCCATCTTAGCAAAAATAGTCATAGGTAATGACTTAATACATAGCATTAGCCATCACAGGTCAGTCCCCATTCCCCATCAGCAGAGGGTACAATTTTTATCACTGATTTCTTTTTTAAAGCTATATTTTAAGTAGTGCTAAAACATTTGTAATGGTTATAGTAGTATAGTACCATCTTATAGTAACACTGCAGTGTTACTTAGAAAAACATTGCAGGATTATAGTGCTATAGTTAAAAATTATTTGAATGTTCTTGGTTTTTTAAAACATATTCCTGGTTGTGGCTATTTACCACATTGCTAAAGTGACAATGACTATAAAATATTTGATAAAATTGTTTTAAAATAGATATCTAACATTCTATAATAACACAATAATATTTATACAATGTTTATTCGTTACAGTCATATTCTGCCACTCCTCCAATGAATTGAAAACAGTATGCATAGCTCTCCCCATTTTTATCTATACCTATAAAATGGTGCGTTAACCGTTGGAATGTGACAAAGGATGTTGCACCAGGCCCCACTAGCCCGTAATGGGCCTCCATTCACTCACCCAAACCTGGTTCGCAGGTAACTGTCGGGTTGAAATTTTCGACCCGGGGGCAGGAGCCCCCCAGTCGCAAACAAAAAAAGGGAACTTCAATTCCCAACGTTCCTTGCGCCGTGCCAGAGCCAATCAGTCTGAGCGGTGCGGCAAAAGAAACGTTCAAAAATGCGCCGCGGCCAATAAAAAAAAGCCACAGGAAACAAACCGCTAAAGTATGCAAACACACGCAGGCAAAACTACAAGCCCCAGCGTCCTGTGCGCCATTAGCGCACAGAACGTTGAGGCGGCTGGCACGCGAAAAATAAAAGTTAAAAAAAGCCCGCCGCCACTGCCCTTCTTCCCCACGGGCCAGCCAGCATGGCCAGCAGGGGGAAAAAAGGAACCCCCCGCCGCCGGTGCCCTTCTTCCCCATGGGTCAGCCAGCATGGCCCGTGGAGAAGAAAGCAAAAAAAGCCCCCCCCCCAGCCCTTCTTCCCTGCGGGCCAGCCAGCATGGCCCGCGGGAAAGAAAGCCACTGAAAAAGATAAACCCAAAAAACAAACCAAAAACAATCAAAAACACTCAAAAATCCAAAAAGAAAACACAAACACAGCCAAAAACAAACAAAAAAACACACAGAGCCCCCCCAAAAAAACCCCAAACCCCCCCCCCAAAGCAGAGAGCTTACCAACAGACGTCTTGACTTCATGACCACTGAAAATCAAATGAACAAAGAAAGGAAACACTAACCAGAAGCACCCAGAGGCCACAAGAGAAAAAACATTCAAAAATATTTCAAAATAAAAGATTAATTCCCAAACAAATCAAATAAGTTAGCCAAAAATTCAAAAATATTCACACTAATCTCAAAAAATTCCCAAAAAACCCAGAAATCAAATAAATTAAAATAAAATTTGCATAAACCAAAATTTAATTTTAAAATAATAATAATAAAAAATTAAAATAAAATTTGCATAAACAAAAAACAAAAACCTTCAAAAACCAATTAAAAGAGCCCGGCACTAAGGAAGCCAGCACACACAAATAAAATAAAATAAAACATACACTGGGAGCGCAAGTCCGCCGCAGGCGGACGCAGTGCCTCAAAGCCACAAAACCACAAAACCTTTCAACACCATTTAAAACAGCCCAGCACCATTTGTAAAAAAAAAAAAGAAAGAAACCCTTTACTATCCAACACAATTTTAAAAAGCCCGGCACCGCCGGGCAAAATATGCTAGTTGCATATAAAACCAATAACAGCAATGTACATTTTACCACTCAGTAGCCACCAATACAGGGACTGCAGTGGCTCAAGTGGTTAAGATACTGAACTTGATGACTGGAAGGTCAGCAGGTCAGCAGTATGAGACCTGAGTACTGCACAATGGAGTGAGCTCCCGTCTTTGTCCCAGCTCCTGTCAACTTAGCAGTTTGAAAACAAGAAATTGCAAGTAGATTAAACAGGGACCACTTCGGTGGGAAAGTAAACAGCGTTCTGTGCACTCCACTGTTCAGTCATACATACCACATGTCCACAGATGCAGACAGTGCTGGCTCATTGGCTATAAACAGAGGTGAGCACTGAACCCGAGAGTTGGATATGACTGGCTTTTGAGCAAGGGTGACCTTTACCTTTACCTAGCCATCAATACATTTATTCTCTCTCTCTTTCTGGAGGTTACAGCTACTTATAAGATTAATTAAAAAATAAAAGGTGGATAAAAATGATGCAGTACTGCAAAATGAATGGAAGCTTAACTATAATAAGTTCATCTGTCTAATCTATCACTATGCAAATAAATCCACACCTCTATGAAAAAATTAAAAAGTATGTCAAGGGCATCTGCAGGGAAGACTATCCTGTGCTTGGTGTTCTTCAACATTTTCATAAATGACTCGGATGAGGAAGTGCAGGGAATGCATATCAAATTTACAGATGACACACAAACTGGGTGGAATTGCTAATACCTCAGAGGACAGGAATAGAATTCAAATAGATCTTGATAGGCTTGTACACAGTGCTGAAACCAACAGAATGAAATTTAACAGGGATCAGTGCAAAGTTTTACACCTAGGGAAACAACACCATGTGCACAGTTACAAGATGGAAGATACTTGGTTGAGTAATTTGAGTAAAACTACAAGTGAGAACGATCTTGGAATTGTTGTAGATCTCAGGCTAAGTAGGAGTCAACAGTGTGATGTGGCTGGGGAAAAAAGCCAACACCAAACAATTGCGCCCACCCCACCAAACAATGCCCCACCAAAAAAAAAAGACCAACATAGGAAAAATTATGGAACATGCAACCTGTTTTTAAAAACCATAGCAGCAAACACCAAACAATTGCCCACCCCAATGGCTCATACAAAGTCGCAGTGACTTTGTATGAGGCAACTTTTTTCAAGGAATTAGGTGATGTTGTATGAATTCAATGTTGTACGAAGCGGACTTTGTATGAGGTATTACTGTACTGTGTCCAATTCTAGGACCACACTTTATGAAAGATGCAAACAAACTAGAACAGGTACAGAGAAGGGCAATAAGGATGATCAGAGGACTAGAAACCAAGCCATATGAGGAAAAGCTGAAGGAACTGGGCATGTTTAGCCTTGAGGAAAGGACACTGAGAGGGGATATGATAGCATTTTTCAAATACCTGAAAGATAATCATAAAGAGGAGGGGTGGGTTCTGTTCTGAATTATCCCAGAGTGAAGGATGCATAATAATGGGATCAAACTACAGGAGGCCAGATATAGGTTGAATATTAAGAAAAGCTTCTTAATGGTTAGAGCAGTACAACAGTGGAATCAGCTGCCTCCAGAGTTGTTAAGCACTCCAACAGTAAAAGCTTTCAAGAGATAACCAGACCACCGTCTGTCAGAACTGTTTTAATTTGGATTCCTGCATTGAGCAGGGGGCTGAACTTGACGGTCTAAAAGACCCCTTCCAGCTCAATTATTCTATTATTTTAAAATCATCAGAGAGAGAGAGAGAGAGAGAGAGACTGCAACATACATTATCAATGTGAAACAGCCATGAGAGATCATGCACCACACACAAGGCTTTCATAGCTTCTCCAACACCTACGGTAAATCAGGAAAGTAACAAAAATCAAATTGATGAGTCTAATAAGACAACATTGCACAGAACGTATCTCTTGTCATTCTACTCCCTGAAGATTTGTTCATCCTGGTTGTCCCCTTCATTATGTCCACAGAGTGCCAAAATAATCTGAGACTTCTCAGACATTTTTCCAACCTATTTCCCACATGGTGGTAGCCAATAATGTTATTGCAAGGTAGGAACACCATTTGTCATGTCTGTCCTGCACAGATCGGGAGAAGATAATCTTGGTATGTAGAAACTGTGTCTCAAAATCAGAAGCATTGGAGTGCTCTGATGCTAGGTCAATTTAATGTGAATTTTATTTTTAATCTTCAATCTTGAGTTGGCCCACTATGTATCAAAATATGCTTCTCAACTCCAAGCACAATTAATTTAAAGAACAGGGAAGGCAATGAATTAAATGTAAGCGTATGCCTTGTATTTAAGCTCTGGAAAGGTTCTTAAAAACAAAGAATTATGAGAATTTGACAGTGTTAATCCATTGATAAATATTAAGCTTTCTACAGTTACCTCCTAAATAAACAGACATTTCCAAGAGCCAGTTACATTAAGCCAATCCTCCCTTTTCTGGGGTTTCCAGGCAAACGATGAAAGGGTGACAGTACTTAAACCACATCTGAATAATGAAACGTGGGACTGGACCTCTGAGTTTGTGACTGTTTACTTTTAGGAAGTGCAAGAAATGTATACAGAGTCTGCTTGGACCAAGGGATTTGGCAAGAAGTTGAGAACTCCACAAACATTTGGAATAACCGTTCAGAGTGCTATGGGGAACAAAACTTCATCAGAAATGTGAGCAGAACTGCCTTTTTATGGTTGAATACACCAACCTGCTGACTCCTCCCTTGAAACTCTTTCTTAATCATTAAAAAAAACTAATTACCCACAGGAGCAATTGTGATTCAGACTGCTATAATTTTCATCACAGCAAATGGCTTGTTTTTGCGGAAGAGAGGATTGGGGCAGTTCTGGCTAATATGATTTATTTGCTTTCAGGGCCATGCCCTTCCATGTTCTTCACATTATGTCACATGAGTGTCTGTTCTTGTCACAGGAAACAACTTTGAAATAAAAGAAACTCTTGCAAGTGCCATGCAAAACATTGATTTCAAAATGGCATGTGTTCTAACTATCGTCTATAAAATACTGTAGTGTATATAGTAGAGATTTCAAGCAACATGATGACAAACTTGCACAATTTGACTCCTTTTCTTTCTCATCTGTTCTAGGTTGATGAACACACTCTACTCGTCACCCTAAAGAACCTTTACACTGTGGGATATTCTATTTCTTTTGCTTCTCTTCTCTTAGCATTGTTCATCATGCTACTGCTGAAGTCAGTATAATTTGTCTTTCAGTAAAATAGGGGGGAGTTCAGATTATTCGGCAGAGTATTTTCTTTTGATCAGGTGTTAGAATTTGCATCTGAATTTGCAATGAAATTGGAAGTTCTTTAATGATTGCTATCGTTGTGCAAATATAAATAAAAGCTTCTGCCTCCCTAGATTGACCACAGGATGCATTCAGTACTGCCGGAAGTTGCTCTAGTGAAGGAACATTTATGACTGTGATGGCAAACCTTGGCACTCCAGATCTTCTTGGACTTCAAGTCCCAGAAGCCCAAGTCTCTGAGAATCCACACAAATGGATATGTGCAATAAACCCATTCATGTGGATTCGCAGAGACTTGGGCTTCTGGGAATTGAAGTCCAAGAACACCTGGAGTGCCAAGGTTCACCATCACTGGTCTATGAGATCCTAAATTCTGACTTGTTCCACCTGCACTGAGGATCATATCATTTGTTAGGATGGGGATGGTGACCCATTGATCAATTTTTCAATAGGTCTCCTATTACCTGAATAGGATTAATAACTATAAAGTACCTGACAGAGTGAAAAATGTTCTTGAAAATGGCCAAAATAAACATCAGTTGGCTGGGATGGGGAGGTGGGGTGGGGTGGGATATGTTTTGGGACAGAGATCTTATATGCAATGAAATCCATCCTTTAACATTGGCTAGCAATAGCAATTACCCCATAGTGCTTAGTGCACTCTCTTGGCAGTTCACAAGTTATAACTTGTTGGCTGCAGTACAGCAATTTAATCTCTGTGCCACCAGGGCTCCTCTGTTCTTAGTCCTTGAAAGTAGAGACCTCTCCAAAATATAAATTTACTCAGCTATAAATAGTTTTAAATTGAAAAAGAGGCAATCAACTTCCCTGTCTCAGTGGTAGACAAGAGTACTGTAACACCAATGGAAAAAAAATTAACAGCCCACATTCATGAGTGAAGACATACACAAAGCTACTGTAAAGTTTTACTGGTATTGTATCTATTTACTAACTATATTAATAGTAATGATACAGCTTATAATGCATCATTCGTACCTAGCAATCTATGGAGAGATCTGTTTGTTAAAATGCAAGCGCGGCGCCAAAATGGCCACCGCGCTCTTTGCGGGGGCCCCCCCCACCCGGACTCAGACATCCGGGTGAGTTAGGGGGTGTGGCCACCCACTTTAAAAGGGGTAGCCATGCGGCAGCTCGGCTGCCATTTTATCGAAGCGACGGAGAGGAGAAGTTTTCTCCGTCGCTTTTCCCCCGGCTTTCGCCTTTTACCTTTTTAAAAGGAATTTTTTCCTTTCCCCTTTTCTATTCTGCTTGGGAGACATGGCTCCCAAGCGAAAAACTGCGGCTCTGAAGCCACGGATGAGGGGGAGGGTTCTGCCTACCACCCCTGCATCTAGGAGGCCGGCCCCCGGGCCGGAGGGCTCAGGCGGCGCCCCTGCGCCCTGGTGGTAGGGTTGGCTTACCCACTACCACCAATGTGGGTGGTCAGGCTGCTGCCTACACCCCCGACACCGGTGGATCTGAGGCCGTTGATGCCCTCCTAGCACGCATTTCGGTGCTCGAGGCATCAATGGGCATTGCCCCGCCACCTTCGGAAGGTGGGTTTGCACCTCCTGCATTTCCGGCCCGCACATCGCCCACCGCTGTCCAGCGGGCTGCTGCCAGGGTTGAGCTGCTTGAGGCCATCAGGCCAGCCCAAGCTGGCGCCTCGCAGCTCCCTACTAGATCATCGCAGCGGGGTTTGCCGCAGGGTCCTGGTCCTGCGTGGCGAGGGTGTAGCGGCATGCAGAGCTCGATTCCCGTCGTGAGCTCTGACACCCGCCGTGGGCCAGAACCCCCGGTGGGGGTGGCCCACGGGGGTGCACCGGGTGAGTATCCTGGTCAACTAAGTACACCAGTGACACTGCCCAGCCACACTGGAGGGGTGCAGTGGCCATGGCCACAACAGGTTACCACGGGTGGACAGTTGTATCCGCACTGTCCCATTAGCTCCTGGTTACCCACTTACCCCCCGGTTATGACAGGGGTGACCGCCCCTAGGGGTATGCCTAATGTTTCAGGGGTTATTCAGGGACCACGGGGTTCACCCTTGATTTAATCTGTCCCAACTACGGCCCTACCGACGGCCGGTTATTCCTTGCCCCTGGGTGACCATCTTTCTCAGGCCACTAGGGAGAAGATTTGGAGGGGGGAATAAGTGGATATATTTTCCCTCCTAAACCGTGAGCCCACCAAGGAAGAAAGGGAAGGGCAGGATGATAGGGACAAGGAGTTGTCCCGTCGGCATAAGCCGCCGCGCACCTGGGCCAATTGGTTACCGGCCTACCTCATTTATATGGCGGTATACCTGAGGGCTCGCCCTGACCTGGCTATTCCAATGGTGCAATACCTGGATAACATTTATCGGGTGGTGGTCGATTTCCCTGGACCGTCATGGTTGGCCTATGATGAGGAGTTTAGGATGAGAGTGGCCCTCCATCCTGAGATGAGGTGGGATGAGCCCTGCCAGGAATTGTGGCTCTTGTACATGACCCCCACGCAGCCAGCGCCGTGTGATCGCTACCATTGTGGCCATGCCGCGCAGCGGGCGGTTGCTACACAGGTTCCCCGCCAACCGGCGGGCCAGGGGGTTCCAGCCCGCCTGCTGTGTTGGGAGCTTCTCTGCCAACGGAGTGTGCAACAAGCGTCAGTGTCGGTTCCGGCACGAGTGCCCCTCTTGCTCTGGCCCACATGCTGCCTCCGCGTGCCCGCAGGCTGGTGGGTCACGAGGCAGAGGTAGGGGTGGGCAGGGGATGGTCAGAGCTCCCTCTGACGGTGCAACAAATCAGAAAGACCCCCTCCCCAATTGATGTCCAGGTGCTGGAACATTGGTTTACCGCTTATCCTAGACGGGATGATGCGCAGTACCTACTTGAGGGTTTTCAATTCGGCTTCCGCATACCATTTCAGGGGGTACGTGGGTCTCAAGACGCCCCGAACTTAATTTCCCTCAGGGGTAATGAGGATATCGCTGCCCAAGCTATAGCTAAGGAGGTCACCACGTTGAGGGTTGCTGGGCCGTTTGCTGACCCACCATTCCCACCATTGAAGGTGTCCCCTTTGGGTTTAGTTCCGAAGAAGTCCCCGGGTGAATTTCAGTCAATCCACCACCTTTCTTACCCTGCGGGTTCTTTGGTCAATGACGCAATACCTGATGACCTTTGCTCGGTGAGGTATGCTTCCTTTGACCAGGCCTTGCAGATGGTACGCTCATGTGGCCCAGGGGCGCTATTGGCAAAGTGTGATATCAAATCGGCATTCCGATTGTTGCCAGTGCACCCTGATGACTTTGAGCTGTTAGGTTTCCGCTTTCGGGGCAGTTTTTATGTAGATAAGGCCATGCCTTTTGGCTGTTCTATCTCATGTTCTGCTTTTGAACGGTTTAGCACCTTCCTTCACTAGGCTTTTGTTCATAGATCAGGGTCCTGGTCTGTAGCCCACTACCTCGATGACTTTTTGTTCGGAGGGGAACAGGGCACGGATATGTGCGCTCGGCTACTCGCCACTTTTCAGGTGCTTATGCGGGAACTGGGTGTGCCCCTGGTGCCTGAAAAGAGTGAGGGACCGGCCACCACTCTCACCTTTTTAGGTATTGAGATTGACACTGTTGCCCAGACATCCAGGTTGCCCATGGAAAAGGTGACACGGATCTCTGATGCCATTCTGGCAATGCTTGCCAGGCGTAAGGTGTCTCTCCGAGAGTTACAGGTGCTTCACGGCCAACTCAACTTTGCCTGTAGGGTAGTAACACCTGGCAGGGCATTTGCCAGGTGTCTGTGCGATGCCATGGCTGGCCTCTTAAAACGCCACCACAGGGTTCGGCTGACAAAAGGTTTACGGGCGGATCTTACGGTCTGGCTCACATTCCTTCAGGATTTTAATGGCATCTCCTTCTGGAGATCGGAGCTTATGCTCAGCCCGCATTTCCAAGTACAGTTGGATGCCTCTGGCTCCCTGGGTTATGGGATTTACTTTGAAGGGAGGTGGTCCTACGGCCAACGGCCTCAAACATGGCAAGGCACAGATTGTTTACGTGATCTTACTTTCCTTTAGTTTTTTCCCATTTTGGGTGCCCTGATGCTCTGGGGGAATAGGTGGGCTAATTCAGTAGTTCACTTTTGGTATGACAATGCTGCAGTGGTGCACATTGTCAACGCCCAGACATCTAAATCCCCTAGAGTTATGGCATTAATTCGCCAGTTTGTTTTGAGGTCTTTACGCCTTAATGTGTTTTTCAGGGCCAGACATGTACCAGGCATTGATAATGATATTGCTGATGCTTTATCCCGCCTGCAGATCCCCCGGTTCCGTGCCTTGGCACCAGAAGCAGAGGAACTGCCCTCTCCACTCCAGGGCGAGATCTGGACATTTGGCGAGGAGAGGTGAACCGGGCGATCGGCATGTCTTTGGCACCTCACACGCGTAAGGCGTATCTACATGTACTCCTACAGTTTAGGAATTTTTGCGGGCAAAGCCAGTTGCCCAAGGTGTGGCCGATCCCGGTCGACCAGATTCTGCAGTTCATGGCTTACCTCCATGATCTAGGGTTAGCCCCCCGCACCATTGCCACGAGGCTGTCAGCTTTGGTATTTATGGCTAAGGCGAGGGGTTTCGTTGACTGCGTGAATGACTTCCGCATACAACATGTATTGGAAGGGTGGACACGTGAATGAGGCCGCCGCCCGGACACACGTCACCCTGTTTCACCAGAGGTTCTGACGCACCTTGCACAAGGTTGGCATAGCTTGTGTAAGCTTGTCCCATTGTCAAAGGGGGACATGTCTCGTAGGGCACTGGAACTCGACGATGTCTTTCTTACCCAGGAGTGGGCCCAGTTGAGGATTCGTTCCTCAAAGGCTGATCAGCACGGAGTAGGCAGTGGTGTCCGACTGCTACGTTGTACAATTGCTGACATCTGTCCGGTTGGTGCCCTACATGAGTTTTTGGCAGTGCGTGGCACGCACCCTGGCCCGTTTTTCTGCCACCAGGATGGGTCTCCCCTGACCAAATTCCAGTTTTGGAAGGTGACCGGTATGGCACTTCACAGTGTCGGCCTCCCTGGGGCTCGCTACGGCACCCACTCATTTAGGATAGGCGCCGCTTCAACTTTTTATTATGTGTCTTTTATGTATTTACTGTCCGCTATGTAAACCGCCCTGAGTTGGGTTGTACCTGAGTGGGCGGTATATAAGTGTGAAAAATAAATAAATAAATAAACTGTGGCTGCGTTTGGGTACTCTGATGCTGATATACGTCGCATGGGCAGATGGGGGTCCGCGTGTTTTTCTTTATATGTACGCCCCCTTACTGCATGAGTACTAGTTATGTCATTAATTCCCCTTTTTTCCTTCTTTTACAGACCCTGTGTGTTTACGCACACCGGTGGCAGTATGGCTGGTGGGCCACAGTTTTGTGCACTGGGCAGCGCAGTATGCTGCAGCGACAGACTGGTGACCCCATCTTGGGCTACGTGCAGCCGCACGTATGCATTGGTATGGTAAGCGCAGCATGAGATGGCGGGAACTGTTGCCATTCCTGATGTCCATCAGGGATGCTGGACCGCCTGATGTCTTGATTCTGCACCTCGGCGGCAATGATCTTGAACAGATCACTGGCCTCTCTTTAAACATGTCGGTGTGCAGTGACCTGGCCTTTTTACATCACTTATGGCCGTACACGCGGCTGCTATGGTCTGACATCGTGCCAAGACACCGTTACAAGGGAGGCATTGACCTCCGTGGTTTGGATCGTGCTTGACGGTCACTGAACAGGGCTGTTGCCCGGTTCCTTTTTGACAATGGCTTTGGGACAGCCATTCAACATCCTAGGATAGGCTTGCAGGATTATGGTCTATATGCAAGAGATGGGGTCCATCTGTCGGCCAGAGGTTTGGACCTCTTTCTGGAGGGCGTGCAAACAGGCCTGGTGACCGAGCTGACGGTCTGGGGGGGCGGTGAGTCATCACGGACGCCTCCCCATGTGGCGGGTAGCACTGGTAAGGTAACAGATTTATGACACATAGGTATCCGGCAGGTTCGCAATTGACTGGCCAACATGTAGATAGGTACAGGGGAATAAGATTGGCCGGTCAAGGGCGAACCATGCAAGGGTTGATGGCAGGAGCTGCACAGCCTGCATCACCCTGATATTGAACGGATACACGTCATAGGGTGGGGTCAGTAGATAGTATATTGACTCCGGTCAACAATTTGTTTGTATCAACAAACCAATAGATACAAATAGATACATGTAGCCAATTTCCATTGGCAATTTGGGAGGAACCTTACCAGTGTTACTGCGGCCTGCTTGCCTTAAAGAATTACAATTGGATGATACACCAATTGAAAGTGATAATTCGGACTAGGGCATTATTCAATAAAAGTGGCCTGATGCCTTTAATCCAATACCGGTGTCTGAGTCTTTGGGGGGGTGCGCCTGCAATGTCCATTGTCTCTAATTGATTCTCTGTTTTATGTATCATCTCCATCTCTCTTGGTTAACAGGGAAATAGTCACATGCAAGTCTGAGTAAACAGATGGGTCTTCAACTGGCTGGGGAACATTAATCTAATATTACTGAGGAAACTATTAAATAGAGTAGGCACCACTACAGAGAAGACCCTGCTCAGTGCTAAAACTAAATGAGCCTCAGTTGGCCACAATATACTCAGCAAATCCCTTCTTAAACATAGGAAATGGGGTAACTTGAACAAAATGATCTTTAGGTACCCTTTTCTTGTGCCTTACAGGGCCATGTAAGCCAAAAGCAACAGTAAATCAGGCACAAAATTTAATTGGCAACTAGTGCCAGTCTTTCAGTAATTAGATGTGCACTGTAAAGGTAAAGATTTTCCTTGCTTGAAAGCCAGTCATATCTGACTCTAGGGTTTAGTGCTCATCTCTGTTTCATAGCCAAAGAGCCAGCGCGGTCTGCTTTTGCAGACGTTCCTGTGGTCATGTGGCAGGCATGACTAGACACCGGAGCGCACGGAATGCTGTTTACCTTCAGCTGGTCCCTATTTATCTACTTGCAATTTCTTGCAAGTGGTCCCTATTTATCTACAGTACTTGCAATTTCTTGCTTTCTAACTGCTAGATTGGCAGGAGCTGGGACAAAGATGGGAGCTCATTCCGTCCTGCAGTATTCAGGTATCGAACTGCTGACCTGCTGCCTTTCAGACAGCATCTGTAGGGTGCCTGATAAAAGATCCTGGGTGTGTCTTCCTCACTATGACTTTGAATCCTCCAAAGAGTAAACATATCTGTATATTCAGCACATTACGGTAGCCCATTCTTGAAGTTAACAGTGCATGCATCTTTGTAGCTAGGCTATTCTTCTACAACATGGGTGCCCAAATTATGTCCTGCGGGCTGGATCCAGCCCATGGTGCCCTCACTGCTCCTGGAAGTGGAAGTAAAATACACCCCTGTGTGCGCAAAATACTGCCGTAAATGACCCACAACTGTCGTAAACACATTTACAACAGCCACAGGTCCATTTACTGCAGTGTTATGCACATGCCCAGGCATGTTTTACTCCCATTTCCGGTGGGAGGAACCACATGACCAGCGTGCTCAACCATGTGACCAGCTCACATACCTTTCAAGTTTTGGATTTGAAAATAGGGGAAACTTTGGCCACACCCCTCTGTGTGTGTGGCCAAATCTGTGGGCATGGCCAAATATAGCCATGTGACTTGCTGGGCTCTAGTCATGCCTGCCACATGGCCATGAAAATGTCTGCAAACACAGACAGCACCGGCTCTTTGGCTGTAAATGGAGATGAGCACTGCACCCTAGAGTTGGATATTACTGGTAGATTTTACTTTCTTAGGATCAAAGATCGCTGCAGATGGTGATTGCAGCCGTGAAATAAAAAGGTGACTGATGCTTGGGAAACAAGCTATGAGAAACCTGGGGAACATAGTTAAAAGCATACCTGTCAAGTTTAGGATTTGGAAGTAAGGGAAATTTCCCAGGAAATACGGGATACTTGACAGCTATGCTTATCCTGTGCTGCCCTCCAATGATGGCAATAGGGCATTGCAGCCTAATTAATAGGGGATGACGGCGGGAAAGAGGGTAAAATAAGGGGTTTTCCCGGCCAATAAGGGATACTTGACAGCTATGGTTAAAAGCAGAGGCATCACCTTGCAAACAAAAAATTGCATAGTCAAAGCAATGGCATTCCCAGTGGTAATGTATGGGTGTGAGAGCTGGACCATTAGGAAAGCTGAGCGCAGAAGAATAGATGCCTTTGAAATGTGGTGTTAGAAATAGGTCGATCCTAGAAGAAATCAACCACGACTGCTCACTTAAGGTCAAATAGGAAAGATGATGCTAAAGTACTTTGGACATCAAATGAGAAGAGAGGATTCACTTGAGAAGGCCTTGATGCTGGGAAAGGTGGAGGACAAAAGAAGGGGGTGGCCAAAAATAAGATGGCTAGATGGTATTGTAGATGCAATGGGCACAAAGCTGTGTGGGCCAAAGAACCCTTTCCCCCATCTTCTTGGGGGACTTTTGTTTTGTTTTCTTTCTTGTTTACTCATTTTTAATTTTAAAAATGTTCTGGGAAGCAAAGGTCAGAATAGTAAACCAGCCCCCTAGGGTGAACTAGCCCTGCACGTGGCTAGACACCCTCCCCAATTAGGGTGGAGGAGCAAGGGATTAATTCCCCCAAATTAACCAATCTTTTTGTTCCTCACTGCAACCAGTTGAAGCACCAACACCTGAGAATGTTGGATCCAGATTAAGGAAGGGAATTAGTAAAGTAAAAAGCAACCTCTGTAGTTTCCAAGCCTCCCAGCAGCTGAGGAGTTAATCTCCATATATGAAATATCGCTCACCTAGAGTAGACTCCCGACCAGCTCAGCTGCAAAAATGAAGCCTCCATGACCATGTGGCAGGAGGGAAATGAAAGAGAAACTACGGAAGCCCCCGCCTTCTCTCTCTCTTTCCACAAGCAAAAAGCCACAGCGACCTCTGGTGGCAGGAAAAACATACTGCAGCTTTGCCTGTGAGGGCTCTGGTCAGGATTTGTTTTAAAAAAATAAGGGATATTACGGGGAAATTAATAAAATGGGAGGGGGCAGGAAGAGGGGTAAAAATAAGGGGTTTCCCCAGGAAAAACAGGATACTTGACAGGTATGCCAGCTCATGGCCTGAAAAGTTTGGGCACCTCTGCTCTACAAGACCTATTATTGGTTATTAAGATTTTGCTCTAATTTACCAAATAGCTACCAATAGCTACCTGTTAAACTCAATCCATTCTGGTATTGTAAAACTGATTTTATAATGTGAAACCTGGTCAAATTATGATAATGAAGTCAAAATAATTTCAAAATAATTTTGTTTGGGTTCCACAAAATTAGAACTACCTCATCTCCATAAAGATATAATTCAATATAACACAATTTTTTTATTTAAATCTTATATTTTAGGATCCATGTAGATTAATTTCTTCAAAAGCATTATTGGCAAAATTAATAATAATGGTGATAATAGGCATTTATTTATTTATTTTTAAAATTTAAACAATCCAATTTTAATGTTATTTTTTAATGTTTTATGTGTAAGCCGCGCCCCGGAGTCACCTTGGCGAGGGGGTGGCGGTAGAAATGTGTGTAATAAATAAATAATAAATAACTTACTGGGAAGAACTTCTGGCAAACTGGAACCGTCCATTCTTATTGTATTTAATAGATACTACAGAATTAGAATTAAAATACAACTTTTAACTTATTCTATAAATATGGCAATTAATCAAATGTTATTAATAATTGATAAAGATAATCCGTTCCATTTCATCAAAAGCCTTTTGTGTGTGTAGTAATCTGTATAGCTCTTCTTATTCTTGAAAGAATTCTCTTTTAGCATCTGTCATAGCTAAGCTACTTTCACCAAGTCATAATGCCACAAGACATTGTTCATTGCAGAGCAAGAAAGTTTTGTGATGTAGCTCAGGAAAAATTCCAGATTCACATAATTCTAACCAAGTATGCCTCTCTTTTCTCACAGGAAACTGCACTGCACAAGAAATTATATCCATATGAACCTATTTGTTTCATTCATCCTGAGAACCATTGGAGTGTTCATAAAAGACAGTGTAACACAGAATACTTATTTAATTTATTTGGATTCCAAAAAGCCAAGTGATTTAAATGGATGGATTTTTGCCTTGAGTCCAGAGGTACTAATATAGTTAAATTGGCAGGTTTGATTATTGTGATTAAACATATTCATTATTATTTATTTATAAAGCATTCTGAACATAAAATCCAATTTTGAGTAATCTCTGAGGTGTGTGACCTTGAATGAGCTAATCTCACTCAACATGACTTATCTCAGGAGGTTGTTGTGAACATACAGTAGCGAGAATATACAATGACTTCTCTGACCTTGCTAGAAAAAGGTGCTGTATAAATTTAACAATAAATAAATGATAGATAGATAGATAGATAGTGTTATGTATGACTAAGAGATAGATAGATAGGTAGATAGATATGGTACTGAAAACAAGACAAATGGTAAGTAAAAACAAATGGGAAAAAACAATAAAAAACAAGGACTGGCAAACACATTAAAATTTAATCAGGTAAAATCAAAAAATTTAATCCTGAAACATTTCAATGCGTTACATCAGTTTCAACCATGCAGATCGGGTTACTCACTGCACTTATATAGGACGGATGAGACACTTCATTTAATTTTTAGTAGCTATCATTTAAATTCCATTACCAAAACAGAATTGCTTGTTTTAACTCAATATTGATATCAATTTCAACAGCACAATCCATGTTGTCTCATTCTACTGTGGGTGACTCATTCCATCCTTGTGCTGGAATGTGATATATTATATTGAGATGGTTTGTGCTTTATGGTAATTTGTTTTGTGTATTTTTTAAAAATCTCATCAGCTCTTTCTGTGCATTTGTTGGTTGTTGTTTCCTTTTGCTGTCCAGAAGATTAGAAATAGGTGCATTATATCACTAACATATTGAAAAAGAAATGAAGTGGCAGGAGATTGAGCACTAGTCTTGAATGACATAATAAAGTGATATCAGCCCTGTAATTAGCCAACTAATAATACACTTTGAAATAGTAAATGGTTTTTATTAATTTTTCTTCCCATTATTCCATTTCTGCAGAAGTTAACACTATGCAGGTTAGCCCCACTTTTCATGCATTATGTCGTTGGGGCAAATTATTTCTGGCTTTTGGTGGAAGGAATTTACCTGCACAGGTTATTGACCGCTGTGCTGTGTGAAAAGCATCAGCTGCTGAGATACATCTTCATTGGATGGGGTAAATATGGATTAGTTTTTCAAGGCTACCTGATTTGTGGTGTATAGTTCAGCTAGTTAAACATTTGGCTACAGAGCCAAAATCCCCTGAAAAGAGTAACCATAAGTGAAAATTGATGTGATGGCACATATTTGTTAGGTAAAGGTAAAGGTCAGCCTTGCTTGAAAGCCAGTCGTATCTGACTCTAGGGTTCAGTGCTCTTCTCTGTTTATAGCCAAAGAGCAAGCGCTGTCTGTATCTGTAAACATTTATGTGGACATGTGGCAGGCACAACTAAACACTAGAGTGCACAGAACACTGAAGTGGTACCTATTTATCTACTTGCAATTTCTTGCTTTCAGACTGCTAGGTTGGCAGGAGCTGGGTCAGAGGTGAGTGCTCACTCCATTGTGCAGCACTTGGGTCTTGAACTGACTTGCCGACCTTCCAGTCATCAAGTTCAGCATCTTAACTGCTAAACCACTGCAGTCCCATTTAGCTGACTAAATTGCTCAGTGAGTTAGATATCTAGCTATAGAGGCAGAAGCTGAGAATTTGATTCCACTCTGTACCTCCTGATCTTGTCAAGCTGCAAAGTCCCAGGGTGGCCCATAAAACAGAATTGATTTCTGAATATTTTATGCTTAGGAAAAGGGTTGCCACAATTGACTCGGCAACATATTTCTGTTAAAAGTAGATTTATTGATACTAAGAATGTCTTGTACTTACTAAAGTCAAAATGTGGGCTTGAACCAGACCTCTCCCCCATGATGGCTTTTGACCAGAGCAGGGCACATAGAAAACTCCCAAACTTTGAAGCACATGCAGCAATTCCAGCCATTTATCATAAGTATTTTTCTTTTATCAACATCATCGGAAGATCTAACATGTACCTATGTTTTACATGACTTTACAGTGTGTACACAGTTCTTAAAGTTTACAACTGTGTTAGTTGTTTGGAGACTTTCAAAAAAAGTTGCAAATATGTGCAAAGGAACAACTGAAGATAGCTCAAATGTTTGAAGTGGTAGCAGTCTTAGTCTGTGCAAACATATCTGAGTGTAAATAAAATAGAACAGCAAAAAAATAATGTTGTGGCACCTTAAAGACTAACTTCTGTATTTAACTGTGAGCTTTCGTGGGCCAAATCCACTTCATCAGATAGAAGAAGTTATCAGAAGATAGCTGTCCACCTAGAAACCTAAAAGCAGTAAAACAGGGAGGAGGTCAAATGCATTTAGGAAGCAATGGGTTGAAAACAAGCTATTTTAATTTTAGGACCTTTCCCTTATTTGTTTAATCAAGGAATGAGATACCAAGAACCTCAATCGTATCAGAGAGTAAACAAAACAAAACAAACAAAAGCAAAAACGCTGTGGCACTTTAAAGACTAACTGCTATATTTTAACGTTAGCTTTCGTGAATCAGGTCCACTTCATAAGACATGGGAGTGAGACTTCATGGCATAAATTTATACACATCAGGTACAGAGATTCAGAATGGTTAGCATACATGGTTTTGTGGGATTTTTAACAACTGGTAATACCTGTTATTTAGATTAGTGGTGAAGCTTCACCCTGTTGAATTGCAAATGGAAGCAAGACAACCATTACATATTTTCTAATGAGCTTACTCTTCAGGCCTAGCATATTTTCTGTGAGTGGCCCAGGCCAAACACCTGGTTCTTTCTTTGTTCTGAGAGGAAGCCCAAGGCTGTAGATGAGAATTCCACTGACGTAGTTTCTGTGAACGTGGTATAATAAAACAACATAAAATATACAATATACATAGCAGCATATAACAACCTGTTAGTTGTGGTGTATCAAATTTGATAATGTCCCAGAAACCCTTGACTAATATTCAAAACTTTGAGATGGGTGTCCAACATATGGATGTACTTTATTTCTGCTGTCACTCTCTGGATCCTTGTCTTATATTGTCTCTGTTCCAGAATAGCAACGTTCAAGTCTTGGATAGTATGTCCAGGTATATTGAAATGGTTTGAAACGGGTTTCTGTGTATTGCCATTCCTGATATATGATTTATATCCATTAACTCTTTTGTGCAGAGATTATCCTGTTTGTCTTAGGTAGAGTGCAGAAGAGCATTTTTGGCAAAAGATGGTGTAAATCACATTGGCAGAGGAACAAGTAAACCTGCCCTTAATATTCAGTGTGTGGCGTTGCTGAGTTCAGTAATACTGTTACCGCAAGGTGCTGCTGGTTTCTAAACTTCTTCTGTCTCACACAGTATAGACATTGATTGTAAATATTGGATGATGATAGATGCTGTAGCCCAACAGTATTTCAAACCACAAATTCCATTTCTCTAGTATTCCTGAAACACAATATGCTAACTATGCCAGGATCAATAAGCCATCATTCCAGATGCATTAGGGATTTTACATATTGAACATTGCCATGTCAAAATCCTCACCTTCATTTTTCCTTGCAGGTGTCCCGGTGCTCTTTGTAGCTTTTTGGGGAATTATAAAATACCACCTAGAGCATGAAGGGTAAGCTACCATTTCAAAAAGTCCCTCTAATTTGGTTTGCTTGTCTTTCTGCCTTTTTAAAATAAAGACAGAGCCAGGCTTACTAGCTTTTTGTTAAGCTTGAGGGCTGGATATCGAGAACAAATCAAGTCCATGACGGTCATCTTGCAAACATGCTATAAAAACATTAATATATTGTGTACAGCCAATCAATAGATTTTACTATGCCAACTCCCTCTCTCAAAGTTGGTAACTTTTGTCCATTTTTGATGAAATAGGATGTGGTAGGATTTGTTTCTGTAAATGATTTGTGGAAGCAGCTAATATGTTGACATTGCTGAACTTTTGCTCTGGCGAGCCTGATCAGTGGTTTGGATGGTGCGGGAGAGGCTACTTAAAACCCAGCTTTTGAAAAGAAAAGTATATATATTTATGGGGTGGGGATGGAATGGATAATAGTTTAGATTTGATTTTTGAAAAATATAATCTTGAATTTTTATTTGAAATATAGAATCTTGATAATTAATCCGATCAGCTCTTTTGTGAAATCTGAAGAGAGAGGATCCATTGGCACTGAAAAGATGTCTGCCCACAAATTTAGCAGCTGAGCGTTTTGAACTCAAATGGTACCTGACATCTTCATCCTCTCTTGTAGGACAGGGGGATCTTTGTAGTCTGCATTTTAAAGTGCAGGTCATTTGTAAAGGGCAGATGGTGACTAGTACACTGCCATGGGCTGGAACACCTTGTGTAAAGTATCTGATCTTTTAAAAATGCTTTGAGAGATGTGACCTTAGGAAATTCATGGCTATAGTTCTCAACATAACACCGTTTTTCTTTAAATCACAGTTACCATGGTGAGAAGTCAGAAATTCAGATCCCCCTCCCTCCACTTTTAATTTTTGAGGTTTCATGTCCCCTGTAACTTAAGAATTGCCCCCTCCAGAATTTATGAAAGATTTTTAAAACAAAGAAGGCTAATATTCCTTCTGGTAATTAGGAAGGAAGGAATGTGATACTCCTATGGTAGCAAAGGAGATAAAATGTAATATATTTGCTGGGGACAATTTTTCCAGAGAACAGAAGTACACAAGCAAGAACGTGGTATTCTGCACAGTAGAATAAGGAATCCTGAGAGTGAGCTTCGAAAGTCTACGGAGTGGAGTCTGCCCCATTGCCTTTCAAAGCACCTTAATAGTGTTCACAGGATTTGTGAATCTGGTTGTTTTCAATACCATTTAAATTATTAGGTCCTTCTATTTCAAATCTCTTTCTGAACACTAGCTTTCTATTATTATTATTTTAATGAGCTAACAGATCAACATTTTGCCTGCTTTGTAGATGCTGGGCAACAAATCAGAACATGGCATTTTGGTGGATCATCCGAGGGCCCATATTATTTTCCATCATTGTAAGAATCATTATGTTGTGTTGTTATGTCTTATTCAGTTGGACTGCATATCTTTTAATATTATTTATATAGAGAAATGTATCCTAGTTTACAGCAGGCTGAAACTGTTCTGTCTCTTTCCATCACTTACCTAGGATTTCCTAACTGGCAAGAACTACTGGTCCTGTCTTTCTGGGCTCATTCCTCCCCCCACCCCGTTGCTTTCCTGCCTTTCCTTGCACTATTTTGGATCTCAACGTTTATGACATCTTTTTTAAATTGGGGGGTGGGGTGAGACAGCAGTGTAAATAAAAGTTGTTCTAAATGTAGCTGAAGAAAAGCCATTTTGAACTTTAAGTGAACTAAGGGTAAAAAGGCCATCCTCCCCCTCCTTATGCCTCTGTGTATGTGCCAGGAAGCAGGTAAAAGAACTTGGTGCAAGATAAAGGGGACCTCTGTTTCAACCTTTTGTGATTTATATGTTGGCTGGCAGTGGCTATTTCAGCCTTGTTCATAAGAAGTGTTTTGTCTCTTTGCTCTTTGCTGGAAGAGAGAGAATCCGCCTGCATACGTAGAATAAAAGCCTTTCTCTTTTTCTTACTTTGGTAAATAATAATAATTTTGTATCAGAAATTATTCTGGGTTGAAAGGATTTTTTTGTGCGTAGAAACTCCACTCAAGAGAAGACCGAATGAGGTTTCTCTCATGCCCCCAAGAGTTGGGACAGAGACGGGCACTCAATCTGTCATGCAGTACCCAGGTCTCAAACTGCCGACTTGCCAGCATTCCAACTAACAAGGCGAGCTTCTTAACCACTTAGCCACCACAGCCCCTTCCTACTTTGGTTACCCGCAGCCACATGTGCTGTGATTTGCACCACACATTCATAAATAAAACTGTTGGGTGTTTATTCTATTCACTAAAACTGAACTAGATTTTGTGCTTTTCTGAAGGTTAACTTCTGCATCTTCCTAAATATTCTGAAACTGTTACTCTCAAAACTTAAAGCCCAGCAGATGAACTTTCGCGATTATAAATTGAGGTAAGTATTACAGTCTTACATGACTTAATTCTAATATTTTAAAAGAAGCCCAGCATTTTATAATAATTTGCAGTCACAACTGAAGGGTGTGTTGTTTTGCACATGCAATGTAGTTTCATATATTCTTGTTTTCTTGTGTATTTCAAGGGTCGTCACACCTTCCAGTCATTTGGTCTTGTTTATAACATTGTGTGCCACTCCCAAAGGCATTCTTGAGTGGTTCTTGCATCAAAAGGGCATAGCATAAACTAACTAACTAACTAATTTAACTAACTAACTAACCAACCAATATAATTAATGTAAAAAGGAAGCAAATGTATGTAGGGGGCTGGGGCAGGGAATGAAAATGTTAGTATAATGAGAAGCCATTCGATGTATTTGCATATTGATTTTACCAATGCATTAAATATGGGCAATATTAATTAATTAATTCTCCCTGAAAGTTCCACTAGAGAAATCTGCCAGGAAATGTGAATATGTCACTGATTTTTGCCCCAGCTGTCTTATGTTGTCCATTTTATTGTGTAACATCCAATATTGCCTATATTTAATGTGTTGCTAAAGTCAATGTGCAAATCGATCAAATTGCTTTTCATTATATTAATATCATCATTCCCTGCCCCAGTCCCCTACATACACTTACTTCCTTTAAAAATATATATCTTAGAACATCTAGTGCTCCTGAAGGTAATCAAACTAAATTGATCAACAATAGCTAACAAAAAATCAACTGTCTTGAAGTTAAAAGGGAAATCTCTGTTGTTTGTTGGTTAAATACAAAACCTTCTCTGTACATACAGTACATACCTGAAAAGAGTGGCAAATAGTCAGTGGTGGGCTATTTTTTTTGCTACCACACTGTGGGTGTGGCCTACTTTGTGAGTGTGGCCTACTTTGTGGGTGTGGCCTACTCTGTGGGCATGGCCATGTGACTGGGTAGTCATGCCTGCCCAGTGGTGCCTGCTCTGTGGGTGTGGTATGGTGGGCGTGGCCAGGGGGAAAGCCCTGCTTTGCACCGGAATTAGGATGACTTTTTTTTTCAAAACTTGGAAGGGCGGGGCCAGCCAGAATTTCTGCTACCGGTTCTGACAAACTGGTGTGAACCTGCTGAAGCCCACCACTGCATACAGTCCATCTGGAGGAGCCCAGAGGCAAAAAAACCCTCAGTCATTGTAGATGAAGTTTATAGGATGAAGTATACCCCTGCTTCCCCCTTCCCACATGTACAGAAAATTAGCATATCTAGGGGGATGATAAATTAGGATTCTTAATATGCTTTCATGTATCTATTAAAACTGATACATAATAAGATTTAATAGTTCCAATGCTAGTCACAAATAAATAAGAATATGTATTTCTTTATACGTTTCAGTTCAAAAATATAATTCATGGTTATTTTATTTTAAGATTGGCAAGATCAACTCTGGTGTTAATACCATTGCTTGGGATTCATGAGGTTGTCTTTAGTTTCATCACTGATGAACAGATAGAAGGTTATTCCAGGCACGTGAAAAGCTTCATTCAACTGACAATTGGCTCTTTCCATGTAAGTTCTCTTTGGGATGGGAGAAATTAATTATTGGCATTGTCATTTCACAAAACTGAGGTGGTGAGAGAAAGTTATAATTGTAAAAGAGGCATAAATAAAGTGAAAAATAAGTAATCATTGTTGTGTATTAGGAAAAAAAAGATTCACAACAGGTCAGGACCATGTTCACTATTTATGTATTCACATACCTCCAACTGTAGAACCTGACAAAGAGATTTTATGAAGTAGTGATGGTGAGCACACATACAACTAACACTTTGCAAGATCATTGAGGGAGCTTTCTGTAGTTGGAGCTTCATGCATAGAAATAATACTCTCAAGTTGACCTGAGAAGACTAATGAGGAAGTTTCATGACTACTGTACTTCCAACCTCATTGGTACAAGTTTTATTTATTTATTCAAATTTATATATTGCCGGCCAATCCGAACGAGCAACTCTGGGCGGCATAACAACAGTAATATAAAACATTGCAATCTTAAAACATTTAAAAACCCTTAAAACCTTTAATGAACACTAAAATTACCCCCACCCCATAAGTTATTAAATTGCAGTTAAAACAATGGCTAAAAGAACAGAGAGGTCTACACTATATGAGCTAGCAAGGGGGGGGGGTTCCTGCAGTGGGGTGTGTATGGTGGTGTTGGTGGTTCCTGCAAGTTTCCTGCAGTAACCAGCAGACCAGCAAATGAGCTGGATTCTGCATCCCCCAGTTGAACATGTTGGTCTTACATTTAGGCTCTCCAACCCTCAGCCTGTTCAGGGTCCTCTAAGTGACATAGAATAGGTCGAGATCCTCAGCCATATCCTTTAATATCAGAAAACAATAAAATAAAAAACTCACTGCAGCACTTTAAAGACTAACTGCTGTATTTTTACTGTGAGCTTTCGTGGATCAAGTCCACTTCTTCAGCAGTTTTTTTCTCTCTCTTAGTTTTTGTTTTCTGATATGCCTGAACCATAGACTAACATGGCTACTATTCAAAAAAAAAAATCCTCCTTTAATGTTATTCTTTGTCCAATGAGTGCCTTCCTCCATCTTCTAATTTGGTTTTGCTCTTTTGTTACCTCAAGAATGTTTGTTCTTTCCATAAAGCTCTTCCTAAAATATTTCTAAAATATTTGTTCAATGTCACATATTGGTACTTCAAATATATATATTTAAATGGTCACTGTGGAACAGATGAAAAGGGCTGTAGCTTATCTGTGGCAGCAATCTCCTGCAGGCCTACTAGAGCCATTGATCATTTTAAAAAATTGGTGAAGACAAGTATTGTTGTTCTAAAATAAATGACCCCATGGGTTGTTCACATAATTTTCTTGGGGTTAGAATAGTGCAGGCTGACCCCTGCACTGTGTGAACAATTTAAAGATAAATCAATATCCACACGTGTGTTGTGTGAACTTTGATGTTTAAATCAATCTCACTTCAATGGCAAAGGTATGATTTCTAAGCATGTATGTAGCTACATAGTTAGGAGGCACTCTTTGGTATATTGTTCTCCAGATTAGATAAAAGTGATAACATTGGACTGATTTTAATGGTTCATATTGCAAGCCAGACACTTCCTCAAGCAAAAAAAAAAAAAAAGCATACTATTGGGTACGGATGCAAGTTTGATGCCTTACTATGATTAGCCAGAGACAGAGATGATTTTTGAGCCAGAGGAAGTCAGTTGTACTAATGTTCAATTTAACTGCATGATGGCTCAGGTTTCAGGTGTTTGGGGGAACAATATTCTATTATTGCATAAATTCAGAGCTGAATAGAACTTCGGCAATTTCCACTCCAGTCTAATTTACATTTCTCTTGGTTTCTCTTTCAGGGCTTTCTGGTAGCACTTTTATACTGTTTTTCTAATGGAGAGGTATGTTATGCATTTCCCTCTTTATCCATGCCCATTTGTTTGCAGAATCCCTGTTGTTTGGTGTGACAGTCATGCAGCAACACATCATGTTCTTTTGTGTCCAACAGGACTAGTAGGAAAGGTGGCCAATAGATGCCAATAGAGCAAAGGACAATAGTAGGTGGGACACCTGCTGGTTTTCTTCCTATCCTGCCCCTTTGCAACGATATTGCCCTGCAGCTCCTTAACATGGAACATCAAACTGAATTGAAGAAGAATCTCTTATATGCGTTCAGTAGTTTCCCACACAAATGTGTGATTCTCCTTTGATGGATTGTGTGCAACTTTATGGGCTGGTAATAATAATAATTTCGTGTCAGAAATTATTCTGGGTTGAAAAGATTTTTTTCAGGAGAAACTCTGCTCAGGGGATGCCCGAAAGAGGCTCCTTTCATGTTCCCAAGAGCTGAGACAGAGACAGACGCTCAATCCATCATGCAGTACTTTAGTGTAAGGGACCAAAGACAATGAAACAGCCGAAGGGTTGGCTTAACACAGGTTTATTGCATGATGATCCGGAGGAACATGTGGTAATGGTGGATGGGTAGCTCAATATATACAGCTGGCTATACATTTGAATGTGGCTCGTCGGCAGACTATTGGTTGCTGCCTGCGTGACGTCGTAGGAGGTCACGCCCTTCTTGACCAGGTGAAGAGGTGGCGGGGAATCTTCCCGCACTGCTGAACCAGGTGAATATGAGCCATGAGAGCTGGACACTCGCTACTGCCCTCTGGTGGTCACTAGCTCGCGTCCCCTTATCAGGTTTACATTGATACAGCTGATGGTTATAATGTTGCACACAGAAAGGTTACATTGATAACACATGGTAAAGGTACATTGTTAAAGGCACAGCTTTACAGAACACAACATCCCTCCCCCCTAGGATGAGACGAAGTCTCTCAGCCAAGATGGCTTGTTGTATGTGCGTTTGGGCCGTGAAGAGGGCTGCCCCCCCGGGGGCATTATTGCTTCTTTGTTCCCTGGACCCTTGTCCTGAAATGGGAGAGGGAGACTCGTTAGTGGTTTGCCGCTGTCTGGCGGCCTTAGGGGAAGGGAAAAACTCCATTGTGGGCAGACCGGGGGCCGTCGGGGCTAACGAAAAACCCCTCTTCTCGCTTGGACGGGTGGGGGACCACTCCGAAAAAACCCCCCGGTTCTGGAAATCAAAATCTAACTTGGTAGGGGTACCCGCATCTGTGGGGACTTTCCGCGAGATATGTATGGGGTCGGGTTCCTCCTCCTCGGAAAGATCCCCCAGGGTATCTATGAGGACATCCTCCTCCCCCCTTGGTGGGGGCCCACGGTCCCCTTTTCCTCCCCCTTGGGCTGAACGGGTGGGGGAGAACCCTAACGCTGACTTATTTCCTGCTTGATCCGTGCCCTGCTCATCGGAGACCCTGCGTCGGAGCTGGTCCGCGTGCCGCCTCCACAGGAGCCCTGTGCTGGTTTCCACTCGGTACGACACGGGGCCGGTTTGCTCCACAACTACGCCCGGCACCCAGGCTGGGCCCGTGCTGGCGTAATTCCTGCAATGCACGGGGGCGCCTATACTGAAACTCTTTGTAGCCTCTAGCCCGATGTTCCTCCCTTTGTCCTCTACCCTCGTGGGGTCTAGCCTTGTGAGGATGGTGGTCAGCTTCCTGCGCATTAAGAGCTCTGCGGGGGAGTACCCTGACGCCAATGGGGTCACCCTGTACCCTAGCAGAAACTGACATACTTGTAGGTTCAGGTCCCCTGGGCCCATGCGCCGCAACGCGTCCTTCGTGGTGCGGACGAGGCGCTCTACTTGGCCGTTGGTGGCCGGGTGAAAAGGGGCGGAGGTGATATGCCGAACGGCGTTAATCTCCATGAATGCCCTAAACTCGGAGGACGTGAAACAACTAGCGTTATCGCTAATTAACGTGTCGGGTATGCTGAACGTGGAAAAGAGCCTCTGCAAATGCCTAATGGTCTGGGCCGAGGAGGTGCTCGTGACTGGGATAACCTCCAACCATTTGGAGAAAGCGTCCACTACAAGGAGGAACAGGGTGCCTCTGAACGGGCCCGCGAAATCAACGTGCACCCGGGACCACGGCCCCTTAGCCGCGTCCCATTCCCTGTGGGGAAGGCGGGCCTCCTCTGGTCTGGAGCATTGGCAACTCTCACAGGTGCCGACCATGTGCTCGATGTCGGCGTCTAGCTGGGGCCACCAGAAGTAGCTCCGGGCCAGCGCCTTGGATCGCACGATGCCGGGGTGGCTGACGTGCAGCAGTTTGAGCACCCGCGGCCGAAGGGAAGTGGGAATCACCACCCGCTGCCCCCACAAGAGACACCCCCTCTCTAGGGACAGTTCTAGCTTTTTTCTGAAAAATGGAGCGAACTCCTCCGCTGGGGAGGACGCGGGCCACCCTTTCTGCAGCCAGGAGCTGACTGTCGCTAACGTTTTGTCCTTCTCTGTCGCTTTGGCAATGTCGGCGGGCACTACGGGGGGTGAATCCAGCACCTCTATCATGAGAACCTGATGGTCCCGCTCCCCCATGCTCACCTGGCTGGGCGTTAGGGGGAGGGGAGACCTAGATAGGGCGTCCGCATGGCTGATCTCTTTCCCAGGCCGGTAGATCAACGCGTGCTGATACGCGTTGAGAAAAATGGCCCACTTGAGCATTCTCGGAGACAGGATCTGTGGGGTGGGCTTATCAGCGGTAAAAATGCCTAGCAAGGGCTTGTGATCTGTTACAATGGTGAAGGGGCGGCCGTACAGAAAATCGTGAAATTTTTTCGTCCCCGCGACTATTGCTAGTGCCTCCCTGTCCGTCTGTGCGTAGTTCCTCTCTGCTTGGGACAGGGACCTGGAATAAAATGCTATCGGGGCCTCCCTTCCGTTTTCCAACACGTGGCACAGCACCGCCCCCACCCCCACTGGAGATGCATCACAGATCAGAACTACTGGGCGCTTAGGGTTGAAATGGGTCAGTATAGCGTCGGACGCCAGGAGGCTTTTCAGCTCGTCAAATGCCCTTTCTTGGTCATTGCCCCACTTCCATGCCTGGTCTTTCTTTAGCAGTTTGTGTAGCGGCTCAGCCACCGCTGCCTTTCGGGGAAGGAAGGAGTGGTAGAAGTTGAGCAGCCCTAGGAATGACTGCAACTCGGGCTTGGAGGTGGGGCGGGGGGCTTTCTTAATGGCTGCCACTTTGGACATGGATGGTTTTATTCCCTCAGGAGTCACACAAAACCCTAGGAACTCAACCTCGGTTGCGTAGAAGACGCATTTGTCCTTTCGCAACCTCAGCCCCGCCTTTTCGAATATCGTCAGGACCTTCCCCAACCTTTTGGCCAATTCAGCCCGACTCCCCCCCCCCGTTATTAACACGTCATCAAAATAAGGCAACACCCCCTCCAATCCCTTCAGGAGGTGTTCCACGAGTGACTGGAAAATTCCAGGTGCCGAATTCACGCCAAACTGGAGGCGCGTCACCTGGAACGCCCCCTTATGGGTGACTATGGTCTGCGCAGCAGCGGCGGCAGGGGACACCGTGAGCTGCTGGTAGGCCTGTGCTAAGTCGAGCTTAGCGAAACACTTTCCCCCGTGTAACCTGGCCAGCAGGTGGCTGACTACCGGCACCGGATATGCATTCGGGCGGATCGCCTTGTTGATGGTGCACTTGTAGTCGGCGCATATGCGGACTTCCCCATTGGCCTTTAGAGCGGTTACAATTGGAGTTTCCCACTCCGCAGAATCTACAGGCACAAGGATCCCCTGGCCCACCAACTTGTCCAGTTCCGCCTCTATCTTGTCCTTGAGTGCGAACGGCACCCGGCGTGGTTTTAGGCGAATTGGGCGGACCTCCGGGTCCAGGTCGAAAGTCACTGGGGGCCCCTTGAATTTCCCCAGTCCCTTTTTGAAGACTTCGGGGTGCGCCTCGCACACCTCCTGAATTGGATCAGTCCCAACGGCGTGCATCCCAACGGCGTGCACCCCCCCAATAAACAACCCCAGGGGCTGGAACCATTGAGTCCCGAGGAGGCTGCAATTTCCTCCTTTGAGCACGACTAGGGGAAGGGACGCGGCGTGCTCCTTGAATTTGACCTGAAATTCTCCAACCCCCAACACTGGAATACTGTTCCCTTGCACGTCCCGTAGTGTGGACCTCAATGCTTTGAGCTTGGGTCGCTTGTGGGGGGCAATTCCCAAAAACTCCCTCTGGGAAATGATTGAATATGAGGACCCCGAGTCAATTTCCATCCTAATGGGGACCCCTTGGACTAGTACCTCAACAAAGTAGCGGGGGTGTCTAGTAGACACGCTGAACACTGGGGCGTCATCCTCGCTGCCGTCGGCGATGCGGCCCACGCCGTCCTTCTTCCGCGTGGCCTGGGCGCCGTCCTTGGGTCTCGTTGGGCGGTCTTGTCCGGCGGAACGGTCTGCGGAGCTCCTCCGGGTCTCGCGCTTCTTCCTGCACACCTTGGCGATGTGCCCGCGGCGGCCGCAGTTGTGGCACTCGGCCTTCCGGAAGGGGCATTTCACGCGGTCGTGGGCCGCTCCACAGCCGTCGCATTGCCGGCTCTCCTTCCGGACCCTCTGGACGTCCTCGTCGTCGCTGCTCTCAGTGGACGACCTCGGAGTTCGCCGGGCCGCCTGTACCGGAGCCTCTGCTTTGCTCGCTTTTGGCCGCCAGTCCTGAAGTTCTTGGACCCCGGCCTTCGTAGCTTCTGCGGCCTGGGCCGCTCTGACGACCTCCTGCAACGTGGGAGGCGGCTCTTGGTTCATTAATGTGCGCTGGGTTTCGGCGTCGTTCAGGCCGCACAGCACACAGTCTCGGAGGGTGATTTCGGCATTCTCCCATTTGCACGGGCCGGCCGCCAGCCACAGGGCTGCCACGAATGCGGCGACCGTCTCCCCGGGCGCTTGGACTCGCCTCCAAAACGCACTCCGAGCGGGAAACATCGCTGTGGCGGGCCGGACGTGCTCACGCAGCATCTGCATGAGTTCCTTGGCCTTGAATTCGCTCACCCTCCTTGGTGCAATCAGGTCCACCAAGGTCCTTTTTGTTTCTTGTCCGAGCATTCTGGTGAAGATGGCTCTTTTCTTCGCCTCTTCCGTGACTTCGGACTCGATCAGTGCGGCCTGGAAGTCCATCTCGAAGATCTCCCAGTCGCCCGGTTTCCTGATTTCGAAACCGGCGCATGTCTTGGTCCCGTGGGCTGCCATCATCCCACCTTCGTCGCCAATTTAGTGTAAGGGACCAAAGACAATGAAACAGCCGAAGGGTTGGCTTAACACAGGTTTATTCCATGATAATCCGGAGGAACATGTGGTAATGGCGGATGGGTAGCTCAATATATACAGCTGGCTATACATTTGAATGTGGCTCGTCGGCAGACTATTGGTTGCTGCCTGCGTGACGTCGTAGGAGGTCACGCCCTTCTTGACCAGGTGAAGAGGTGGCGGGGAATCTTCCCGCGCTGCTGAACCAGGTGAATATGAGCCATGAGAGCTGGACACTCGCTACTGCCCTCTGGTGGTCACTAGCTCGCGTCCCCTTATCAGGTTTACATTGATACAGCTGATGGTTATAATGTTGCACACAGAAAGGTTACATTGATAACACATGGTAAAGGTACATTGTTAAAGGCACAGCTTTACAGAACACAAGTACCCGTGTCTCAAACTGCCGACTTGCCAAAGGAGACAGGCAGGAGTAGGCTGGCTGGAAGTTGCCTAAGCAAGGAAGGGACAGTGGCTCATTTGCTATGACAGAACTGAGTCGACTGACAACAACACAACCTCTAGCTGCTATTCCATATCCCTTCATATAGGTCTACTGTGAGGGAGCAGGCAAAAACCTTCCCTTCCTTCTGCAGATGTTCTAAGGTGCTCAGTATACTAATTTGCTCTTTCCTCTTGGCCTTCTTTTTGTGTCCAAGTTCCAACCTGTATGCTGTATCCTCAGCTGTGGCTGCTCTCCCATCCCCCCCCGCCTCTCCCCGCTGCCCACTCCATTAGCATGGGGATGGGAGAGCGGCCACAGCTGAGGATGCTGTCGCTTCCCTCCCGGCCCTGCCTTGCCAGAGGGAGATAAAGAGACACCCCAGCCATGGAGGATGCCGAAGGACCCCATGCCACCTCTACCTCCTGCCCACTCCATCGGCGCGGGGATGGGAGAGTGGCCACAGCCAAGGATGTTGTTGCTTCCCTCCTGGTGTCGCTTGGCCAGAGGGAGATAAGACATTGGGGCTACCGGGGTGCCTCTGCCTTTGCCTTGTGCTTTGTATCTGGGGGTTGGGGAAAGTAATTGTAACTGTACTGTTTTGTATTTACATTATAGCATATGCTCTTGTTGTAAGCCACCTTGAGTCACTTTTTGTTGAGTAGGATGGGGTATAATAATAATAATAATAATAATAATAATAATAATAATAATAATAATAATAATAATAATAATAATAATAATAATAATAATAATAATAATAATAATAATAATAATAATAATAATAATAATAATAATAATAATAATAATAATAAAGTTCTATATTTCTCTTTAATGAGAGGTGTTTTGCATTTTGTGTGTTTTTTTAAATGCCTTTTAAGGCATGTTAATTCTTTGTTTTGAAGTGCCAACTTTCCTAATACAGTAGAACCTTGGATAAAGTCCAAACTCAGTTCCACAATTTTGGACATTATCCGAATCAAATGGGCGAAACATCGGATAATGTCTAAAAATGGACTTTATCTGTGTTTCCTATACCAAATACCTCGGATAATGTCCATTTTTTTAGCAGTTTGGACTTTATGCGATGCATCACATGTGCATGAAAACCACGACTCTATCTCAATCTGGCTTTATTCAAGGTACCACGGTACTATCATTTAGTGCGTGAGGTGAGCAAAAGGGTAGGGTTTTTAGCTATGTCTGTTTTGACATTAATGTTGTAAGTTGGTTTAGGCCCTGCAAAGGATAAATGGGGGATACAGTGATACCTCATACAATGTCCAAACTTGGTTCCACAAGTTTGGACTTTATACGGATTTGGACTTTGTATGAAGCATGCAAAATCCTAGCTGTGATGCCTCATACAACGTCCAAATCCTTGCCGCGATGCCTCGTACAACATCATTTCCATAGAGATACATTGTACTGTCACAGCACAGACTTTAGGGCAAAGTCAAGAAAACAGACAGGAAATTGACAGAACTTTAAGAAATCATTCTCGAAAGGCTAAATACATTACAAAAACATGTCAAACAACGCTGATTATCCAAGAACCTGAATAATGCTGCAAAAAGCTCAGGAATGTTTCTAAAAATTCTGACGAAAAAATTCAAAAAATAATAATCCAAAAAATAATAATCCACTCCTAAACACTCTTTGCCTCGTGCAAAACCCATAAGAGCAATGCATGCATGTGTCCTGCCTTTTATACTACCCAGGCACAATGCAACCTGGGGAAAACCCCAATGCCTCATTTTTCAAGGCAACATTTTTCAAGGAATTAGGCGATGTTGTATGAATTCGATGTTGTACGAAGCAGACTTTGTATGAGGTATTACTGTATATATATATATATATATATATATATATATATATATATATATATATATATATATATATATATATATATATATATATATATATATATATATATATATATATATATATATATATATATATATATATATATAAAATAAAAACTATAAACAAAAACTATAAACTATAAACAAAAACAAATAAATGAATGAATGGCAACTAGCCAAGTCTTAAACTCTTTATCGATGGCAATACATCACAAAGTAGCAACAGCCCAATTCTGACCCTTCTCTACAAATCCCTATTTAACCTCAAATTGAACACCTGAGAGTCTCACACCATCAAGTATAGTAGGTGAGTTGTACCTTAAGGATGTTGAGGCAAAGCAAGAGAAAACTGCACATGGCCAATTAATTCTGGCAGAATTCAAATGAGACTTAACATTCCAATACAGATACCATTCAGTGTAGAGGAATAGTATCAACATTTGAATGGAGTTGACTACTGTATGTAGACAGGATATATTGAATGTACTGGAATAGTCAGTGAAACATGTGTATTGTATAGACCTAAATTTTACAGCATACTGTAGTCCTTACCAATTATCATAGTTTCTTTCCTTTTATTCCCCACCCCCTCTCCAGGTAAGAGCTGAATTGCACAAGCACTGGTCCCGTTTCTTGCTGGCCAACCCCTTCATCTACATGCCCTGCTTTCTTGGAAAGAACATCAGGCATGTAGGGAGATGTCCAAAGAAATCACCTTTGAACAATAATTGCTATTCCCTGGAAGTGACACCACCTCAGAATGTGCTAATGGCTAATCAGAGAACAAGCTGCAATGCAGAGCTCAGCCCTGCATTAAGACACAATCCAAGAGTAAGCCTCTCAGATAGCAGTGAAGGAGAATTCACTACTGGGGAGACAATGGATGAGGTCTTTGAAGAAAGTGAAATCTAGACTTGTGACAGACTTGAAAACAGAGTCATTGGCTTAAGAAACAGTTGTGGGGGTGGGTGGGTTATATTTTGCTTTGTGTGGAAGCCACAGGAATTAAGGATCCAAAGAAAGAATGGAAATTGTTTCAGTGCCTTTTCCTTCCAATATTCATTTTAGCTGTGAAAACATTCCCTGGTAACTGAAGGCTATGACTTCTTCTTTGGTTCTCCTGAGACTGGTTGTGAAATCAGGAATTCAAAGGACGAACTGGTCAGCCTATGAAGCTATGCTGCTTATAGTCTGCCTGGAACCTCCAGGATTCACCACCAGGAGAAATTGATCTGCTCCCAAGGAGTTGCTCCACATCTTCCTATAAAGGACAACAGTTGTTTCGTGATGCTATTAAACAAGTAGCTAAACCTCTGTAGTGAATATATGAACTGGACAGCTAGATGAGCTTCGTGCATTAAATATAAGAAGTTTCATGTATATATTTATAAGTATATTTGCTATTATTATAATGAAATTCCGAACTGCCTTTTAACTCATTATGCTTCAAACAGGCTTATAAAAGAAATAATTACTTCTTTTTATGACTGGAAACTAATATGAGTTACTCAGAAAAGAAGCGGTGTGTGTGTGTGTGTGTGTGTGTGTGTGTGTGTGTGTGAGTATGGGAAGCTTTAGCAATCCCATGGTGGAAATGGAGGGGGAGAGAAGAACTGAAAGAACATTTCTCAGATATATCTACATGCTAAGCAGCAGTAAAGGCATGTTGTGACTTATAAACAGAAGAAGAACAAGCAATTAATTAAGTGAATAGAAGGGCAGGGGAGGAAGAACTTGGAACATTACTCCAAAAGGAAACTGGTGGCTTTTCATTGGGCTGAGCTTCATTGTTCAGCCTACACAAATGCAAGAGTAGGCGATACCTTTATTCAAACTTCAACAACCCAGTGAGCTTTCGTGGGCAAAAATCTATTTCATACTAGGCACCATTATCCCATGGATACTGTAGGGGGAAAAATGTAAGTAAGGATCACAAAAATCCAAAAACTAGTTTTACGCACAAAAGCTTGCTGGTTGTTTTATTTTTAGTGGTCTAATGAAGTAATTATTGTTTACTCTTGCATTTATATAATTATCTTAAGTACCACATGGCCTGCTCTTCATTCTTCAGCCTGTCCTCCTAATTATTATTGGTAGTGTTGCTGTGTTTGCCAACATGTTACATTATGTACTATTAATACGCTCTAAGCGTACTCAGAAATGACATGATTACCTCTTCAGGGAGACTTCTTGTAGCATTATCTTCCTTTCGATCAAACCAAGCATACCCCCGTGGCTCAGATTTTAAGTTAAAACAAGACTACATGAAAAGTTGACATTTTTGTGTGTGTTTGGTGAGGGACCCACACAACTAATAATTCAGGACTCTTGTTTTCCTTGCAGGTGGGAGAGGACTCAAAAGCTCCATGTTGCTTTAATCAGGAGGATATGGAGCATGCTACCACCAAAACAAACCTATTACAAATAACATTATGCATTTTATTGTATTACTTCCACGTTTGACAGGTGGGAAGGTACCAAACTAGAAATTACATGTAGACCTACATGTAATGCTCCACCCCCAAACATTTCTCTGTCTGTCTCTCTGGGTGAGTAGCATACTAGGACAGTGGTGTTTAGAGTATGTGTGTGGGAAATGGTTGTATGCTTGGTTTACTGTTACATTCCTTAGGACTTGTTGACTGATAATGTTAAGGAACGGACATAGCTATTACTCAAGAAGTCTGGATGACTCTTTGTCAATTTCTCTGAAGGCAGAAATCTGCCTTGGTAAATAAATGCCTTGGTAAAATTCATTTCCTTTCAAAGATTTTGACTGTGCCTGTGGATTTGTGTACCCATTGCCAGGATCCTTGGATCAATTTGATTTAAAAACATTTAAAATGCTCACCTAATAAAATTTTCCTCCCCCACCCCCCGATGCTCTTTTTCAGAATCTTCTTAAATTTAGGCTTCTTGTGGAAGAGCTGTATTACAGGTTTTAACTTTCAAAATGCCAGGTGGCCTGCCCTATTCTTTTTCACCCTAAAGGTTAGAGTTCTTTCCTAAAGCATTGTGTCACCAAATGAAATGAACCTGAAACGGCCACCCTGTTGGAGGCCCTGGATGCAATCCAGGGAAAGTTGTGCTCAAGCTGTATCAGAGTTAATGGAAATTGTTTCCATATAATTGTGCTTACAATCACATGGCCTACATGCTACAAACTTCGGTTCTTACGAGACTAATTTGAGCACAGTCTGGGATTTATCTCCCTGATGACATGCTGAAGTGATGTTTACTCAAAGGGAGTTAGAGAATGCCCAACACATACATCCCTGTTCTGTATCATTATGTTGGTCACATAAATCTTCAGATACCTGTAGTCAAGGCAAGGCACAAGTGGTGGTTCATAAAGCCCTTTAACACCTAAAAACCCTTGGAGAGGATTGCTTCTTATTCTGAGAATATGAAAAAGTACCAATGAAGCAGAAATGTTTAAATAAAGTAAAAGTTCTTATTTTATGTATGTATTTATTAAACATATACCCCACCCTTCTAGGACAACCTTTCCTACTCAGGGCGGCTAACAGCATAAAACTCAACAATAAAAACCCACACAAATTTTAAAATTGTCATATAAATACATAAAAACAAAACCCTAAAGGAAAACCCTATTCGTGACGTAGAGAAACAGAATAAAATGCCTAACGGTCAGCTGTTGGTAAAATATTAGCAAAGGCCTATTTAAAAAGGAATGTTTTCAACTGTTTTTAAACATAGGGAGGGATGGTACCTGGTGCAGCTGCACTGGGAGAGTTCCACAACATTGGTGCCACCACCAAGAAGGATCTTCTCCTAGTCACAGCCTTCATAGCTAATCTCGGGGTCGGCATCTGGAGCAGCACCATCAGAAAAGAGCGTGTGATGTAGGCTGTTGTCCTGAGGGGAAGACATTCCACCAAGTAGGAAGGTCCCAAACTGTTCAGGCTTTGAAACTAACACCTTGTACCTGATATGGAAAGAAATGGGAAGCTAATGCAGTTTTGCCAAGGATGGGGAGATATGATCAAAGTTTTTCACTCCCATAATCAGCCTGGCTGCTGCATTCTAACCTCGTTGGAGCCTCCATAACAGGTACATGGGAAGCCCCATGTAGAGAGCACTACAGTAATCAATATGTGAGACTAACAGTGAGATAACTAATGTTATGAGAGACCGTCTGTCCAAGTAGGGATGCAACTGAGCAATTTGGTACAGTTGGATACTTTTCACGGTGATGGTTTGAGTTCAGCAAGCAGGTAGGCTGAGAAAAGCTCTGGGTGTTTGGGGAACGTTGTGTCTATACTGCAATCAGGCCAAGCCAATCCGGCCCAACCAGCCCCATTTTGAAACCCCATCAGGTTAATATTGGATTGGGGCCGTGAAGAGGCCCTTAGGGTCCCGGAGGAGACTGGTCGAGGAACGACACGAGACAAGATGGAGCGAAGACCAGTGGTTTATTGAGGGAAAGACATCATCATATATAGGAATTCAAGGCAGTGTGTGATAGAATCGTCATCTGACAGAAAATCATATCACCCATTTACCCGGGTTAATGGGAAATCTCTCTTGGGGAAGTTAATTAACTGGGGCAAACACTGACAGGGGAAATCCATTGTTCGGGGCTTACACCAAGGTAAATATGGCCACTATTTGCCCTAGAGCTTGGGCTGATCTGTGAGTCAGTAATTGCTTAATACGTAACGGAGGTTAGCGATTTGCTTCTCTCAGCGGAATCGCTGGTCAGGTCAGATGTGGGTGAATCAACCCTATGATTATTAATCCGCCCCCCCCCCAATTTCCATGCTGGCAAGGGCCAGTGACCAGGAACCTTCTTCGCCGGTGTAACCTTTGCCAGAGGCCATTTGTGCCAATTGTGCATGCGGAATCCGCATCCCCCCTTTTCTGTTATTTATGGACCTGACAGGCGACCCTGCGCAAGAGGGGCATCAGCTGATGTACGGGAACGATGCTCTGGGGTTCCCCCCACGGGGGGTATCTCGATAGCAGCGAGGGAATACATTGCATGAAACAGCATCCTTCTATGCCCAGTATGATCACCCCCGCAACCACCTTGAGCGTTGTCTGGAGCCACCCCCATGGGAGCCACGACCACAAGGAATCCCACCACCCCCATGAAGAACCCTCCTTGATGTTCTTGACTAGGGTGTGGAGGTCTGTGAGCTGGCTCTGTACTTTACGGGTATTGTCTGTGAGATTAAAGCAACACATGCCATGGACAGACTCGTACCCCAAATGATGTAACAACAGAAGGTAGTCGATAGCCGCTCGATTGTCTAGGATGGCATGGCGAAGCTCTGCCTGCTCCTGGTTGAGCAGCGCTATCGCTGAGGAGGTATGGTTGACCAATTCTCCGAGCGTTGCCGACGGCTAAGCCTGGCACGCCAAGTATGCTGACTGCCAGCGAGACGTACTCAGCTAGACTCGGAACCCTAATGTTGCTATCACATGAGCTGTCTAACTGGGTGGCACGAGTGCGCTGTATGGGTGCAGAAACATTTGTGCTTGGAACAATTATATCCCTAGTGGGGAGTAACAATGTCAAGCGACTGATACAACATATGGAATCTGATACATTTGCGGGAATGTAGTTCCACGTGTACTGATTGCATGTAAAGAACCAACCTGAAGGTAGGGTAACATGAGTATACATTGAACCAAGTGTCTCTGGGTTATTGCAAGTCCAGTTGCCACGGCCAGCGTCGAGGCAGCGGCGTCGAGTCCGGCCAGCTGCGGAGCACAAGTAGAGTTCGGGCTGACCGCCACTCGAGGGGTGTGGAGAGTGGCTGCATCAGCCGGCAAAGTCATAGTCAGCTGCATTCCCCAGCGAGCGTATGCTGTGAAGCTCGTAGGGAGATACGGACCGAAAATCCGCCTCACCAGCCAGTCGCCATCCCTGGTGTGTGCGTCGGGAGTGTGGCACACTGGGATGAGACAGGTGCTCAGGACTGAGGCAGAACCAGTGTCCTGCTTCAGGCAAAAATCGGACTGGTTGACAAGACCCGCCAACCTTTCCCATAGATTGTAGTGCATCCGGGCAGAGAGATCTCCGCCTGGCATCAGATTGCTGGCCTTTAGCGAGGCTGCCTGAACGCCTCCCCCGGCAAGTAGGGAGAGGGTCAGGATGATGGTGACCGCCATGGTGTTGGCGGTAATCAGGGAAAAAACTGCAGACACGATGTTCTCCGGCGTTGGCTCCCATTCCTCGCGCCGGACGACGTCCTCGGCCTCACGGCAAAGGATCTTGACCATTCCCCAGGTGACCTTCGGCTCCGTCCGCTGTTGCCGCTTCTTCCGCCGGGTCCCCTCGGTCAGGGTGAGGTCCTCCATCTCCGGGATCGGACTCGGGTCGGCCTGGGTCCACGCCATGTGGTTCCAAGTGAGGCTTAACGCACCGAGCTGGAATCCAGATGACACCTGTAGGAGACATAACTGCAGCATACCCTCTTCCCCAGGTTACGAGTGGTGCCGGGCCCCTCCAGGAAGGGTCCGGTGGCACCCGGTAACGGACCAGCGGTCGTGGGAGAGCTTCCGAACGGCGGAAGTGTTTCTCCTGCGGCGTGCAATCGGAAAAAAAATTAAGGTGATTGTACGTGAACAACACCTTGTTCAGACAATGCTGTGCCTGACCCTGTGACTTGGGGAGGGCTGGTGGCTCCCCCCTTTCTGTTTGTTTGTCAATATAGGACTTGAGTGTCCGATTGACTCGTTCCACAATCGCTTGCCCCTGCGGATTGTAAGGAACGCCAAAGGTATGCTTGATATCCCAGGTAGCCATGAAGTTAGCCAACTGCCTAGAACTGTAGGACGGGGCGTTATCGGTTTTCACGTGCCGAGGTTTGCCCATTGCCGCGAAGCAGGTAAGGAGGTGCTGCTCCACGTGGGAAGCAGTCTCCCCTTTTTGCGCTGTCGCCCAAACGAATTGCGAGAAGGTATCAATGCAAACGTGCATGTACTGCCATCTGCCAAACTGCGGGACATGTGTGACGTCCATTTGCCACACCTGGTTAGCCTCTGTCCCTCGTGGGTTGACCCCCCACGAGGGCCCCCCCGGTGCCCCTGCACAATGCTGACAAGAGCGAACTATGCCCTGGGCTTGAGAAAGTGGCAGGTTAAACTGTCTGGCGAGTGCTTTGGCATTCTGATGAAAGAATGCATGACTCTGAATTGGAGTAGTGAAAACACCCAACACTGACCATTGCTGAATTTCCTTTGCAGCCGCATCCACTCTGCTATTGCCCGCAGAAATCGGACCCGGGAGGTCCTGGTGACTTCGGATGTGGGCGATATAGAGCGCTTCCGTGCGGTTCCGCAAGTGAAATTGAGCAGTGAGGAACAGACTCAGCAAATTTTTGTCTATCGCGGGAGTGATGTATGCTCCCGGTAGACTGTGAAGCAAATTCCTAACATACTGACTGTCAGTAATAATGTTGAGGCGCTCTTTGGCGAAGGTGCGCAAAGCAAGATTCACTGCTGCCAACTCTGCCCGTTGTGTGGACTTCTGTGGAAGAGTTAGCAGCGTGCGCCAAGCCTGACTCTCCTGCCAAGTTAAGACACCATATGTGCGACCCCCATCTGTAAAAACTGTTCTGGCCCCCTGAAGCGGAACCAGCGAGATCAATTCATACAAGCTGACTGTCTGCGTTTGAAGTGAGACGAGTCTGGGGTCCTTTGGCAAATGGTATGCCAAGCATCCGGTGAATCCTTCCAAGGCAATTGGAAGCGAGTCACCGAGCTGCATCAGCTGCTGAATTTGCTCTTTGGTGAACGGGACCACGATTTTTGCTAAGTCGTGCCCTGAGATGTCCCTAGCTCTCAGCCTTCCGCGGTAGACCACCGCGGAGACCAACTCTTGGGGAGGAACGATATTCCGGGAAGAGGTGTTCGGCAAGTACACCCATTCCACGATACTCGCTCCTTTCTCGGAGTCCACTCCTAGGGCTCCGGTGAACATGGATCCGGCCCGAACGATGTACAAGTTCAGGATCGGGGCATATGGCCCCTGAGCAATCCTGTCCACCCACCTTTGACTGAGAATTTGGTTGACTTTCTCGAGAGCCAAGCGTGCTTCTCGAGGAATTTGTATCTGGTCTGCCGGCTGCTTACCTAGCGTTAGCAGCGAGAAGAGCGGTTTTAAGAGATCCATATCCAATCTGAAATACGGTCTGGCCCAATTAATGTTACCCAAAACTTGCTGCAATTCTACCAAGGTGACTGAGTCTTTCAAATTGATCTGAGGCAAAACTGGTGCTGCGAAGGAACGGAGAAGCCGATGACCCAAGTATGAGAAGGGCTTGGTTCTCTGCACTTTCTCTGGGGCAATGAGTAACCCTTTCTCCCCCAGGCTGGCCTGGAGGTCTGTAAACATTTCGCTGCCGAGTTGCGGCGCTGCGACCAAGATATCGTCCATGAAATGGCACACTAAAGCTGTGGGATGAAGGTTTCGAAAATTTGCCAGTGCGTCGTGAACATAAATTTGGCACAGGGTGGGCGAATTGAGCATCCCCTGTGGCAAAAATTTTCACGCGTAACGCTGCGTGGGCTCACTGTGGTTCACAACCGGCACCGTAAAGGTGAACCTTTCCCGGTCCCTGGGGTCTAAGGGAATGGTGTAAAAGCAATCCTTTTGGTCTACAACCAGGATCTCCCAACCCTCAGGAATCATATTCGGATTTGGGATGCCGCATTGGAGCGGACCCATTGGCTGTATACATTTATTGATCTCCCTGAGATCGTGGAGGAGTTGCCACTTCCCCGACTTCTTCTTAATGACAAAAATGGGTGAATTCCAAGGACTAGTGGACTGCTCTATGTGTCCTGCGTCTAGCTGCTCTTTAACCAGCTGCTTTAGGGCAACTAATTTCTCCCCCACTACCGGCCATTGTTCCACCCAGACTGGCGTGTTGGTAAGCCATTTAAGTGGTAATGCCATTACCCGAAGGTGAGAGTGGCACCGTATTGCTGCAAAATGTCTCGCCCCCAAAGGTTGATGTGCACGTCCAGAATGTGCGGTTGAATGACCGCCGTGCCGTCAGCCTTAGGGATTGTGACTTCCACCCACTCCCGGCTTCTAAACGCTTCTTGGATGCCGCCTACCCCCCACACATCAGAGACCGGCTCAATGGCCCATTCTCGTGGCCATTGGCTTCGGCTGACCACGCTGACGTCAGCTCCGGTATCGAGCAGCCCTGAGAATGATTTTTTATTCAAAAATACCTCAATCGCTGGCCGCTGTTTCCACTCTATGTTGGTCTCCACTGTCGCTAAGACCTGGTATCCTTGTACTGCCTCACTTGCGCTCGAGCGGTCTTCTGACCCGGACCCTGCACTGTCCCTGAGCCTTCCCTGGCTATCTGCTGGCGAGTGACAAGGAACCATAATCAGTTGCGCTAGCGTGCCTCCCTTGTGAATGGTTTGGGGTAGGTGCGTCCAGAGTTGAACTTGGAGAACACCCAAAAAATATGAGTCAATGACTCCCGGAATTACAAGAATTCCGCGTGCTCCTGCTACACTGCGAGGCAAAACTAAGCCTATGAAACCTTTGGGCAGGGGTCCCATGTACTGGGAATCCACCAGATAGACTGTGCCTGGCAAGTCGCATGTGACGTCTGCCTGGCAAGTCAATTCTAGCCCTGTACTACCCTTGGGGCTGGCCTGCGCCTTTGCAATGCCTGGAATGTGAATGGAATCTAATCCAGCTCTGGCTCACCCAGAGCGAGGGAAGCCTCTGTTTGGACCGGGGCCAGAGACGTGCCCGCGTTCCGGTTTCCCGAATTCGGACAGAATCTGGACCAATGGTAGCCTTTCTTACACTTCGGACACGGGGTGGTTGGAGCCTTGGAACGGCCGGAATGTTGTCCGCCGCTCTTGGATCGGCACTCCCTAGCGAAGTGACCGACCTTGCCACAATTGTGACATGCCCCTTTGTTCTTCGGTCTTCTACCCCCTTGCACCGCCGCTGCCAGCAGACCCATTTTGTAGGAGTCTGTGCCAACGTCGGCGCAAGCTCTAATCATGTCCGTGAGAGTCAAGTCGGGACGGTTACCCAGTGACTGCAAGATCTTACGGCAGTCGAGATTGGCGTTGTCTTTAGCCAATTTCATCATGAGCTCTTGTTGGGCTTGCTCGTTATCGATCTGCCTACTAATCACTTCCTCTAAGCGATTGATAAAGTCCATGTAGGACTCCTGGGCGCCCTGTTTGACTGCGGTGTAATTTTTGGCCGCTTTGCCAGTTGCTGGGACTTTGAGGAAAGCCCTGAAGGCCGCCTCAGCTGACATCTGAAGAGTAGAAAGGTGCGGTAGGTCGGCTGGGGTGTAACAAAAGCGAAAGGAGAGAAAACACTTCCAGAAGAAAGATAAACGTGTAATGAGTTCCGTTTATTTCTTGAAATTCCTGTGTCTCTTATTTGATTCATAAGCAGAACATGGTTCAAATAAACTGTAATAATGGTGGAATTTCAATATATATATAGTCTGGAAAAGTCTCTTGCGTCTTCAAATAATATAAGACTAATAAACTGCGTCTTTAAACCAATGTAGACTACGGAATGGCGATGTCCTTCCGGTAGTTGGACATTTCGTTGCACTTTATCAAGCGTCTACAATATAAAATATGTACAATATAATACGTTGCAGCACAATTCAATACAAGGGTTATACATAAAGTTAAATGATATTAGCATGTGAGAGCTATAGTGACTAATTTAACCATACAATATAAATGCAGGACAAAGTGGGGCATCTCATGCAAAAATTCACTACGTGTCTATTCAAATATATCTGTTGCAATTAAATCATGAATCACTGTCCCATAACATATACTGGCTGGGGTTGAGCATCATCCGCATGACGGCTTTCCAGTCATGCGGGATGAACATGGTGTTCTTGCACACTTGCTGAAGCGTGCCCCTAGTGAACCGGCTCTGCAGCCCTGTCTCTGAAATGGCCTTCCGTATAGTCATGAGGAGCTTATACGGGACTGGTGAATGAACTACCTGCTGCTGCCCTGTGAGGGCATCCATTTCCAAGCGAATTGGACAAATCTGACTAAGCTCAGCTAGTTCTTCTACTGGCAGTTCCCCCTTCTTGATCTCCTCCTCAACTGTGCGCTGAAGGGCACTCTTAGTTCGGGAACCTGTAGCTGTCAGAGAAGCGCCTGCGCTTCCCATTCCATGCATTCCACCGGTGACGTCTGCAGCTGTCACCGAGGGAAAGCTCCCTACACTACTCTGCTTAAACTGAAGTGACGGATAGAGCGCCGTGGGCGCCGATGGCTCTGCTGACGCTGGGGGTTCTTTAGCCTCTACCCGGACTGGATCTACCTCTGCTAAAAGTCTCCTACATTTGCTCCATGTGCGGATTATGCCCTTTGGAGCTTTCGGGGGTTGCTGAATGCAGTCTCCTATCTGATCCCAGAGCTGAAGGGATAACGTACCTGCTTCTGGGTAAAGCAGGCAGTGTTCCCTCAAGAACACCAAAAGTCGCGCTAGTTCTCCACTGTGAAAGCGTAACTGATATACCCTGGCCAGGATTTTGAATTCCTCCTCATGAATTCTTTGACTAGCGGACGGACGTTGCCGCTGAGGACAAGTCCCCATATTACCTGCGAGGGTCCTTTGAAGTCTCCTTCTCGGGACGAGTCGACGCGTCTGTAGTTCAGGCAATAGGTTTTGCGTGACGAATCTCTGGGTAGAGCTCGGAGCATGGCCTGCCGCCACGGGCCCTCGGTGGCCTCTGCGCTGTCAGGGGTTCACAGCCGACCCTGAGCGGAACGCGTTTTTCCGTGCTGCAAGCCGCCACGAAAGCCGGAGCAAGCTGTAGGATGCCTCTCTGAAATGCCTCGTTGCGGTCCTGTCTTCCCTATCGGCTGGCTTACCGACCGGGCTGCCGCGCTGTCCTCCGGGATGATCGGACACGGTTCTAGCGTAGAACCGGACCGCGTTGATCGCTTACTCTCGGGTAAGATCACGTCTCGGGTCACCAGATGTTGGATTGGGGCCGTGAAGAGGCCCTTAGGGTCCCGGAGGAGACTGGTCGAGGAACGACACGAGACAAGATGGAGCGAAGACCAGTGGTTTATTGAGGGAAAGACATCATCATATATAGGAATTCAAGGCAGCGTGTGATAGAATCATCATCTGACAGAAAATCATATCACCCATTTACCCGGGTTAATGGGAAATCTCTCTTGGGGAAGTTAATTAACTGGGGCAAACACTGACAGGGGAAATCCATTGTTCGGGGCTTACACCATGGTAAATATGGCCACTATTTGCCCTAGAGCTTGGGCTGATCTGTGAGTCAGTAATTGCTTAATACGTAACGGAGGTTACGATTTGCTTCTCTCAGCAGAATCGCTGGTCAAGTCAGATGTGGGTGAATCAACCCTATGATTATTAATCCGCCCCCCCCCAATTTCCATGCTGGCAAGGGCCAGTGACCAGGAACTTTCTTCGTCGGTGTAACCTTTGCCAGAGGCCGTTTGTGCCAATTGTGCATGCGGAATCCGCAGGTTAAACTAAATTTTCCAGCTTTATTGGATCCTATCCCCAGCATATATACATGCAAGGGATGGGATAAAATAGAATGGATCTGCGTTATGCAGCTTTTACCCCCGTGCCTGCCACTGATGGGTCAGTGAAGGGCTCAGGGGTAAAAGTCAGACAGCCCTTTGAAGCTTACAGGAGGAAGCACTGTCTTGTCAGGCGCAAAGAGGCAGTCACATCCCCCCCCCCCCCATAATCAGACTCAAATCATTGGCTGGGGAGGACCTCCCTTTTTCTGATGGATTCCCCCCATCAGCTGCTAAGTGACTTCTGCTGCTACCACCAAATGATAACAAACAGCTGAACACCAGCAGCCTTAGGCTCAGTGGTGGAGTAAGTGGTGTTTACCAGGGTGGTTTTTTTGGGAGGGGGGCTCTTTCTGTCTATGTCCCCCCCATGTTTTAGGGAAGAACTAGGCTCTCCCCCTGTTTCTGATCATCCTCTGCTGAGATGAGGATGATTGCTCCAGCAGAGGGTCAGGAGTGACAGATATTGGGAGCTGGACTTCCTATCAGGCACTTGGCTGATCAGTGCTTCCTCAGGACTCAGCAAACCTAGCTCTCCAGGTGGTCTTGGACTTTAATTCCCAGAAGCCCTGATCAGCAGGACTTGGGCTTCTGGTAACTGAAGTCCAAGAACACCTGGAGAGCCAAGTTTGTTGATCCCTGACCATCCCCATAATTCTGCCACTGCTGATCTGCTGCTGGGGTAATCATCTTCCCCCACTGACTGCTGGAAATGCTACTGTTGCCACCATTGTTCACACACACACACACACACACACACACACACACACACACACACACACACACACACACACACACACACACACACACACACACACACACCATATACATTGCAGGCGCACCCCCTAAAAAAGGACTCAGACACTGGTGAAAGTGGATAACGGCATTGGGCCACATTTATTGATTCATGCCCTAGTCCGAATTATAAATTTCAATTGGTACTCAGCCAATTATAATTCTTAAGGCAAGCAGGCCGCAGTAACACTGGTAAGGTTCCTCCCAAAATTGCCAATGGCAATTGGCTACAATGTATCCATTTGTATCAATTTGTTTGTTTATAACAAACAAATTGTTGACCGTAGTCAATAAACTATCTACTGACCCCACCCTCTGACGTGTATCCGTAAAATCACGGGGTGATGCATGCTGAAGAGCTCCTGCCATCACCCCATCGCCTGGTTCGTCGTTGACCGGTCAACGTTAACAAACTTGTACCTATCTAGTGTTGGCCAGTCAATTGCGAACCTGCCGGATACCTGTGGGTCATAAATATTTACCTTACCAGTGCTACCCACCACACGGGGAGGCATCCATGATGACTCACCGCCCCCCCCTCCAAGACCGTCAGCTCGGTCACCAGGCCTGCTTGCATCACACCCAGAATGAGGTACATACCTCTAGCCGACAGGTGGACCCCTTCTCCTGCCTACCAGCAAAATTTTTGTGTAAGCCTATCATCCGGTCTCCAATGGCCGTCTCACAGCCATGCTCGGAAAGGGACGGAGCCACAGCCCCGTCCACTGACTGCCGGAACAGTCCGAACTAGGGAGATCCGCATCTCCCCTAAATTGGTGTTTCGGCACAATGTTAGACCATAGCGACCGTATGTAAGCCATACGTGATACAAAATGCCAGGTCACAGCCCCTCGACAGTTTAGCAACAGCAGTGATCCGTATAAGATTGCTGCCGCCGAGATGCCTGTAAAACATTGGGCGGTCCAGCATCCCTGTCAGACAGCAGGAATGGCCACAGTTCCCGCCCCCATGTGCCGCGCATACCATACCATACCATAGCATACGTGCGGATGCACACAGCCCAGCCGGGGTCCACTCTCTGTCGCTGCAGCATATACTGCTGCCCAGTGTACATAGCTGCGGCCCACCAGCCCCCTGCCACCGGTGTGTTGAGACCCCTAGGTTCTGTAAAAGAGGAGAAAAAAGGTGAAGGACATAACTAGGTACTCGTGCAGTGAGGGTAGTACATATCTGAAATTGCGCGTAGACGCATATCCACCTCTGAGTACCTCAAACGTAGCCGCGATCAACCTATCTTAAGTAAATGGTGCCAAAACGGGCCCCACACCGCAAAACGCGGCACCGGTCACCCTCAGGACTTTACTATGGTAAGGGTAGACCCATCCCGGTGGCAGAAAACAGGCTGGGGCGCGCAGCAGGCACTGTCGAAAATTCATGTAGGGCACCAACCGGACAGATGTCTCAATAACTTCGTAGCAGTATACACCACTGCCTACACCGTGCTGAATAACCCGTGAGGACCGCGTCCCCACTCGAGCCCACTCATGTGTGACAGAGACATCTTCGAGTTCCAGTGCCCTACGAGACACATCCGCCTTACACAGGTGGCACCAACTCTGGCACCCACTCCCTGATGCGGAGCGCTCCAAAAAGGCTATCGTGGTAGCTGCGTGGCCAAGAGCCACCTCACACCTATCTGTACATAAGTAATGCCAGCCTCGTGCAAGGTGGGTTGGAAACTCTGGGAACAGGGGTGACGCCTGCACGCATAGTGATACGCCTCATGCGTGCGAGGTGCCAATGACATGTCCGGTTCCCTTTTCCTCGCCAAACGTCCAGCCATCAGCCAAATGTGGCGAGTGGAATCCCTCTGCTTCCGGAGTACGGCACGGAACCGGGTGATCTGCAGGTAGTGGAAAGCAGCAGTAATGTTATTATAAATACCTAGAACATGTCTGGCCTAGAACGGCACATTTAGGCGTAGGCTTCTCAAAAGAATAGACAAACTAATGTCGTGACCCTGGGGACTTGCATGTCTGGGTGTTGACAATGTGCACCACTGCCTCATTGTCACACCGAAATTGGACCACTGAGTAGGCCCACTCATTGCACCATAGCAACGGTGCTCTCCAAATTGGGAAAAACGCAAGGAAGATAAGATTGCGTAGGCGATCCGTGCACCCACCCTCAGAGTAAACCCCCATAAGCCCAGGAGCTGGAGGTATCCGACCGTACTTGACATCTAGGGCAGACCAACAGGTCTGATCTCCAGGAAGAGACCCCGCCAAACCCAGGAGTAATTTGAGCCAGACCGGACAAAATTAAGGTGGCCATGAATTAACTGCAGCTCACGATGGCACACTTTATGTTTGGCAATCAATGCCAAACTCGCCGCGGAGATCCAAGCCACCGTAATCATGGTTAACCCGGATGCCCGCGCGACAGAGTCGATTCAGAAATGTGAGCTTAGTAGATGGGACCTCGGTCTATTCAGGCGCCAAGGGGACACCCAGTTCCCACCTGAGTGTCTGAATTGTAATGAGGAGCCGTGTGCACGTGTCCAAGCCCCGTTTACCTCCGAACCAAAAGTCGTTGAAGTAATGGGCTAGAGACCGAGATCTCGACCTGTGAGCAATTGGCCCCTGAGTGAAGTCCCCGATCGGTCGGGTGCTGAACATGAATTAACTCAGTGAGAAGGGGGTTGGCCTTATCTAAGTAAAATTCCCCTCGGAACCTAAAAAACCCAATAGGTCTAAATCAGTGGGTGCACTGGCAATAATCTGAAAGCCGAGTGCATATCACACTGTGCCAAAACAGCACCAGAACTGTGTGAGCGTGCCACCCATAGTAGCCGAATCAACTACGAGTACCTGACCGACAAGGTCATCAGGGATGGTATCCCTGAATGGAGAACCCACAGGGTAAGCTGAATGGAGGATTAAATGACAGTCACCCTAGTTCTAGCTCAGTATGAGCTTCATGGGGGAGACATTCGACTTAGGAAAGGTGGTTCCAAGAAGGGCCCCCGCTACTCTCATAGCCCCAACTCCCTTAGCTGTGTACAGTGGAGCCCCCTCTTCGTTACCCTGCAAGGGAACTAGATTAGTAGCATCCTGGGACCCCCAATACCCTCGAATGAATACAAAAGCCCCCATAGAAAACCCCCCAGCAGGCATTCCGCCCAATCCCTTCCTGGATGAACTGAGTGCCATCTCTCCGGGTTGACTATACTAATTGGGGCGGGGGGGGGGCTTATGACAAGGTTAGTTGCTTCAGACGGAGCTCTGATCGCCCCTGTGCACCCCTACCTCTGCCCCGTAACCCACCAACCCACGGGCACGCGGAGGCGGCGTGAGGGCCAGCGCAAAAGGGGACACGAAGTCGGTAACGACCGTGGTGCTTAGTACACGCATCGTCAGCTGAGCAGGCCGAACACAGCAGGCGGGCTGGAACCCCCTGCCCGACCAGTTAGCGTGTAGCCTGTGTCTGAGCAGCCCGCTGCTCAGCATGACCACCATGGTACCTATCACCAGGCACCAGTCACGTGGGAGTGATGTACACGAGCACACTTGCTGACAGGGCTCATCCCACCTCCCCTCAGGGTATTAGAGCCACCCTCATCCCCATGCCTCACCGTAAGCCAACTGCCATGGGCCCATCTAATCAACCATCGCCCTGCAAATATTAGCGATGGATGGAAGCACCAGGATGACCCAAACAGGTCAAGCCCTGCGGCATACCACCATACATACAAGGGACATCTCTTTGTCTCAGTCGCCCTGTCCCTCTCTCTCCTCCTAGTGGGCTCGCAGTTCAATAGGGAGAATATCCACATGTCCCCCTCCAGCCCTTACCCCTCATGGCCTGCGGCCAATAACACCCAGGGGCAAGTAATAGCCGGCCATCAGCAAAGCCCGCGACGGGACAGTCTGCATAAAGGGCATGCGCAGCAGGACCCGGACAGCCCCTGCAATGCTCAGCACTGTCCCGGGGGCGGACACCCCAGTGCGTGATGGATTACTACGGCGGGACCGCACATGTCCGCACCGCCTGTCCTTATTGGGATCTCGGTTCATAGGGAGAATATATTGACGTACTCCCCCCACCAAATCTTTTCCCTCGTGACCTGGAACAAATGTATCGACATACTCCCCCCGCCAAATCTTTTCCCTTGTGGCCTGGGCCAAATGATCCCCGAGGGGCAAGGAATACCCGGCCGTCGGCAATGCCGACACCGGCACAGTCTTGACACGGGGTATCAGGAGAGGAGCCTGGACCGTCCCTGCGACACCCGGTGCAGCCCCGGGGGCGGAAACCCCACCGCCCCATGTTATGCCAGTATGGGACCAAGCTGCACCCAGGTAAGCCGGGAACTGATGTCCACCCGCCCCGACATTACGAGGCCATGGCCACTGAAACCTATCCCCGGAAGTGGAGTGTGATGTGGGCACATTAGCTTGAACCTGATACTCACTGGGTGCACCCCCGTGAGCCGCCCCCACTGGGGGTTCTGGCCCACGGCGGGCGTCGGAGCTCGCGACCGAAATCGAGCTCTGAGGACACATCCGACCACTACCTGTCTGCAGTTCCTGATGTACGGGGAGCTGCGAGACCGCGGCGGGCACAGGCCTGTGCGCCTCGAGCAACTCAACCCGACTGGCCGCCTGCTGGAGAGTGGTGGCTGTCGTGGTAGCAGGCTGGCAAAAGGGGGCCCCAGATGGCAATGAAGCCCCCCCATGGGGTTATTGGTGATCCCTAGGGATGCCTCTAGCGCTGCTACGCGGGCCAGTAATGCATCCACCGTCGCAGATCCCCCTGCATAAAGGGGGCCAGGTGGGCCGGACGGCCCACTGGGCAATGGTCCAGGGCCCCCGACTTGAGAGCCAGGCCCCAAATAGGGCCATGCCCAAAACTCCGGCTCATGAGGGGCCAGGGGTAAGCCCTGCTGTGCAACCGCACCAGGCCCTCCCCCGTTCTCAAAGCCCATGGCAGGCAATTGCGGGCCGGGGGCCGAAGCCCCTGTAGGGCCAGTCTGAGGCTGGAGAGCCGCGGGCCATGGCCTAAGCTGCCCCATCCCACCGGTCCCGGTGGGTGCCTCCGGTAAGGAGTCCTGTTGGGGGGGCGCAGTCGCGGTCCTCCGACCCGACTGCTGCCTCCTGTTTGGGCGAGCCTGAGTCACCATAGCCTTCTCTTTAGGACGCATAATGAAAGCGCGATCCCTTTCCAGGGATCAGAAACCCGATGGCTGGGAAGCCGAAGATTAAGAAGCAAAGCTCCCGCTAAAGCTCCGCAGCCAAGAACGGCTCTCTAAAAGAGACAAAGAGCGACGGAGAAAACTTCTCCTCTCCGTCGCCTTTCCAAAATGGTAGCTCGGCTGCCTTGTGGCCACCCCTTTTATAGAGGGGTGGCCATGCCCCCTAACTCACCCGGATGTCTGAGTCCGGGTGGGGGGCCCCACAAAGAGCGCGGTGGCCATTTTGGCACCGCACTTTCAATGGAGCATGAGGAGAAAAATGTAATTTGGGCACAGGGAGTGTGCTAAAACAGCATTTCGCTCCTCCTCCTGACCTTAAGATACTTAAAAGCTGCACTCCACTGGAGGTGTAGAGAAGCTCTAAATTGTTTCAAGACTGTGAGATTGCTTGTGCAAAACACACACAGGTAGCATCTGTAATATTCTGGGAATTAGGGGACAGATGCATACATGCACACTCACCTACTTTACCAGTTCATATTTTCTCAACTAGCATATAAAATGTATATTTATTTATTATATTTATACTCTACCCATCTAGAAAAATACATATAAATATATCAGGAACAGAAAACCTACTGGCGACAGAGAGAGATTTTTTTTTAAAAAAAACTCCTAACACTCAGCCATTGGCACTCAGCCTTAAAAGCTTCTTTAAAAAGAAATGATTTTAACTGTTTTTAAAATATAAGCAGCTACAGAACCTGGCACAGCTCAACTGAAAGAGAGTTCCACAAAGTTGGTGCCACCATCGAGAAGACTCTTCTCCGAGTCATGGTCTTTCTTGCCAATCTCGGGGTCGGCACCTGGAGCTGCGCTGTTTGGAAGGAACGAGTGATGTGGGCTGATGTCTTGAGGGGAAGATGTTCCACCAGGTAGGAAGATCCCAAACCATTTAGGGCTTTGAAAGTTAGAACTAACACCTTGAACCTGATACAAAAATAAACGGGTAGCCAATGCAGACTTGCTAAGGCTGGGGAAATATGTTCAAATTTTCTCATTCAAATAATCAGCCTGGCTGCTGCATTTTGCACCCATTGAAGCCTCCATATCAGGGTCAAGGGAAGCCCCATGTAGAGAGCATTACAGTAATCAACATGTGAGACTACCAGTGAGATAACTAATGTTGTGAGAGACCGCCTGTCCAAGTAGGGACGCAACTGGGCAATTTGGTACAGTTGGAAAAAAAGCGGCTTTGCTCACTGCTGCAATTTGCGTTTCAAGGGTCAAATGAGGATCTTATACGACCCCTAAATTGCGTACCTGGTCCCTAGGGAAGAGAGCAATCCCATCTATCCTAGGGGCCAGATCACCTAGTTGGACTGAAGGACCCTCCAACGCCAGAACCCCGTCTTGTCAGGGTTCAGTCTCAGCTTGTTAGCTTGGGTCCATTCCATTATTAAAACATGGTGCAGCAGCTTTCAGGCATGTAAAGCAAAGCATAGCTCAATTTTATGCATCATTCCTTAGAAGTAAACACAAGTCTTCAATTTCAACACGTGTCCAGGTAGGAAGTGATTTGAACTTGTGGGATATATTAGAAAGATAGATGTGGTTTCCCTGTTTGTCTTTTCTATATCTATATATAGATTGCAAAACTTAAGCTCATTTCCTTCATCTCGCTATGGAGAAATGTGTTCAGGCTTCTCTTTAATAGCCCAGCAGAGCTACATAAGAGCGCAGACAGCTTTGCAAGGTTCTACAGCCCTGGCCCTGATGCTTCCGCCTGCAGTCTCTCAACTGTATTTTCTATTTTTATCTAATTATACATTTCCACAGTCATTCCTCCTGCTTAATAGCCACAAGTTTAGGATTAACCTCCTGTACTCTATTAGCATAAAATTAGATATGCTTACAACTCTACTTATTTTTTAAAATTTAAAGAGCAGGGTCTTTAAAGATTTATGGGGCTTTAAATCACTCTTACTTGGTTCATGGAACCGAAATAAGAAATGTGTTTTCTCACTTAGCAGGGCTGCAGTTCAAAAGAGAGTAAAACTTGCCATCAGTCTTGTGAGACCTTGACTGGGTGGACAAGATTAAGAGCATGTCCAGTCTGTCTCTTAGGCATACTGGATGTTGACCCAGGAAGCAATCTTAGACAGTTACAAGGCTATCATTCCATATATGTCATTTCCAGCATCCTCAGGTGCTAGGGATGGGATATTATAAAGCTGGGGTTCTCAACCTTTTCAAGTCATGCTCCCTCAAACAGCTTTGTGGGATGGATGGCCATTTGCCCTGCCTGCCACACATGGCACTTCCAGGTGTGGTGGAGGTAGTGGCGGGCCACATGAAATGGTGTCACGGGCAACATCCGGTCCCCAGGTAGTAGGTTGAGAACCCATGTTATAAGTGATGGACGTAAAATAGAAGAACCCATTGATGAGGTTCAAAAAGGAGAGCTCGGGGTGGGGAGGTGGGGAGATTGGGATTCTCCAGTGTCAGTGACATGAGGATGCTAAAATCAGGAACAACCCCTGTGAGCTCCAGCTTTTTTTATCGTGTCAGAAGCACACAGAGGTGCTTTCTGGGTTGAAATATTTTTGCTGGAGGAACTCTGCTTAGGGGACGCCCTAATGAGGCTCCTTTCATGTTCCCAAGATCCTTTCCCACCGAAGTGGTCCCTATTATCTACTTACAATTTGTTGCTTTCGAACTGCTAGGTTGGCAGGAGCTGGGACAGAGATGGGCGCTCATTCCATCATGCAGTACTCGGATCTTGAACTGCTAACTTGCCGACCTTTCAGCTAACACGGCAAGCTTCTTAACCACTAAGCCACCACAGTCTCTAGCTCCATTGAGTGGGCTAAATGCCTTTTCTGGACATTTAATTTAATTTTAATTTAATTTAATTTAATTTAATTTAATTTAATTTAATTTAATTTAATTTTTGCGCTTATATACCGCCCACTCGGGTGCAACCCAACTCAGGGCGGTTTACATGGCGGACAATAAATACAATATAATAATACAATGACACATAATAATACAGTTCAATTACATCAAAGAAATTCAGGGGGAAAGCACAATATCAATACAACACATAATACATAAGTACAAAGCATCAAAAGTAAACCATATTAACAAAATCCCCAAGGGATGAAGCACAGCTCACATCCCATATTGTGCCCAGCCCAACTTCCCCAGCCGGCAAACATCAGCCTCAGTCCCTCTGTCTCCCTCCCTGCCCCCCCCATTCTCCCCACAGAGAGCGCCAACGCTCCCATCTCCCCTGACCATGCACTAAGACTACAAAGCAAAGCAATCACACTTATATACTGCCCGATAGTGCTTAGTGCAACATGTTGGGTATTCATTTTACCAACCTCAGAAGGATGGAAGGCTGAGTCAACCTTGTGTCCTGGCCAGGACTGAACTCACAACCTTTTGGTTGCCGTACAACGTTTAACCACTGTTCCACCAGACTCTTGTTCAGAAGAAAGATGTCTCAGATAGTGCCTAACTAGAGAGTAAGTGTGTGTTTCCAGGCCAAATATACAGCTTTTAGGCTTGTTCATCTTTCTTTAAAAACAAAAAACAAAAACAAAAAACCAACAGGTTTATTTAAAATGTTAACAAATACAACACACAATTTTAGGAAGATACTTTATTATAGTAAAGAGTTTTGCTACTGCATCTGTCTAATTTCAATAAATCTCACAACATTTGGAACCTTATAAAATTGAGCGTTGTGTATTAAGGCACATTTGCAAGTTGTGCGGGCAGCGCCTTGCAAAAGGAAATTGGCAGTTTTCCCATCATCCAAATTAGGAGCTAAAGTTGACACCAAAAAACCCCTGTCCAGGGCGCGCTCATTAGGCTAATCCAAGCCCTATGATTGGTTACAGTTTTGGATCCTGTTCCTCATTGGTTAATTACATTAACCTGTTATAATTTGTTAGTTATGGTTGTCTGGCGGGTCGCTACTTTGTATCAAGGAGCCACCACTGGGAGCCACTATATAAGCCCCACGAGTAAACAAGGGTGGGGCCGGGCCGGATCTATACTACCCAGTCCGCACTGGTAGCCAGCAACGTGCTAAGCCTGGGTCTCCTCCACTATGCTACCGCTCCTGGTGTAGCTAGCCTTTGCCTCCTACACGGCAGATTCTGGAGGGACTGATTTCACGGGATTGTATAGCCATCTCTGTGTCCGGAGCACCTTGTGAGCATATCCTAAAAGCCTGTTGAATAAAGACAGTTGCTGTTCTGTTCATCCTTGTCTGGACTATTGCTTATAAGGGCTGGACATAACATTGAGGGAAATAAGTTTTGCTATTGCTTAAACCAGGAGTTCATAATCTACAGCCCATGGACCAGACCCGGCCCCTGACACCATTCCATCTGGCTTGCGCCAACAATCACGGAAGCAGATGCGTTTACAACAGCCGTAAATGTGCCTGTGCAAATGCACCTGCTGTGGTTTACGGACTTGTTTACAATGGAGGAAACCATGTGTCAGGTCAGCTCAGCTGTCTGAGGGGGAGTGGTCTGGCCTATGGCGTGAAAACCTTGAGAACCCCTGACTTAAACATTCTCTTTTAAATGTATCTCCTATTTCTAGTTGATAATAAGATTGCAGAACATCTTCTCTTGGCCCTTGTACCTACTTCACACCTCTAATTTGGACCCTGGGAAACAGCTTTCACAGGTGATTTTGACTTTGGGCCTTGTTCCTACCTCAAGCAGAGATCAATTAGTCTGCTACTGCCACCTATTTTATCCTGTGGTGAGCTCCATTTTTTTTACTACCTACTCTGTGGGCATGGTATGGTGGGCGTGGCCGGGGGGGGGGAAAGCCCTGCATTGCACCTGAATTAGGACTACTGTATTTCAAAACTTGGATGGGCAGGGCCAGCAGGAATTTCTGCTACCGGTTCTGGCGAACTGGGGCGAACCTGCTGATGCCCATCACTGATTTTATCATACATTTTATATCCACTTCAGAGGCTGGCACAGCAAAAGTAATCAGCTTGCATGGAATACCATTGAAGAGAAACAGAGCATTAACGCATCTGCTTAAAGAGGATAATGCTAGACACATCTTTCCTTGTCTGTGGGATGGGGCATGCAGTGAACTAGCCTTTTCAATTTATGCTCACAGATGATTATTAAGCCTGATACTTTTATTGTACCATTGAATTGGGAGACAGATGTGGCCACACTTTTATTCCTAGCAGAGAACCAAGTATGACAATCTGGAACTTTTCAGAGATTGACCTTCAGTTAGATGTTCACCATTAAAGTGGTGCAGTGCAGGCTTATTGCAAAGAGACAAAACTCAGAACAAAATGGCTCCACCTGGTGGGATTTTTGTCTCAATTTATTGTTAACTTCGGTGTCCTCTTCCATCTGGCCATCCTGACCTACCAGTCCTGACAGTTCACTTTTGTGTACTGACATTTTTACGTACCCAGAAAGCCAATGAGGGTGATATGCTGTTGTATGCATTTGGTTGAGGTTGGCTTTTAGACATGTGTTTTTAGACAGGGAGACTAGAATGGTGCAGTGTAAATGTATCTCCAGGACATTTTTCAAATACTGCAAGTATTTTGTGCCATGTGTAAAATGTTCCTTCATTTTTTAAAAAAAGTAAAAGTTTCTTTTATCTATTTATTATTTAAAATAATTTCTCAACAATTGTATGAGCTGCCATGTACAGTCTGATTATCAAGGGAGAAACAGCCATTAACAGCAAGTGCTGTTAAGAGAGAAGACTCTTATAACTATTAATGCATTCTTGAAAATAGGTATATATTTCTTTGACACTTATGAAAGTATGTATTCCTAACTCTATATATTTCAGAAGCAGATATTAATCTATGTCTATAAAAAGAGGCCTTAACCATTGGGTTTGTTCAAAGGCTCCCGCACCATCCCCAACCTAGCCTTCCGCACTCACCGTAACCCCTGCCTTCTCAGCACTGCAGGGTTTTGGTCATCGCCAGTGGGGCAGCAGCCCCACAAACGCAAACAAAGGGAAACAACTTCAATTCTCAATGTCCTCTGCGCCGCGGCGTGCCTCAGCCAATTAGGCTGAGAGGCGCGAGCAAACAGAACATTGGGAACCAATTGAAATCGAGCCACAAAAAAACCCCGCTGCATGAACGCAAACAAAACAAACAAAACTCCAAGTCCCAGTGTCCTACGCACTGTGAGCACTTCAGCCAATCAGGCTGAAGGGCACGAGCACGCAGAACGTTGAAATAGCCGGCACGTAAAAAATAAAATAAAAACACGCCAGCCTCCCGCAACGGGAGTGCAAGTCCACCGCAGTCGGACGCAGCACCTCACGGCCTCGTAAACACCCACCCACAAAAAACCACGGTGACACCACCGCTGGCCTTCTTTCTCAGAGCCACGGGAAGAAGAGGGACTCCCTCTCCTCCATGCTACCTCACTGAAGACACGGCGAGACCACCGCCGGCCTCAAGGAAAGTTGAGCCGGAGTGGGGAAAAAACCAATAGCAGGCAGCAGTTTGTCAGGGGAAGCACCCTCCCTGGCGGATGACTTGCTGCTGCCTTTGTACTTCCGATGGAGGTAACACAAAAGCAGCAGCCAGCAATCCGCAAGGAAGAGCACCACCCCGTACGGATCACTGCCTGCCGATCTCCGGTTAGGTAAGCCAGGAGAAAAAGGAGACAGAGAGGAGAGAACCATCGTCAGGGAGAGATAGTTCTTCTCTGCCCTCCTTCTCCCCCGACCTACTTAACGAACCCTACTGAGGGAAGAGCGAGCTGACTGCCGGCTCCTCCTTTTCCCCATTGCTGCATTGAAACCAAAATTTGAAGCAGCAATGGGAAGAAGAGGAACCGACAGGCAGCCCATTTTTCATGCAAAAATACACCACAACAACAAAACCCAACATTTACCCCAAACACCAAACACCAAAAATAATAAAACACAAATAAGTAAATAAACAAACACATTAACCAACAAAAAAATAAACAAAAAAATCCACAAACAAAAAACCCAAAATACCATGAAAGCACAGAAAAAACACCTAACTACAACATGAAAACACCTAACTCAAACACCAAAAATACCACAAATTAAACAAATAATCACAAAAGAAATCTGAAACATAAAAACCAACCAGAAATAAACAAAACAATTAAACACATCTAAAACCCAAAAAAAAACACAAAAGAAGAAACAGAAACACCTCCAAAAAAAAACAAAATAAAAAAACAAAACCCAGATTAAAAAAACCAGAGAACTCACCAGCACGTCCTCCCTCCTTGACTCCAGAACAGAAATGAAGAAACAAAGACTACTTACCGGAAGAAGCCCCACCTAGAGGCCAGGAGAGAAAAAACAAGTCAAACAAAAAGAGAATCCAACACTATTACTAACAGCCCCACCTAGATGCCACAAGAGTAAAAATAAGTCAGAAAAATAAGAAATAAATCCAAATCACAAATAAATCTAATAAAATAGATTTTAAAAAGTCACAAACCACAAATGCAAAACACACCCACCCAAACCACCCTTAACCAAAAAAAAAAAACTAAACACAAATAAAAACTGTCTGGCTGGCCGGGCACAAATATGCTATCTTATTATAAAGCAAAGTCCACAAGGGCTTTAACAAACTGGCCAACATTTGAGGGTAGAGGCATTTTCTGGAAATGGTACCAAAGCAGAATCTTATCTTGAAGGAAAATAATACAAGTTTAGCTCTTTGGTTACAGGTTGTATCATCAGATTATCTTCCTGTAGAATATTAGAAACATAATCCATAGTAGGGAACAATAAGAATACAACACAGTGCTGCAACCCTCACAGGTCTGATTAGAGGATTTTCTGCCTGACCTTAGAAATCAACTGTAAAATCTGAGTTTTCAAGAAGAGATTATTATCTGAACATCGAACATCAGGTACAAAGGCTGAAGAGAAAGCCTGTAAATTTTTTGACCAAAGTCTGATCAAAAAGCAGAATCTGTAAATCTAGGAATAGAAAGTAATGTTTCAAATTTCTCCAAAGGATTTGATTACTGTTTCTCAAAAAGACTCTTGAGTAAATGTAGCACTCTGGGGTAAAGGAACAAGTCTTCTGCTAATGGGCTTCCCTTGACCACTGTGCAGCCTTTTTTAGTATAATTCAGAGTGGCTCTTCTAAGCTACTTCTTGATTAAGAACTAATTAAAGAACATAAAACCAGAGTGAGTACATGTATAATTCACAGTGGATGACAGTAAACAGTGTAATTTATCATTTTTAAATTATCTCCAAGATAAACAGAAAGGGATAAAGCATAGTTTACAGATGAGAAGGTCAGTGAACTAAGTTCAAAATATGGAAGTCTAAAGTCGATCTTAGAAGAAATCAACGTGACTGCTCCTTAGAATGTCAAACAGTAAAGATAAAGATAAAGTACAGAGAAGAGAGGATTCACTTGAGAAAGCCTTGATGCTGGGAAAGGTGGAGGGTAAAAGAAAAAGGGGGCGGCCCAAAATGAGATGGCTAGATGGTATTGTAGATGCAATGGCACAGAGCTGGGCGGGTTGAAGAGGATGTTGGAGGATAGAGGTGCCTAGCGTGCAATGTTCCATAGGGTCGCAAAGGGTCAGAATTGACTGTGCGACTGAACAATAAAGTAATGACAGCAAGTCAAACTCTACTATCTACTCCCCTCCTGAACATTAGTATTGGCATTATCCAGTCAATAAACAGGAAAGAGATTTTGAAGGTTTAATGTACAGATCAATAAAAAATGTTATCTCTGCATTTAATAACTTTGTGCCATCATGCTGATTACAACCTATGACAACCCTTTCCAAGATTTTCTAGGTTGAGACTACTCAAAAATGGTTATTAGCTATAAAAACACACACCACAAAGTTCCATACCAGGTAACAGAAGAGAAGAAACCACACATAAAGCTGTCAGTATCACAAATCTGTAGAATATCTTTAAAGTGAAGGCACAGAGGGTATATTTGTGAGTCTCTCAACCATGATGCTTGAATAGAACTTTCATCTTCCATGCTAGTATACTACATAAAAGTAGACACAGGTGGTGGTGGTGGTAGTAACATAGAGGATTCTGGCTATTGACCCATTTCTGCTTATGAGATTTGAAGAGGCATTATTTACTCTACCACCTGTCGAGTGAGAACCACTACTGTGGGTGACTTAAAATTCAAATAAAAAGACAGCTGTGTGATCCATACACAAAATAAAATAAATGCAGGAGGAAGGCGATACCTTTATAGGATCACTTTTAAAAATCAAACATTGTGAGCTTTCATGATTCACGAAAGTTCATGTTTGATTTTTTAAGGTGATCCTATAAAGATATCACCTTCCTTCTGCATTTATTTTCAAATTTGAAAAAAAAACCCCATGAAACCCATAATAATATAAAAGTAAAGGTAAAGGCTGCCCTTGCTTGAAAGCTAGTTGTATCCAACTCTAGGGTACGGTGCTCATCTCTGCAGACGTTTCTGTGGTCATGTGGCAGGCATGACTAGATGCTGGAGGACAGAGAATACTGTTACCTTTCCGACCGAAGCAGTGCCCATTTATCTACTTGCAATTTCTTGCTTTTGAAGTGCTAGGTTGGCACTTGGGCAGAGACAGAAGCTCACTCCATCATGCAGCACTCAGGTCTCGAACTGCTGACCTTCCAACTTTCCAGTCATCAAGTTCACCATCTTAACCATTACAGTCCCTTCTTCTACTGTAACATAACTATTACTGCTCATTTTTTTCATGAATCTTCTATCTTAATATTTGGCAAAAAAACAACAACAGACAAACAAACAAACAAATCCAAAGCTTTGAATGATCAACCCCCTCAAATTTATTTCACCTGCACCCACGACAGCCACTAACAAAAGCTAGATGTTCGTAACAAATAGACAATTTTGCCTTAAGCTCAAGTGGCTAAGATGCTGACTGGGAGGCGGGAGGTCAGCAGTTCGATTCCCGAGTACTGCAGGACGGAATGAGCTCCCGTCTCTGTCCCAGCTCCTGCCAACCTAGCAGTTCAAAAGCAAGAAATTGCAAGTAGATAAATGCAGACCACTTCGGTGGGAAGGTAACAGTGCTCCGTGCGCTCTGGTGCCTAGACATGACCACGAAAATGTCTTCAGAAGCAGACAGCGCTGGCTCTTTGGTGTTGAAACAGAGATGAGCACTGAACCCTAGAGTTGGATATATCTGACTTTGGAGCAAGGGAAACCTTTACCTTTACTAAGACAAGATGTATAACTACCACCATCACACTGTTTGTTTCTGGTGAAATTTCTCCCCAGACCTCCCACTCATTGCAGGCTGTGAGATTTGCTCAGTTGCTTAGTGGAGTCATCCCCGTTTCCAGGGACAGTAATTTAGGCAGCCAATGCTTCTGACCAGCTTTGTTCTCATCTCCCTACCCCCCATTTCTCATCCATGTACAGCATAATCTTTGAGCTGGTTCCTGCTTATTGGGAGGGGCGGAGGACAGGCAATCGGCTGGCCTTATATAATCAAATCCAAGGGGCCAGGTGAAAATAATCTTCCAGGCGACTTCGAATTGATTGTGCTAGATAAAAATGTAACTGTGTAAATCAGCAGTTATAATCTCTGAAGCATAATGCTGTTACTGATCTGTGAACACTGATGCTGGTTGTCTATCTTGTTAGCTCAAACGGGTCACCTATCTAAATCAAATAGCTGCCCATCTTCATTTTTCAAGAAAATGAAATAGCACAAGCTGTTCTTCCCAACACAGCAAGAACTCGGATACCTGATTATCATTATCATTATCATTTTAAAAAGAGGGGTCTCCTTGACCCTATTCCTAGGGATTAATCAGGAAGGTTGGCTCAAACTGTTCCTTTGCTTTCCAAAAGGTTCATATTTGTTTTGTCGAGCACTAGGTTGTCAAAGCTATTTCTGTATCACTTCACAGATGTTTCACAGTAAGTCCATATGACCATGTTTTGCAGGCATTTACATGACTTCTTCTGATATATAGAGTTTGTCCAGATTTTTCTTTATTGGGAGAACAGAATTGAACCTTTTAGAGAAATGCAACATTTGTAGCATGGTTGTATTCTAGTTCACATACTAGCTTGGAAGGAGGTATTAGGTACTGTAAATGTGCAACTCATGGGGGATTATTGTGATACTCACATGAGGGAGGGAGGAGCCATCAATTAACAGCCATCTTAATAAAATACAGTATTAACAGAAGTACTGGTACATACCAAACATTCTTTCATGATGTGCAGTTATGTTATCGTGCAGCTAATCAAACAAAATTTATAACTTTGAAACTTGGGTTTTGATTAGCACCAAACCCAAGGAATAGACTACCTAGTTTAGCCTTGTATCACATTTTGTGCCATTTAGTTAAATAGTTTGAGAGTTATGATTTTTTTGCCCCCTAATTCGTCCTTCCAATCTAGTATATGGACTAGAATACACTAGAACACTCTTTTCAACAGATTCACTGCCTGGCTTTTGGCTGAGTAGTCATCTTCTAAGGCCTAAGAGAGCTAGATGATTTTGCTTCAAAAATTATAAATGGGAGAACTCTCTGCATAGCCTACCTCACAGGTTTGAGAGGACCATAGGTGGTGGTCCTTTGAGAAAAAGTGGAATACAAAATGAATCACAATGTAAAATTTCATTTCATGTATCTTTTATTTTATCTGTTAGTACTATCTGTAGATTGAGCAAGCCATGCTCAATGGGACTGGACTGCAGTGGTGGGTTCCCAAAAAATTTCCTACCACATTGTGGGCGTGGTATGGTGGGTGTGTTCAGAGGGAAAGCCTTGCATTGCACCTGAATTAGGTCTGCTTTATTTCAAAACTTGGATGGGCAGGACCAGCCAGAATTTCTGCTACCGGTTCTGGCGAACTGGGGCGAAGCTGCTAATGCTCACCACTGGACTGGAGTTTGTATCTGTATGTTGAAGATGGGGAAAGGGAGAAAGATATGTTCTTTTCATCAGAGGTTGCACTAATTCATGGATTGGCCTTAGGTGTAGCATTTCTCTTCCTGGTCCAATGAAAACCACTAGCAGACTTTGGCTCCACAGTTGTGAAATAGAGATATCTCTATGAAACGTACTAGATACTTTTGTCCCTATATAGTTGTAAATGAAAAAACTCCCTAAGTAATCTACCTCACAGAGTTGTTGTGAGTACTATGGGAGCTGACTTCAGCAACTTGTAGTGGGATATATAATGAAAAAGTAAACTTAATTTCATATTATGTATTTTAATTTTGTTTTAATTTATTATAATGTATTGTAAAATATTTCAGTCACTACCCTCCATGGATACCCTCTTGTGCTTTCTACCATTCACACTTGTTGAAAAACAGCCATCACAATTGTTTAGTGTTGGGGGGGGGGAGTGGTTAACTGATGAAAAGAGGGGTCAGCCTCTGAGATTTCCCCTTGCTTGATATCTCTACATGAATAGAAGTGAGCACAAGAGGGCATCCTGTAGAGTCCATTTTGACTGCTGCCATTGGTGTTGTCAACATTCATGCTGCCTTTTGTTGTGTGAAATTATGTATATTTGGCATATTTTCCCCTACTGACAATGTGGACATGATATTATGCAGAAATATTGGGCTATTTCCTAGCATTCTGAATTGTGAATACAAAAGCCCACTATCTCACGTTCATGAACCAGAGGTTGTTTTTTTAAAGAATTGAATGGTTAAAATAGACAGTCTTCTAAGGTCTTTTTGGCAGTTCAAGTATACTACTGCAACACGATTAATGTGAGATCACCAGGGAAAACAAGTAAACAAAATTATAGAGATGGAAATTTAGGCTTCCTTCCACAAACAAATTCTTCAGAATAAGAGGCTTAATATATCATTAAGGTCAAAAGCATGTCATGGGTCTGTAAACAGAAAATGATAGAATTTATGCTGCATCTTGAGTAGACAGGAGAATTTTGTTTGCAGGCTACGGTGAGCCAAACAGAATTTAGGAACACAAACCTTCAGTTTCAAGCATGGAAAAAGTGAAATTATTATAAACAGGAAAAAAAGTTGTCTAATTCCATTGCAATCTGAAATTTTGGTGTAAACATAGCAAAAGACCATTTTTAAAGAAATATATAATTGCTTCTGTTTACAACAGGAAATGCAAAAACATTTTCCACTGTTTTCTTCTGGGTGTTTTGGCATGTGGTACATATGTCTGAAGAGAATAATTAGTTCTTATCACACCATTTACCTGAAATGTGCAGAGTGAATAATATGAGTAGAAATGTTGGCCATATCTTGCTTTATACATCTATATAACAAATATACAGACTCTAATTGGTTAATTACATGCTGTCAAATCAATTCTGCCTCATGGCATACTTTTCTATGGATTTCTAGGTAAGAACTTTTCAAAAGTGATTAACTCTTCCTTTCTTCTGTGGGTACCCTGGGACTGGGCCACACAGGCTGGCTTTTCTATATACACTGTATTTTATAGGTTCTCCACAGTTTGCTTTGTACCATTCAGAAACTTGTGGAGTGACCCAAGAAAGAGCACAGCCAATCTGATCTAATGGTTAAGAGACTTGAGTTCAAATTACTGCTTGGCTGTAGAAACTCACTGGATGACCTTACTCAACCTGTCCTAATTCACAAGGTATGCGTAATAATAAAGTAAGGAGGAAGAGAGCCATAGAGATCAGCCTGAGACATGCATTGCTCATACTTGTCACTGGAGGAAAGGGGAAGCAGAGATAAATGTAACAAACACAGACCAAACTAAAATAAATTTCCTCAGCTAAATCCACCACTTTCAGGTTATGGAGATTTTCTGGAAACGTCTCTCAATCAATTAGTTGTTGATTGCGCACTATTGCTTTCTCTCACCATCAGGTGGTTGATGGGCTTTCGGTTTAAGTTTGTACCAATGAAGGCCCAAATAGGATTCAAGACAAAAAAAGCCAGTCTTTCCAGTACAGTACTCCCCCCTATACTTTGCTTAATAGGCCCATTAAGAAGACTCAGTCTTATGAAATGTATCTTATACAACAAGATCCACCAGTCTTGACCTTGCTGTTGTTGTTCAGTCGCAGTCGAGTCTGATCCTTCGCAACCCCATGAGCCACCGCATTCCAGGCACCCCATCCTCCATCATCATCCTCAACCCGCCCAGCTTTGTGCCCATTGGTCAACAATGCCATCTAGCCATCTCATTAAAAACCCTCAAAGTATTTTCTGTTTCCCGAAATACAGCTCGTGACCATGTTTTTCACATGGAGAGCATCACATGAGTGGAGCATCATTTGTTCATCCTTAAGAATATGAGCAGCACTTACTAGGCAATTACTGCTTCTTTGATACAGCCTTTGTCCACCCTCCAGAAATGCTAGACTTGAATCTTGGCTGTATTGCTTGGGGCTAATGGGAGCTGTACACCAAACCATTCTAATGGGTTTATCTCAAATGAAAACCAGCTAGTGCTACATAATTGGAAAGAACCCTGTCCTCCTTCTCACCTGGTTAGAATGCTAGAACAGGCAGGTGTTTTTCAACGACTGGTCCCACCTTCTGAGATGTGGTGAACAATTGTATGGCAATTGAGGACCTTTCCTGCCAACCCATCATTCCCTTCTCCAGGTTTCTCAGAGGCATAAAATTCTTGTGAGGAGAAAAACTAATGTAGGGTTGCAGATCACTTTTAAACAAGAGTACAATTTAAATCAGACAAAGCAGACCTGATCAGTGAGGGAACATGGGTAGACATTGCAGAAGTCCAGTCACTAACTCAGTATCTGTGATTACCTTCTGTCCGATAGAGCACATGGTGTTCTCTGTTTCCCACCTTTCTAGCTCAGCAGTCTAAAGCGCATCCTGTGAGCTACTCCACCCCTCATGTATCCCTGGCATCTTATAACATTACCTCATGCCCAGCCATATAATCAATTAGAATTCACCACATGAGCCGTGTCCTTTGAAAAATGTGTTTTCCCTCCCCTGCTGAATACTATTTATGTGAATCATGGTCACTACCTGAAGGTTCCTCCGAATTCACACAGTGAATTGTAAGAGATAATATGACCACAGGGAAGGAAATTCACTCTGAAGGTACCAATTCCCTCAGTGGACATAATCACCGAAACAGCAATTACACCCAGCTTTTTCAAGGGCAAATGATTCTTTCTCAGGCAATGTTCGGAACGTTTCGCAGAATGGAGAAGGACCCTAAGGAATCTAATCAGACCATTGCCAGACTAACAAAATGGAATAATCCTGGATTCAACTCGGAAGGTCTCATGGGGGACCTTAGCTTCTTCTTGCAACCCTATACTTCCTTTTATTGGAAACAAGTAAAGCATTTGTCCTCAGAAAATTTCTTATGAGGATGTCCCCCCCCTTCTGTTGTTAATGGGGGGGAAATGCGACAGAATGACCCTTTCTATTCCTAACAATTTGGGTGGTCACAGCAACCACTAGCCAGTCTTTTCCCCCTAGGTAGGCCACTCATTCATTTATTTTTCATATTTAAAATAAACCCTTGACAGGAACTGCTGCCAACCAAATCCCACTCAAGGCCAAACTATTCATCACGATAACCTGTCATTAGAAGACAATAGTCCCTAAGGACTAGAAAGATTATGATAAGTATGGTCTGATCCCTATGGGCCGGAAAGAGCAGCTTTTTGTACCTCCCTTGGTTTGCAAATTGGTTTGCTCTGTTTGGTAATTGCTTTTCTGGATGTAAACACTGGGTTCATTTTCAAGTACTGTACTGTATCTGAATATCCGTGTCACTGACAGACCTTAACTTCGAATGATAAACAATCAAGCACACACAATCTCAGCTGGATGGTGACAATTTTAACCCATTCATACCTCAAGAAATATATAATTTACACAAAAGGTATGCTAATCAATGTGTGTAAGACAGATAAATAACATTTAAATATGGCTATGGTGATAGTGATGAGAGGGGAAAAATACATTTAAATATGATGTATACATTTCTGCCCCATTTTGAATGCACACCATAGCATGGTGAATAGTTTTGAGTGTCCGTGAGCCTGAGAATAATGCTGTCAGGAAGTCAGACTGCATTAGGATCCTGGACTCATAGTATGGTCACCCAAGGTGGAATAGTTATAGCTGAGAAACCAGACGTAAGATACATTCACCCTCTTCAAGGAATCAGTGGAAGAGAATGGCTAGTTCTAATGATCATGGGATGACAGCTACTGGGCAGCATTGGAAGATGTCACTGGGAGAGGAGACAATGGAAGGGGCAATCAAGTTATCTTTTGTTAGCATTGTGCAGAAAGTGGCAATAGTAAATCATTGTTCAATTTTTCTTACATTGAGGGTAGGAGGCAATGGTAAACCATTGCTGAACTGTTCTTGCTTTAAAAACCCTATGGTGAGATAATTCAAAATGAAACAAAAGATTTTGGTGAAAAATGAGACTTCCAGGTTGGAAGGCACTCAATCAGGTACTAAAGGAAAGCAAAGAACAAATTACTAAAAACACAACTAGATGAAAGCCAAAATACATCTAGTGGCAGACGTGCACAGAAGTGAAAGTCTGGTGCTACATAGCATAAAAAATTAGAACACGACATATGACAAATATGAATCAAGACAAACTAGAAACCATGAAACAAGAAATGGAATGGATAAACATTGCACTGGTTGGTGTCAGTGAACTAAAGTGGAATGGAACAGAATATTGTCAGTAAGACAACTTTGAAGTGTTCCACTCTGGAAATGACTAACTGAAACGAAATGAAGTGGTTTTAATAGTGATGCAAGATACAATACAGAGAGTCAGCAGCTACAATGCAAAGTCTGACCAAATGACATCAATCAAACTCCATGGAAAAACCTATCAACATAACCAACATTGACATCTGTGCTCCAAATACAGATGCTGAGGAAAATGAAACTGAAGGCTTTTACATATCCAGGAGGGAACTGATCACATATTACTGTATTTACTCGACTATAAGTCATCCAGAATATAAATTGAGGTACCTAATTTGGACCTCTAAAACTAGGTAAATAGACTGACCCAAGTATAAGACAGGGGTGGAAAATGCAGCAGCTTCTAGTGAGTTTCAATAATTAAAATAGTGTATATGAAAATACAGTAAAATTAACTAATTTAGACATTTGTGTGGTTATGTTTTTGAGTGTTTACATTGACCCAAGTACAAGTCGAGTCCCATTTTTGGACCTCATTTTGTGGGCTAAAAAACCCGACTTATACTTGAGTATATACAGGAAAACAAGATTCATAACTGTAGGTGACTGCAACACTGTGGTGCTTAATGGCCTCTGTCTGGAGCCAGTGGAAGCGAAGTGCCCTGGCAATAATTCCATGGGCTCGTTTTGTGTTGCTGCTTCAAACAGTGTTTATTAAAGGTAAGAGTCACTCCTGATTGCCTCCTCCCCTGTCTCCTGAAGGCTGAGTTGCCTTCATTAGCTTCTTGAGCATAGCTTGCCCATTTGGGCTCCAGAATCCAGATCCTGAGATGCAGATAGGGTGGATGAATCCTGATCTGATCTGTGTTCTTTAAAGAGATGGCCAATAAAAAAAAAGGGTTCTCCCCCCCCTGTAAATTGGGCTTCACAGCTATGCTGCCCCTGGGGCCTCCCTCAGTATGTCTATCACAGCTTGTCCCTCCAGTGGCAAAACTGGGTCAGGAAGTGTGCTGCTGCAAACAGATGTGTTGCTGGAACCCCCACCTCCACTTCTGCAGCCAGGCAGAAGAGTGCCCAGCTCTCTTCCACCTCTTCACATGCATCCTTTTCCACTGATGTAGTCACACACACCCCTCTGCCTTGCCCCTCCCACCCTCTTCTCTATGCTCGCTTAGCCTCATTCAGTTGTTTCTTGTCAGGCAGCTCCTCCTCCTCCACCTATGGTGGAATATCTCTTCAGGCTCAGGAATGGGATGTACCCAGCCTCTCCAGGATTCCCTTGTACTTGTGGGACAGGACCCAATTGCTCACCATAGATGTGCGCAGCCACCTCCTCACAAGTGCAAATGTAGAAAACAAAGCAAAACCAATTGTTGTTGGAAAATTTGGTACAGTATAAGAAAAAGAATGAAACAAATACCCTGGACTGTTGGAAAGTAAAAAAAAAGGGGTCAGAGAGCAAACCAAATTTTAGCTATATCTGGAGGCAAAAATGATGAAATTGAGGCTGTTTTACTTCAGGCACATGATGAGAAGGCCAGATTTTCTGGAAAAGATAGTAATGCAGACAAGGGTGGAGGCATCAGGATAAGAAGAAGCACAAATACATAGTGTATTCCACTCTTAAAGGAAGCTATTGATTTGAGTTTGCAAGGGTTGAGCAGGTCTGTTGAGAACAGAACATTTTGAGATTGCTTATTAATAAGGTTGCCATATGTTGGGAGTGACTTGACAGCACTTAACAGTAACAACATAAATTTCTGAATGAGTGAATATTTCATCAAAAAGTAAGGTAAACTCAAATTAAATGAACTCCAATAATTCCCCCCTAGAAACTTCCTATCTACATTTGTTTAGGTTGTTACATTTCATCATTCAAATGTTAACATAATTATTTATTCATTCTATTTTGAAATGCTCCTTAGAAGCCCCCATGGTTGAGAAAGTAGACACACTGAGCCCTTCCTATCCACATTTTGAGGTGGATCTTGAAGAGAGAGAAAAAAAGAATTATTGGAATTGTTTGGAGGCCAAATGGGAAGCTTCACAAGGTTGACCAGTGAACCCTCAGTGGCCATTTGAATGCTGAAAATATCAATTCTGTCTATGTGATAACGAAATTAACTGCAGTTTACTCTGTACTATGACCAGATGGACTATCTAGTCCAGGGGTTCCCAATCTACGGCTCGTGGGCCACCCTGACTCATGGCACCATTTCATGTGGCCTGCATTGCCGCCACCGCCACTGGAAGTGGACACATTTACAACAGCCGCTAATGTGCCTGCAGCCATCATAAATGTGTTTATGATAGTGGTGGATGCATTTTACAGCAGCATTTACAGCAGAGGCAACCACCAGTTTGGCCCACTCAGCTGTCTGAAGGGGTGTGACATGGCCCATGGCTTGAAAAGATTGAGAACCCATGATCTACTCACCTCATGTTTTACCTAATCTATACCTATAAAAAGGCCCCTTAACTGTTTGGTTTGTTCAAAGGCTCCCGCACCTGGCCCAACCATCCCCGACCAAGCCCTCTGCACTTACCTTAACCCCGCCTCACCAACGCCGCGGGGGTCTGTAGGTCGCCAGTGGGGCAGCCGCCCCACGAACGCGACCAAAAAATGAAACTACGAGTCTCAGAGTCCTCTGCGCTGCACAATCAGGCTGAGGGATGCGAGTGCAGAGGAGGCCGGGAACGTGCTGCGTGCTGAATTTAAAAAAAACCACCAACACACCGACAACTTCCCTCCTGGAGACACTTCGTATCCCGAAGGGAAGCTAAGTGGGGTGGGGGAACGGAATGAGCCAGGCTGCGGGAAACCACCCCTCACTGCCGCCTGAAGCACCACTGGGGTTTCCAAAGTCTGGCCTCGCTGGCCAGGCTGCAGGAAGGAAAGCCCCCCCAACGCCACCTGAAGCGTCGCTGGGGTTCCTGCAGCCCAGCCTCGCTGGCCAGGCCATGGGAAGGAAAACCCCCCTTCAACGCTACCTGAAGCGCCACTGGGGTTCCTGCAGCCCGGCCTCGATGTCCAGGCCACTGGAAGCAAAGCCCCCCCAATGCCGCCTGAAGTGCCGCTGGGGTTCCCACAGCCCGGCCTTGCTGGCCAGGCCATGGGAAGGAAAAGCCCCCCGTATGCAAAAGGTAAGTTGGATGGGGGAGAGGGACTGAGGGGGGGGGAAGGGCCCAGGAACCATGCCACCCACCAGCCCCCCTTGCCCCCCCACAGTCCCTGTCCCTCACCCCACTTACCTGATGCTGGCTGGCCCTTCCATTGCCCGACCTCCCAGCAACACCTTCCCTTCTGCTCCTGTGAGTCCTTGGCTCCTAGCCAAGGCTGTGCAGGGGGAGAGAGGGAAAGCCCCTCCCCCCCCTCCCCGCTTCGGCAAGAGTGTGTGTGTATGTCGTCAAGGCTTGGGGGGGAGGGGGAGGCCCTCCTCTCCCCGCAGAGCTACGGCATGTGTGTGTGTGATTGTGTTGTGTGGGTATGTAATGAGTGTGTTGTCTGTGTGTGTTTGTGTTGTGGGTATAGTTGTGTTGTGTATGTGCGTGTATTGAGTGTGTGTTTGGTTGTGTTGTGTGCAGTGTGTGTATTGTGTGTGCGCATGGTTTTTTGTATGTGTGCATTGTGTGTGAATGCGGTGTGTGTGATTGTGCTCTGTGTGTGGATGTTGTGTGGTTGTGATGTGTGTGTGTGATTGTGCTTGTGTGGGGATGTGTGTGTGTGCATAGTTGTGTTGTGTGTGTGTTTGCGTTGTGTACCCCCCAAAATCACCCCCAAATGAAAAAACACAAATAAAAACTGCCCGGCTTGCCAGGCACAAAAATGCTAGTCACCTATATAAGTATCCAATGAGACTCCACCTGATTATATTAATTTAAATGTCCCCTCTGTGTATAGAAACCCCGGTTCTTCCCATTCTTCTTTCATGTCCTGATCAAACCCTGGGCTGCCAAAATGAAGCCACTTTCTTGGTTTTGTCGTTGGCTATACATAGGTCCTCATTGGTGCATGTTTCTGGCAGCAGTAATTTCGTTTCATGTGTTGATATATAAATAATCATGTGAACAAATGTGACATAGTATGGCAGTGGTAATAGAAATATAGTTAACAATTAGTGAAAATACTTGATCAATTATATCATTTTAATGGTCTGTACATTTTATTTTACATGAGATGAGACAAAAGCTTTTTCAAGTGCATAATACAATCTTGCTAAAATACAGGAAAATACAAAGTATATGGAAATGTTTGTACATAAAAAAAAATTGTATAGCAAATACCTTCAACATTTAAGGGCTAAATTTTAAATGGAGTATTCAACTAACATTAACATTTAGGTGACATACCTGAACTGACAACATGGCCCTTAAATCTTAATGAGCATTTACCTCTTCAGCTGCAATGGTTGAAGTCACACAATTGCGGGACACAGAAAAAGCCGTATTAACAATTTTCCACAATGATTGAAAAAAATTAATTGCAGTTATTCATCCACAGAACATACAGCAGAATCAAGTTTTCAAATAACTGTTCAGCCAAAAATCTTCAGCAAAAAGTTAATAAAGTTTGAAGCTATTACTTCTGGTAGTATTATTTTCTGTATAAAATTTAGACAATGTTTAGTAAAAGGTACAGGATAAAAAGACCAAATAGGCAGTTTTAAAAATCTGGATTGAAGGAGCACAAGCAACTAACTAGATTGGTACATCTACAGAACTGTACGATGCAATTTTTAGTCACTTTTGGTTACTGAAAATGAGTACAGACTGAATTTATTTATCCATATGTCTAAAAAGTGTAATATGTTTGGTTAAAACAGTCTTTTTCATATGGTTACTCACAGAGGGATGTAGTAAGTTCAATTAACTTAGGAAATATGATTTATCAATGAATAAGCATCAGAAATCATCATATAGGAACAAAAACAATCTATTTGCTGAGGTTTTGAAATGAACAGGAAGGAACAACTTGTCAGATTTCAAGTGCATTCAACAACGTCAGGCCTGTCTGAGGCTGAACTCATACGCACACTTATTTGGGAGTAAGTCCAACTGAAGTCAGTAGGACATCTGCTTTAACAAGCATAAATTTGAAAGTTCCACTGATGGGACTTAAATTCACTTTGCTGTGCATGAGATGGCAACCATAGTGTGTTCTACAGCAAACATTATTGCTATGTCACAGCAGTGAGAAAATGAACTGCAACCGGGCAGTCTAGTTCCTTTGCTAAAAGTAGTTAATGTGCTTTAGAGTCAAAGAATATATGAATACTGGCAGTATTGCCTTCTAGAAACCTTGAACATCAATTTCTAGTCAAACCATCCTCCACAAGCATCAATGTTGGAAGACAAAAATAATAGAACTATTAGAAGAGAATATTTGTTTGGATCCAAGCTTAGGAACTGTCATGTTAATTCTTACAAGCATCTCCCTGCAATGGCCTTGCGGAAGCTCTATACCTGCCAGTCTCAGAGAAGATCACAAAATCTATACCACTTTCCCATATGTACAACATGACTTGCCACTAGAACCCAGTCTGTGTGAAATCTGTGGTGGTGGTGGTGGGGATCTTATAGTAAAAATCCACACACAGTAATACCTCATACAAAGTCTGCTTCATACAACATCGAATTCATACAACATTGCCTAATTCCTTGAAAAAAGTTGCCTCATACAAAGTCGCTGAGACTTTGTATGAGGCATTGGGGTTTTTTCCAGGTTGCATTGTGCCTGGGCAGTAGAAAAGGCAGGATACATGCTCTTGTGGGTTTTGCACGAGACGAAGAGTGTTTAGGAGGGGTTTTGAGCGCGATTTTGGATTTTTTTAAATTTTTCATCAGAATTTTTAGAAGCATTCCTGTGATTTTTGCAGAATTCTTCAGGTTCTTGGACAATCAGGATTGTTTGACATGTTTTTGTAATGGATTTAGCCTGTAGACAATGATTTCTTAAAGTTCTGTCAGTTTCCTGTCTGTTTCCTTGACTTTGCCCTGAAGTCTGTGCTGTTACAGTACAATGTATCTCTATGGAAAGGACGTTGTACGAGGCACCGTGGCAAGGATTTGGATGTTGTATGAGGCATCGCGGCTAGAATTTTGCATGCCTCATACAAAGTCCAAATCCGTATCAAGTTCAAATTTGTGGAACCAAGTTTGGACGTCGTATGAGGTATCACTGTAATGGAATCTGATCTTATGAATGCAGTAATTAATAAACTGGGGTCCCCTACTTTTTTAATGGTTACAATCCTACACACGCTTAAGTAAGCATCAGGATTAATGATGTATTGCAATACTTATCAGGCAGTTGATTTTTTAAATGAAAACCAGCTGCAACTACTCTGTAGAATTAATTGTAACTTATTGCTTATAATGCATTATATCTAATTAATTCTTTTTTTGCAATAACTGAGGTAAGAGTCAGTCACATTATGATTATAATTTAATGAAGGATATCTGTTCATTTTATGGAATTATTGTAATTTAGTTTTAGTTATTTTTATAGTTAGAATAGGCATATGGCCTCATTACTTGGCTGTGCTTTGCACAATAGCAATAGTCTGCAGCATTCTGATGGTTTTTAAGAACTAATTAAAGGTTAACTTTAGTTCCTTTTAAAATACAACTGTAATAATTAATTATTTTTAAACTTTAGAACTGTAATTTTAACTAATTACTGCTTAAATGTAACATTCCGAGCAGGATCAATTTAACTACACTACTTTGAGAGGAAAGAAACCAGGGAATTTCCTCCCTCAAGCAGCCCAGGCTATTCAGAACATCTGAACAAAACTGAATGGTATTTGTTCTTTACATATTTACTAAATTGTTTTAATTTATATTCAAAATATTTCAATTACTAAAAGATGGAGGAAATAACAATTATAATAAACTCTACATCTTGTTTTTCTTAAAAATATAATTTCTCTAATTTCTAATCCTCTGTGATTCTGCAATATATTTTTTCCATTGATTCCTTATAGAAATTTTCATATGGTACAAACATCATAACTACAGCATTTAGCTAAGCTTGCACAACATTTGACATTATAAAGGAAATAATGACTTAGAAAGTATGAGTAAGATTAACATCTTGCCAAAAGCAATGACATAAATCTCATTGGTTTTTGGGGCGGAGGGGATGGTGGTTAGATAATTCTATAAAATACTGCGCATTACTCTTGATATCCTCAAGCAAACTAATCAAATCCTGTGACTAGAGAACCTAGCTTGGGATGAATGTATACCTCTGGAATGTTTAGTTCTCATTTACAAAAGTGAATTTAGTAAGATTTGCATCCCAAGTCAGAAATTATGAACTCTGAACAGATGGTTAGGAAGCTCACCTTGTTAGCTGGAAGGCCGGCACGTCAGCAGTTCAAGACAGGAGTACTGCATGACAGAATGAGCACCCTTCTCTGTCCCAGTTCATGCCAACCTAGCAGTTCAAAGCAAGAAATTGCAAGTAAAGAAATAGGGACCACTTCGGTGGGGAAAGATATTTGGGGACATGAAAGGAGGCTCATTCAGGCATCCCCTCAGTGGAGTTTCCCCATAAAAAATCCTTTCAACCCAGAAAGCACCTTTGTGTACTTCTGTCACGATTTTAAAATAATAATCATGTCTCACAATTGGCTAAGCTGGTTAGGGCTAATGGGAGTTCATAGTTCAGTAACATCTGGAGGGCCACAGATTCTCCTGCCATGGTCAGAATAAAGAATAAATGGCTAATTAACTATGTTGAGATTTCAAGGATGAAAGCAGAAACTTTCTACATGACCTGAGGTCCTCAGTATATAGGACTACCAATTATTTGGAGTATGGTGATCTAATTTCATAGCAATTCTATGGTAGCACATGTTCACAACATCACCTTAGAAGACTATGTCCACAAACACTTTGGTTGATTTGATAGAATCTAGGTGCAGCTAGAGAAAAGCGAGAATCACAGAAAAGTAAAGCAAAAAAATAAAATAAAAATTAATCCATGCAACACCAACCAAATGTGATGAAAATGGTGCCACCTCCTGGCATTATATATAGTTACATTTGAGCACAGATGCTACTCAAATTGATGAGAAACTTTCCTGCCAAATACAATTGGATGTTAATCGTCTGAGTTTTAAAATTCACTCCATCACAAATCTTGGGGACATGAATGGAGCCTCCTTTGGGCATCCCATGAATGGAGTTCCTCTAGCAAAAATCCTTTCAAACCAGAAAACACCTTTGTGTGTTTCTGACACGATTTAAAAAATCCCAGTTATTTCATCTAATGGAATTTAAGAACTTGATTTGAGCATAATCTCAATTTTGGACTCTGTCAATACTGTGTGAGAAACCTGAAAAATATTTAGCCATCCTTTTCCCCTCACTACCAGCAGAAACAGCAGCTGCAACCATTCTGCCATTTTTGGCCCCAAAGCAGTCGGTCCTGAGTTCATGCAACTAATAAATATCCACTGTTGGAGAGAAGTTTTGTCTGAACCACTGGACTGTATGAAATTTACTTATTTACATTATTCACATGTCATTATCCACATTATATACACTTGAGTTCTGATACTATTAATCATAGCTCTATTTACTCTACAGAATCCAACCAGTCTAAAATTTACTTCCCTGTCTCAGATAAGCCTGGGAACTGTAGTTCTGTGACAAAGGCTGACTAGGTATAACAGAAAATAGTCATACTTTCACTAAACTACAATTGCTAGGTTTCTTTGGAAGTAACCATGACTTTTTAATGGGTATAATAATGTACATTTGTTTAATTAATGTGTACCATGCCTCTAGTTTTCAACTTTCCAAGTGTTGATCTGCTCATGCAAAATTTGATTTAACTGAACCATCATCTGTTTCTCAGAAGAAGAAGAAGCTTTCTCAGAAAACCTATCCCGCTATTTTATTCAGAGATTTATAACCCGAACAGCCCTCTTCCAACAAGCCTTAGGCAACTCTGACACTGAAGACCAAGAAAATGAATTCACAAGGATTCAATCATTTCAAAATATCTTCTGAAGACTGATCATTCATGACTTTAACATTAAGTCAGCACCCCAGTTCCCAGCCATTCCTGTTCCTCCGCCCCATCTGTTTGTTGTTAAAATCTTTCCTGGTTTGGAAATCCTAAAAGCTTGTGCACTTTCTGTGACCCTTGAGTTGGCCCACTAAAGATACTGACCTAATACAAAATTTGCAGTTGTGCCTGAAGCAGTTTCCTGCACTTAATTGCATCTCTCAGTTCTAGTTGCTCTTGGATGAAATAACTATGAAACCCTTTCACAATGGAGAAATATTTCTGATGCTTTCTTTCTCCATGGCAAGCCAAAGGGAAAAAAAACACCTTATGCAATAAAATATGTTTGATGAAGGAGGCCCTTATACCAGCAGTGCACAAACAACCTTAGAGCAGTAATAAATATTATGAGTGAGTGACTATTCCTCGAGAGGCAGGAAGGAAATTTGTACAAAATTGGGAATCTTACATGGATCTATCCTTTGTCACTTACTACTGGCTCCTAAAAAAGGAACATGCTTACTTAACTAGCAGCTGTTTGCCACGAACCATATAGGGATGTATCATCACCTTTCCTTTCCTTTAGCATAGTTGACCTTGGGACAAAGAGCTGTGCAGGTTAATTGCTCGTGATATTTTAATTGTCCTTCATTTGCTGCTCTACTCCTTTCCAAATGGTTGTCTTCTAAATTGTGAAGGATGTTCATTATTCTTATAGTCTCATTTTGTGCCCTTGAAAGCATCCTGTTCCCCCTTTTAAAAAGGAAATTGCTGTTGAAATGCAAGCCCTTCTATGCACAAAGCCCTCCTTATGGCTGCCCTTATGTACTGTTTTCCCATCTGAGCTGGGCTAATAATGGAATGTAGGTTCAGCATGCCAACAGAAAGCAGCTGTGAAGTCAGTCTGAGTAAGGTTGTCAAGCAAAGTCCAGAAGATGCTTGCACTGCCTTTGATAGAAGTCACAGCGAGTTTGCTTCCCTTTGCATTTCTCACTATGGAGAGACTGGGCATTTGTCAAGATTCTTATCAGTAACCCAATCAAGGATATGATGCACTTTAAGGGTTTTAAACTTTCATTAAAACATCATCATTTCTGTGTTTTGAAGGTCAACTTAATGGAAGCTTCCTTGAAGTTGATTTAAGTTTGTAAGAGGATGACACTCAACAGATATAGAATATGGTCTTGAATGCTTAAAGGTTCCACAGTTCAGGCAGGGGTTGAATGTGTCTTCTCTCAATATTTTAGCCAGCCAACCTTGTTTGGAAGGCCTTGCATTTATGATAAAGTTTGAGTATTTTATCAGCCTCAATAACTGTGACTCTACACATATGTCCTGGAGAATAAACTCTGCTTACCAAACTCAGGATTAATTCTGAAATCTAGCTGCTGTATTACAGTTGAGCATCAGAAGAATGAGTGCATGGCAAACAAATTTGATGTTTCCGAGAGTCAAGCTCAATCAAGAATGTCCAGTGAATACTTTGAGGTGTCTCAAGAAGGAAGAAAGCCAGGGTAGGAGCCTGAGATGTAGCAGATGTAGATAGCTGGCTATCTGCTGTGACAAACAATCATTATACTTAATGATACCTATTTGTATCTAAATCAATTTTAGGGAACCTAAGGACAAATATTAGAAATAGCAAACTCAAACAAAGTCCTTCTCTACATTCTTCATCAACCTATGCAACCTTGGCCCACACACACTCATCACAGAAGGATGTTTTTAAAGACAGACAAAAAACAGAAATTAGGTAGTCATGTAAGTGAGCCATGAATACAGAAAAGAGGGCAGACTTCAGATTACACAACACAAGACAAGCTGTGATTGGTATAACCAAACATTAATTTACTGCCTGTTGTTCAAAGTGCCAGAACAAGGAGGTTTCTTTGACAGGTCATACTAGAATAGTGCATTATGAATAAAGGGGACGAACGAATGACGAAGATGTTAATGAATCAGGAAAAAAATTGCAACAACAAAATATGAAGTGGTCAAATGAGGACAGGCAGAAAACTCACATTAATAAGCAAGAAGCAAATATTCTTTCTGGATGCTATACCACAGTATGAAGGCCATCAGCTTCTGTTATCACTGTTTTCAATTTTCTGAATAGCAGTCCATTGGCAACCCAAAATACCACCATCCATGTACAAGACAGAAATAGATTTGGAAAAACTTCAAGTTTTACAGAAATAAAAGCAAGGGATGTGCATTTTTTGAACTACAAAGCTAACAATAATTCTTTCTGGGATAAGGTCTGGGTTCTGCAAGTGAGATTCCCAGAAAGGAAAATTACACGATTTGCTGCCCCACAAAAATAAAAACTGAATATTTCTAGTAAAAATATTTTATTTTTTAAAAGGCAACAGGGAATTCGCCTCCCCACTCCACTTTAACAGTTCAATGAAGACTGTCTATGTTCAGTAAAAACAAAATATTGGGGGCCTGTTAGAAGGGGAATCCAGGATGGGGAATACCTTTGGGATATTCAATAGGGAGGATTCCATGCTGCAAAATTTTGTTGTGGATCCTAACTGTTAATTCATGTCCTCACTCATCTATTTCTTTATATGGATCTGCATCTTAATAAAGTGTTTTAGTTAGTCTTATCTATTAAACATCACACAACTGTAATAAATCCCCAGACAAGTATGTGAGTTCCCTCTTCAGCATAATCTTCTACAACACATCTTTTCTCTGAACACTCCAGAAAGCTTAAAAACCTTTAATGCAAAATAGGTATGAGAATGTAATCAATTTTTGGTAAGTCGCAGGCATATAAGGAATATGTGTTATGTAAAATGATAGATTAAGTAGCCAGCAACTGGATTAAATGAAATCTGGCAATTAGTGTCTGACTACGTAAAGGTTTCCCTTGCTCGAAAGCCAGCCGTATCCGACTCTAGGGTTCAGTGCTCATCTCTGTTTCAAAGCCGAAGAGCCAGCGCTGTCTGTGTATCTGCAGACATTTCCGTGGTCATGTGGCAGGCATGACTAGACACCGGAGTGCACAGAACACTGTTACCTTCCCACCGAAGTGGTCCCTATTTATCTACTTGCAATTTTAATCTTATGAAAATTCAAGTTAAACATGAACTGTTATTAAAAAATCCCTGAAGCAAAGTATGCAAAGAGTACTTATAAGCCATTCCATGACTGAAAAGGCATACCACAAATGTCATATTTTGTATAATTAAGAAAGCAATAACAGGAATGTAACTATATCGGAAGAGCAAGACCAGCTAATAAAAAAATACTCATTGAGACAACACAGAAGCTGAACTAGGATGATTAAAAAGGCAACAGGATCTAAATTTCAAGTGCAAAGAAAGAATATCACAGCTTTGGCATGCTGACTTTTTATATGTATGTGCATGTACCCACATATGCGTGCGTTGTTTATTTATACAGCTCTCTAATTCTACGTTTTACAGCCAGATAAGTTTAAAAGCAGCTATGTCATCAGACCAAAATTAAAATCATAAAGTAGCACATCAAGTTGGCTCTGCTCTCTTAGCATGTTTGGGTGTGTGCAAGCGTGTTTAATGTTTTGGTATGACAAAATCTCACTTGACATGTACCTGCCTTCGCTGAACCGCCAGTAAAAGGAAAATAATAGCTAAATATGTACCTGTAACAATAAAACTGTTATTATTTAATTTAAAAAAAAAAGAACTAGCTGGTGCTGTTAAGTATTTACAGACAACACATTGGAATGGAGCCCTAAAATAGACTGGGATTGAGAGGAGATAGTGTCATTTTTAGGCAATTTGCACAAACACTTTAACTTAGACATATTGATATCTGAAGGGAAATGATCTAGGGCAGGGATGGCAAACCTTGGCACACCAGCTGTTCTTGAACTTCAATTCCCAGAAGCCCTGGTCAGCAGGAGAGCTGACTTGGGCTTCTGGTAATTGAAGTGCAAGAACACCTGGAGTGTCAAGATTCACCATCACGGATCTAGGGAGTCAGGCCTGCATTATCCAAAGATTAGGCTGCAAAATAATCCCGAGTGCAAGAGTCACAAAAGATCTTAATATCAAACTGATTTCAACTGAGTAACTGATAAAAACTCAGAGGAATAATAAGGTGAGATGATGAACATAATATAGCTTTGGTTTCAAGACAGGAAAAGAAATTATACAGAAATCTTTTTAATGGATTTATCTGTTAAAGTCTCAATTTCCACATGCATACCAACAGGATAAATTGTTCTTTTTGCAGACTTGATGGTCGTCTTCTTGGGGGCAAGACAAAATCTGTTTCCTATTTGAAAACCTCACATGAAACAGGAAGTAAAAAAAAGACATATTTCATTGGCAGCGAAGAAAACTTAAAGCAGGGGTGCCCAAACTATGGCCTGGGGCCCGGATCCGATGCCAATTCATCTGGCCCGCGAAGCCCTCGTTGCTCCTGGAAGCTGAAGTAAAACATGCCCATACTTCCGCTTCCAGGAGTGATGAGGGCTTTGCAGGCTGGATGAACTGGCATTGAGGGCCAGATACAGCCCCCAGGCCATAGTGACCAGCTCCCTGAACCACATGACCAGCCTGCAGCCCAAAAAGTTTGGGCACTCCTGACTTAAAGGGACAGTAGATAAGCATAACCAAATGAGATAAACTAGCTGTTCTAATTAGCTGAAATACCTTGCCCAATGGCATCCTTCAGAACTAACAGTGCAGTTATCAAGGAACAAAGTGAACTAAAAATGTCTCTTCTAACCTCCGTACTACAATTTTGGGAGCACAAGAATCTCAGATTATCTGCAGCATTTGTCCTCATTCAAAAACTGAACCCAAAATGCATTTAGAACTGTAAATATTCATGACTGATTAAGGTGGTGGTGACAAACCTGATCACAGTACCAAAAGCAGCTTTTCAGAAAACAATTCTTTTAAAAAAGACAAAATATAAATAAATAACGGGCTCTCTTTTCCTTGCATATGGACAACTGATCAAACAAAATACTTGGCAACAAACAACGGAGAAAATACTAAAAACTGCATCAAGAATGTTGTGCTTCTCCTCCAGTCGGTCTGAACTTGTAGGATCTCAAGATAAGCTGCTTAGGTCTTAGGGAATGCTCACAATTCAGAAAAATAGCTGCACTTAGAAAATATCTAGCTTTATAATGTATCTTTGGCTGGATTTATGTTGATGTTCTTCACTAATTTGTAGTGATTTTTGGCCCTCATTCTATGCTGGTTGACACCTGACGCCTAATCCTAGGAAAGGGTTTAACACGACTGGACTCTGCTGTATAATAAATCACTCTTTAAATGTCTGTTCTCTTCTTGGGGGGCCATAAGCCCCTCAGCTTGAGAGTGCATTAAGTCTCCCCAAAAGAACATTTTTCTGCTTTAATCTTCTACTGTGGCATCAACCCACTCACATGAGCAATTCAATTTATCCTATTAGATCAGGGGTTCTCAACGTTTTTCAGGTGAGGTGGACCATGACCCCTCAGACAGCTGAGCGGGCCGGACTGGTGCCGTAAAACATGTCCACAGCCATTCTAAACGCATTTATGATGGCCACGGACTCATTTACAGTTGTAGTAAATGCGTTTATGATGGGGTGGACTCATTTATGGCTGTTGTAAACACGATTCTGGTGGCTGCTGTGGCTGCAGCAAGGCCAGGGGCCGGATAATTTGGTGCCATAGGCCAGATCTGGCCCATGAGCCATAGGTTGCGAACGTCTGTATTAGACAGATTAGGTAGCTTATTTTGGTGGTAAGACATATTGGCTACCAAGTCCTGCCTTCTGTAACCTCTAAATTGTATGTTTTTTGGCCACAGTCTTCCCAGTGATGCAGTCAAAGGTTCTAACTGTTGGAAGTAGCGTGGTTTCAGAAGGTCTTCAAGAGAGAGCCTTCCTTCTCGTTGAGAGGGAGATGACTCCACTTCTCATTTCACTTCCTCAGTAATCCCCATGGATATGAGTGAGACCATAAGAGAAAGTAGCTTGAGAACTGAAGTCAGGAAGTACCTGAGAGGTAATACAACAGGGCCAACCCAAGCAGGTATCTCTTGTGCATAGTCTCTTCTAAGCCAGTACCTCATTTTCTTTCTTTACTGACACCCTCCACCCCATCAACAGCATTTACACTTATGGGAGCAAGGGCTAGTTAAGAAATAATATTTTACAGGTTCTGTTGTCACCCTCACAACACCCCTGTGAGGTAGGTAAGCATTACCAGTTTCTCAGAGTGTAAAGGAGGGGGGAAAACCTTTTCCACATTCCCATTTGACTCAAGGGTCCCTCTTCCCACTTCCAGAGTCACATTCAAATTTACCGTTCTGCATGTTTGTCAGAGGCTGACGGTTTCTTAACATTATTGTACAAAAGCAGAATGTGTCATGCAAGGGGAGTAGCACAAAATAGTTAATCACAGAATAGCAAAACTCTGTTTCTACCAGAATTAAAAACAGGCCCAGCAAATTTATCATGAGAGCTGCCCGTGGCTGGCTGCTGGGAAGCCCGTTTTTGAAAAGGAAGTAAAAAGAGTTGGCTTCTCAACCCCTGGAATGTTTGATGTTTAAGGCATACCACAATAGGAAATGGAATAATGATCAAACATGACAGAAATAGTCCCTACAGGCAATAATAAATATATAAGGAAGTTGACAGCAGAAAGTCTCTCCTGTCCCTCCTCTCTTGAGGCTTTTAAAGAACTCCCTTGAACTTGGCAGAGCCAAACCAGCCCACCTCTGACAGACAGTCCCATTCACAGCAGGCTATATCTCCATGTCCACAGGTCTGATATCTCCAGTTTTGTGATCCTTTACCCACAGTTCCCTGTCTTTGGCAGGATCCACTTTCTGAAGCAACTGATCCACAGGTTCCACTGTCTAAAAACAAGAACAACATGAAAAACAGCAGCAGTGTTATTTTTTTCAAATCAGAAATGAAATCCTCCAAGCAAAACTGGACCATCTCCCATGCCCATTCCCTATCTCGTATGCACATTTGTCCAGCTGGAAAACTATATGGAAATAACAATGTTTGTAGCACATGTTTAAAGTACATTTAAAAAACATTAAAGTCCAAGCCAACTCACACTTTGGTTGAACATATCCGTCTCATGCCGTAACTGTGTATACTGGCAAAGGTGCTGCCGAATCATCTCTACTCTCTCCACCTCTAACCTCTCAAGTTCCTGAAAGGGAATGGCAAAAACATTTTCATTGAGGGGATGCTAAGGAATTAGATTTTAAATCAGATTAAAAGTATTGTTTTAGTGATCCCTCACACTTCAATATTTTTCATTTCATTAAGAGCCTTTTTAGTAAAGGTAAAGGTAACCTTTGCTCAAAAGTCAGTCATGTCCAACACTAGGGTACGGTGCTCATCTCTCTTACCAGCAAAGAGCCAGCACTGTCTGCATCTGAAGACATTTCCGTGGACATGTGGCAGGCATGACTACATACAGGAGGGCAGAGAATGCTGTTTACTTTTCCACTGAAGTGGTACCTATTTATCTACTTGAAACTTCTTGCTTTCGAACTGCTAGGTTGGCAGGAGCTGAGACAGAGATGGAAGCTCACTCTGTTGTGCAGCATTAGGATTTCAAACTGCTGACCTGCCGACCTTCTGGTCATCAAGTTTAGTATCTTAACCACTAAGCCACTGCAGTTCATAAATTGATCATCTAATCCAGGCATCATCTAATAAAGGTAAGGATTTTCTTGTTGTTGCTTCCACTATTAGTCAATCTACAGCTCCTCCACTTGGCCATTATGTGATTATACACAAGAAAGTAAAGAATAGTAAACCAACCTTGTGCCCACCTGGTATAGATTAACATAATTAAGATACAGTGGAATTCTCGATAAAGACAAAACTTGGTTCCACAAGTCGTGTTGTTATCCGGATTTTGACGCTATGCGGTCCCTATGGGAGATGCTCCGCATAACGACGAAAAAAAGCCAAAAAACATAGTTATCTGGAGCATCGATACCAAATGCCCCGCATAACAACATTTCTGCTATTTTTCATCATTATGCAGAGCATCACGTGGTGCATAACGAACACGTTGTTATGTGGATTTGTCCTTATCCGGTGCTGTTGTTATCCAGAGTTCCACTGTATAGTCAAAACCCTGTTTGTTTTTCTGCCTATACAATGGCTCTTTGTGCACAGGGTTAATTTTTAAAATACCAGTTGTGTATATAGGTGTAATTCCCATTGTTAATAGCAGGGCAACTGCAAGCTAGGAATTGCTGGAGCAATCACAGAACACTCCATTGAGAGAGATTCAGGAAGAAGGTTTTCAGTTCCAGTTCATAACAGACAGTCTGTATTTTATGGGGCAACGTGGAGGCAGCCAGAAAGAGATTGCATTAAAAACTAATTATCTGTCTTTTAATATGGCAAAAGAGTTTACAATAACAATGAATAGATGCTCAAAACATAGACAACTGGAGCAACATAGACAAGTATACAAAAAACTGGAGCAACATAGACAAGTACAGTAATACCCCGGTTAACGCGTGCACTGCACAACGTTAAAACCGGATAATGTTGGGGAATTTGAGGAAAACTTTTGCACTGTACAACGTTAAGATAACGTGCGATGCAAAAGTTTTACTCAAATTCCCTAACATCGATCTCTGCCCCAAAGCCCGCAGGGCTGGAGCCCTGTGGGCTTTGGGGTGGAAATCTCTGGAGGCCCCATTGCTGGGGGGGGCAAGGGGGCTTCTGTAGACCCAAACATCGGATCTCCAGTTTCCTTCAGGGGAGACAGGTGTGTGCATCCTCACCCCAAGGAAACCGGTGCTTAGACTGCTGATTTCCTTGGGGGGAGACCACGCGTGCATGCGCCCTCACCCCAAGGAAACCAGCACTCAGACGCTCAGACCTTCAGTTCCCTTGGGGGGAGACTGGGCACACACACCCTCACCACAACGAAACTGGCACTCTGATGCTCAGTCCGCCGGAGAGCCAAGCCCCAGTCAGAGACCAGTCCTGTCGACTTTGGGGCTTGGCTCGATTTGCCTGCCTCTTTGGAAAGGGCAGCAGGGATTCCATGCATGGAATCGCCACTGCTCTTTCCAAAGAGTCAAGCGGATCTACCCCCATTCCCTATCCTCTTCGGAAAGGGAACCAAGCTTTTTTTTTTTTACGTTGTGCAATCAATGTATCACACAATGTTAAAAACCGGATAACACTTGTGGAACCAAGTATTTTATTTTATTATTTTATTTATTTACAACACTTATATCCCACTTTCCTCACTCAAGGGAGACCCAAAGCGGCTTACCAACATGTAAAACGACAATTAAAACATTGGATAAAACAACGGCTAAAAACCCCTCTCTAAAACCAAATTTGATAGGTTTGATCCATGTGATTTAAAAAGATTCTACTTCACTAAATTATGGATCTTTAAAAAACATTACTACTGGGGAAAATGACATATTTTAAGAAGATACATTTCCCCAAAGAAATCAATGGCATTTATGCTACTTATGTCAATCCACACAGAAATATTTTTAAAAGAAGACTGCAGTATTGAAGGTGGAAGTACATACAGCAAAGGGCAGCTCTTCAAAATATAATTATGCCAAGTACGTCCTTCTCCAAAGGCAAATGATGTGGGAGAAAATAAATTTACAGTACAATCACATCAGGCTAAACAGTAGGTAATTTACAACAGTAAAGTCTTCCTCCCCATCATGCAGAGAAGTGGCTTCATAGTGAACTAAGGGAGCCACGGTGGCTCAGTGGTTAAGAAGCTCACTTTGTTAGCTGGAAGGCTGGCAAGTCGGCAGTTCGAGACCCAGGTACTGCATGACGGATTGAGTGCCCATCTCTGTCCCAGCTCTTGGGGACATGAAAGGAGTCTCATTTAGGCATTCCCTGAGCAGAGTTTCTTCCGCAAAAATCCTTTCAACCCAGAATAATTTCTGACACGAAATTATTATTATTATTATTGAACTACAATTTCTAATGGCAGCGCAATGCTCTTACATTGATTGGTTTGGTTATTAGGAAAGCAGAAAGAGGTTGAAGAATGACATACTTTGGATGAAATAAGCAAAACTGGACAACAGTGACTAAGAGTGTGAGGAAGGAAGGCTACATAATGTAGGTAAAGGTAAATGTCTCCCTTGCTCAAAATCCAGCTGTGTCTGACTCTAGGGCTCGGTGCTCTGCAGACATTTCTGTGGTTATATGGCAGGCATCACTAGATGCTTGGAATGCTGTTGCCTTTCCTGCCAAAGTGGTACCTTACTTATCTACTTGCAATTTCTGGCTTTCTTGAACTGTTGACCTGCCGACCTTCCAGTCATCAAGTTCAGCATCTTAACCACTAAGCTACCACAGGCCATACATAATGTAGATGTTGACAAATCACAAAATCACAGGCTGTGACTCCCAAACACACTATATTATGGTGCCCTCCCCCCACCCCTCTCTTCCGGCAAGGGCCAGGAACAGTAACAATAAGCAGAAAGTAAGGAAATTTACAGCACTATCTCTTGTTTCATGACTATATGACTAATTTTTGGCAACTTGACAAAAGCATGAAGAGTGTAACAAGAAAACTCCAAACAGAGTTCTGAATATACACAAGGGAAGATATTGTGACGAACCAGAGAGGTGGTCACCATTTCTTCGAACCATTTTGATTGAGCTTGATTATACAGATCCACACAGCGCATGAGATCATCTCCTGAAACCAGTGAAAAAACAAGACAGAAACAAAGTTAGTAACTCTTGACAACCCCTCGCCACTCAAACGGGCATGTAGAAATGAACGTGCTATTGTTTTCAAATCTCTACATGCAAGGTATTTAGGACCACAAGAGCTATAGTGATCCCGAATTCATATAGGATTTACAAAGAAGCATGTGTTGGCCTCTGTACTTATCAGAGCGAAGCATATTGTTCAAGAAAACAAATGCTTCAAGCTTATCCAACTGAACCACCTTCCCCACTGGCAAATTTATAGGGTTTTAAAGTCAAAAACTAAGAAACAGGCTTCCAATTTCATGGCTGCCAACCTCCTCTGAGTGTTCTCTTATGAATGTCCTCTTCTCCTTTCATGTTTCCCAGCCAAGGAAGCTTAGGAGACATGAAAATATCAAAAATCTGATTGGGTAACGAAGAGAAAAATATGGTTCCCTAGTTTGGGATATTCTATTTTAAATTGACTTGAGAAAAAGAACCACACATAAGAAATGAAACATACATCTGTGTGTGTGTGTGTGTGTGGTTTGCTGGGTCAATCCCCCCCTGCCCCCGCTCAATAACATGTATCAATGACATTAGCTGGGGGGGTGGGGGTGGGGATGACTACTTTTGCAGTTTCTTTCTGCATCCTTTTACATTTCCTGACCTAAAATCCATCATCATGAAAGTCCTTCCTCTTTTCCTTTTCTGCAGCTCTATGTGCAACTCAAAACCAATTCGGTAGGTGTTGGCGTTTGTGAGAGCTGTAGTGGGGAAGGTGGATCACCCCCTTCCTGCTGGATTCCACTAGCAAAAGTCTAGCATTAGAAACTGTACTCGCTATTCATCTTCTTAATGATGTAGTGACATGAGCCACAAAATACTGTGCCAAAGTAAAAGTGCTGTAGCAAAAAAAAATTGTTGAAACCACATTTCTGGAATGATGGTGTCTTAAATATCTTTCCTGCCACCTAGTGTACAATTCAGGCAGTCTGTATTTTGTAAGAAGGCAATCAGCAAAATTGTAAAGTGAACGATATAAAGATAGGCTTCTGCTCTGCTTCCTTTTTTTGTCATACATTTTATTTAAGATGAATATAAATAAGGAAAAACAAAATGGCACAAAAATCTTCAACTGTCTGATCAGCTTAGAGGAAATGTTGCCAATCTCATGTGTTAAATTCACACTTGCATTCACAGTGTTACAAAGACCTGTATCACAGGCCATTCTTCCTACTTTTCCTGCATCCTGAATAGAAGACTATGAAAATATAATTTGGGTCCTTCACAGGGAAAAAGAATAACTACGGTAATTTGACTACAATACTTGAATGTTTGAAATACATTCCTATTTAAGAGAATGTATAAAATTAAGCAGGATGTAAATCTTCATCAACATAAAAAAATTCTTCATTTTCCTACAAAAAAACCTTTAATTTCCAAGCATACATTTGCTCTTTAGCTAAAACAAGAGGGCCTTCATCAAAGGTTTTCTTTATGCCATCATTCTGTTTTATTTCACGAGTCACTCACCAGCTTGAGTTGACTTCCGCCTGGCCTTCTTAATTTCTTCTTCTGTCTTGTTGGTGAGTTTTATCTCCAACTGCTGCGTTTTCATCTCTAAATCTTTCTGCCGCTCTGTTAATGCTTTTCGGGCCTTCAAACAAAACAATAACCATAAATCTCCTCAGAAGCTGCCTCTATTTTACAAAAAGATTATTTTCTTACAGAATAAATCATTCCTATATGGAATATATGCCCTTGTTGAGGGACCTGCAGCGGAAAGATGAGCAATGAAAGATAGCTCTTCCTCACCTGTATGATAGCTTTAGACCACAGAGAATATTAGAGATGCTCTCCATATCAGTCCTTGTGGTAAATATAAGATCAGTGGCAATAACGGAGCACATTACTTTCAATATCTGAAAGGACACTGCTCAAGTAGGTAATATTTACTATACTACACACTCCCGAAAGGTCAGACATTTCATTTGAGCTGCGAGAAATTTGTACGCTGCACTCCCTAACCTGGAGTCCTTGATACGTGTCAACCTACAACTCTTGTCTTTTCTACCTGCGTGTAGAACCACCACGGTGACTAGTGGTCATGTCACCAGCTATGGTAGACCAGCACATCTTGAGGATACCACAGCGAGAGAGAAGCATTACAAGTGCTAAATTGCTTCAGACCAAAAAGAAATCTGGATGGACTAGGATGGAGGAAAGGCACATGAGCAACCTTATTGTGTTTTTCTGAAGGCGCATATTACACTATCCTTATCCTTCAACCTGCTGTAGTGAAACTGTTCATCACTTGAATTCAACCTTCAAAATACTTACCTTTTCCACTGCTGCATACCGACTAACCAGCTGTTTCCGCAAATCAGCAATGTGATGGTCATACTTCTTCATGTCTTTTTTGAAGTTTTCACGGAAATTGAGCAGGGGCTTCTCCACTTCAGCTTGCAGCTACCATAAAGAGTAAAAATAGGAATAATCTATTTCATTCCAAGTTGATATGACTGTTTCTCACTCTCAACTTTAAAGCAGTAATAGAGAACCACTCCTGATTTTGGCTGTAAGAACACTAATAGTTGAAGGATTATCTTTAGATCTTCTCTCTCTCTCTCTCTCTCTCTCTGTGTGTGTGTGTGTGTGTGTGTTTATATATATATATATATATATATATATATATATATATATATATATATATATATATATATATATATATATATATATATATATATATATATATATATATATATATATATATATATATATATATATAGATAGATAGATAGATAGATAGATAGATAGATAGATAGATATAGATAGATAGATATAGATATAGAGATATATTGCAAACATGGCGCCAAAATGGCCGCCGCGCTCTTTGCGCCCCCCCCCACAGGACGAATGATCTGGGTAGTTTAGGGCGTGGCCAGCTCCCTTATAAAAGGGGTGGCCACGAGGCAGCCGAGCTGCCATTTTAGCTAAGCGACGGAGCGGAGAAGTTTTTTCCCTGTGTCTCCGTCGCTCCTTACCTAGATTGGAAGCCTTTTGGCGGCGAATCTTCTCTTTCGGCTTCCTTTTGACTTGAGTGAGATGCCTCCGAAGAAGAAGGCGCTTTCGAGTGCGGCTCGCACGGGTAGGAGGCGCAATCCGGGTCGGAGGACCACGGTGGCGCCTCCCCAGCAGCCGCCTTTGCCGGCACCCGCCGGGACCGGCGGGATGGGGTCGATCACCCCTTGGCCGGAAGCGGGAGACCCAAGCAAGGGCTCGGTGAGGGCTGCGGCCCCCGGCCCGCAAGCGGTGGACACCGCTCCTGGCTTTGCCCATTCTGCTGGGCCTGCAGCAGTTGTGGCGCAGCTCCCCCCGGGGCCTTCAAGCCTTGGGGGGTGGTGTGGCCCCCTGCCTTGGCAGGTGCCTGCACCAACCCTTCCGGGCTTCGGTGCGGGACAATGGCATTATTCGGGTCCTGGGGTACAGGGACCTGTACCCGCGCCTCTAACAGGCGGGCCGGCCGGCCCTTGGCCCCAGGTCAGCGTTGAGGCCTTACTGGCCCGCGTGGCGGCCCTCGAGGCCTCCTTGGCTCAGGCCAGCCATGCTGGGGCTACTTGTGGGGTTCGTTTCGAGGTGCCGTCGGTCGGGCAGCAGCAGGCGACGGGACGGGTCGAGCTGCTGCAGGCGCGTGGCGCACCTTCGGCCACTGCCTCGCAGCTCCCCGGCCAGCAAGCAGGTGTGGGTCAGGCCCCGATGATGAGCTCTACGGCGGTCGTGAGCTCCGACGCCCCCGGTGGGCCGGAACCCCCAGTGGGGGCGGCCTGCGGGGGTGCAACATGTGAGTATGCAGTACAAGCCAATACACCTACACACATTGGCAATACGGGGGTGGCCTTTCAATGGCCTTGGCCTCGCGCGGGGGGTGCGGTGGCCCAGCCGCCGGCGCCCCACTCGGTGATGACAACTGCTACCCAGACCCCTGGGGTTACAGGTGTTCCCTACCCTGCCGGGAATGTATTGGGGGTGGCGGGGCCAGCACAGGCCCCTTTTCAGATGCCCGCGTTGTCTGCGGTCCCGGTTTCGGCCTTGCCAACGGCGGGATATTCTTTGCCACTGGGTGACCACCTAGCACAAGCCACCAGAGAAAAGATATGGCGGGGGGAGTATGTAGATATCTTCTCACTCTTAAACAGAGAGCCCACCAAGGAGGAGAGGGAGGGGCAGGACAAGAAGGATAAGGAGCAGGCACGTCGTCGCAAGCCACCACGTACCTGGGCCAACTGGCTGCCGGCTTATTTAATCTACATGGCAGTGTACTTGAGAGCGCGGCCGGATTTGGCTATTCCGATGGTCCAATATTTGGACAACATCTATAGGGCGATGGTCGATTTTCCGGGCCCCTCGTGGTTGGCTTATGACGAGGAATTTCGTATGCGGATTCCCCTGCACCCTGAGATGAGGTGGGACGAGCCGTGCCAGAGGCTTTGGCTTCTGTACATGACGCCCACGCGCCCCGCGCCAGGGGAGAGATACCATTGCGGACATGCGGTCCAGCGAGCGGCTCCAGCTCAGGTTCTCCGCCAGGTGGCGGGGCAGGGGGTTCCAGCCCGCCTGCTGTGCTGGACTTTCTCGTCCAATGGTTCCTGCAATAGGAAAAATTGCAAGTACAGGCATGAGTGTCCCACCTGTGCGGGCCCCCACGCAGCCTCTGCGTGTCCCAGGCCTGGAGGGACGCGTGGCAGAGGGAAGGGCGGACAGTGGGCTGGCAAGACTGCCGCAGATGGAGGTAGTGTACCAAAAGGCCCCCTCCCTAATTAATGTGCGTATGTTGGAGCGTTGGCTCACATCGTACTCGAAGAGGGAGGATGCGGAGTATCTCCTTCGAGGCTTTCAGCAAGGGTTCCGTATCCCTTTCATGGGTGATAGGTCCCCTCAGGATGCCCCCAATCTTTTATCTCTTAGGGGAAGGGAGGAGGTGGCTGCTGCCAGCATTAGGAAGGAGGTTGATGCGGGCAGGGTCGCTGGCCCTTTCCCTGCACCCCCGTTCCCCAATTTTAGGGTATCACCCCTAGGCTTAGTTCCCAAAAAGTCCCTAGGCGAATTTCGCCTTATTCATCATTTGTCTTACCTGGCCGGCCGATCGGTCAATGATGCTATCCCTGATGACCTTTGTTCGGTCAGGTATACATCCTTTGACCACGCGCTGCGCATGGTGCGCTCGTGCGGCCCGTGTGCCTTACTGGCTAAATGCGACATCAAGTCGGCTTTTCGCCTACTGCCGGTGCATCCGGCCGACTTCGAGTTGCTGGGTTTCAAATTTTGGGGCGAATATTATTTTGATAAGGCCATGCCTTTTGGCTGTTCCATATCATGCTCTGCATTCGAGCGTTTCAGTACCTTCCTGGAGTGGGCTTTCGTCCGCAGGTCAGGGTCCCGGTCTGTAGCCCATTACCTGGATGACTTTTTATTCGGGGGTGAACGGGGCTGGGACACGTGCACACGTCTCCTCAACACATTTCAGACGCTAATGGAGGAACTCGGTGTCCCTTTAGCGCCCGAAAAGACCGAGGGCCCATCTAACAAGCTAGTATTCCTGGGGGTGGAGATCGACATAGTAGCGCAGGCTTCTAGGTTACCGGGGGATAAGGTGTCCCGGTTAGTGGCCCTCATCTCGGATTTGCTGGCCAAGCGCAAGGCATCGCTGAGGGAACTCCAAGTGTTACATGGTCACCTCAATTTTGCCTGCAGGGTGGTCGCACCGGGCAGGGCTTTTGCTCGGCGCTTATGCGACGCCATGGCAGGGTTATCCAGGCCCCACCATAGAGTCAGGATTACCCGGGGTATCAGGGGAGACATGTTCGTCTGGTTACAGTTCCTGAGGGAGTTCAATGGGGTCTCATTTTGGAGGTCTGACCTCCTGGCTTCCCCAAATTTTCAGATCCAGTCTGATGCCTCAGGATCCCTGGGTTATGGGATGTACTTCAAGGGGAAGTGGGCCTATGGTGGGTGGCCACCGGCATGGGCAGGCACTGGTCGCCTGCGTGATCTCACATACCTTGAATTTTTTCCTATCCTGGGGGCTTTGATGCTGTGGGGCGAGGAATGGGCCAACTCGGTCGTGCATTTCTGGTGTGACAACGCTGCTGTTGTCCACATTGTCAATGCACAGACTTCCAAATCGCCCAGGGTTATGGACCTAGTGCGCCAGTTTGTGCTGCGCTGCCTGCGCCTCAACGTTTTGTTCAGGGCTAGGCACGTCCCAGGGGTTAATAATGATATTGCCGACGCTTTGTCCCGCCTGCAGATCTCCCGGTTCCGTGCCTTGGCCCCGGATGCGGAGGAATTTCCCTCGCCACTCCTGGACGAAATATGGACCATTGGCAGGGAGAGGTGAACCGGGCGATCGGCCTGTCACTGGCCCCCCGCACGCGTAAGGCGTATCAACAAGCTTTTAATTCTTATAGGGCATTTTCTGCCCAATTTCACCTGCCAGAGACCTGGCCTATCCCGGTGGATCATGTTCTGCGGTTCATGGTTCACCTGCATTCCCAGGGTCTCGCACCTCGCACCATAGCATCCAAGCTCTCGGCGCTGGCTTTCATGGCCAAGGTGAGGGGTCGTGTGGACAGCACCTCTGACTTCCGTGTGAGACATGTTTTGGAGGGGTGGGTGCGTGAGCGCGGGCGTTGCCCGGACGACCGGCACCCTATTTCCCCAGGGGTTCTTACCCAGTTGGCCCGGGGCTGGCCAGGCCTCTGTTTTGATCATTATGAGGCAGCCCTTTTTCATGCAGCCACAACGGTGGCATTTTTTGGAGCACTCCGCATCAGCGAACTTGTGATGCTGTCTAAGGTGGATGCAAGTTGTAGGGCACTGGAACTTGAAGATGTCTATGTTGCCAAAGGCTGGGCCCAGTTGAGGATACGCTCCTCTAAGACTGATCAGCAGGGCGCAGGCAGTGGTGTAAGACTGCTACGGTGTTCTTTGGCAGACATCTGTCCGGTTGGTGCCCTACAGGAGTTTCTTGCACTGCGTGGCACGCACCATGGCCCGTTTTTCTGTCACCAAGATGGGTCTCCCCTTACTAAATTTCAGTTTTGGAAGGTGACAGGCAGAGCCCTCGCCAGGGTGGGCCTACCAGGTGCCCGTTATGGCACACATTCATTCCGTATTGGGGCAGCCTCTACAGCAGCTGCTTTTGGGTACTCCGGGGCTGACATACGCAGCATGGGGAGGTGGGGTTCACAATGTTTTCAGTTTTATGTGCGCCCACTTCCGCCGTGAGTACCAATACAGTCACCTTACTTCCTTTTTTCCTCAATTTTCTTACAGACCCTGGGTGTCGTATTACACCGGTGACAGTATGGCTGGTGGGCCACAGCTACGTGCAAAGGGCAGCGCGTTACGCTGCGGCGACAGAGTGGGGACCCCGACTGGGACTGGGTGAGCACGCCAGTCTCACATGGCATGGTAAGCCTGGGATGTTATGGCGGGAGCTGCTGCCTTTTCTTTTTTCAGGCAGAAGTGCTGCCCCGCCTGACATTCTCATCATGCACCTGGGGGGCAACGATTTGGGTCAGGTCACCGGCTTGTCGCTCAAGCATGCGATTTGCGAGGACCTCGCCTACTTGCACTACGTCTGGCCTTCCGCAACCCTGGTTTGGTCGGACATGGTCCCGAGCCATTCTTACAGAGGAGGAGTTGACCTCATGGCCCTTGACCGTGCTAGGCGCGCGGTCAATAGGGCGGTGGCGCGGTTCCTTGCCGACAAGGCTTGGGGACGGGTCAGTCGTCACCCCGCTATTGGCCTAGAAAATTATGATTTGTATGCAGGGGATGGGGTCCATCTGTCGCGAGGAGGTATGGATCTCCTGTTGGGTGATTGGCGAGCAGGCCTGTTGACCGAGCTGACGGTCTGGGGGGGGGCGTCAGGCCTTCTTTGAAGCCCCTCCGTGTGGCGGGTAGCACTGGTAAGGTAAACAGTTATGACCCACAGGTATCCGGCAGGTTCGCAATTGACTGGACAACACTAGATAGGAATAAATTAGTTAAACGTTGTCCGGTCAACGACGAACCAGGCGACGGGGTGATGGCGATAGCTAGCCAGCATGCATCACCCCGTGATTTCACGGATACGAGTCAGAGGGTGGGGTCATGAGTTAGATATTGACTACGGTCAACAATTTGTTTGTTGTCAACAAACAAATTGATACAAATTGATACATTGTAACCAATTGCCGTTGGCAATTTTGGGTGGTACCTTACCAGTGTTACTTCGGCCTGCTTGCCTTAAGAATTATGATTGGTCGTTTTACCAATACAAATTTATAATTCGGACTAGGGCATGAATCAATAAATGTGGCCCAATGCCGTTATCCACTTTAAATGGTGTCTGTCCGTTATTGGGGGGTGCGCCTGCAATGCAAGCGCGGCGCCAAAATGGCCGCCGCGCTCTTTGCGGGCCCCCCCACAGGACGAATGATCCGGGTAGTTTAGGGCGTGGCCAGCTCCCTTATAAAAGGGGTGGCCACGAGGCAGCCGAGCTGCCATTTTAGCTAAGCGACGGAGCGGAGAAGTTTTTTCCCCTCCGCCCCCTCCCTAGTTAACAGTGTGATATTCTGGTCGCTTCGGGGCCGGGTGGGAATTTTTGGCTGGGACCCACATTGGCTTCTGGGTTCTGGCTTTTTTGCCCATCCCACACTGTTGCTATGGTTTGATATAGGGGTTCTTCTACGACTACTGTTGACTTTGGTCACATGGGCGGGTAGCACTGGTAAGGTAAACAGTTATGACCCACAGGTATCCGGCAGGTTCGCAATTGACTGGACAACACTAGATAGGAATAAATTAGTTAAACGTTGTCCGGTCAATGACGAACCAGGCGACGGGGTGATGGCGATAGCTAGCCAGCATGCATCACCCCGTGATTTCACGGATACGAGTCAGAGGGTGGGGTCATGAGTTAGATATTGACTAGGTCAACAATTTGTTTGTTGTCAACAAACAAATTGATACAAATTGATACATTGTAACCAATTGCCGTTGGCAATTTTGGGTGGTACCTTACCAGTGTTACTTCGGCCTGCTTGCCTTAAGAATTATGATTGGTCGTTTTACCAATACAAATTTATAATTCGGACTAGGGCATGAATCAATAAATGTGGCCCAATGCCGTTATCCACTTTAAATGGTGTCTGAGTCCGTTATTGGGGGGTGCGCCTGCAAAGAGATATAGATAGATAGATAGATAAAGAGAGAGAGAGGAGGAAAGGAGGGAGAGAGAAAGGTGTATGAAACACACACACACACAAATAACACTGTTGCATACCATGTCATGCAAGTAGTAGATAATACCTATGGTGATTTCTTGACTTGTAGCAATTTACCACTAAAAGAGCCACCTTTTGCATAACAGTGCAACAGAATTTCAGCCAGTGTATGATTTCTTTCAAGCTGGAAACAATTTCTCACTGGGTTTCTTCTGTTCCTCAGGTGTTTACTACTGAAAATTCCTCAGTTTTTACATAAAAAAATATTTGCTATGTATCCTTCTAGTCTCAATCTGACGGGGGCAGGGGAAAAAAAGAGATTCCTCATGAACTCAACAAATACCTTGGAGGAGAACTTGAGATGAACCTCTGCCTCATCAGCCAAGCTTTTCTTTAGTTGAGCCCAGGACTCACCAAGTGTCCTGAAATGCAGAATAGAACATACTTGACTGGCTGGAAAAAATTACTTTTTATTAGCATCCAACTCTTGCTAGTACAAGAGTACATTTCCAACAGCAGCAACATTCCACTTAGCACACACAATGAAAACTACAGCTCCGCAGAGTGGGACCGAAACACAGAATTTAACATTACCTTACATAATCTCTCTCTCAAATCGCTTATTCACATTCACAGAAGCAATAAACATGGGTGTCTCTAGAGAAACCTCATTTCTCCCGCAGCATGGAATTAATCAATTTACTCTCAGAATCCCTATGCACTGTTTAGGCTTACAATTATAATTCCTTTGAGATAAACCATCAACTATCTTTGTTTATGTATTTTACCTGCACTCTAACTTGTACTTAAAAGACATTATAGAAAACAAATGTCTCCCGCAGCTAATTACTTGTGCAGACAAAATTATACCTTTGAAAGACTGAAAGGGGCATGCACTGAAGGATAATACACCAAGTAGTTGTAAAATGTTAATTAGTTGCAATGAATTTCTCCACCAGGTATTTCTTACATTGTGAATGCTTTTATTCGCGATGAGTGATTAATGATTCTAGGGAAATATGAGATGTTTGGATGGGGTGTTTTTTCAAAATCAAAATCAAATACTGAAAATGTGAAATAATTGATTAAATCCTATAACCACACAAAACACTCAAGTTTATTATTGATTATTAAACACGGCCAGTGAAATTTTAGCAAACTTGTTAACACTAACATAGTACAGTGGTTAATAAGTTACTGTATATCAGAGCGTAAACAAAACAAGATAAAAATACAAAAAACAAAAAAACAAAACACCATTGTAGCACTTTAAAAACTAACTGCTATATTTTAATGTTAGCTTTCGTGGATCAAGTCCACTTTGTCAGACAGTCTCTATCTGACAAAGTGATAGATAGATAGATAAATCTTTATTGTCATTGCCCTGCACAGAACAACGAGATGGGGGGCGGGGGGGGGGGACACTCATCAACCCAACAAAACCCAAACAAAATACAACTATACAAAATTATCAACATACTCCCACCCCACATATGCACATTTAACCCCTAAAAAGCCCTAAAACTCTAACAACTCTATACAGAAGCTCCCTCATAGACTGCATTGCACTGCATTCAAAGCCAGAACCGCTTTTGGGTAGAAACTATTTCTCAAGCAGCTGGTCCTGGTCTTTATGACCCTATACCTTCTTCTAGAAGGCAGAAGCTGAAAGATCATTTCCCGGGTGCGTACTATCCTGCACAATCGCTACAGCTTTCTTGTAACACCTGGTGGCATAGATTTGATCTAGAGTGGGAAGAGTATGCCCGATTATCCGCTCCGCAGTCTTTATGACCCTGGACAGCATTGTTCTTTCCCTAGCTGTACAACTCCCAAACCATACACACAGACCATAGGTTAACACACTCTCTCTATGGTACAGTGGTAGAATGCCAACAGCAGGTTGGCATTCGATATCGTCGACCACAGTATCCTTCTGGGACAGCTCAAGGGCTTGGGGATCCGGGGCACTGTGTTGTCCTGGTTCTCCTCTTTCCTGAAGGGTTTGACCCAGTCGGTGTGGTTGGAGAGTGAGAGCTCCAGCCCTAGGCTCCTACAATATGGGGTGCCTCAGGGTTCGGTGCTTTCTCCTCTCCTATTTAACATCTACATGAAACTGCTGGGTGAGATCATCCGTTCCCATGGGGTGCAGTACCATCAGTATGTGGATGACACCCAGTCATACATCTCGGCCCGTGGAGACCCCAGCGATGCTGTCAAAGTCCTATCTAGATGCCGGAAGGCTGTTGGGGTCTGGATAGGGGCCAACAGGTTACAACTGAATCCCAGCAAGACTGAGTGGCTGTGGGTTCAGGGTCCTATGCTGTTCTGGGAGCTGGCATCCTTGGTCTTGGATGGGGCTATTTTGCCCCAGACAGACCCGGTGCGCAACTTGGGGGTCCTTCTGGACTCTCAACTGCTACTAGAAGATCAGGTGGAGATCGTGGCCAGGAGGGCCTTTGCACAACTCCGTGTGATACGCCAGTTGCGCCCGCTCCTGGATAGACTCCTTGCTTACGGTCACACATGCCCTGGTCACCTCCAGACTAGACTATTGCAAAGTTGGATATGTCTTGATGCCTCATGCTACAACTTGTGACCAGTCTATGGCTGTGATGGTAAACCTTGGCACTCCAGATGTTCTTGGACTTCAATTCCCAGAAGCCCAAGCCCCCGTGAATCCACATGAATGGGTTTGCTGCGATTCATCCAGCCCGCGCCGCACCGCCCTTGTTGCTTCTGGAAGCGGAAGTAAAATGTGCACATATGGGATGAATTGCAGCAAACCCATTTGTGTGGATTCATGGGGGATTGAACTTCTGGGAATTGAAGTCCAAGAACATCTGGAGTGCCAAGGTTCACCATCACGGGTCTATGGGATTCCCTCCCTCATGAAGCTATATTGGTCACCTGCTTACAGTCCTTCTGCTGCAAGATTGGTTTTTATATTAATGCAACATATTTTTATCAGTGTGTTTTAAATCAGATATTTTAAATTTGCTTCAAAGTTCTTTCTTTATTTGTGTCAGAGGAACCACCAGCGTATAATAACATACAAAGCTAAAATTAACATACAGTATCTTTTTTTTAAAAAAGGCCTGATGACATCTGCCCAATATTGGGCCACATCAACAGCATTTCCTCTTGCCAAAATAAGGTCCTCCTCAGTGGACTGTTTGTGGGGCTGTTTATGGGGACTGGTTATTCAGGGAGGCAGAAGTTATGAGGAAACTGTGCTTTGATTTTAGTCTCTGCTTTGGTGGTTGGTGATCAAATCGCAGATGTGTTTCCCCAGATCTTGCTTTGACCCACTCTTTTGCAGCAATTTTGTTTCAAAATTTTAAATGAATGATTTCAAAACATTATTTTGGTTTAATCCTATTTGAATGATAAAGTGCTAATTCATTGTGAATTTATGCATACATTTTAAAAATCTTTTAGGAATGTGTGATATAAAGCAAATAAGGAGGGTGGTAACAGTGGCTGCTGAAAGAGAACTCGTCCCTGGATCAGTTTTGTTTTCTATGGGCAATGCTAGCGGAATCTCTCCATATTAGACACAGTTGTCTCGTTCTCTGTTCTCCAGAGTTACTATTTGCATTTTCTTATCTTAGTATTAAGACAAAGAGTTTTGTCTTCAACGACAAACACCCGGCCAAATTGCACCATTGGGCTCAAGGCACATTGAGACTCCCCTAACATAGCAGTACCAGTCTTGTCGCGAAATAGAAGTAAAATATTTTGACACATTATTTCACAGGGAGAAAACCCAGCTTCAACCTGTGAATGAATCTAGAATAGTAACCCAACCATTCAATTCATGCGCTGAAGAAAGAGATCAGACAGGATATTCCAAAAGCTTAAGTATGGATCTCCACAAGAAGAGGAAGTGATGAAACAGTGTTATCTACCTGTAAATAAAGGCACACATTTCATAGGAGCTACCAAACTGGAAATAATATTTACTTACCCTTCTTCCTGGCAAGCCAAGGAGCTTTGTGATAATTTAGACAAGTTTTTGGAATATTCTTCTTCAATCTTTATCCTGGAAAGTAGAGGAACATGGCCAAAATTTAATTACGGCATTTGCCAGCATATAACAGGCATCAGAGTATAAGACACACCCCATTATTATCAAAATAGCCCACTATAGGCCATTATATACAGTACAAGATGCACTCCACTTTTCCAGTATATTTTAAAGGGGTGGATGGGTGGGTCTTATGCGCCAGGAAATATGGTATTTAGCAGAACAGTATCTCATAAAGTCATCACCATAGTTTGTTGTTCAGTTGCACAGTCGACCCCATGGACCATTGCTCGCCAGGCACCCCTATCCTCCACCATTCTCCTTAACCTGCCCAACTCTGTGCCCATTTGCGTCAACAATACCCTCTAGCCATCTCATTTTCTGCTGTCCCCTTCTTCTTTTGCCCTCAACCTTTCCCAGCATCAAGGCTTTCTCAAGTGAATCCTCTTTTCTCATTTCATGTCCAAAGTACTTCAGCTAGATAATAATTACTTGGGAACAGACTGTTTTCTCATGTTGTGTAGTCTGATTTGTAAAATGCATCAAACTATTTAAAGAAGGTATATTTCAGATACACGTACCACAAATGGCTGGAAAAACTTTAACTTATAATCTTTCAGTTTTCTGTCTCGAAAGAATAAGAATTCAAAATAGCTTAGTTATGTTTGCATGCTACAAATGATATACATAAAATAAATCTTTAGATAATACTTATTTAAAATGTGCAATGCAACTGGCAAGATTCGATTGCTGTAAACCCAACTTTTTCAAAAGAAAATGAGAAACAGAAACTTGCATGCTACAAAACCAATCAGATTCTGTGCCAAAGGCCATAGCCTGAATTTCCATAGCTGTGTTTTGTCAAAGAGATGCTTGCCAGTCCTGGGACAAGATCATGTTTCCCTATTAGTTCAGGATGGCATAATTATTATGGGTGAATGGTAGTTAGGGCTTTCATTTTCCTCTAATTAAGCAGACAAAACCCATTCTTGGAACACAGTGTTCCAGTCCCCAGTTGCAACTGTTAGAGAAACAAATCTTTCTCCTATTATTATTTAGAGAGTTATTTATATCAATGCATTTTCTTCTTCTAAGAGTAGCTATAAATAATGAGCAGCTATAAATAATGTTTATCTCTCTCTCTTGCCTTGTCCTTTCACAACCTGCAGATATTTTAAGTAGATTAAATGGGGGAAAGAGAAAGGGATAGGGTGGGAAAGGAGGAACGTGTCCCAACAGAAACAAATCTCTGCTCTTCTTTACAATAAAGATTAATAGTTATCCACATTAATGACAGAGGCTGCTGTAAGTAACAACAAACTTTCAGGTTTGTAACCTTAATTTTCTGGCTGAGATTCTGTGCTGTAAATTACACTATGTAAGGCTGATTATGTCATCAGCTGTGGCGCTTTTTTTTTTTTTTGCAAATAATTTTCCCCCTGTTTTTCCCCTCCCAAGGGTCCCATGGAATCCCTTTCACGGTGGGGACACCATTGAGGAAGGATGAGGGACAGAGGAAGTCTTTATTTTCTGAAAACTGCTGCCACTTGGATGACTTTACTGGCAGCAGTAATTTTAAGAAATTGAAGACTTCTCCCCAGTAGCTTCCTCACAATTAAAGGGATTCCATGGGAGCCTCAGGGGTGAGTTCCTTTCGAGGAGGGAGTCAGAGTTATTTATTTATTATTTCCAACAAATTGCCTCAGTCAATGATGTCATCAGCCTTAATGTGGCATAGCTGCACAAACAAGATTTCAGTCTTTAATTATGTCACCTGGAATTGCCAATTATTTCAAAGAGGTATAGTTATCATTATGGCACACTTCTATGGCTGATTTTAAACAGAAATGAATGTATGATAACATGAGGAGAGCACCTTGCTACAGCAAAATATTCTCTCTGTGAACCACAGGGCTGAGGACAGATATTATTGCTTCCAATTTATGGCAACTCTATGAATGGGTGACCTCTACAAGGTGCTATTGTCAATGGACCTCCTCAATTCTTTCATTTTACTATGGATTCCACAAACCATGACATCTAAAGCCATATATTCACGTTAAAAGATGAGCAACCACAGTTACTGAATTATAGCCCAAATTATAGCTGAATTTTGCTCAGAGATCTATATGCAAAGATTTATACAGTGTTTATTGTAAAACTAGCTTGCTAATAGTACTTTCCCTGAATAATCCACATATATTTTTATGTTTGGACTCCTCACCGTAAAGCAAGTTTAATTGTTAAAGGAAGTGTGGGAAAACTCTACAGTTTGTACTAGACAACGATTCCTCACTAATACAGGTTGGAGTTGATGGAAGTTACAGCCCAAACGCATCTGAAGGACTACCATCTGCCCAACCTTGCCATAAAGGTTTAGGCTGATCATGAGTAACTTCGTGTCATCTACCAATTGCGCCCGCTCCTGGATTATTGTAATGCGCTCTACATGGGGCTGCCCTTGATGACCATTCGGAGGCTGCAGATGGTCCAGAATGTGGCTGCCCAGGTGGTGATGGGGCATGGGCATTATGCCCATGCTTCACTGCTGCTTCGGGAGCTGCACTGGTTGCCAGTGTGCCTCTGGGTGCAATTCAAGGCGCTGGTTTTGACTTTTAAAGCCCTACATGGCAGTGGACCAAGATACTTAAGGGACCGCAGCATCCCAAGTTATTCTACCCATCCTACGAGGGCAGACTGGAAAGGCTCAATGCTGGTCCCTTCTACAAGAGAAGCACATCTGGCCGGGACCAGAAGAAGAGCCTTCGTGGTGGCTGCCCCGGCCCTGTGGAACCTCTTACCATCTGAATTGCACTTCCAGACAGAGCTGCTCCCCTCTAGGAGGGCACTTAATAACTGGTTATGTCAGCGGGTTTGGGGGCCTACAGGTGTGACGGCCCAGTCCCGCTGGCTTATATAAATAGTGCCCTACAACTGACTTGTCTGTTTTTATCTTTCCCCCTCCCCCCTTTGTTTTTATTTCCTTCTTGTTTGCTATTTCTTTTGACTATTTTTCTCTTAAGGGGTTAGGGAGGGTATTGGAGGGCTTATGCACTTTTAAAATTGTATTTTAGATGGGAGTTTTAATATCGTTTTTATCTGCAATGGCTTTTTTATCGTTTGTGTATTTTATTGTATTTTTTATGTTGGTAGCCGCCCTGAGTGGTGTTCGCACCAATAGGGTGGGGTATAAATATACGAAATAAATAATAAATAAATAAACTATGTGCCTCAAGACTGTGGCTCCCATAATTCATACTTGGCTATAGCAACTACCACTGTTGGGACCTGTAGGCAAAAGGCATCTAAAGGGCCACAACTGGTCACTCTGCCCTGATGAGAATATGAAAGTGAGAGGATATAACTGTATATCTGTGGTCACATAAGAACTTCCAGAATACAAGGAGTCAAGGACCTCTTCATGTTAGCACTCTGCTGGCAAATATTTCAGTTTCTGCTGGTCTCTGAAGAAGAGATGCATCAGAGGTGTATGGCCTACAGCTTAAGAGTTGTAGGACCTTGACAAACAGAGAAATAGTGATGAAATAACATAACCTAGTGTGCCCCAAACTTCCAAGTTACCTTTCTCGAATAAACTCTGCCATTTCTTTCTGCATTTGTTTTCCTTTCAGTTGTTTTTGTAGAAGAATTTCAAATCCCGAGACTGTGCTGTTGCATTGGGGATCCTTCTTATCAGCCTAAAGGAAATGTGAGAAGTTAGGACCTGGGCTACAGAAGTACAAAATGGAACAGAAACAGCACATGGACTGCCAATAGTCAAAATACATCAGCAGGTTTCCTGGGAGACAGTCCCTAAAACTTTGCACCTTATTAAGCTAGGAAGCTTCTTCTGTACATACAAACCCATTCCCCCCCCCTAACTCCACAAATTTATTTATTTTATTATTTATTTATTCAATTTATATCCCGCCCACTCAACACAAGGCCGACTCTGGGCGGCTAACAACATAAAAAGTAACCCCAGGGCAACCCAAGGAGTTTACAGACAATATTCACAAATACAACAATAATCCTAAAAACAGTTAAAACAGTAAAAAAAAAGTTAAGACTACCCACCCCCTAAAAAGCAAGGGCTGCAGGATCGAAAAGGCACCATGGGGAAGAGTTCCTCTACACCAACCACCCCATGGTGGTTACCCTTCCACCCGCACCCCACACTTGACCTGCCAGCCAGGTTTTAAGATCCCTTCTGAAAGGCAGCAACTCCGTCCGAAGACGTAATTCTGTTGGCAGGAGGTTCCAGAGGGCCGGTGCAGACACGGAGAAGGCTCTCCTCCTTGTGCCAGAGAGGCGAGCCCCTTTGGCTGATGGAACAATTAGAGAGCCCCTCCGGTCCGCTCTGGTTGGACGGACAGACGTCCTCAGGGCGATGCGGTCTCTTAGGTAACCTGGCCCACTACCATATAGGGCTTTAAAGGTCAAAACCAGCACCTTGAATTGCACCCGGAGACATACTGGCAACCAGTGCAGCTCCCGGAGCAGTGGCGAAGCATGAGCATAACGGCAACACCCCATCACCACCCGGGCAGCCGCATTTTGGACCAGCTGTAGCCTCCGAATGGTCGTCAAGGGCAGCCCCATGTAGAGCGCATTGCAATAGTCTAGTCTGGAGGTAACCAGAGCATGGGTGACCATGAGCAAGGAGTCCCGGTCCAGGAGTGGGCGCAACTGGCGAATCACCCGAAGTTGGGCGAAAGCCCTCCTGGTCACAGCCGCCACCTGTTCTTCTAGTAGTAGCCGTGAATCCAGGAGGACCCCCAAGTTGCGCACCGGGTCTGTCTGGGGCAAAATAGCCCCATCCAGAACCAACGATGGAAGCTCCCGGATTAACGCAGGACCCCCTATCCATAGCCACTCAGTCTTGCTGGGATTCAATTGTAGCCCGTTAGCCCCCATCCAGACCCCCACAGCTTCCAGGCATCTGGAAAGGACTTTGACAGCATCACTGGGGTCCCCATGGGCCGAGATGTACAACTGAGTGTCATCCGCGTACTGATGGTACCGCACCCCATGGGAACGAATGATCTCACCCAGCGGTTTCATGTAGATGTTAAATAGGAGAGGAGAGAGCACCGAGCCCTGAGGAACCCCCCATTTGAGGGGCCTAGGACTGGACCTCTCACTCTCCAACCACACCGACTGGGACCGACCCTTCAGAAATGAGGAAAACCAGGACCACACAGTACCCTGGATTCCCAAACCTCGGAGCCGTTCCAGAAGGATACCATGGTCAACGGTATCGAAAGCCGCTGAGAGGTCAAGAAGAGCGAGGACGGATGGGTGACCACCGTCCCGCTCCCGCCAGAGATCATCCATCAGTGCGACCAATGCCGTCTCGGTACCATATCCAGGCCTGAATCCTGACTGAAAAGGGTCCAGATAATCCGCTTCATCCAGTACCCCCTGCAGCCGACACGCCACTGCCTTCTCCAACACCTTCCCTAAAAAGGGGAGGTTTGAGACAGGCCTATAGTTAGTTAGGACAGCTGGGTCGAGGGAAGATTTCTTCAGGAGGGGGCGCACCAAAGCATGTTTTAAAGGTGCAGGAAACACCCCCTCTCGCAATGATGCATTGATCACAGCCCCAACCCAGCCACCTGTCACTGCCTTGGAGGTTTTCACCAACCAGGTGGGACAGGGGTCCAAAGGGCAGGTAGTGGCGCGCACAGCTGCAAGGAGCCTGTCCACTTCATCAGGGGCAACTGGATCAAACCGGTCCCAGATGGCATAGCAAGACTGTGCTCCGGCTCCCTCCGGACTCTCCCCATCCACGCCAGGATTAAACCCAGAGCGAATCCGATCGATTTTCTCCACTAGATGGTCAGCAAAGTCCTCAGCCGACCCCTGCCAACCGGGCACCGGGGTCCCCCTACCAAGGAGAGACCCGGTAACCCGGAACAGGGTGGCTGGGCGATTATCAGCGGAGGCGATAAGGGTGGTGAAGTATTGTCGCCTCACCACCTCCATCGCCACTAGATAGGCCCTAATAGCGGCCCTAGCTAGTGTCCAATCGGAGTCTCTCTGGGTCTTCACCCAGCGGCGCTCTTGGCGTCTCTTTGCCCGTTTGAGCTCCCGCAGTTCATCTGTGAACCATGGAGATGACCTAGCTCGATGAGCTCTGAGAGGCCGTAGTGGTGCGATTTCATCCAAGGCCGCTGTTGTCATCCTGTTCCACAGGTCGACCAGTGCCTCGGGCGAATCGTGTTGCCGATCCAGAGGAAAATCCCCCAGTTCCCTCTGGAATCCATCAGGATCCATCAGTTGCCTGGGGCGGGCCATTCTAATAGGCCCTGCCTCCCTACGGTAAAGCGACGTACCCAGGAAGTCTAGAGCCACCAAATAGTGATCTGACCATGGCACAGGTGTTATGTCTAATTTCCGTAATCTCAGATCACTCTGCCACCGCTCCGACAAAAAGATTAAATCTGGTGTGTGGCCACTGCCCCTGGTCGGGCCCTGAATTACCTGAATCAGGTCCATATCTGCCATGGAAGCCATGAACTCCTGAGCCACCTCGGAGCCAGTCCCCAGCGAGGGTAAATTGAAGTCCCCCAGAACCATCAGTCTAGGGAACTCCAACGCCAACGCTGAGACGGCCTCGAGGAGCTCAGGCAGGGAGTCCCTTACCCTGCAAGGGGGCAGGTACAGGAGTAAGACTCCCAACTGACCCTTAGAGCCCAGACGCAGAAGCAGGGCCTCACAACCCAGAATTTGTGGAGCAGTAGCCCTGGTGACTCCCAGTGACTCCCTGGCTATGATGGCGACGCCACCGCCCTTACCCTTATCCCTAGGCTGGTGCCAAATACTGAACCCAGCTGGACACAATTCTGACAGAGGAACCCCATCCTCTGGTCTCAGCCAGGTCTCAGTAATACATGCCAAGTCGGCCCGCTCCCCCATAATAGAGTCTTGTATCAGGGGGGCCTTATTACATACCGACCTGGCATTCATCAGCAGCAGCCTAAGGACAGGGTCACCCTGGGTCAGCTGCTCAGGACCTAGAGGTGTAACCGTGGGGCTGGAACGAGGGACAGCTACTAAGCATCTGCCCCGTGTTCCCCGGGTGCGGCCCGCCCCTCGGTACCCGCTATATCGCCCCATGCCCATCACAACCTCTATATTGGTCTCCGGGCCCTCCCTGCTTGCCCTGGACAGAATGCTGCCTCTCCTTCCTGGCTGGCCTGGCAATCTCTCCCTCCCTCCCTTCCACCCCAATATAAAACCGCCCAATTCACTCCCCCCACCACCCTCCGCACGGCTCCGGTGGTGATGGAAGTGGTGGGGCATTCTTCCACAACTGTGTTGAACCCTCAACTGCCGGGCAGGGCCCGAAACGCCGGCCGATGGCGAGGCCAGCGAGCCTCTTCGCCCCCGCCGGGGCCGAACACAGCGGCGGTGATGTTTCGTCCGGCAGGCCCCCTCGCCTTTTGAGTCCTGGCGAGGGGCGGGGGGCGGGGCCCAAAACGCCGGCCGATGGTGAGGCCAGCGAGCCTCTTCGCCCCCGCCGGGGCCGAACACAGCGGCGGTCCTTGGCGTTGGCCCCGCATTTGAGGCTGCCTGCCGAAACTCCCTCCAGCTGTACCTGTTCATCTCCCGCCGGTCTGGCCGGGAGGGAAAGAGAGCGCCCGGTGTCCTTGGCGTTGGCAGCGTCGGCCCCACTTTTGAGGCTGCCTGCCGAAACTCCCTCCAGCTGTGCCTGTTCATCTCCCGCCGGTCTGGCCGGGAGGGAAAGGGAGCGCCCGGTGTCCTTGGCGTTGGCAGCGTCGGCCCCACTTTTGAGGCTGCCTGCCGAAACTCCCTCCAGCTGTGCCTGTTCATCTCCCGCCGGTCTGGCCGGGAGGGAAAGAGAGCGCCCGGTGTCCTTGGCGTTGGCAGCGTCGGCCCCACTTTTGAGGCTGCCTGCCGAAACTCCCTCCAGCTGTGCCTGTTCATCTCCCGCCGGTCTGGCCGGGAGGGAAAGGGAGCACCCGGTGTCCTTGGCGTTGGCAGCGTCGGCCCCACTTTTGAGGCTGCCTGCCGAAACTCCCTCCAGCTGTGCCTATTCATCTCCCGCCGGTCTGGCCGGGAGGGAAAGAGAGCGCCCGGTGTCCTTGACGTTGGCAGCGTCGGCCCCACTTTTGAGGCTGCCTGCCGAAGCTCCCTCCAGCTGTACCTGTTCATCTCCCGCCGGTCTGGCCGGGAGGGAAAGAGAGCGCCCGGTGTCCTTGGCGTTGGCAGCGTTGGCCCCGCATTTGAGGCTGCCTGCCGAAACTCCCTCCAGCTGTGCCTGTTCATCTCCCGCCGGTCTGGCCGGGAGGGAAAGAGAGCGCCCGGTGTCCTTGGTGTTGGCAGCGTCGGCCCCACTTTTGAGGCTGCCTGCCGAAACTCCCTCCAGCTGTGCCTGTTCATCTCCCGCCGGTCTGGCCGGGAGGGAAAGAGAGCGCCCGGTGTCCTTGGCGTTGGCAGCGTCGGCCCCACTTTTGAGGCTGCCTGCCGAAACTCCCTCCAGCTGTGCCTGTTCATCTCCCGCCGGTCTGGCCGGGAGGGAAAGGGAGCGCCCGGTGTCCTTGGCGTTGGCAGCGTCGGCCCCACTTTTGAGGCTGCCTGCCGAAACTCCCTCCAGCTGTGCCTGTTCATCTCCCGCCGGTCTGGCCGGGAGGGAAAGAGAGCGCCCGGTGTCCTATAGAACTGGTGCTGGCAAAATCTTTGAAGATCATAGTTTCAGGCAGCTACACAGCAACAGATTTTGCAGTTCATAAGCTCCCACAATACTAGCAACCTTCTCTCTCAGATTGGCATTCATTAACTAGAATTATTTACTTGTCTGCATTTAATATCTTCCACCCCATTCCAGCCAATCAATTCTATTATATTCCCTTTTTTTTAGCTTTATGCTCCCCCCCCCCTTTCACTTCTAGAGTAAAAATAAAATAGAATGACACTTTCAGGACAAAGACTTCTATTAGGAATTTCTGGTGAGTAAAATAATTCTTAGTAAGAGACAAAATTCCTGTGAGACCTAATGTTTGTACTCAAAATATCTAGTACTTTGGAGATACTTAAAATGCCACATAAAGTATAAACAAACCTACACTCTCGCCATATGTCCTCCTTTCATAATGTATTTATTGTATATTGTTGCGTACTGCTTTGAAATATGTACTGTTTAATCTTGAATTGGGTATTGTTTATTGCTTTGAAATTTGTATATTGCATAATAATGTTTATTATTGTATTATACTGATTTTGTTTTCTAACATTATGTTTATTATTGACTATTAATTATTGTATTGAATTTATTTTTCATGCTTCTTTATTATTGTATTGTATTCTGACATATTATTTGTATCATATTTTATATATTGTTTGGCATTATTGTTGTAAACCGCTTCGAGTTCCCTTTATGGGAAGGAAAGCGGTATAGAAGTCTAAACAACAACAACAATAAAAATAATAGAGAAGATGGTCCATCTGAAACTATGTCCTCTTTTTAGGTAATATGTCATCTTTTTAGGTAATATGTAGCCACAGACACCCATGAATTTCCTTGACTGAGCAGGGAAAGCAGAGGCCCCAATAGGTAGACGTGCCTAATCCCTCTTATTTATTTTTTTTAAAAAAAATGGTGGATAGGGTGTCATTTGTTGTATCCCTAACACACTCATGCAATATATTGGGAAGTAGTCATCTTAAATTACAGTAATAATGACTAATTTTAACTATATTTGCATATACTTTAAATTTTATATGCAAATTTAATACCCCAAATCCTCTTTTCTCTGATTTTTTTAAAAAAATGGAGCAGTAGCCACCCTCCACATGGCAGAAATATCAACTATATCTCGTCCTCTTAGAGGCAATGGAGTTCTATCAAAGTAATTAAATCCCAAATATCCTTGCATTTTACATTGTTTAACAAAAATTGTATTTAATTGTATCAACTTTTGTTTCAGTTTTCTGTACTGAATATGATTTTCTTGATGTGATTTCGTTAAAAGCTTGTTGATATTATTGTTTTTATTGTTTCTTCTGTTTTAATGAAGGGGGTATCACCTGGGTCAAACTGAGTGATGTATAACTACAGGTAGATGTCCTAAACCATTTGAAGCAATGGTTTGGCATGTTAGGAAAGAACAGCAACTGGTTATGGTTTTTCTCCTCATTTATTACAATACTTCTATAAGAAACACAAAATGTATATTTTAGACACCCAAAATAATCTCCCTAGCCTTAATAGCTATGCATTTTGGATTTGGAGACGAGGGGCACTGATGGTGTGTGTGTGTGTGTGTGTGTGTGTGTGTGTGTGTGTGTGTGTGTGTGTGTGTGTGTGTGTGTGTGTGTGTGTTCCTTTGGGGAAAAACATTTCTTGGGCAATCTGGCAAGACCGGTTATGTCATATTTAGACTACTGCAATGTGTTCACTGTAGGAATACTTTTCAAAGCCATCCCCCACATGATTCAGAATAGGAACACATTATCATCTGCTCTGGAACAATATGGCTGTATTGGAATCAGGTTGCAGAGAATTTTTTTTTTGGGTTGTAAATCTTACATATCACCTTTCAAGCTTGGAGTTCACCATGTTTGCTAACAGAGATGTTGGCAATATGCTAGATCAGGAATTCTCAACCTTTTAAAGCCGGGGGCTGGGTCACGCTCCCTCAGGCAGCTTTGGGGGCCGGATGGCCATTTTGCCCTTCTTACACTACATGGCACTCCCTGGTGTGGTGGAGGTGGTGGTGGTGGGGCCACATGAAATGGTGCCATGGGCCACATCTGGCCCCCAGGCTGCAGGTTGAGAATCCCTGTGCTAGATGCTGTGTGAAGCTCAGTTGCTGCAGTAAATAGCATATGTGTGGCTGTTCACTTACCCAGAAATAATCACAGTAGCTCCACTCGGAAGGTTTCAGCAACTGCTGCTCTGGCATTGTGTCAGGATGGGGAAAGGTCACACAGTTTATCTGAGAGAAAAGAAAGGAAAACGCGCCGGATGTGTAAATGCAAATCAAAACGGTGTATATGTAGGCTATTAATGTCAGGAAACGCTGCATAAATACAACACAGCTGACGTAGAAGTTGCTTGTTGCACTGCTTGTGTTGGCCGCAAGATGTCAGAGAAACCAAGCAGAATAAGGAGCTTTGCAGACAAAATCTGAGAAACAGACCCAAGCAAAGCAGCCTCTCTGATCTTTGTACTGTGTATGCCAACTTGCTTTAATTTTTGATAGAAGAGCAAAACTAAGGGCTTGCAGAGTCTATCTGAAAGCAACAACACCTCTAACAAATGCCGCTGACCTCCCTCTTTAATTGCTAGGACATTACACAAACTTCACATTCTGATTCAGAATTTCCCTTTAGGATTACAACTGTAAAGGCAAGCTAGAGATTTTGAGACTGCCCCTGCTATACAACAATGTTCACTAAGATGTTCTGTTTCTAGCAATGGTTCATCCAAGTAGGCACCTCATTAATTTGTCTCATATTTCACGGTATGCAAATTCCAGCAGCAACCTTAGGCAAAACCATTTCTTACTTAAATGTCATCCAGGATCTCATAGCTGCCTAAGGTGTCTAATTGTGTGGAACAGCCATATTTCACAAAAGATCTCATGCCAAAAATATACACAGAGCCTTGGTGAAATGAATGGGTTAGTTAAGACTGAACAGTCGACTAATAGGAAAATTAAAGCAGAACATTCTGAAATTCTTCATGTATCACGCTGACGAATACAATCTTGTTGAGGAAACTACTGGAAGCTACCAAGCTGTTCCAATCAGTAAATTTGAAAAAATAAAATAAACCTAGAAGACTGGAAACATCAGTGTGCCTTCACTCCCAAAATACTGAACATCTGAGGCAGAGACAGAACATAAATGCTAAAAGAGCCATCATATTATCTCCATTATCTCCCATTCGTTCACACAGCAGGGTACAGTTTCATCTGCCCAAGCAACTGGCAGATGGCCTAAGGGTCCGGTCCCTTCACGCATGACAACATTCCCATAGGAATCCACTTGAGTCAGGAATTTATGTGAATTCTGTGAATGGATTATAATATATATATGGGAATCCTGCATGTTATATCTGTGCACACATGAAGTGAACAACGTCCAGAGCAGTGGTTTCCAATGTGGGGCCCACACCCCACAGGAGGACTTCAATTCCCAGAAGCCTACGTCAGTACATTGGCTGATCAGTGCTTTGGGGAATTGACAGGCTTCTGGGAATTGAAGTCCAAAAACCAAAGTTTGGGAAATACTGGTCTACAGGCTCTGTGATATATGAAACTCCCTGTATTTGAATTAAGGAACAGGTGGTCCTCAAGATGCAGTGGCATTGCATTTTCCATCAGCCCTAGACAGCCCAAAGTCAGAGCTCAACAACATTAGGAAGGCTATTTCACCACCCTTGACCTACATGCAAGAGACTCTCAGGAAATAATTTTATGATGTCACAAGGCGTGCTTAAACATAATTTCAAAAGTTAGAACTTAATGCATATTTTCTTTTAAAGCACGGCTGAAAAGCAGCTTCTTCTGGTTCCTTAAATCACTTAATTATTAAATTCATGAAGTCTGCCAGGAAATATTTATTTAAAATTATAATTCACCAAATTCCTTCATGTCAGGATGTGTAAGGGAATCCCTAAATTTCACGTTCTCACTGGTTTACAGAGATTAGTGGACTTGACAGTTGATGAAACTTCCAAAGCTAAAATAAGGCCTTTTTACTCATTCCCAGTGTTGCAGGCAACAGAGATCAATCAGTACCACCAGGCTACAGACAATATTTAAGGTGTAATCTGAAAAGGCTCAAAAAGACTGTGGAGGAAGAGAAGAGCAATTTCTTTCATACCGTTATTGCACACTATGATTCTCTACCTTCCAGGGAGCCTGAGATCTGTGTTTGCATGTTCAGCCAACCCTAGGGCCAGAAGCAACTGTTACAGATAGCCCATGATTAGAGCTGAAAGTGCATTAATGCAACAAAAAACACAACTGCAGAAACTGTTTGTTTGTTAAATCAAACTTTAAAGGTATCCCATAATACTTAACCTCTGAAAACCAAATAAGGCAAACTAATCTCCATTCTCCCATTAATTCAGATTTTTTTAAAAAATCTTCCAGTTGTGGCCCATTTCTAATGTTTGATTCTGACCTCACAGTTAATTGTTCAACAAATAATCATTCCATGCTCAATGGTTAAGAAGCTCGTCTTGTTAGCTGGAAGGCAGGCAAGTCAGCAGTTCGTGACTTGGGTACTGCATGATGGATTGAGTACCCGTCTCTGTCCCAGCTCCTGCCAACCCAGCAGACTGAAAACAAGAAATTGCAAGTAGATAAATAGGAACCACTTCAGTGGGAAAAGACAGAGCGTTGCCAACCCGGAAACAGTACATTACCATAAGGGCCGCGCAAAAATTACCATAAATTACTGTACATTACCATACGGGGTTTGCGCATGCACAGACCCGTTTCTACGCATACTGGACAGAGCCTGGGCGGGCATTTTTTAAAAAAATATTTTTGAGGAAAGAAAACGGAAGTAATCTGTTTTTTCATTTTGACCCAGACAGAACCGGAAATAATCTTTTTTATTATTATTTTTCAAAAATTACTGAAAATTACCGTACATCTCCATACGGTAGTCGTACATCGTATGGAAGGCCAAATTACCATACCGTATGGTAATTACCATACAGGTTGGCAACTCGTCCCCTAAGCAAAGTTTCTCCAGCAAAAATCCTTTCAACCCAGAATAACTTCTGACACAAAATTATTATTATTCATAGTCTCCTGAGTGCTAGAGTGGTAGCCGACCTGACTTTTTTTTGCATGTATTGTGTGATGTTTCTTTTAAGGAAATATCTTGTGAAAACATTTGTTTTAGTGCTTGGTGAGAGGAGAAACTTGTAGCATTATGAAAACCAGCCGTTTTTAAAAAACTTTTAAAAGAGTAAAGAGAGGTAGCAGTTCCAATATGGAGAATATGCCTGTGTGTTAATCTGTTAATTGGCTTCAGTCAACAATAACTATGACAGGCAAGTATGTAGTTCTAACACAATTATCACGGTTGCGCATTGGGAATCTGACCCGTATTTTTTAAAGTTACAATTTGAAACACTGCAAAATTCTAAATAATTGACAAAAGAGTCAGAAAAGACACACTGGATGCACACAAAAAGGTAGGGGTGTCCAGCAGGCAATGATGACCCTATAATACCAAGCCTTGAGAAAGCTGTTCTTTGTGCTCAGCCCCATTACTTAGTCCCATAGATGCAATTTTGTAGGAAATACTTAGGGAAAGGTTTGCCACTACTTTTTGTTCATTGGCACCATACTGATCTAGTGGGAGGAGGAGAACATGGAATGAACACTGGAATACTAGTGACTGGTTCATTCATAACCTTTTAACAGGCTAGGCACAGAGAACAGGATAATCTAGCTAGCCACAGATGTCTTCCAAAAAATGTGCCCCTGAGAGGCAACCCTGGGAATGTCAAGAGTGGCATTCAGCATCTGTCCAGCCCCTCCCAGGAAATTGCCAGAAAGGTCAAATTATTTCATTGGAATCAGTGAGTTCTCTGATGTTAATACTTTTTGGCACCTGATGGGTGCTGCTGCACAGTGGATTGTCACTTCCCCACACTGCAGTTTGGGGGCGATTCCAAACATTACAAATACTCGCTGATAAGCCTCAGTAGCAATTTGGCACTGGATGTGACCAAGTGTCAAGAGCACATTTTCCTATCCCTTTGCTGGAGGGACAAATGTTACAGAAAACAGCTATAATCTTTACAGGTGTGTGTGTGTGTGTGTGTGTGTGTGTGTGTGTGTGTGTGTGTGTGTGTGTGTGTGTGTGTGTGTGTGAGAGAGAGAGAGAGAGAGAGAGAGAGAAGGACCCCTTTTTTGAAAGGAGGGGGTAGAATAATCATCTTCCCATTGTTTATTTGCTAGATTTAGTTGTATCCATTTAGGCAACCATCTCTCACAAGCACAGAAACGGGGTGGGGGTGGGGGTGGGTGGGGGTGGGTGGGGGTGGGTGGGGGTGGAGGAGCCTGGAGTGAAAAAAATCACTGCATTCTGCAGGAGGAAAACAGCAGCATGATTCTGTATGATGTGAATTAAACTCAGGGACCATCAAGTCTCCTGTCCAAGTACTGTGCTGTCATTCGGGACTTCTCATCTGGCTTTAATAGCAAACCATAGATTAACACAATGTCTTCCCATTTCGGTGAGAAGGTAAACAGCATTCCGTGCACTCCGGTGTTGAGTCATGCATGCCACATGTCTACAGAAACGTCTGCAGATGCAGCCAGCGCTGGCTCTTTGGCTATAAACAGAGATGAGCACTGAACCCTAGAGTCAGATATGACTGGCTTTCGAGCAAAGGCAACCTTTACCTTTACTAAATCAGAACTGTTTGACTATTCAGACGTCAAAGCAAACTAGGATTTGCTGGCAACCCAGATTTAATGGTTCTGGGTTCTAAAAGATAAAGAGGAGGAGGAGGAGGAGGAGGAAAGGACATACAAACCCAATTCTCTGTGGCTATTCTTCCGGTTTGGTATGTTGTGTGAGCACAGTCTCCTCAAATGGTACTTGCATTTCTCTTAAAATGTTGTTTTCTTAATTTCAGGTGAGGGAAACCTATTTACACTACAAAATCTCTTTCCTAGATGGAAGATGTGAATGTTTGAGACATCCATTAGAAATGCTGAATATTCTGAACATCAAGTGTTGGCTTTGAGAAGAAGAATGGGGGAGATGTGTTATGTTATTCTCCGTCATTTAAGATTATTTATATCTGAGGCATGGTTCTGACAAAAATAATTTCAGTGTAGTCAGGTAACCACATGGCGTCTGTAGCACAGGAACTAGTTTCACACTCAGATGAGGTGGATTATACAGAACAAGGGAAGGTAACTTCCATCCCTTCCGAGCAGCTGCAGGCTGTACCAGTCACCTAAAACAAAGCAATAAGGGGAGGAAGAGTGTTCTGTAATGCCACTTGTTGCAGTAGGTTGATAGAAAAAAAATGTGAGGGATTGTTTCAAAGGAGAGCCACTACTCTTAGAGGCCTCTGGAAGTGGTAATTTTCCTTTGTTTGGTTGGATTTTGGTGCACCAAAATTACTTTTGATGCTGACATCCAGAGAGGAACTCCAAAGAACAGAAGACTCCAAGTGAACTGCAACATTCATGCAGATACTCAGTATTATGGATGAACTAACCCCCTTGGAAGTTTGATTTAAACATCATGACAACCCTACAGAGTGCCAGCCACAGTGGAGTAATATTTGATAAAAACGATCGCCAGAACAAGGTTTGAAACATCCTTACCTTAAGTTCAAATATAAATGAGTTCTCAACCTTTTAAAGCTGGGGGCCGGGTCATGCTCCTTCAGACAGTTTTGATGGCTATTTTGCCCTTCCTCCACCACATGGCACTTCCTGGTGTGGTAGAGGCAGTGGGGGGGGGCACATGAAATGTTTCCATGGGCTGTATCTGGCCCACAGGCCACAGGTTGAGAATCCCTACCTTAGGTCATCATCACAAGGCCATTTTAGCTCTTTGAGTGTGTTATTTCACTCATGATTGCTGAGTAAAGTCCAGAAGACTATCAGGGTCTCAGGTTGTATTTCTTGCTCAACCCCCTGAGTGAATGGAGTTACTCCCAACAATTGGGTAATCTTTACCTAACCAGTTCCCATGGCATAATAGCCTGGAGAGTCAGTTCAGGCGCCCATTTCTTTGTGCTGAAAGGGTGAAACAGGGAATGAACGGAATCAAGAGTCAATAGCCCCCAGCAAGATCTGAGGCCACTGCTTCAGCTCCCTTTCAACCCAAGATAAGTGTAAGTAATGAAAGTATATGTGTGTGATTTTAGTGAGACTGCTCATGCTGAAACCTAAAGCCTCATCCTTGCAATAAAAATGTGTTTGAGAGAGAGAGAGAGAGAGATGGAGCAAAAGAACAAACAACATTACCAGGAACCAGTGCAAACACTGAAAGGAGAGGTGTTGAACCATTCAAACTGGCTATAATGCAATGGCAACCATCAGCATCAGTTCTGTCACACAGAAAACAACAGGGATACCAATCATCACAACAGCTTACTCAAGGTCCCTAATAATCTCCCCCTACCCTCATGCTTCACTTCACACTGAGGTATGACATGTTGTTTTAACAAATTCCATTCCAGTGTTGTAGCTAGCAGAACAGCAAACTATGCATTTCCACAGGGAAATGCTTCCTCTTTCTTAAATCATTGGAGTGACATCCTCTCTGAACCCTGCAACCCAAGTGACTAATTTTAATTGGGCCAGGATTCTGAGCAACAAATGATAGGGAAAAAATAAGTTTGGATTCACTGAGAGAGTCAATAGACTTTAGAGAATCAAATCCTTACATCTGCCATCATATTCTACAAGAGAATATCTAACACCCTAAGAGCAACAGCCACTAAATGTGTATGCTAACGACTTCATGGGGCATATTAAAAAAAACCTTTTAAGGAACACATATTGCTCTCCTCCCATTCAGTTATCTATCATTTCTGCCAAAGAAGCCAACCTTGAAAGATTAGTCTTTATAAACCCTTACGGTCAACTTTTGTCGCTGTGTATTCTGCCCACAGGAACATTCCATTCTTACAATGACTTCACTCACTATTAATCTTCCCAGAAGCAACTTTGAACAAAAGGAAACATAGCTGCAACTGTAATTTTAAAAATCACAACACAAAAGAATGCCTCCCACCCTTCTCGTTGGCTTTGTGACATTTCTTTCCATCTCTCTCTTGCTGTAACAGAAACAGATTCTTCGCTAGCTTCAGCCTTTTAAAAATGGCTTCGATGCAGCTACTGCTGTGGGAAGCAAGCCCCGTGTTTACATCTGGAAAACATGAGGTAGACCCCTACACACAAATCCTCTCTCCCCTTCCTTCCCTGGCCCTGCACCGCTACTGGCATTGATGACTGGATCACCATAGCAACTAGACCGGGGAATCATCCCTGAGGGATTCTACTTACCGTAAAGGTGGTCTCCTTATTCTGCTTTCGAGTAGGTGATGGGGACCCAGGACTCTGAGGAGAGAGGCAAGAGGCATCGTCAAAATTGCACTCAATATCCGACATAGTAAGTATTTTGAGGGACTGCTTATGTGCCTGTGTACGCGTGTGTGTAGTGGTGATGGCAGTGTCCGTGTTATTGCTGCAGGCAAAGAGATTAGCTCAATTCAAAGAGATTCCTCTTCTGCTCTGCTTTCTGGCTTAGCTGTTTCCCATGTCCAGAGGTGTCACAGCCTGACAGCTGAACTCTTGCATGCAAGACTCCTGCACTGTGCTCACGAAGCAGCACACAGGCTCTGTACAGCCCGATAATTCATCCAAAACATGGTGACACCTCCCCTTCCAATCAGTGCCTAGCTTTGGAATTAACCCCTCCACTGCATGCCAACTCTGGAACAAGGTTTCCTGACTCTGCCTGGAGAGTTGTGAAAACTCTGCTTCGACTTTGTGTTTTGCAGTTGTTGCACATTTAGATTTCCCTTGGGTTCAAGTCAGATTGCAGCCAAACACACCTCATCCAGTTCCTCAACCCAGCACTTTAAGTGAGGAGCAAGGGCTCTGCAGTGATACTAATAACACAATGCAGGTGTCCCCAAGACTTCTCTCTATCCCCAACAACAACTTACTGAATGCATCAGAAACCATCACCAGTATTAAACAGCAATGAAATGACCCCAAACAAACTCATACTATTAGTAGTCTACCTTGCACGCTATGGGAGAAGACAAAGCACATAAAGGATACACAGAGTCTAACAGCTGCATCTTCGGAGGGGGATAGGAAGCCCTGCACCCATAAACTATCTCTGACAAATGAAAGTTTCCTTAAGTTTCTGAAAGCAACAAAACTACCTAAATGGTACAATTTCTTCAGACTCCAATGCAGTGTTTAAAGATAGTTCTCTAAGGAGAGCTCCTTGTTCATCTATCTCTCTGGCCCTACCACACATGTGATATTTTTCTTCCTTAAAACATCCTTCCATAAATAATTAAATCAGAACTTCTCATATGTCCATTCTTGTGTTTGTTAACTCAAAGGATGCTTCTTTATGACCCAGAAGGTGAAAATGAGTCCAGGTCCATAAAACACTCTAATCTCATGCTGAAAAGATAAGCTTTTTTTAAAAAAAATATATATTCATTGTTTGCTTTAGCTGTCTGTTCATAAGCAGAAAAAGTATGCCCCAAACAGCAGCTTGGCATGGGTCCATCAACAACATGAGCGCAACCTGCTATTACTGCCAGTGGGAAGAACTGTGTAATGAAGAACTCATAATTGTCTCTCTCTCAACATTTAGTCTCTTCCCTTATGAGCTTCATCTTAAAAAAAAAAGCCTGCTGCTGCTTTAAAGCTTTTCCCCTCTGTGCAATGCACTTTCATGCTTAATAAAGTACTAGGTTTGGTAGCTAGTTCCAAATCTCTGAGCTTCTAAATAACCACGTTGTCTTGGTTAACTCAAGCACCTTAAATTCACTGGATCCTAATTAGCCAAGGGTACTGTATTCTCATAAGAACTGGAGTGGCTTAGCGGTTAAGATGAAAGTTAGGGGATGTAAGTCTTTGCCGCACACCCTAACTGGTTGCAAGGCATATTGTGTCTGTGATGCCTTTAAGACCCTACTGCAGGGGCACACATGTGCTGGGACCTTTCCTGGTGTGCTCCATGAGCCAGTGTATTTGGTCAGAGAGAGCAGGATTGCAGACTTCCAGCTACAATGCTCAACTTCCTCTGCTGACAGTCTGGATGAAGATTCCTGCGTCTTCCAGAACCTGCTACGAGGACTGAATCTTTGCACTGATCCTGATGATGGCTTTTGCCTGATATGCCATCTGTGCTTGCTGGACAAAGAAGGACTACTTGGGGTAAGCTTCCATCAGGAGGACAGAAGCTGTAGAACTCTTTGGCCTTGTCTGTAATTACAGCTTGCATTTACCCTGCTGGACTGGATTGCTACTGAACTGTATGGACTTGTATATAGCACAACTGAACTGTCTCAGTAAAGTCAACTGAGCAGTCCAAGAGAATATATCTGTTTTGTGTTACAGCTGTTGCACTGTATATACTTGCACCTTTTTACTTCCTGAGTAAACCTACTTTGAGTTTTCTTCTGCGCCAAGTTCTGTCTGCCTGTTTTTCTCACAAGGGACCATCTTGCCAGGTGTGAACCTCTTGCTGGCCACTGCATACCAATCTGCTAACCATTTACATCAACAATGAACTTGATGACTGGCAGGTCAGCAGTTCGAGACCCAAATACTGCATGACAGAGTGAGCTCTCATCTCTGTCCCAGCTCCTGTCAAACTAGCAGTTCAAAAGCAAGAAATTGCAAGTAGATAAATAGTTACCACTTCAGTGGGAAGGTAAACAGTGTTCCGTGCACTCCGGTGTCTAGTCATGCCTGCCACAGGTCCATAGTAACATCTGCAAATGCAGACAGTGCTGTCTCTTTGGCTATAAAGAGAGATAAGCACTGAACACTAGAGTCAGATACGACTGGTTTTCGAGCAAGGGCAACCTTACTGCATTCTCAGAGCTACTCAACTCCATGATTTCCAGGCTAGGCTGGGTCATGAAGTACTTCTCTATGGAAAGACATAGAGTCCAGCAAACACCTGTTCTGATGGCAGGCTTGTTGTCTGACATCTGCTCGAACAGCCACTGGCAAACCAGAGATCTGCATACAAAACCAGGAGCTCAGAGATAACTTGCACATGTATTCACCAGCTATGTCTCCCAATAAAACTGGGAAAGAGCAGTAACAAGTTGAAAACCTTGCAACAAAGCAAGGCCCTCTTATGAGCCAACATGCTGACCATATCATCATCATCTGCTGTGAAGCAAGATCAGCAGAGGCCACAGTGGACTCAGGCAAAAGACACCAACAAGACAACGTCCAGGCCTCTCCGGAGCATGACAACCAAGTGAGATGTCTTATAAGGGAGAGGATGAGGGGAGAAAACTTCCTTCAATCAGCTTGACCTTCTGTGACTAATACATGCAAATACAAAACATGAACTAATTCCCGAGGCAAGAGAGGAAAACACAGCCATCATTAGACAGCAGAGAAAATCAGAGAAGACTGCAGTACACTTATCTCTTGATAGGCGAGCGCTATTCAGATATTTGCTTTAGACATGGCAAAGACTAGATAAAAACATGAGAGATGTTATTCTCCACACTTCTCTTCCCCCAGAAAGAGGTACCACATTAAAGAAAAAGAATTTGAATCCACTCCCTCTATAGGAACTTTGGAGATTTTCCCCAGAGGTACCATAGCCTTCCCCATAGAGCAAAAGCTGTACAGCCCCCACATCCTAGATGGGGAACGGCCGTGTTAATCTGCCCTGTGAAACATGATGCAGAGAAAAGGGAAGAAAAGGTACCACTTGCTGTGCTAGACTCTTTCTCAGGAGAATTATGAGGGGTAGATGATTTCTGGTGTCTTGGGACACCAACACCCTCTCTTTCTCAGGGCCAAAGTTTCTCTCAAAGGGCCAGCCAGCCTTGCATCCATATATTTGATTGCCATTCTCAACATTTTCAAGCTGCCATAGTAAACCCCTTCTATTTCTTCTCTTCATTTTGGATGCACTGCTAAGGAAAGGGGGTGGGGGTAAAAAAGGCTAAGCAGGAAAGAAGAGCCTCCAGGCTCACACAGTCTACAAGGCCAACAGAGCACATTTTTCACCAGGTTCTTAATGTTCTCAGATAAGATCTGCTGACTCAAACTCAGCTCAACAGACTAAAAACAACTTCTTCTGAACCATCATCATGTAACTAGCAATTGTGTTATGAGAGCTTGGTTTCTAATGTGACATTCTGTGATTCTTTCAAGCGCATTTACAAGCAAGGGACGATTCAAACACATATCTATCTCTATCTATCTATCTATATCTATCCACACACACACACACACACACACACACACACACACACACACACACACACACACACACACACACACACACACACACACACAGACCAAGATGGACAACCTCTTGTGTGTAGGCAATATAGCCCCCATGGTAAAACAGTTCCCCTTTTTAATAATGCAAAAAGGGATTTTAAAGAGTTTTTTAAAAACAACTTTTCCATTCCACAAGAGCTGTAGTTTTGTCCTAAGGAGTTTAAGAGGTCTCCCAACCCTTTAGATCAAATCCAAAAATTGAAAGTGGTATACTGCATACTCAATCGCCCCCTCCCATGGTTTTCCTTGAATTTTCAACCATTTTCAGCCCATGTGGGTGCTGGGGATGGACATTTGGCTACCAGATCCACCAAACTTTCCCACTCCTTGTATAAGGAGAATTCAGCTTAGATAAAAACATGAGAGGTGTTATTCTCCACACGGTAGTTCAAGACCTGAGTACTGCAGGACAGGATGAGCGCCCATCTCTATCCCAGCTCCTGCCAACATCGGAGTTCAAAAGCAAGAAATTACAAATAGATAAATAAGGACCACTTTGGTGGTAAAAGATCTTGGGGGCATGAAAGGAGCTTCATTCGCATGTCCCCTGAGAGGAATTTCTCCAGCAAAGAACCTTTGTGTTCTTCTGACATAATAAAAAAACTTCCAATCCCAATGCAGCCTGTGTACCTCACTTGGATTAATGTAGCAACATGCTATCCATCTGTCTAGTATTCTTCACAAGGTTGGTATGCAAGTGTTAAAGTCTACATAGATCTCTGGAGGAAGGGTGGGATAAAAATGAAATAAATGTTATGAGCAGCAACCACAGCTGGAATATATTGTATTTGAGGTGATGTCAGCTGACAGGGAAGTTTTGTTCATGGTATTTTTTTTGCGATGGATTTTTGTTATATATATGAGAGTGTTCTTGACATTACACTCATAAACAGAAAAGTGCAAACTTGTTTGTTTGAAATGTCTCATTTTGAAATGTTGCTAATGTAGAATAGGGGAATGAAAGAATGTTTCTTTAGAAACCAATAAACCATCCTGGTCAATATATCTTTCCCACTGAATTAATAGACATAGGAAATGCAAATATTGATTCAAGCATCATTTCTGAAATTGGCCAGCATGAGGAGCTACAAAGAAGCAAGTGAACAACTGTGTGATAGGATGGGATTTATGCTCATGAATGACCACTCTGAACACTCTTTTCAAGCTGCAAAGGGCTCATATCCTATTGCGACAACTGTATTTGAAAGAAGAAACTGAGGCCGAGGAATCAGGCAAAGCCTCTTTGTAAACTCACTGCTATGAAATGACCCAATGAATTTAAATATATAAAAATGCCTGAATAAAGACTGGACACTGCATTCACTACACACTAAAACACACTGGTTCTTCATAATACAGCTATGTCTGTTAGTCATGTCTTACATTTTCAGACATGCAGAGAACTTGAAACAATTTCTGTATTCCACTGGGAACTGCTAATGAGTACTATTTAAAAACACAGCTGGAAGCTATAGTGAACTGTTTTAAACAGCAGTCAGGTTGCTGCAAAGGTTGATCCTGGGTTTCTGCACTTAGTAAAGCAACTTATCCACTAAGGTCCAATGCAGTAATATTCTGGATAGCTCAGTATCTCTTGACAATATTTTTGTACCAGCTGAAACAAACAGCACATGCATCTCTACAGAGTTTATGACCTGAAGATAGGTCCTAAAGGGATAAAAATATATGGTAGTGGTTTTAGAAATTCATTCATGAACTAGGACTAATTACTCCTTTTACATTAACTTACCTTACAGGGCTATTATGAGGATATAAGTGTAGAAGAGAAGAGCCATTCTGTTAAATGTTACTAATAATAGTAAGTAAAGATTTAAAGAACATCTTCCCTAGACAACTTCAAGCACCAAATACTATCTGTGTATTCTCATTTAATGTGAAAAAGAAAATTCCAAATGTATTTCCTTCACTGCATTTTACACTGCATGGAATTTAATCACAAAACTTGACTAGACTCTTGTAAACTTTAAGAAACAACAATTGATTAACAAAGAACATGCTGATGGTCTACAACAGGGCTGCCAAACTACAGCCTATGGGCCCACAACACCAATTAATCAGGCCCACACCATCCTCACTGCTCCCGGAAACAGAAGTAAAGCACCCATGCGCAGGCACAGAATGCTGCCGTACATGACCCATGCCTGTCGTAAACACATTTACGACAGCCGTGGGTCATTTACAGCAGCATTCTACACCCGCGAATGCATGTTTTACTTCAACTTCCAGGTGGGAGGAACCATGTGACCAGAACGCTCAACCACATGACCGGTCCGGGCGCCGAAAAGTTTGGGCACCCCGGTCTACAAAGCAAACACTAGCATTTGCAATGCAATTACCACTAGAAATGCAACTTACTCCAATTAAATCTTTACAAAAACAAAAAGACATTTCACGAACAGTTTGAGGAAGTCCATGCTACAAAATTATCACAAACGGCTAAAAGATGAGCAAGAGCAACAAATGGTTTTTTTTGTTTCAGAAGAAGGGGGGGGGGGACTGCAAACACAGACAAAGAGAAAGGTCAAGAATGCAAGAACTGTGCAGTTCAAGGCACAGCTGTACCAGAACAAGTAATTTAATTTTTACATGAAAATATGAAAGCTTCTAATACACCCTCCCACAGAAATATCTACCAACAAAGTATCTAATGAAGCAAAGATGTGGAGGAGAAAATCCTTCCTGCTTCTGTACTTACCTGGGGATCGTTGCCAACTTTTCGGAAACTCATGTGGCTGGATTCTAACTGGGATACCAGACTCCCTGGTATGTGATACCCATTCACTGCAAAGAAGGAGGGAAAAAATGACTGAGGACTCAAGAATATAGCTAGGGTTAGGAAACACAGGTACAAAATTTAGTGTGTGGGAGCTGCCCTTTGCTAACTCTCCAGAGCCTTTGTCCTGAATCTCTAGATGCCAGACCATATGGTAAAAACTAATTAAGGAAGGTCCCCGGTATTTTGGCACATTAAAAAGTAATAACCCCTTCCCTACATCTTTACTCTTCATAAAGAGGAACACAGAGCAGTTAAAGGGGCAAAGGGGCTGCTTCCTCTTCCCACTGGGTTTGCTCTTCCCTTTCCCTTTCGCTGGACCTTTTTATTTCAATTTAATTTGGCTCCATCAGCCCCATCATGCATTATTTCACAGAGCTGTCTTTATCATAGCATCTAGCTTTCAATGGAAGAGAGTATTGTTCCATCATGTTCACTGCAGCACCCGAGTAGAACTACAGGAGGGTGGTAGCTTCCTTGTGGGGTGGATGAGTGAGTAGTGGGGGAATGGAGACTTGAGGGAACCAGGCCTGCAAGAGACTTTGGGTGACAGACATTTATCTGAAGATCCTTTCCCCTTTTCTGTGCAGTTCCTTGTTTTCAAACATAGGTTGCAGTATTTTTGCAATGGGAAGCAATGTTGTGCGGCATCTGGACCCAGATTTATGTTTCAGACAGATGCAAGTCTCACACTAAACAGTGCTCCTTCCCCCTGTCCCATTAGGTTGCCCAGCCAGCATGCACAGAAAAACAAACAAGCCATTCTATTCTTCCATAGAAGTAAATAAATATAAATGGAGAAAATGCACAGAAAGAGAAAAGAGCCCTCCAAGATGAGTCCACAAACCTGGAGTATTACCACAAACAAGTTATTTTGTCCTTTGAGGTTGTCTAAACACTCACAAATATGCTAGGCTACCTCTTTGGTTCCTTTATGGTGCAAAGCCACACACACACACACACACACACACACACACACACACACACACACACACACACACACACACACACACACACACACACACACACACACACACACACACACACACACACACACACACGGAGGAATCTGCTGGCCTCTATCTCAGTGGTTCCTAAACTTTGGGTTTTGGACTTCAATTCCCAGAAGCCGAAGTCAATTCTCCAAAGCACTGACCAACCAATGTACTGACTTAGACTTCTAGGAATTGAAGTTCCAAACCCAAAGGTTAGGAACCACTGAACAGCCAGGACCTTGTGGAACTGGAACTCCCACCCTTCTATAGGTACTGGTAGGTGTGAGGCAGTGGGATTAAATGAAGGGAGAAAAACTACAGAATCAGTGGAACCAAAATCAAGAGACAAGTCCAAATGTTTTCCAAGGGTGTGTGGGTGGCCTCACTTCAGTCAGTGCCTGCATGTGCACGCACACACCTTTTGCACTCTCATTGTTCAAGGGCCAGCTGGCAAAAGTTCGGTTTCACTTACCAGTGATAACTTTCGTTCTTCGAGTATATAGTTTGTGAATCCACACTCATGGGTTATGCGCCTGCGCAGAACAGCCGATCGGAGGCTTGAAAAGCTATTGGTCAAAAGTTTTGGCGGTAAGACCGCCCACCGTACCGCCCACCCTGAGGCGCCCGCGCGCCATTTTACCTCAGTTCCATACTTAAGCCAAGCACAGGATAAACCAACTGATCTCATCCGTGCAGCTCAAGAGGGGAGGCAGGGTGGGTAGTGTGTATTCACAAACTATATACTCGAAGAACGAAAGTTATCACTGGTAAGTGAAACCGAACTTTCTCCTTCGTATAGTTTGTGAATCCACACTCATGGGAGATTAGCAAGCTCACACTTACTTGGTCGGTGGGCAGCCGGATGAGATGATCCCACGATGAGCTGAAGAACCCGTAGGTGGACCCGTCAGGGGCGTTGAGTCCGGAGCCCCCTGGTGAGGACGACACGGCCAAGCCTGGCGTCCGCAGTGGCTCTGGTGTCCACCCTGTAGTGCTGGACAAATGTGGAAGGTCTGGACCAGGTGGCAGCCTTACATATGTCCTCAAGCGGTGTGCCCTCCAGAAAGGCAGTGGATGTGGCAACCGCCCTGGTGGAATGCGCCCTGACATGCGGTGGAGGTGGCAGTGAAGCTGACTCGTAGGCCAGGTAGATGGTAGAGGTGATCCATTTGGAGAACCTTTGAGCAGAGATGGGTTCACCCTTGGACTTTCCCCCATAAGCCACAAAGAGGCGTTGTGACTTCCTGAACTCTCTAGTCCTGCTGGTGTAAAACAATAAAGCTCGTTTCACATCCAGCGTGTGCCAAGTCCTTTCTTGGGCGTTAGTGGGGTTCTGGAAGAAGGTTGGCAAGGAGATAGTTTGTGCCATGTGAAACTTGGAGACCACCTTGGGTAGAAAGGTGATGTCCGCTTGGAGGACGACGCGGTCGTTGAAGAACTGGAGAAAAGGTGCGTCTGCTCGCAGGGCAACCAGCTCACCAGCTCGTCGTGCAGACGTGATGGCCACCAGGAATGCTGCCTTCCATGTGAGGAGACGAACATCGGCGGTAGCCAAGGGCTCGAAGGGGGTCCTGGTGAGCGCGTTGAGAACGGTGGACAGTGACCATTGAGCCGTCGGTGTCCGGGCCGGCGGAAAAGCGTTCTTTAGCCCCTTGAGGAAGCGCTTTACCGTTTGGTCGCGGAAGGCCCCGGAAGCGGGCGAGCCAGCAGGAGAGTGCGCTACCACTGCTGCGAGATGCACTCGGATGGAGGTGATGCTGAGGCCAGACTCCGCCAGCTGGAGGAGGTAGGTTAAAATGTCCTGCAGTCCCACCTGCGTGGGGGGCGTTTGCCGGGCGGCCAGGAAAGCACAGAAACGCCTGTATTTGGAAGCGTAGGACTTCCTTGTGGAAGGGCGCCGCGCTAGTTCAAGGATCCTGGCCAGTCTGGGGTTATCCTCCACGCGGTGAGGTGGAGGCTGGGCAGGTCCGAATGGTGCAGCTGGCCCTGCTCCATTTGGAGGAGTGTCGGTGATTCCGGCAGTGTGCGATACTGTGACGACATGCGCAACAGTAGCGGAAACCAGGGTTGGCGCGGCCACGCCGGTGCCACCAGAATTGCATTGGCTCTGTGTTGGTGCATCCTGGTGAGTACCTTCTGGACCAGAGGAAACGGAGGAAAGGCATAGAGATAGTCCTGATCCCACCGTTTCATGAAGGCATCGCCCTCGGAGTTCAGTCCGATGCCTGCTCTGGAGCAGTACCTGCTGAGTTTCTTGTTGGACTCCGATGCAAAGAGGTCGATGCTCGGCGTCCCCCAGACCTGGCACAGGGACTGGAACACTCCGTCGTCCAGCTCCCATTCGTGGGTCGTCGAGGTAAGACGGCTCAGGTGGTCTGCCAAGACATTCAGTGTGCCCTGAATGTGCACTCCAATTGGGAAAATGTGCTTCTCCAGGCACCATTCCCACAACTGCACTGCAAGGTACAAGAGGGTGGTGGACCGTGTTCCTCCCTGCTTGTTGAGGTACGCCACCGCCGTGGTATTGTCCGAGGCCACTTGAACCGCCTTGCCGGTGAGCAGAGTCTCGAAGGAGCGCAGGGCCTTCCAAATGGCCAGCAGCTCCAAGTAATTTATGTGGTGCACCGTTTCGTGCGGTGTCCAGGTGTCGTTGACCGTGAGAGTCCCGCAAGCAGCGCCCCAGCCGAGGTTGCTCGCGTCGGTCAGTATCTGCAGCGAAGGTTGCGGGGGGTAGAAACTCTTCCCCGTGGCCACGTTGAGTGGTGTAGACCACCACAGCAGTTGGTCCCTCAGTTCTGGAGATGGGGTCAACCGTTTGGATTGGCTCTCCCGAAGTGCGTCGAACTCGTGAAGGAGCCACGATTGCAGGGACCTGAATTTCAATTTGGCATGGGGGATCACTGCCGTCGTTGAGGCCATCAGGCCTAGAAGTCTCTGAGCCTTCTTCGCCCGGATGCACGGTTTCGTGCGCAGTTCGCTCACTCCCTGCGCAATGTCCCGTAAGCGTTTCTGGGGGGCGTAGGCTCTCGTAGTGAGCGAGTCGAGTACCGCTCCAATGTACTCGACGCGCTGGGAGGGAGTCAACTTCGACTTGGTGAAGTTGATCCTGAGGCCGAGACTCTCCATGAGGTGGACCGTGTATTGTGTGTCCCGAACGGCCGACGATTTGGAGGGGGAGACGATCAACCAATCGTCGATGTATGGGAAGACCCTGATGCCCCGTTGGCGGAGGAATGCAGCCACCGGAGCCATGCATTTGGTGAAGACCCGCGGTGCCGTGGCCAGATCGAACGGTAGGCATCGGTACTGGTACACGGAATGGTCGATACGGAAGCGGAGAAACCGTCTGTGTTCCTCGAGGATGGAAACGTGGAAGTAGGCATCCTTGAGGTCTATGACTGTGAACCAGTCCCCTTTGTTGATGAGGGGGAGGACGGTCTGTAGGGTCACCATCCGGAACTTCCTGGTGTGGATGCATTTGTTCAGGCGGCGTAGGTCCAGGATAGGGCGAAGGCCTCCGTCCTTCTTCTGGACCACGAAGTACCTCGAGTAGAAGCCGTTGTCCCAGTCGGACGGTGCTACCCGCTCGATGGCTCCCTTGGAGAGAAGGGTTGCTATTTCTTCCTCCAAATGGGGGGACGAGGTGGTGAGACGATGTCTTCCTACTCGAGGCACCCGCACGAACTCGATGGCGTAGCCAGAGGACAAGATCTTTAAGACCCACTGGTCGTCCGTGATGCCCGACCATGCCTGGAGGAAGTTCCGGAGGGGGAGGTACGGGATGTGGAGCGAGAGAGACTCGGCCGTCGCAGCTTCAAACGCGGGGCTTGGGCCTCGCGGTCGAACGCTTGTCCTGTCCGTAGGGCCGGTAGCGGGGTTTGTGTTGTCGCCGCTGTTTATAGGAGCTGGATCTAGGCTGCTCCGTCGGTCCCTGCTGCTGTGGGTTGCCCTGGAACCGCCGTGTGAAGGGCTGGAACCTCGGCCTGGTGGAAGTTGCCGGCGTGGTGAGCCCCAGGAACTTCGCCGTGGAACTGGTCTGGCGCATCTCATTCAGGACCTTATCGGTGTCCTGACCGAATAGGCCCTGCCCGTCGAAGGGAAACTCCTCGATGAGCTTTTTCATAGCGTCATCGAGGGAGGTGTCCCTGAGCCAAGCATGGCGACGGAGGTAGATTGCGGAGGCCATGTCTTTTGCCGCATAATCGTTGATATGCCGGGCAGTGCGCATCAGCTGCTCGGCGACGAAGTCCCCCTCGGTGGCCAGCGCGTCAATCCTCTTCTGGGCATCGGCGGGCAGTTTAGCCGTCTCAACCTTCACCTGCTCCCAGAGGTGAGATTGGTACAGGCCCATGGCGGCCGAATAGTTTGCGGCCCGAAAGAATAGGGAGCCGGTGGCGTAAAACTTACGCCCCACCGCGTCCAATTTCTTTCCCTCCGGCGTCGACGGGACCGGGAATCCGCTGGTGGCCGTCCTGTGCTGGAAGGCCTTGACCACCAGGGAATTTGGCAGGGGGTGTGCCTGCAAGAACTCGACGTTCTCGTCCAGGACCCGGTACATGCTGTCGAGCCTGGACGAAACGGAGTGTGCCGCCAAAGGTTTCTTCCACGTCGCCCTCGCCGTGGTCATCATGGAGGGGAGCATGGTTATGTGGACCGGTCGCACGGCACGCCTGTCGAGCTTCGCGGTCATCTGATCCTCACCCTCCAACGGCGGTTGGTCGACCTTCAGGTTGAGGGCGGTGCCGAGCCTCGTGAGCATGGCGGTCAGTGAGCGCTGGTCCTCACCACGCGGTGGGTCCACCGAGCCGATGGCCTGTTCCGGCGTGCGCTCGGCGTCGACGTCTCCCTCGTCCTCCTCCGACGACGAGCTGGACTCATCGGAGGACGAGGGAGGCAGTCTTTCGTCCACGTCCGGACCGCGCCAGTACGGCCTGGGCGGGCCGGCGGGATGGGCGTCCACCGCATCAACGTCCGGACCACACCATGACGGGTTGGGTGGGCCGGCGGAGCGGGTACTCGACCCACGGGAGGTCGGTGGGGCCGCGGCAGAGCCGGGATGCCCGGGGCTTGCGGTGGTCGGAACCGGAGCCGCAGAGGCCGCAGGCGTGGAGGTCTGGAACCTGGTCGCAAACGACGCCATGACCTGGAACATCTCTCGGACGAGGGCCATCTGAGACGCGTCCGAGTCCGCTGGCGGTGGAGCTCCGGTGGCCGGCGGGATGGTGGCCCACGAAACGGTGGGAGCCGAAACGGTGGCCGGCGTCGGTGTCGGCGAAACGGTCGTCGAAACGGTGACGACCGCCTCGTCCGTCGGTGTCCTGGGCCGTGGAGAGACGGAGGCCTGCCTCGGCGAGGAGTTTCTGCCCCGAGGAGGAGAGGAGAGCACCTGAGGTGGGCGAGCTGGAGCCCCAGCCCTGCGTCCTTTCTCAGGTGACCCGGAAGACGACCGTCCTCCCCAGATGGAGGATCCCGGAGAAGGACATCGGGCAGTCGAGAACGGCGGCGAAGGCCCGGGAGAGGCGGGTGTGCGCGGAGTGGGGGGAAGCGACCGTCTCTTCTCCGACCCACGCTTGCGCTTCTTCTCACCGTTCTTGTCCTTCTTCTTCTTCTTCCTCATCGGAAGCACGGAGGAAGAGGCCGGCGGTGGTTGAGCGGCAGCGGCGGCCGTGGAGGCGGACGCGGCGGGAGCCAGAGCGAGCTCCATCAGGTGAGCCTTGAGGCGATTGCTTCGGTTCTGCACCGCGAGGCGCGTAAACTTTTTGCAATGCGGGCAAGACTGGCTCTGATGCGACTCTCCCAAACAAAAAAGGCACAGGCTGTGTCCGTCGGAAGCCGGAAACTTCTTAAGGCAAGCCGTGCACTGTTTAAACGCTGCAGCCATCAACCGCGGAAAAAATTCTTCCAGTGGAAGTTTCTGGAGACGAGTACCCCGAAGGGCCGACCAGCCGCCACCCCCTTGAGGGGGGAGACGGTGATCGATGCGAAAAATTGGCTACTGAATCCACTCAAGAGAAGAGACAGAGCCGGGGTGGCGATCCTGCCCGGAGGACAAGATCACCGAGAAAAATTATTAAGATTTGCCAAAAAGACTTTCCCTCAGAAGGGCGAAAAAATTGAGGAAGCTCTCAACGATCGTCCTGCTGCTACGGCGGAAAGAAGAGAACTGAGGTAAAATGGCGCGCGGGCGCCTCAGGGTGGGCGGTACGGTGGGCGGTCTTACCGCCAAAACTTTTGACCAATAGCTTTTCAAGCCTCCGATCGGCTGTTCTGCGCAGGCGCATAACCCATGAGTGTGGATTCACAAACTATACGAAGGAGAACAAGTGTCAGCATCCTCACTTCAACTCCCTTACCTTCACTGGCATCAGGGTTGGCAAGGTGAGGGGGAGTGGAGGAAGCAAGGCCAGGTGACGAGGTGGTGAGGGATCCATAGCCAGGACTGTCCACAAAGAGGTAAAATACTGAGTCGGCCAGGGGTGTTGAAATGCTGGGGGCTCTGAGACCAAGCTGCCACTCTTTGTTTATGCATTATAAATCAGGGAGGATGAAGACTCTAGGAAATGATGGCGAATCTTGGCACTCCAGGTGTCTTGGACTTCCAACTACCAGAAGTCCAAGTTAGCACACCTGCTGATTAGGGCTTCTGGGAATTGAAGTTCAGGAACAGCTGGAGTACCAAGATTCACTATCATTGCTCTAGGAAAAGATGGTAGCTGACATATGGGGGTGCTATGACTGCAGTGGCTCAAGTGGCTAACACGCTGACTGGGAGGCGGAAGGTCAGTAGTTCGATTCCCAAGTACTGCAGGATGGAATGAGCTCCCGTCTTTGTCCCAGCTCCTGCCAAACTAGCAGTTCGAAAGCAAGACATTGCAAGTAGATAAATAGGGACCACTTCGGTGGGATGGTAACAGCGTTCCGTGCACTCTGGTGTCTAGTCATGCCTGCCACATGACCACGGAAACGTCTGCAGACAGGGCTGGCTCTTCGGCTTTGAAACAGATGAGCACTGCACCCTAGAGTTGGATACGACTGGCTTTCGAGCAAGGGAAACCTTTACCTTTACTATTGTACAGAGATGCTGTCACCATGTTCTCTATCCACCCCCACCCCCCTGGAAGGTCTGAACCACCTGGCAAATATAGGTATGAGGTCATTTCTTTAAAAAGTCTCACCTTACCTGACAATGTTGTTATGGGGATAAACTGGAAATGGTGTTGGGGGAGGATTATAACCTTTTTAGGAATCGTCTTCTAGGGATCAACAATTTAAAGGGGGAAAGCTGACAAAGGGTTTTAGTTGTAAGTAAGGCCTGTACAGCACCGAGCTTCATTATGTTGACCTAATAATTGCTGCTAAGGAGACATTCAGAGGCTTTCCCAAGAGATGGCATGTCTTTGCATAGCATAATGGGATTTATAGTGACTCTTAAGTTGGTAAGTATATGTTCACTGAAAGAATAGCAGACAAAGTCTTCTCTAGTTGTTTGGCAGCCATACCTGTCACATACGGGTTTTGCAAATCTCCAGAACTTAGGGGGGAAAAAATTAATGGCAAGGATTGTCGTTTTAATTTTAAAACAGTTCTAGTGTCTCAATGAGCCGAGAAAACAAATCCCCTAGTTTTTTTGGATTATGGTGTGTGTTTACTGTTTACCGATATTCTGCATGACAAAATATTAAATTATAAAGTTGCTTTTAATAAACAAAGTTTTCATGCTTGTTTTTTTAAAAATACATACATTTATCATGCCTTGGGACTGCAGTGGCTCATTACCTCGGAAACATTTGCAGAAGCAGACAGCGCTGGCTCTTCGGCTTTGAAACAGAGCTGAGCACTGAACCCTAGAGTTGGATATGGCTGGCTTTCGAGCAAGGGAAACCTTTATGTTTACTATCATGCCTCACTTACTTTTCCACTATGCTGGCCATCTTAATTATACTTAGGCCACCCAAGTCTAACCTTCTGGCTCTATGCAGAGCTGTTTTTGTGCAGCAAGAGGTTAATAATGTTGGACAGCAGAGATGACTTAAAGAGAAGGAGAAGTGGTATTACCTTGCTTCTTTCTTTGTTAAAAGTTCAAAGCTATCAAGGGAGGGTGGAATCAGTGTTAATGATATTATTGATAGCCATTACAAGGTTAACTGGATTGCAAGCAAATTCAACCTATTCTTCAAGAGTCATAATTCAGCTGAGCAAATACAGTGTATATAAGCATCATTTTTCTGAGCAGGTTCATAGAAACGGCATAGATCAGGGGTTCACAACTTATGGCCCTGGGCTAGACCCCCCCCCCCATGCCATTCCATCTGGCCTGCATTGATGACCCTGGAAGCGCCCACACATGTGCAAACATGCCCACCACCATTGCGTCTGGCCCACGGCACAGTCTGAGAGGGAGTTGTCTGGCCCATGGCGTGGGAAGGTTGATAATCTCTGGCATAGATGCTTCCTCATTTGGCACCGCATGTGATATAAAATACAAAACACAAAGGATGCACTGTGATTTCTTTCAGTACATCTGTTACATGTGTCTTCTAGCTGATTTATAGCGTGGGAGAATTGGTTTTTTTGATTACAGCACCTGGGAAGTCCTAGCCATCGTTTTTCACTTCTCATGCTAACAGAGAGAATTGGGATGCTACAGTTCAAAAATATAACTTTTCTGAGCTCTGGCCCTATTTGCTCCATACCTGTAGGCAAGGAGTTCTTCTGGGAACCAGGACTCTTTGGGGTCCCAGGCACGCTGCTTGGCCGCTCCCAAGTAGTCTCTGTTTAAAACAAAACAAAAATGAAAGTGAACACACTCAGTTACAAGCTCTAAAAACTTCCAGCAGTATGAGATAAATGGTTAACTCCTAAGCTTTGCATTACATAACACTTCTATCCTGTGTCAGATAGAAAGGTATCACTTATGAGTCTAGGCCTTTCAAGATGGCAGCTTTTTCCCTTAGCCAATCTTCACATTTAATGGACTGTGGTACACATTCACTGGTCCACGCAGAATCCGCAACTCCACTGTACCTCCTGTGCATGATGTGCAAATCTGAAGCACTCTGCACTTGTAGGCTACAAAAGTCTGGAAGGCTGAGACAACACATCTGATCTCCACCATTAAAACTACTGAAATGCATATTTTAAATCTGATTTTCAGAACAGACACAACTTGAGTCAGTACTAGCTGCAGCTAAGTCCCCGAGGTTCTTTAACAAGCTGCAACTCAGCTCTGGAATATGCATATCTAAAGAGCATCTTGAGCCCATGCGGAGCACCTTTCCCTCAACATTTTCTGCATCAGATGCCAAGACGCAGGAAAAGGGCGATCCAAAGCTATTATGGTATACCTTTTCTATCGACAGCCAGATGACGTCACAGAACATCCACCTACATAAACTACATCAGCAGCCAGCTCTGTTTCCTAATACACTTCCTTCAATTGGAGCACATTTCTTCCTACTTTGAAGGTATGTCAGTTCAAGAGGAAAATGTGCTGGCAAGAACACGTTGAGCAGAAAGGCATCTTACTTTATTTAGCTATTTGAATGATAAGAGCAACAACCTGCCTTCTCTACATTTTACAGCCCTGCCAGGCAACGTGCTTCATGACACACAGACAAAATCTAATCATATGCTCCCCCCCCCCTCCCCAATGAAACAAAGCAAAACAATACATAAATGAGTTGAGTGCTCTCAAAAGATAATCACAACTAGCATAGCATTTTTGGCAATAGGTGTTGCTGTAAGTTTGAATTAGCCTCAAGACCGCAGCCCTGTTCTGAGGCATTACCACACACACAGATTTGGTTGCTAGCCTATACATGACGCACGGCTGTTCTCTTTATGACTACAGAAACAAGATGTTTCAAAGTAACTACAGTTTTTGTCCTGAGAAGCTGTTTGCTACCTTGCCACGTTCAGGTCAAGCCCGGAAAGGCACCAACTTATCTTTACATTCAGGAAGCAAGAGTGCAGGAAGCATTGCACAGAAAAGGAGAATGGGGAAACCAGAATTTCCCAAGTATAGCTTTAAGCGAGGAGTTCTCAACCTTTTAAAGCAGGGGCTGGGTCACGTTCCCTCAGACAGCTTCAGGGGCCACACAGCCATTTTGCCCTTTCTCTACCACATGGCACTTCTGGGTGTGGTGGAGGAGGTGGGGGCGTGCATTAAATGGCACCATGGGCTGCATCCGGCCCATGGGCCTCAGGTTGAGAATCCTGCTTTAAGCATACAGAATCATGGCATTATGTATTGTCTGAAACAAGCACTTAGGACATTTTGTGCCCATGTGGAGTCACCTAAAAGATTAATTTCTTCCTCCTCCTATTGTTTTTCTTCATATAGTCTTGCAGCCATTATACAGTAATACCTCATACAACGTCCAAACTTGGTTCCACAAGTTAGGACGTTGTATGAATTCCGACTTTGTATGAGGCATGCAAAATCCTAGCCGCGATGCCTCATACAACGTCCAAATTATTGCCACCGATGCTTTGTATAATGTTGTTCCCATAGAGATACATTGTAACAGCACAAACTGCAGGGCAAAATCAAAGAAACACAGGAAACTAACAGAAATTTCAGTGGGGCCAGAGGGGTGCATTTCTCCACCAGTGGGGGGGGGGGATGATGATGATGATGATGATGATGATGATAATAATAATAATAATAATAATAATAATAATAATAATAATAATAATAATAATAATAATAATAATAATAATAATAATAATAATAATAATAATAATTTATATTGTATACTGTACCGCAATTCTGTGCCCAAAGGGAGACTCAATGCGGTTTACATCTCCAAAGGCGGGGAGCTGCTTTTGTGGCCGCAGAGAGGCGAGCCCCAGGTGCGGTGAGTTTTTTCTTCTCCTCTGGCCGGGTGCTGGTCCCAAAAGCGGCTCCCCGCCTCCAACAGACCCCACCGACGCCGGGGCTGGGAGGCCCCACAGAGTTCAACTGGCAGCCGGCCGGAGGAGGCAGAGAAAGAAAGAACTCGCCGCACCTGGGGCTCGCCTCTCCGCGGCCCCAAAAGTGGCTCCCCGCCTCCAACGGACCCCATCGACGAGGAGGCAAGCCCCAAGTGCGGCGAGTTCTTCCTTTCCCCGCCTCCTCCAGCCGGCTGCCGGTCAAACTCCATGGGGCCTCCCAGCCCCGGCATCGGTGGGCTCCATTGGAGGTGGGGAGCTGCTTTTGGGGCCATGGAGAGGCGAGCCCCAAGTGCGGTGAGTTCTTTCTTTCCCCACCTCCTCCGGCTGGCTGCCAGTCGAGCTCCATGGGGCCTCCCAGCCCCGGCGTCAGTGGGGTCCATTGGAGGTGAGGAGCCACTTTTGGGGCCGTGGAGAGGCAAGTCCCAAATGCGGTGAGTTCTTTCTTTCCCCACCTCCTCTGGTCGGCTGCCGGTCGAACTCTGTGGGGCCTCCAAGCTGCAAGTCCAAACTCCCGTGGTAAAAACCCTAATACCTCATAAAACGTCCGGCGACATTGTATGAGGCAACTTTCCCCCCAGAATTGGGCGACATTGTATGGATCCGACGTTTTATGAAGCGGACGTTGTATGAGGTATTACCATATTCTGCTTCCCTATATTCTAGGACAAAAAAAAATACTTATGGGTCCTTGGTTTTATAAAACGAGATTGATTCCAAACTTTAGAATGCCTTCTAATTAAGAGTCTTTCCATACACATGCAGAAATTATTCAGTTCCTACATAGTATTCACATTCTTTTGCCCCAACACTTTACTTCTGCTGCCAGAATATCAGTTTCCCGGTACAATAACTTTGCAAAGAGGAAAGTTATAATTTTGTACCCCAAGTATTTACACAACATAACAGAATGGATAAGGTGATTCTGTTTCCATTAGGAAAATCTGTACAGTGGTACCTCGCTTAAAGAGCATAAAGCATTCCATGGGATTGCTCTTTAAGCAAGTTTGCTCTTTAAGCGAAACACCATTTTAAGTGACCGATTGTGACTTCTGGTGGTGGAGGTGGTAGAGGGGGATTGTGAACTCCAATTTAGTTGTTAAGTGAGTTTTTGGTTGGTTTTAGTTGTTAAGCAAGCTGACCATTCAGAGAAAATTCTGCTCTTTAAGCGAGTTAGTCTCTAAGCGAGGCACTCTTTATGTCAGGTTTTACTGTATTTCCTCCGGTAACCAGTTTGCTCAAGCATAATCCAACCCATGAGGCAAGACACAGGAGTCAAATGCAGAACAGCCATATAAACTAATAACCAAAGACAAATTACACACATTTTACTATGAAACTTGTTAACCTGCTAAAATACTGACATAATCTTGCCTGACTGCAGCAGTTTTCCATAAAAGATCATGGCCATGTGGTAGTTATTGTGTGTAGTTCTGTTCTTCTCAATAATTACTGGTCAGAGTCACATTCAAGCTAACTGGACTGCAGTTGCCCAATTCCTATAACTTGCTCTACTGAATTGTCACAGTTGTTTGTTTTTAAAATCATTGCACTCAGTGGTGCAGAAATCTTTTTGGCTCAAGCATTCAAGTGCAAATTATCACTCCCTGAAGGTTTAAAAAACAAAACAGAACAGCAGTGAAGTCAAGCAATTTGCAAGTGTAATATTATTAATGCTTTAATTTGCTTAGCATTCCATTTCCTATTTAGCTGCCTGCATTAAGGCTCTTATTTTAGGCTTGTTTGGATGGTCTGGTAGCAGTGTATGATTAAAGTGTGGATGTATTAGCACATGTTAGACTGTAAGAGGCAGGAAAAAGTAAGATACTGAAGAACAAAAGAGTGCAGAAAGCTATTTCAGTTTATGAGAACCTTCTTCAAAATTCAGAATGGAACACTGTGGCTCTTTCAAAGTCTGATTTTAACTTGAGAAATACAATTGAATTATGCTAGAATTTTCAAGGATGCATTATGTACTATGACAGCATAGAGCAAAACAAAACAACATTTGATGAAATATACAGACATATGGGACTGTGGTGGCTTAGTGGTCAAGACACTGAACTTGATGACTGAAAGATCGGCAGGTCAGCAGTTCGAGACCCGAGTGCTGAACAATGGAGCATAGCTGTCAAGTATCCCTTATTGGCCGGGAAAACCCCTTAATTTGCCCTCTTTCCCGCCGTCATCCCTTATTAATTAGACTGCAATGCCCTATTGCCGCCATTGGAGGGCAGCACAGGATAAGCATAGCTGTCAAGTATCCCTTATTTGCCAGGAAATTTCCCTTATTTCCAAATCCAAAACTTGACAGGTATCCAATGGTGTGAGCTCCCATCTCTGTCCCGCCTCCTGCCAATGTAGCAGTTTGAAAGCAAGAAATTGCAAGTAGATAAATAGGTACCACTTCGGTGGGAAGATAAACAGCATTCCGTGCACTCGGGTGTTTAGTCATGCCTGCCACATGTCCACGGAAATGTGTTCAGACACAGACAATGTCTGGCTATAAACAGAGATGAGCATTGAACCTTAGAGTCAGATATGACTGGCTTTCGAGCAAGGGCAACCTGTAGCCCTTTACCTAGTGTTCGCTTTTTAAAAATCCCAGAGTGCACAAGATTGCCCTGGTCTTCTATTTCATAAGGTACACAGAGGAAGAGGCCAAGCTTTAGAAAGTAAGATGTGACCTTGCAAACCTTCTTCGGTTGACCGTGGAGGCCTACAAGATGGTGCTTCTCTATAGAAGCATCAGAGCTTTGGCATCAGAGAGGCGGTGTGGGAGGGGAAGGGTCTGATAGGAAAAGCTATGAAATTAAAACGGCAATCCTCCCCAATTTCTGAGGAAATTATCCCAACTGTAGAGCTTTTGCGGTCATTTCTTTCAGGAGGTTTCACCAAGCAACTCTGGGATACCCCATTGCTACCCTAGACATTTGAGGAATGGCTATTACCAGTCTTCAACATGTCATGGTTTGTTTTGATTTTGACTCACTATTGAAGGGTTCTGAAGGGAGAGCTTCACCTCAGATCAAGACCTACTTTGATTCACTAACCTGAGAGAACTCGTCTAACAGAAAATGGTATCAGTCTTTAGCCTTTCCAAAGTATGCATAGGCAGCAGTAAACAAAGTCAGCTTCTCCTTCTGGCGCTGAAATGTTCCCCTTTAATGAGAACCAATTAAAATCTTCATTATCTACCTTCAATTTTCTAGAAGCTACCAGTTCCAGTCTCTAACCAGCAACTGCACAAATGGCACAACAGAAGCAACACAACCTGTCCATCAATTGTGTTATAGTTCAAATATTTATGAAAATTATGACAGTTGCATGCCATTAAAATGCAAATAAATTGTGGTTATTCTATGCTTATGCTTCTCTTTTGGCACTTAATGTAAAATATTTACACTTACTTGCCTTTGTACTGCAGTGACTCAAGTGGTTAAGATGCTGACTTGAAGGCGGAAAGTCAGCAGTTCAAAACCCAAATGCTACATGAAGAGCCAGCGCTGTCTGCATTTGCAGACGTTTCCATGGACATGTGGCAGGCATGCCTAGACACCGAACTGCATGGAACGCTGTTTACCTTTCTACCAAAGTGGTACTTATTTATCTACTTGCAATTTCTTGCTTTCAAACTGCTTATTCCTGCTACTTTGGCAGGAATGAGCGCCTGTCTCTGTCCCAGCTCCTGCCAACGTAGCAGTTTGAAAGCAAGAAATTGCAAGTAGATAAATAGGTACCACTTCGGTGGGAAGATAAACAGCATTCTGTGCACTCTGGTGTTTAATCATGCCTGCCACATGTCCACGGAAATGTGTGCAGACACAGACAATGTCTGGCTATAAACAGAGATGACCATCAGTTTGGATGGGGCAAAACTCGGACTTATATACACTATAAACAGTAACAGTAACAATAATACAACAAGCCCATTGGCTAACAGTGTGTGCACATTTTCGATCCACTTATTTGCATAAGAATAGATACATGAGAAAAGATACATTCCGCTCCTATAAAAAGTAACAGAAACAATAATACAACAAGCCCATTGGCTAACAGTGTGTGCACATTTTCGATCCACTTATTTGCATAAGAATAGATACATGAGAAAAGATACATTCCGCTCCTGTCAGAAAACACAGTTAACATACATAACATTCTCCCCCCCCCCAGGTAAAACCAAAATCCTTTAACCAGGATGGGGGTCTAGTTTCCCTTCTGGGTCGGACGCTTGGCTGAGCTGGCTCAGGGGCTCGTAGGATGGGCGACCCGACTGGAGTGAGGGATTGACTAGAGGGGGAGGATTGTAAACCCAAATTTAAGCCCCATTTGTCAGATGGAGGAACAGGGGATCGCTCAAAACCAAAATCTAATTCTGTGGATGAATAAGACAACTCAGGGTCCCTCCTGTGTGTACTAAGAGTGGAGGGCGACTCCAAACAAAATTGGTCATCATCAATAAAGGAATCCAGAGGGCTAGGCTGGGACAGTGTAGGGGTACACATGGCTGGAGTAGGGGAACATTCCACAAATTCCCCTTGAAGTCGGTCCCTAGAACACACCTCTGGGTCAATGTTGGCTGGCTGCTGACTATTCCCTCTGCCCCCTGGGTTTAAGCGGGTGGGGGCCAACCCTAACGTTGAGTGTCTGTATTCGTCTTGTGGGTCCAGTTCTCTGGGTCTCACTTGATCCGCATGCCTCCTCCAGATCAGACCAGTGGCTGTTTCGATTATGTAAGAAACAGGACCAGTCTGATCGATCACAAACTCAGGCACCCACGTAGGACCACCAGCTGCATAATTGCGTCAATGTACAGGGTCTCCGGACGAGAAACCCTTCTGGTGTTGGATCGCTATATTTGTGCCTTTGTCCGCTACCCTAGAGGGATCCAATCTGTCCAGCAAGGATGAGTTTCCTTCGCTGGAGCAATTCAGCAGGGGACAGCCCTGAGGCAAGGGGGGTGAGTCTATACGTGAAAAGAAACTGGCATGGCTGGAGCTCTAAATCCCCTTCACCCATATGCTGAAGCGTGTCCTTAGTTGTGAGCACCTGCCGCTCCACCTGGCCATTGGTGGCTGGGTGGAATGGGGCGGCAGTGATGTGCCTAATTGCATTCCTTTCCATGAAGGATTGGAATTCTGCAGATGTGAACGTGGGCGCGTTGTCGGACACCAGCACATCTGGAAGTTCACATACTGCGAAAAGCCTTCTCAGGTGCATTATCGTGGTGGCTGAAGTGGTATTAGGCAATCTAATCACTTCCAGCCAGTTAGAGAATGAGTCTACAACCAACAAAAATAGGGCACCCCTAAATGGACCTGCAAAATCTATGTGCAACCTCAACCACGGGCCCCTAGCAGAATCTCATTCCCGAGAGGAAAGTTGGGATTGCTTTGGGTGAGAGGATTGACAGCTGGGACAAATGCCGGCCGACCATCTGCTCTATGTCTTGGTCCAGTTGAGGCCACCAAAAGTAGCTATGGGCAAGGGCTTTGGAACATACAATTCCCGGATGACTTGTGTGAAGTAAATGTAAAACCTTTTTCCTGAGAGTGACAGGAATGACCACCCACTGGCCCCATAGAAGGCAACTTCGTTCCACTGACAATTCCAAATGCTTGCGGTGGAATGTTCTGTTAGTCAATGTTACATCCTTGGCCGTAGCTTTGACTATATCTGAGGGGACGACGGGGGGCGAGTCGAATGCCTCAATCATGAGGACCTGGTGGTTGCTTTCCATCTCGCAATTGGCTTCCCCGACCCCTGGCAGTGGAGAACGTGACAGGGCATCAGCGTGGCTGATGTCCTTGCCGGGCCTGTGCACCAAAGTAAAATCATATGCATTTAGGAAAATTGCTCAATACAACATCCTTGGGGACAGAATTTGAGGCGTAGGCTTCCTGTTAGCCAATGGGCTTGTTGTATTATTGTTACTGTTACTGTTTATAGTGTATATAAGTCCGAGTTTTGCCACATCCAAACTGTGTTCAAACCCCACTCATAAAGAGCTGAATTTCACTACTTCATTTGTCTGCTTCTTCATTCATTGAACACTAGAAAAACAGAGATGAACACTGAACCCTAGAGTCGGATACGACTGGCTTTTGAGCAAAGGTGACCTTTACGTTTTACTTTACCTTTGGTATGGTATATAAAAAAGATAATTCAAATGGAGGACAAGGAGCATTCTGATATGATTTTCATAGAGCTATTGATTGAGAAGGGCTTCAGGATAATTACCAAAGAACAAAACATTTGTTTCTTTGCCAAAGGAAGAGAAGTTGAACTATTAGAATGAGATCACTTCACCTCCACCTCCCACAAAGCCTTGTATCTTCATGTTTTTGAGAAAGAAATAATTCAGCTAGCCATCCCTAATTCTTACACACGAAAAGATGAAATGTACTGGCATTTCTGTCTCACTATTATGTAACAGACAATTCCCTGCCAACCCTACAGTGCCATATACTGGCAATCTTTTGAAATAACAAGGCAGTCCACAATTATAGGAGTTCTTAGAATAGAAGTCGGTTAGTTTGTTTTTCTCAAAGAGACTTCTGCACCTTTGGCGCAAGCACAATTTTTTTCATGAAACTAATACATTTTGCACTAATGTCTCTAACTGATTTGGCAGTTCAATGCGTTTACTGCAGCAGTGAATTGTTTTTAGCTGTTGTCTAAGTACAAAGGAACTCAAATGCGTTGTGTGCTACCATTCAGGATGGTGTAATGTAATCAAGTATGCAGAATGAGGGAAACAAGGAAGACTATGAGTTCCTAAGTCAGAATAGGATGCAACCATGAAACTGGGTTCCAGAAAATACGCAACAAACAATTCTAAGAGCAGAGAAAAAGTTGATAAGCAGCAAATATTTAAAGCATTTAAAGAAGCACCTCTCATGCATCCAGGAGGGCCGGGGACCATGCTGGCTAGCCATGGCCCCCCTCCTCACATCCCTCAATGGCCTTAGGTCTGACTTCAGCAAGAACAAGGAACACTGATTGGACCAAGATTTGCATTTGTATGGAGGAGTTCTAGTTTCCTCACTGAGGTTGTCTGTCTGGCAACAGAGCCACCTTAACATCACTGTGAACAGCTAGCAGAATTCTACTCCCCTTTTTCATGCTACTTGTTGGAAGGCCTCCTTGAACAGGACATGTCTGGCCGGACATCCCGCTATGGTAATGGAGTAGACCATACCACCAGCGACTCAATGCTGAGTGTTGGGTGGCGGTAAATAACCTGACTCCCTAAAGGGGTCAATGGCTACAGGAGTATGAGCCCCTTTGAGTGGGGCAATGGCCTCCTCAGTGGAGGAAATGCCACTGGAAACCATCATAATGGGCCCAATGGCAAAATGAGCAGAGGAGGAATCATTTCTGATTCCCAATGATCATGGAGGCAGAAGAGGCCATGGAAGATGGACTAGCAGAGAAGGTGCATCTTGTTAATATCCTCAAGGCTGCGCCAGTCCACTGCAGTCCCGGTATTAATCCTGCATGTCTCATTTCATGCGTGCCACAGGAGATGGCTCCGTGATCACAGTGTGTGGGTCAGTTTAGGGCAAGCAGCAATCCACCTAAACAAATTTACGCTAAGGGGCCATTCAACAATTATGTGATCCTCGAGGGGGGTCTGCCATCTGAATTATGCAAAATTACATGGGGTCAGGTCAAAGATTACATAATCAATTTGGAGCTGTTGTGGTTTCGAAACCCATGGTGCTTTTTTAGGTTTAAAAATGATCTCTGGGAATTTTGATCTGATTTGAGATTATAGAATTGCTTGTGCAGTCTATTTCTAACTGACAGAAATTTATAATCCTTATAAAGAAGATAGTAGAAGAGCACTAGGCACCAATAGTGAAAAGCTCTAAAAATTAGAGTTTCGATACAAAGGTCTGGATTACATAATTTTAAAGGGAGGGGATTTTGAAGCAAAAATTACAGTCGGATTACATGGGGGAGGGGGTCAATTCCCCCCCAAAAAAACAACAACAACAAAAAAAAGATCATGTAATTGTTGAATGGCCCCTAATGGCATTTTTCCTGTTTCCAGGAAAAAATGTATGCTCGGATACGAGTAGCAGCCACTGGCACTGGAAGCATGGAGCATATTCCTTTTCCCTGTCCCATAAGATCACAAGAGGGCAACACAGACCTTTATATTTTCCAGAAACTGTCCTCTGTCCCTGCATTGTTACCTTGCAAAGCTTGCTGCTTCATGGCTGCAATGCCACTAAAACTACAATAAGTATACAGTTGTCTAGAATGCTTTTATTGGAGGCTTCTTGTATAGGACACAAGTCCAGCAGTTCAAAAGCACTCCTTTATAAACAGTCTCTCCAATGCTTCAGACCCATCCTCATCCTATCCTAGTGGAACAGCTGAGCCAGCTGAATCCTTCTGAGACGCAGGGACTACAACTACTGCACAAGAGTATGAATGCTTTATTACTCCTGGGAACTGGAAGTACTATTGCTCTTTCAGTACATGTCAGAGCCTGGAAGGATGGACAAGGAATTTCCCTTTTTTGTGGCCTGTGTATAATGACATAGCCAGCAACTTATTGAAACCTTACGCCAGTTGTTCATATTAGGACTGTGTCGAACGTTAACTGCTTTGGTATCGGTTAGTAGGATAGATCTGTCTTGATACAATGATTGGAAAGAATGATTTTACTACATTCACAGGTTTTTACAGCCATTTCTGAAGAATCTGACACAAGAGATGAACATATTCTTGAAACATCATGCTTTACAATTCATTTTGGCACCTTGCTGAAAAAGATCAGGAATACCTCCATATAGTTCAAATACGTGACCAGACCAGCAACTCTCTGAGTTAAGCAATTTTGGGCTGAACGATTTATCTGCTAAATCTGAGCCAATCAATCCGTCTGTCAAATTTATCGCTGGCAGGAGCTGAGTTACGGCCTGTGTCTGGCAGAATTCATGGCAATGCACATACTTTGGCATTTCATAAACTATTTATTTAATGCAGTGTGTTATTACTGGAATGCTGCTAACAGTATTTATTATTCATATCTGGTTTCTCCACCCATTTCATTTTACCTAGCAAAAAGACACAATGATCAGCATAAAAATAAAAATTACAGTATTGTGTATATGCGATCCAATTCTGACAATTTTAAAAGGTCATTCCTACAAACTTTAATTTATGCTACCCAGTTTGAACCAGAACAACTTCCCATAAAGCCACAGAGGTAAACACCTTTGCAGCACCTGGACGCTGGGAACTCCATCTCCGCCGGTGGCACCACTTAGAACTTTGAGGTTTGCTGGGATGTCAGCACCTCTTTCTCTCTATTTGGACTAGCCAGGGTTGGGGTGAGTGCAAGGGGTGGTGGTGGTTGTTCTGCTGTATCAATTGCATTGTGCTTTTTGATATTGTATTTGTGGTTTCGGATATTTTGATGTTTATTTTTTTACTCTTGTTGTATTGACTGTACTGCATTATTGATATGTTGTGTAGCCTCCCTGAGTCAGCATAAGCTTGAGAAGGGTGGGATATAAATTAAAATTACAAAAAGAAAATTACAATTAATAAAATATACTGAATTATTTAGTCATAAAAGGTGTGTATATTTGTGATTTTGCAGAGAAGGAACATACAACATACAAAAATGAGAATTCCTTGTATAATACCCCAAATGTTTCAGTAGTCAATTGTATGCTAAATACTCTTAGTTATGAGAAAAATAGTTGCCATGCTTATGAATGGCTACATATTATGTGAAGGTTCTTAGACAACACATTGAGAAGGCATAAAATTCTTAGTCGCTGTGGAGTGCCTGAGGCTAGCTTTGTTCCTTTGAAAACAACATACATGGCTGGCAACCTCCTCCCTCCAACATATATCCCTGTCTTGGTCTATAGCAGGGATCAGCAAACCTGGCTCTCCAGATGTTCTTGGACTTCATTTCCCAGAAGCCCTGATTAGCAGATGTACTGACTTGGGCTTCTGGTAATTGAAGTCCAAGAACACCTGGAGAGCCAAATTTGCTGACCCCTGGTCTGTTGTTGTTCAGTCGCACAATCGATTACGACCCTTTGCGACCTATGGACCATTTAGACTCCTGGTCTAAAGGATACAACTTCCAGTGGCCATGCTGGCTCCAGTATTCTGAGATTGCTTAGTGAGTTAGGCATCTGGCTGCAGAACCAAAGGTTGGGAGTTTGATTCCTCACTATGTCTCCTGAGAGAAAAAGCCAGTGTAGTCCTGGCAGTTCCAGGGAACACCAAGAAGTAGGGAATGGTAAACCAATTCTGTGTATTCTTTATGTAGGAAACCATAGAATGGATTGCTGTGAGTCAGAATCTATTTGACAGACGACACAGTGTAATACAGTAGTTCAGAAAAGAGGCTGGCTGGGTAGTTCAGTGGTTTAGGTATATGGCTATAGAGCAAGAGGTTTAAACCCCCACTGTACCTCCAGGGAGAAGAACCAGCCTGTATAATTATGGGCAAGCTATACAGTTCCAGAGTGACCCCAGAAGAAGAGAGTGGCCAATCACTCTTGTGTATTCTCTATCTAGGAAACCTTAGAAAAGAAATAGACTTGCCAGCACATAATGATTAAGTAGGTTCCCCTAGCTTGGGTGTGTTTTTAAGACAAAAAGGAAGATGGTATTGAACTTAAGACATGTTCCTATCTATGAAACCAGTGTTATAAGGCTGAGCCCTGGTGGCGCAGTGGTTAAACTGCTGTACTGCAGCCAAAATGTTGTGTGTTTGATCCTGATGGTATCAAGGTTGACTCAGACTTTCATCTTTCTGAGCAGCTGTGGATGCCATCATCCACCCTCTGGCCCCGCCTGGCCAGAGGGTTAAAAGGACGCCTGCAGCTTCGGGCAGAGGAATGTGCCGCCTCTCCCGCGACCCACTCCATCGGCTGGGATGAGAGGTAGCATCTGCGGACGCCGTCGTTCCCTCCCAGCCTTGCCTGGCCAGAGGGTCAAAAATACGCTCACAGCCACTTGTTTGGACTGAATATTGTATGATATAATTTTACTGTACTGTACTGTATTTTGTATTGCATTGTGATATTTTATTGTGCTGTTATTTTTTGTATTGTGAGGTTTTGATGTGTTGTGAGCTACTCTGAGTCGGCAACATACAAATAAAAATTGTTGTTGTTGTTGTTGGTGGTGGTGGTGGTGGTGGTGGTGGTGTTGGTGTTGGCGGCGGCGGCGAAATGAGTACCCAGTATATTGGGGGGAAATGCTAATTACCTGTACCTGTAAACTGACCTGAGAGTGCACTAAACAATATGGGGCACTATACAAGTGTAATTGCTATTGCTTTTGTCTCTCTGTCCTCTGTACTGGAACAGAACTGCCATTTTCTTGAATATGTGTTGCTGTGCTGCAGTATGATTAAATGACCATTAGACAGTCTGCCTCTTCCAACCAGACCTTGAAAGTTGCATTACAGAAGAGGCCACAATTGGGCGGTGGTGTTCTGCTATGACAAGCATTTTTTATTTATTCAAACATTTACATTCTGTATTTTGGTATAAAGAGATCTACAAGCCTGTTAACGATATATTAAAATTTATACTACAAAAGTAAATAATCAAAACCACGCAGAGAACATAACAGGAAACTGAAAACTAATTAAATACAGCAGTAGGAAACAGCCAGTGGGAACAGTAAGCCATGAAGACATCCCACACGAGAGAGACTGAAAATGCCCTCTGAAAAAGCATAATCGTGTAACCAAGCTGAGGAAGCTCTGGCTCAATTGATGTTATGAATGATCACTCTTTCACTACTGGTTATGGTTGGTGGGTTTAATGGAGTTATAGGCAAACATCAAAGGATCAGCAGAGAGGGGATGGCACAGTTCTTCGTGCTGAACCAAGAGAGGCAAAGAATGTTTCAATAAGGAATCAAGACTACTTGGTGGCAGCACCAAAAATGTGGAATGCCATTCCTTTACTGCTGTGGCAGGCCCCATCTTACATATATTTAAGAAAAGTCTAAAAAATGTCCTGTTCAAGGAGGCCTTTGAAGGCCAAGTGTCAGCAGCCAAATTCCTTCAGTTTAGTTCTGTTTCTGGGTTATGTTTGTTCTTGAGTTGATTTGGTTTATACTGGGTTTCTGAACATGATATTTAGGATAAATTTTATACATACTAACAAAAGTTTAATCTGAAACCACTGAGGTATTATATTATTATATTTGTATTTTTTATTTTCAAATTGTTTATTTGTTTCTTTATCGAATTGTAAACCATCCAGAGTGGGAACACCTCCCAGATGAACGGTATGTGAATAGAATAGAATGTGCCCAACAGGCAGCATTTACTGAATCTGGGAGTCACAGTCAAGATGACCAAATATCAATATGCCTCCACAGCAATGGCCATGGCTTGGAGGCCTAGAAAATGGGATATCTGAAAGTGCTGGCAGGTTTTCAAGACACCGCAACACAGACAATGTAGGCCTTTAAAAAGGCAACAGAAGCACTTTGAGTTGAACCTAGAAACCAAATGAGAGTCAACAAGATTGTTGTAAAATAGGCATCACTATCTCCCCATTGCTTCCTTAGCCAACAATCTGCTAATCACACTGTGAAATATATATATATATATAATTTTCATGAAAAATATGATGGTTGCCTCACAGTAGATTACAATAATGTATGCCAATAAAGCATACAAACTGAGAAAGCTGGGAGAGTGTGGTCCTACCATAGTTAATCTGTACTCCTAGTTTCCAGCAAACAACATTTCCACATAATATCTCAGCCTTTTAAAATTAATATTTTTTCACCTACATCCAGTTTATTGATGTAAGGTTTCTATTCTGATATGGATAAAGGTAAAGGTTGCCCTTGCTCCAAAACCAGTTGCATCCGACTATAGGGTTCAGTACTCATCTCTGTTTATAAGCACTGTCTGCATTTACAAACATTTCGATGGACATTTCCATGGACATGACTAGACACCGGAGTTCATGGAACACTGTTTACATTCTTACAGAAGTGATCCCTATTTATCTACTTGCAATTTCTTGCTTTCGGACTGCTAGGTTGGCAGGAGCTGGGACAGAGATGGGAGCTCATTCTGTCATGCAGTACTCAGGTCTCAAACTGCTGACCTGCCAACCTTCCAGTTGTCAAGTTCAGCGTCTTAACTACTAAGCCACCATAGTCCCTTCTGATATAGTTAGGCGCTATTAACATACTGGCATTTATCATCCACATGAGAAATATAAAACATCAACTCTTTCATTATCACAGATAAAAATACAACATTTTTCTCTGTTCATCAAGACTATGTCTTCTACATTTTGGGACATTTTGATCTAAAAAAGTTATAGCATTATAAGCAAAATTTATGCAAAACATTTTGTGGCAACCCCTTTTTTTGCACAGAACACAAAGGTTTCTGCACTACGTACATTTAGCTTATACTGCTGCTGATCAAAAAACACTGCTATTTTCATTCATGCACGAGTGAAAACTCTTGCAACCATTATCAACTTTTTTCAATGAGTCAAGATAGTAAACAAATTGTGCATACTTATTACCACATTACTCCAAATTATATGCTATTCAATATCTATTTAATATGCTATTTAATATCTATATCAGTTTAAGTGTCTCTCTGCAGAGCCGAAGGTTGGGATTTCAATTCCGCACTGTGCCTCCTATGAGTAGAGCCAGCCTGTGTGGTTTAAGGAAAGTTGCAACGTCCCAGAGTGCTCCCAGAAGAAAGGAAGAGTAAACCACTTTGGCATGTTCTACCTAGAAAAACATGGTTACCTTTCACCTACTAGTCTCACCAACCTGGGTCTTCCCAAGCCAACCAAAAACACCCACACAATTTAGAGTTTGCCTCATCCCTAATACACACATTTCCCAGATCTATTTCTGTAGCACTATGGGACACAAGCCTCTCAAATGTGCGTCCTGACATCTGCCTTTTTGAAATGACTGCAGAAAGAGCGCACATACTTTGTTTCACTCGAGTAAGAGGGGACCATAATAAAAAGCACCAGGAGCCAGTCAACTGCCTCTTCTCTCTCCCAGACTTTGGGCCATCCCTCCCTAATAATGGTATTAAAACCTACCCGGTTCCAGAAGAACCAAGACAAATATGCCTCTCCCTGTCTTCTGTCAGCATATAGCTCATTCACTGGAGTAATCATGGAAGTCTGTGGTCCATAAGGATAAGCAGAAAGGGATCGACGAAGTGTAAATAACTCAGTCCACATACTTAAATATGAAAAGCAATATATTTTATCCAACAATTCACACATCTGATGTATTTTTAAATTTTTTTTTTTGTATCATTACAGGCTGCTTTTCCCCCTGTGAAAAGATCTAAGATGATTTAGAATGTGATGATTATAATTTCTTGCCTGGAAGATCAAAATACAGTACTATAATCGGTATCTCTCATGAATTTCAGGAGCAGGGGCACTGAAAAATACCCCAAAATTTGGTCTAGGTAAGAGAGATCTGAGTGTAGCTTAGAATTGCTATAATCAGCCGAATTGGATAAAAGGTATTTTAGGTTTGGTTAGTTTTGATGCAACTGTCTCACCATAGCTTCATTCCAGTTTGCTAGTGAGCACTCCCTACTTCAGAAAGGAATTTGCTATCTCTACAATTTGTCTGCACAAACACAGATCAAGTGCTAGCTATGGGTCTCCAAGGATCTTGTCTACATCTGCAGACTGCACAAACAAGAAGTATTTATGAAAATAAAACGGGGGAAGGAAAAAAAGGGACGCAGCTTTCTGTCGAATTTAAAGTCCTATTTGTAAAGCATGCAGTTTCCAAGTTAGAATGTAAGTACAATACAGTAATTATACTGGCAATCTCACATTAGCCAGACAAGGCTAAAGCCAATTCTAGGTAAAGGCTCAAGTGGCTAAGACACTGACTGGAAGGCAGGAGGTCAGCAGTTCGATACCTGAGTACTGCATGGCACAATGAGCTCCCGTCTTTGTCCCAGCTCCTGCCAACCTAGCGGTTCAAAAGCAAGAAATTGCAAGTAGATAAATAGGGACCACTTTGGTGGGAAGGTAAACAACATTCCGTGCACTCTGGTGTTTAGTCATACCTGTCACATGACCACGGAAACGTCTGAAGAAGCAGACAGCGCTTGCTCTTCGGCTTTGAAACAGAGATGAGCACTGAATCCTAGAGTTGGATACGACTGGCTTTTGAGCAAGGGAAACCTTTACCTTTACTGCCAATCTCCTTCAGGAAGGAAGAAAAATGCTCTTAAAGTAAAAGGGGGCATTTTTCTACACCAGAAGGCATTTTGTTTGGTTAGTTTAAGCACAAAGGGTCTCACCATAGTTTTGCACTGGGGGACACTAACAAGATCCTTGAAGCTTAACCATCCAAATGAACATCCAGCAGGACACTTTTGAGGTGGTTCACCAGCTAATTAGCATTTTGTCCTCAAAATGCTGGGTACTCATTTTCCTGACCTCAGAAGGGTGGAAGGCTGGGTCAACGTTGAGAAAGAAAGCATTTCTAGGCCTATTGTGTCCTTCCAGGTGTGCTATGGGTAAAAATGTCATCCTCTGCCCCACTGGAAATTGCCTACCCCTGCACTACAGCACTTGGAACAGCATATAGCTGTCACTACTGGAGATATGCAAAAGTGGTTGTCAGTCAGGTGTGGATACTTTGCAGTTATCACTGCCAGACAGAAAGGTCTACCAGGTGTTTAGAAGTACTGTACAGTAAAACCTCACATAAAGAGCGCCTTGCTTAGAGACTAACTCGCTTAAAGAGCAGAATTTTCTCTGAATAGTCGTCTCACTTAACAACTAAAACCAACCAAAAACTTGCTTAACAACTAAATTGGGGTTTGCATTCCCCGCATCCCCAGAAGTCACAATCACTCACCTACAATGGCAGCGGTGGCACTTTTTCCAAGCATTTTGCTTAAAGAGTAATTCTGTGGAACACATTATGCTCTTTAATGAGGTACCACTATAAACTGATTAGTCCATCTTCACTCTCAACATAGAATGAGCAACTCAGCTTGCAGGTTTGTGTCCTTAATCACATGAAAGCCTATGAAATCCAACAAGGAACATTTTTTACACATTTGCTGTAGAGACATATCTAATAACAGCTGTAACAAATCACAAGATGTATTTCTCGAATAATGGTTTATAACATGAGAAGGCACAGGTTATGAAATCCTAAGGTCATTCATTTCACAAGTGGCTTCATTCCTGTGATGGAGACCATGGTGGTAGAGATACTTGTTGAAACAAAGCATGCAGAGTGTCAAAGATTTCCTCTCTTGTTCCTAGAAAGAGGGGTGTGTGTGTGTGTGTGTGTGTGTGTGTGTATGTGTGTGTGTGTGTGTCTAGAAATTCAATAGAGTAGCACACATATCGACAACAGTCACAGAAACAATTTGTACTCAACCTCCCACCCCTCATAGCTTGGAGGGCTTGCAAAGAAAGAAGAACTAGGACCATTGTTAGCATATAGAGCCAAAAACTCTTTTGAAAAAGGGACACCTGCCAGCTCCACTTAAAGAAGTCTGGGCATGCCACGATCTGAAGAGATTGCAGCCAGACTCTCATTCTCTCCCACTATCTCCTCTCTTCAGGCCTCCTGCTTTCAGTGAAGACAAAATGACTTATGCGAGGAGCTTATCCCAATATTTAATGAGACAAACGCTTTCTCTTAGGGAACAACCACTGGCATTGCCAACAGGTGACTGGCACAAAACATGGTTCTGGAGTGGAGATGGAGTAAATGGAGAATGGATAGACAAAAATCCTGGCTGAACTGCAGTAGCTCAACAACAAAAGGAGTTGGGAAAAGATGAGCTCACAATGGGATGCAACCATTATGTTATTGGGGTCCCTCCCTGTTGTGTTCTAACAGTGTAACCTTCTACATGTGATAACAATGTATCTGAACCAATGTAACCTTGCCTACGAGCAACAATGTAACCTTCAGCTGATCACTATAAACCCTGTAATAGGACGCGAGCTAATGACCACCAGCTGGCAGCAGCGAGCGTCCAAGCTCTCTTGGTTCAAACCCACCAAAGGCCACAGCGCGGGAAGTTTCCCGCCGCTACCTACACCTGGACAAGAAGGGCGTGACCAGCCATGACGTCACGCGGGCAGTAGCCAATGGGCTATCGTGGAGCCACATTCAAATACGTTACTACCATATATATAGAGCTGTTCGTCCGCCATTACCTCATGTTCCCTCTGTCCACCATGCAATAAACCTGAGTTAACCCAGCCCTTGGCTGTTTCCTGTGTCTTGACTCTCATACACTAAATTGGCGACGAAGGTGGGATCATGGATCCCCAAGGAGCCAGGACACAGAGCGGGTTCAACATTACCAAACCGCAAGACTGGGAGCTTTTTGAGATGGACTTCCAGGCGGCACTGGTGGAACTCAAGGTCAAAGAAGACGACGAGGAAAGGAAGAGGGCCATCCTCACCCGCATGCTTGGGATGGAGACCAAGCGAACGCTGGTGGGCATTATTGCACCGAAGAAGATGGGTGAGTTCAAAGCCGATGACATCATGAAACTGCTGCGTGAGCGTTTCCGACCCTCGAGGGCAATGTTTCCCGCTCGGAGCGCGTTTTGGAGGCGAGTTCAAGCGCCGGACGAGTCGGTAGAAGCCTTCGTAACAGCTATGAGAGTAGCCGCCACCCCCTGCCGATGGGACCACGTTCTAGAGATGGCCCTCAGGGACGGAGTTCTGTGTGGCCTGAAGGACAAGGAAGTGCAGCGCAGCCTGATGAACAAGGAGCCACCACCCACACTGACAGAGGTTGTAGAGGCCGCGGAAGCCGCGGAATCCACGAATGCTGGAGTAGATGAGATGCACAAGTGGCGTGAGTGGCGTCCGAGGGCCGGCAAAGCGGAAAACTCGGTGCACGGAAAGTCCGGACAGTCGGTGCACGCAACCCGACGGACCTCGAAGTCGTCTTCGGAAAGCAGCGACGGCGAGGAGGTCCAGAAGGTCCGAAGGGGAGGGCGCCGTTGCGATGGTTGCGGAGCGGCCCATGAGCGCGTGAGGTGCCCATTCAGAAGAACCGAGTGCTACAACTGCGGCCGCCGGGGACACATCGCCAAGGCATGCAGGAAAGGAAAAGAGGGCCGGAGACAGTCACAAGACCGTTCGGCCAGACCGGACCGTCCAGCGAGGTCCAAAGATGGCGCCCGGACCACGAGGAAGCAGGACGGCGTGGGCCGCATCTCGGACGACAGCGAGGGCGACGCTCCTGTGTTCAGCGTGTCTGCGGGACAGCCCCATTACTTCGTTGAGGTACTAGTACAAGGGACCCCTATTAGGATGGAAGTTGACTCGGGGTCCTCCTATTCTATAATTCCCCAGAGAGAGTTCTTGAAAATCGACCCCCACGTGCGGCCCAAACTTAAAGCGTTGAGGGCCACACTACGGGACGTACAGGGGAACAGCATTCCAGTGTTGGGGGTCGGGACATTCCGGGTTCGTTTTAAGAGACATTCTGCGGAACTTCCCCTAGTGGTGCTAAAAGGGGGGAGTTGTAGCCTCCTCGGGACACAATGGTTCCAGCCTCTAGGTTTGTTCATAGGGGGGGTGCATGCCGTAGGCGTGGACCCAATACAAGCGGTGTGCGACGCACACCCCGCCGTTTTTAAAAGTGGACTGGGAAAGTTCAAGGGACCCCCTGTAGCCTTCGACCTAGACCCGGAGGTCCGCCCGATAAGACTCAAACCGCGCAGGGTGCCGTTCGCACTAAAGGACAAAATAGAGGCGGAACTGGACAAACTGGTGGGTCAGGGGATTCTTGTTCCTGTGGATTCCGCGGAGTGGGAGACTCAAATTGTAACAGCACTGAAGGCTAACGGGGAGGTGCGCATTTGCGCTGATTATAAGTGTACAATTAACAAGGCGATCCGCCCTAATGCATACCCGGTGCCAGTGATCAGCCACCTCCTGGCTAGGCTAAATGGGGGAAAGTGTTTCGCTAAGCTCGATTTAGCACAGGCCTACCAGCAACTCCCTGTAACCCCCGCCACAGCGGCGGCACAAACAATAATTACACATAAGGGGGCGTTCCAGGTGTCGCGTTTACAGTTCGGCGTGAACTCGGCACCTGGCCTTTTTCAGTCGCTCGTGGAACGCCTCCTGAAGGGGCTGGAGGGGGTGTTGCCATATTTTGATGACGTGTTGATAACGGGGGGGAGTAAGGCCGAGCTGGCACATAGATTGGATAAAGTTCTGACCGTGTTCGAGAAAGCGGGGCTGCGACTGAGAAAAGACAAATGTGTATTTTTCGAAACAGAGGTTGAGTTTTTAGGGTTCCGTGTCACGCCCGAGGGAATTAGGCCGTCCAAATCTAAGGTAGCCGCCATCAAGAAAGCTCCTCGCCCCACATCCAAAACCGAACTACAGTCATTTCTGGGGCTTCTCAATTTCTACCATACCTTCCTTCCACGGAAGGCGTCTGTTGCCGAGCCGCTCCATCAGTTACTTAAAAAAGAGGAAAAATGGCTGTGGGGTGACGAGCAAGAGAGGGCGTTCACAGAGTTAAAGCAACTCCTAACATCCGAGGCAATCCTGACTCATTTCGATCCCAAACGGCCAGTAGTGTTAGTCTGTGACGCATCCCCGGTGGGGGTGGGGGCGGTGCTTTGCCACGTGTTGAACGACGGAAGGGAGGCCCCGATAGCGTTTTATTCAAGGTCCCTGTCCCAAGCAGAGCGGAATTACGCACAGACCGACAGGGAGGCATTAGCAATAGTAGCGGGAACCAAAAAATTTCACGATTTTCTGTATGGTCAGCCGTTCAAGATCGTGACTGATCACAAGCCCCTGTTAGGAATCTTCACTGCAAATAAGCCCACGCCACAGATCCTGTCCCCGAGAATGCTGCGGTGGGCTATTTTTCTTAACGCATACCAACATGAGTTGGAATACCGGCCCGGGAAGAAGATCAGCAATGCAGACGCGCTCTCACGGTCTCCGTTGCCCTTGTCGGACGATCAGAAGGCAGGGGTGGGAAGAGACCGCCAGGTATTGCTAATAGAGGTCTTAGATTCACCCCCATTAGTGCCGGCCGACATTGCCAAGGCAACGGGAAAGGATAGAACACTGGAGAAAGTGTGCTCGTGGGTACAGAAGGGGTGGCCGGCGTCATCCCCAAGCATGGAATTCAACCCATTTTTTCGAAAACGAATAGAATTGTCATTAGAGAGGGGGTGCCTCTTGTGGGGCCAACGGGTGGTGGTTCCTACGTCCCTGCGACCGAAGGTGCTAAAGCTGCTGCACGTCAGCCACCCGGGAATCGTCCGTTCCAAGGCACTGGCCCGCAGTTATTTCTGGTGGCCCCAGCTGGACGCCGACATAGAGCATATGATTGGCACTTGTGAGGCATGTCAGGGCTCCCGACCGGAGGTAGCCCGTCTCCCGCATAGGGAATGGGACGCGGCAAGGGGACCGTGGTCCAGGGTGCACGTAGATTTTGCTGGCCCGTTCCGAGGAACCATTTTTCTCCTGGTAGTGGATGCGTACTCAAAGTGGCTGGAGGTCATTCCGGTAAAGAGCACATCCTCCGCCACTACCATTGGCCAGCTGAGGAGGGTCTTTTCCACGTTCGGTTTACCCGACACTCTGGTCAGCGATAACGCTAGCTGTTTCACGTCCGCTGAGTTCGCGGCATTCATGGAGGCAAATGCAATTCGGCACGTCACATCCGCGCCGTTTCACCTGGCCACGAATGGCCAAGTGGAACGGTTGGTGCGCACAACAAAAGATGCGCTGCGGCGCATGGGCTCGGGGGATCTAAATCACCAAGTCTGTCAATTTCTGTTAGCGTACAGGGTGACCCCCTTAGCGTCCGGATATTCGCCGGCTGAGCTGCTGATGCGGAGGAAACTGACCACGATCTTGTCCAGGTTAGACCCGACGAGGGTCGAGGACAAAGGGAAGAACATAGGTTTAGCGGTCTCGAAAGGTTTCGGCGTAGGCGACCCTGTACACTGCAGGAACTATGCCAACGCAGGCCCAGCCTGGGTGCCAGGGACGATAGTAGAACAGACGGGACCGGTGTCGTATCGGGTGGAAACGAACACCGGTCTCCTCTGGAGGAGGCACGCTGACCAACTGCGGCGCCGAGTGAGTGAGGGACCGATCAGTGGGGCTCAGCAACCAGATTCAGCGATAGGGTTCTCCCCCACCCGTTTAGCCCAAGGGGGAGACAGAGAAGGACACCAGTCCAAAGCCAGGGGGGAAAGCAGTGAGCCCGGCTCATATCCTTTTGACACGCCAGTTCTACCAGCTCTATCCGAGCCCGGGGAGGGGGAAAAGGAGTTTGCCGCATTCGATTACGATTTTAATTTTGCGAGCCGGGGGGGGTTTTTGGAGTGTTCCCCCACCCATCCAAGCGAGAAGAGGGGTTTTTCGTTAGCCCCCAGTGCCCCCGGTTCTTCCCAAACAAAGCACACACCTCCCAACAAAGCCGCAGAGCCGCGGCAAGCCACTAACGAGTCATCCTCTCCGATTACAGGGCAGGAAGCCAGGGAGCGAGGAGGAGGGAGCGAAGCCGGGGCAGGGCAGCCCGCGCCGAGACCCCAGCGTGTTCGAAATAAGCCATCTTGGCTGAGAGACTTCGTCTCATCCTAGGGGGGAGGAGTGTTGTGTTCTAACAGTGTAACCTTCTACATGTGATAACAATGTATCTGAACCAATGTAACCTTGCCTACGAGCAACAATGTAACCTTCAGCTGATCACTATAAACCCTGTAATAGGACGCGAGCTAATGACCACCAGCTGGCAGCAGCGAGCGTCCAAGCTCTCTTGGTTCAAACCCACCAAAGGCCACAGCGCGGGAAGTTTCCCGCCGCTACCTACACCTGGACAAGAAGGGCGTGACCAGCCATGACGTCACGCGGGCAGTAGCCAATGGGCTATCGTGGAGCCACATTCAAATACGTTACTACCATATATATAGAGCTGTTCGTCCGCCATTACCTCATGTTCCCTCTGTCCACCATGCAATAAACCTGAGTTAACCCAGCCCTTGGCTGTTTCCTGTGTCTTGACTCTCATACACTAAACTCCCTGAAACAGCCCCCTGCCCCACAAGGGTTCTAATGTCATTTGTCATTAGGCGGCAGTTTTTTTTTTTGCTTGATTGTGCATTGTACAAATGAACTCCAGAAAATCCCTTCATACTTCCAGGCACTATTCTTCTCCTCTTAAGTGCCTAGTCCTCACTCTGCTTTTCCCTGCTCATCCATCACTCATGGGGAAACCCATTTCAGTCAAATTAATCCCATAAATGCAATATACCACCGTGTGTGGAAAGGAAAACAAGTTAGTGAGTCAAAAGATAATAAGATAGGTTAATGGAAAAGTGCCTTAGTCAATGGTGGGATATACAAGTACTAATTAACAAAAGTTTTTTGAGCATTTAGTGCAGGGGTTCTCAACCTATAGCCCATGGCTGGCATCCAGCCCACGGCACCAAATCATCCGGCCCCGAACTCGCTCCAGACACCCCTGCCGTAAATGAATCCGCAGCCAGCATAAATGCATTTACTACAGCCATAAAAGTGTCCGCAGCCAGTGTAAATGTGTTTACGACAATCACAGACACGTTTTACGGCAGCATTTACAGCTGGGGGAACCACCAATCTGGCCCGCTCAGCTGCCTGTGGCTGAAAAATATTGAGAACCCCTGATTTATTTCTCTTTCCTTCAAGGCTTTCTTCTTTAACTTGGGACAAATTAAAAAAAAAACCTCTGTGTACAAAATTTGCTTCCCTTTACTTAGGACAGGGGTTCCCAAACTACAGCCCGTAGGCAGGAACCAGCCCACAGCTCGGAGTGCACCACCCACTCCGTTCCCGGAAGTGGAAGTAAAATGCGCCCGTGTATGCGCAAAACACTGAAATAAATGCACACACGGCTGTCATAAACACGTTTACAACAGCTATGTGTGCATTTATGGCAGTGGTTTGTGCATGTGTGGGTGCATTTTACTTCCGCTTTTGGGTGGGAGGAACCATGTGACTGGCCCACAGTGTGAAAAGCTTGGGAACCCCTGACTTTTGATCTGGGAAGCGAATGTCTCCTTCCCTACTGTGGAAGGGATCCCCACGTGCAGAGTTTGCAGCTTGGATCTCTAGTGCAATTGCACCACTGGCGATCCAAGCCCCCACCCCCCACCCCGCACGGCTGATCTCTGCCTGGGAAAGTTCCCAGGAGGAGAGCAGCTGTGCGGAGTTCGTGGCTTGGATCTCTAGTGGCAAGCCTTGAAACAGCGATCGCACCACTGGGGATCCAAGCCGCTCCCCCTGCATGGCTTCTCTCCGCCTGGGAACTGTTTTGCGGCTTGGGTGCACGAAGGGAAGCAGCCAAACGCTTGGCTGTTTCTCTTTGCGGAGGGCTGATGGGTGAGTCCGGAGACACCCCCCCCACCAGCCCTCCCCGAAGAGAAGTGGCCAAGTGCTTGGCTGGTTCTTTTTGTGGAGGACCGACAGGTGAGTCCAGAGACACCCCCACACCAGCCCTCCCCAAAGAGAAGCAGTCAAGTGTCTGATTTCTGGCTTGGTTTGGGGAAGAGTGGGCGGGTGCACTCGCCCCCGGCTTCCCCCAAAGGAAGCTGGGTTTTTTAAAGAGTTATCCAATACAAGCATCAGATAATGCCAAAAATCGGATAACGACCAGACTTGTGGAACCAAGTTGGGTTGTTATTCGAGGTATTACTGTAGATGTTTCTTGTCCTAAAGCCACCAAGGCTAAAATGGATCTCACAGATCCAGATAAGACAAGGTATTGGGCACCTCATTCCAACTTGTTATGACAATAATAGGTTCTAGAGAAAGCATATAAAGTGAAAGATTCTTACGAAGAACATTTCTATAACCTCAATGTAGAAATTCAACATTTAAGTGCATTATCCCTAAAAATGACAAGTTTGTCCAGATAATAATTTTGTGGAATAACAAGGAAAAAATACCTTACTAATACAATAAACTCAAAAAAATATCAAATCAACATTCACTTAATCCCCTTTCTGGTGATAGCATTCTTCAAGACATTATATACTGCAAAGTAGATAAAATAAAAATTAAGAAGTAAAATGGAAAAAAAAACCCAAATCCATCCTAATCGAAACAGATAATTACCAAATGCCTCCTTAAATATGCTTTAGTTGGGTTTATTTAAAAAAGATTTTAAGAAAACACACATGTCAAACCTTTTTTTGACAATCAGTACCACATTGAAGGAGCCACCACTGAAAAGGCCCTTTTTCATGTCTCTGGTCTTCTGGCCTTTTTTGGAGTGGCCTCCCTCAATAACTCAGCCTGTGAGTATCTGAGTACCTGGGAGGTATTCCTTTGGAAGCTCCACTAGTACAAAGGTTCCAAACCCTGTAGGGCTCTGTACACCAGCAACAAAACCTTGAATCTAACATGGAACACAACAGACAGGCAATGCAAATCCATCAAAGCCAGGGATATATGATCAAATCAACCAGGCAGACACATTTTTCACCCTCCGTACTAGTTTCAAGGGAAGCCCTAGATGGCAGGTGAGCCAAGGAATTGCATGCAGTTTTGTAGGATGGAGTTGTGTGCCTACTGTCTTCAGGTGTAGTGGGAAATTGTGGTGTGGGATGGGAGATCCTGACCTTCCCTCAAGGTAATAAAAAATTTCTTGTCCTAGACCTAAAAAGATTTGTGTCCTATAGAGGCTGTGTACAGTTAACAGTATAATCACTCTTGCCATTGAAGCAAGCAAGAAAAGTGAAGCATGAACACACAGATAACACACCTGTTCTTGTCCCATCTTCATTTTTTCCCTTCCTTGTTGGGAAAAACAGCCCTACATTCAGACCAAGTGAACATTATCACCAACTGGCCCCTTCCCAACCAATTCTAGGAAGTCACCCGCTTATCACAAAACTCCCTTTTATGCCATATAAAATTACCCATGATCAATGCAAATCTACAGCACATTATCTGCTAAGCCCATTATAATTCTCGTGCATATTCAGAATAGTTTCCAAAAGCATACCATCCCTCTATGTGCGTGTGTTTACACACAACATAGACAATCAGGGATACTTCTTTTCCAATGGTTCATCAGCAGACAGAGAGTCTATATGCATGTAGCTTATTTAAGTTTTGCTGAAAACATATGTGTTTGGCCCTAAGGCCAGTGGGGGGGGGGTACCTCTCCCATGTATGTGCATATTTCTCTGACATGTGTACTTCACACAAATAACATGGCATTCAATGGTTCCTTCACCTTGACAACATGGGATACGTATTGGTTTGAAGTAGAAGCAATGACACTAGTGGTCAGCAAGACTTAAGCAACTTATATGCAGTGTAGAGGATAGTAGGCCTCCATTCTACTGGCATCAAAGGAGTAAAAAAACCGGAAATAGAGATAAAGTTTAGATGTCATGGCTCAAGAAGTTCAAAGCAGCAAGAGTCCAAGGGGGTTGACTTCACACATGGAGAAAACCTATTACTGGCATCTTTTTGGCCAGAAGCACACTTTGGATATGGAAACAAACATACATTAGAGCCAGTGATGCACTGTGAAAATTTTTACTACCCACTCGGTGGGCATGGCTATCTGTGGATGTGGCTATCTGTGGGTGTGGCTATCTGTGGGCGTGACCTCACTCATGGGAAAAAAGAAACCTACCTTGCTTTCTTTTTTCGCAGATATGAGGAGGAGGACGGAGGAGTCCCACAGCAGTGGCGCTGTTGGGAGATGAACGGGGCGAGTTGGTGGGCTGGCGCTGGCTGGGCTCCCCTTCCCATGCCACTGGAAATGCATCCCTGCCACTGGTGCTGCTGGGAGGTGAGCAGGGCAAGTTGGTGGGCTGGTGCTGTCTGGCCTCCCCCTCCCAGCGCCGCTGGAAACGCATGCCATTTGCTTCGCCCAGGGCCAAAGGCGCAAGGAAAGTGTGGAGATGAAAGCATGCCTTCGGCCCTGGGCGAGGCAAATGGGACACGTTTCCGGTGGCCCTGGGAGGGGGAGGCCGAGAGGTGGGCATGGCCAGCCAAGTGGGCATGGCCTTGAATTTCTACTACCAGTTCGCCAGAACCAGTGAGAACCGGCCACAGTACAACACTGATTAGAGCCCTAGTGTGCCACTGATTAATTGCAAGCCTGCAGATTTTCTTTGTTCTGAGCTTGTGAAAACAAAACAAAATTATGAGCTTACGACAAAAGCTGTTTCTTGACACAGGGTAGAGACCAGCTATCTGTAAAGCAGAAATAGCAGGTAGGAACCAGAGGATTCAAATAAAGGGATGAAAAGGAATCACATTCTGATTTTGCAGGATTTTTAAGATCCTCATGCAATTGGAAAGTAAATCCATTATCCCAGAGCTGATGGGTTTCAGGGAAATTTCACATAGGCCAGAATCCTACTAATGTTTATGCAAGGCCCATTTGTGCAAGTGTCTAATTAATGAGATGCCAGAGCATCTCTTAGTTGTGCAATCAGCTATTTGACTAAACAACTGAGACCTGAGTCAGCACCTTGTCAAATAGCCACAAGACATTATCCAAACCTTATATGAACCCCCAATACAATTCATTTTCTTCATATTTTCTTCAATTTTAATAATTACTTGAAACAAGAAGCAGATATTAGGTATGACGTCCTTACTGTGACATTTATCAGGCTAAAACTTGTCGCAGCCAGGCTACTTCATTAACCTGCACTATCAATCTTCAAAACTCGATATAACTTATAAAAAAGAACCAAAAAAGGGTACAGTATAGGACAAATTGACATATTCTGCTCTAGTCTCTTTTATGAATTCATTATTTTGTGTTTGCAAACGGGATCCAAATCCAGCAGTACCCAAAGCTCTTCATATGTTCTCTTTCCGTGAGTCACATTCACGAACTATGCTTCATAAAGCCAGAACTCTGAGACTATAATGAGCCATCTGAGGTTGGTGGACACAGGAGAAATTTTAAAAAGTGGTTACCCAAGTCCTACGCAATACTACACAAAAAACAAAATAAGGGCAAGCCACGTAAGATGTGTTCTGCAAAATCAGGAAAAACCAAAGATTGCATTCTGAGAGATCTGTACTGTATTGTAATAATAAACATTTCAGCAGGAGTAGCTGACAGGTTACAACATACAGAACATCTTGAGTTTATGCAATAATGTTGGTAAAGGGAACACCCTATACTAGTGTTCCTACTAATCAGCAGGGCCTCTTGCAATATGATTCTCCAGACTGAACCAGGCCCAAGCACAAATCATTAAACAAAACCAGACACTCCCTAGAAATACACAATGCAAACACTATGCAGTCAACAGGAAAACGAAGACTCATTCACAAACCACCAAAACAACAATCTGTATTGAGTTACATTTATGTGAGTGGATGGAAAGAGGGAATGTACAGGAAAAGTCCCCAGACAACTCAAAGAAGGAGTGGTGTTCTTGTACTTCATGTGAGATTTGAGGCACCGCCAGAAGTGGAGTTGGCCGGCCGGCCGGCCTGCCACACCCTTTTCTCACCTAAATCATCATCAGGCAGATATGCAGTGAACAAGGATGGCTCCCCACAGGGATGCATACACATTACCGACTGGGGGGCAAGGGGGGGGGGGATTGAGGCCACAAGCAATGACAGCCAGCCAAATTTTCTAGACCTCTGTTTAGTCCTTACTTGTTTCGACAAGAAAACAACCAGACAGCTATCCAATACAAAAATGAAAACAAGGAAAAGAGGCCAACAAAGGTTAGATTGAAACGAAGCAATTGTTTTGTTATTATCTAAATCTTACTACAGTATTTCATTACACAGAAATTGATGACACTTGTTGCTTTTGGACAGCTGCTGTTCAAGTTCAGGAACCAAGGTGGGAGCCAAAGTATGCAAAAAGGCAGAGACCTACTCTGCCAGGTAAACATTTGGAAACAAAGAACAGGAGCTTACCAGCTAAGAGAAAACACTGTAGAGCTTTTTTGGAGAACAAAAGGAAGTAGTTCAGCTTTGCCAGTTAGGCAGCCATGAAGGCAAACAGGCACATGCTTTATCCTGGCATGGCACTCTTGACTCATAAGAGTGAGTGGGTTCCTCAGCAGCAAGTGGGAATTCAGCTGCATAAGCTACTTCCTCCCATCAGGCATACATTCCAGGCATACCACTGGTCTCCAGCTCTGCAGAAGGCTATAGATGCTTAATGATTAGGTCAAGGTCACTCTTGCTCAAAAGCCAGTTGTATCCGACTCTAGGGTTCAGTGCTCATCTCTGTAGCCAAAGAGCCAGCTCTGTCTGTGTCTGCAGATGTTTCTGTGGACATGTGGCAGGCATGCCTCAACACCGGAGTGTGTGGAATGCTGTTTCCCTTCCCACCGAAGTGGTCCCTATTTATCTACTTGCAATTTCTTGCTTTCAAACTGCTAGGTTGGCAGGAGCTGGGACAGAGACGGGTGCTCACTCCATCATGCAGTCACCCAGGAATCGAACTCCGACCTTCCAGTCAGTAAGTTCAGCATCTTAACCATTGAAGCCACTGCAGTCCCTGCTTAATGAATAGCAAGAACAAAAACTGTCATTCAACTTGTCTGGTTCAAAGCCGAGTTTAAAGCAGGCATCCGGTTAACCAGCAATGTGAGACTGTCTGGGCAGAGGCAGAAAAGTGCAGATTCATTTAAAGAGGTCTCCAGAGCATTGTTTTCCCTCCACTGAAATGAGAAAGGACTGCAGCTGTATTACATCAGCTGCAACAGGAGGAAAGCCCTTCACATGCTGACAAATACCTTCCCGCTGAGTATGCCACCCACACAATTGGAAAAGGCAGCCAGCATCCCAATACTCTGGTCAGAAAGAGTACATTTTAACCAGTTCAGGGCCTGAATTGCATCTGCTTAAACTATAAAACAAAACAAAATATGTCAAATGCAGCGATACTGCATTAGTCAAGACTGTCACTTCTGGCACTTTCAGGTTCGAGGGGTAATTCACACAAGCTTCTCCCTGGAGGCTAATTAACCATTAACTTCTTTGAAAAAGAGTAGCAGTCACACTAGAACAGAGGTGAACTGAAGGAGAAAGCAGAGGTTATCGCGTCCAAATACACATTCCTCAATGTGGAAAAGTTGAGCCCCCTGCTTTCTTCTGGAAATCAGGTGTTCCTTCTGACGGCTTTGAATAGCAGTGCAGTGGAAGGCTGTGACAAGAACGATAAGCTAAGGGAGGTGTTAGATGTAGCTCTCCACTAACATGTGCCCAGTCATTCACAGGGTATCTATCAGCAATGTACGAAGACAGGAGGAGCTGCTAAAAAATGGTTGTGCCAGAAAGACCCACCCAAACCAGAGACAAAAGATCTAGAGATTCGAACCTAGCAGTTCGAAAGCAAGAAATTGCAAGTAGATAAATAGGGACCACTTCAGTGGGAAGGTAACAGTGTTCTGTGCGTTCCGGTGTCTAGTCATGTCTGCCACATGACCACGGAAATGTCTGCAGAAGCAGACAGCGCTGGCTCTTCGGCTTTGAAACAGAGATGAGCACTGCACCCTAGAGTCGGATACAACTGGCTTTCGAGCAAACCTTTACCTTTAAACACAAAAGAAAATACAGGCCAGAGACAAATATCATAGAAAACCCATGATCATAATTTGTAAACAACCTTCTAAAGCCGCTTTTGGCTTTTGTGTATTAGGGTCGCAGCAAGACCTTCTCTCTCTCCTGGAATTTGCAAATTAACTTGCTTTTTGGGGGAGAGGACTAGTTTTTTTCAGGATTTAAGCACAGGATTCCTTAGAAGTCTGGTATCTTAAACATGAAAGGCTGCCAAATTCACTACCCTCCAACATTAACTTGCTTCTAGCTGTGATGTATAACATTTCTTTCTGACTTGAACCAGCAAACATGGAGTATGAGTTCAATACCAGCAAGTACAACAGTCCATTTTCATTTTTTTTTTAAAAAACTTTTCTAAAAAGTTTAGTATCCTGTGATGAAAATAATCTCACAATAAATGAGAATAATATCATTTTTCCAGCTTTCACATGTCTTAAGAGCCTGAATCAAGGGATATAAGGTTTCTGAGAACAAGTACAACTATGTTTGAAATCGAAAAATTACTGCTGCCATTATTTAATAGAATAACTTTTCCAGGAACACTCTGAAGCACTCTTCAGAAATGTTTCTTATAACTAAGAGCTGACAGACCAGTACAGTACTTATTTTTTAAATAATTTTTATTATTATTTTTAAAAATACAAAATACAGAGTGATTATAGGGGAAAAATAACATATACAATACAAAAATATAAAGAGCATAAAATAGTATGAATATACGATAGCCATATGTAGGAGTAATAAGATAATGGTAAAACACCTTGATTATGATATTCCACATTTCGTACCCTCTTTAACCTAATAATAATTATCAAATAAAGTGATAAGTTTGAGTAACCCATCTAAATTCAATCTACCTTATCTTATTTATCTTTTTATTGACTCTCTTTACTAGACCATCTTAATATATTCTAAACAAAAATACTATTACATCCTGTGTGACTGTACATTGCCCTAGAGGATGCGGTGTCATTTATTCATCACTGTTTCCAGAAACTATAATGTTCCTGTACAGTACAGTACTTATAAAGGGCTTGGTGACCTCTGTATGGCGCGGGAGATAAGTAAAGACATTTTGCCATCCAGATGTTTGGAATGCAACTCCCTCAACTCTTACCACTGGCTGGGGCTGTATCCAGCACTTATTCAACTACTCCTGTTAGGTTTTTCATATCTATGGATCAACTTTAAGTACTCTGAAGCAAGTACATATTATCTGAAAAAATTCTGATTAAAAAATGCTGTGTGAAAAGAAATTACAGAGGTAGATACAACATTTTAGAAAGGAGGGCTGCATAGTCAAGAAGCTTCATTTTGTTTGGAATACATTATTTACTATTCTGCCTTTTTTCTTTACAACATTTCGCTTATCTAATAATGAATCTATATATTAGTAACAGGATTTTGGTGGGCAAATTATCTGACCTGCTACTTCTGCTGATCTCAACAAGAACGACTTATACAACTATATTGTTTGATGTATTTTAAAAAATCACCATACAGTATGTGGTTATATCAATCCAAATCAACTCATGAGCAACTGAATATAAAGCCTCTTTGTGAGAACACCTAACTTGAATTTTGGAGACAAGGAAAGAGGTGCAAAAACTGACAATGCACCTGTGAGTAGGATGGAAAAAAACAGGGTGATCTTTCCTGACAAACTCCAATTAGAATTAATCACATCTGTCATATCAGAATAAAGGGAGAAACAGAGGCTTCTTAGCTCTCATGAACTACTCTGGTCAGAGTTTGCAGGGCTGAATGAATGTAGACTTAAACATGGGAGTTCGAACAAGCTCAGTATTTTTTATGGGAGTCCAGATGATAAAAGAAAGATCATGCAAGTCCATCAGACAAATACCACCACACCATTGCATTGCAGTTCAGTTGAAGCACTGTATTTTCTGGCGTATAAGACTACTTTTTAACCCCGAAAAATCTGTGCCAAAGTCGGGGGTCGTCTTATAGGACAGGTACTTAACTGCAGCTTGTTTCCCCTTGCTTCATATGTCCGGCGCATATGGTGGGGGGTGCCGCGGCCGAGTCCCTGCTCTGTGCGGGGAGTATGAAGCAAGCTGCACACATCTTCCTGTACCTCGAGGAGGAGAACGTGAGCGTGAATTGGCTCTCTACCAGAACCTGCCCATTCGACTTGGAGGGCTGCGTATCTTCGGTTTGAGTGTGGGTTAATTTTTATTTGGTGTGCATTGGAAGAGAGGTAGTCTTATACGGCAAGTATATTCCAAACTCTATATTTTAACTGAAAAAGTTGGGGGTCGTCTTATACGCCCAGTCGTCTTATACGCCGGAAAATACGGTACTGAAAACATATTCAAAACATATTCAAAACATCCAAATATTATAATAGGAAAATTCCATTTACTGCCTTTCTGTTCTTCTCCATCATTTAACTACCAGGTTTTTCTTGAACTTGACAAAGGAAATTCCCATAGGATACTAGATTACTGCAAAGTAACTATAACTTTAGATCAACTTTCTCCAGATTCATGTTTTCTAGAAATTTTAGATTATAGCTCTCACCAGCTTTGCCCATCATGGCCAATAGTCCCAGACTTTTGGAATTATAGTCTAAGGCAATATCGTCGTTGACTGCAACTCATATCCGAGAATGCATTTTCCCCTGAAGCTGGAAAAATGTCATTCGCATGAATTTGTTTAAGGCGGATCCCAGCTTGCAATGAAATGACCCACACACTATAAACTTGGAGCCATCCCCTGCGGCACACATGAATGAGACATGCAGGATTCAACGCCGGGACTGCAAAGGACCAGCACAGCCTTGAGGATATGGACAACAACAACAAATTTTAATTTATACCCCCCCTTTCTCTGCCGAGGCCGAGTCAAGGCGGCAAACAACATAATTAATACAATACAGTAATCCCAAAATACAATATAGCAATACAAAAAAATAAATCAGTACAATAATAAACAGTACAAATCACATAATAAAAAATTCAAAAATATACATCAGCATCAAATATTTTTCAACATCACACACAATCCTCCTCCCTTCCATCGAAAACCAGCCAAAGGCGGGCAGGCAAGGGATCAAGGTCCACATAGCGAGGAGGAAAAAGTCCGTGGCCAGCTAAACCCAAGAAAGGCACCAAACAATCTCAGTCCACTCCTCCAGGTGCCCCCACTTCACCCGGTCGGCGGGACCAGGGGAAGGAGCTTGCGACGGCACCTGTCTCCCACCCTCAGGGCTGGTGGAGTGAGCCCTGAGGTGAGGCAATGCGGCGGCGGCGGGGCTTCAGGCAGCGTCTCCCTTTTGAAGCCCTCGGCAAGCAGGCTCGGCAGGGCTGAGGGGACGCACTGGCCTCCCACCCTCAGGGCTGGTGGAGTGAGCCCTGAGGCAACATGGCCGCCTCCATGACCCCTAGGAATCAGAGTTCCTCCTCCACTCATTTTGCCATTGGGCCCAATATGATGGTTTCCAGTAGCATTTCTTCCACTGAGGGGGACCATCACCCCACCTAAAGGGGCTCATCCATCTGTAGCCGTTGGCCCCTTTAGGAAGTCAGGTTAGTTAACTGCCACCTAACACTCAGCTTTGAGTCGCTGGCTGTACGGTCTACTCCATTACTGTAGCCAGACATAAAAAGCAGTTTAGTTGTCTTCTATTTCACAACATGGAAGAAAGGGACTGTGCACTTCTGGTAAGCATCCCAAACATTTTTTCATGAAAAAGAAGGAGCCCGTGCCCATCCAGTTGTGCTTCCATCTAGAAACCACTACTCACCTGCTACATTTTGTTAGAGGTACATCAAGTACAGGAAAGCAGTCTCCTTTCTGTGTGAAAGGGACTTAAATGTCAAGTTATCTAACCAGACCCCTCCCCCCCAAAAAATGGTTCTGTGTGACAAAATTAGTAATGACATGGACTAATTTTGCACGTAATGGGAAAGTCTATTTAAGAGCTACCACCATACAACACATATGTTGCTACCATTCATCAAAAATCTTGACTCATGTGACCAACTAAGTAACAAAGAATATTACGGTCAACCAGTGACCCTTGTTTAATTCCTATCCACCCAACTCAGTTTAGAGTCAATAGCTAAAATATAACAAAATTTTAAAAAGTTAAAGGTGAATGAAAAATGGGGGGGGGGGAGGTGCATTCAGGGAAGGACTATTCTCTACCTTAACCTTACCTCTTAAACAACTCACTTATGTTGAAATAAGTTGACTCTGACTCCAGACATCAGCACTGCTCATCAAGCAACCACCTTCTGTCTCACATAGAGGAAGTCTTCCTGTATTCATTCCTACCATTCTGATGCACACAGAGTCAATCTTGATTTGCTCACCACAGGATGGCTTTCGCAATATGAACAAGCCCAGAGATACTTCGTTCCTGAAATTCCAGCAGAACGACAGATTCTAATTCATCTTCCCCAACTTTGTCATATTTTGGATGGGCTTGTTTTGTATAAATAAGCTGGGTATAATAAGGCCTTAAGAGTGATCATGGCTGAGGTTTTAAGGTAAAATTAAAGGTTTCCATTGCTCGAAAGCCAGTCATATCTGACTCTAGGGTTCAGTGCTCATCTCTGTTTCAAAGCTGAAGAGCCAGTGCGGTCTTCTTCTGCAGACATTTCTGTGGTCATGTGGCAGGCATGACTAGACACCAGAACGCATGGAACGCTGTTACCTTCCCACTGAAGTGGTCCCTATTTATCTACTTGCAATTTTTTGCTTTCGAACCGCTAGGTTGGCAGGAGCTGGGACAAAGACGGAAGCTCATTCTGTCCTGCAGTACTCGGGAATCGAACTGCTGACCTTACGCCTCCCAGTCCGCATATGAGTCACTTGAGCCACTGCAGTGAGAGCAAAACAACTGCCTTCTGAGTCCACGGCAACCACCACACAGTGGCCACCCGCTCTGACACTACATTTGGCACAGTCAAATGCCTAAGGCCATGTGGGAGTTGAGTGTCAGTAGAAAGCAGAGCTCTTGAATATTAAAAGTCAGATCACAGCAGACTCCTTACAGTGAAGATCAAAGACTAGAGTTCATTACAGCAACAGCTAAAATAATTAGTGGCTTCTGAAGTTATTTTACATTTTCTATGAGATGCTTTTGTCAGAAATTAAGCATCATCCAGCTTAAAAACAGTCCAGAACTAAGCAGTGCCAGTTCTAATAAATCATCATCACCACCGCCATCTTATAAATGCAGAGGAGGAAAGGACCCTGCCAATCATTAAGTCCAGACCTTGTCAAAGAGGCAAAGTGAGGAATTAAACTCCCAGCCTCTGGCTCTGCAGCCAGATACCTAAACCACAGAGCTATTTCCATTATCTATTTCAAAGTGGGGGTGGGGGGTTAACTAAAAGTGTGGTCCATATACGGGTTGGAATGGACAGAAGATTATTGTGCCCTTGTCACTCGCTGATCTCGAACATCCTGGGACAAAACGCTCTGACAACACAACTGCTGTTCTGCCTGATGTCAGCCAGAATAAGAGTACTAACAGAGGAAGAGAAGGGGGTGCACTATGGAGGAGCTGAAACTCCCCAGCTCCAAACCTCGTGTAACCCAGACTCATGACCACTATGGCAGCACAACATTAAGCCTGTGGCAGGGTTATGGTGTGGGGGTGTTGGTGGTCAATATGGGGTGCCTCAGGGTTCGGTGCTCTCTCCTCTCCTATTTAACATCTACATGAAGCCGCTGGGTGAGATCATTCGTTCCCACGGGGTGCGGTACCATAAGTATGCGGATGACACTCAGTTATACATCTCGGCCCGTGGGGACCCCAGTGATGCCGTCAAAGTCCTTTCCAGGTGTCTGGAAGCCTTTGGGGTCTGGATGGGGGCTAACGGGCTACAACTGAATCCCAGCAAGACTGAGTGGCTATGGATAAGGGGTCCTGCATTATCCTGGGAGCTACCATCTTTGGTTCTGGATGGGGCTATTTTGCCCCAGACAGACCCGGTGCGAATCTTGGGGGTCCTCCTGGATTCGTGGCTACCGCTAGAACAACAGGTGGCGGCTGTGACCAGGAGGGCTTTCGCCCAACTTTGGGTGATTCGCCAGTTGCGCCCGCTCCTGGGCCAGGACTCCTTGCTCATGGTCACTCACGCTCTGGTCACCTCCAGACTAGATTATTGCAATGCACTCTACATGGGGCTGCCCTTGACGACCATTCGGAGGCTACAGCTGGTCCAGAATGGTCCGGGTGGTGAGGGTGTGTGTGCGTTATGCCTGTGCTTCGCCACTGCTCCGGGAGCTGCACTGGTTGCCAGTTTGTCTCCGGGTGCAATTCAAGGTGCTGGTTTTAACCTTTAAAGCCCTATATGGTAGTGGGCCAGGAAACCTAAGAGACCACATCGCCCTAAGGACATCTGTCCGTCTAACCAGAGCAGACCGGAGTGGCTCCCTAATTGTTCCATCAGCCAGAGAGGCTCGCCTCTCTGGCACAAGGAGGGCCTTCTCCGTGTCTGCACCGGCCCTCTGGAACCTCCTGCCAACAGAGCTACGTCTCCGGACGGAATTGATGCCTTACAGAAAAGAACTAAAACCTGGCTGGCAGGCCAAGTGTGGGGTGCAGGTACCTCCATTGGGTGGCTGGTGTAGAAGAAACTCCTCCCCATGGTGCCTTTGGTTCCTGCACCCCTTGTTTAGGGGGTGGGTAGTTTTAATTGTTTTTAACATGTTTTTTAATTGTGATTGTGAACCGCCCTGAGTTGGCCTTGGCCGAGTGGGCAGTATATAAATTTGACAATTAAATTCAATTGAAAAAATTAAAATACTGACTTATGGCAAACCTATCCAGTGTTTTCTAGGTAGAGAATACACAGAAGTGGTTTACCATTCTCTTCTGGGGTGTATCTAGGGTAGAGATGTGAATGCCTGGAAAAAACCGAAAAAAATCGGGGGGGGGGGAGTTTTTCCCCTGTTTTTCCCCTGAAGCCTTTTTGGTTCCCCCCCCCAAAATAATAATAATAATAATTTATTATTTTATTTCGTATATTTATATCCCGCCCTATTGGTGCGAACACCACTCAGGAATGGAATGTTTTATTTTAACATGATGAATAAAATATTTTAAGATAAGGCCAGGTTCAAATATTTTATAAATCATTTCTAAAAAAATATGTATGGTATCAGATTGTTTTCAATTTTTCCGAAAATTTTCTTTTCCCCCCCATTCCCCCCCCCCGAAAAAAAACCGGCTTTTTTTCCAAGCTTCAAAATTTCTGGAAATTTTATATCTCTAATCCTGGGAATGTGCAGCTTGCTCAAGGCCACACAGGCTGGCTCTTTTGGACGCATAGTAGGGAACTGAACTCCCAAGCGCCTAAATTATTTCCAGCAATCCTACATTAGGAGGAGTTTAGATTCAGTACAGTCTCAGCTAGCCTCCTCTCAGCTCGACCAGCCCTCAGTTACCTTGGCTAGTTAGGATTGTCCCCGAAGACACACTAGGCAGAGAAGCAAAAAGATTCCAACAGGGCAAGAAATGTTCAGCTCCATAGGGGCAGAAGAGAGTGAAAACACAAGTAATCAGCAATTTTAGACATGAAGCTGCTGAGAACAGGGTATGCCTCCTTCCAACCTCAGTAATCACTACCAGCGCCATTGTTTGCCTGCCTTACTGCAGTGGCTCAAGTCACTAAGACGCTGACTGGGAAGCGGAAGGTCAGCAGTTCGATTCCCGAGTACTGCAGGACGGAAATGAGCTCCCGTCTTCGTCCCAGCTCCTGCCAACCTAGCAGTTCGAAAGCAAGAAATTGCAAGTAGATAAATAGGGACCACTTCGGTGGGAAGGTAACAGCGTTCCGTGCGCTCCGGTGTCTAGTCATGCCTGCCACATGACCACGGAAACGTCTGCAGAAGCAGACAGCGCTGGCTCTTCGGCTTAGAAACAGAGATGAGCACTGCACCCTAGAGTCGGATACGACTGGCTTTCGAGCAAGGGAAACCTTTACCTTTACCTAATACCTATAGGAAAACAACAGTCTCAGAAAGCCAGGACAGTGGTGCCTGTGTTTTTTCCTCACAGAGCCAATGAGTTGAGCTGTCTGTGAGGGTAAGTAGCTTTGTGTCTGCACTTAGGAGAGGTGTACTCCTCACAGACACTTAGCCTCATCCATGAGTCTGTGGGAGGATCCATCTTTCTTTTCCATATAAGAACACATTTAACATGGAAGCTGGAAGGGTAATATTGCCCCCTCACCCCCATGGCTTGTTTCTCCTAAATCCGTGATGGCGAACCTTGGCACTCCAGATGTTCTTGGACTTCAATTCCCAGAAGCTCAAGCCCCCTGTGAATCCACATGAATGGGTTTGCTGCGATTAATCTGGCCCATGCTGCCCTCGTCGCTCCCGGAAGCAGAAGCAAAACGTGCTTGTATGGAGGAAGGGTTAACCCAGAAGAGCCTTAACTATACGGGCGTGTTTTACTTCCGATTCCAGGAGCGACAAGAGCAGTGCGGACCGGATGAATCGCAGTAAACCCATTCATGTGGATTCACAGGGGGAATGGGCTTCTGGGAATTGAAATCCAAGAACATCTGGAGTGCCAAGGTTCACCATCACGGTCCTAAATTGTTCAGCATTACATGGATGCATAGAAGACCTTCCATCTCAAAAATGGAAATGGAAAACCTCCCCATCAAAAACTGCACACCTCCAAAACAAACAAAGAAACAAAGACTGAGGTAGCAGCCTGGTATTGGGCAGACTTGAGTTCAGCTTTGACTTTCCATTAGGGAATCCACAGGCAAAGTGTCTTCAAAGGTTAATTACTACAAACAGAACATTCTAATTCAAAATAATGAATGAAATATTTGGTGACCACCTATGGCTGGGGGGCTTGAGCTTACATTTTACAAAGGCTCTTGCAAAAGCAATACAATGGACATTGCGGTTGGCTGATAGCAGTCTGTTCTTCCACAAGCACCTGGAGCCACCACCCTGAGCAAGTGTTGCACAACCAGAATTCTATGGGAGTTTCATCATCCTAACTTTCTGAAACAGAGGTGGGCCAATTCTGCAGGCATGAAACATTTAAAAAGCGGTGACATTCCAGCTTTAGAGAGGGGGAGCCTGGCATTGTGATCACAGGGCACTTATCTGTAAAGCTTCACCAGGGAGCTGTCATTGTGTCTAGCTAAGTGTGCTGACAATTCTGGTTTTTTTTTTTTAAAAAAAAAGATGAAAATGTTGATCAAAGAACAGCACGTACCACCCTTTCTTGCAGAAGCAATGACAGTTTGCTCATAGGAACACAGGTGACACACAAGCCAAGTAGAATGTGTGGTTTACAGCAAAACAACTGCAAATATTGCATGGCACTAAACACAAGAGTACTATTGGCATTAGGAGCAGCTGATAGGATATTATTATTTTTCTTTCTCCACAGTGAGCAGGTTCTGCCAGGCTTTGAATACTGCACAAAAGCTGGAACATAATTTACATCACAAGTGACCATTACCTTTCTCCGAGGCTAACAACACATCATTGCCAAATCTTCATTTTCTAAACAACCCTGTGCCTTCAGCCATAAATGAGATTAGAATTTATAACACAAGGCCATCCAGGTCTTGGACCCAGAAGGGGCTGCTGCAGAGACTTGCTGCTCTTCTTGCTTTTTCTTTTCTTTTAATTACAACTCATAGTATCCCCCAAATGCAAAATTAGCTTTTCCAAGCTCTGTCCAGGAAATACAACAAATAAAAAGACCCATTGCTGGAAATGGTGATGAGCTTGATCCCTGTCATGCAATTCATATACAGGATATATATACACTTAGGTTCCAAAAGAAGAAGATGACAGAGGAGAGAAAAATATCCAGAGCACAATATAAGAGTAACAATGGGATTTTTGGTAGTTGACTTCACTGCTTTTGTATATAAAGGGAAATGAAAGAAAATATATCCTGTTTGGAAAAGGTTTTACCGAAGACAAACATTTCAAGATATTTCATCTTTTTGGATTTATACTGTACGTCAAGGGAGAGGCTACAGTTCATTCTTCACTGCCAAACTTAAAATAACCTTGGATTAACTTGTAAGAGAGAAAAAGATGTTAGAACACGTCCTTTTTCAATCATTTGAAGCATCCATCCCCTGCTGTGAGCAACAGCTCTGGCGTTCTAGTTCTGTTAAAAACCAGGACCTTCTCTCACAGTCCGTTAGCCAAGAGGTCAAATTGCCCTGTACCTGTAGCAGGTTATAAACCCAGAGTAGATTACTCCCACTCCCACTAATTGCAATCCCCCTTGCTATGAGGAGTAAAGGTAAGAATAAACTCTAGGATGTGCCTGTAGATACATATGAGATGAACAGCTATGTTGTCAATAAGGGAGGAGAGTCAAGTTCCAGTGCAAGCTTGCATTGTGTTTCAAAAACAATGCTTAGGGTGAACCTTGGCACTCCATGTGTTCTTGAACAATTACCAGAAGCCCAAGTCAGAACTCCTGCTGATCAGGGCTTCTGGGAATTGAAGTTCAAGAATAGCTAGATTGCCAAGGTTTGCCATCAGTGGCTTAGGCCCTGCTGGTTTCTCAACAATCACCTCAAAGTAAGCTCAGATCACTTAGATTTGAGTCTGCAGGATTAAGGACCAGCCATATAAAGCCTTTGTGGTGTAGTTAGAAGCATGGGACACTCTCTAGTGGACCACTCCTAATACAACATTTAATTATGACAAATGTAGGAAACTCTTGGCTGGGTGTCCTGCATGAGGAGCTGCTATTCAAGGATGTGTAGAGACTTCAGCTGACAAAGAAAGCAGCAAACAAGCTGTTAGGAAAATCCAATTGTTGAAAGCATATCACACACACACTGAGAGCAGATTGTTGGCCAGTTTCAAACTATGGTACATTGAAAGTGCTAACATGGACCTTCAAAGTCAGTGTGAGCAACTTGTGGCTCTCTAGATGTTCTTGAACTGAAAGTCCAATCATTCCTTACCCATCACTATGTTGGCAAGCACTAACAGGAGCTGCAATCTAAAAATATACAGAAATATTTAATTGACCCATTCTGCCTTCAGTCCTGCCTCAACAGTTTAAGGAAGAAAAATGTATTTCCATATACACTTCTGATGGATGGGGAATCAGTAAAACTATCAACCAGAACTGGATGATGCTTTGTGACAACTCCATTTTATAAGGAATGTAAAGCCAACTGCTTCAGATATTGAACTTCAGAAGAAGTGAATGGTAAAACTCTTCTGAGTACCATCTACCTAGAATATCCTGGGAAAGAGCACCATAAGTCAGAATTGACTTGACAGCACACAATTATTATTATAGCTCAGTGGGCTGGAGTGTCAGCAGTTCGAATTTGGATTTTACTGCACAGGAGAGAACCAGCTAAGATCACCTGTGCAACCCTGGGGAACTGGCATAGTTTCAAAGTACTATCAGAAGATAAGATTGGTAAACCACTGCTGTGTACTTTACCCCTAGAAAATCCTGGGGGAGTCACCATATGTTGGAATCAACTTGACAATGCATAACTAGTATTAATGTAATTATATTTTTGTTTCTTTGTGTTTCCTCTCAACACCATGGCAGTTTTATGTCTCTTAGAAGATAGAATTTGTGTTGACTGTAACAGCAAAATGCCTGTAAATGTAACTGTGCTTATCAGAAACAGCTGACATATATTTCTGTCTGGGGGAGATTGAATTCTTTGACAGAGCAAATGGTAGGACATAAAAGATGAATATTTTATTCCCAAATATTTTAGTATTTTCTTATTAATACCAAACTCCAAATATCAGGATACACAGTTCTAGGAAACCAAATGATACTGGCTGACTATTTCACAATTTAGACTTCTAATGTTTTATTAGAGTATGGACAAAACAAATAAGAGGTTCCTTACTCACTTACCCCACCCAAAATTTAGTTTTGGCACAATTTCCATGTACTTAACTTAAGAGATGTCTTTCAAGAAACACCCAATTTACATCAAAACCTCCTCCCTACAAAACTCAATTTTCCAGTCAATATCTATGCTACTTCTTTTCCAAGTATTTTTATATTTTGGTGGTTCTCAAAAGTAGGTGTTATCTTCAAAAAAACAGAAGATGAGCAAAAAGGTTATTCTAATGATATGCCCATACGCACTCTGAATCTCCATATAGTACAGGCATACTTCTGAAATAATGTAAACATCTACTATGCAGCAGTTCAAGCCATATATAGTACAGAGTCTACAGGTTCTAGTCCTTTGGGAGTCAAATATGATCACATCCTTAACTGTTCTGGATTAGTCCAGGGCCCTATTAATTGAGTCCACAAGCTCTCTATGCAGTGGGAGATGCCATGAAGTAAATCCGATTCTGCCAGGATACTGTGCAACCTTAGTTAGCAAAAGCTTGCAGAGTTTACCTACCAAAACCCATTTGCTAGAATCCTGCCAAAGTACAGTACATGAAAGGTGTGCATATTCTCCCTCGGTTAACTGAAACTCCTTGTCAATGAGTTTTGTGGTGCCTTGATTGCACAATCAAGTATGTAACCAAGATGTGCCACAGCACCTTGTGTCAATGGGCCACAATTGGCCATGGCAAGTCATGTAAACTCTACATGAGCATGGAAACCTTACATAGTTTTCAACTAATTTTCTATTGTAAATTGGAAAGCTCTTGAGCTTCAAAATTTAAGAGCAAAGTAGAATACAACTTGGATTGTAGAATACAACTTGGATGTTTGCACTACAACACACACAACTTAAATGTCTGTCTCTGTTCAGTGAACTGATGTGTTCATTTTGAGGGTTAACATGACTTTTAAGAGTTCTTTGAAACACAACCTTTATGAAGTTTGAAGACAGTTTTTTATTTCCAATTTTTATTTATTTCCAAATAAAAAACTACAATTTCTTACTTGATTTGGAACAAGGTTTTTTAACTACCAATTATAAGAGAAGAAAATCTCTGGGGAATTAGCTTATTTATATAAGAGGAGGAAAATGCAACATACATTTCTGTACCCCACAATAAAAAAATCATGTTAATACTAAAGTCAAAGCCATTTACTTACAATTCTTTAGTCAACAGATAAGACCATTCTATTGAGATAAAAACATTTTAGAAACAAGGCTGCTGTATATTTGGGAGTCAATCTTATGGCCATGTGTACAAACAAACATGGAAAGGAGCAGTTTAATTTTACACTAGTGGCGGTCACAGTTCATTTATAAAAAACACAGGCATCTCTTCAGGCATATGCAACCCATTCTTATTTGAATTTATTAGCACTGTACCTAGCTATTTCTATAATATGGCCAGAATCATATCTTCCCATCCTAATCATCTTGAATACTGTCAGCACAGAAATCCTAAAGAATTCATTTAGTTTTCTAATTAAATTATTTTAAATGTTTTATGCTCTTCAAACTTCATGGTAGCTTCCAAGTATAAATTCAGAGAAAAATCTCAGCCAGGTATTTCTTACTAATGAACACTCCATGGTACTCAGAATAATGAACTAGAAATCAGAAGATCCAAGTGTGAGTTCCTGTTCATCCACAAACTCACTGAGGAGAGTGGAATTGGTAAAACTACTCCTTAAATATTTCATTTACAGTACTTTTAAAATCCTATTAGTTTATTTCTCCTCTGAGATTGTGGTATTTTCGAACCACTATTGGGCGTACCCTGGTAATGGTAACCTTGTGTTGCCGGCTAATCATTCTCACACTCAGTCAGGCGAAAGAAACTGCAGAATGAACTCACCAAAAGGTGCCCTCATTTTGGCAGTTTCATGTCTGGCCTAGGAGAGGAGGAGGAGGAGGAGATGATGATGATGATTCAAAGTAAAGGATACTACATAGGTAGGGAACACTACTAAGAAGGCTCCTTCTCTATTAGCCTCCCACTGCAATATTGATAGCCATGTTCTAGTAACAGCATCCAAAGCAGACCCTCTGAAGATGAATGGTCCTTTGTCACTTAGGGGTTCAATGTTTAGCACATTCAGATTACCTGAACGGTCATCCAACTAGATCACTGATTTGCCTCCCCAAATACACCAGCGTTACTGATATGCTGACCTATAAGAAACACTGCCATGTCCAAAAGTTTTTCTAGTACAGTACTGTAACTTATCATGTCACATGCACAAACCAGAAAGATGAAGTGATAAAACACTTTTGAGTACTTTATATCTAGAAAAGCTTTTCTCAAGTTGGAATAAACACGATTGCATACATTATCATGATTGTTATATGGTGTCATCTGCATATGTTACATTAGTGATAATTCTATCCTCAATTTTCATTTTTCCTTCTTTTGAATTTAATCTATCTTTTCCTATGCTATGTTCTACTTACAGAGATAACCCATTCATAGATAAAATGTATCCATGTCTGATGCCTTGCCCTTTAAAAATACAGCATGAAAATCAAACGTAGTGGCTATCAATAATAAATCAATGGTTTCATGTCCTTCCATTTTATACATTTGAGAAGAGCCAGATCTATAAGCCTAAAACAGTGACAGACATATCCAGGAAGAATATAGCTGGAATACTGGTTCCCAGACTGGAAGGGGGCATCAAAAAATGTCAAGAGAATTGTAGAACTGTTAAGAATTCCATGAAAAAGAAGAAAATATTATTTTAAGCAGTTAGGTGTGGCAGATGTCAATTCAAGAATCTATGGTTCCTTAAGAATTTGTGCTTATTTAAATTTAAATAATTTTAGTTAAGTTTCTGCATTTTATTTTTTACTTTCAATCAGGGGTTCTCAACCTTTTAAGCTGGGGGCCGGATCACACACACCCCTCAGACAGTTGGTGGGCCGAACTGCCATCACCGCCAACACTCCCCCCACGTCACCAGTCTGGCACACAAACACTCCCCCCCCAACTGCCACTACTGCTTACCTGATTACTAGCCTGCCGTGGGTGAAGGAGGGGTCCTGCCTGTCCTTGCCCATGCTTGGCACCCAGGAAGTACGGCACCCAGGAATGAGACGGGCATTTGCCGCTTCCGCCATCACCATCCTTTTCCCCTCCACCTGGCTTGGTGTGTCCCTAATGCTGTAGCGTGGTGGATGTTATAAGCCTTCTTACAACCTATGGCCCCACAGGCCATAGGTTGAGAACCCCTGTTTTAAATTATAAATTGACCTTTCTCCCCATAATAAGGAGGTTATACTGGATAAAGGGATGAGAGATGGGGAGGCAAAAAAAGAGAAAAAAGAACATGACATTGAAAAAGTTAAGACCCACTGTGCTAGAAGATACTGAAAGTTCCACAAGTGGTACTGTCACTAAAGCATGAATATATTATTTGTCTACATGTTTAGATATGAATTACTAACCATGCATTAGTAATACAAGGTTTTAGATGTAGATCAATTCTATATGTTTCTGTAAAACTCAAAGTTTTACTAATTTAGCTCCTCCCTCCCTCTTCTTGGGACTAGACAAACATTCGGATATATGGAAAGAGTGGGGTTTGGGGAAGAGAAAATGTTGTGGCACCTTAAAGGCTAACTGCTATAATTTAATGTTAGCTCTTGAGGATCAAGTCCACTCCATCAGTTGTAAGAGAATTCATGGTAATAATTTATACATGGTCAAAAGACATGGGGGGAGGGGAAGATGTAAAGGTTGGTTGGTACAATAGACACAGATTGCAAATAATGTGAATCGCTGAGGTTGTTACACTTGGTAATGACGAACGTCCCTGATTGATATTCTGATTTATTCCTGTGGAACTCTGTTCTTTAAAGTGGCAAATGGTTATTTCATATGTACAACATAAGCATTGTGACATTATGGAAACACTGTATGGGAGTAGCTGCTATGAGCAGAACATGAGGCAGAAATTCTCACTGTTTGGAAAGTATCAGTTCTTCCCTAAATGTGCTGAAAACAGACCAGTCACAGTTGGCTGCAGGAAGGCAGCGTGGTGAAATCGTGAGTTTGCATCCTGTTACAACAGAGTTAAAAATCCTGCTTGCGTGCAGTACATATTTTTGCTAAGTGGGATCAAGTCACTCAATCACTTCGATTTTGATGAAGCTTTACCTGACACACAAAGTCAAATGCTTTCCATGGGGAACAGAGATTAAAAGGATAGGTGAGGTATTACAGATTTCTAGCATTGGCATGAAGGAAAGTCAGTATTTCCAAATCTCCTTTATTTTAAGGGACAGGCCATATTTCACAAATACTTCTCTAACTGTGAAAGATCTCAGATCTCAAAATTTTTCCTTATTTCAGGCCAACAGGACATAGCCTTCTTTGTTTACTTGTCAATGCTAGGGTTTTAGAGGAATTCTCCTGATCATTCCCTTCATGGTGATCATCTCAAGATGTGGATTTCCCTTCTTTACTGAAGTGTCTTGGCTCTTCTGTGTAGCATTCAGGTACAGTACAGAGACCCTTTCTCTTGAGAGCTACCTTAAATGTTAGACTGCAGTCTAAGTATGATCAAGTTATCTTAAATTGGCAATAATGCCTCTCTCTCAAATGCTGGCAGAAGAGGTGGAGAAATAGGCACACTAACACAGATGTGATTGACTGTGTGAGACAGAATGCTGGACTGGATGGGCTGTGGCCTGTTCCAGCAAGGCTGTTCTTATGTTCTTATGACGTGTTCAAAAGTATTAGATTTCTGCTGCCAGGTAACTATTTATCTATCACAAATCAAAGTATTCTTCTTTCGTGTCCCGATCAAACCTTGGAAAGCCAAAAGGAAGCCACTTTCTTGGCTTTGTCGTTGGCCAAATTTAAGACCTCATCAGTGCATGTTTCTGGCAGTAATTGGAAGACCAGTAAATGAGCTGGATTCTGAAACTCTCCACATTCACATAACGTGTTGCTGTCCACCAGTTGTTGTCCACCAGCAGTCCCCACTTGAGCATGTTACATTTAGGGATTTCAACTCTCAGCCTATTCAGGGTCCTTCAAGTGATGTAGGGGAGGTTGAGTTCCTCAGCTATATCCTCCTTTAGTGATGTTCCTTGTCAGTGTGAATACAGTCAGGCGTACCATAGGTGGCAACCTTGTCGGCTAATCTCTCTAACACCAGATCAGACCAAAGTATTGTCCTGCACAGACCGTAACACCAAATTATTGTTAACCATCTGATAAATGTACTCCCTTTTCAGCCACACTAGTGTTTCTCCTGCTGCCTTGTTTCCTAATTCCTAATTCCTTTTTATTTCTACATGTATTTCATATGCGCTAGATCAATGGCTGTTACTGCATATTTCTAATTATATATTAAAATATGAGAAGGGGACAGACTCTCATTAGATTGCCTATCTGACAGCAACTTTCCAATGCTTCCTATAAAGGTAAAGGTCACCCTTGCCCGAAAGCCAGTCATATCTGACTTTAGGGTGCAGTGCTCATTTCTGTTTCAAGGCCAAAGAGCCAGCGCTGTCTGCTTCTGCAGACGTTTCCTTGGTCATGTAGCAGGCATGACTAGACACCAGAGCACACGGAACGGTGTTACCTTCCCACCGAAGTGGTCCCTATTGATCTACTTGCAATTTCTTGCTTTCGAACTGTTAGGTTGGCAGGAGCTGGGACAAAGACGGGAGCTCATTCCGTCCTGCAGTACTGAGGAATCGAACTGCTGACCTTCCACCTCCCAGTCAGCATCTTAGCCACTTGAGCCACTGCAGTTCCTATATGTCTTCCTATAAGTCTGCTAAATCGGCTTTATGGCTTTGTTTCCTGCCTTTTCTTTTGATTGTAATGTACCAGAGACAAACAGTGGTAATATACATTAGTAGACACTAAATACACACGCATGGAAAAATACAAGAAAAACATGTCAATGTACACAGAGGAAAATCATGAAACTGTAGCACAGTTCAAGAGGCAGTCATGGTTCTCACACAAAAAATCTTTATCAGGCCTAGGAATTTGCTAACGGAGGAAACATGAGCTCCCTCTACTTCTTTGAGGGCAAAGAAAAAATGAAACTTATCATTTAAAATTAACCCATTTGTTTTGTTCTTCTGCTCATTAATAACATGAACACTCTCCTGCACACAGAGATATTAGAATGAAAGTTAGGGTTCTGGACCATGTTTTGTATTTAGTGCAGTTCAGGTATACACTTATTCCCACAACCATTTTCAAAGGGGAAGAAAAATGGCAAATATTGTGATATTTGCCTTGAATGCAGATGCTGGATTGAAAGAAGGAATGAATTAAATAGTACTCATTAAGGTACCCTTCTAAGTTTCAGGTTTGGGCATTTTCAAAGGTCCAGCAAGAGGAAAGACACAATGTAGTATAACATCTTCTCTGACCGAAAGGAATACCAGGAAGAAACTTAGTTATTTATGTAACTCTTCAAACACTGGGAGTTCAGACACATGTTCTACCCCTGTAACAGTTATGAAAATGCAAGCGCGGCGCCAAAATGGCCGCCGCGCCCTTTGCGGGCCCCCCCCACAGGACAGAGAATCCGGGTAGTTAGGGGCGTGGCCAGCTCCCTTATAAAAGGGGTGGCCACGAGGCAGCCAAGCTGCCATTTTACCTCAGCGACGGAGCGGAGAAGTTTTTTCCCCTGCGTCTCCGTCGCTCGTTAGCTTACCGGGAAGCCTTTTGGTAGCGGTTCTGCCTTTCCGGCTTCCCTTTTTGCTCCGGTGGAGATGCCTTCGAAGAAGAAGGCGGCTTCGAGTTCAGCTCGCGTTGTTAGGAGGCGCAACCCAGGTCGGAGGACCGCGGTGCCGCCTCCTCAGCAGCCACCTTTGCCAGCCCCGGCCGGGGCCGGCGGAATGGGGTCTATTGCCCCTTGGCCCGGGGTGGGCGATCAGAGGGCGGGCGCGGAAGGGGTTCCGGCCCGCGGCCCACGAGCGGTGGACACCGCTCCTGCTCCTGCCCACTCTGTCGGGCCTACTCCTCTTGGGCTGCAGCCTCTCCCGGGGCCCTCTAGCCTTGGGGGGTGGTGCGGCCCCCTGCCTTGGCAGGTTTCTCCACCAACCCTGCCGGGCTTCGGTGCTGGCCAATGGCCATATGTGGGTCCCGGGGTACAGGGACCTGTACCCATGCCTGGGCCAGGCGGGCCGGCCGGCCCTTTGCCCATGGTCAACGTGGACACCTTGCTGGCCCGCATTGCGGCCCTGGAGGCGTCGTTGGCGCGGGCCAGTCAGGCGGGCGCCCCTTTCGGGGATCCTTTTGAGACGCTGTCGGCTGGAGGACAACAGCCGGCGGGGAGGGTCGAGCTGCTGCAGGCGTGTGGCGCGGTTTCGGCCACTGCCTCGCAGCTCCCCAGCCAGCAACCAGGTGCGGGTCAAGCCCCGGTGATGAGCTCTACGTCGGTCGTGAGCTCCGACGCCCCCAGTGGGCCGGAACCCCCGGTGGGGGCGGCCCACGGGGGTGCAGCGTGTGAGTATACGGTGCAAGCGAGTACATCCACACACATTCCCAATCTAGGGGGGGCCTTTCAATGGCCTTGGCCTCGCGTGGGTGGTGCGGGGGCCACGCTGTCGGCGACCCACCCGGCGACGACGACTACCACCTTGGGCACTGGGGTGGGCATTGGTCCCTACACTACAGGGAATGTTCTGGGGGTGGCTGGATTAGTTCAGACCCCTTTTACCAGGCCGGCTGTCCCTTTTTCGGCCTTGCCGACGGCAGGGTATTCCTTGCCATTGGGTGATCACCTGGCACAGGCTACTAGGGAAAAGATATGGCGAGGGGAGTACGTAGATATCTTCTCACTCCTGAACAGAGAGCCCACCAAGGAGGAAAGGGAGGGTCAGGATGAGAAGGACAAGGAGCAGGCACGCCGCCGTAAGCCGCCGCGTACCTGGGCCAACTGGCTCCCCGCTTATTTAATATACATGGCGGTATATTTGAGGGCGCGGCCGGATTTAGCTATTCCCATGGTCCAATATTTGGACAACATATATAGGGCGATGGTCGATTTTCCGGGCCCCTCATGGCTAGCATATGACGAGGAATTCCGTATGAGGATTCCCCTTCACCCCGAGATGAGATGGGATGAGCCGTGCCAGAGGCTTTGGCTTTTGTATATGACACCCACACGCCCTGCCCCGGGGGATAGATACCATTGCGGACATGCGGTCCAGCGAGCGGCTCCAGCGCAGGTTACCCGCCAGGCGGCGGGGCAGGGGGTTCCAGCCCACCTGCTGTGCTGGACTTTCTCAATTGGTTCCTGCAATCGAAAGAACTGCAGGTATAAGCATGAGTGTCCCACATGCTCTGGCCCCCACGCAGCCTCTGTTTGCCCCAAGCCTGGGGGGGCGCGAGGCAGAGGGAAGGGTGGACAGTGGGCTGGCAAGGCTGCCACGGATGGAGCTAGTTCTCCAAAAGGCTCCCTCCCCAATTAAGGTGGACATGCTGGAGCGCTGGCTCGCATCGTACCCGAAGGGGGAGGACAGGGAGTATATTCTTCAAGGTTTTAAGCAGGGATTTCGTATCCCTTTTGTGGGTGATAGGTCCCCTCAGGATGCTCCCAACCTTTTATCCCTTAGAGGAAGGGAGGAGGTGGCTGCGGCCAGCATTCAAAAGGAGTTAGTCGCGGGCAGGGTCGCTGGACCTTTCCCCGTACCCCCGTTTCCCAATCTTAAGGTCTCGCCACTGGGTTTGGTCCCCAAAAAGTCCCTAGGTGAGTTTCGCCTTATTCATCATTTGTCCTACCCAGCCGGCCGATCGGTCAATGATGCTATCCCTGATGACCTTTGTTCAGTCAGGTATACATCGTTTGACCATGCGTTGCGCATGGTGCGCTCGTGTGGCCCGGGTGCCCTGCTGGCCAAGTGTGACATTAAGTCAGCTTTTCGCCTCTTGCCAGTGCATCCGGGCGACTTTGAGTTGCTGGGTTTTAAATTTAAGGGGGAATATTATTTTGATAAGGCCATGCCTTTTGGCTGCTCCATATCATGCTCGGCTTTCGAGCGTTTTAGTACCTTCCTAGAGTGGGCTTTCGCCCGCAGGTCAGGGTCCCGGTCTGTAGCCCATTACCTGGATGACTTTTTATTCGGGGGTGAACGGGGCTGGGACACGTGCGCACGTCTCCTCAACACATTTCAGACGCTAATGGAGGAACTTGGTGTCCCTTTAGCGCCCGAAAAGACCGAGGGCCCATCGACCAAGCTAGTATTCCTGGGGGTTGAGATTGACACAGTAGTGCAGGCTTCTAGGTTGCCGGGTGATAAGGTGTCCAGGATCGTGGCCCTTATCTCGGAATTGCTGGCCAAGCGTAAGGCATCACTGAGAGAACTTCAGGTGCTACATGGGCACCTTAATTTTGCTTGCAGGGTGGTCGCACCGGGCAGGGCTTTTGCCCGGCGCTTATGCGACGCCATGGCAGGGTTATCCAGGCCCCACCACAGAGTTAGGCTCACCCGGGGTATCAGGGCAGACATGTTCGTCTCTTTGCAATTCCTGAGGGAGTTTAATGGGGTCTCATTTTGGAGGTCTGACCTCCTGGCGTCCCCCAATTTCCAGATCCAGTCTGATGCCTCAGGATCCCTGGGTTATGGGATGTACTTCAATGGGAAGTGGGCCTGTGGTGGGTGGCCACCGGCATGGGCAGGCACAGGTCGCCTGCGGGATCTCACATACCTGGAATTTTTCCCCATTCTGGGGGCTTTGATGCTATGGGGCGAACAGTGGGCTAATTCGGTGGTGCATTTCTGGTGTGACAATGCTGCTGTTGTCCACATTGTCAATGCACAGACTTCCAAATCGCCCAGGGTCATGGACCTAGTGCGCCATTTTGTGCTGCGCTGCCTGCGCCTCAACGTTTTGTTCAGGGCCAGGCATGTCCCAGGGATTAATAATGATATTGCTGACGCTTTGTCCCGCCTGCAGATCTCCCGGTTCCGCGCCTTGGCCCCGGATGCGGAGGAATTTCCCTCGCCACTCCCGGACGAGATGTGGACTATTGGCAAGGAGAGGTGAACCGGGCGATTGGCCTGTCACTAGCGCCACGCACGCGTAAGGCGTATCAACAAGCATTCAATTCTTACAGGGCATTTGCTACTCAATTTCTCTTGCCAGAGACCTGGCCTATCCCGGTGGACCATGTTCTGCGGTTCATGGTTCACCTGCATGCACAGGGCCTCGCACCTCGCACCATAGCATCCAAGCTCTCGGCGTTGGCTTTTATGGCCAAAGTGGGAGGTCATGTGGATACCACCTCTGACTTCCGTGTGCGACATGTTTTGGAGGGGTGGGTGCGCGAGCGCGGGCGTTGCCCGGATGACCGGCACCCTATTTCCCCAGGGGTTCTTACCCAGTTGGCCCGGGGCTGGCCAGGCCTCTGTTTTGATCATTATGAGGCAGCCCTTTTTCACGCAGCCACAACGGTGGCATTTTTTGGAGCGCTCCGCGTCAGCGAACTCGTGATGCTGTCTAAGGCGGATGCAAGTGGTAGGGCACTGGAACTCGAAGATGTCTACGTAGCCAAAGACTGGGCCCGGTTGAGGATACGCTCCTCTAAAACAGATCAGCATGGCGTAGGCAGTGGTGTGAGACTGCTACGTTGTTCTTTGGCAGACATCTGTCCGGTTGGTGCCCTACAGGAATTCCTGGCACTGCGTGGCATGCACCACGGCCCGTTTTTCTGTCACCAAGATGGGTCTCCCCTTACTAAATTTCAGTTTTGGAAGGTGACAGCCAGAGCCCTCACCAGGGTGGGCCTACCAGGTGCCCGTTATGGCACACATTCGTTCCGGATTGGTGCAGCCTCTACAGCAGCTGCTTTTGGGTACTCTGGGGCTGACATACGCAGCATGGGAAGGTGGGGCTCGCAATGTTTTCAGTTTTATGTGCGCCCACTCCCGCCATGAGTACCAATCCAGTCACCTTACCGCCTTTTTTCTCAATTTTCTTACAGACCCTGGGTGTCGTATTACACCGGTGACAGTATGGCTGGTGGGCCACAGCTATGTGCACAGGGCAGCGCGTTACGCTGCGGCGACAGAATGGGGACCCCGACTGGGACTGGGTGACCACGCCAGTCTCGCATGGCATGGTAAGCCTGGGATGTTATGGCGGGAGCTGCGGCCTTTCCTTTTTTCTGGCCTGGGTGCTGACCCGCCTGACATTCTAATCATCCACCTGGGGGGCAATGATTTGGGCCAGGTCACCGGCTTATTGCTTAAGCATGCGATTTGCGAGGACCTCGCCTACTTGCATTATGTCTGGCCTGCCACAACCCTGGTTTGGTCGGACATTGTCCCGCGCCATTCTTACAGAGGGGGCGTTAACCTCCTGGCCCTTGACCGCGCTAGGCGCGCGGTCAATAAGGCAATGGCGCGGTTTCTTGCCAACAGGGCTTGGGGACGGGTTAGTCATCACCCCGATATTAGTCTACAAAATTATGACTTGTACGCAGGGGATGGGGTCCATCTGTCGCGAGGAGGTATGGACCTCCTGTTGGGTGATTGGCGAGCAGGCCTGTTGACCGAGCTGACGGTCTGGGGGGGGGGCGTCAGGTCTTCTTTGAAGCCCCTCCGTGTGGCGGGTAGCACTGGTAAGGTAAACAGTATGACCCACAAGTATCCGGCAGGTTCGCAATTGACTGGACAACACTAGACAGGAATAAATTAGTTAAACGTTGTCCGGTCAACGACGAACCAGGCGATGGGGTGATGACGATTGCTAACCAGCATGCATCACCCCTGTGATTTCACGGATACGCGTCAGAGGGTGGGGTCATAAGTTAGTTATTGACTACGGTCAACAATTTGTTTGTTGTCAACAAACAAATTGATACAAATTGATACATTGTAACCAATTGCCGTTGGCAATTTTGGGGTGGTACCTTACCAGTGTTACTTCGGCCTGCTTGCCTTAGGAATTACGATTGGTCGTTTTACCAATGCAAATTTATAATTCGGACTAGGGCATTGAATCAATAAATGTGGCCCTATGCTGTTATCCACTTTCAATGTTGTCTGTGTCCGTTATTGGGGGGGTGCGCCTGCAATGCAAGCGCGGCGCCAAAATGGCCGCCGCGCCCTTTGCGGGGGCCCCCCCACAGGACAGAGAATCCGGGTAGTTAGGGGCGTGGCCAGCTCCCTTATAAAAGGGGTGGCCACGAGGCAGCCAAGCTGCCATTTTACCTCAGCGACGGAGCGGAGAAGTTTTTTCCCCTCCACCCCCTCCCTAGTTAACAGTGTGATATTATGGTCGCTTCGGGGCCGGGTGGGAATTTTTGGTTGGGACCCATATTGGCTCCGGGTCCTGGCTTTTTTGCCCATCCCACACTGTTGCTATGGTTTGATATAGGGGGCTTTCTGTGTTCCTACTGTTGACTTTGGTCACATTGGCGGGTAGCACTGGTAAGGTAAACAGTATGACCCACAAGTATCCGGCAGGTTCGCAATTGACTGGACAACACTAGACAGGAATAAATTAGTTAAACGTTGTCCGGTCAACGACGAACCAGGCGATGGGGTGATGACGATTGCTAACCAGCATGCATCACCCCTGTGATTTCACGGATACGCGTCAGAGGGTGGGGTCATAAGTTAGTTATTGACTACGGTCAACAATTTGTTTGTTGTCAACAAACAAATTGATACAAATTGATACATTGTAACCAATTGCCGTTGGCAATTTTGGGGTGGTACCTTACCAGTGTTACTTCGGCCTGCTTGCCTTAGGAATTACGATTGGTCGTTTTACCAATGCAAATTTATAATTCGGACTAGGGCATTGAATCAATAAATGTGGCCCTATGCTGTTATCCACTTTCAATGTTGTCTGTGTCCGTTATTGGGGGGGGTGCGCCTGCAAAGGAAGGTGGAACTGATGTGAAATAGATAGCAATATGGTATTTGAAGCAAGACTTTTATGAACACTGTGCCTCATTAGCACAACTTGAAATACACCAGCATCAAGGTTGCCACTGTGTTAGCAATAACAACTGATGACATATGCATATTGGAAAAACTGGGATACAATGCATAAAAGATTTGCTGCTCAGGCTCCATGTTCATTTCACTGCATTCTGGCTGCAGCAAATAAAAGTCCAATTCAGGCCCATTTTCCTAAGTAGATCAAGCATCAACAGTTTAAAAAACAAAATCCATTTTTAAAAAAACCCAACAAATAGACAAAAGTATGAAAACAGAAGAAGGCAGATGAACTCCAGTTTGAGAAAGATCTGAGAGAAAGAGTATCCAGGGACTGAAAGCTTTTAAATTCTGCCCATAATAACATAAAAATTTATTGAGCATGGCTGCAAGCCATCACTATTACAACAGCAAGGAGCTGCTAGTTCAAGTTGATGTTCACTGACTTAAGGACTATTCTGATCTTTTAGGAACTTTCATTCCCTGGAGTTATCCTTCCAAACCAACCTGAACATTTTGTTCTATGGAGTTTAAATTAAGAATGTTGGGTCACTTGAGAGCACAAGAAGAAGTGTAAGAAACCCAGGCATGAAATGGGATGAGGCCTAAAATCTGAACCAGAAAATGTAGAAATGTCAGTCCATTAGCCTGACTGTTTTAGAGATAGCTGTGACTGGTTATAATGGCATATGATTTCTATTTTTAAGTTCCAAGAGTATAAAGCTTTGGTTTAAAAAAAAAAGGCGCTACAGCGCTATTTGGGGTTTTTAAAGGTGTGGAACAAGTCATTGAAATGGGGATGGAAAACTCAAGAACATAAGTCCTCTGTGGTGTGGTTTGTTCTCCCAGACTCTGAACTGAGCTGAACTTCAAATTGTTCGCACTCCTTCACCTTGTTAACATGGAAAAGAAAATCATCACAGTGAAGGAGGTGGAGAGGATATCATGAAAAAGAGAGAGGCTGGTCCTGCTTCCATCCACTTGGGTGTTTGTCTTCAGGAAAATTATAAGGATTGGCAGGGAGGATTGGCAAAGTTCTTCAGAAAATAACTTAAAAAGTAGCTGGTGGACCATGTCTGGGTGTTGGTGGAAGGGTGACCACCGCTGGTTGGTTGGTATCCTTCCCCTCCTGCTCTTCAGCACTATTTTATGGGGTGGTTGGTTTTAAGTGTTTTATGATGATGGTGTTTTTAACATTTTATATTGGTTTGTGTATCTTTTAGCTGTTATTCAGTTTGTTTTATGATTGTGAACCACCCTGAGTAGGTCTAGGCCGAGTGGGTGGCACAGAAATCTAATAAATTTAATTTAATTGAAGAGGTAGAAAAGCTTGGTGAAGGAGCTGGGGGCAAGAGATTGTCTAAATTAACACCTAAGTAGCTTGATTGATTTGTATACAGTGGTACCTCGCTTAAAGAGCATAATGTGTTCCACAGGATTGCTCTTTAAGCGAGTTTGCTCTTTAAGTGAAACACCATTGTAAGTGACCAATTGTAACTTCTGGCGGGGGGACTGCGAACCCCGATTTAGTTGTTAAGTGAGTTTTTGGTTGGTTTTAGTTGTTAAGCAAGGTGACCATTCAGAGAAAATTCTGCTCTTTAAGTGAGTTAGTCTCTAAGCGAGGTGCTCTTTATGTGAGGTTCTACTGTATATGTCTCATTTTACTTGGCACTTTATTTTCCTTGTTTTACTTAGCATGGATATCCTGTATTTATTACTCTATTACTGTTATTAAACTGTGCATCAAATTTTCCAAGAAGACGGAAAAGGTGCACATTTTGAAATGAATGAAAGAACGCTCTATGGGAAATCTTACCATTGGTGAAGGTGTTCACGTAGTATCTGCGTCCCTGGGGAGACACATAGCTCTGCCAGCCAGGTGGGAGATGGCCATTTTGAGAGTCTTCTCCTACTTGAGGAACAACCTTCCTAGGCTTCTGCAGACAAGAACAACAGAACAAGTCTGTTAAACTGGTTTTCAGAGAATATTTTTTAAAATTAACAAAAGAAGCATAGTGTAAAATTATGAGGCATTACTTAAGAGTTCCTGAGAGCAGGGTGTAAAAAACGAAGAGGCAAGAACTGCTAAAAACCCAAACACCACAACTATCTTATTATCTTCCAACTGGGAAATGTATTCTGGCTAACATCTTTTTAAAAAACACAGACATTCCCTCAAGGGCACGGAAGACAGAAGAATGCTTTCAAGCCTGTATGGGTACCTTTGGCAATCCCGCATGTTACCACATCATTACTTCTGGAAAAGAGAAACAAGCTGTACTCTACCTGCAAAGAGGAATATTCATACAACTAAGGTGCTAGGCATGGTCATTTCATGAGCTATCTGTGTTTTTAACACTTACAATAAATGTCTACAAGATCAAGCATGGTTTTTAAAAAATCCTAGCAAAGGTGAAAAATTCAACTACACAAGGGAAAATGTTTTTACAACCAAACATTCAATAGGACTCAGTTACTATCTGTGAAACATGAATTCTGCTAGTCGTTTGTGGTGGGTATGGAAAGCAGATACCCAATGTGATGTAGTGGACAGAGAGATGAATTAGGGCTCAGGAGATCTGAGTTCAAATCCCTGCTCAGCCATGGAAGCTCACTGGTGGAGTAGAACTGGTAAAACCACTCCTTAACTACCTCACTTACCTCAAAGGTCCTCTTAGGACTTCACAACACTTAACAAGAAATTGAAAGCAACCAATACCCATAAATGACTTTTTGTTCTGGGGCTGTTCAAAACTCATTGACATGATCTTCCCTGTGTGAACCAAATATTTTGTTCTAGCCTCCCCAAACGAAACACCAACACAGAGCCCACCTTGCAGCATTCAATATCAGTTCAGAAGTAAACCAAAAACAAAATAAAGCGACAACACAACAAGTCTTTAAAATGCCAAAGCAGAGGTTTTGAAATAATTTATTATCAGGCTTGAGCTCCAAATTAAAACTACAAAGAACCATGAGTCTCTGGTGGAAAAGATCCATCCCTACATCATTATGGAGTGAAATCTCTTATCTGCCACAAAAACTTTTGTTACAGTTACTGAAGCAAGCAAAAATGAAAGAGTACAGACATGGGGAAGACAGAAGTGATGAAGCAGTGGGGACTAAAGTCAGCTGCAACAAAAGGTATGAGACCTATTGATGAGCAACACAATTATACAACTATACCAGAGATGGGCAGTCTTGGCCCTCCAGCTGTTCTTGGACTTCAATTCCCAGAAGCCCAAGTCAACACACCAGCTGGTCAGGGTTTCTGGGAATTGAAGTTCAAGAACAGCTGGAGGGCCAAGACTGCCCATCACTGAACTATACCATCAACCAGGGAAGATGGATGGAGAAATACACTTGTATGGCAAAAGGGCAAAGAACTGCAATTAGGATAACCACTTAGGGTTGGGAGGAGGCCTATATATTGCCTGCTTGAGATTAATAACAATCACCCTGCCCCAGATTTGTAACTACCTATGCATTACCTAAACCTGATCAAATGGAGACAGAGTGAGGCATCGCCAATGGAGGAGACAACCTAATTAATTTCCAGCTCACTGTCCCATAGCTTTCTTATGCAACTCCAGTGGCTAGAATAGAAACACACATTGCAAAGCAGAAGGATGGCCAGGCAGTGATCCAGCATGACGACAAACAGCTGTGCATGAATAGCTTTTGGCCATGTATACACAGCTGGGAATCTCAGAGCTAGCTCTTCCCTGACCAGTCAAGGGTGACGTATGTTTGAGCCCAGCCCTGTTCCAACAATATACTGCAGGGAAAGAAGTTTCATAAAGTAGTAGATCAACAAAGGTACTGTATAGCAGAGATGGAGCATTAAAGGCTCTTTGGCTTCATTAACACAATCACGTAGCAGCATTACTCATTATAAAAGTATGCACTGTACACAGAATCTCTTGCTCTTCCCATCTACAATACAATTGTTGCATTACCAGGTGTTTGGGATGCTACACTTGAGGCAGGCACTTGGCAAGAATTCCAGCCAGCCACTGTGACCAAGGCTACATCCCACTGTCATTTCTCCACCAAGGAAACTCAGAGCTCAGTTAAGCCCAACTTTTCTCCCAGGGTTGTACCCATTACTCTGGCCTTGATGAAGTACTCCATCTTGACTGAAATTTGGAGTCTTGTTCTTCTCGGTCCTCATCACATAAACCAGCTAGTAGCCACTGAAACAGGAATATTAGTGTTTCAGTTATTTTTCAAGAATAAATCCTGGTTAACAGCTTATTAAATCCTGGTTAACAGCTTAAAAACCATATAGTGAATATTTATTTATTTGTTCATACTTGTATTGCCGCCCCCTCGCCGAGGCGACTCTGGGCGGCTAACAGATAAAACGCTATAAAATTGCTTACTAAAAATCATTTAAAATCAATTTTAAAAACCATAAATCTTAAAAGGCTCACCCAACCTATCCTTAAAAGAGGGAGGATCTTAAACCATACAAACCAGCAAGCGGGGATCACCTCCCCATCAGCGCCCACAACCGCCCTGCCAGCCAGGTTTTAAGTTCTTTTCTAAAAGGCAGCAATTCCATCTGTAGCCATAACTCTATCGGTAGGAGTTTCCATAGGGCCGGTGTAGACACGGAGAAGGTAGCCGATGGTACAACTAGAAAGCCCCTTTGGTCTGCTCTGGTTGGATGGACAGACATTCTTGGGGCAACACGGTCCCTTAGATATCCTGGCCCACTACCATGTAGGGCTTTACAGGTCATCACCAGCACCTTGAATTGCACCCGGAGGCATACTAGTAACCAGTGCAGCTCCCGGAGCAGAGGCGAGGAGCAGGCATAACGCACGCACCCCATTACCACCCGGGCCGCCGCATTCTGGACCAGCTGCAATTTCTGAATGGTCAGTAATCTAGTCTGGAGGTGACCAGAGCATGTGTGACCATGAGCAAGGAGTCCCAGTCCAGGAGCGGGCGCAACTGGTGAATTACACGAAGTTGTGCAAAAGCCCTCCTGGCCACAACTGCCACCTGCTCTTTGAGCAGTAGTCGTGAGTCCAGGAGAACCCCCAAGTTGTGCACCGGTTCTGTCTGGGGTAAAACAGTGATGAGGAGGGAAAGGAAGAAAGAGAAAGCTTAGGATGAAAATGTTATCCTAGTTCACTCATCCCCACTCAGTACATGGACTGTCTTTCATTCTGTAACTACAAATAGAGATTACTGTTACTCAAGTAGCTCAAAACGTTGCCTATCTCAACCACATTCATACACAGGAAGGGGCCTATATCCTTTTATATATATATATATATATATATATATATATATATATATATATATATATATATATATATATATATATATATATATATATATATATATATATATATATATATATATATATATATATATATATATATATATATATATATAGGGGGGGAATCCTGTACAATTAGCTCAACAATGTTACTCCCGTCAAACTCATTCCCATGGCAGTTTGCTCCGCTATGCTGAATAGCTTTGGCTTTTCTATGATACACTCAATCCAATATTTTTCTTTTCTTTTCATTGTTTACTGAAGTATCTGTTCCCTTGCTCAGACCCATGCTAGCTGTTTGCTGAACAGGGATTTGTTGAGTGTAAGGTACATTTAGCTTAGGCATTCAGGGCACACCAGTCTAATATAATATTGGCAGCACAAGCTACTCAGTGTGTTTTTGACAATTTAATGAGCATCCAGGACACCAGACAGCCAAGCACTCAACTTATAATTTTACTTTAAAACCTATAAACATGTTGGGCCATAGTTACTTGATAGATTTATACAAGAATAGCCTAGGAATCTGCTATGAGACTCTGCTCACTGCTGCACCATTTGGCACAAGTAGGGAAGAGAAACCTTTGGTACATCTTTGTATTCTTCAGACTAAAAGACATTTGAGTCTCAGTCTTTCTTTGGTTTGGTACTGCTTTAATTTTAAGTTTGTTGGTTTGTCTAACTTATCCTAAAACTGGTGTTACAATGTACACTGTTCTTTTAGCTTTGGTTTTTATGGATGATTTAAAATAGTTTCTCATTTTGTATTGGGGTTTTTTATTGTAAGAAGTAAATATAATCCTTTAGTTGTGGGGGAAAATAATGGTAAATGTGTTAAATAGATTAATAATTAACGTAAACATACAAATGCCTTTAATAATAGAGGTAAAGGCTAAGTGCCTTGAACTTTCAGGGGCCCTTGGAGATTTCACAACATCATTAAAGCTGGAATGTAAACATCTAATTAATAAAATTAATTAAGTAATAAAATTAATTTAGAACATAATCTGTAATTGCTACGTATAGTATCTGAAAGATAAACTCATTACCAATTGTGTAATGCACAATCATTATGTTGCATCTGTTTACTATTTGGCGGTTTACAGAGAAAAAGCTTCACGGGAATAAATCTGAATATACATCAGGACTCTTATGTCATTATCAAGTATAAAAAGCCACACTGATTTGCATATTATATGGCTCAAATGGTTAAGACGCTGACTGAAAGGCCGGCAGGTCAGCAGTTCAATACCCGAATACTGCAGGACGGAATGAGCTCCTGTCTTTATCCAAGCTCCTGACAACCTAGCAGTTTGAAAGCAAGAAATTGCTAGTAGATAAATAGGGACCACTTTGGTGAGAAGGTAAACAGTGCTCCGTGCACTCCGGTATCTAGGCCATACCTGTCAACCATCCTGTTTTACGCGGGGAAACCCCTTATTTTTACCCCTCTTCCCGCCCCCTCCCATTTTATTAATTTCCCTGTATTTTCCCTTATTTTTGTAAAAAAAAATCCTACCGAAGCTGCAGTATTTTTTTCTGGCCACCAGAGGTCACTGTGTGGCTTTTCACTTGTGGCTTCAAAGAAGCATACAGCATGAAGCCTGTAGTGTCATCTCCTGTTTTTTATACCTCCATGCAGGCAACGCGTTGCAGCCCTTCTTCAAATGGACGCCCGCGCACATACCTGCATCTCTGCCATTCTTCCCAGCAAGAGGAAGCCGTGACACAAGAAGGGCTCCTTTAGTGCCCACCTGCCCAACTGGCCCGCTGCCGAAGCCCACCTGCCGGCAGCGCTCGGAAGCTCCGCACCGTGTTGCCCTGGCGGAGAGGCAGCAGGAGCTGAGGAGTGCTGGACCCCACCTCCTCCTCCTCCTCCTCCTCCTGGGCCGGCCAGCCATGGGCCACCAAGGAGGCGAAGCTGCCTGAGCTGCGGGTGAACTTGATCTAGGCATGCCTGCCACATGTCCACAGAGACATCTGCAAACACAGACAGCGCTGGCTCTTCGGCTATAAACAGAGATGAGCACTGAACCCAAGAGTCAGATACGACTGGCTTTCAAGCAATGGTGACCTACCACATAATATACTAACTAACCATGGTGTATTTCTGTACCTCCAACTTGTCATGAATCTATCTATCTATCTATCTATCTATCTATCTGTCCACACACACACACACACACACACACACACACACACACACACACACACACACACACACACACACACACAGGTGAAAACTTGGAAAATTAGAATATCGTGCAAACATTCATTCATTTCACTTAAAAGGTGAAACAAATATATGAGATAGACTCACTACATGCAAAGCGAGATATGTCATGCATGTCATTATAATTGTGATGATCATGGCGTATAGCGTACATGTGATTATGTGATGGTTATGGGGTACATGAGATTGGGGGGTTGGGGTTTTCATAAACTGTAAGCCATAAGCATCAATATTATAACAAAGTAAGGCTTGAACTATCTCGCTTTGCATGTAATGAGTCTATCTCATATATTTCTTTCACCTTTTAAGTTGCATTACTAAACTGAATGAACATTTGCATGATATTATAATTTTCCAAGTTTCACCCGTTTATGCAATATGCAATACCTGGCAGTAAAATTAATACAAGTAATCTGGGTTACAAAAGCTCTTGTGCAGGTCAGTTTGTATTGTTGTTACATATGATCAAGTTGCTTCAGAGTTATCGTGACCATACAAATCAATAGTCACTCAAGGTCCTATGATTTACAGCCCGGCTCAGGTTTTCCAGATTGAAAATTGTGGCTGTCTTCATTTGCCCCATCCATCTCACAAGCCAGTTACAGTACTGAACATAAATCCTTGCCAGTTTATTTAGTAATAATAATTTTGCACCCTCTGCCAGAACTTATCTATGTACATACAAAAAATTGAACAATCTAGCTTTCTGTATAAATGATTCTTGTCACACACACCCAATATGTACATACATTGCTTTTTACCAGAACACCACATGGGGACTACTGTTGCTAGCCAAACAACTGAACTGTATACATCAACCAGCCTGGAGAAAATAATTGGGAGTTTCAGAGAGCGTTACAGAAATTGTGCACAATTTACAAACAAACCTATAGCAAATTTACATTTAAAAAGGAATCCAGGCACACAATTGTACTGCTAGAATGGGGGTATTACATGTAACAAGACATGGAGTTCTCTCTAAGAATGTCACGTACCAGCCACAGTAACCTAGGGGCCTTATCGCCCAGTCCTTCATAGGAATGCTGGCACTGGCTACTCAGCAGTATAGGAAACACATCTGGTACACGCTCAGACAAGCATATATAATACATAAACATACTCAAATGATCTGGAGTCGAGATGTAGCTTTGAAAATCAGTTCCAGGTCTAAACCATCAGGAGTTCTGCTTGGTGAGACATGCACTCTCCAGATATATGGAAAGTTTTAGGCGTAATTTAGTCCCTTAAGGATAGACACACATTTGGCTGAAGTACCCTCAAAAAGGTTGAGACAAAAGGCAGAGCTTAACAGGCTACAAAAATTTGTGACTAAGGAATATAAATTTGTGGTGAAATTTTCAATTGGCAGTGTCAAGGTAATTTATTCTTTGGGACATTCTGATGGTTCAGTTGCATGCACAGCTTTGTCCAGATGTTTAACAGAGCAGTTGAGACTCACGTATCATCTCTTCAAAGCCTGAGTCTAGTTTGTCTCTGCAGATCACATGTCCTCGAGCACATTCACACACTACGACAAACCTGGGCTCTGGAGGAACACATGGTAAGTACTGCTTAAGCATTTCCATTTTCAGAGGGCGTGGCTAAAAATATATGTGACAATTTGCTATATGGTTTGGGCTAGTGTAGGACTTAACAGTAGACAGCTTCTTGCCTCTAGTTCTCTCCTAACAACACCCAGAAACAAGTCAGGAAGCTGCCCGTCATGAGAGAACATGATAGACTTCTCAAAAAGTAGAAACAAAAGGGAACAATCAAAGCAGGGCATGCCAGGATCCTTGTTTATGTGAACACAATGGGCAAATGCCCATAATTTTATGCCACTGTAACCCAGATCAGGTGCTGGAAACATTTGATTTAAACACATGTAAAGTCTTCTATTCCACCATTTCAGCTTCCAAAGCTTCCAAGGGTTCCCTTTTTCCATTAGAAAAGCCTTTGGGAGCCTTAGAACATGGAGAAGAGGAAGAGGGCATCAATAGTAAAAACTGACCACTGAATTGTCACCACATTCTAGCCACAGGATGATATTTTTGCTTCCTTCTCCAGAATATCTTAAGGCTCCTGAAGACTTCTACAGGACAAAAGGGAGCCCTGAGGACCATAGGAACCTGAAAATGAGAGACAGGAAATTTTCCACGGGTTTAAATTAATTGTTTCCGACATCTGATTTGGCAGAACCAGACATCTTTTCAAAAAAATCGGGGAAATTAAGGGAACATTTAAAGCAAAAATGACCATGATAAGGGACAAAGAAGGAAAGGAGCTAGCTGATGCAGAAGAGATTAAGAAAAGATGGAAAGAGTACACAGAGGAACTCTACAAAAAGGACCTCAACACTCCTGACAATCACAATGATGAAGAAGTAGAACTTGAGCCAGACATCCTGGAGAGCGAAGTCATAAAGGCCCTAAAGAGCACTGCAAACAACAAAGCTAGTGGAGATGATGGTATCCCAGTTGAATTTTTCAAAGCGCTAAAAGACGACGGCGTCAAATTACTGCATTCAATATGCCAGCAGATTTGGAAAACAAAACAATGGGCACAGGATTGGAAAAGATCAGTATACGTCCCAATCCCAAAAAAGGGGAATGCCAAAGAATGTTCAAATTATCGAACAATCGCGCTCATCCCACACGCCAGTAAAGTGATGCTCAAGATAATACAGGATAGACTTCAGCAGCATGTGGAAAGAGAATTACCAGAGGTGCAGGCAGGTTTCAGAAGAGGCAGGGGGACTAGAGACCACATTGCCAACATACGCTGGATCATGGAGAAAACAAAGGAATACCAGAAACAAGTTTACTTTTGTTTTATTGACTACACTAAGGCATTTGACTGTGTGGACCACAACAAAATGTGGCAAGTAATTAAAGAGATGGGAATACCAGAGCACCTCATATGCCTCCTGAGAAATCTGTACATGAACCAAGAAGCAACAGTTATGACAGAACATGGAATGACAGAGTGGTTTGGAATAGGAAAAGGAGTAAGACAAGGCTGCATTTTGTCACCATGCCTATTCAACCTATACACAGAGCACATAATGCGCAGTGCAGGGATGGAGGAATCACAATATGGGATCAAAATCGCTGGGAGAAACATCAACAATCTGAGATATGCAGATGACACCACCCTAATGGCAGAAAGTGAGGAAGGCCTAAAGAATCTCTTGATTGGGCTGAAGGAGGAGAGTGCAAAAGCTGGCTTGAGACTAAATATCAAGAAAACCAAGATAATGGCAACAGGCCCAATCAGTTCCTGGAAGATAGATGGGGAAGAAGTAGAAGCAGTGACAGATTTTACTTTCTTAGGATCAAAGATCACTGCAGATGGGGATTGTAGCCATGAAATAAAAAGGCGACTGATTCTTGGGAGACAAGCGATGAGAAACCTGGGGAACATAGTGAAAAGCAGAGACATCACACTGAAAACAAAAATTAGAATAGTCAAAGCAATGGTTTTCCCAGTAGTAATGTATGGATGTGAGAGCTGGACAATTAGGAAGGCTGAACGCAGAAGAATAGATGCCTTTGAAATGTGGTGTTGGAGGAGGGTTTTGAGAGTGCCCTGGACAGCGAGGAGAACAAATAGGTCAATCTTAGAAGAAATTAACCCGGATTGCTCACTGGAAGGTCAAATAGTAAAGATGAAGCTAAAATACTTTGGACATCAAATGAGAAGGGAGGACTCACTTGAGAAGGCATTGATGTTGGGAAAGGTGGAAGGCAAGGGGGAGGCCAAGGATGAGATGGCTAGATGGCATTGTAGACACAATGGGCACAGAGCTGGGAGGGCTGAGGGGGATGGTGGAGGACAGAGGCGCCTGGAGAGCAATGGTCCATAGGGTCGCAAAGGGTCGGAATCGACTGTGCGACTGAACAACAATATAACAGGATCATGCCCACTGTTGGACTCCATTTAATTCTCTGCCCCAACCTTTGCCTTCCCTTTTGTATTCTGCACCAAAGATTAAACTCAAAAATGTACTCATTCTACAGTTTTGCAAACTTATTTAAAGTATCTGGACTTAATCCCTGAAGATTTCTTTCTGTAAAAAGATGTTTCCTACAGTAAACTGACACACATAAGCATTGAGACATACCATCACCTACTTCAGAAGATAAAGCCCCTGTAATGCATTGCCAAACTGCTCCAATCCACATATCTGGTGCCTTGTTCAAAAATATATAGCTCAGAGGTGCCCACACTTTTTGGGCCGTGGGCTGGTTCTGTGTTTCAGGGAGCTGGTCACTATGTCCTGTGGGCCCAGATCCAGCCCCTGATGCCAATTCACCCAGTTCACGAAGCCCTCGTCGCTCCTGGAAGCGGAAGTAAAACGTGCCCATATGGGTGCATTTTACTTTCACTTCCAGTAGCGATGAGGGCTTCGCAGACCAGATGAATTGGCATCGGGGGCCAGATCTGGCCCCTGGGCCATAGTTTGGGTACCCTGATATAGATTATGGATCCTGCTGCAATGAAACACACAGATCCCATGTTGGTTGTTCTGCACAGAGAAATTCAACATTTCCCCTTTTAATCGGGCTCATCAGCTTCCTGCTATCAAAGCTATTTGTCCTAATATTTGTTGCATTTTCCCAAAGTCACACACACATACATACTGTATATACCTCCAATAATTTCTCCACTTTTTGATTTACAAAGATCCTCTGCTGTTTTGGTCAGGGATTCCTCTTGCGGCAGTGCTTGATCAGCGGCATTCTAATAGGCACTTTAATTAAAGACACTTGAAACCACGCCTTTCTTTTTCTTTTTAAAACATTGTTTAACAATTAACAAAATTGCTACTTCCTGCCCCTTCTGACATACTGGTTTGTTTCAGTCAAACCACTAAGAGTTTTACAACCCAGAGTCTCTTAGACCTTGATCAAGTTCTCCTGCATTTCCCAGACTCACACAGCATCAAAGAAAACTCAAAGAATAAAAGTAACCAAAGATATAATTATGACTAAGCTTCTAAACCCAAAATGTAAACCATCTCTAAAGACATACAAAAACATTGAATTCCTAATGATCTTGTTTGGGACTAAATAATGACTTCTTACCATGGGTGCTTTTTGCCAAATCTCTTGCAGTAGTTAAGTCGCAAATCAGAGCTTGATTAAAACTTGTTCTCCTTTCGTGAGAAAAGGTGGATTACCCACCGCCTGCTCTGTTCGTTATGTGGACGTAATGAGCCAGAGCCCAGTGAAAAACTCACAGGAAGAGCAACCAGTGCAAGGGGCGTCTCTTTGTGTGCCAACACACTTTAGTACTTCCCTTGTTCTTTGGTCATTCAGCAGTTTCATTTTACATGCTTCTCTGCTGTGAAACATATGGAAAGCCTGTTTCCTTGCCAGCTTCCAAATGTCTGTGTAGGTGACAGATAGCACAAAGCAAGAGTCTGTACCACTGACCAAAATACTCCCAATGCAGAGATGGTGAAAAACAAGGACTGCTTTGTCAAACTTGCAGTTTGATTCAGTCCCAGCCTCTTTGACTTTCTGTGTCCCTTTTTCTATCTCTCAATGGGCAACTTTTCCCCCTGAACTCATATCAAGTCCACTCTTTGTACAGAGATTGACCCAGCCTACATTCAGTGCTAAAAAATGAAGCACAAAATCACATAACCAGATGTCCACAGGAAGAATCTGGGACTGGCAGAAATAGATCTGGGGCAGCTCTCCAGAAGGGGGACATTAAAGTCATTCTCATCCTCGAATTTTGTTGTAAGTGGGCAGAACCCCAAGAACATGTTAATATTACCTTATTGCAGCTACTGAGAATGTTATCGTTCACAATCATTGCTGCCTATTATATGTGTGTTCCTTACTAAAGTCTTGACTCTTTCCAGGGAAACTGTGCCTCCTCCACCTTCTGCCTACACAACCAAACTCCCTGTACTTTCTGTCCACTCCTTTGCCTGACACTTGAACTTCTCAGAGTGCCACTGGCCAGAAACTGTTAGTTCTTAACCCCAACCCATGCCATTCTCCTCCCATTAACACTGGCAGCTGTAGCTCAAACAACAACATTGTGTAATGGCATCCTGTGTGGATCTCTCAGCAATCACAGTAGAACAATACATCCAAGATCTACTGAAAGAGGCAGACATAATAGCCCAGAGGAAGGACCACTATGCTCCTTTAGTCACCTGGCTGGGCAGTCACTTTGCCATCTTTTGATTCTTCTCAGTATCAGGAAAGCCAGTTCTGTTTTAATGTCCACCCCACCCACCCACCCCAACATCCTGGATCTTCTTTCAGGTCTTCATCATTTTGCTCCTAGCAAGGACTAACCACTATCCTAACCCTGCTCTGTTTGCAGTTTTGCAAATCCTTCAAACTAAGAGGCCAGAAACTGCCTCTGGATGCTGTTGTTGCCACACATGCTCCCATCCTGCAGATCTAGCTGGGGCAAAGAGTTCATGTTTAACACCCATGTTGTGTGTGAAGTATGTTTCTCACAACAAAAGGACTTGCACTTATTGGTACTGATCCTAAGTAGAGAAACAAGAACACTCCCCCTCCCTCTTAAAAAGCCTAGCCTTTCCTTTCAGTAGTTTTCCAGGATGGAGATGTGAACAAGGGCAAAAGTGTTTGGAGCACAACTTCCTCCAAAGCATCTGGCCAGACTGCACTACTTTCTGCTCTCACTCTGAATTAAGCCTGATAATGTCACCTCATGGCTAACATTAATGGTGCTTTGATATTTACGACAGTATCTCTCATTGGTTAGAATCCAGGTTAGAATCCATGAGAAAAAAGTGATGAAGGATCATTCACTGGTGGGGCTAAAATTATTTGAGACTCATTGCAAAGTACAGGAAGAACTAAGCAAACATCAAATGCCTGGCAAATTCACCAGTTTCATGAAGAAATGATAGAAGACCATTTGGCTCAGCATAGAAAAATGAGGGTATATCTCACATCTCACCCCTTTACAATTTATCGGTCTTTCCTATAGCACAAAAAATACCTTGACTTTTATTACTAATAATGTAATGAAAGCTCACAGTGAAAAAACACAAACAGCCAGGTTACAATAACATCTGAGGTATAGTTCACCTAAGTGCATTGTATTGTAGCAGCTGTCCAAATCTTGAAACTGCTATCGATATCCACAACAACAGGATCCTGATCATTCATACTGCATGTGGAGAATTCCAAATATGCTACAGAACTGGGGCAGTGACTGGGAGACAATCTCAGGTTTAATTGCAATATTATATCGAAACTCCCAGAATTTCTGATACTTAAAAGATGTGCAGGTATTTGTAACATCTCATTGGTATTACTGACAATTTTTCCAAAAGAAATTCACTTTGAAACCAACACTCCACTGTTTAAACCAGGCTTTCTCCTCCCCTAGTTGTATCAAGCATTCAGTGTTCTGAGTGGAGTGGTGCTTTGGCTGTCTACATATCACGTTGAACACACTGTGGCATTTTGGTAAGAGAAACAACTTGAAAGTTGTATGAACTGAATCAATACACAATCACTTTGTCACCAAGTCACTGAGGTCATGTGAAATGGCTTTCAATATGGCTCATGCCTACAGATAAAATAGCTCATGTAGTTGGAGGCAGCATACTTGCTCTGGTTACTACTGGGAGCTCAAGTTAAAAACTAATCAACTTGGTTTTCACTGTATAGAGTGGATCACCTACAACAGTGATCGCAAACCAATGGCACACGTGCCAGAGTTGGCACTTGGAGCCCAGCACAGAGTTTGCCCCACCCCTCTGATTAGTAGCCCTATGGGAATACTTCATCCCTCCCCCAGCACAGAGTTCACCCTTCCCCTCTGCCCAGCAGCCCAATTGAAGCATTTCTTTCCTCCCCTGTTGCTGTGTTGGCACTTTGCAATAAATAAGTGGGTTTTGAGTTGTAGTTTGGGCACTCAGTCTCTAAAAGGTTCATCATCACTGACCTACAACAGCTCAAAAACAAATGTTACACCATAAGAAAGGAAATGTCCAATTAAATGTGTAATACAAAATATTCTTCAATATCCTTTTTTCACATTAGCTGCATATTATGGATAAACACACACACACACAGAGTATCAATCTTGAATCATCGTTGGCAACTGCAACTCGTATCCGAGAATGCATTTTTTTTCCTGAAGCAGGAAAAATGTCACTGGTGTGAATTTGATTAAGGTAGATCCCATCTTGCCATGAAGTGACCCACACACTATGATCTCGGAGCCATCACCCACAGCACACATGAATCAATCTTGAATAGTTACGAGAAATTATGGAACCACTACAAGACAAGGCTGCCCTGCAACATGAAGGTGCAACTTGCCAGCAGCAATGTGCCACTGAAAACAGTACACCAAAACCTTCCGGGTTACCTCTTCCAACAAACTTGGGTGCCAACCAGTGGTGGGCATCAGTAAGTTTGCACCAGTTCGCAAGAACCGGTACCAGAATTTCTGGCTGGCCCCGCCCATCCAACTGTTGAAATAAAGTAGTTCTAATTCGGGTGCAACGCAGGGCTTTCCCCTTGGCCATGCCCACCATACCATGGCCACAGTGTGGTAGAAATTTTTTTTGGAGCCCACCACTGGTGACAATCCTGTTCAATCAACATAGTCAAACTCTGGAACAACATCAACCAGGTCAACATGGGTACATGTAATTACATTTAAATGACTTCTGCTATCACTTGTCAGTGTTACTTCACTAAGCCAAACAGGATGTAAACTTCCATCTAGACACGGCGACCTCTTTAGAGGAGGCTCTCATCTCTATGCTCCAAATAAGAGAAATGGAGACATGTGGTTACTACAGATGGAAGTCCTTCTCACTGACAGCACCTAGGACTCACTTGCCACTCGTTGTGGTCTTTTCTGCACCAGATGTTTAAAACAATTGTGAGTGGTGTTTTAAAAACATTTGTGCTGTTATTTATTTTAATAATATGAACTGCAAATCAGGTTTTCTTGTAAAAGGAAAGGAATAACACTAACCACTGTTACTGCATGTTAATTATCTTATCCTTTGTGTTTTAGCAAATCCTTTCACCAAATTAAACTATATGGGAAAATTAGTAACTAATGGAGAGAGCATTTCGATGACTCTGTACATTCTACAGCAGATTGTCATGGTATGTGAATTTTGAGGTACAGACTGTAAAAAGGAGCCACAGTGAAGCACTGAATGAAGTTTCTGATTTTCGCAAGGCAGGCCCAAGTTTCAATTTTCTGCTTCCTAACTGGGGTTCATGAGGTGACAATGGAGCAATCTTTACAGCTTTCTGCCTAATGCCACTGATAGGGCTGTGATGTAGATAATCTCCATTATTCAACCCCTCCCAAAAAGAAAGGAAAGATACAAATTCTGTCACTCAAAATCAAAAGGCTGAGTTAACCCACAGTTTTTAGTTAAAAATCAAAAGAAGTCTCGACAAAGAAACCTCAAATGGAGTAGTAAAAATTATACCAATTCTATTGCAGGCGCACCCCCCAATAAAGGACTCAGACACCAATGAAAGTGGATAACGGCATTGGGCCACATTTATTGATTCATGCCCTAGTCTGAATTATAAATTTCTATTGGTAATTGACCAATCATAATTCTTAAGGCAAGCAGGCCGAAGTAACACTGGTAAGGTACCACCCAAAATTGCCAACGACAATTGCTACAATGTATCCATTTGTATCAATTTGTTTGTTGACCACAAACAAATTGTTGACCGTAGTCAATATCTAACTAATGACCCCACCCTCTGACGCGTATCCGTAAAATCACGGGGTGATGCATGCTGTCTAGCTATAGCCATCACCCCGTCGCCTAGTTCGTCGTTGACCGGACAACGTTTAACCAACTTATGCCTGTCTAGTGTTGTCCAGTCAATTGCGAACTTGCCGGATACCTGTGGGTCATAATGTTTACCTTACCAGTGCTACCCGCCACACAGAGGGGCTTCAAAGAAGGCTCGACGCCCCCCCCCCAGACCATCAGCTCGGTCAACAGGCCTGCTCGCCAATCACCCAACAGGAGGTCCATACCTCCTCGCGACAGATGGACCCCATCCCCTGCATACAAGTCATAACTTTGGAGGCTAATAGCGGGGTGACGACTGACCCTCCCCCAAGCCCTGTCGACAAGGAAACGCGCCACTGCCCTATTCACCATGCGTCTAGCACGGTCAAGGGCCAGGAGGTCAACACCCCCTCTGTAGGAATGGCGCGGGACCATGTCCGACCAAACAGGGTTGTGGCGGGCCAGACGTAATGCAGGTAGGCGAGGTCCTCGCAAATCGCATGCTTCAGCGACAAGCCGGTGACCTGGCCCAAATCATTGCCCCCCAGGTGTATGATCAGAATGTCAGGCGGGTCAGCATTCTGGCCTGAAAAAAGGAAAGGCAGCAGCTCCCGCCATAACATCCCGGGCTTACCATGCCATGGGAGACTTGCGTATGCACCCAGTCCCAGTCGGGGTCCCCACTCTGTCGCCGCAGCATAACGCGCTGCCCTGTGCACATAGCTATGGCCCACCAGCCATACTGTCACCGGTGTAATACGACACCCCGGGTCTGTAAAGGAAAAATGAGGGAAAGTAGGTAAGGTGACTGGGTTGGTACTCACGGCGGGAGTGGGCGCACATAAAACTGAAAACATTGCGAACCCCACCGTCCCATGCTACGTATGTCAGCCCCTGAGTACCCAAAAGCAGCTGCGGTTGAGGCCGCCCCTATACGGAATGAATGAGTGCCATAGCGGGCGCCTGGGAGGCCCACACTGGCCAGCGCTTTGCCCATCACCTTCCAAAATTGAAATTTAGTAAGGGGAGACCCATCTTGGTGACGGGCCATGGTGCGTGCCACGCAGTGCTAGGAATTCCTGTAGGGCACCAACCGGACAGGTGTCTGCCAAAGAACACCGTAGCAGTCGCACACCACTGCCTACGCCATGCTGATCGGTCTTAGAGGAACGTATCCCCAACTGAGCCCAGTCTTTGGCAACACAGACATCCTCGAGTTCCAGTGCCCTACGACTTGCATCCGCCTTAGACAGCATCACAAGCTCGCTGATGCGGAGCGCTCCAAAAAATGCCACCGTTGTGGCTGCATGGAACAGGGGTGCCTCATATGCATCAAAACAGAGGCAAGGCCAGCCCCGGGCCAACTGGGTAAGGACCCCTGGGGAAATCGGGTGGCGGTTGTCCGGGCAACGCCCACGCTCGCGCACCCACCCCTCCAAAACATGTCTCACACGGATGTCAGAGGTGCTGTCCACATGACCCCCCCCCACCTTGGCCATAAAAGCCAACGCTGAAAGCTTAGATGCTATGGTGCGAGGTGCAAGGCCCTGAGAATGCAGGTAAACCATGAACCGCAGAACATGGGTTACCGGGATAGGCCAGGTTCCTGGCAATTGAAATTGGGTACAGAATGCCCTGAAAGAATTAATTGCGTGGTGATACGCCTTACGGGTGCGTGGCGCTAGCGACAGGCCAATCGCCCGGTTCACCTCTCCTTGCCACTGGTCCATATCTCCTCCGGGAGTGGCGAGGGAAATTCCTCCGCATCCGGGGCCAAGGCACGGAACCGGGAGATCTGTAGGCGGGACAAAGCGTCAGCAATATCATTATCAACCCCTGGGACATGCCTGGCCCTGAACAGTACGTTGAGGCGCAGGCTGCGCAACACAAATTGGCACACTAGGTCCATAACCCTGGGCGATTTGGAAGTCTGTGCATTGACAATGTGGACCACAGCCGCATTGTCACACCAGAAATGCACGACCGAGTTGGACCACTCCTGGCCCCATAGCATCAAAGCACCCAGGATAGGGAAAAACTCCAGACATGTGAGATCACGCAGGCGACCCGTGCCTGCCCAGGCCGGTGGCCACCCACCATAGGCCCACTTCCCATTGAAGTACATCCCATAACCGAGGGATCCCGAGGCATCAGACTGAATTTGAAATTGAGGGGAAGCCAGGAGGTCATGCCTCCAAAATGAGACCCCATTGAACTCCCTCCGGAACTGTAACCAGATAAGCATGTCTGCCCTGATACCCCGGGTAAGCCTAACCCTATGGTGAGGCCTGGATAATCCTGCCATAGCGTCGCACAAGCGCCGAGCAAAAGCCCTGCCCGGTGCGACCACTCTGCAGGCGAAATTAAGGTGACCATGCAGCACCTGGAGTTCTCTCAGTGATGCCTTGCGCTTGGCCAACAAGTCCGAGATTAGGGCCACTATCCTTGACACCTTATCCCACGGTAACCTAGACGCCTGCGCTATCGTGTCAATCTCCACCCCCAGGAAGACTAGCTGTGTAGATGGGCCCTCGGTCTTTTCGGGCGCTAAAGGGACACCGAGTTCCTCCATTAGCGTCTGAAATGTGTTGAGGAGACGTGTACACGTGTCCCAGCCCCGTTCACCCCCGAATAAAAAGTCATCCAGGTAATGGGCTACAGACCGGGACCCTGACCTGCGGACGAAAGCCCACTCTAGGAAGGAACTGAAACGCTCGAAAGCCGAGCATGATATGGAACAGCCAAAAGGCATGGCTTTATCAAAATAATATTTGCCCCGAAATTTGAAACCCAGCAATTCAAAGTCACCCGGGTGCACCGGCAAGAGGCGAAAAGCCGACTTAATGTCGCACTTAGCCAGCAGCGCACCCGGGCCACATGAGCGCACCATGCGCAGCGCGTGGTCAAAAGATGTATACCTGACTGAGCAAAGGTCGTCAGGGATAGCATCGTTGACCGATCGGCCGGCTGGGTAGGACAAATGATAGATAAGGCGAAACTCGCCTGGGGACTTCTTGGGAACCAAGCCCAGGGGCGATACCTTAAGGTTAGTGAACGGGGGTGCAGGGAAAGGGCCAGCGACCCTGCCCGCATTGACCTCCTTATTAATGCTGGCTGCGGCCACCTCCTCCCTCCCCCTAAGGGACAAAAGGTTGGGGGCATCCTGGGGGGACCTATCACCCATGAAAAGAATACGGAACCCCTGCCTAAAGCCCTGAAGGAGATAATCTGTATCCTCCCCCTTCGGGTACAATGCGAGCCAACGCTCCAACATGTCCACATTAATTGGGGAGGGAGCCTTTCGGTGAACCAGCTCCATCTGCGGCAGTCTTGCCAGCCCACTGTCCGCCCCTCCCTCTGTCCCGCGTCCCTCCAGGCCTGGGACAGGCAGAGGCTGCATGGGGGCCCACACAGGTGGGACACTCATGTCTGTACTTGCAATTCTTCTTATTGCATGAACCATTAGACGAGAAAGTCCAGCACAGCAGGCGGGCTGGAACCCCTTGCCCCGCCACTTGGCGGGGAACCTGTGCTGGAGCCACTCGCTGGACCGCATGTCCACAATGGTATCTTTCCCCTGGCGCGGGGCGCGTGGGCGTCATGTACAGAAGCCAAAGCCTCTGGCATGGCTCATCCCACCTCATCTCAGGGTGCAGGGGAATTCGCATACGGAATTCCTCGTCATAAGCCAACCACAACGGGTCCGGAAAGTCAACCATCGCCCGATAGATGTTGTCCAAATACTGGACCATCGGAATTGCCAAATCCGGCTGGGCCCTCAGGTACACCACCATGTAGATGAGGTAAGCCGGCAGCCAGTTGGCCCACGTTCGTGGTGGCTTGCGACGACGTGCCTGTTCCTTATCCTTCTCATCCTGCCCCTCCCTCTCTTCCTTGGTGGGCTCCCTGTTTAGGAGTGAGAAGATATCTACATACTCCCCTCGCCATATTTTCTCTCTGGTGGCCTGTGCCAAGTGGTCACCCAGTGGCAAGGAATAGCCCGCTGTCGGCAAGGCCGAGACAGGCACAGCAGAAACTGTGGGCATCTGGAAAGGGGCTTGGACTAGCCCAGCCACCCCCAAAGCATTCCCCACAGGGTAGGAAACACTCCCCACCCCGTGGCCCTGGGTGGTGGTTGACGTCGCCTGGTGGTGCGTCAGCGGCTGTACCGCCGCACCACCCACGCGAGGCCAAGGCCATTGGAAAGCCCCCCCAACGTAGCCACATGTGTAGGTGCACTAGGTTGTACCGCATACTCACATGCTGCACCCCCGCGGGCCGCCCCCACCGGGGGTTCCGGCCCACTGGGGGCGTCGGAGCTCACGACCGCCGTAGAGCTCGTCGCCGGGGCCTGACCCGCACTGGCCTGTTGGTTGGGGAGCTGCGAGGCAGTGGCCGAAGTCGCGCCACGCGCCTCAAGCTGCTCGACCCGTCCCGTCGCCTGCCGTTGCCCAGCAGACGACGCGTCAAAGTGAACCCCAAAGGGAGCCCCCAGCGTGGCTGGCCCGAGCAAGGGAAGCCTCGAGGGCCGCCACGCGGGCCAGTAAGGCCTCCACACTGGCGTGGGGCCACGGGCCAGCCGCCCCGCCTGTTACGGGCGTGGGCACAGGTCCTTGCACCCCGGGGCCCGAATATGGCCATGACCCCACACCCAGGCCCGGCAGGGCCGATGTAGGCACCTGCCAAGGAAGGGGACTACACCACCCCCCAAGGCTGGAAGGCCCTGGAGCGAGCTGCGCCCCAATAGAGGAAGGCCCAGTAGAATGGGCACCAGGAGCGGCGTCCGCCGCTTGCGGGCAGCGGGCCGCAGCCCATGCTGGACCCCTGCTCGGGTCCCCAGCCTCCGGCCAGGGGGTAATAGACCCCATCCCACCGGTCCCAGTGGGTGCCGGCAAAGGCGGCTGGTGGGGAAGCGCAGCCGCGGTCCTCCGACCCGGATTGCGCCTCCGAACCGCCCGAGCAGCACTCGCGGCCGCCTTCTTCTTCGAAGGCATCTCAGTCGGACCTAAGGGAAGCCGAAAAGAGGAAGGTCAGCAGCCAAAAGGCTTCCCAATCAAGGTAAAAGCGACGGAGTAAGAGGGAAAAACTTCTCCGCTCCGTCGCTTCGCAAAATGGCAGCTCGGCTGCCTCGTGGCCACCCCTTTTATAAGGGAGCTGGCCACGCCCCTAACTACCCAGATGCCTTCGTCCTGTGGGGGGGCCCCCACAAAGAGCGCGGCGGCCATTTTGGCGCCGCGCTTGCATTATCCTAAAAGATTGCCCTCCTTTTTAAAAAACATACTGGCTATCCTCAATGTGTCAGACAACCTCCTCGAAGATTGTGGTATTTTCAAACCACAATTCGACATACTCTGGTAATGGCAACCTTGTGTTGCTGGCTAATCTTTCTCATACTAGGTCAAGTGAAAAGAGCTGTGGAATGAACTTACCAAAAGGTCCTTCATTTAGGTAGTTTCACGTCTGTCCTAGGCACGGAAGAACATCTTTCATGTCGTCTTCTCTCTCTCTCTCTCTCTCTCTCTCTCTCTCTCTCTCTCTCTCTCACACACACACACACACACACACACACACACACACACACACACACACACACACACACACACACACACACACACACACACACACAGAGGGAAAACTCAGCTTAAGTTATAACATTAATGTTGAAAACCAAGTACCTATAACTCTAAATGATCTTTGCCTAGGAAGTACAGAATTGTCTTTGACCTAAAGCAGGGGTGCCCAAACTATGGCCTGTGGGCTGGATCCAGCCCATGGTGCCAAATAATCCGGCCCACAGCACCCTCGACGCTCCCTGAAGTGAAAGTAAAATGTGCAGGTGCATAAAACTGTCGTAAATGACCCACAACTGTCGTAAACACGTTTACAACAGCCGCGGGTCATTTACGGCAGCATTCTGCACATAAGCGGGCAAGTTCTGTGCACATGCATGCACATTTTACTTCCGCTTCTGGGAGGGAGGAACCACATGACTGGCATGCTCGACCATTTGACCAGCACACAGCCCAAAAAGTTTGGGCACCCTGGCCTAAAGACTTTGTTTTGTATGTCTTCCTAGCAACGTCAACACTTCTTTGGCCAGAAACATTGAAAATATACATTGCAAACTTCTATTGGTGAAAATTATATCTTTCCACACAGCTGTTTTTTTTGTTGAGTCACACTACAAACATCCAGTCAGGGAACCCGTGAAAATGACTAATACTGCATATGATTAATTTTAAACTAATACTGCCAATGGAAACAGCCTCACGTGGCTTCCTGTTGCACCCTGGAAAGGATGACCCTCCAAGTTGAAAGTTCAAGCCTTACTCAATAGAGAAAAATACCCACTTCTCATTTGCAAACTGCAGGAAACTCCCACAAGAAAAGAGGGATCCAAAAAGAGGAAACATCTGTCCATTCAGGTCACTTGTGCCTACAACAGGAATGCATTTCACACTTTATTGGCAAGCCTAGGTCCTGAAAGTTTGCTAGAACGTAAATCCAAGTTGACAAGCAAACCTAGATGTATACTGTATTGGGTTTTATAGGAATCTCAGACCTCCTGCAACAGGAAATACTGACTTGTTGATAGTCACAGATACAATTACAACTTATTCACGTATGAGGCCTCCCACTGAGCAGAAGGCCAGTGTGGCTCAGATGGGATCAATCTCCTGCACAAAACCAGACACTGTACAAAGAGGGAAGGGTTATCATGGATATCACTACTTGCAAAACAGCAATTGTCACACAATTCCATTCTGTGTTACTATACTGATGGGAAACTTCCGTTCTGCACAAGTTCATCAGATACTAGCCTGTGAGTTTTAGATGCATTACTAAGGGGTGTTTACAACCAGGGATGTATGGATGAGCACAAAGAACAGGTGTTTGGAACACATAAATCATTCAAGTATAAAACAGGTACCTTAGAGGGGAACTGTGTATTGTTCCCTGTTAACGGTCCATTCAGTGGCAGGTGTAGTTTATCAATAGCTCCCTAATGCTTAAAGCAATTCTTGCAGACCAGCTGCATATGCATATCTTAACAGTTCAGCAACAGGAAAATGTACACACCTATCTGCCTTTTTCACTCAGGATTTCATACTACTTTCTACCAAAGTGTCAGATTCCCAGATTTTCCCCCCCAGATATACCTTTCAGTGAGTTAAAATAATACCTGTCCACTCTTGGCCATCAATTTCTACAGATATCTTAAAACGAAGATGATTTACCTATATTAGGGAACTCTATAACACGGTCAATCCACAACTATACACATACACATACTGAAACTATACCTAGATCAAAATGCATGCTTCAGACACGTCATTGAAAGCCAGTGGAAGTTTGGGTGAATTTTGATGGTGCTGCCAAAAATTGTACTTGAGGGCAGCCCCTTCCTCCTTTCAAACTCATTACAACCAATGTTTTCCTCAGGAAAACAAATAAAAGGGAGACCTTCTTTACACAGTACATTGTCAAACTTATGGAACTGTAATGGAGGACAAAAGCTATCAGAAGCTAGTAGCCATGAGAACTACATATTGCCCTCTCTATCTGAGGCAAAATACCTGCCAAGGACCAGTTGATGGGGGGGATGAAGCAGGGAAGGTTACTATTCCCCTCCGGTTATACCAGCAGGCTTCCCATTGACATTAGAGTGGCTGCTGTGTGTACAAATTCCAGACTACATATATGATTTTGGTTTGATCCAGTACATTCTTCTTGTGTTTTTCACAGCAGGCCTATAGTATATTATTATTACATATTGGGGTTTCTAAAAAAAAAACACCTCACATGATAAAGTCGCTTCCCATTAACTCCCTCCATATGGAACAGAACAACATAAATGATGTAAGCCATTTGGTTAGAGACCCAAAAAGGAGGCACCTGGACTATAAAACTGAACATTTCTTCTGAAATTTATACATTCCAAGAGCAGCTAATGGGCTGTGGTGGAAAAGCTTCCTGACAGACCACATGCTTTATAAGCAGAAGACACACGTTCCACTTCTTAGCATTGTTAGATAGAGAAAAGCTCAGGCAGCAAGAGCAGAAAAGATAATCCTTTTTCTCTGGACACACTTTGAGCAAACCTATTGTGCAGTATCACACAATATGGACCAATAATAATAATTTTGTGTCAGAAATTATTCTGGGTTGAAAGGATTTTTGCAGAAAAAACTCCCCTCAGGGAATGCCCAAATGAGGTTCCTTTCATGTCCCCAGAAACAGAGACAGGCACTCAATCTGTCATGCAGTACTCTGGTCTCAAACTGCCGACCTGCCAGCCTACCAGCTAACAAAGCAAGCTTCTTAACCAATGAGCCACCACAGCCCCTATGGACCAATAAAAGGTATTCATGAGTAACCAAAAGTCCCAGAATTATTATTATTATTTTGCCCCAAACGAAGTGATGAACAAGGTAAGGCTGTACTAGCTGTGCTCAAGTTGTCTCCCACCACCCTAAATTTTCCTCGAGTTCAAATTTTAGTTCTTTCATGAATCTTTATAGAACATTTGGTTTCCATGGCATCAGATATACTGTGTGAGATCGGGCTTATATTTAGAAACTGGAACAAGGATCATGTGAGCACCAAACAGATATGCTCATGTTGTTATAGCAACCAACAACTTCTATCTCCAGTTAGTCAAATCAAGATTCTTTTGCGGTTGGTAGGAGAAGTCACCAATGAACAAAAGGCCCCTTAGACATATCACAGTTCCAGGGACCTGGATTAATCCTTGAGAGGTATTATTTGTTTTTAAAATTAAAGAATATAATCAACAACAGGGGCTTAGCATTGCCACTGTATTTGTGACTGGTTGCTACTCAGTGGTTGTACAGCTGGAGTGAACCAGGAGCAGCAAAGATGTTGGCACAGCTTGGCCCCTGATGACCCTTTCAAGAGTCACTCACTCAAATGAATGGGGAGGTACAAAGCCCAGCCTGCACACACCACTCTTGCTACAAACATGCTCTATGACATTATCAAGACCCCTCTTCTAAAGGGCTCTGTTGTCCTCTTTGGCTGGGGAGAATAGGCCCCTTGTTGTTTCAAGCAATCAAACTGTCATAGTCACAAGGCAGAGCCCAGGCCAGCTGCAAAGTAAGAGCTCTGTCTAGGACTTCTGTCAGATCGTCAAGCAATGCACAATACACACTAGGAAGGGGCACATCCAAGTCCCATAAGACAAATAAAATCAACGCTGCAGAACTGCCCTCACCACATTTGGAGTTCAAGGAATTATGACGACTCGCATTAGAAGTGAAATACAACTCTTTATTTGAACACAACTTGGATGGGGCAAAACTCGGACTTATATACAATACAAAAGGTTACAGTAACAATAAAGAACAATGCCGATTGGCCAACAACGTGTGCACACATTTCAATCCCCTTATTTGCATACAGATCAGATACATTGTGCACCTGTCAGATTTTCAATTGCGTGCTTCTCGAACTCTCGCGAGACTACGCTGTCTGATGAGATTTCGCGGCTGTCAAATGGGGACGCTGTTTGACAGCTTGAAAGCGCGGGAACCTAGTGATTTAAATGTTTTGACAGTTACAATATAGTTATCATACATAACATTCCTCCCCCCTAGGAAAAAACAAAGTCCTTTAACCAGGATGGTGGTCTGGTTTCTCTTTTTGGTCGGACACTCGGTTGAGCCAGCTCAGGGGCTCGTAGGATGGGCAATCCAGCTGGAGTGAGGGTTTGACTAGAGGGAGAGGACTGACAACCCAAATCAAAGCCCTGTTTGTCAGATGGAGGAGCAGGGGATCGCTCAAAATTAAAGTTTAACGCTGGGGATAAAAACAACAACTGAGGGTCCCTCTTGTGTGTGCTAAGAGTGGAGGGCGTCTCCAAACAATATTGGTCATCATTAAATGAATTCAGTGTGCTAGGCTGAGACATTTTGGGGGTACCCTTGGCCTGAGTGGGGGAGTATTCTGCAATTTCTCCCTGATCCCCAAAATCAAAATGGTCCATAGTGCACACTTCTGGGTCAATGTTAGCTGGTTGCTGACTATTACCTCTGCCTTCTGGGTTTAAACGGGTGGGGGCCAATCCTAAAGTTGAGTATCTGTATTCGTCCTGTGGGTCCAGTATTCTGGGTCTCAACTGGTCCATGTGCCTCCTCCAGATCAGACCAGTGGCTGTTTTGATTCTGTAAGAAATAGGACCAGTCTGATGACCATTCGGAGGCTGCAGCTGGTCCAGAATGCGGGGGCCCGGGTGGTGATGGGGTGTGGACGTTATGCCCATGCCTCACCACTGCTTCGGGAGCAGCACTGGTTACCAGTTTGTCTCCGGGTGCAATTCAAGGTGCTGGTTTTGACCTTTAAAACCCTACATGGTAGTGGGTCAGGATACCTAAGCGACCGCATCGTCCCAAGAGTTTCTGTCCATCCAACCAGAGCGGACCGGAGGGGCTCTCTAATTGTTCCACGAAGGAGGGCCTTTTCTGTGTCTGCACCGGTAGAGTTGTGGGAGCAGATGGAGCTTCTGCCTTTCGGAAGAGAATTAAAAACCTGGTTGGCAGGGCATGTGTGGGGCTCAGATGAAAGAGTGGCCCCCGCCTGCTGGCTTAGAAAATGAAGCCCCCATCTTTTTAATGCGGGCAGTTTTAATGTGGTTAGTTTTAATAGGTGGGTGGGTATGTTGGGGTTTTACTTGTTTTTAATATGTATGTTTTAATTTTGTTGTGAGCCGCCCTGAGTCGGGTTCGCCTGATTGGGTGGCATAGAAATTTGAACCGTAAATAAATAAATAAATAAATACTCTGTACATCTTTAAATGTGCATAAAAACTAAATCTATTTTATGTGCTCTTGAACAGTTGGAAGAGACGGGCTTTGGTCTCTTTTACACAGCCCTGCACACTTTAGAAAATGCGCCCGGAGACAAACTGGTAACCAGTGCAGCTCCCGAAGCAATGGTGAGGTGTGAGCATAACGCCCGCACCCCATCACCACCCGGGTTGCTGCATTCTGCACCAGCTGTAGCCTCCGAATGGTCGTCAGGGGCAGCCCCATGTAGAGCGCATTGCAATAATCTAGCCTGGAGGTCACTAGAGCATGTGTGACCATGAGCAGGGAGTCCTGGTCCAAGAGCGAACGCAACTGTCGGATGATGTGAAGCTGTGCGAAAGCCCTCCTGGTCACGGCTGCCACCTGATCTACAAGTAGCAGTCCCAAATCTCGGAGGACCCCTAGGTTGCGTACCGGGTCTGTCTGGGGCAAAGCAGCTCCATTCAAGACCAAAGTTGGCAGCTCCCTGGATAACGCAGGGGCCCCCATCCATAGCCACTCAGTCTTGGAGGGATTCAATTGTAGCCCGTTGTTCCCCATCCAGACCCCGACAGCTTTCAGACCTGGATAGGACATTGACTGCATCACTGGGGTCCCCACGGGCCGAGATGTACAGCTGGGTATCATCAGCATACTGATGATACCTCACCCCATGGGAACAGATAATCTCACCCAGTGGCTTCATGTAGATGTTAAATAGGAGAGGAGAGAGCACCGAGCCCTGAGGCACCCCATAACGCAAGGGCCTAGGGTTGGACTTCTCACTCTCCAACCACACCGACTGGGTCCGGCCCTCCAGAAATGAGGAAAACCAGGATAACACAGTACCCTGGATCCCCAATCCTTTGAGCGGTTCCAGAAGGATACCATGGTCGACAGTATCGAAGGCCGCTGAGAGGTCAAGAAGGGCAAGGATGGATGGATGGCCACCATCCCGCTCCCACCAGAGATCATCTACCAGCGCGACCAATACCGTCTCTGTACCATATCCAGGCCTGAAACCTGATTGAAAGGGATCCAGATAATCCGCTTCATCCAGGACCCCCTGCAGCTGTCGGGCCACCACCTTCTCCAGTACCTTCCCCAAAAAGGGGAGGTTGGAGACCAGTCTATAGTTAGCTGGAACTGCTGGGTTGAGGGATTGTTTCTTCAGGAGGGGGCGCACCAAAGCATGTTTTAAAGGTGCAGGAAACACCCCCTCCCATAGCGATGCATTGATTATAACCCCGACCCAGCCTCCCGTCACCACCTTAGAGGCTTTCACCAACCAGGTGGGACAGGGATCTAAAGGGCAAGAGGTGGTGCGAACAGCTGCAAGAAGCCTGTCCACTTCCTCAGGGACAACTGGATTGAATAGATCCCAGATAACACAGCCAGACTGAGCTCTGATCCCCTCCTGACTCTCCCCATCCATGCCAGGATTGAACCTGGCGTGAATCCGAGCGATTTTCTCCACCAGATAGTCTGCAAAAACCTCAGCTGAACCCTGCCACCCGGGCACCGGCCCCTCCTGGCCAAGGAGAGACCTGGTAACCTGGAACAGGGCAGCTGGGTGATTATCCGCGGAGGCAATGAGGGTGGTGAAGTATTGCTGCTTCACCACCCTCAAGGCTGCTATTAAGACCACCAGGTAGGTCTTAATAGCAGCCTTAGCCAGTGTCCAGTCGGAATCACTCCGGGTCTTCCCCCAGCGACGCTCTCGGCGTCTCTTTGCCCGTTTAAGCTCCCGCAGTTCTTCTGTGAACCCCGGGGAGATCTATCCCTGTGGGCTCGGAGAGGCCGTAGTGGTGCGATTTCATCCAAGGCAGCGGTAGTCGTCTTGTACCACAGGTCAACGAGTGCCTCAGATGAATCGTGTAGCCGATCCAGAGGAAAATCCCCCAGTTCCTTCTGGAATTCATCTGAATCCATCAGTCACCGGGGGCGGGCCAATTTAATAGGCCCTGCCTCCCTATGGTGAAACGTTGCCCCTAGGAAGTCCAGAGTCACCAGATAGTGATCTGACCATGGTATAGGTATAGTGTCTAATTTCTGTAGTCTCAGATTACTCTGCCACCGCTCCGACAAAAAAAACTAGGTCCGGTGTGTGACCACTGCCCCTGGTCGGGCCATGAATTACCTGAGTCAGGTCCATGGCTGCCATGGAAGCCATGAACTCCTGAGCAACCTCTGAACCCCAGCGAAGGCAAATTGAAGTCCCCCAGAACCATCAGCCTAGGGAACTCCAGTATTAAAAATGCTGGAAATGACTGGAGGCACAGAATATAAGTGAAATGTGTTTACATAATCCAAACTCAAGCCATCCTCTCACTGTTTATTCACTGAGAGCTAAAAACAAGCAAGCTAATGCTCCATATAATACATCTTTTACAGGGCTATGCCATTTCAGACTGTAGAGATCAAATGTTTGAATTGCCCAGTATACACAAGCATTACTCCTAAACACACACAACTACTGTGACAAGTACAAATCTATTACCTTATCTCCAGCAGGCTAGTTTTGCTTGCAAAAGAATTTTATATGGTTGGCAGATGGCTCAGGGTTCAGCAATAGATACACCACTTTGGGCTTCTGCTTACGTATTTCATTTATACCAGATGGGTGAAATTTCTCCTGTGCGATCAAAAACCAAGAGCCCCCTACAAGAACTAAAAGTATTTGCCTAGACAATCATTTCTTGAGTCTTCTTTTCACAAATAGTAGGTGGTGTGGTAAATTTATGTCCAGAAATAGGAAGACAGTTCCCTTTTTTTATACTATACCTCTCCAGAATTCCACAGCCAGCATGTTAAACTGGAGGATTCTGAAAGCTGTAAATCAACAATGCAATCTAAACAGCTGTAAACCCCACATCTGCCCATGTTTGGTCTGTACCACTTCACGAGGCAAGCAGAGGCTCATATAGAGGCTATGACGCTGACTGGGAGGCGGAAGGTCAGCAGTTCGATTCCCGAGTGCTGCAGGACGGAATGAGCTCCCGTCTTTGTCCCAGCTCCTGCCAACCTAGTAGTTTGAAGGCAAGAAATTGCAAGTAGATAAATAGGGACCACCGGTGGGAAGTTAACAGCGTTCTGTGCACTCCGGTGTCTAGTCATGCCTGCCACATGACCATGGAAATGTCTGCAGAAGCAGACAGCGCTAGCTCTTCGGCTTTGAAACAGAGATGAGCACTGAAGCCTAGAGTTGGATATGACTGGCCTTTGAGCAAGGGAAACCTTTACCTTTAAATCCTACTTATACTTTAGCTACAGGTTCACTTCTTTATCTACCGTTTCTGAGAAGTGTCTATGTTACATTGATTTAACTCCTAAAGGAAATGCTTCTCAGTGCTGCCACAAATACAAAGTAAGAACATGAATAGGGGACAAACGGTGCAGATTCACTATTCCTTAGTGGTGTTGTCCTAGCTGTTGATAATTTTCTGTAAAAGTTTCCTTCCTTGTACAGAAGGCAAGAGTCCTCTCCCCCAACCAGAGGAAGGAGATTCCTTTCTTCTCTCTCTTTTTGAGCCAATATTGACAGTAGGTGACAAATATCTGCTTTTCTCTTCTGGAAGTAGGGGGGGGGGAGTGGAGCTGGGAAAGCAAGCAAGCAAACAAACAAACTAGGAGGATAAGTGTGAATGTGGAGGAGAGGAGAGAGGAGGCCAGACACTACTTTAGAAAGACTGAATAGAGCAGGAGCTGCATACCTTCTAGCATACCTTCTAGCATTTTAGATAAAAACAATGACACTTCAGAGTATGAGTGAGTGAAACTTGGGTATGCAAGGAGTGTGGTCTAGCAGGTCATGGCGGGGCCGGTAAAGCCTAGTTTGAAACGTATTGCAAGGGGCAAGTGAGAATTAAGTCAACAGACAGGCAGGCAGGCAGGCAGGCAGACAGCCTTATGGTGCTTGTTGACCATCCAGAGACACAACTGAGTGATAAAAATCACAAGCAGGAGTTTGTTGTTGTTCAGTCCCACAGTCGATTCCTTTGCGACCCTATAGACCATCATTCTCCAGGCACCTCAGTCCTCCACCATCCTCCTCAGCCCACCCAGCTCTGTGCCCACTGCATCCACGATGCCATCTAGCCATCTCATCTTTGATCGCCCTCTTTTTCTTCTGCCCAGCATCAAGGCTTTCTCAAGTGAATCCTCCCTTCTCATTTGATGTCCAAAGTACTTTAGCTTCATCTTTACTATTTGACCTTCTAAGGTGCAGTCAGGGTTGATTTCCTCTAAGATCGACCTATTTGTTCTCCTCGCTGTCCAGAGGACTCTCAAAACTCTCCTCAAACACCACAACTCAAAAGCATCTATTTTTCTGTGTTCAGCTTTCCTAATGGTCCAGCTCTCACACCCGTACATTACCACTGGAAAAACCATTGCTTTGACTATGCGGAATTTTGTTTTCAAGGTGATGCCCCTACTTTTCACTATGTTCCCCAGGTTTCTCATAGCTTGTCTCCCCAGAATCAGTCGTCTTTTTATTTCATGGCTGCAGTCTCCATCTGCAGTGATCTCGGATCCTAAGAAATTAAAATTTGTCACTGCTTCTACCTCTTCCCCATCTATTTTCCAGGAACTGATGGGGCCTGTTGCCATTATCTTGGTTTTCTTGATATTGAGTCTCAAGCCAGCTTTTGCACTCTCCTCCTTCAGCCCAATCAAGAGATTCTTTAGGTCTTCCTCACTTTCTGCCATTAAGGTGGTATCGTCTGCATATCTCAAATTGTTGATGTTTCTCCCAGCAATTTTGATCCCATATTGTGATTCCTCCATCCCTGCATTGTGCATTATATGCTCTGTGTATAAGTTGAATAAGCAGGATGACAAAATGCAGCCTTGTCTTACTCCTTTTCCTATTCCAAACCACTCTGTCATTCCATGTTCTGTCCTAACTGTTGCTTCTTGTTTCATGTACAAATTTCTCAAGAGGCATATGAGGTGCTCTGGTATTCCCATCTCTTAAATTTCTTGCCACATTTTGTTGTGGTCCTGGCTCCTCTGTTAAACGGAAGTTTCAAAGTGGGAGCTGCAGGTTCAGGGCAGAGATATAGGTCTCATATTCTAATGGTATAGATTGCATCGTCTCTCCCAGTATTGGTAGTTAAAGGGCTTTCATTCACTCAGCACCACGCCACCCTGTATAAAAGCACAAGATTCATTCTGGAAACAAATGTAAGCAAACAGAAATGTGACAAACTGTATCAGAAATATCAAGATAAAACTGATTCTACACACTGTGTGAGCAGATTGCAGCCAAATAGAAAAGTATGGCAGCCATGACTAGACACTGAAGCACATGGAACACAGAAAACTGTTACCTTCCCTCTGAAGTGGTACCTATTTATCTACTTGCAATTTCTTGCTTTCAAACTGCTAGACTATCAAGAACTTCGACAGAGATGGGAGCTCACTCAGTTGTGCATCCAGTTCAGCATCTTAACCACTAAGCCATCACAGTCCTCAATTTTGAAAAGAGACCCACAAATAATGGTCTAATCCAGGGTTCTCAACCTTTTTCAGCCAGGGCTGGACTATGCCCCCTCAGACAGCTGGGCAGGCAGGCCTGTTGGTTCTCTTTGCTGTAACCACTGCCGTAAAATGCATCCATGGCTGTTGTAAACACATTTACGACAGCCGTAAATGAGTCTGCTGCCAATTCTCAACTGCTGCCATGGGCTCATCATGTCCCACTCTGGAGACTGTTTTCAATATCAGAAAGAAGCCTTGAAATTCAGGAAGTAAAGTACATGTATTGCTGAACATGTACATAAAGCTTCTCTGGGCCCATATTTGTCCCCCCTGTAGTTTCCTCCCCCACCTAACTAGGTGTGAACCTTGTTGAGATGCGGGGGTTTGAGCGGTCTTGATTTCTCAACTCCCTTTGCATGTGTGGAAGGAATGTCATCATGGAGATGTCTACTAATGTGCGGACTTCTCACTGAATAACGAGGGGAAGGGTTATTCAGTGGAGTCATTATTCAGTGGAGGGGAGGACTCATAGGGCATGTTTATGGGTGCATTGCCTAGACATGTGTGAGGCATCAGCCTGCTAAGGCCTCACTGTTGCTCCGTGAACACTAGGTATGGCTAGGGTTCCCACCTAACCAGAAAGTGGATGGGGAAGTTATCAGAGGAGTATTCATGGTTACCAACTGGTTTACTTGGGTAACCTCTGATGAAAACCCTGAGCAACCTTTGAGGTCTTTGGAACACATTTTCTAAAACAGTGTGCCACTTGGTGTATGTTAACTTCTGGAATCCCCCTTTGTTCCCCCCACTACCACTGTTTGTTTTCCTTTTTTCATATTTATTCTCACTGAATAACGACTCCAAGGTATTCAAGGTAAGGTAGTTTCCTGAACTCTCTACTAATTTCCTTGCTGCAGGAACCTAGCTCCCCAAATTAGCATTTCTTGTCAATCTATCTCACATCTCACAGTCAATAAGGGTGAAGCCACTTTCACATTAAATGTTTTCTCTTTTTTAACTCTATGTAATTATTAATAAATCAGGATAGTTGCCATAGGGCTGAATTAAGCATATTCCTTTGGAACATCTTAATTTCTCTCAAACTGAGTGCCAAAATGAAAACATCTAAATTGTACTTAATGTGAAACATTGGGGAGAAAGTTCAGAAGTTTAGCATTGAGTACATATTTGGAAGACAAAACCAAGCAAGTTTTACATGTTTCTGTGATAGCTTTAAGTGTCTTAAGGACTTTTATACCCTGCATGACAAGAAGAAAGACTGCATAATGGTTCATACTGGCAAATCTGCGCATAATTTTCTTAATTAAATTGCTTAAATATATGCTGGGTTAAAAACACACAGTGGACATTGATCCACTAAAAGCCCAATATTTTTTTTAGCTACAACTGCCAAGCAAAGTTGGTTGGGAGATTCTGGATGTTATTTACTTGACCAAAGCACTGAAATCTACCGTAACTCTTCCTAGCTATTTTACTAGTTGTTTAAAATATGTCTGAGCTGATTGGACCCTAAAAATCAGGGTTGCAATGGTGAAATTGGTACACTGATGAGAAAGTAAGAAACCAACATAATTGCAGATTGCTGTTAATAACCTGAGAAATTGAACTCATTGAAAAATATGGCAGCTGGAGTCTTGTAAACCACTTGGTGCTGCTAATGCCCCATAAGAGAAAGATGAAGCCTCCTTACTCCATCTCAACTTCACTTCAGAAAGGAGGTGCTGAGGCGACCATTATAAGCTAGGAATATCACAATCAATTTAAACTCCTTAACAACCATTTCATTCCTTCATTCAAGGAATCTCAAGTGAAAAACAACTAAATCTGTTAGAGAGATTCTGATGGTTTGGTCCAATAACTCCAAAGTCAGCAAATGTATTTTAAAGTCTTTATTTCCACTGCCCGCATGGCGGGCCAGTGGTGGTCTCAAGGGTCAGCATGGGGAATGGGAAGTGGGAAGGTTAGGGTCCTTTAATAGGGATGGTGATGACAGGGTTATGGGTCATAGGGCCCAGTGTATTAGGGTATCAGAGCATTGCATTGTGGTACATAGAGATCGTAAGTGTGTGATATTACATCTGACAAAATCTCCCCCCCCCCAAAAAAAAGAAAAAGAACCAGGAGTTACCTCCACTGAATGTAATGCAACTTAAATCCCAATTCTGTAAAGTCAAGAGATGGTGCCTTGCTGTCTACCGTGGATCTCCATGAAATGGAAATTCAAGACTAGGATTCCTCTACACTGCTTTACACCATGACAGAGTTCTGCAATGAAGCTGGGGGGGGGATCTTTATTTTCTTTCACCTGGATGAAATATTTGATCCAACCTTTAAATAAATCTATACAGGGAATTTCACAAAGGGGGGTCCAGCAATAGTCCTGACAGGTAGAAAAAGAGAAAGTAGGGTGTGTCCCCCCCCCCCAGTGATTCTTGGCTTCAATTCAGGTTTGATAAAATTGCCAAGAAGAAATCTGCAAGAAGCAGAAAAGTAATTGAAGTCAGCAAAATTTCAGAAACAAGGGCTATTTTTAGATATTGGTAAGGGGAAAAAAACTGGCTGTGATTATCCTTTAAAGCCAAACATAATTCATAAGAGATTGATAGATACCTGATATTTTGCCAGGAAGTCATAATTAAGATGTCAAATAGACTTCAGGGAATTGCTTAACCTTTCTGTTCAGCCTGGATGAGAATATATTAGCTGGGGTTGCTGGGAGTTGAAGTCAAACCCATCTGGAAAGCACAAGGTTGCTTGTGTCTTGTTTATCTTCTTCAGCAGCCACAATAAATAGTTAAGAGAAACTTTCTCCATGTTACTTAATATTGGCTTTGTTACTTAATATTGTCCAACACCACCAAAATGTAATCACTGACTGTATCATTCGTTTTTAATATCTGCATAGCTTTCATTTCAGCAACAATGAAATTAGACATAAATTCCTCACAATCCAAGAGGACACTGCCCACTACTCCAAAAAAGAAAGGAGATTGGCCTTCTAGGTTGCCTTGACGAAGGTATCAATCACCCATCAGCACCAAGAGATCTATGAATCAGATTTTGATCAATGTCTCTAGTCACTGTGTCTGGCCAGACATCCCGCTATGATAATGGAGTAGACTGTACAGCCAGCAACTCAACGTCAAGTTGACCCGAAAGAGGTCAATGGCTATGGGCGGATGAGTTCCTTTAGGTGGGGTGACAGTCCCTTCAGCGGAGGAAAAGCCACTGGAAACCATCATATTGGGCCCAATGAGTGGAGGAGGAATCACTTCACTATTTTGATTCCCAAAAGTCATGGAGGTGGAGGAGGGCATGCCAGACGGACTGGCTGTGAAGGCGCACCTTGATATCCTCAAGGCTGTGGTAGTCCATTGCAGTCCAGGTGTCAAATCCTGCATGTCTCATTTCATATGTGTCATAGGAGATGGCTCCGTGATCATACTGTGTGGGTCACTTCATGGCAAGGTATGATCCACCGTAAACAAATTCACACCAATGGCATTTCTCCTGTTTTCCGCTAAAAATGTATACTCGGACACGGGTAGCAGCCAATGAGGATGACTTGTCAATGTGCCCTATCTTTTGTTGTTGTGGTGCTGCTTGGGTAGGCCTCGCTTTCATAGAGCCGAAGGTCTTTTTAAAAAAAAAGCCTATCTTCTTCTGAAACAAAAGTCAGACCCTCCTTGCCATTCTCTCTCTGGGAAGTAATTCAAAGTATGCCAGCAGTCTTGAAAGCCAATGGACAAAAAGTCCTAAAGTGTTTTCCATTCACTGTCTCAAATTTGTCTACTGACAGATAGAGGAAAAAGTACATTTACCTTCTGTGTTACACTATGGTGTGCAACTGATGACCCTTAATAGAAGGCAGAGGTGTACTAATGGATGTTCTCTTTCATGTTGTACTGTATGGGCACTCAAAGCACTTTTATCTAAAAAACAACTCTTGGATAGATCACCCAAAGAATAACAAGGTTGCCCCACCACTATATATTCCAAATAAATAAAGAAATAACATTATTGAAGAGTTCAAGGCACAACTTTAAGCACCATCTTTCAGCATTAATTTCTATAATCTCTCAATGTCAATTGATTTAAATTACCAAGAAAAAAACACAATACAGTGAAACCCCTACTTACGAAAAAAAGTTCGTTCTGTAGGCTTTTGCTTAAATCGAATTTTTTTGTAACTTGAAACAAATCCATATAAAAATGTTTTTTACATAACTCGAAGCAAACCCATAGGAAAAATGAAATTTTAATGTAAATCGAAGCAAACCAGTAGGGAAATTAATTTTTACATAGCTTGAAGCAAACCCATAGGAAAAAAGAATCAGGACATGGTTTTTAGCATAAAATCATTATGTAAATCAAATTTTATGTAACTCGAGGCATTTGTAAGTTGGGGTTTTTACTGTATTTGCTTTAAATAAAGTCCAGTAGTTCAAAATCCATCAATTTTCTTAACAAGCATGAAATTAACCAGTTCTTATAATTGCAATAGCAATAACTATTATACCACTCCATAGCATTTAGTGCACTCTCTTAAAAAATCACAAAATTTTCACTTTGTTTTCAACAAAATGTGGCAGTTTTCCACAAAAATGTAGCACTTATTTTAAAGCAAGTTTGATTTAACAAGATGCATTTAATCTCATGTAAATATGTGCAGGAAATAACCATAAGAATATAAGAACAGCCTTGCTGGAAGAGGCCACAGGAGCCTATCCAGTCCAGCATTCTGTCACACACAGTGGCTCACCATTTGCTTCAGGGTATTCCCAAGCAGATGCCTTCACCTGCTTAGGATTCCCTGGAAATGGCATTGAGAGATAACCAAGTCTGCCACATTCCAAAAAGACTGGGTGGTGATTAAAAGAAAAAAAAAAACAGGGTTCTTCCATCAGACTGAAAATAAATATCTTTGGTGGTAAGCTTATAGGATCATATTTATTTAGTACAAATACTTTACTGAAACACTTTTGTGCCTCACAGTATTAAGTATTTATAATTTGCAAGTGAACATTTCAGAGGTCTAGTAAGAAAGTTCACATAAACTCAATAACTGTGCTATAACAGCTATGATATGTGTTATAGGTGCCTGGTGGGATGGAGCACAGACATTAGCAGTTTGATTCCCCACTGTGCTTCTCAGAAAAAGAGCCAGTCTATACAGTTTTGGACAAGTTTTGGACTAGAAGAAGGTCCTTTTTTCTGATTATTCTGTACCTAGAAAACCTTGGGAAAGATCTTTATAAGTTGATTTGAAGAAGAAGAAGAAACAGCAGCAGCAAGAGGAGCAGCAGCAACAACAACAACAACATCTTTAGGATCTTTACAACTCTGATGACCTTATTGTCCCAGGCTTCAACTAGGAAGCCTACAATAAAAGTACAATATATGACCTGAGAGTAAATCACACTGGCCAGAATCACAGAATTGTAGTCTAAAAAAATAGAAGTTGCACATCTCTAGCCTACAGTTTATATCCATTAGCACAAATTTTAGCTGTGCATTACCACAGGTTAAGAAGTCAGTGCAAGTATTTGCCATCACACTCCAATCATGTGGCTCAACATAGGAAAAAGAATGCTTGCACTGCCTTCTTAACATGTAGCAATTTATAGGTGACATTTACACTGGTATAATTTTACCCCTGGACTCTAGCCACCGCAATCAATGTGATTTTTTTTCCTGGTTAGAGTTGTATAATACAGTGCTGGTATTGCATTCGTAAATAACCTTTTCAGACCCTTTTTATATTATGCAGTATTCAGATTTCCTTTTATGCCACTCTGAAACAAGACACACTACAATGAATTTTGAAAACATCAAAATCCACTTTATGAATAATTTACTCCATTACAGTGTTAGACTATCGTGAAGCAACCTGAGACATATGATATCACTTATGGGAGCAATTAATCTGCTTAAAGATTGCTCTGTCTCTGCCATATCCCCTATAAAAGAATGGAGATGCTAGTCCAAATTAAAGCTGGGAGCACACAATTTGAATGTGTGACTGAACTGACTACTTTCAGCCCTAAGTCAATCTTGTGCACACATACACAAAATCACACTGGGTCGAATTCAACATAATTTCTTTGAATTTTTGGGAAGATTTCTAATAAAAGCTCTGCTGCTGCCTACCTGTAAAGATTAAAAGCCCTTTATCTCTTCATTCCTATCACTATATGTCATGTTTACATTTCTCTCCTTGAAACTGTGAGTTATTACCTGCTCTCAGAAGACAGGAGTTCTCATTTCTTAAGAGTGAATGTCTGGCTACTGCTATGTCATGCACAAAGTCAATCTAACTTATTCAGCTTTGTAAGAGGAAAAATACAGAGAGTATGCTATGATGCAAGCAAGTTATTTAAATGTGAAAGTGAATACTGTACAAACAAATGTCACTTGGATGGTAAAGCAACAAATTTACCAAGGAAAAATATATACAACTTCATTGCAGGAACATGGAACTTTTGACCATCTGGATATTTTTGACTTTAACTCTCACCCTCTCAACTCTACCAACTCTGCCAATGGCAAGAAGTTAAAGGAATTCAAAACATCCGGAGGAGCTTCCTGCTCCTGTTTAGTGGATTTTTAACCAGAACTTTATTTATAAAAACTGATGAAAAACCTGTTATATTTTGACTGTTCAGGACCAGAGTCACATTAATTTTAGAAAATGACTTTTTTCCTGAAGTGTAAAGCCTTTGATTGAGGTATCTGTGCTGGAGTTTGCAACCAGTCAAGACTTTGGCTGACATGGACTTGCATCCCAGTAACGCACAAAAACTTTAATGACCTGATCACTGAACCTCAAAAACGAATGTTGTAAAATTGATGTGAAAACCTTAGGCTACGGATATTTAGGGAATTTTAGGAAAGAGAACAGAACCAACATTTATGAAATGATGCACAAGATGAAACAATGATCAAAGAGATGTTTTTCTCCATTTTTATAATACTTTTGCAGTTCAACCTTGGTAATAGTATACAGTAAAACCCAGGGATATGACTGCCCTGGGTTATGTTTGCCCCGGGATACGACTGTGAATTTAATTAAAATAATGCCTCGGCTTATGACTGATTTCTGGGTTACAAGTGCCCCACACACCCACAAAAGCAAGGGAGCAATCTCCTTACCTTTTCCACGGCGTTTGGGGACCTTATCCAACAACAAGATCACATCTCCGGAGCAGTAAACAGTTTGGGTGGGGGGCAGCCATTTTATGCCCCCAAATGCTATTATCAGTCATTCTGAACTGCCAAGATTTCTGAGATGTAGTTCTGAACAACAAAATGGCTAATGCCAGGATTTGGGGGCATAAAATGGCTGTCCCTCCCCCCCCCCTGAACTGTTTACTGCTCCAGAGATGCAATCATGTCATCAGATAAGGTCCCCAAACGCCGTGGAAAAGGTAAGGAGATTGCTCCTTTATTTTTTGTTGGGGTGGGGGATAATTGTATCTAGCATTTTAAAAATGCTTTTGTATTTTTTTAAGGTTACGACCATTTCAGGTTATGACAGAGGTTGTTGGAATGGACCTCCGTCATAACTGGTTTTTTTACTGTACTTACTTGGTTACATGGTTGATCCGTACTTCGCACATCTAGTTTGACATGGTGGATCGAAGCATCATTTCCCATGAGATTTTAGCAGGCTATCACCATCAGGAGGAGGTACTACCGCTACTGTAGCCTGGTCTAATGGTGCATGGGGGACTGAGGCCCATATTTTCGATGTTCCTTTAGCCATTTTAAAAATGATGACACTGCTGGCTGGGTTCATGTCAAAGTTGGCATGTTAGAGCAATACACTGGCCAGTTGCATTGCCTGAGTACCTGACCCCACTTAGCTGACCTGCAGTTCCAGAATGAAGAAACATTCTGGACTGCTAGCCGACACGTTTGTAGGGGAATACACCCCACCACCATAGCTGTCAGATGGCCAGGGTCACCGCTGTGATGAGGTGTGAGGTGCGATTTGCAGCGGGGTAATACTATAACTTTTACAATACTAGATCCATACTCCTTCATTATACTAGTCATCCAATGAAGCTGACTGGTGGGCATTACAGTCTTATTCAGCATATTTCAAACAAATATCTTTTTAAAACACACAAAGAAAGATCCAAGATTAAGCCTGCTTAATGGCCATGATCTGTGGAGGTAGCAGCACTGCTTGAACCAGGCTCATGGGGCTCTGTTGGCGCACCTGTGGTATATTTATTCCTCCAGGATTTTCTTAAAGAAGGGCTGGTCTATGCAATTACGTATAATCATTCTATCAACAAACAAAAGAATAAACAATACATTACATCAATAAATACTATACAAAACATAGGTGTGAATACAGACATAACTGTAGAGTTTATTACAGTCACCCTATATTATTCCTTCAAGTTTAAAGTTGCTCTTTCAGCTTACATAAAACCCCAAAACTTAAAAAACCAAACAGAAAATTAAGCTGCATCCAAAGCGTAACTGTTCCAATCTTTTATCTGTGAGAATATACTCCACTATGATGAAACAGATACATAAGGAAAGCTTTTTACTTGCATGCTTTTACACGGCAAGCAACAGAAATGAATGTTGTAGTTTTGTGCACTATACTTATTTCAGTATATGCATTGAGCAAACACTGCATAATGTTTTTATGCTAGGTAACCTTCACTTAAGAGCCCTTTATTTATTATTCCTATCACATGTCTAAATTAAAGAGAATTAAATTAAATTAAAGCCTATAGATCAGTATGCTACAGCAATTGTTTATGTGTTTTGTTGCTTGGTTGCACATTCAGTTCTGACCCTTTGCGACCCTATGGACCATTGCCCTCCAGGCACTTCTGTACTCCACCATCCTCCTCAACCTGCCCAGCTGTGCCCATTGTGTCTACAATGCCATCTAGCCATCGCATTTTTGGCCGCCCCTTTCTTCTTTTGCCCTCCACCTTTCCCAGCATCAAGGCTTTCTCAAGTGAATCCTCTCTTCTCATTTGATGTCCAAAGTACTTTAGCTTCATCTTTACTATTTGACCTTCTAATGAGCAGTCAGGGTTGATTTTTTTAGGATCGACTTATTTGTTCTCCTCGCTGTCCAAGGTACTCTCAAAACTCTCCTCCAACACCACATTTCAAAGGCATCTATTCTTCTGCGCTCAACTTTCCTAATGGTCCAGCTCTCACAACCATACATTACCCACCGGGCCATTGTTTTGACTATGCGATCCTAAGAAAGTAAAATCTGTCACTGCTTCTACTTCTTCCCCAATGCAGTAAGACGGCTGGGGTGTAGCAAAAACAGCGCAGGAAACAACAACACTCCCTGACCATAAGAATGGAAAAAAATCAAGTATATATCTTTAATAAAAGAAAGTATTCACATGCTAGTCCAATGGTGAGGTATTTTTAAGAATGTAATGCAGTGTATATACTTCTTCCCCATCTATTTTCCAGGGACTGATAGGGCCTGTTGCCATTATCTTGTTTTCTTGATGTTGAGTCTCAAGCCAGCTTTTGCACTTTCTTCTTTCAACCTAAGCAGCAGCTTCTTCAGGTCTTCCTCACTTTCTGCCATTAGGGTAGTATCATCTGTGTATCTCAAGTTGTTGATGTTTCTCCCAGCAATTTTGATCCCAACTTGTGGTTTGTCCAACCCTGCATTGCACATTATGTGCTCTGTGTATAAATTGAATAAGCAGTGTGACAAAATGCAGCCTTGTCTTACTCCTTTTCCTATTCCAAACCACTCTGTCATTCCGTGCTCTTTCCTAACTGTTGCTTCTTGACTCTTGTTCAGATTTCTTATGAGGCATGTTCTGGTAATCCCATCTCTGTGTGGTTATAATATTTATTTTATTTATTAAATTTCTATACTGCCCACCTGGGTGTTATCCCACTCTGGGCAGTGAACAAACAGAGAATAATTAACAACAATACCCACAACAAATCAAAAAACTCCAACCAACAAATACATCATAGACTAAACAAAACAAGACTAAAATAAAATAAAATTATTGGCATCAGAGGACATCGGGACAGAACCTAACTGGCTTATTTAGCCAAAAGTGAACAATGCCCTAAAAGGCCTCCTTGAAGAAGTGTTTTTAATTGTTTTTTAAAGGTAGCCAGTGATGGGGCCTGGCGCATCCTAAACACACCACAATGCTATTGTTGAAAAGCCTTTCATTACGACAACAGAGCCAGAAGTGTCACTAATATTTGTTCAATCCATTGACTAGCCGAGTGTTTCTAAACTGTTGTTTTTTGGACTTCAATCCTCAGAAGCCTAAGTCAAATCCCCAAAGCACTGATCTGCCAATGTAGCTTCTTAGGCTTCTGAGAATTGAAGTTCCCCTGTGGGGAGTGTGCCCCATGTTGGGAACCACTGGACTAGCTCCAGCATAGACTGAAACACCTGTAAAGGATGGAAAGACAACTGTAGAGTAGAATCATCAAACAGCACATGTGTACGTGCATGGTGTGCATGCTCATTAACAAGAAGAAGAATCAACTTTCCAAAGCAATTCTCCCTCCCCAGTTGGGCCTATGCTTACTGCAGAGCTATAGCAAGGAAAGCCAACCTTGAAAGACAGTCAGGGAAGGCATCTGCAGGGGAGAACATGAAACATCTAAGCCAGATTCTCAAGTACAAAGAGCCTCCAGCTGCCTTATGATCATTACAACACAAAGAGAGGGTGGGAACTATGTAAGAGTCTTTCAAGAGGGCCCCTATATTTAAGCACTGCAGCCAGGAAAATGACAGGGCTAGTAAAGAAGGGATGGTATCTTTAGCTTCTCTTCTAGAGATGGCATAGATAATAGTAAGTTATTAGAAAAAGGAAGCCCCTTCCTCCATGTCCAACATAGAACAACAGCTCCCCAATCAGCCCCATGACACGAGCAACCTTTTTTCTTTTACAAGAAAGTAACTCTGGAGGCAAGGGACTAGAGTGGCTCAGGTGGCTAAGATGCTGACTGGGAGGCGGAAGGTCAGCAGTTCGATTCCTGAGTACTGCAGGACAGAGTGAGTTCCCATCTCTGTCCCAGCTCCTGCCAACCTAGCAGTTCGAAAGCAAGAAATTGCAAGTAGATAAATAGGGACCACTTCGGGAGGAAGGTAACAGTGTTCCGTGCTCTCCGGTGTCTAGTCATGGCTGCCACATGACCATGGAAACATCTGCAGAAGCAGACAGCGCTGGCTCTTCGGCTTTGAAACAGAGATGAGCACTTAACCCTAAAGTCGGATACGGCTGGCTTTTAAGCAAGGGAAACCTAACTCTGAAGGCTTATTTACTAGGTTGTAGTAATGCACAATTCCACATTCCATATCTTAAATGTTTGACCTTTGCTTTCTGCATCACTATACGTTTTCCATAACCTATGGTCACATTGTTCAAATATTTTCCCTAGAGTTCATGTTAGATAAATTGAAAAGCAAACCACTCAGTCTTCCTCTTATACATTCCAAAATTTGCCCGTATCTGATTTTATCCTGGTTTAATAGTGAGCAAACTATTTTGGCCATATGAGATATTCCAACAAACAAAAAAATCATGCTTGATCTCAAGACTCCCATCATCACCTTGCAGATTCCATGCCTTCAAGTCAGCCTCTCCATCCTCCTTCTTTATGTCTCTGCTCCTCCAAAATTACTTTGTCCAACATCTTGCATGAAAAAGACACCTGGTTACCTCAAAAGCATCTATATTTTCTAACTTTTATGAATCCTAATATGGATTCTACAATAATTTTTTCTTCTGCATATTTGGATTCCTCCATTAAGGCCACTAATGTTTTAAGTGCCTGAACATTTACCTGTAGACATTACTTACCATTTCACACCTGCTTGTGGTGGCTTAATACATATCACCTGTTTATAGGAGGTAGGCAGCATCTTCTTTGTTTAGAAAAGTGGTTGTGGGTAGAGGTAGAGAAAAACTGTGGGAGGCTTTTTTCCAAACAGAAACAGTATTTATCCCTTTAGTCTTGAATAATATCCATGGTTAGAATGGTTGTTGTTGTCTTTTAAACAAAATATTGCAACACATTACAACCCAGGGACCAAAAAAGTGATCTGCAGAGATGGAATGTGGTTGTCAGGATCTGAGCTATTTCTGACATTTGCGGAATGAGTTGACTATAGCTTTGATGCAGGTTTGAGCCCCGGGGCTGGAAGGCAGCTCTAGTGTTTGCATTGCTGGACTCTCATCCTGTTGCAGTGTCTAAGTCCCACCTGAGAGCATTGGGGAAGGTTCTGGACCACGATGGGCTCCACCAAGAAGCCCTGGGAAGCTGACCTATATAAGGAGTGGCTTTTCAATCATGAAATGTCCTTGCCAATGAAGATTGTTAGAATGGCTGTTGCTTGGCTCTTGAATGTCTTGTCTTTCTCCTGGTTCCAATCTTTGAAGCTCTCCTGCCTTGTTCCTATGGACTGTTTATGTGTCTTACCTGGATCCTTGCTCCTTGAACCCTGTCTTTGTCTTGGTCCAATCTCTGAAGGTATTCTGCCTCACCTGCTCTTTTGGTCACTTGGCTTCTGGCTTGTTTGGACTACATTCTGTTGTCCAGATTAACCCTATATCCCTGGCTAGGCTTGATTATGGACTTGAACTGTTTGACTTGTTGCCTGGTTGCCACTGGTTCTAGTGCTTGTGTTATTTGCCATGCTCTGAACTCTGACACTGGCATTAGCAATATGTGTCACAGTCTAACCTACTTAACAGAAGTTTAATAATAAAATATAAAGACCTATAAGGGAGCTATCATGAGCCTTTGACAAGGGACAGAATGTGAATTAAAATTTCCTAAAACTCTGATGGGAATTACCATATGAGACAAAAATGGTTTAACTTGTTAAGTCAAGGAGGTGTATGTGGATTTGCTTCATGTCAAACAACACATTTCTGTTTTAAGCACAGTCCTATTAAACAGCAATACAGTACTGTAATCTGAATTATCTATTGTAGTAAAACAAATCTTTAAACAGGCTATTCAGACCCTGTAACTGAACAGACAGTTCTTCTTTTTTGTTAGTAGCAACCGGTTGGAAAGCTGAGTTTTCAAGGTATCTGGCTGTGGGTACTGTGCCTCCTGGTAAAAGAGCCAGCCTGTGTAGTCCTGGACAAGCTGCACAGTCCCAGTGCATCCCCAGGATAAAAGAATGGCAAACCACTTCTGTGTACTGTATAGCTAGAAAACCTCAAAGAGGGTCACCATAACTCAGAATTCCCTTCATGGCACATATTACATGTCGTGGTTTCTACATGCGACCTTGTCTTAATTTCAAGGTGACATTTGATCCATGTAGTGTTAAAACACATATTGTAGTTTTCTTAGGGTTAGAAAGCCAGCTCTCATTTTAAAGCATGTTGGAATGCCAGGCTGTTAGTCTGACAAGACAGTGATGCATAGTTAGAATAGTTGCCTCCCTAAAGGGAGGAGGGAAAAGTGAGTGTCCATACAGGACACATTCCAAGAACCACCTGCAGTACCACGAGGGAACTGAGTGACAGCTAGGTCAGCTGACTACATCACGAGGGAGATGACGTCTCCACTCATGTCAATCATGAGTGTGATGCTTCATCGTAGGGAGGCAGGGCCTATTAGAATGGCCCGCCCCCGGCAACTGATGGATCCTGATGGATTCCAGAGGGAACTAGGGGATTTCCCTCTGGATCGGCAACACAATTCGCCCGAGGCGCTGGTTGACCTGTGGAACAGGATGACAACAGCGGCCTTGGATGAAATGCACCACTACGGCCTCTCAGAGCTCATGGAGCTAGGTCATCTCCGTGGTTCACAGATGAACTGCGGGAGCTCAAACGGGCAAAGAGACGCCTAGAGCGCCGCTGGGTGAAGACCCAGAGAGACTCCGATTGGACACTAGCTAGAGCCGCTATTAGGGCCTATCTAGGGCCTATCTAGTGGCGATGGAGGTGGTGAGGCGGCAATACTTCACCACCCTTATTGCCTCTGCTGATAATCGCCCAGCCACCCTCTTCCGGGTTACCAGGTCTCTCCTTGGTAGGGGGACCCCGGTGCCTGGTTGGCAGGGGTCGGCTGAGGACTTTGCTGACCATCTAGTGGAGAAAATCGATCGGATTCGCTCGGGGTTTAATCCTGGCGTGGATGGGGAGAGTCCGGAGGGAGCTGGAGCACAGTCTTGCCATACCATCTGGGACCAGTTTGATCCAGTTGCCCCTGATGAAGTGGACAGGCTCCTTGCAGCTGTGCGCGCCACTACCTGCCCATTGGACCCCTGTCCCACCTGGTTGGTGAAAGCCTCCAAGGCGGTGACAGGTGGCTGGGTTGGGGCTATGATCAATGCATCATTGCGGGAGGGCGTGTTTCCTGCACCTTTAAAACATGCCTTGGTGCGCCCCCTCCTGAAGAAACCTTCCCTCGACCCAGCTGTCCTAACCAACTATAGGCCTGTCTCCAACCTCCCCTTTTTTGGGAAGGTGTTGGAGAAGGCAGTGGCGCGTCGGCTGCAGGGGGTACTGGATGAAGCAGATTACCTGGACCCCTTTCAGTCAGGATTCAGGCCTGGATATGGTACCGAGACGGCATTGGTCGCACTGATGGATGATCTCTGGCGGGAGCGGGACGGTGGTCACCCATCCGTCCTTGCTCTTCTTGACCTCTCAGCGGCTTTCGATACCGTTGACCACGGTATCCTTCTGGAACGGCTCCGAGAATTGGGAATCCAGGGCACTGTGTGGTCCTGGTTTTCCTCATTTCTGAGGGGTCGGACCCAGTCGGTGTGGTTGGAGAGTGAGAGGTCGAGTCCTAGGCCCCTAAAATATGGAGTGCCTCAGGGCTCAGTGCTCTCTCCTCTCCTATTTAACATCTACATGAAGCCGCTGGGTGAGATCATTCGTTCCCATGGGGTGCGGTACCATCAGTACGCGGATGACACTCAGTTGTACATCTCGGCCCATGGGGACCCCAGTGATGCCGTCAAAGTCCTTTCCAGGTGCCTGGAAGCTGTTGGGGTCTGGATGGGGGCTAACGGGCTACAACTGAATCCCAGCAAGACTGAGTGGCTATGGATAAGGGGTCCTGCGTTAACCCGGGAGCTACCATCTTTGGTTCTGGATGGGGCTATTTTGCCCCAGACAGACCCGGTGCACAACTTGGGGGTCCTCCTGGATTCGCGGCTACTGCTAGAAGAACAGGTGGCGGCTGTGACCAGGAGGGCTTTCGCCCAACTTCGGGTGATTCGCCAGTTGCGCCCACTCCTGGACCGGGACTCCTTGCTCATGGTCACTCACGCTCTGGTCACCTCCAGACTAGATTATTGCAACGTGCTCTACATGGGGCTGCCCTTGACGACCATTCGGAGGCTACAGCTGGTCCAGAATGCGGCAGCCAGGGTGGTGATGGGGTGTGGGCGTTATGCCCGTGCTTTGCCACTGCTCCGGGAGCTGCACTGGTTGCCAGTTTGTCTCCGGGTGCAATTCAAGGTGCTGGTTTTGACCTTTAAAGCCCTATATGGTAGTGGGCCGGGTTACCTAAGAGACCGCATCGCCCTGAGGACGTCTGTCCGTCCAACCAGAGCGGACCGGAGGGGCTCTCTAATTGTTCCATCAGCCAGAGGGGCTCGCCTCTCTGGCACAAGGAGGAGAGCCTTCTCCGTGTCTGCACCGGCCCTCTGGAACCTCCTGCCAACAGAGCTACGTCTCCGGACGGAATTGCTGCCTTTCAGAAAAGAACTTAAAACCTGGCTGGCGGGTCAAGTGTGGGGTGCAGGTGGAAGGGTAACTTCCATTGGGTGGTTGGTGTAGAAGAACTCTTCCCCATGGTGCCTTTGGATCCTGCACCCCTTGTTTTTAGGGGGTGGGTAGTTTTAACTGTTTTTAACATGTGTTTTTTAATTTTTATTGTGAACCGCCCTGAGTTGGCTTTGGCCGAGTGAGCGGTATATAAATGTGACAATTAAATTAAAAAATTAAATTAAATTAAAATCAAATTCTAACTGCCAGGACACCTGCAGAATGGAATTTTCCCAGGGAATGCAAAGGTGGGGGCCACATGCCAAACAGATGGCACTTGCACCTGCAAACTGTCCACAAGGACAGCACGTCCCATCCCCATGGGAACACAGCTGCTTTCCCATTAGATCACCACATTCCAAAGCACCTTTTTCTCAATAAAAGGAGCCCAATCTGAGTACTCAGGGGACAATTCTGGAGCAAGAGTGAATCCCTTGTCTCTGAACACCACGATCTTGATTTCAGCGGGAGCTTTTGTCCGACAGCTCCTCAACATGACTCTTTGGGGCTAACACTCAGCCATGAGGGGCAGAACCACCCCAAACCAAGAAGCTTGAGCCTGCTAGGGAGCTAGCAAAAATTTATTTCATTTATTTGTTTTATTAGCTTGTGTTTTATGTAGTGTAGATTAATTTAAGATCTGTATCCAGTATTGTGTTTCCTTCAATAAATCTTCAAAAACCAGTCGTGTTTTGCCTGCCTTTGTAAAGAAGGAGAAGGAAACCCAGCAGAGCAGAAGTGGCTCCACTTGTCCTCATCGCTTCAACACCGGAAGCCTTCCAGAAGTCGAGTGAGAGGGATTGCTCTGTCTGTTAAGGGGAGGAGGGGCAGTAGCAAGTCATAAGCTGTGTGTCATAGGCATCAGCACTAAGAAGCCTAGCATCTGCCAAGTGATCAATATTACCTGCCATATGCAGAAGGCTACTCTGTCCCTGTAGCCCAGCGAATAGGGCTAGAGTGAGAAGTGCTCATTAAGGCATAGCAGGACGCTGGATCAAAGGTCCGCCCTGCTGGGTGTTCCCAAAAAGAAATATTCTGGGTGCCCTACATTTTCCTCCCCCTACGACTCTGATATTACATACATCCCTTAACACTTTAAGGTGGCTGACTCTCTCTCTCTCTTTAACATTTATCATTTAATCAGATTTAATCACAAATAAAGTAATACCTCATACAAAGTCCGCTTCGTACAACATCGAATTCATACAACATTGCTTAATTCCTTGAAAAAAGTTGCCTTATACAAAGTTGCTGTGACTTTGTATGAGGCATTGCGGTTTTTCCCAGGTTGCATTGTGCCTGGGCAGTATAAAAGGCAAGAAGCATGCGTGGATTGCTCTTGTGGGTTTTGCATAAGGTGAAGAGTGTTTAGGAATGGTTTTGAGCGTGATTATGGATTTTTTTGAATTTTTTCCTCAGAACTTTTGGAAGCATTCCTGGGATTTTTGCAGCATTCTTCAGGTTCTTGGACCATTCTTTGGCACAGTGGAAAGGTAGGTAAATTAGGTTTTCTGTTTCTGATTGGGTTGGGGTGGGGAGGGGGAGGGGGGAGGGCATTTTTTTAATAGGGTGGGCAATTTTTTGGTGTTTGCTGCTGTGGTTTTTAAAAACAGATTGCATGCTCCATAATTTTTCCTATGTTGGTCTTTTTTTGGGGGGGGGCACTGTTTGGTGGGTTGGGCAATTGTTTGGTGCTTGCTGCTGTTTGGATGATTAACACTGTGCTGCATGATGGGACTTGTTGGCATCAATTTTGTCCTTGCTTCCATCCGGTAATTGTTTACAGTAGCTTGTACAAAATGGATGATTGGCCGCATGGCTGCAGATTAACACTGTGCTGCATGATGGGAAATGTTAACTTTTAAACCTGCACTTCATAAAGTTTTCAAAAGTTAAAAACTTGTTGTATGGTTTGTCCCCTAAAACCAGGGTTGTTTGACATGTTTTTATAATGTATTTAGCCTTTAGAGAATGATTTCTTAAAGTTTTGTCAGTTTCCTGTCTGTTTCCTTGACTTTGCCCTGAAGTCTGTGCTGTTACAGTACAATGTATCTCTATGGAAACGACGTTGTACGAGGCATCACGGCAAGGATTTGGACATTGTATGAGGCATCGCGGCTAGGATTTTGCATGCCTCATACAAAGTCCAAATCCGTATAAAGTTCAAACTTGTGGAACCACGTTTGGACGTTGTATGAGGTATCACTGTACATCAAAAATATATGTGGTCAAATCTCCTTTAACAGGAATTCTTAGAATGAACAAAGCATTTCACAGCACCAAGAATACTCCTGTCATTTACAGGAAAATCCTGTGCATGTTTGCAGACATGCCAATGGAGCTTAATCCCCAAAATGTATGTTTAAGATTGCAGCTTACACATTATAAGGGAAACTCAAGATTTATTAATAGTTTTTATGTTCAAGCAGATACATAAAACAATGATATACTCATAAGGCAAAGAACTGCACTGTGGACAAGAAGCAAGCCACAAAAAAGGAACATGAAGAGGTCAGAAATATGGCAGGAAATAACAAAATGAGATTCAGCTTGAAAAAAATGCAGTTAGTAGGGAAAATCAGCCAAACAGAACTATTCAGTGGGAGGGAGGTTGGGGGGAACAATTATAGCATTCAGAGTCCATTCCCTCCCACCAGCTGGGGAGCATGTGTCCCTACACCAAGAACTGAGAGAGTATGCAGTTTCTATTGTAACAAATGTTCCTATATAGAAAACCTTATTCTAGTTCCAATGCCTTCACCATTTATCATTGGATAGATTTTATTTCCTGGAGCCTAGAAGGTAAAAGTCATATTTTAAAATAATGCTGTAGTGCAATTCTGATTAAAAATGTAACAACTGTCGCACATTAGTTTGAGATTTATAGGAGAGCAAAGGGACTCCTTTAATATCTTTCCTTTATTTTAGGAACAGACATTTACCACTGCCAGTGACCTGTCTGACTTCTGCCATGTGACACCATGAAGGACAGTCAGCTGGGTTAGGTGCTTTCCTTTCCTCCAAGCACCTTTATGCGCAATCTAATTGAAAAGGTAAATTGGTAAGATTGAAAGAAAGATTGAAAAGTGGATGGGTAAATGTCACATCCTCTTAGAGTAGCTTTTAAAATGGGTAGGAACTCTAACACAGGTCTGTATGAAAGTCTCTAGACTGGTGGTTCTCAACCATTTTTTGGCCATACCCCACCTAAGCATCTCTAAAATACTGATCCCCGCCCATGACATATAATTCTGATTATTCAAAAAGTGAGCTCCTATATTCATGTGGAGGAAGTCTAAAAGGCCATGCACTGATAATAGTGGACCAGGGTACTTAAAAGACCGTGTCACTAGAGCAGACCGGAGGGGCTCCCTGATAGTTCCATCTGCTAGAGAGGCTCGCCTCTCTAGCACAAGAAGGAGGGCCTTCTCTGTGTCTGCTCCGGCCCTGTGGAACCTCCTGACAACTGAAATTCGTCTCCAGGAAGAACTTTTATCCTTTCGCAAGAGTCTTAAGACCTGGCTGGCGCAGTGGGTGTGGGGGGTGGCTTGGCAGATAGCCACCCTGGGCTGGCTTGTTTAACTATTGCCCAGGCTGTCAGTTTTAGTATGCGGCACTGGGAGGGCATTTTTAAAATTTTTGATTTTTTAAAATTTAAACAATCCAATTTTAATGCTATTTTTAATGTTTTTGTAAGTTTGTATTTGTTGTAAGCTGCCCGGAGTCGCCTCGGCGAGGGGGCAGTGGTAGAAATGCGAGTAATAAATAAATAAACAAATAACTCATTCTTGACTTGCCTCACTTAAAACTCAACCCAACCACCGCTTTGTAGGGCATGTGGCTCAAGTTGGGAACTAGTGCTCTAAAATGTCACTTCAGCTTTCAACCCCATTCTGCAAAATGCATAAGAACAATTATTCTCCAAATCATTTGCCTGCTATTTGTTTTTCACTCAGTATGAACACCACTGTACAGGAGAGTCTACTCCACACAATTTCTTACAAAGTCAGCAAAAAAGGAATTTTCTGAGGTACTACCTGGAGATGGGAAGTGTTTTTTTTTTAACTACAAACCCCAGAATCTCCCAGCTAGCATGATTCTCCTTCTGCACTTACCCATGATACAAAAGAATTTTTCCCTTTCAGGGTACATGTTATATTCTTCTATGTATTTACAAAAGCATACTTTTAGTGATACCTCTTCACTGTTCTTTAATGCAAGGAAGTGCCAGTGGGATAATGCCTTCCACACCCCAAATCTCCCACAGGTTCACCAAGGTAGTGGCAAGCCTCCTGCCATCAGTGTTTAAGTGGCTCATATCCGGACTATCAAGACCCAAGATTCAGAACTTTCATTTGGCATGACTGTCTAAAAAAAAGCAGCCAGGGGGTGGGGATGAGAATTGAAGAGGAGAAATAAGAGGTGGACTTGTTTTTGATGCTTCCTATATTCCTTCGGTGGCTTAGTAGTTAAGCTGCGGAGTTTGATGACCAGGTCATTAGTTTGAGGCCCAAGTGTTGCATGTTGAAGTGAGAGCCTGTTGTCTGTCCCAGCTCCTGCCAACCTAGCAGTTCAAAATTATTTATTTATTTATTTAAATTTATGTGCTGCCCAATCAGGAGAACCCGACTGAGGGCGATGTACAACAGTTAAAATGTATAAAAACAGATTTTAAAACCCCAAATCGCCCATTCACTTCCCCACCCTACTACCCTGCAACCCAATTAAAAGAATAAAAAGAAATAAAAGGGAATGGGGGGTGGGATACAACAACACAAAGGGAGGGATATTAACTAAGTACTAACTGGGGATGAGCCAACAGACTGGAGCCGTATTCCCATTAAGGCCCCACACCTGCCCTGCCAGCCAGGTTTTCAGACTTTTCCTGAAGGGCAGCAGTTCCGTCTGTAGCCTCAATTCTGTTGGAAGGAGGTTCCAGAAGGCTGGTGCGGACACGGAGAAGGCCCTTCTTCGTGTGCCAGAGAGGCGAGCCCCTTTAGCTGAAGGCACAACTAGGGAGCCCCACCGGTCCGCTGTGGTTGGACAGGCAGACACTCTCGGGACGATGCGGTATCTCAGGTATCCTGGCTTTAAAGGTCAAAACCAGAACCTTGAATTGCACCCGGAGGCAAACTGCAGCTCCCAGAGTAGTGAGGAGGCATGGGCATAAAGCCCACATCCCATCACCACCCATGCAGCTGCATTCTGAACCAGCTGTAGCCTATGAATGGTCGTCTAGGGCAGCCCCATGTAGAGCGCATTACAGTAATCTAGTCTGGAGGTGACCAGAGCATGAGTGACCATGAGTAAGGAGTCCCGGTCCTGGAGCGGGCGCAACTGGTGAATTACTGGAACTTGTGTAAAAGCCCTCCTGGCCACGGCCGCCACCTGCTCTTCTAGCAGCAGTCGTGAGTCCGGGAGGACCCCCAAGTTGCACACTGGGTCTGTCTGGGGCAAGACTGCCCCATCCAAGACTAGAGGTGGTAGCTCACTGGATAACCCCAGACCCCCAACCCAAAGCCACTCGGTCTTGCCAGGGTTCAGCTGAAGCCCATTGTCCCCCCATCCAGACCCCAACGGCCTCCAGGCATCCAGATAGGACTTTGACTGCATCACTGGGGTCCCCACGGGCCGAGATATACAACTGAGTGTCATCCGCGTACTGATGGTACCGCACCCCATGGGAACGGATGATCTCAACAAGCGGCTTCATGTAGATGTTAAAAAGGAGGGGGGAGAGCACCGAGCCCTGCGGCACCCCATATTTAAGGGGCCTAGGGCTTGCAAGAAATTGCAAGAAGATAAATAGGTACTGCACCCAGTGGGAAGGTAACAGCCTTCCGTGATCTCTGGTGTCTAGTCATGCCTGCCACATGGCCAAAGAAATGTCTGCAGATGCATACAATGCTGGCTCTTTAGCTGTAATTGGAGATGAGCAGCACCCCTAGAGTCAAACACAAAACAAAAAACTCACTGGTTAGTCACTATAGCAGTGTTTCCCAACCTTTGGTTTTTGGACATCAATTCCCCAAAGCACTGATCAGCCAATGTACTGACTTAGGCTTCTGGGAACAGAAGCCCCCCTGTGGAGCATGTGTCCCATGTTGCAAACCACTGATCTATCTTGCCTTGGCAATCCAGGGGAAACTTTTTTATTATTATTATTATTTTTATTATTAAGTTTTATTTCTATCCCGCTTTCCTGACACAAGTGCCACTCAAAGCGGCTTACAACATATATAAATACAATAAACAGAGCAAAATATACAATAGAATACAAAAGGCAATACACAATTAATACAATCAAAACATCAAATTATGCAAAAAATACAATACAGAATAAACAGTATACAATACTGTATAATAGGAATACAATACATATAAGCATAATATCATGAATAAAATGACAATGGGGGAAGGGGGAGGGGGAAGTCACATAAAAATAATAATAACACATACATTATAAAAATTACAGAATTAATCTCAACCACCCAGCAGCCACAAAAGTGCCCAATGGTTCAAAAGACCATAAGGGCAGCTGCGTCAACAGCAGTGGTTCCCACCTGTCACTCCCCTCGTGGAGAACGAGTCCCAGAACGAGTCCCCCAAGCGATGGTGTGGCTGAGGGGTGAGCGCGGGCCTCTCTGCGGTGGCGGCGGCGGTGGCGGCTTTTCACCCCTCCAGCCAGGCGTGGCTCGGAGGGGGGCGGCGGCAGCGGCGGGCGCAGGTGGGCTCAATCCCCCGAGCGATGGTGTGGCTACGGGGTGAGCGCGGGCCTCTTTTCAAGGTGAGGGCCAGGTCACACTCCCTCACACAGCTTCGGGGGCCAGACGGCCATTTTGCCCTGCCTGCCACCACACATGGTACTTCCAGGTGTGGTGGTAGGCCACATAGAATGGTGTCATGGGCTACATCTGGCCGTAGGTTAAGAACCCCCGCCATAGAGCATCACCTAACCCAGAGATGGGCAGTCTTGGCCCTCTAGCTGTTCTTGGACTTCAATTCCCAGAAGCCCAAGTCAACACACCAGCTGGTCAGGGTTTCTGGGAATTGAAGTTCAAGAACAGCTGGAGGGCCAAGACTGCCCATCACTGAGTCCTAACCTCTTCTTTAGAAGATCTTTCCATATATTATAAAAATGACCAGGTGAAATCAAACCCTTTAAGTGGAAAGTCTGTGCCTTCCACTTAAGGAACAGAGAGGAAGCTCTGAGTTAGCTGGGAAAGTAGGATTTTGGAACACTGTCCTATCCTAAAGTACAGTGATACCTCATACAATGACCAAACTTGGTTCCACAAGTTTGGACTTTATATGGATTTGGACTTTGTATGAGGCATGTAAAATCCTAGCCGCGATGCCTCATACAACGTCCAAATCCTTGCCACAATGCCTCGTACAACGTTGTTTCCATAGAGATACATTGTACTGTAACAGCACAGACTTCAGGGCAAAGTCAAGGAAACAGACAGGAAACTGACAGAACTTTAAGAAATCATTGTCTAAAGGCTAAATATATATTTTTTAAAAACAGGTCAAACCACCCTGATTGTCCAAGAACCTGAAGAATGCTGCAAAAATCCCAGGAATGCTTCTAACAATTCTGAGAAAAAATCCAAAAAATCCAAAATAGTGCTCAAAACTACTCCTAAACACTCCTTGCCTCATGCAAAACCCACAAGATCAATGCACACAAGTGTCCTGCCTTTTATACTGCCCAGGCACAATGCAACCTGGGAAAAAACCCCAATGCCTCATACAAAGTCACACGACTTTGTATGAGGCAACTTTTTTCAAGGAATTAGGCGATGTTGTATGAATTCGATGTTGTATGAAGCGGACTTTGTATGAGGTATAACTGTACTTAGGAAATTGGGATTCCTGGTGTTTTGACCCTGTATGGTCTGGCTTCACTACATAACTATCTATTATTGAAATGTGGATTCATACCTGGCAGAGGTAATGTATTGGGGGAGGGGGGGCAGAGGGAGAAGAGTTTCATATGTTTCAAATGAAGCTCATTTTCTTATTTTCTTGTTTACATCTAAAACACTTCTTCTACCTTGGGTAATGCCCACAACCAAAGTGTACATGGCTTGATGGCATTCTACAGATTGAACAAAATTGTCCTTGTTACAAAGCACTTCTTTGAACTGATTTTCATGAGTACAGATTGGAATTTAGCATTTGAGTATTCAAGATAATTTATCAAGGACCAGAAAAGCAAACAAACGTGTGATTTTAGTTTCTGGAGAGGCTAGTTTGCCAAAAACACACTTAAATTTTAAATAAGCTAACATACAATGAAGCGGATATAATCAGCCCCACACCCACCCACACGTTTGCCCTTCTCTCCATCTTGGCATCACATGACCTCCCTTTTTACCTACACTGTAAATACAGCAACAGTAACCAAATACTTTGTTATAAATTTATTATTGTAATCTAAAGCAGGGATGCCCAAACAATGGTCCAGGGGCCGGATACGGCCCATAGCACCAATTCACCAGGCCTGTGGCACCCTCACTACTCCCAGAAATGGACAGAAATGCTCATGTGTTTCCGGAACCACTTTCAGCAGTGGCACAGACACAAACATGTCCGCGCCACTCCCGGAAGTAACTGGGGATGTTCCTGTGCAAATGGGCCTGCGTCACTTCTGGGAGTGGCGCAGATGCATTTGCGCATATGCAGGGGCATATGGAACCACTTCCAGGAGTGTTTCTGGACGCACCTGTGCAAATGTGTCCACTACTGGGGGCATGATCAGGCCCACTCAGCTGTTCTGGGGGCGTGGTCAGGCCCACAGGGCAAAAAGTTTGGGCACTCCTGATCTAGAGGTTGCCATGCAGGGGAAAAGGTAGAGACAATTAACTACACTCAGGTAAATTTATCCCATTTGCTGCAATGCAATGAAACTAGATATTTCATTTTGAACATTGCTACAAAATATTGTAACAATAATGAAACAAAAGATATACTTATTGAAGAAGAAGAAAAACATTGTTATTGTATTTCACCTCTTTTTATGCCTGATAGTTGCCATGGACACCAGAAAACGTTGTATCTGTGTCTAATTAGCCACCCCCACACTCACCATAGCAACACAGCTAATATTGTCCTCTAAAGATTACATTTTTTTAATTTAAAAAAGCATATAGATTTCTAGCTACTTCTGTAAATGTTGCCAGTTTCCTAAAAAAGAGATCATATGACTGAAAGAAAAACTAGACCAAAATATTGGTTAAAACTGTTTAAGAAATGTAATTCTGGATTACAAAGTGTCATTTCAATGACAACTATTGACTGGGAAACTCTTTTTCGGAACTATTAATTCAAATAAGTCCAGATATCTATAGCCTTCTTGTCTACTTCCCATTAGGTAAAAATGCTGCTGAAAATGAGGTGCTAATTATAAATGAAGGAAAAGAATATCTCTGTTGTAAAATTATCTAATCACCTGAACCTTACTTGAACCTACTTGATGAAAACAAACAGATGTGATGCAAAAGGAGACACAGAAAACAGAAAGAAAACACTGCCAATTAATACGTAATGACATCATCTTGTTTCAAAACATCCCAGGAGATTTTCCATTACACTCAGACTTTCATTAACCTCTCCTTCAACAGAACTCAGCAAGGTGTGGCTTTATACAGGAACTTCATAAAAATTTCCATGCCTGACTTAGGTCACTACTACATGAAGGTCTGCAATGCTTAAGAAACAAACAGCCATAATGTCCTTCAACCATTTCTTGATTTATTGGTCACTTTCCCTAAAAGAGACAATTCTTCAGAAAATACCTAAAGCAGAACAGATAACGCCTTGTTTTCCAGTACCTAAAATGGTTCCTTATAATCCATTTCATTATTTTCTTTTTGCCTCTGCTTCAGTTTTTCTCAAATTCAATAAAAATCTCACTCTATCTTTGCTTGAAATTAATTTCAATGAGAATTCAGTGGGGATTACTTTCAAGTATGCACAAGGGCTGAAAGCTAAATTTTCCTGATTGAGTTCAAAAAAAATTGTGTGCTGAGATTTCCATAATCATGAACTGGCTCAAACTCTGCCTACTGTGTCAGTAGATTTGTCTGCTGTATATCAAAATATGATTCAGCTGTTGTCTTTTCCTCTTACACATGTCCTAGCAACTCATTCCAGGTTGCAAACTGCAACTCCTGCCCCCACACACTGTTCCTGGAAGTCGGGTTCAAAATGTCAACCTATCCTGAAAACCTTCCTGGATAAACAAGAGAGAGGGTAATACAAATAACAATTTCACACTTCTCTCCTACCATGGGTGACTTCAATTTGTCAGTTTCATGTCTGGCCTAGACACGGAAGAAGAGGAAGAAGAAGAATGGGAAAATCTAACACTCCAAAATGGTAAATCAATTCATTACTGTGGCATTTCTGATGATAGTCAAAATGTTAGTGATGTGTAAAAAAATCTAGAAGATCCAGGTTCAAGCCTAACCCACCTGACATGGTTGCTGTGAAGACAAAAGTGAAGAGGAAAGCCATGTATTTTGCCTTAAGCTCAGTATAATAAAGTTGAGATATAAATGTAGCTAACATCCTAGCTTGTCCCAAAACTGATAATCACAGTTTCCAAGTTCAGATGAAAAAGCAAACTATGAAAAATTAGAGATTTGAAACAAAGGGATGAACAAAGGAGTGGTATTTAGGGTCCAAAACTCCTTACCTTAATGAGTTTGTTTGTTTATCTGATTTATATGCTGCCCTTCTTCCCGCAGGTGACCTAACAAACTTCACAACAGTTGAAACAACAAAATAGTCACAAGTTTAGAAGCACCATTAAAGACTATGCAGAAAATCAATTATTATCTAAATCTAATGGTGTCTGGCCGGACATCCCGCTATGGTAACGGAGAAGAGCGTACAGCCAGCAACTCAATGCTGAGCATTGGGTAGTGGTAAATAACCTGACTCCCTAAAGTGGCCAACTGCTATGCAAATGAGCCCCTTTAGGTAGGGTGATGGTCCCCCTCAGTGGAAGAAGTGCCACTGGAAATCATCATAGTGGGCCCAAAAGCAAAATGAGTGGAGGAACCACTTCACTATTCTGATTCCCAACCATCATGGAGGCAGGAGAGGCCATGACAGATGGACTGGCTGTGAAGGCACACCTTGTCAATATCCTCATGGCTGCAGCAGTCCATTGCAGTCCTGGTGTCAAATCCTACATGTCTCATTGCATACATGCCACAGGAGATGGCTCTGTGATCACAGTGCGTGGGTCACTTCATGGCAAGCTGGGATCCACCTTAAACAAATTCATGACAGTGGCATTTTTTCTGTTTGTCATTCTTTTTTCGTGAAAATGATTTCCAGGGGGGGGATGTATGCTCGGATATGAGTAGCAGCTGCTGACGATCTGAATCTAAAACCACAATTTGAAATGGTTTTTAAAACTTTTAAAACATTTTTAAACCTCTACATTCAATAAATATAGCATTCATGAGACCTTCACTTATTGCTTAAGAGCCTGCATGAAAAGGAAGGTCGTTGCCTGGACAATGGAAGGACAAGAAGGAGGGGACCAAACTGGTTCCGTGAGGCAGCACATTAAAAGTTCAGGAGCAGCTGATCAGAAGGCCCTGAGAAATTGAGGTGCAATCATCTAAGTGCCAATCAAGTCATCAGGATAAAATACCAACTTCTAATATAATATTTGTTTTATTATTTTCTTTACTATATACTGGCTACTTTAGTTGTTGCAATATATAATCAAGACACCTTCAACATATGGTGATTCTATGAATGATAGGATTCCAGAACGTCCTATCATTAACAGTTCTTGCAAATTTAAGCTGCTCGTGTTTGGTCTTCCTCTTTTCCTGCTCCCTTCAATTCTTCTTAAGAGTGTCGTACAGTATTTTCCCAGCATTCTCATCTTTTCCATAAAGTCTTTTCTTTCCTTGTGTGCTTTTATCTAGAACATGTTAAGGCTTGAGGCAACCTAGGATCCATTTGTCCATCTTTCTGTTGGTACAGGGTATACAAAAAAGCTCTCATTCAGCACCATCTTTCAAACAAACCAATTTTCTCTTTGCAGGCTTTCTTCACTGTCCAACTTTCACATCTAACCATCGGATTCTGGCATACCATAGTATAGAGCAGTGTTTCCCAACCTTTGATTGTTGGACTTCAATTTCCAGAAGCCTAAGTCAATTCCCCAAAGTGTTGATCAGCCAATGTACTGACTTAGGCTTCTGGAAATTGAAGTCCACCAGTGTTCCATGGAACATAGTTTTGGAAACGCTGGTATTGATGATCCTCACTTTGATCTGCACTGATAAATCCTTACAATCGGATCATCATTTCTAGTTCTTTCATAGCTGCTATTCTTCAACTCATTCTTCTCCTGATTTCTTGAAGGTAGTCTTTATTTGAACTGGCTACCTTTGTATTCCAATACTGTATTCCTCCAAACTGAGCTCAAAATACTATGTTCTTCTTTTGTTTTAATTAATCATATTCACAAATTTCATAGAGGTCTTTGTCTCATCACTGGAGGCACCTTAAACATGGTATGTGATACACAGAAATATTTCTTGAGGCATCCGATCCTGTGCAGGAGGAAGATTCTTTCCTGCATTTTAATATTCTATTGTCTTCCTACACCTTTATGTTTATTTCCCTTACCTGGAGAAAATACAGACCTCAGCATCAGTATAATGCAAAAACCCCAGAATGAAGCCATTGTAATACAACAGTGAATGAGCCCCAGGAGCCCGTCACCAAGGTACCAATTAAGCAGAGCTAATCCTGCGGTCAGTGACTGTTCTGCAGAGCAATAGAAAAAGAAATCAATTTATAATTGAACTCTTGCCTAAACAACAGAGAGAAAAGCTTTTATTTTCCATCACAAGTTCAAACCTCCCCTGTAGAGTCTCATGTGAACAGAGCTGAGGTCAGGAGGTTGCTTGAAAACAAAAGGATGTGACTCTCACATACAGATAATCTGCTGGAGATAGAAATGCTTATTTTTCTCCAAGGTATTGTAGAGGCTTCTAAACTGGATTTACACATTGAAAAGAAATGACTACTGTGCAGTGGAGACATGATTTTCAATCAGGCTACTGCTATGCACAGGAGACTTCCAGCTATGGGGATTGATGCATAATCTCAGCTATTAACACCAAGCATGGTTTTAAAAAAACTAGCTTCAAAAGCAGCAGAAAAACAAGCTAGGCACGTAGGCAGGCATGCCTCATTCCACTGCAGGCTACATTTACATGCTGATGTTGCTCAAGATGGCATACAATGGGGATTCTCAACCCGTGGCCTATGGGTTGGATATGGCCAGTGGTGCAATTTCATGTGGCCCCCAACTGCCTCCACAACACCAGGAAGTGCCATGTGGTGGAGGAAGGGCAAGATGGCTGTCCAGCCCCCAAAGCTGTCTGAGGAAGCATGACCCAGCCCCCAGCTTTTAAAGGTTGAGAACTCCTGTCATACATGGTCTTCCTTCCCTCCAATGTTTATTCTCACAACAATCCTCAAAAGCAGACCACTTTGGGGGGGGGGAGAGACTTAGCTTAAGGTCACCCATGACTCAGTTCCATGTCATCAAAGAATCCAGAGTTCTAAAATCACAGACTGGGGTGCCCAAACTTTTCAGGCTGCGGGCCGGTCATATGATTCAGTGAGCTGATCATGTGGTTCAGCGGACTGGTCACATGGTTCCTTCGACTGGAAGTGGAAGTAAAATGTGTCTTTGCAACAGGATGAGATAGATTTCAAGCTGCCATTTTCTCTGCATAAACCAGGGGTGCAAAAAAAAAAAAACAACTATGGGCTGTGGGCCATAGTTTGGGCACCTCTGTCACAGACCAACACTGTAAACACTGCACTACGATGGGGTTTTCTGCTCTCTCTTTTTTCTTTTTCATTTCTGTATGAAAACAGAAAGAACGCTCAAGAAACAAAACAAAAAAGGGAGGTAGGGCTGGATTTTAATTTTTATTATACAAGCAGTATCCTTTCTGACCTCCAACATCTGCAGGATCACCTTGCAAAACAACAGGAGAAGGAAATGTGTTTGCTCCATTGAAAGCTAAGTGGGTTATTAAGCTGGTTGTTTTGTCTCTGAACTGTATGGGTTTTCTATGGCTACATGAAGTTTCTTTTTTCTTTTTAATTAGAAACAAATTTGTACCAAAGATTGATGAAAACAGAGGCCAAATCATTTGTATGAATCATTGTCATCACAACATCATTAATAATAACATGCTGTCCAAGTAGAGAATACACAGAAGTGGTTGACCCTTCCCTTCTCATGGGGAGTATCCTAGGGCTGTGCAGCTTGCTCAAGACAACATAGGCTGGCTCTTCTTCCTGGAGGCACAGTGGAGAATTGAACTCCCAATCTCTGGTTCTACAGCAGGGATTTTCAACCTGTGACCTGTGGGCCAGATGTGGCCTATGGCACCATTTCATGCAGGAGCCCCATCACCTCCACCACACCAGGAAGTGCTGTGTGGTAGAGGAAGGGCAAAATGGCCGTCCGGCCCCCAAAGCTGCCTGAGGGAGTGTGACCTGGCCTCCAGGTTAAAAAGGTTGAGAATTTCTGCTCTACAGTCATATATCTAAACTACTGAACTATCCTGCCAGTTCATATAACATATACAATAATTTTAAAAAATAACAGCAACCTCCCAGCAAAAGCTACAAAATGTATGATAATTTCCACTGAGTAAGTAAAGCAATTACTGTAATTATATAGCGCCCCATAGCACTTAGTGCACTCTTTGGCCAGTTCAGAGTAATTAACATTTTGCCCCAAACATCCTAGGTACTCATTATACCTGACCTCGGAAGGATGGAAGGCTGAGTCAACCTTGAGACCTGGACAGGATCGAACTCACAATGTTCTTCTGGCTGCAGTACAGTAGTTTAATCACCACTAGGACTCCTCATTTTCTGAGTACTTCAGAAAATGTTATTTGGTGCCTATAATTACAACTCAGCAACAATTTAACTTTATAAACAAAGAAATATGAAGCTGTCAATTAGGACAGCAATTTCCAAAGAAACTGCTATTTTTTCTCTCTGCAACATATGTATGCATAAGGTAAAGGTAAAGGTTTCCGCTCGAAAGCCAGTCATATCTGACTCTAGGGTTCAGTGCTCATCTCTGTTTCATCTGCTTCTGCAGATGTTTCTGTGGTCATGTGGCAGGCATGACTAGACACCGCAGTGCATGGAACATTGTTTACCTTCCCACCAAAGTGGTCCCTATTTATCTACTTGCAATGTCTTGCTTTCGAACTGCTAGGTTGGCAGGAGCTGGGACAAAGACGGGATCTCATTCTGTCCTGCAGTACTCGGGAATCGAACTGCTTACATACATACCCTATAGTTTTTGCACATATACATATAGAGAGGAGATCTGCAGTGGAGGATAACCATTTTGATTTTCTCTCATGTGTAAAAATGCTTACGGGCAGCAGCTAACATTTAGAACTCAAAACAATTATAATTTGGAAAGGCCTAGGGAGTTAGCTGTAGTGTCAGCAACACCCAAGCCAGATGTTCCAACTCATTTGTCCTAGGCAAGCAGCCACTGAAGAGAACGGCAAAATAAAGCTCTGCACTGAAACATTTGCCTCAATGCACAAAATATGCAAGGAAAGAAACATGAACTTTATAGTCATGACCAGAAGTGCCAGCCAGCAGTGAACCCTCTTTGTAAAGCTATTTCAGGAGTTCAACCAACCAAGGGCAAAGAAAGCAAAACATTTCAAGAAGGCTCAAGTGGCTAAGACACTGACTGGGAGGCAGAAAGTCAGCAGTTCGATTCCAGAGTACTGCAGGACTGAATGAGCTCCCATCAAATCAAATTCTTTATTACAGCCCAAGGCCAGTGTTACAATATCACAAAATCAAGCTGCTTGACACAAGTGAGGCAACCTAATAAAACTATCACAAAATCATGAACACTAGATTATTTATACAATAGCAACATGCAACCAGAATTTCAAGGGTTGTTATTTCTATGTCCTGCAAACATATTCTATGACAGTCAAGTTGTAATTTGAAAGCATTTTCCTTATTCCTTTGATTTTATCTTGCCTTTACGAATACAAGTTACATACCATGCGAATCTAGTGACCCTTTACCCAATAAAAGAATATTCAGTGTCCTGACTTTATTGTAAGACTTCAAGTTCGGGAAAACACTAAAAAGGTATCTCCTGGGTTTATTATATAGGGGACACTCTAGCAGAACATGCTCAGAGGTTTCTATCATATTTAACTGACATGGGCATAAACGCTTGAGTGCTGGGACTTTCTTAAAGAAATCCTCCCTGTAGGAGGAGGGAAGCATGTTATACCGAATAAGTGTGAAGGAACGTCTATGATCCGGATTTCTTATTAAAGACAAGTATGCTAAGGGCCTAGCAACATTGAAAGTTGATCTATCAAACAATGGGAAAAGTAGTTTACTTAAATCATTTTGGCGATGTATATCGAGAATTCTTTGTTTTATTAACTCTCTAGCATGAATATATCCTAAGGAAAGAACATAAGGTTTTGAAATGCCATAAATGGTTAGTGTCCTTTCAAGAGAGCTAATCCATGGTGGCATCCAAGGGTCGGACATCACCAGTTTGAGTAAGCCAGATGAGGCAAATAGAATTCTCATCCAATAATTAGCCACATTTACTAACAGTCTCGCTCACACTGTATACATTCCCGTTTCTAATCTCAAAGCCGTGTTGGAAATACTGCAAGGGGACTGTATAATTGTCCTCAGAAACTTTGATTGCGTGACCTCAAGTGGCTTTATGTTTGAGTCAAAATACAGAGGGGAAAATAAGCTCCCATCTTTGTCCCAGCTCCTGCCAACCTAGCAGTTTGAAAGCAAGAAATTGCAAGTAGATAAATAGGGACCCCTTCAGTGGGAAGGTAAACAGTGTTCCGTGTCTAGTCATGCCTGCCAAATGACCACGGAAATGTCTACAGAAGCAGACAGCGCTTGCTCTTCGGCTTTGAAACAGAGATGAGCACTGAACCCTAGAGTCGGATACGACTGGCTTTGGAGCAAGGGAAACCTTTACCTTTATATATCATTACAAGGCCTTTCCAAACCTAAAATTAGAGCATAGGTCTATGATCTGAAGTATTAGAAATACATGAAAAATTAAACATACACATTTTTCATGGGTTGCCTGCCATCAGGTAGGACCACCCTGGTTTTTGTCTACAACTGGACATATCCTGTTTTTCCTATAATAGACCAAGATCAATTGTTCATCCCATGCTCATTATGGAATCTACCTCAATTAATGTTCTACTTTCATCTTCTTTCACATGAAAGCTACCACTCACTTGCACCTACTTACCTCACAGCAATCCCCTTTGATTAGCACACATAATTTATCAGTGATGTAGGAGTGCACAACTGTATTTGCATTTATTTAATATTTTTAAATACCCCAATCATACAGAATAGGAGTAGAAGATCTACTTTAAAATAAAACTAAACCAGACAGGACTATTCAGGGACAAACCAAACAGCAAGGAACTGGTCATAAGGAGAATCCCAATACACCAGTTGGGACCGATGGCAGCTTCTGCAAATTCCAATCTATTCCTGCATTCAGATGACCAAGATGACTTTTACTCATGGTAACATCCTTCTGAGCTTCCATCAAAATATTCACAGATTCTGTTAGAAATGAGCAATTAACAAATATTGACAAGTAAAGTTAAGACTTACTAGCGTACATCACAGCAGTGCTAAGAACTTTACTACAATCCTATTATCATTGTAAAATCCAGTTTCACAGAATGGAAGAGGGCATAGCCTCAACAGTCTCTTAGATTTTACTATTGAAAGTGATTACTTGGCTTAAGTTAAAGAGTTAGTCCTATTATGAAGCAGGTGGTGTAAGACAGAAAGTCAGACAATGCGGACACTGCAGACTGCAAACACCTTTCTCCTGTTTTGAACTGCAGATCTCCATTGCAGGTGGGTCACAAAAGTGCTTTGCCAATCCATCGTTGAAGCTTACATTTTACACTGTGTTACTGCAACCTGAAAACATCAGGAGTATGGAAAGCATTTTATACATGTAAAGAAAACTATGATTTCACAAAACCCAACTCTGGTCTTAGACACTGGCTGAAATCTAGTTCCAGCAAGGCCATTAAACCTTGGAACCTATTAAGTTGGCAGTTCGAGACCTGGGTACTGCATGACGGAATGAGCGCTCTTGGGGACATGAAAGGAGCCTCATTTGGGCGTTCCCTGATGAGAGTTTCTTCCACAAATTCCTCACTGATTCAATAGGCCTATACTAGTAACAACTTGTGACTGCAGTGGCTCAAGTGGTTAAGACACTGAACTTGAAGACTGGAAGGTTGGAGTTCAATACCTGAGTACTGCATGACAGAGTGATTTCCCGTCTCTGTGCCAGCTCCTGCCAACCTAGCAGTTTGAAAGCAAGAAATTGCAAGTAGATAAATAGGGACCACTTTGGTGGAAAGGTAAATAGTGTTCTGTGCACTCCTGTGTCTAGTCATGCCTGCCACATGTCCATGGAAACGTCTGCAAAATGCAGACAGTGCTAGCTCTTTGGCTGTAAACAGAGATGAGCACTGAACCCTAGAGTTGGATACGACTGGTTTTCGAGCAAGGCTGACTTTTCCCTTTACCTAGTAACAACTTAGATGGATTTCAGCCTTTGTCTTATATTGCTCTTACAAGCTTGATTCTGCAGCTCCCTTTGTTTTGCACTAACTGCCTGTGTGATTGAGATTTTCCACCCTCTCTACCATAGTATTTGATGCCTAACTGTGAAAAAGCAGAGCCAATACAATGGAGACTCAAAATAATTATGACTATATGAAATGTACAACATACAGTTTGAGGTCATTGCTTTGGGGAGAAGACAGGTTTGGACTGCCTGCATTAGTTTTTACACATGAAAAGCATTTACCAATTCACAAGATCAAAATTCATATGTACTGTATCTCTGTTATGACACTTTGTTTTATGTGTCATAAAGACATTTCCACTTAATGGCAACTCCATGAATTAATAACCTCCAAAAGGTTCCATCATTAAAATGCCCTCTAAGGTGTTGAAAATTAAATATCATGGTTTCTTTTACTGAGCCATTCCCTCTCATGTTGGGTATTTCTCTTTTCCGATTACCTTCAATTCTTCCTAGCATTATTGTCTTTGTCAGTGAGAACTGCCTTCTCAAGATCGCTCCAAACAATACTATACAATGTACCTTTCAGTAAAATGCTATTTCAACAATTGTTCTGTAGCAATAAAGACTAATTCCTTTTCCCTTTCTAAAAATATATTAAGTTCTATAAAGAAACCATTCATCAATCACAGAATAAAGGCTTACATAAAAGACAACTGATGTACCGGCCATTGAATCTTGCATTGTTGAGGCCAAGGAGACTGCACCTATTCCTAGTTGTTCATATTAAATATAAACAGCAATATAGAAGAACAGCCTTGTAGCACTGCGCTTGAGTTAGACACACACAAAAACACCTTCAACTTTTATATCAAGAAATCTACTTAAAAAGTAATAAACAATTTCAAATCAATTCATGGTTTAAAAGACAACCCATAATTCAGAGCCTAAACATATGTCAGGCCTTTAGGAAATAACAGGAGAGTTTTGCTGTGGGCACATGAGTTTTAAATCATTCGTTTCAGACGCCTCTACCCTATTCTAAAGATTTTATTGTTGATCAATCTCAAATGAGATGCTGGACTGAAACAGTCACCTCGAGTCAGACTTTACGAGCACTACAATCCAGCTTGAAAACAGTGCATTTTTCTGCTATACATCATCAGGCATGATATCTCTGTTAACAATAAAGCTATTTGTTTTGCCACTGCCATGGACTGGTACACAAAATTGTACAATACAAAGCATTGGCAAACATTACAATGCAATTTTCTGCCACAACGATTCCAAAAACAGGGGCTGGAGGGAGAGAACTCCTTTCAGTAGCTACACTTGACTGTAAGTCCTTCAGTCCTTTGGTTGGAATTTCTCAGTTTCCCCTTTGGGACTGGGAAAATCAATTTACTGTGTTGCACAGAAAATATTTTGTACAGACAGTTAGAATTGTCCTGTAGTTCATTTTATAAACTAACCAAAATATCAGCATTTATGTCAACAACAAAAATTGAGAAAATTCTCGAGAAAATATTGCAACATACAAATTTTCAGTATTTCAGATACTACTTTAATGCATATGATTACTACAGCACATAACTGAAAAGTAAATACTGTTTGCAAGGCAGTTGTACATCATCACTGGGAAAGCTGTGGCACCCCAGACACTTGTGCTATAATTCTCATCAGCTCTACCTTAGCCAATGGTAAAGGAGGACTACGGGAAAAGGAGACTAAATAATTTGGAGAGGTAAAGGCACTTATTACTGATAAACGTACTGTATCTCTCTCCAGAGTCAATGTCTGGACCTCATTTTAGATCTCTCAAGCACAAACACATAAGCTTGAAAAAGCATCTTTTATGGTTCCAAAGCATGCCTCTAATACAGAATTACTGAAGGAACTGTCCTTTGGTTGAAGGAAGGAGCCACAAAATTCATTCATTTGTTTAGGTCAGCAATCAATAACAGAGCACATAGGCAAGCATCCTTTCTGCAAGTGTAATCAACCAGGATTGTACCCCTTATACAAGTGCTGCCTTTCTGCATACAAAGGGTAGTTTTCTAGAAATTCCCGTTTTTGACTGCAACATTTGCACACTCAAGGTGGTCCACATTCTGCTCAGCGGAAGCTCGTTGGGATACTTCCCACTGTACTCCCACACCAGTAATTTACATTCTTGGTACCTCTCATACTGGCCCCTTTGTGAAAGACCCCATTAAAGAAGATTTTAAAAGCACCAGCTAAAACATATCACAGAAAAGTCAGGTTTTATTTAACTTTCAGATTTTGTTCTACACCTTCTTCAGCTCCATTGATCCTTATTTTTCCATTGTTCTTATATAATCAGTTTAGTCAGTCATTCAGTTCAAAGGACAAAAAAGATGCTGGGGAAAGGCTAGTAAAGAGAACAACACATTAAAAGGGCTAAATACCTTCCATAGTTGGATTTTAGCTCTTACAGACGGATTTATTTAACAAGTTTCTGTCTGCTGTAAAGAAATAAATATCTATAGCTCTATTGCACAACACAAGCTTACATCTGTGAGTTATAGGCCTAGTTCCACTCCTACTAAAAAGAATTGCAAAATCTCATAGCTGTCAATCAAAACTAAGTATAATCTCATACTGCTATGATGCATATTTATAAGCAAAAACAAGGAGGAGGCCTTAATAAAATGCCTGCAATTAAAATTATACTAGCTGTTTAGATGGCATAATCAGAAGTCATAAAAACAAAACACTGGTTAGTAAACATACAGGACATTCTTCCCTAGAAAACCTGATGACACTAAATTCAATAGAGGCATTTCTTGATAAACTAAATGCACCATAACTATAGGAATTAAACAAATGATTGTGTGTAATTCTTCAATAAACTTGATTGAGCATATTCTTCCTTTACATGCAGAATAAAACCCATTTTTTAAAAATCCAAAATGGATAATTTGAAGTATGCAACTGATTATGACTATAACCGTGGGGTGCCCAAACTACGGCCTGGGGGCCAGATGCGCCCCCCGACAGCAATTCACCCTGCGAAGCCCTCGTCACTCCTGGAAGAGGAAGTAAAATGCGCCCATAGACACGTTTTACCTCCGCTTCCAGGAGTGATGAGGGCTTCGTGGGCAAGATGAATTGCTGTTGGGAGCTGTATCCACCCCCTGAACCATATGACCAGCCCGTAGCCCAAAACGTTTGGGCACCCCTGATATAACCTAAGGAACAACAAGGACTGCCATTTGCAACTGTGCATGGAACACATACTTGTAGGATTGCAGTTGCTCCCACAGCCAGCTCCCTCCACAGTTTGGCTTTCTACTGGTTTCCCTCACTCAATTTAGTGAGGAGACCCTTGAGTTAGAATAGTGGTGGTAGGAGTGAATGTCATGGAAAGAAGCTACAGTTACCCTCTTGGCCACCATGTCAAGAAACTTAAAGTTATGCGCTTAATGTCCAAATTGCTATTTGGTCACCTCTGAAACTATGGGTTGCTCTTCCTCTAATTGCAGAATTACTTCTTACTCACACCATCCTCAACCATATGCAATTTCCCCAAAGAACGCCTAGGTACCAGCAAAATCTTAGGTAAAGGTCACCTTTGCTCAAAAGACAGTTGTATCCAACTCTAAGGGTCAGTGCTCATCTCTGTTTACAGCCGAAGAGCCAGCGAGGTCTGCGTTTGAAGACATTTCCGTGGCATACCTATCAAGTATCCTGTATTGGGCAGGATTTCCCATTTTTCAGCGCTCGTTCCTCCCCTTTCCCACCGCCGTCCTGTATTTGAACGGCAGGGAAAGGGGTTACTGCACATGCATGCCCACGTGCGTATGCACAAATGGGTTACTGTGCATGTGTGCAAAGTGCCAGGCCCCATAAAAACTAGGACTGAAGAAAATGCTGAGAGGTATTTTGGCTAGTCAAGAAAAATTAGGCGGCTCCATCTTGTATTATGATCCATGATGCAATAAATCCATTTCTATTATCACCCTAGATCTTTCTAATAAGATTTTGTCAATTAATTATATTTTGTCATGTCAGTTCTGACCTACAGTGACTCTTTCTAGGGTTTCTTAGGTAGAGATTACTCAGAAGTACAGTACTGTGCAAAAATGTCTTAGGCCATCACCAGATTGCTTGGGGAAAATTCAAAGAGAGATTGGGGAGGGGTCGTAACTCAGCTCCCAAGCCACCTAGGCACACCAAAATTGGAGATAGTCTTCTGCTGATTCTCCTCTTAATCTTCTCCATGTTTGGTGACATTTGGAGTTAGGATGTCCATGTTAGCCCAATCACTCACTGAATTTTCCCCAAACCAGCTGGTGGTGGCTTAAGACTTTTGCACAGTACTGTAGTTTACCACTCCCTTCTTCAAGTGGTGCCTTGTATAAACACAATACACAAGCACCATGCTCACTGCTTCCCATTGCATTTCATTGGCTGCTGTTTATAATTGGGAGATTTACACGTGAAGCAACAGCAGGCAATCACTGTTAAACACAGCTTCTGCCTGAAGGGCAACTCCCTCCCAAACATCCAGCTAGTGAGACTCCCTTGGCATAGAACAGGAGTTCTCAAACTTTTAAAGCTGGGGGCCTCAGACAGCTTCGGGGGCTGGACAGCCATTTTGTCCTTCCTCCACCAGATGGCACTTTCAAGTTTGGTACAGGCAGTGGGGGACCACATGAAATGGCAGCGCAGATCGCATCAGGCCCACGGGCCACAGGTTGAGAATCCCTAACATAGAAGAACATATTGTGCACAGGTCCTAAGGATTTATCGGAAACTGACAACCTAGCAGTTCGAAAGCAAGAAATTGCAAATAGATAAATAGGGACCACTTCGGTTGGAAGGTAACAGCGTTCCGTGCGCTCCGGTGTCTAGTCATGCCTGCCACATGACCACGGAAACGTCTGCAGATGCATACAGCTCTGGCTCTTCAGCTTTGAAACAGAGATGAGCACTGAACCCTAGAGTCGGATACGACTGGTTTTCAAGCAAGGGAAACCTTTACCTTTACCTAGTGATATTTGACGATCTTTCTTTTATTTTTGTACCAGTTTTAGCACATGATGAAGAGGTAGCAGGTGTGTAAATGCAACAAAAGAGAAAAGGTGAATTCAAGGTGAATGGCAAAGGGGGATAAAAGCAAAATATCTATGTGTCTTTGTGGGAACTGGAAGAGCTTGCAATGTTAAGTCAGACCTGCACTTGGCAAGTAATGAGATAAAGGAGGAAATTGTTTAAAGAAAATATAAGCAATAGGCAACAGAAAAATAAACACTAAAATCATGTAAGCGCCAGAGTAGATGAAAAGATTTACATCTGGAGATTGAGATTTGCAACTGGACCCTGATCACAGTCTGCTTTATTACAAAAGGAAGGCTTGTGCAATCTGGGATTGTGCCACACCACTGAGAAGTGGTTTTTCCCTTAAACTGCTTTCATGATTTAAATTCCAAAGCTTCATATGTTGAGATAGGGTGATATGCCAGTATCTGTCTACCTATATATTTCCCCCTGGTAGGCAGGCTGCAATTTCAGGAGCCAGGCATTTTAGATCAGAGTTAAGACTAAACTTGGTCCCCAGTGAGAATGATTATCTCCACTATCATATACACAGACAGACATATCAGATCCAATCACAGATTTCCCACAGTCTCATCTACATTTGGACTCAAAGTAGACCATCCCAGCTGATTTATATATATATATATATATTCTACATTATTCATGTGTAGCTAACAGACCTCCCAAGAAAGTGGAAAATGGCGCGAAGCAAAGCAAAACAAAACACAGGGGGTGTGGTGGGGGCAGGCTTGTAAACCCCTCTAAGACGATCACAATGCATGTGCTGCAAAAGTCTGTGTGTTCTTCTGAGTATAAACACCCTTAAAGTGATCCTACAAGTGAGAGTTCTGCCTTTTCAGGATTTATAATCATGGATTTGAATACAATCCACGAACAGGGTTAGCGTCTCAGAGAGCACTAGCCTGCAGAAAGTATTTAGCCTCAGCACATCTTTTAAACAAATATTAATGAAATCATATATATATCCCTAGGACTCACTGGCTGAAATCTGGCTGCTTAGCATAATAAACTGCACTAGAACAGGTCATAGAATCAATGAGGATTTGTTCCATTAATTCAAATGGACCCTAGCCTACAGCAGGGGTTCTCAAACCTGGCTCTCCAGATGTTCTTGAACTTAAATTCTCAGAAGCCCTGATCAGCAGGTGTGCTGATTTGGGCTTATGGCAACTAAAGTCCAAGAAGATCTGGGGAGACAAGTTTGAGGACCCCTGCCCTAAAGCAATGAAGCATGTGGAAACGTTCACTCAACAAAACTCCACTGATTCAACAGGCCTGCTATATAGTGCAACTTACTATACGAAGCAACATGATTTCAGCAATAATCTGTCTTCTACTAACAATGCATAACAACCATGCATTAAGAGCTCTCCTGGCTATTGGCAATAAAAAAGAAGGGAGAGTCTCTGAGCTTAGAGGAATTACAGTTTATCTTTGGACAACAACCCAGAATACCCCCAGCCCAACTAATATGATCATTGGTCTTTTCCAGCCTCTCTTGGAAATCATAGTGGTTGAATTTAGGGCCATCCATAGGCAAGGCATGCCTTTATTCATGAGCTACGGTCCCTCACCCCTTCAAACATACAGCCCTTATGTATCCACCCATAGTTCTAGACAATTTGCAGTTTTTCACAGCTGTTTTATCTGAGCTGTGACTTGGTAGGGTAATGAATCAAGGAAGTGTAAGTGCATAATTCATCTACAGCAGCGCTGGATCAGTTCCAGAGTTCACTTCTCAGCAACTGCCCCTATGAAACCACCCAACTGCTTAGATTTTAATGGTGGCTTGATGCGCTATCTATTCTAGTCAATTGGGAAAACAAACAAACAATAAAAGAGTGCTATGTGTGTATCAAAAGCATTGGCCCTTTAACATTTCTGTCTTCAGGAAACACGGAGCTCAAAATGGAATCCAAACAAATACCATAGATTACTGAAGGGAAAGAGAGCAAATACCGGTAGTCAAGAAGCTTGGGCTTGAAGTCTAAACAACAATATTTGCAGGCTAGGAATAACAAATGATGTGCTTCAACATTTCTTGTTTTGGGAAATGTCATCCAGTGCCCTCATCCACATAGTAACAAAATCAAAAGGAAAAATATTTTCTTTCCACCACAAATTTGTGATTTCACTGATTTGCTACAAATGGAGGAGGGAAGTACAGTATGATAACAAAAAAGCTATAACAAAACTTTAATAAAAGAAAATAAATATAATAACAAAAACAAAAAATAAAGATGACAAATTGTGACACCTTAAAGCAGGGGTGCCCAAACTATGGCCTGCCATGTTTATGATAGCCATGGGTAATTTACAGCAGCATTCTGTGCATGTGCAGGCACGTTATGCACCCACACGTGCATTTTACTTCCACTTCTGGTGGAAGGAACCATGTGACTGGCCAGATCAGCAGCCGGGGGTGGGGGGCTGGTCTTCCTACAGTAAATTTTGTCAAGACTTTCACATAGCTCTGATGTCAGGTTGAAAGGGCCTTTTACAAAATACCTCACCCCATTCCATCCTCAGGCTTAGTAGGCAGGCTTAGTTTTGTGTAGGGGAAGCAGTTAGGAGACGTATAGGACAGACATCAACACACAATAACCCTGGCAGAATCTCATAGATGCTAGATACTGATGCTGGTCCTGGTGTTTCATCTCCTGTCATATCAATTACTAGCTAATTACCCGGCCTTGCCCGGGTTGTTTTTGTCCTTTAAAGCAAGGATAACATGGCTTGACTGCAGTTTTACTTTTCAAGCCGGCGGCGTCCCTGGCCCATAAACGTTAAGTTCTGTCAAGCCGCGGCCTCCTTTGGTCAGCGAAAGGAGGCTGCAGCTTGACGGAACTGTACAATTACGGGTGGCGTGTCCCGGTGGAAAATTCAAGCCGCTGGCTTGGCTGTGCTGTGCGTATGCAGTACTGCTTTTTCATTGCTGTTTCTCCAGTCGGTGGGAGTGTCCCCTTTGTGTCCCACTTTGGGGGCATAAACCCCCAAATGGGTTTTGAGACTCCCACAGTGCTGATATCGCAAGCCCAAGGTATGTATGTGCAAACCTTCAGCGAGATTGGTCCAGGGGCGTGGATTTCTTTAGAGCACATACAAACCCACACTTCTGTTTTATAGATATAGAAGATTGGATAGCTTGTGATGGGAAAAGGGGACTGTAAATCATTGTCCCTGATTTGCATGCAGTAGGTAATAGATTCAATGCTTAGAAAGCTTTAGGTAGGGTTACAGGGTAAGAGTCCTGCCTAAAACCCTGGAGAGCCACTGATAGTTCATCTTTCTGCTTCCATCAGCAATCAGGTCATTAAACACCAGGGACCAGGTTCCACTGGCAGCCCTATATGCCCATGTCATAACACTGCCTTCACCATGTTTGACAGGTGAAGTGGTATGCTTTGGATCATGAGCTGTTCCTTTTCTTCTCCATACTTTTCTTTTCCCATCATTCTGGTGCAAGTTAAGCTTGGTCTCATCAGTCCAAAGAATCTTATTCCAGAACTGGATGGGTTCTTTTAGGTGTTTCTGGCAAAGTCCAATCTGGCCTTTCTGCTCTTCAGCATTACCAGTGTTGTGCACCATGTTGTGAAGCCTCTGTATTTACATTCATAAGGCCGTCTCTTGACTGTGGATATGGACAATGACACATTGACCTTCTCAGGAGTGTTCTTGATCTGATGAGATTTTGTGAAAGGGCTCCTCTTCACCATGAGCAGGATTCTGTGATCATCCAGGACTTTTGCTGTTGCTAAGCTTGCCAGTTACTTCCTTATTTTTCAGGGTCTTCCAAACTGTGTTCTTGTCACTCCCAATGTTTCTGCTGTCTCTCTGATGGGTCTCTTTCGTTTTCTCAGCCTAATGATGGCCCCCTTCACTCACATGGCCACATCTTTGGACCTCAGGTGGAGGGGTCCGGTGAATGGCTAGCCAATGCAAGTGTAACACTCAGAACCACCTCCAGATTTTTTTATCTGCTTGATTGGTCATTGGGAATCCAGGATACAGGCCACACCTGGCAACCCAACTGCTTGCCAGCCATCATGAGCCACTGAAAAATGGGTGTGGTGTCTGCCAATGTTTATACTTCCTGAATGGTTAATGCCCCATTTTTGACAAACCCCTTGCATTAAAGCTGACAGTCCTGACTTTGCTCACATCTTGAGTCTTTTCTTTCATCTTCACTCTGGTGGAGTGCAGAGGCCACATGCCAAAAACATTATCCTTAATCCTGTAATTCAGGACCTAACTCTATGCGGTACGTTCTTTAATTAACTGGATTCATGCTGGCCCATGAAAATAAAACAAAACTAACAGATGGGCAACACTTTTATTAGCATTAATTGAAATTCCAGAAATTCTGCATATTTATAGGATTTGAACCCATGTTTTCTGAGTCCACATCAAACACTCTGTCTAATATACCTCACTGCTCTTCCAACTCTAGTATTAACACTCAAAGAAAAAACATTCATAATGCTGTCCATATAGTTTCCTAAACCTCTACAGAGATCTAGGCAGATGTGGAACTAACAGACAATCTCCACCATGTTATAGGTTACAAGTTTCTAGCAGTTAGTCCATGTTTTTGGCCTGTGACTTTGCAAAGTTAGATATATGCATATTTCTAATGTTGATATGTGCTTAAGCATTCACAGTATTATTTCACTCAATACTCCATCTCCCCCATAGGCCGATTCACGTAAAACTTCCTTTTTGTTGAAAAACTGTTGCTTAAGACAATATGGAGCATTCATATCCTGTCAAGTTTACACCATAACTTCTCATTTCCTAACTCTTGTCTGTTGACATCACCAATACCGCAACAGAGAAGCACACTGCATGATGTTAATGTACATCATATGGCAAAAGAAGCCGATTCAAAAAAGGAAACATATCAGGCAGATTTTTTTCATCTCTGAGACTTAGTCTCAGAATTTACCTAGTGATCTGCAATTAACTTGAAACTTCTAAAGTAAGGAGGAAGAATATGTAGATCAGGCATTCTCAACCTACAACTCGTGGGCCAAACCCGACACCCTCGCCGATCTCAGAAGCAGAATTAAAACGCATTCTGTGCATGCACAGCACACATTTTACTTCTGCTTCTGGATGGGAGGAACCATGTGACCAGCCCAATCAGCAGTCCAGGAGGCATGGTCAGGTCTGCAACCTGAAAACCTTGAGAAAGCCTGATGTAGACCCAATGATGGGCTTAAGCAGGTTCGCAGTTTGAAACAAAGTAGTCCTAATTCGGGTGTAACACTTTCTCCCTGGCCACGCCAACCACACCACGCCCACAGAGTAGGTAGTAAAAAAAACAATCCCACCACTGTGTAGACCTTCAGATGTTACTGAACCACAGCTCCTACCATGCCAGACAAGTGGCTATGTTTGTTGTGCTTGACAGAATTAAAGAGTGGAAGAGGGGGCATAGATTCCACACTCCCACTTCAAGTGTAACAAAAAATTAGGGTTCTCAACTTCTGAGTAAAAAAACAACAACATGTCCTTTTGAACATGACTATGTGGTGGAGACTGAGAAAGGAGTCAAGCAGCTCAACAGCAAAGCCTCACAGATGAGTCTTGGGTAGAGCTTGGTTAAGAGCACAAATTACAAGTAAGAAGGGTAGCAATGTTTTAACCACAACGCCTGGTTCTCAATCATGGTAGTGGGCATTTAAGCCCTTCATGGAAGTGGGCCAGGATACTTGAGACCGCATCGCCCCAAGGTTTTCGACCCGTCCTACGAAAGCGGACCATAGGGGCTCCCTAGTGGTCCCATCAGCTAGGGGACACACCTCACTGGGACCAGGAGGAGAGACTTCTCAGTATCTGCTCCGGCTCTATGGAACCTCCTGCCACTTCAACTGCACCTCCAGGCAGAGTTGCCCCCCTTCAGGAAGGCTTTAAAAACATGGCTTTGCCAGCAGGTGTGGGGTGCATCTAACACCACAACCCAGCCCTACTGGCTTATCTAGCCCTGTCCGGGTTCCTTTTCCCCTGCCCAGGTGCCCCTCTTTTAAAGGGATCAGGGACATTTTATGGACATCAGATGTTTTAGATAGTTTTACAATTTAGTTTTAATTGTATGGGGATGGGTTTTAACCAATGCTGTGAGCCGCCTTGGGTTGCTGAGGCGAAAAAGGCGGCCATACAAATCTGAAAAATAAATAAATAAATAAAATCACAGGAAATTCTAAAGATTGCTTACTCAGGAGCCATATCAACTTGAGCAAGGGCTAGCAACATGTTTCCTTAGTGATCCCTATAAAATTCCTGGGCTAGGCGTGTGATTGGAGGCACCTTGCTGTGCCTTTCTCCGTCTCTCCTTCTTGGGTCACACTTTCACCTTTGATTGTGAAGGTAAACACTGGAGTTCTAGCAAAAAAAATTATAATCCTAAAATTAGCATGGAAGGAACTACAGCAGCAAATAATAGAAGCTCTAGCCACCTAATACAAAGTGACAGAATCACAGGAACAGAACTATCTATATGTCTTGGCATTTAAGGCACACCTGACATACTGTAAGAGACTCCAAAGCCTAACTCCAATATCCCATGAATGACAAAGCAATGATAATGATGGGTCAACAGCATATAGAAACAGCTGATCTCTTAAACAGCACATAAAGCAGACCATTTTAATATATGAAATCACTTTTCCTATGTATACAACTAAACAGATCTCCAATGAAGGCAACAGCAACTCTCACCACACGCATGGGTGATGGCAGAAGTTTCAATTCCCAAGCTGTCTCCTTCAGTGCTGACATGACACATCATGCCTCATAAGAGAAATGTGTGACTATAGCTATAAAAAGTCCTGACAGTTTTTGGTAGAGCATAATTTACATTGGCTGCTTCTTCTTTAGATAGATTTCTCAAAGCCAATTTTTTTTAAAAAAATACATCCAATACACTCATCCAAACAATCTGTTCAAAGATATTATAATGTTGTGCAAGCATCTTCATCCTGGGATTGAATGCACATTTTAAAAAAAATCGTGAGATATATAAAGACAACACAGTCTTCAAATTTTGACTTGGCATGGAGACAACAGCCAGACAAAAATGTTAAAGGGTTTTGGATACAAGCTACCACTACATCAAACAATTTAGGCTGTAATCTTACACCCATTTTTCTTCAAGAGAATACCACTGAACACAATACAACTAAATTTCCAACCAGGGTCAAAGCCCACCCTCAAACTCCTGGCTGCTTATATAGGACATATATATGTGACATTGTTGCCCATCCTGAAAAAATATTTGCCCACCCACGTCTTGAATCCTGGCTATGGCCCTGCTTCCAAATAACACAGGGAAAAGATAACAAGCCTTAGAGTGGTGGTGTTCTATTACAGTTTTGTAGCATCATATTTCCAGGACCAGAACTATGAGAGGACCTATGCTCCAATCCTAGGCAGTGTTGGGTCTAATTTGGTTTTTAGACTTCAATTCCCAGAAGCCTAAGTCAATTCCCCAAAGCACTGATCAGCCAATGTACTGACTTAGGTTTCTTCTCCTATCTCAGCAGGCTGACTGCTTGTCTCTGTGTAAAAAAATAGTTTGAGTCACACAAACAGGCAGCTTCACTTCCCACACTGGACAGGTTGGCAGACAGGTGGAAACAGAGCAGCAGCTGTGAGGCAAAACATGGGGAACAAGGAGGAAAATGAAGCACGGAGGGAAGGGACAGAGGTGACAATAAGCAATGCTTCTCCTGCCACCTGAGGAAGAAAATGAGTGCAGCTCACCATCATATATTTAGTCCAACAAATCCATTTTCCCCACTTAGAAATGTTTCTTTAAAGTTTCCTGATTTTTACTGCAGCTAAGTCTAGCCAGGTTATTCTGCTATGGTAATAGATAGACCATACTGCCAGTGACTCAATGCCGAGTGTCAGGTGGTGGTTAACTAACCTGATGACCCTGAGGACTAGAGCCTTGAGTGGTGAAGACTACAGGGAAGGGTGATGGTCCCCAAGTGGGGGTGGGAGTGGGGCTGGCAGCAGCTTCATCAAGGAGCTCATGAGGATTTGTGTGCCAAAAGAGCTCAGAACTAGAAAGTGACTCACGGAACTGGATCAGTGGTATGGGTGGCATGCTGCGATGCAGAAGGCAGATGAAAGGCCTCTGCATTATATTCTCAGAACAGTCTTCACAGCTGATCGCCATGATGATCGCCAACATTTAGATTCAGAAAAGGCAGAAAATAAGAATAAGAATTGTTTTTTCAATACAATCAATACAACCCTTGCATTTGAGTATTGGAACATTCTAATCTCCAAAAGAAGGGTGGATATGTTTTCATGAGGTTCAGGTGCTACAAAAATCCCAAGGTTATCCCTACCATTAAGTACAATGAAACAATAACTTCATCTAGCATATATTCTGGGGCACAGGGGTACCATTACTCCAGCCATTCTCCTCTTTTTAAGGGCAGCCCTGCACACAGCTTGTCTTAGGCTCCCTAAACTAGTCTACTTAGGCCAGGTGCAGCGAAGAAGACCACATCTTCACAAGTGTTTGAGTAAAATTCAACTACCAATCTGACCTGCTTCGATATGAGGAATGCAAGATGGGTTCCCAGTGTGTCCTTTGTTTCAGGAAGCAAAAGTTCATTGGCCAGTCTTTCCCAGGGATGCGATATTCACAATAGTTCTTATTCTTAGTTATTTTACAACAACCCACCAAGCTTTTTTCCTACATCAGCAAGATTTCCTAGTTTCCTGTAAAAACAGCTCCCCCTCACTCATCATTAAAAAAATATTTTGCTGCACCAGAATCTGCTAGGGTGATGGTCCCCAAATGGATTAAATCTCATGCGAATCCATCTTGATGGAGGGCAGCAGCTTCATCACTACTGGCCTGGGGCCGATGAGGGCTTTGTGTGCCAAAAGGGCTCAGGACCAGAAAGTGACTCACGGAACTGGATCAGTGGTACAGGGGTCACACTGTGATGCAGAAGGCAAATGGAAGACCATGACATTATATTGTGCCCAGGACAATCTTCATGGCTGATTGCCATGATGATAATCAATATTCAGTATCGGATGCGGCAACCAAAGGAGAAAGAAGAAAAAACTGCTAAATTCTGCATAGTTTAACACCATATCCACAGAATCCCATGTAGGAAAGATGCCCAAGAATTTTAAAAGTCCTTCATAGTGTCATTCTGCTTCTGCTCTTTCACTCTAAATCCTGTACACAAACAACAACCCTGCACAGTGGAGCATTTCTTCCAGAAATAAATGGCTACAAAACTTAAAGATTTCCCAAATAGGAAAAATATCTCATGAAATAAAATCATGCTGTGAGGAGAAAAGAGCAAATATTTGTCTCTGTTTCATAGTGAGAGCAGAAGGCTGCAAGATTCACATCCCCAGACCTTCTTGTACCTTAGTGTTTAGGTGCTTGCTTCTTTTTATATCTATAAATACAGAATAATTTTGATATATTACGTGATGTTTTCATCCTTTGTGATTCTATTGTAATTATTGATATATTATTTTGATGTGGTGCTGATATTTGTATTATTTGTATTATTGTTGACTGTCTTGCCTTATACTGTATTTACTTACAACTTGTATTTATTATTATAATTTGAATATTGTATCTTTATGTAAACCCTGTGGGGTGTCCCAGGGTCATTTATATGTTGTTAGCCGCCCTGAGTCGGCCATGTGTTGAGTAGGGCAGGATATAAAATTGAATAAACATAAACATAATAAAGGTTTACTTGCACAAAATGTGTACACAAGAGAATAGATGAGAGGAAGGGGAGTGTGTGCAAATCCAAGGTTTATCAGGACATGTCCCCATAACCCAAAATTGGGAGAGGGGACGTTCTGGTCCAGAAACTTAATCCAGCAGGGTGCAGAGAGTTCCATCTTGTCTACAGAGGTATCTAGTCCCGTCTTCAATCACAAGCCCCACAGCCATGGGCTAAACTGAGGAGACTCTCTGTAATCTCTGACCATGAATCTGAGTTAGTTAGTCTGAGATAATAGACTTCCTTCCTGGTTTTGCTCTCCCTTCCCAAACATAGGGAGGCAACAGAAACAGCAAAGTTGGCTGCACTCTGTCAATGGCCAGCAACTTTTCTCTCCACTTCCCTGAGGACAGGGAGAAAAGAGCAACACAAATCCCTCTGTGCCCCCCCTCAGACAAAGCACCAACTGGTACAACTCTGGCTACCCCCTTAGACAGCAACCTGGGAATGCCTAGGGCAGCAGAAGGTCCAATCCCTCAACCAATTGCAGTTCCCTGCTCCAGCACTAAATCATGGTTCAGCATTGTGTTTGAAAGCAGCCACTGTAGAACAATCATTACCTTTCCAAATAAATATTTAACCATTATTCCTGATCTGAAATCCGTTCTGAAAGCAGAAGGAATGGGATGTTCCAATAGTGTACAGCTGTGCAAAAAGGTCCACTTTTGGTGAACCCTGGATATGACAAAATGGGAGCTGTGTAGGCAACATTCTAACCCAGGGGGTTTGCAACCTACAGGCCACAGGCTGGCCCTGGCCTCTGCCGCCATTCCATTCGGCCCGCGGCGGCGACAGTGGAAGCAGACAAGTTTATGACAACTGTAAACATGCCCGCGCAAACATGCCCACCATGGTTTGTTGCAGCATTTATGACAGGGAGAAATCACGTGCCCAGCCCGCTCACCTGTCTGAGTGGGAGTGGCCGGCCCATGGCGCAAAAACCTTGGGAACCCCTGTTCTAACCTGTAACCAAGATTCCAAGAAGCTCCTCCCACTTTGGATTTAGCAGGGTGGGAGCTATTCAGATTATTACATTCCACAGTCTAGGTTACTAATCTCTGGTTTTGAAATAAAAACCAGTTTTCTAAACCCGGATTCTCATATTCTGTTCTTCCTTCCATTAGAGTTCAGCCCGAGAGAGAAATCTGTTTAAGAAAAGAAAGGTTTTTGGCCATTCTGTCAGAGCCATTAAGATAATCTCCAACAGTTCCACCTCTTTCATAAACCTCTCTCTTATCCAAACTCTAGTTTTAACATTTAAGGATCACAGAATTGGGAGAATTCCAGAGAAGATATCTCATCCAGCCCCATAATATTACTGAATCTCTAGAGAAGTGAGTAATCCTTAAAGCATTAGAATAACTATCCTATTCAGACAGAACAAAAGAGTTGATTGAAGCACTAAAAAGATACCTGATTAAAAACACTTATCATACCAGAGTTGTATTTCCTACCACTACAGATGTTTCACCATGTTGTCAGCTGCTACTCGTATCCAAGTACTGTATACATTTTTTCTTGGAAATCATTTTCACAAAAGAATGACAAACAGGAAAAATGCCACTAGCATGAATTTGTTTGAGGTGGATCCCAGCTTGCCATGAAGTGACCCACACACTGTGATCATGGAGCCATGTCCTGTAGCACGTATGAAAAGAGACATGCAGGATTTAATACCAGGACTGCAATGGACTGCCACAGGCTTGGGGATATTGACAAGGTGCACCATCACAGCCAGTCCACATGGCATGCTTCTTCCACCTCCATGACCGTTGGGAATCAGAATACAGTAAAACCCCTACTTACGAAAAAAAAGTCCGTTCCGTAGGCTTTTGCTTAAATTGCCTTTTTTGGTAACTCGAAACAAACCCATAGGAAAAATTATTTTTTTACATAACTCGAAGCAAACTTATAGGAAACAATGACATTTTTATGTAGATCGAAGCAAACCCATAGGGAAATGAATTTTTACATAAATCGAAGCAAACCCATAGGAAAAAGAATCTTTATGTAACTCGAAGCAAACCCATAAGAAGTCATGTAAATCGGGACATAGTTTTAGCATAAAATCATTATGTTAGTCGAATTTTATGTAACTCGAGGCATTTGTAAGTCGGGGTTTTACTGTAGTGAAGCGGTTCCTCCTCTGCTCATTTTGCTGTTGGGCCCAATATGATGGTTTCCAATGGAATTTCCTCCAGTGAGGGGACCATCACCCCACCTAAAGGGGCTCATCAGCCTGTCACCGTTGGCCCCTTTGGGGAGTCAGGTTATTTACTGCTGCCCAACACTTGGTGTTGAGCCACTGGTTGCACGCTCTACTCCATTACCGTAGCGGGATGTCCAGCCAGACACTATTCACCATGTGATCTGATGTTTGTTTATTCTCCCCTGTCTTTTTAATGCAGTCCTATTTAGCAAGTTACTGCATGGTGGAATGACCGCCTGTCTCTGTGCCAGCTCCTGCCAACCTAGCAGTTCAAAATCAAGACACTGCAAGTAGATAAACAGGGATCACTTCCGTGGGATAAGATCTTGCGGACATGAAAAGGAGCCTCATTTGGGCATCCCTGAGTGGAATTCCTCCAGCAAAAATCCTTTCAACCCAGAAAGCACCTTTGTGTGCTTCTGACATGATAAAATATTTTTAACAAGTACACTGTATTAATCTATCAAACTTACAAGTATATGGTTATTGTTTATCATCCCAAACAGAAACAAATATATTATTTTGATATGGTTATTGTTTATCATCCCAAACAGAAACAAACTCATTTAGAGCAATTACTCTTTGATGGAGAAATATACATTTTATAAATGTATAGAAAACCTACTTTAGATACTTGATCAATGGGACGTTGTAATAAAATGTGTTATATTATTACTGCAGCAAAAGGGGTTTAAGCTTCAAACACAGGAAAGGGAGTGAACTGGAGCTACAACTATTGAGAAAATTATCTTTCATATATGAAAGGATCTATGTCACTTCATACGTAGCCCTTGCAATCTGGTTGTCAGGACTATCCAAGATTTTGGTATTCTATGCTGTTAAAAACACAACTATAAAAATGTAACTTTTTCAGGGAGATTTTTGTTTCAAATACTGTACATAAATTTCTGCAAGCTGCCAACAGCTAAATGTTCCACAGTTGCACTCCAAGAACACTGCAAGAGTTTATAAAACAGGGATGAACTCTTTTTCTTTCTTTGTATTTGAGAATAATCTTCTGCCTTTTGGATAAAAGGAAGAAAATAGACAAAGAGGGGTAATTGGTTAAGGGCCTAGTAATTCACAATAAAGGCTTATTTAGCCCAGTGTTCCATTCACACATGCTTGTCTTAAGCTCACCAGGTGAACAGGAACACACCGCACCCTTTGTGTTCCCCATCAATGGATAATGGAGAGGAAACATATCCATCATGACCACTGATATTTTTATTTATTTATTTATTTATTTATTTATTTATTTATATCCCGCCCTCCTGGTGGGAAACACCACTCAGGGCGGCTAACAACAAAAGAGGGGAAAGGAAGAGGGAGAAATGAAAATAAAAATAGAATACAATATAAAACAATTAAAAACATCCACAGCTAAAAAAACCAGCTAAAATCCACATTAAAACACATTAAACCTGTATAAACATTCAGAAAACAACCCTCTCCACCCACCACCCACATTAAAACTGAGATCCAAGACAGGACAGGTCCGTCTCCCCAGCTAGACAAGCCAGTGGGCCTGAGAGGTGGGGGCACTCATGCCCCACCCATGCTGAAACAACCATGTCTTCAGCATCTTCCTAAAGGGGAGTAGTTCAGTCTGGAGACGCACCTCAGGTGGTAGGAGGTTCCACAGGGCTGGGGCAGACACGGAGAAGGCTCTCTTCCTGGCCCCAATCATTGATAGGACCACCACTGATGCCTCCCCCCCCCCCTGTCTGCCCTGGTAGGATGGGCTGAATTTCTTGTGACGATGCGGTCTCTTAAGTAGCCTGGTCCAATACCATGAAGGGCTTTAAAGATCAAAACCAACACCTTGAATTGCACCTGGAGGCACACTGACAACCAGTGCAGCTCCCAGAGCAGTGGTGAGGCACGAGCATAACGCCCGTGCCCCATCACTACCCGGGCAGCTGCATTCTGGAGCAGCTGAAGTCTACAAATGGTCACCAGGGACAGCCCCATGTAAAGTGCGTTACAATAATCCAATCTGGAGGTGACCAGAGCATGAGTGACTGTGAGCAAGGAGTCCCAGTCCAGGAACAGGCGCAATTGGTAGATTACACGGAGCTGTGCAAAGGCCCTCCTAGCCATGGCTGCCACCTGCTCTTCGAGCAGTAGCCACGAGTCCAGGAGGACCCCCAAATTACGCACTGGATCTGACTGGGACAAAGATATCCCAGCCAGGACCAAAGATAGTAGCTCCCGGGATAACACGGGGCCCCGCACCCAAAGCCACTCAGTCTTGCCAGGATTCAGCTGAAGCCCGTTCTCCCCCATCCAGACCCAGACAGCCTCCAAACACCTGGTTAGGACTTTGACTGCATCACTCGGGACCCCATGGGCCGAGATGTACAACTGGGTATCATCTACATATTGATGATACCTCACCCCGTGGGAACGAATGATCTTTGCCCAGCGGTTTCATGTAGATATTAAACAATAGAGTCGAGAGTAGCCAGCCCTGAGGCACCCCGCATGGGAGCAACCTAGGGCTGGACAACCCGCTCTCTAAAGACACCGACTGAGTCCAGCCCGTCAGAAATGAGGAAAACCAGGACAACACAGTGCCCTGGGCCCCCACTCCTCGGAGCCGGCTCAGAAGGATACCGTGGTCAACTAAATGTATCCATTTTTCTTTTAAAACTGCACAGGTTGGCTTCTTCTGTTACACCCTGTAACAGTGGATTCCGCAGCTTAAGTATGCGCCTTGTGAGGATGTATTTCCTTTTGTCTGCTGAAACACCCAATCCAAAATGTCTGAATCAAGGATGGAAAAGTTAAGCTAACCACATCCAAAACAAAATGTCAGTTTCCTCCATGATTACTTTGAGTATGTGCAAGTGTGAATCCAGAATGCATCTACAGAATATGTCCCTACAACTGAGTCTGGTGAGAATAACATGTTTTCTTATCCACATAGCAGCCATGTCTCTTTTCCTCAACCCCACTTTTTCATACATATGTTATGATATGCACAGGAAAGGGGGTGGATACAGCCTCCTGAAATGCTGAAGAGTGGGCACAATAGCTTACTCTAAGACAGGGTTTCTCAACGTACAGCCCACACGCTGGATCTAGCCTGTTGCACCATTCCATCTGGCCCGCACCCTTGCTCCCGGTACTGTTGCTGCCGTCCTTTTCGCCTCCACCTGTCTTGGTGTGTCCCTAACTGTGCTCCATAGCAGGGCAGATGTTGTAAGGAGGCTTACAACATCCATCCTGCTACGGAGTGGCATTCGGGACATGTCAAGACAGGCAGAGGAGACAAGGCCGGCGGCACAGGTGGTAAAAGCAGAAGCAGGAGACGCCAGTGGCTTACTGCATCTTTTCCGGGTGCCACTGTGGCCAAGCGTGGGCAAGGAAAGCGGGACCCCTCCTGCACCCACGGCAGGATGGTAAGCAGGGAAGCGGCAGGGGTGGAGTTGAGTGTTTCTGGACCTGACTGGCAGGTTGGGAAGGAGTGTTGGCGGTGGCATGGGGGAAGATTTTGTGGGCTGGACTGGTGTTTCCCTCCCCCTGCCTTTGACAGTCTGAGGGAGCGTGATACGGCCGCTGGCTTTAAAAGGTTGAGAACCCCTGCTCTAAGGAATGCATGCAGGAAAAGAGGGGAGAAAATTTGACTTAACTGCAAGTGGCAGATATTCTAAAGCCATTTATGGATTGGATTCATCTCATGGCTTACCACTATTTGCAAGACAAACAGCATCTAAAGAGGCATCAGTCTTACTTACAGAACCACAGCTCTACATAGCAAATATTATAAAAATAATTTTACTAAATAAGAGAAAAACAAGACTTTCTCTCAGAAAAACATATTATAAGGTTAAATATTGGAGAAATACTGCATCTCCACAAAAGAAAAGATTCAAATAAACATGTGTCCGCCTAAAAGCAACAGTTGGTCTTAACCAGAGCAGACCTCTAAAACATTGGTTCTCAATCTTTTTATGTTGTGGGCCGGATCACGCCTACTCAGGCAGTTGAGTGGGCTGGACTGGAGGTTCCCCCCGCTGTAAATGCTGCCGTATAATGTGTCCGCAGCTGTCGTAAGCGTGTTTACAACAGACACAGTAACATTTATGCTGTCATAAACATGTCTGCTTCTGCTTCTGGTGGCGGAGGCATGGGCTGGAAGAAATGGTGCTACGGGCCGGGCCCATGGGCCATAGTTTGAGAACCCCTGATCTAAAGCAATGAGATTTATGTAATTTTTACAAATGATCAGCGATTCAATGGCGGGATTTGACAGGGATCATATAGCACAGATGGGCAGTCATGGAAGCAATTCTACTTTTGTAGCTGGCTATCCATCTTGCTCTCCCATATCCTCCAGTCAAGGCAATGGCTGCATGTCAAGCAGAGCAACAGAGAGAGGGTGATGATTCTGTGTGATTACCCTTTTAACAAACATTTTTCTCAAATAAGATTTTGATCAATAGGTCAACTCTAGTTGGGACCTGAAGTTGGATTTTGGACATAAGCATACTGCTTATGACCTAAATTACTAGAAAAAGATCCTTTTTGGTATCCGCTCCGGCCCTATAGAACCTCCTGCCAGTTGAACTGTGTCTCCAGACAGAGCTGCTGCCCTTCAGGAAAGACCTGAAAACCTGGCTGGCAGGGCAGGTGTGGGGAGGTGGAGAGGGAGAACCCCCCCTGGTTCATTTAGAGGAGGATTGCTCGTGTTTTTAAAAGTTTTTAACTAGATTTTTAATTGGTGCAGGTGGGAGGTAGTTTAGTTTTTCAGTATTTTTAGGAATTTTAAGGGTTTCTATAGTTTAAACATTGGGGATTTTATGTATGCCGTCCTGAGCCGCATGTCATTTGGAGCAGCTATACAAATGCAATAAATAAATACTTCAAATACTGTATATCAGGAGTTCTCAAACTTTTAAAGCCAGGGGCCCAGTCACACTGTCTCAGACAGCTTCAGGGGCTGGACACTCATTTTGCCCTTCCCTCACCAAATGGCACTTCCTGGTGTGGTGGAGGCAGTGGGGGGCCACATGAAATGGTATCACAGGCTGCATCTGGCCCATGGGCCACAGGTATATTGTTGGAACCAAAAAAATTATTGTGTGGAAATACAAACAACTCTTCTCTACAGCCTAGACTACAAGCTGAGGGTCCTTTATTATGGTATGTGTTTTAATATTATTTACAACAGAGCAACAAAGTTCACATCATCACTGGCAAATTGTTGCTGGGTAATGTTTTCTTTGGCAATTTTAGCATGCACAAGATTTCCTTATACATATTTTGTACAAGTCATGTACACCCCATAATCATCCTTAATAAGCAACTATTTGCCTTTAAGGGACTGCAGTGGCTTAGTGGTTAAGATGCTGAACTTGATGACTAGAAGGTTGTCAGATCAGCAGTTTGAGACCTGAGTGCTGCACGACAGAGTGAGCTCCCATCTCTGACTCAACTCCTAGGAGCCAACCTAGCATTGTGATAGCAAGAAATTGCAAATAGTTAAATAGGCACAACTTTGATGAGAAGGTAACAATGTTCCTTGTGCTCCAACGTCTAGTCATGCCTGCCATATGACCACAGAAACATCTGTAGACACAGACAGCACTGACTCTTTGGCTGTAAATGAAGATGAGCATCGCACCCTAGAGTAGGATACAACTAACTTTCAAGCAAGGGCAACCTTTACCAAATTTTCCTTTAATAGCAGCTGTTTGTTGCTGCTGCTGACGTACTGTAATCTCTGTTGCACACAAAGAGCTTCCCAACAGGATTTCATCTGGTGAAATAGGACTCAAGCCTTCAGTACTGATAGAAGCGGCAATGTACAGCACAGTCCCAAAATGTCATGGTTATTGTGAGGACAAAATCCAGCATGAAGTTTGCTTTTTACTTGCCTACGACAATCCTCCAATAGCACATCTATTCATACATTTCCTTTTTAGTTATTTCTGGCATTCTGACAGAATGAAAAAAAGGACTGTCTTCATACAGATGATTTTGTCAGCCTATCTCTAACTCCCTACAGGTTGCCATGTTTTTGACTATATCTAAGCTTGTTCTAACTCACATAACCTTGTCTCTCCTTCCATTGCATGCCTGGAGATTAGACAGCAGACAAATCACAGGCTATTCTGATTTTCACAACATTTTCCTAGATATATAATGACCAACACAGCGGTCTCCATGCATAACTATCAGTTAAGCTGCATTTTTACAATCAAAACAACTTACATACTTGTTGATGATGATAATGACTATGATGATGCCTTTTTCCGTGTGACCACAAAGGCCTGACAGATCTTACATTTCCTAGCAACAGAAGTTGACATTTTTGGCTGATACGTCTACAGTTCCCTTAATAAGATGAGTAATCAGCAGTTCTGTGCGCCTACTTCAAAACTGTTATGATTCTGAATACTGTGTGACAGTGTATGATCCTGTTTGTATGTGCCACAGACACTTATGGTCCAGAAATTAATTAAAACTGCAAATATGTGCAACAGGTAGAAAAAGAATCATATATGGAATCCAAGATATTATTAGGAGTAGAATGCCACTGAACACCAACTGCTGAAACATGAGGAAACGGACAATGTTGTCTCATGTCCTATCCATAGTCTTTCCATGAGTAATTGGTAATGTAAGAGCAGAACAGGCCTGCAAGAAATAGGCCTTTGTTGTGACCTTTCATAGCTCTTTATTTTTGACCAGGTGTTCCCAACCTTTTCAAGCCGGGAGGCTGGGTCATGCTCTCTTAGTCAGCTTTAAGGGCCAGATGGCCATTTTGCCCTGCTTGCACGATGGGGGTGGCCAATTTGCCTCAACAGCTTCAAAGGGGCAGTCATTTTTTTCAAATACCCTTGGAGGGGTGACATGAAATGGCACTAGGGGCCAAATCTGGCCTGTGGGCCTTAGGTTGGGAACCCCTTTTAGACAGTCTCTTGCAAAGCTGAAAGTTTCACCTATATGCCTTCCTAAGCAACCAATCACAAAAACAAAACTAATAAACCTTGAGTCCTCTCAAGTCACCTTGACCCTTCTCATGAGGATAAAGGCAACCTATAAATGAGACCAGATGGAGTAATAAAAATTAAACACATAAATTTTTAGACTGCCTCAGAGCTACTATAGAACCATATTGCATTAACATCATTCGATTGTATTTACACTGTTGCGCACATCCTATAAGTGCACCAAATAAGCTAAGCAGTGCTGATCACTAAAAAAAGCATTGCAAAAATGAAATTCATGCATTTTAATTGGAACATATTTCATATATGCTTCCTTTCATTCCCCCTCAGCTCAAGCACTAGTAAACACTGCTATCTTCTAGCAGAAGGCTAGAGATAGACAATTTATAATTAATGCAGACAAATGTTTTGGAAAGGGGGGGGGGGGTTAGCACATATGTTGATCATATTAAAAGTCACAGGAGGGTAAGATGTGCAGCCTGACAATCCAACCTATCAACCGTCTGAGACCACTTTAAAAGAAGTGGCTGAAGGGCACACCCCACCGACATCACAACAGATTTAATGGTGAAGTTGTGACCCAACTGATCCCCTGTCCCATTATTCTTCTTCTGTGTCTAGGCCAGATGTGAAACTGCCAAAATGAAGTCACTTTTTGGTGAGTTCATTCTGCAGTCTCCTTTGTCTGACCTAGTATGAGAAAGATTAGCCGACAACACAAGGTTGCCATTACCAGGGGACACCTGATTGTGGTTCAAGAATACCACAATCTTCGAGGAGGTTCTTTCTGTGTAATGGGATCATTAACAAACAGACTAATCCCACCTTGTAGTATCTCTTGCTCTTGCTCAGTACTGTCTTTCCCGTGAAGCAGCAGGGCATCTGTCACGTATCAGAGATCCCCTTGTGAGCCCCATGGAGTGAAGCTAGAACTGAACCGGGGACCCTCTGCATACCAGATGTGTCCTGTGTTGTACTACCATCACTGAGTTCCAGCTCTTCCCAAAACTCAAGCCAAAAAACCCTGGACGGCCCACTGCCAAGTGGTGTAATGCAGAGCAAGCTGGGCCAACCATCTGACTCAGAATACATCAGAGCTTCCCAGGTTTCAGTGCTGTGGGGGAGGGAGGGGGCTTTAATCATCTCATCATGTGATGCGAGAGATCTTCAGCCCAGTTCTCCTACATGGTAGGAACACTTGATGCCTGCCTGGAGCTAGCAGAAAGCAGCTGCCCACCTACTCATCTTGGGAAAACAAGGTTTAGCCATGTGGTGGAGAGAGCTCTCTTGACGTCCAAACCTCTCTGAGGAAGAGATGCTCAAGGGAACCTCACTTGGTACCCTGTAGATCAGGCCACAGGGTCTCAATCTCCAGAGATTGCTAAAGAAGAGGACGGTCTGGATCCAAGCTGTGAAGAGGAGCCACTGAGCCACCTCAGAAGAAGCCCACCCCCACCCACCCCCACGTCCTTAATCAAGACTACGTGTTCAGTGCCTCCAAGTCCTGTCTGATTCACAGCGAGCTCAACAAGGTGCTCAAGAAATGTGAGGACTGGATTGACAACCACTGGCCCAACCTCACCAGTCTCCATGGCCGACAGGGGGGGGGGGGCGGATTTGGATCCACATCTCCTAGTCGACACCCTCTGCCAGGGCCATTGCCAGGGTGGGAATCAGCCGGCCCTGAGCTAATAGCCCGCCCCCACCCCACGATGCCAATGGTGTGTCTGTCTGTGTGTGTGTGTGTGTGTCATTGTTGCCCCTCCTGAACAAAATATCCCCACCCCTCCTGGCTACGGCCCTGCCCTCTGCCCACTCCATCGCAAGGGAGATCTAGCCAGGCCACTTCCAAGACAGACGTTCCCCTCCAGCACACCTGGTACCCCACCGCGTCCTTCATCCTGCATCTTCACTACAAGAGGTCCGTCGGGGATCACAGCCCTTGGACTAAGGAAATCCCACCACCCTGTCGTCCCGCGCCCATTCCCCGCGGATGCTGCTCACAACACCCACACACGCCTGCATCTCACAGGACGGGGCGGGGCGGCCCACCGTCCCGGAGCGCCCCTTGCCCGTCGGACGTCAGGACTAGCCATGGCGGAGTAAACTTCTTCGGATCCGAAACCAGGGCGGGAACGGGAACGCGTCTCCCCCCTACCCCAACCCAGTATGGGACTGGGACCTATCCCCAGGCAGCGATCGCGTCTCTCTCCCTGCCCGCCCCGTCCAGGCTGGTGGTGCCTCTGCCTCCTCCGCCGCCGCCCCTTTCTCACCTCGATCAGCTGGACGTAGCTGGCCGGGAACCACCCGCGGAGCCCTTCGGCGCTCTCCCCTTCCCACCAGCCGCCGTCGGGCCCCGCCTGCAGGACGGTGAGCAGCTCCCCGGCGCCGAAGCGCAGCCCGTGGCGGTGGCGCTCGCCGGAGAAAGGGTAAAGGGTCCGGCACCGCGCGCCCAGCGCCGGCACCGCCGCCCGCTCCTGCAGCCCCGGCGGAGGCATTCTCGCTCCCCCCCCCCCCCCGGCAGACGACCAGACGACGTGCCCAACTCAGGAGGCTCCAGAAACGCCACCACAGGTGCTGCGGAGCCGCTCTCTCTCTCGCCCCTCTGGCGGCCGGGAGGGGAGGCGGCCTCGCTGGCTCTCTCCTTCGCTAGGCTCCGCCTCCTCGTCCCGGATTGGCCGCCGCGCTTCCACCGCCACGCCCCCTAGGAGGGGCCAAGCGCCCCCACCCACCCACCGCATCCCCTCCTCTCGCCCCGCAGTAGCAGCAGCGCACCACCCGGGTAGGATTCCAGTTCCATTCCACCCCCTGGCCCAGGAGCGCCAGGAGGAAGGAGCTCGGGGCGAGGTGGGGCGGGGCGGAGCAGCGCCCCCCCTCCCCTCCCCACATCACCACCCGTGACCCCCAAGCGCCAGCCAGCGTGTGAATTCGCGCACACGTGTGGCCGACCCGTGCGTCTCAATAGGTGTCTGGATCAAGGGTGAAATGCATTCCCTGTTGTTGTCAGCGCACGGTTGACTCCGTCCCCCCTCCCTGGGTTGAATAAATGGAAAAGTCAGTGCCAGTGGAAATGTGAGGGACCTTTTAGATGATGATGATGATGATGATAATGACAACTAATAGTAGTAATAGTAATACAGTGGTACCTCATATAACTATTTTAATCCGTTCCATAGGGCTCGTTGTTGTACGAAACAACTGCTATATGATGCATCGTATAGCGCTTTTCCCTATGGGATGCATCGTACAACGATCTTTTTCGCTAAGTGGTTTTTCCCATTGAAAATTTGTTGTATGATTTTTTTTCATAGGGGAACTTGTTATGTGGGACACCATTTCCCCCCAAAACCTACAGTGGACCCTCTATTAACGACGTGTTCGAATAACGTCATTTTCGATTAACGACGCTCCCAATATGATTGTTCGAATAACAACATTATTCGAATAACGCCGGTACTTTTTCCCATTGTGATTCAAATAACATCGTTATTCGATTAACAACGGTATTTTTACCGTCGTTATTCAAATAACGATGTTTTGTCGTTATTCAAATAACTATGTTATTCGAATAGTGACGCTACTTGGGAAACCAAGTAACGTCGTTATTCGAGGGTCCACTGTAATTGTTATGCGATTTCGTTGCTATACGGGGTGATAATAGTATGAGGTTCCACTGTAATAATAATTTCGTGTCAGAAATTATTCTGGGTTAAAAGATTTTTTTGCTGGAGAAGCTCTGCTCAGGGGACACCCATCCCCAAGAGCTGGGACATTGACGGGAGCTCAATCCGTCATGCAGTACCCAGGTTTTGAACTGCCAACCTTTCAGCTAACAAGGTGAACTTCTCAGGAATAGCAATTACACACTTCATGTGGCTTAGAGGTTAAGACGCTGAATTTCACAACTGGAAGGAAGGTTGGCAGTTTGAGACCCGAGTGCTGCACGACGGAGTGAGCTTCTGCCTCTGTCCCAGCTCCTGCCAACCTAGCAGTTCGAAAGCAAGACATTGCAAGTAGATAAATAGGGACCACTTTGGTGGTGAGGTAAACAGCGTTCCATGCACTCCGGTCGCTAGTGATGATTGTACACAGAAACGTCTACAGACAGATAATCCTGGCTCTTTGACTATAAACAGATGAGCACTGAACCCTAGAGTCGGATGCAACTGGTTTTCGATCAAGGGCAACCTTTACCTTTATCTTGCTGCTCCATAGTGCTTAGTTTATGCTGGGCGGTTCACAAGTTAATTAGCATTTTACCCCCAACATGCTGGGTACTTATTTTACCAACCTCGGATGGATAGAAGGCTAAGCTGACCTTGAGTCCCATCAATATCGAACTTGCAATGTTTTAGCTGCAGTACAGCAGTTTTACCCCTGCGCCACCAGGGTATAGCAGTCATTTAGCTTTCCTTGTTATGGAGGAAACATAAAACCCCAAAACAAGTCAATGTGCCACCCCTATTCTGGCTCTGGCCATAAAGTGCAGAGCAAAGGGCAGATACAGGATGGTTTGTTTTTTTAACCAGTTTTATGTATTGATTTTGCTCATCATTTTTATGAGCTGGAAGAAAGTATCTGTAGTTATATCAAAACAAGGATAATCCCTTAATGTTACAAATACAGAAGAGCGTTCTGAATACACTTTGTTCCAATTTTGGCTACAGCTGAAGTTTAAGAGTCAGACAAGGTTGATGCTGTGGAAACATGTACTGTATTCAATGAGTCTACCTTTTTCCAGGGCAGAGGATAAAGCCAGAAGATAAAGGTAAAGATATCCCTTGCTCATAAGCCAATCATGTCTGACTCCATTTACGGCCAAAGATCTGCAGATTTTTCTGTGGTCATGTGGCAGGCAATACTAGATGCCAGAGTGCACAGAACGCTGTTACCTTTCCTGATGAAGCAGTACCTATTTGCAATTTCTTGCTTTCAAACTGCTAGGTTGGCAGGATCTTAGGTTTTGATGGGTCCGGCACCGTGCGCCCAGCCAGCAAGGGATGGGCGGGCTACAGCATGGGACCCACAATCTAAACAGCTTTTGCTGCTAGTATACAAAAGGTGGAGTCTGCTTAGATTTCCTTACTTTTCTTGCCAGGCGTAGTCTGAGCAAAAGGATGGGATGGGAAGAAAATCTTCCACCACCACCACCCCCTCTCTTGCTGCTGCAGAATCATTACTCTTGACCCTGACTGTTGTGGCAGACTTTTAGGACCCAGGAGGCACGGCTTTTGAAAGCAAAGTGCCTTGAAATTTTACTTAAGCTAATACGAGATTCAACAGGGATGATGACAGTTTCAGTGTTGTAAGAAGTTTTAGAGTAACAAAGCCTTGGGCAAAAGTTTGCAGTAGATTGAATTTGAATGTCATTTAAAGCAAAGATTTGACGCTTTCCTTTGTTTTTGATATCAGGTATGTCCAAGGCAGCCAACAGGCAAGAAACTACTTGACTTCCCATGAAACTACAACCTGGAAGCCATTCACCAAAGTTGTTGTTATATGACTGCAGCTATGAAATAAAAAGACACTTCTTGGGAGGCAAGCTATGAGAAACCTAGGCAGCATAATAAAACATAGAGATATCACCCTGCCAATAAAAGTCTGCCTAATTAAAGCAGTGGTCTTACCAGTAGTAATCTATATAACTAAAATCAAGGTCCGGCTCTGTATGTTGCCCATACACAGCGCCGGACCTGCACTCCCGCCCGGACAACACCGGCCCCACATACCTCAGACCTCTGGTGTGTCCGGTGCGGGGTACCGGCAGGCCGTTTCAGGGTCTTGCGCCCTGAAAACTGGACGCAAAGCCTCCCCCCGGCAGCATGAAATGGCCGGGGAGGCGGTAATAGGCATGCGCAGAAGCCTGCCAGGAGTTCCAGGCGCTGACACTGCCTGGAACTCCGGGCAGGCTACTGCGCCTGTGCAAATTGTGGCGCATGGCTATTACCTGCCTCCCCGGGTGGGAGGATCCACTGGCTGGCCGGCTGCTGGCGCCATTTCCGCCGGCCGCCTCCCAGAGAGGGCTGGGAGATGCTACCACCTTGCCTTCTCCTGGAGGCCTGGGCCGCCCGCAGTGCTCCATACCGACCATGCCTTCTGGAGAAGGCAAGGCCCTTCTCTGGGAGGCATCGGGCAGCCAGGGCACCTCCCGGAGATGGCCGGGAGAGGCCTCCACCTTGCCTTCTCCAGGAGGCCTGGGCCACCCGCAGCGCTCCATACTGACCATGCCTGTCGGACGCCTGGCACGCTCAAAAGCAAACCCCGGAAGGTAGGACAGGGGCCCCCGGACCACGCCCGTGCGAAGCAGGGCACCCCTGCTAGTGCGTGGCTGTGAGAGCTGGACCACAAGGAAGACTGAGCGCAGAAGAATATGTGTTTTCAAACACTGGTACTGGAGAAGTATTTTTAGAATCCCTTGGACTGCAAGAAGATCAAGTCAGGAAATCAACCCTGACTGCTCCTTGGAAGGACAAATACTGAAGTTCAGGTACTTTGGCCACCAAATGAGAAGAGAGGACTCACTTGAGAAGGCTTTGATACTGGGAAAGATCGAAGGCTAAAGGAGAAGGGGTGGCAGAGGACGAGATGGCTAGACAGCATTGTTGATGCAATGGGTGTAGATCTGGGCAGACTCCGGAGGATGGCAGATGACAGAGGAGACTGGCAAGCTGTGCTCAATGGGGTTGCAAAGGGTCGGACTCGACTGTGTGACTGAACAACAAGCCTCCCTGACCATTAGGGGTGGGTTCTTATTGCTGGTTTTTATCTGTTTTATTTGTTTTTATCTGTTTTTACCCACTGTTGTGAACTGCCCGGAGTCGGCTTTGGCTGAGTGGGCGGTATAAAAATTTAACAATAAATAAGTAATTTTTTAGCCCTGAAAATAAGGAGCAAAAGGGGGACTCAACTTATACTCAGGCCAACGACCCCGAGGGTCCCAAAATGAGGTGGTGCAAATTCAAACATACATTTTAAAAAAGCACTAACACAACCATAAAAACTCAAAAACATACCCACACAAATGTCTAAATTAATTAATTTTACCATATTTTCATGAATTTTAATTATTGAAACTCACTAACAGCTGCTGCATTTTCCACCCCTGACTTATACTCAGGTCAATCTATTTTCCTAATTTTAGAGGTCGAAATGAGGTACCTTGACTTATATTTGGGACAATTTATAGTCGAGTATATACAGTAACTACCCCATATACCATTTAGCAAAACTTTCTAGCCACTTCCATTTATCTCCCCATCCCCCACCCCGCAGTCTCCAGAGCCCTCAAAATTGCTTGGTCTATCAAATTATGACATTTTTCTTCTCACTGTATCTTACCAATAATAATAATTTTGTGTCAGAAATTATTCTGAATTGAAGGGATTTTTGCTGGAGACACTCCACTCGGGATGCCTGAATGAGACTCCTTTCATATCCCCAAGATCTTTTCTCACCAAAGTGGTCCCTATTTATCTACTTGCAATGTCTTGCTTTAGAACTGCTAAGTTAACAGGTGGAGTTCCAGGGGTGGGGTGGCAGGCGTCTTTTCAATGCGGCTTTTCAACCCCCGGCCAGGTGGGGTTCCGTCGGTGGGGTGGCAGTACTAAGAAGAAATATATCAGGAGTTGATGTCAGGGTCTGAGCCAGATTCAGGGCCCCAGCTGCTAGGATGGCAGCTCTGGTTAGATTCACAACCTGCTGCAGCTGCTGAGACCCTGATCAACTCCACCTGAGAACCCTAAGGAAAGACTTCTGTAAGCCCTGGCTCTTTCCCCTGGAGGCTAGCTCAGTAATGAAGATACTTGAACTTCCTGTTGTGCCTTGCATGGACTCCTTCCTGCTTTGCTTCAGTCCTGAAGGTATCCTGCATCAGTTGCTTCCTTGTTTGTCTTACTTCTGGCTTCTTGGACTTCCTGCTGTTGCTCCACACCCAAATGTATCCTGTTTTGGTTGCTTCCTTGGTTGGTTGACTCCTGGCCTACTTTGCCTGTGTCTCCTCTACTGGAATAGCCTTCTCTTAGGTTTGAATTAGGACATGGCTAAGATTTACTCGATCTTTAGCTTGGTTGCCATTGGTCCTAGTGCCTGTCCTGCTGGCTGGCCACCTATGTCTCAGACGCTGACAGTGGTGGGATTTTTTTTTAAAAAAATTGCTACCTACTCTGTGGACATGGTATGGTGGGCCGTGGTCAGGGGGAAAGCCCCTGTGTTGCACCCAAATTAGGACTACTGTACTTTATTTCAAAACTTGAATGGGTGGGGCCAGCTGGAATTTCTGCTACCGGTTCTGGCGAACTGGACCGAACCTGCTGAATCCCACCACTGGGTGTATGGAATACCAGGCTGAGGAGGATGGTGGAAGATAGAGGTTGCTTGAGGGCAATAGATAGATAGTTAGATAAATCTTTATTGTCATTGTCCTGCACACAATGGTCCATAGGGTTGCAAAGGGTCAGAATTGACTGTGCCACTGAACAACAACAACAACAGAGTGAATCTGCTAAAATCTTAGCAGGAATATGCCAATAAATATGGAAACAAAGCAGTGGCTCACACACTGGAAAGGTATATATCCAATTCCCAAGAAAGGAGATAATAAGGAGTACATTAACTACAGAACTATTGCTGTAATTTCCTATGTAAGCAAGGTGATATTCTAGTGCTACAATGAAGCCTTTTACCTTATATGGAACAAAAATGCCTGATATTCAAGCTGGATTCCAAAAAGGAAGAAGCACTAGAAATCATATTGCAAACATTCGATGGATACTGGAGCACACCAATAAATTTCAGGGGGAAAATTCAGTCTATATTTTATTTATTTGTTTGTTTATTGTTATATTTATATACCGCCTTCCTCACCCTAAAGGGCAACCCAAGGCGGTTTACAAGTAATAAGATATTCCTAGAGTCGGGAGGTAGATGTCAAAGCTGCCCCCTCTCCCCAATGGTGCCTCTTCTGCCCTCCCAGGCCCCAAGAGGCCAAGGTCTAGAGTCCCAGGGGGAGAGGGCTGGGCAGATGTCAAAGCTACTCCATCTTCCCAATGGCGCCTCTTCTGCCCTTCCAGGCCCCGAGGGCTCGAGTCCCAGGGGGAGAGGGCTGGGCAGATGTCAAAGCTACCCCATCTTCCCAACGGCGCCTCTTCTGCCCTCCCAGGCTCCAAGGGGCCAAGGGCTAGAGTCCCGAGGAAGGGGGGCAGATGTCAAAGCCACTCTATCTCCCCAACGGTGCCTCTTCTGCCCTCCCATTCCCCAAGGGGCCAAGGGCTAGAGTCCCAGGGGGGAGTAGGGTGGGGCAGATGTCAAAGCCACCCCCTCTCCCCAACGGCGCCTCCTCTGCCCTCCCAGGTCCCGAGAGACCAAGGGCTAGAGTCTTGAGGGGGAGGGGCAGATTTCAATCAATTTTACAGCAGGAGTTTTCAACCTTTTAAAGACAGGTGCCAGGTCAAGCTCCCTCAGACAGCTTTAGGGGTTTGATGGACATTTTGCCCTTCCTCCACCACCTGGCACTTCCTGGTGTGGTTGAGGCAGTGGGACTCATAAAATGGTGCCATGGCCGCAGGTTGAGAATCCCTGCTTTATAGACTGCTAAATACATTTAACTATTTGTTTCATGAGAAACTATTAGATGTTCTAAAAGAAATGGGGGTGCCTCGATACTTGATTGACTTGATAAGTAACCTATATAGACAAGAAGATGTCATTAGGACAGAATATGGAGAGACAGAATGGTTTCATAAAAGCAGAAGTGTCAGACAAAGGTGCATTTTATCCCTTCTTTCTTCATCCTGTATGTGGAACCTATCATATGGAAAGCTGGACTAGATTCTGATGAAGAAGGTGTGAAAATTGGAAGGGAAGCATAAGTAATTTACTGACAAAAAAGAGCAATGACTTGAAATGACTTTTAATGAAATTGAAAGAAGTGCCAAAGCAAGGCTGCAGTTGAACGTTAAAAAGACAAAAATTATAACTAAAGAAGTCTAAACAACTTAAGTACTGACAATGAAGAAACTGAGATAGTGAAATATTTTGTATACCTAGGTTTAGTCATCAATCCAAATGGGGACTGCAGCCAAGAAATCAAGATGATTGAAACTTGACCGGACAGCAATAAAGGAATTAGAAAAGATAAGAGTAAGGATGTGTGTGTGTGTATGGGGGGGGGGGGGAGATCAAGGTCATTCACACTATTGTATTCTTTATTACTATGTATAGGTATAAAACTGGACAGTAAAGAAAGGTGATAGGGAAAAATTGATTATTTATGAAAGGTGGTACTGAAAGTGAGCTTTGTAGATAACCTGGTCTGCCAAAAATAGAAACAATTGGGACCTAGAGCAAGACCTGAACTGCCTCTGGAGGCAAAAATGATGGAAATGGAATTGCCCTACTTTGGGCACATCATGGGAAAGCAAGATTCTCTGGGAAAGACAAAAATTCTGGGATAGGTGGAACGAAGCAGGAAATGATGAAGGCCACACAAGAGAGGCATTGATTCCCTAGAGGAAGCCATCACTGCCCTAGAGGAAGCCACAGACTTGCAAAAGTTGAGCAGATTTGTTTAGGGCAGGACATTTTGGAGATCTCTCATTCATAGAGTTGCTATAGGTTACTAGCTGACTTTGTGGCATGTAAGAACAGCAGCAGCAATAATTCCTTGGTACTAATTTATATGTCAAACATATTATTGCTCCTCATAACAGGAGCAATAATAGCTGGCTGGATAGTCCAGTGGTTTATTCTAGAGCAGGGATTCTCAACTTGCAGCCCATGGGCCAGATGTGGCAGCACCTTTTCATGTGGCCCTCCACTGCCTTCGCCACACCAGGAAGTGCCATGTGGTGGGGGAAGGGCAAAATGGCCATCCGGCCCTCGAAGCTGTCTGAGGTAGCGTGACCCGGCCCCCGGCTTTAAAAGGTTGAGAACTTCTGTTCTAGAGGTTTGAATTTTGATTCCCATTATGCTCCCGGGAGAATAGTCAGTATGTCAAGTCATGGGCAAACTGCAATCTTGGGGCATCCCCAGAAGAAAGGAATGGTAAACCACTTCTGTGTATTTTGTGCTGAGAAAATCCTGGAAAGGGTCACTATAAGTCAGAATTGACTTGCTGGCACACAATTATTGCTTTTTATGTTGGGTGTTTTCTTGTTTTCTGCTTTTTTTGGACTCAGAGCTCTCTTTGGCAAATAGAGAAAACCTCACATCTATCTTTGCCCTTTCTTCAACATTTGTATACCACTCATGCTCTCCATTCAACTAGTTTCTCAATATGCCCATGGTATCTCTGCTCGCCTAAAGTACCACTGTATCTCCAATCTTCCCTGGTCAGTGACCTCCATCTTGCTGTAAGGCATCTAATATTAGATAAACATTTATTTATTTCTCCAAATGTTTTTTTGGAAGATGCATTTTCCTTTCTGTTCCTTTTGGCTATTTTAATTAGCTACTGTCATGTTTTTTAACTTGGTCCCTGTTTGGGTAGCCTGGAAATTTTTACATCCTCTTCCCCTGGGCAGGATTACTCCCTGTACAGGAATCTTTTCCAATATTCCCTCAGAGAGCAGTTTTAAAGTTGCTTTTCAACTAGCAACTATACTATTCATTTACTAAGGCTCATACATCTACACTTTGTGGTAATTTTATGAAATGAGGTGAACAATAAGTGAGGAATGAAAAATGAATGATGATTAATGGAAGATAAGGTCCTTAGGTCTCTTGCGAGAATACAAAAAGTCTGACTCAGTTAAACTTGGCTAAATTTACATTTTTCTTAATGCCTCCCTATCTGTTCTTTTACTTTATGGTCCAAGACACTCTCACTTGAAACTTTCTTGATGGAGGACAGCAGCTTCATCAATACTGGACTGGGGCTGAGGAGGACTTTGTGTGGCAAAAGAGCTCAGGACAAGAAAGTGACTCACAGAACTGGATCAGTGGTATGGGTGTCACTGCAATGCGGAAGGCAAATGGACGGCCACTACATTATAGTGTTCCCAGAACAATCTGCATGGTCATCATGATGGCCAATATTCAAAATCGGGTATGGCACTTGACAAAGAAGCCACCCTCAGTTTCCTGGTTAGCGCACTTGTATAACTAATGCATTTACAAAGATGTAAATGTTATATGTCATATTCACATACAGTACATGTGGCAAAATAACTTGCTTTTGTTTTGTAACTAGTAAGTTAAGAATTTGCTAGCTTTGTTTCCATATCTCTGTTTCTATACCTGAGAGTGGGTATAAAAATTTACATTGCCTGGAGGGTCATTATAAAGGAGAAAAGCTGCTTTTTCCATGAAGTACAACCTGAGAGAGAACATTTTCTGGGCACATTTTTAGAAACCTCATCCAAGCATCAATATTGTTGTTATAAAAATATCAAAGGATGTTTCCAGAATCATATGGTGAATAGTGTCTGGCTGGACATCCTGCTACCGTAATGGAGTAGACCGTACAGCCAGTGACTCAATGGCAAGTGTTGGGTGGCGGTAAATAACCTGACTCCCTCAAGGGGTCAATGGCTGTGGGTGGATGAGCCCCTTTAGGTGAGGTGATGATACCCTCAGTGGAGGAAATGCCACTGGAAACCATCCTATTGGGTCCAACGTCAAAATGAGTGGAGAAGGAACTCTGATTCCCAACGGTCATGGAGGCAGAAGAGGCCATGCCAGATTGACCGGCTGTGAAGTTGCACCTTGTCCATATCCTCAAGGCTGTGGCAGTCTATTGCAGTCCTGCTGTTAAATCCTGCATGTTGCATTTCATATGTGCTGCAGGAGATGGCTCCAAGATCATAGTGTGTGGGTCACTTCTTGGCAAGCTGGGATCCACCTTAATGCCAGCGGCATTTTTCCTGCTTGCCTTGGGGTGGGGGAGGTGGCCCAGAACCAGCTGGCCTCCAAGACCAGGTCTCCCAGCACCCAGGGGCAGGGAAAAAAATGTATACTTGGTTTGAGTTGCGGGTGACGACGATACCCCATAAGCTAAAAATTCTGTTTCTTTCACCTTGCTGTGCTCTGATTATTACAGATTACTAAAATAACATCTTCTGAAATATCACCCCCAAAGTTGGACTATTGTTTACATCGATTCCTTCTCTGTGACTCCACTATTATTCTATCTTTAATTAGATTTTCTCATCAATTTGCTCTAAACGTTGCATCTCCTGCAGCACATATGAAATTAGGCTAACTAACCAGTGTAATGAATTAAAAAGGAGCTTTTGCCTTTTGTTCATTAAGTTGTTCTTAGAGTTCTTTATTCTCTGAGCAGAGGCCGAGAAGCCTGGGAAATGACATTTAATGCAGGTGCTGAATAGTTTAGTTTTGAAAATAGTCAAAGCAGGCCAAAAACTGAGCGAACAGAACTAAGATTGATGGGCATTGTATGCTGTGATTGTATTGGTTAAGATCCAGGAAAAGGTGGGAAGAGAAATGAAAATTAGGTTGTTACATTGAAATGTGAGAAAGGAGAAGTGCCATCATTATGAGTGGTGTCGCAAGTGTTTCCACGGAGAAAGAGTGTCCTTGTGAGTAAACAGTAGAAAAATGTAATCTAATGTATTAGCTGGGTAGGCTAGGAAATATAGCTAGATATGCCTTTGTAAGCATAAACAGTCAGTGATTGATTGAAACCTCAATCATAGATTTCTCTAGCCTGGAGCAAGACTACAGGCACTCTGAAGCAGCACAAAGGTGGTGTGGGCTTCCTGAATGGGTACAGGTCTCTGGAAGGTGGAATGAATCCTATGATAGTGGAGTAACGTGAGTGTTTTGTCCTTGCAGCCAGTAATTTCTTGGGTCTCCCAGAATCCCTAAAAAAAAGGACATCAGTATTACACTGGTTATTTTTCCAATCTGATACAGAGAACAAATTCAAGGAAAACTTGATTCTAGTAGTCAAGAGATAAATTTACAAAGAAGAAGAGGTACCCATCTATGCCAAGGGAAAGTCAGGCCAGGTGTTCCATATTTGAAAGGGAAGAATTGCGGGTGGCAGCATATCAGGCAAGAAACAAAAGAGTAAAAGAAAAAACAATTAAAACCCAAAAATGTTGTAGCACCTTAAAAACTAATTGTTATATTTTAATGTGAGCTTTTGTGGATCAAGTCCATTTACTCAAGCCATTGTATTGCACACTTCCTCCTGGGAGGATGAGAATGAGAGGCTAGGTAGTTCAGCCCGACTGCTTGGCTGTCAGGATTGGAGCCATCAAGAGGAATGACTAACGAAGTCATCTATGCTGTGTGTGTTTTTGTGTCAGAGATTACTCTGGGTTGAAAAGATTTTTAAGGGACACCTGAATGAGTCTCCTTTCATGTCCCCAAGTGCAGCTCTTGGGTATCAAAATCCAACCTTCCAGATTATCCTCCCTGAAAATGGGTAAAGCTGGAAGAATTGGCATTATAGTTTCCAAGACACTGCACTTTCTGCTTGTTAACAACAGCCAAGATTTAGATCAGTGTTTCCCAATGTGGGGCCCATGCACCACAGGGGGATGTCAATTCCCTGCCTAAGTCAGTACATTGACTGATCAGTGCTTTGGGAAATTGACTTGGGCTTCTTGAAATTGAAGTTAAAAAAAAAGGTTAGGAAACACTGATTTAGAACAATCCCCATTGGTTTACAGATCTATTCCACCATTTACTCTTGAAGATATTTTATATAGCTTTCTTCTCTCTTGATCGGCTGCCAGAGCTTGTTAGATCCATAAGATGAGCAACTGGAAGTTCCTTAAGTGGGAAGAAGTTAGGCATGGGAAAGAAAGATGGAACCCAGTGTTATAGCTGCAAAAGACCAGGGCAATAGATGGGTGCCTACCAGATGTTTTGGATGACAGTTCCCATACGCCTTAGAAAGCACATGCAATACGACATGGTAAAGGTTGCCCTTGCTCGAAAGCCAGTTGTATCTGACTTTAGGGTTCAGTGCCCATCTCTGTTTATAGCCAAAGAGCCAGTACTGTCTGTATCTGCAGACATTTCTGTGGACTTGTGGCAGGTATGCCTCAACACTGGCGTGTACAGAACATTGTTTACCTTCCCACTGAAATAGTCCCTATTTATCTACTTGCAATTTCTTTCTTTCGAACTGCTAGGTTGGCAGGAGCTGGGACAGAGACGGGAGCTCATTCTGTCATGCAGTACCTAGGAATCAAACTCTGACCTTCCAGTCAGTGAGTTCAGCGTCTTAACCACTTGAACCACCGCAGTCCCTAATATGACAAGAGCTACAGCTAAAAACATAGGGAGGGCATGGCTGGATTATATCATAACATTGGAAGCTGAGCAGTTATTATCCTGCTGATACAGACTGACTGTGTGACTTGAGGCAACACACTGCATTCTGTAATGTGAGGAAAATCCTTCCTGGGCTGCTACATTCTCATAGCTGGGTCTCCTGACATGAGGCCTGTTTCAAGATAAAGGGAGTTGTTGTTGTTGTTGTAGGGCCGAACACCCCAACAACAGCCGGCCAGCCTAGCCCCTGGACTGTCTGTGGCCACTTTTGAACTTTTGTACTTGGATGATCAGTATTTTCTTGCAAGTGTTTTTATTGTGATTTTATTGTGTACTAGCATAGTTTGCCTGGCGATACCGGGCTGTTATAAACTGTGATCAGATTTTTGGGTTTTTTTTTTGTGGATTAAAAAAAGAACAAAGGATGATATAATTTTTTCCAAATTGTTTTATTTAACCAAATAACGTTTTAGTTTGTGGTTTTTTTAAAAAATAGTTGTACCATAGGTAATATTTTTAAAAATGTGAAAGTACATGTTTTTTACATTCAATGTTTTTAAACTGTGTTTAGATGTTTTGGGTTTTTATTTGAGTTAAAACTCAACACAGGATTTCATAAATCTTTTTATTTTATTTTTTGACATATGTTTGTGATTTGTGTAAAATTGTGATTTATTGTTATGTTTTTGACTTGTGGCCTCTAGGCAGGGCTGTTGTGTCTTTTTGAGTTGTTTTTACTATTCTGCCCTGAAGGTGGGGCTGCTAGTGGTTCTGTTTTAGTTTCACTGTTTTTTCTCTCCTGGCCTCTGGGTGGGGCTTCTTCTGGTAAGTAGTTTCTTTGTTTCTTCATTTCTGTTCCGGTCGTCATGGAGGGAGGACATGCTGGTGAGTTGTCTGGTTTTCTTTCTTCTGGGTTTTTTCTTTGTTTTGTTTTTGTGGTGGTGGACTGGGAGGTGTTTCTGTTTGTTCTTTTTTGTTTTGGTTGAGTTTTAGGTTTGTTTAATTGGTTTGGTTATTTTTGATTTTGTTTAATTTTTTCTTATTTCGTTGTTGTTTATTTGTGTAATTAGTTGTGGTTTGTTTGTGTAATTTGTGGTTTTTTGTGTTGTAGTTAGGTGTTTTGTATGTGGTTTTGTGTCATTCTGGATGTTTTTGTTTGTGTAGTTTGTGGTTTACTTTTTTGTTTATTAATTTTTTTAATTATTGATTTATTTTTGTTATATTATTTTTAAAAAAATTTTGGTGTTTGTTTTTGGTGGTTACTTTAGCTTGAAGAACGGGCTGCCTGTGGGTTTCTTTTTCCCCTATTGCTGCTTTGAATTTTGCTTTAGATGCAGCAATAGGGGAAAGGTGGGAGGCCCATTCTTCTCCCAGGAAGGTTCGTTAGGTAGGTTGGGGGAGAAGGAGGAGGCAGATAAGAGCTTTCTCTGCCTAACGATGGTTCTCTCCTCTCTGTCTCCTTTTTCTCCAGGCTTACCTAACCAGAGATCGGCAGGCAGTGATCCGTAAGGGGTGGGGCTCTTCCTTGCGGATTGCTGGCTGCTGCTTTTGTATTCGGAAGTACAAAGGCATCAGCCAGTCATCCGCCAGGGAGGGTGCTTCCCCTGACAAATTTCTGCCTGTTTTGGGGAGTTTTTTTCTACCCCAGCTCAACTTTCCTTGAGGCCGGCGGTGGTCTTGCAATGTCTTCAGCGGGGTAGCGTGGAGGAGAGTGGAGGCAGGTGTTTCATGGTGGCGTTTTGTGGCTTTTTGTTTTGCATGGCTGTGAGGTGCTGAGTCTGCCTGATAGGGACTTGCGCTCCCATTGCATTTTGTAAGTTTATTTTTCACGCGCCGGCTTTCTCAGCGTTCTGTGCGCTCACGGAACGCAGGACGCTGGGACTTGTAGTTTTGCGTTTGTGGTTTGCTTTCTTGCTGTGGTTTTTTTCCTGAGGCTCGATTTCAATTCGCCGCACCACGTTTCCCAACGTTCTTTTTGCTCGCGCCTCTCAGTCTGATTGGCTGTGGTGCGGCGCAAAGAATGTTTGGAATTGAAGTTGTTTCCCTTTGTTCATGTTTGTGGGGCTCTTGCCCCACTGGCGCATTTCTTAAACATTTGTTGATTCCGTACCGGGTTCAGGAAAGTGCAGGAGGCTCGGTACGGGATAGTGTGGACGGGTGCGGGAGCCTTTGTCACATTCCAACGGTTAACACTTGGATTTATTTATTTATTATAGATTGTGTACTGTTTGAGCCGTCTGGAGTCACGTTTGTTGATTGGGCAGCATACAAATATAATAATAATAATAATAATAATAATAATAATAATAATAATAATAATAATAATAATAATAATAATAATAATAATAATAATAATAATAATAATAATAATAATAATAATAATAATAATAATAATAATAATAATAAATTGGAGAAATTGTGTGAGTGTTTAGGAACCTACCTAAATATCAGCAGAATCCAGATGTGACATGGAACACAAAGAATCCTTTACATCTATTCCTTCTCAACCTGGATAAGCCTCAAAACCTAGAACAATGAATTATGGCTATTCACCAAGTTATTCAAAGAGTATACCTATATGAGGGCATTTACTGGCTGACATTCTGTTGTGTTACATAAGCAAATTCTGTTGCTTACCAGTAGATAAGGCCTTCCTGCAATTCCCTAAGGATGCATGGGCTTGGTATATGCACGTGAGCCTCTGAGGATTGCAGTGGAGGCTCTATATTTATTGGTGAAGGATGGACAAAAGTTTACAAATTTGCTTATGTTAGGTGCTGAGGTTTCTGCTACTGGTTTAGAGAAGTGTATGGCAGGAATTTATGATGGGGTTTGGTGCTGCAATCTCTGGTTTTGCCTATGGTCACTGGCTTGAGTCACTAATTAGCCCACTTCCTATAGTCAAGCAAGGAATTGCAAAGTAGATTACAGTAATGGGTACTGTTTCAGCAGGAAAAGCAACAGCTTTCTGTGTGCTCCGGCATCTAGTCATGCCTGCCACATGTCCACAGAAATGTATGCAGAGGAGACAGCACTGGCTCTTTGGATGTAAAAGGAGGTGAGCAGTGCCCCCTAGCTTCAGACACGACTGGCTTTTGAGCAAGGGAGACCTTTACTTTTACCTTGGATAGCTTTAACTTTGGATGTCAGTTGCAATGTTCCAGTGCATATGAAGTCCATCTGATAGACATGGATGGGGTATTCTAGCCAGCTCAGGCAAACATAGAACTGAAACAATGAGACCATACAACTGGCGGGGAACAGTGTGAGCTGTAGGGGGCATCTGGACAATATTCTATCTAAAGTATATGCAGGGGCATACTGGGAAATATATTTACAGTATTTTTAATCAGCTTTCTTCCCATCCTTACAGGATGTGTCTTGCATCATAGAAAGCTGAATGGTTGAGACATACTTTTTTTCTGGAATTATTCTTTAAGAACAAATCACTGTTTAATAGTAAGCCTGTGGAACATTTGTTGTGAGAATTATTATAAGAATTGTGGTTATTTTAGATGGTTGGATAACTCAGTGGTTTAGTTATCTGGCTGCAGAGCCAGAAGTTGGGAATTTGATCCCCCACTGAGAGAAGAACCAGCCTGTGTGGCTTTGGGCAAGTCCTGGGTAAACTTCTTCTTTGTATTTCATACCTAGAAAACCCTGGAAAGGGTCACCATAAATTGTATAAAGTTGGCAGCATGCAGTTGTCATCATAGTTGTTGTCCATGTTAAAGGTTGTCCATGTTAAAGGTTGAGGGCAAAAGAAGAAGGAGGCAGAGAATGAGATGGCTAGATGGTATTGTTGACGCAATGAGCACAGAACTGGACGGGTTGAGGAGGATGATGGAGGATGGGGTGCCTGGCGTGCAGTGGTCCATGGGGTCACAAAGGGTCAGACTCGACTATGCAATGATGAACAACAACAACAACAACAAAATACTGGTAGCCAAGACATGAGCTTCCCAAGCAGTCCAAGCTCAACCATTATGTCCTAGGTCAGTGGTGGTGAACCTATGCCATGCGTGCCAGAGGTGGCACTTGGAGCCCTCTCTGTAGGCACCCATGCAGTCACTTCAGCAAAGAGTTTGCCCTGCTCCTCTGCCCAGCAGCCCAATGGGAGCACTTTCTCCCTCCCCCCAGCACAGAGTTTGCCTCACCCCTATGCCCAGAACCCCAATGGGAGCATTTCCTTCCTCCCCTGTTGCTGTGTTGGCACTTTGAGATAGATAAGTGGGTTTTTGGTAGCAGTTTGGGCACTTGGTCTCTAAAAGGTTCGCCATCACTGTCCTAGGTTCATAAATCTGTATAAACATTTGCAGGAGGAAGCCAGCATGCCACAAATGTAACACAGATTGTAGGTAGTAGCAACCGCTAGAGCAGAAGATTCTCCAAGAGAGTACTGTATCTGCAACAACATCTCACTTGAGTATGTCTTCAGCACCATCTACTGGGGTGAAAACATGTTGAGAAAAAATGGAAAGCAAAAGCAGATAATGAGATCTAAACGGTTGAGTGAAGCAAACCATGGCTTTCTGATTGGAACAATGTTCAGAGTAAATGAAAGGAGCATTTCCATAATTAATATACAGAATTTGTTGCCACAATATGAAATGCCTACAATCTCAGATTTTTTAAAGGATTTAAGTAAATTCAGGAAGGAAAATATAAAAGGTTAGTTAGCGATGATATCTAACAATGGAATTATCATGTTTTGCAGCATTTACTGGTTTCCCAACTATAAAAAACCCCAGTGATTGGAGACTGTGAACTAATTATATTTCTAAGACCCCTCCAAAGTAGACGCTTACTGTCATAATTTAATTTCTTAAAAATAAACTGTTTGCTTTTACATTTCTCCACAGTAACTAAATGCTTCCTTGTATGTTTATGAAAAAAACATCTGAATTCATCAACTTTAGTACGAAACAGACTCACCTCTTATCCAGATCATTGACACCACAACATTTGTATCCGTGTTAAGAGACAAGAGCAAAACATGAAGCATGAGCTGACACCTGACTCACGCGATACCCACCCACCCCTCTAACAGTTCAGGAGTTCACACAGAACTCCATCTAAGAATGCAGGCAAGGCCATTTCACATTGTAATTTCTCACCCCCTCTCCTCATTGTTTGTGAAGAGGGTAAAAATATTTTTCAATGTTTTTTTAAAAATATTAGGTATACATTAGGTATATATGTTGTTGTTATATGCTGTCAAGTCAGAAACAACATTTTGCATTCCTAATGGGGCTTTCAAGGTAAATGAAATATTTAAGGAATGGTTTTACCACCTCCACATCTCCAGTGAGCTTCTGTGGTTGAGTGGGGATTTGAACTTCAGCCTCACTCTTCTCCACTACACTGCACTGGCAAATCCATATGTTAGGTACAGGTGATCAATAGAATTCAAATAGATGTGCAATGCATTTCACCACAGTAGGGAAGACTGTGGCAAAGCGATTTGTGCACCTGCTTCCTTAGTCTGCTACCTGGGTGCTGCTAACTGTTGATGGCAACATCAAGGCTTCTATGGCTCTCCAATTTTACACTTGTTTTTCTTTAAGCTATATTTGGCTTAGAGAGCAGTTCAAACAGGAAACACCCTGAAACAGAAGATTGATAGTCATCCACCTAGGAAAAAAATGTCATTTGTAAAGTGGAACATGTGCCCACCATAGGGATAGTGTGAAAAGAACCATGCCACTACTTTAACCCACTCCTAAATTTTTACTAGTATAATGGCAGCAAGTCTGGATTGAAAGGCATTTGGCTCTGGGACAAGGCAGCTCCTCCAGGCTGTTTCCAGTTTTTTTGCCACTTTTAATTTGTTCTGCTCAGACCCTTTCCAGTGCAACCGGGACCCACACCTTTTCCTCCATTGGGATTGCACTCTCTGTCTTTGGAAGAGTTCTGAATAAGAGCAGGGAAGAACAGGGCCTTTGCCGCCACAGCCCCAGGGCTGAGGAAAATGCTACAGATACATTTCCCCCCCTTATGACCTTCTTGCAAAAGGGTAATGACTAATCACTTGCAAATGCCTCTGAACAGGCTACTGGAGGTTTTGACAGCTTGCCAGAAGTTGAATCATGCTCTTTAATATTTCGAAAGCAAAACAGAGGCATGTTTTCACACTTCAAACCCTCAGCTTTCTCACTTATGATCATTGCCTAACATAGACACAGATGCAAATACACTAGTATTGCACCCATCTCTGAAAGCTTCACCTCTGTTTACTATTCCAATAGCATATCCTTTTTTGAAGCAGGATCTCTTCTGGAGCAGAGAATTTGTCTGTCTGGATAAACTGACATTAGGGAGAAGGAGATGACTGGAAAGCAGTTCACTGACATTATGGAGCATATGTGCTTTCATGTGTGTGTCTGTGCTCTAAGCGTCACAATGAAACTCCTTTGATTTAGAGCAGGGGTGCCCAAACTACGACCTGTGGGCTGTTAGTCTGAGGAGCAGGATAAAATGCATTAAGATAAATAAATTAATACTTCCAAAGCTCAGCAAAGGGCACATCTGTTCATTTTGTGTAGTGACTGTCTGCAGCCTGTGGGCTAAAGGAAGCCAGATTCTTCATCCTACACTTTCCCTGCTCGGATCACAAGCTGGCCACCTAGGATTTGATTTGTTGCAGATATTAATCTGATTGTCCTGCTGTTGTTATTAAGAAAAGGATGAATGTGGACATATTCCCCAAAATGTTTAAGCATCAAATTAAAATCACTTCTAAAGCTCCTTAGCTGCCACAAGTCCTACACAAATATTTCTTGGAACTATATTTGTTTGAATATAATTCCCAAAGATATGGGGGGAAAGCCACAACAACTAAATGTCTCTTACTTTCAGGTAAGCAACCTGTCTGTATCTTACTTTCTCTTGAGATGAACTTTATGCACTTGCTTCTTTCTAGTTACGGTACACCTGTTTTTAAAGTTCTGTTGAAAAACGGGGTCAGCTTTGGCCAGCCTCAGTGAATGCTTGTTTTTGAAATAAATGATGATTATGGAGCAGGGCAGTAGACCAAATGCTAAAAGAAGAATTTCTGTAGAAATATATATTTTTGACATAAGATGAAAGCTTTCTTCTATGCAGAGCTAGGGAGCACGCGGCTCTCCAAGTATTATTATGCTCCTCTTTCCACCAATCCTAACTGCTTGGCCAATAATAAGACTTGATGGGAATGAGTGGCATTTTGCCACCCTTTAAAGGGCTGAACTTTTCCCATCTTCAAAAATAGGATTTCATCCTTGGGCTTATTGGCCTCGCTTCTCCAATACCCCTATGATCTCTAATAAGATGCCTTTTAGCTCTTTGAAGGCTGTATATTCTCCCTAACTCTTTTGCCCACCAGCAAAAACTTGAGACCTCTCTTATCACTTCCTCCTCTTCCTTTCACCTTTCAGAACTGGTCAAAACTCTATACCAGCGTTTCCCAAACTATGTTCCATGAAACACTGGTGGACTTCAATTTCCAGAAGCCTAAGTCAGTACATTGGCTGATTGGTACTTTGGTGAATTGACACAGGCTTCTAGGAATTGAAGTCCAAAAACCAAAGGTTGGGAAACCCGGCTCTATACCATGATGAAACTTGGAAGCTCTGCTTGTTACGTGTTGTCAATTTGTATCAACCTGATAGCAATCTTAACAGGATTTTCAAGGTGCAGTATATGAAATATTTAAGGAATAGTTTTATCGTGGTCAGTGAATTTCATAGATGAGCAGAGGTTTAACCCAAAGTCTCCTTAGTGATAGTCTGCTACTCTATCCACTGTATCACCCTGGCAGGCAAGATGTAGGAAACTCTGCTAATCCCACAAAAATGGATCTTTAAGCCTCTACCTTGGGGAATTTTCTGGTAGTAATAGTCTGTTTGCACAGTCATCAAAAATATTGCTGCAAAAATCAGAACAAGCAGAGTTTAACAATACTTAATTCCTGTCCGGTGTCAATTTGTTTGGGCAAAAATAATGCAAAAAACTAGTGAGTCTGGCTGCTAGAATATCAGTGTGATCTCATCATCATCATCATAATCATTATCACCATCATCGCCACCACCTCCACCTCCACCACCACCACCACCACCATCATTGTGATATCAATGTGTAAACCAAATTACACCCCCAACTCTGTGATGGAAGGCCACTGGTTGTCTGTCCACAAATGGAAGCTAGAGCTTCAAAAGGCCATGTGATAGCAACAAGCACATACCTGGCTACCTTTTTTGGGGGGAGGGTGACACCGTAACAGCCTGCTGTTTTTTTATATGCATTTCAAAGAAGAGCACCTGGCAGAACCATCATGCCATGAACTTTCATTGATAATTTTCCTGATGCATGCCTACCTGATGAAGAGTTCTTGAATCTCGAAAGCTGGCACAATGATTTATTTTTTGAGTGATGCATTTTTTCTGCATTTGTTTTGCATATGGATCACGCAGTTGTCTTTGCCTGTTTTATTTCTGCTTTGCTTATTTCCTAGAATTGGGATTCAAGGCTGTTTCCAAATTCTTAATCTTTGCATATACTTAGTATGCAAGATGCATGTCACTGCACAAACATCCCAGAAGGTTCTAGCATGGACCCTCCCCAGACCGATGGGATCTCTTGAACTGATGACTCTGTTGGCTCATCCACCTTGGCTTAGTAATTATGCAAGTGTTGAGTTGTTCGGTACTAAGCTCTTTCTCATCTCAAGGCACAAATATATCATGAGGAAAAGTTGTTAAGATGTCAATGCATTTTATCAGTGGGTGCTCTGCACATGAGGAAGGTTTTTACACAGTAAAAACACATTTGCTGTCCTGACTCTTGTTCAAGGCACAGCAAGCCAGCAGAGAAGCATCTTACTCTTGATCCAAAATAGCTCTGGGAGCTTTTATGAGCCTTTTAAAGTACCACTTCCTTCTCAGAATTTGGGTGACTTTCTGTTATGTATGTATGTATGCATGTTCATTATACTGTAAAGGCAAGAATGTAACCACTCCAGATACAAACGATACCAGCTGTAAAGGAACGCGAGCAGACAGCCCATAGAGGGCAGCTGCGAGCGTTCAGCCTCACATGGTTCACATTGCTCAATCATGGACGGCCGCGGGAAAACCTTCCCCGCATTCAGCAGCTGAAGAAAGAGGCGTGCCTGGGCGAGGCCACGCCGGTAGCAGCCAATGAGCTACCGTGCTACAAGATTCAAATGTAGAGAGCTACTGTATTTATTGAGATGTATCACCGCCATTACCTCATGCTTCACCTGGAACCTCATGCAATAAACCTGTGTTAAACCAACCCTTCGGTTGTCCGGTTGTCTTTGGTCCCATACACTAAATTGGCGACGAGGATGGGATATGGCTGCCCACGGGACCAAGACATGCGCCGGCTACGAGATCAAGAAGCCGGGAGACTTGGAGCTGTTCGAGATAGACTTCAACGCAGCGCTGGTGGAGCTCGAAGTCTCCGATGAGGCCAAAAAGAGGGCCATTTTCGTCCGCATGCTCGGACACGAGACCAAGAGGACCTTGGTGGACCTGATCGCGCCGAGGAAGGTGGGCGACTTCAAAGCTACGGAGCTCCTGGCGGCGTTGCGCGCCCATCTCCGGCCAGCAATAGCGATGTTCCCCGCTCGGAGCGCGTTCTGGAGGCGAGTCCAGGCACCCGGGGAATCGGTCGAGGAGTTCGCCGCGGCCCTGCGGTTGGCCGCCGGCCCATGCAAGTGGGAGCTCCCCGACATCACCCTCCGGGACTGCCTGCTCTGCGGTCTGAGGGACACAGAGACTCAGCGTGCGCTGATGAAAAGGGAGCCGCCTCCCACGTGGCAACAAGTCCTCGACACGGCACAGGCCGCGGAGGCCACTACTGCCGGGGTGCACGAGCTTCAGGACTGGCGCCCGAAGCCCGCAAAGGCAGAGAGCTCGGTGCGAGCGGCCCGGCGAGTTTCGGACTCGTCTGCGGAGAGCGGCGACGACGAGGACGTCCGGAGGGTCCAGAGAGAGGGCCGGCGCTGCGACGGCTGCGGCGCCGCCCACGCCCGCGCCAAATGCCCGTTCCGCAAGGCCGAGTGCCACAACTGCGGCTGGCGCGGACACATCGCCAAGGTCTGCCGGAAACGGCGCGAGGCCACCAGGAGTTCTCCAGACCACTCGGCGAGGCAGGACCGCACCACGAGGCAGGACCGCACCACGAGGCCAAAGGACGGCACCCGGACCACGAGGACGCGGGACGGAGTAGGACGCATCTCCGACGACAGCGAGGACGACGCGCCGGTCTGCAGCGTTTCCACGGAGCACCCCCGTTACTTCGTTGAGGTAGTAATACAAGGGGCCCCTGTTAGAATGGAGGTGGACTCGGGTTCTTCATACTCCATTATTTCCCAGGGGGAGTTCATGAAAATCGCCCCCCGCGTGCGGCCCAAGCTCAAGGCGTTGAGGGCCACACTGAAGGACGTGCAAGGGAACCGCATCCCAGTGTTGGGGGTTGGGAAGTTCCGGGTCCAGTTTAAAAAGCACACCGCAACGCTTCCCCTAGTCGTCCTCAAGGGAGGTAAATGCAGCCTCCTCGGGACTCAATGGTTCCAGCCCCTGGGGTTGTTCATTGGGAGGGTACACGCCGTGGAAGCACACCCCGCCGGGACTGATCCAATACAGAGCGTGTGCGACGCGCACCCCGAGGTTTTTAAAAAGGGGCTCGGGAAATTCAAGGGCCCCCCAGTGACTTTCGACCTGGACCCTGGAGTACGTCCAATCAGACTTAAACCGCGCAGAGTGCCCTTCGCACTAAAGGACAAAATAGAGGCGGAGTTGGACAAATTGGTGGGCCAGGGGATTCTTGTTCCTGTTGATTCTGCGGAGTGGGAAACTCCAATTGTAACAGCGCTCAAGGCCAACGGGGAGGTCCGCATATGCGCTGATTACAAGTGCACCATCAATAAGGCGATCCGCCCTAATGCGTATCCGGTGCCGGTAGTCAGCCACTTGTTGGCCAGGTTACACGGGGGGAGGTGCTTCGCTAAACTCGACCTGGCCCAAGCCTACCAGCAACTCCCGGTGACCCCCGCCGCAGCTGCTGCGCAGACCATAGTCACCCACAAAGGGGCGTTCCAGGTATCGCGCCTACAATTCGGCGTGAATTCGGCGCCCGGGATCTTCCAGTCACTTGTGGAACGCCTCCTGAAGGGGTTAGAGGGGGTGTTACCCTACTTTGATGACGTATTGATTACAGGGGGGAGCCGGGCCGAATTAGCAACTAGGTTGGGAAAGGTCCTGACAATATTCGAAAAGGCGGGGTTGCGGTTGCGGAAAGACAAATGCGTCTTCTTCGCTACAGAGGTTGAGTTCCTAGGGTTCCGTGTCACTCCCGAGGGAATAAGACCAGCCCAATCCAAGGTAGCCGCCATCAAGAAGGCCCCTCGCCCCACATCCAAGCCCGAGTTGCAGTCGTTCCTCGGACTGCTCAACTTCTACCACTCCTTCCTCCCGCGGAAGGCAGCCGTGGCAGAACCGCTACACAAACTGTTAAAGAAGGACGAGGCATGGAAGTGGGGCGACGACCAGGAGAAGGCTTTCAATGACCTGAAGCGACTCCTGGCATCAGATGCCGTACTGACCCACTTCAATCCCAAACGCCCAGTGGTCCTGATATGCGATGCATCCCCGGTGGGGGTGGGGGCGGTGTTATGCCACGTGCTGGAGAACGGTAGGGAGGCCCCGATAGCGTTCTACTCTAGGTCCTTGTCCCAAGCAGAGAGGAACTATGCTCAGACAGACAGAGAAGCACTAGCAATAATTGCGGGGACCAAGAAATTTCATGATTTTGTGTACGGCCGCCCCTTCACCATAGTGACGGACCATAAGCCTTTGTTAGGCATTTTCACCGCAGATAAGCCCACACCCCAAATCCTGTCCCCGAGAATGCTCAGGTGGGCCATTTTTCTCAACGCGTATCAGCACGCGTTGGTGTACCGGCCCGGGAGGGAGATCAGCCATGCCGACGCCCTGTCGAGGTCCCCCATCCCCCGGGATTGCTGCCACGTGGACAAAGTAGAGAGGGACCATCAGGTCTTAATGATAGAGGTTCTAGACTCCCCTCCAGTAGTACCGGCCGACATCGCCAAAGCGACGGGCAAGGACAAAACGCTGGCCACAGTCTGCTCCTGGGTACAGAAAGGGTGGCCCATGTCTTCCCCAGCAGCGGAATTCGACACATTTTTCAAAAAGAAACTAGAGTTGTCCCTAGAGAGGGGTTGCCTTTTGTGGGGACAGCGGGTAGTAATCCCCACGCCTCTCCGGCCGAGGGTGCTTAAACTGCTGCACGTCAGCCACCCGGGGATCGTCCGCTCAAAGGCGCTGGCCCGCAGTTACTTTTGGTGGCCCCAGCTAGACGCCGACATCGAACACATGGTCGGCACTTGCGAAGCGTGCCAAAGCTCAAGGCCAGAAGAGGCTCGCTCGCCACCTAGGGAGTGGGACACGGCAAGGGGGCCCTGGTCCCGGCTACATGTAGACTTTGCTGGCCCGTTCAGGGGAACGCTTTTCCTCCTCGTGGTGGACGCGTTCTCCAAGTGGTTGGAGGTCATTCCAGTTCCAAGCACCTCCTCGGCCACAACAATCAAACAGTTAAGGAGGGTCTTCTCCACGTTCGGTTTACCCGACACCCTCGTCAGCGATAACGCCAGCTGTTTCACGTCCGCCGAGTTCGGGGCATTCTTGGAGCGCAACGCCATTCGGCACGTCACCTCTGCCCCCTTTCACCCGGCCACCAACGGCCAAGTAGAGCGCCTCGTGCGCACCACGAAAGACGCGCTACTGCGCATGGGGCCCGGAGACCTCGACCTGAAATTGTGCCAATTCCTGCTAAGATACAGGGTCACCCCACTAGCGTCAGGGTACTCCCCCGCAGAGCTGTTGATGCGCAGGAAGCTGGCCACGGGAATCTCCAAGCTAGACCCCACGAGAGTAGAGGACAAGGGGCGGAACATAGGGGTGGAACCCTCAAAGAGTTTCAGCGTAGGCGCCCCGGTGCATTGCAGGAACTACGCCAGCGCGGGGCCAGCCTGGGTGCCGGGCACCGTAGTAGAACAAACCGGCCCCGTCTCATACCGCGTAGAAACCAGTACAGGCTTCCTGTGGAGGCGACACGTGGACCAACTCAGGCGCAGGGTCCCCGGAGAGCAGGACGGAGACGAGAATAGCATCGAATCAGCGTTAGGGTACTCCCCCACCCGCTTAACCCAAGGGGGAGGAAAAGGGGAGCATGGGTCCCCACCAAGGGGGGAGGAAAGGGAATCGATCCACAGAAATCTTTTGCGGGGTCCCCGAAGAAATGGAAGAGCCCCGACCACACACATACCCCGCGGGAGTTTCCCCGAAACACAGATGCCCATAGAAGTTTAGACGTTGATTTGCAGTACCAGGGGGAGTTAGCGGAGTGGTCCCCCACCCGTCCTAGCAAAAAGAGGGGTTTCAGTTCAGCCCCTGGTACCTCCAGTCCCAGTAGCCCCTGTGAGTTAGAATGCGATATAGCGCCACTTTCCCGGAGACCGACACCCCCAAGACGGGAGGCATCAGCGAGTCCGCCCACCATAGTCTCAAGGTCCCCCGAGCAGGGATCAGAAGGTAGCCGAACCGCAAGGGCAACCTCATCGGTTCCGCGGTTCACAATAGGTGGATCCCCGGGGTCAGAGAGCAACAGGCAGGGGTTCACCTCCCAACTATTCATTCCTTTCCCATCCCCGGGCGCGAGGCAGGCACGGACGCCCCACGGAGCCACTAACGAATCCCCGTTTCCCGTTGCAGGACAAGCACCCGCGGAGTCAGGGATCACAGGCTCTCCAGTACTAGGTCAGACGCAAGCGCGTCCCAAGCGCACGTGCGGCAAGCCACAATGGTTGCGGGACTTCGTCCCATCCTAGGGGGGAGGGATGTTATGTATGTATGTATGCATGTTCATTATACTGTAAAGGCAAGAATGTAACCACTCCAGATACAAACGATACCAGCTGTAAAGGAACGCGAGCAGACAGCCCATAGAGGGCAGCTGCGAGCGTTCAGCCTCACATGGTTCACATTGCTCAATCACGGACGGCCGCGGGAAAACCTTCCCCGCATTCAGCAGCTGAAGAAAGAGGCGTGCCTGGGCGAGGCCACGCCGGTAGCAGCCAATGAGCTACCGTGCTACAAGATTCAAATGTAGAGAGCTACTGTATTTATTGAGATGTATCACCGCCATTACCTCATGCTTCACTGGAACCTCATGCAATAAACCTGTGTTAAACCAACCCTTCGGTTGTCCGGTTGTCTTTGGTCCCATACACTAAACTTTCACTCCGTGTTTAGCTCCACTTGCTCCTACATGCCCAGAGGTAGTATTGCTGAATGTTTCATTGAATATCAGAAGCAAGCACCAGTTTCCTCCTAAAACCAGCTCATATAATCATCATAAATCCATCAGTGTAGTAGGAGGAGGGCTTCTCAGCCTATGGTGTTTGTGGACTGTTACCATTTGTTCCTATCTAAACACAGGCATAACCTATACCTACACAAGAAAGAAGCAATTTTGCTCTGAAGCTCCATATTATTTGTTTTCTGAAAGTTTGGAGGCTGTTCTCGTCACCAGCAGGTGTTTCTTGTTTATAAATGCGTGGCAAGGAATATTCTTCACTCTAAGTCATAACAAATGGGTTTAGTTGTGTTAATCCTGCTTTGTTATGCTTGATTTACTGCTATTGTTTGCTAGCAGCCACATAAGTTCATAGGTCTCTGAAGAATGATTAGAGTTTTCCCACATGACAGAGCTGTATTTAAATACTGTATACAGAAAAAAAGGGATGCATATAAATAGACTACATAATATGAAGGTCAGTTTCATCCAAATTTACATTGATTGGGCATTAATTTCCAATGCATCATGCAGTAAAACACTCCTATGTGTGTTCTGTAACATTCTATTGCAGGGATTCTCAACCTGCAGCCCGTGGGGACAGGGAGATGCCTGTATAAACATAAATCATTTCATGTGGCCCCCACAACCTCCACCACACATGGAAGTGCCATGTGGTGGAGGAAGGGCAAAATGGCCATCCAGCCCCCAAAGCTGTCTGAGGGAGCGTGACCTGGCCCCCACCTTAAAAAGGTTGAGAACTCCTGTTCTATAGTATACTAGCTTGGTACCTGGCTTCACCCACCCCACCCCTGCGCCACCACCGACCTTGGCCATCCTGGTGCGCAGCGGCTGAGGGTAAGAGTTGGCAGCAAGATGTTTGGGTGAGTAGAAGGGTATGTTAATGGCTTCATGCGCGCCCAGTCTCCCCCCTGAGCTGTGTGGCTGCGCATTCCGCAACAGCCCTGTATGCACCCAGTCGTTGCCATTGGTTGCAAGCTGCTGTGCATTAGCCATTGGTCATGAGCTACTGCTCATTGTCTCTGTGCGTGCCCAGTCTGCATGCGCCCAGCCCCCCCCCCTGTATTTTGCACACACACTGTCCGTCTTTCCCAGTTTTTGGGGAGTGCGCCCCACAGCTGGCTTCACGACCCTTACGTTTAAGTTGCTGCATGCCTAAGGTAGGTGTGTGCCAAATTTCAGGGGGTTCAGTCCAGGGGTGTGGGAATGCATACAGGGCACACTAGCATCTGTTTTATATAGAGAGATAGGATTTCTTCTTCTGCGCATGTAGGGAAAAACCACAAACCATGACATGGCCCTTAAATACTGAACAAAAGTTATATGTTGGGACACATGGTGCCTTGCTTGTGGAACACATCTGATAGGAATGTTCACACTCATTTTTAAAGCCTTTCAAAATATTGGTTTGTTTTAACCGAACTCCCAGTGTTGTTCATATTTCAATACTGCTGTTTTTTTAATTGTGGCATTGTTTTTATTTTTGTTGCACTGTTAAAATTGTTAAAGCTGGTTCAGTAGAACTGCAATTGCCATCCTATGGATACTTTTAACTGAAGGTTACAAACATTAATTAAAAGAGAAAAATAAACAGAAAAAATGATATTTGGAAATATACACTACTGTTTACTAGTTAATTAAGCCACAGGTAGCTGCGGTTGCTTAACAGTCAGCTTTAATTCTCCAAATGTGCTTGAATAGAAATGGAATCTGACAGGGCTGCAAGTATCAAATATGGTTAAAAAGCAGGCTCAGCCTACCCAGTTATAATTTACACTACTGTACTTCTAGGACCTTACTAGACAAGATGCTGATTCTGTGTCTGCTGCTATTGTAATGTCTTGTGTTCACTTGCTATTTGTGTGTCGAAAATTAGATGTGCAAAGGATTCCTCTTCTGCCATATCCAAATCCAAATATTGGCGATCCTCATGGTGATCAGCAATGAAGACAGTCCTGAGAATATAATGCAGTGGCCTTTCATCTACCTTCTGGACCACAGCATGAGCCCCGTACGACTGATCCAGTTCCGCGAGTCACTTTCTGGTCTTGAGCCCTTTTGGCACACAAATTCCTCATCAGCCCCAGACCATTATTGATGAAGCTGCTGCCCTCCATCAAGGTGGGTTCAAGTGGGATTTAATCCACTTGGGGACCATCACCTTCCCCTCAGCACCCAAGGATCCAAAGGATACCACTACTTTTATTTGAATAATAATCCAGTGATACAAGCCTGCTTTTAACTTGCATTCAGAATTCCAACAGCCATGGCTGATTTTCAAAACTAAGTTTCTGTCCCCCCTCAAAAGGTTCTTAAGCTCCCTTCGGATCCCTTTTGTCCTGGGAAAGGCATTGGGGTGGTGGCCCAGAGGTTCAGGAGTCTACAATTTCCAAAAATTGCTGCCACCAGGATGATTCTATCCAGAGAGGTAATTGCTGGAAATTAAACACACACACAATGCTATTGGATGTCTTCAAGAAATCCAATATTTTCTAGCTCCTTGTTGTATTTAAAATAGCTAAAGGAGCATCGAAAACACTGGCCTCAGTCCCTTGTGTGCCATTGGACCAGGCTATGGTAGCGGTCAGACCTCCCAATGGCGAGAGGCTTCTAAAATCTCATGGGAGATGCTTCAATCTGCCACATCAAACTAGACATGTGAAGTACAGATCAACCAAATAAGTAAGTTTTATATCCATCCTTTGAAAACATCCTGTTTTTGATGTTCACATACCTATGGGATTCGCCACAATTTTCACTGTTTTTTTAAATTCTAATTTAACATTAAACAGTAAAAATGAATTGTTTTGCAGAAATGTATTTTTATTCAGGTTAGATCATTTACATCTACATTGACTATGATGAAGAACTCCACATTGTGTGGAATCAGCTTTGCCAGGTTGAGCTCATTCTTCAGATTTCTATTTAAAAAGAAATACATTTGTTGAAGACAATAAGGTAACAGAATAGTTAGAATGAGACTTAAAGTACAACTATAACAGGAATATAACATCAGGAAGGAGAAATAGGAACTCTTCTGTTTGAGTAATCTTTCTTTTCTTGTTTCCCTTTTATTCTTTTTGTATGAAAAAATTCCCCACTCACGGCACACAAAATTTATGACTGATGCCAGCACACAGCCTGGAACTGCCTGCTTTTATCTTCCCAGCACAGAGGTAGGGAGCAAAAGTTAAATAATAAGGAGTGGAACAAAGATCCTTTTCAGGCAGACACTAGACAGGGAGATGCCTGTATAAACATAAATCATGTTCATTCAACAGCAGTGAGGCAAAAAGAAGTCCTTGACACGGTATAACCAGGTAATACAGGTAGTATGAAGCATATGCTAATAGGTGGATCAGTAGGTTTGAACTTAATTATTGCCAAGAGCCTCTGCAGAATTTTTTTTGTTGAGTAGGGAAACAAAGTATATACACATGGCACTAGTATAGGAGGTGATGCTGTTTATGAGTAGTTTGATGACTGTGTGTCAGTTAGACTTGAAAATTGGATCTACTGAGCAGGTAAGTTCTGACCTTTGAGAAATTTATGCATAGGAAGTCTCATTCTCAGTTGCTGTCCTTGATCAAGATAGACTAGCTTTCCGTAGACAGCTGATACTCATCAGTTCCAGGGTTCCCACAGTTCCTCCAGCTCTACTGCTGCAATGAACTTCACAGGCCAGCCCTAACCTCCTAATCCATGTATTCCTTAAACTTTCCCTCCCCCTCAAAGAATCATGAGATTGAACAGATAACTTTTATTACCCTAGGAAAATAAGCACAACAGTGAACTGCTTTGCAAGGCTGGTCTAATCCACACTCTCTTGGCAAATTGGAACGGGATTGCTATGGAATCCCAATTGTTTTCACAACGAAAATAATGATCACGTGGCCATATAAATCACATTTCAGACCACTTGTGGTGTGGTTGGGTGTGAGCTTTTTCCCATTATCAGCAATTAGCAATTGCACTTCTATAGTTCTTAGTGCACTCTCTAGGCAGTTGACAAGGTAATTAGCATTTTTGCCCTCAACATATTGGGTACTCATTTTATCAACCTCGGGAGGATGGAAGGCTGAGTTGACAGTCATGTTAGGATTGAACTCATGTCAGCAGCAGATTTGGCTGCAGTACAGCAGTTTAACCACTGTACCACCAGGGCAAATGATGTACAGGAAGTAATGTTTCAGTCTGACCTCAGAGGATAATTCATAAATGAAGTTGGCAGTATATCACATGAAAATTGCAGAGTCAAATGAGGATTACACAGATCTAGAATTTTGACATTGGTGCCCTTGCTCATGGAATTAAATAGTGGGAAAGCATTTAATTATACCAGACATGGTCACATATTTATAAGGCATGTGAAACATCTGGTTAGGATGTCAAAGATGCATGTCAAAGATGGGCTAGTGGTGTAAGGCTGTGACTAGTTAGATTTTAAGACAATCTACACTCTCCCAAAAATGTAAAGAAAAATGCTTAGAAAAACCCATTGCACCCTCTATGGGACATTTCCCAATGTTTTGAAGTCTCTGAGCATTACTAGGACTTCACTTCATCCCTCCAAATGATTTGTTAAAAATAGTATTCCCAGCCTCTAAAGAGTGCAAGGGGGCCTACTTAGTTTGAAAAAAGTCCCTCTTTAAAAAGTAAAATGATAATGTGCATGTGAGTGTGAGTGTGTCTTCATAGACGAATTACCCTTTTAGCTCCACCCACTTGTGAGTAACCTACCCACTTGTGACAAATCGCCCTCATCCCTACTGAGATTCCCTCATGTTTGACTGAGAAGAAGGGCAGATTCCTTGCCAAGACCAGAGTGTCTGTCTCTTGAAGGAGCCACACAAGAAGATGAACATAAGAACAGAGAAATGGTAATAAGAGATAGCCAAAAAGAGATGCTACTTGTGCGGAACTTTTTCCTGAACAACCCAGCAAGGCAATTACCTTTCCCCCTATGTCACGGCTTTTGACCCTCAGCTTGTTGACCTGGGACTCAGCAATGTCTGCTCGCTCTTCGGCTTCTTCCAATTCATGCTGAGCTTTCCGGCACTTGGTCAGGTTTGTATTGGCCTGTTCTTCCTGCCGTAACACAAACATGTGGACTGACCAGCCATACTTCTTAGATATGAGGATTGAATTTCCCAGCCCCAAGAAGGAGATATCTTTACCTGTATAAAAAACTCCCTTTGCTCTTGTGTACAAGCCTACGCTATATCAGGCCTCTGCTATTATGTCAGGATGCCTCACCCTTTTCCTACCTGTAACCTACTTTGGTGATTCCATAAACAAACAAAGATAGTATGTGATCCATATGCAAAACAAATGTAGGAGGAAGGAGATACCTTTATTGGATCACCTAAAACATCAATCATGGCTACAACTGGCACACCTAGTGTGTAAACCAAATTACACCCCCAATCCCCTGATGGAGGGCCCTGGAGTTTGCATTGCTTTTGTCTGACCACAAAGGAAACTACAGCTTCAAAAGACCATTTGGGAGAGAGCAATGTACAGTAATACCTCATACAAAGTCCGCTTCATACACAGTCGTGCGACTTTGTATGAGACATTGGGGTTTTTCCCAGGTTGCATAGTGCCTGGGCAGGATAAAAGGCAGGACACATGTGTGCATTGCTCTTGTGGGTTTTGCATGAGGCAAAGAGTGTTTAAGAGTGGTTTTGAGCATGATTTTGGATTTTTTTTTAATTTTTAGAAGCATTCCTGGGATTTTTGCAGCATTCTTCAAGTTCTTGGACAATCAGGGTTGTTTGACATGTTTTTGTAATGTATTTAGCCTTTAGACAATGATTTCTTAAAGTTCTGTCTGTTTCCTTGACTTTGCCCTGAAGTCTGTGCTGTTACAGTACAATGTATCTCTATGGAAACGACATTGTACGAGGCATCGCGGCAAAGATTTGGACGTTGTATGAGGCATTGCAGCTAGGATTTTGCATGCCTCATACAAAGTCCAAATCCGTGGAACCAAGTTTGGACGTTGTATAAGGTATCACTGTATACCTGGTTTCCTGTGTCTGTTGATTGGGGGAGGGTATCATACAGCCTGCTGCTTTTTCACATTAATTTCTAAGAAAGGGAGCCTGGCAGACCATGAACGTTTGGGACTTTCATTGAAATCAGTGCATGCCTGAAGAAGTGATCTTGAATCACGAAAGCTCACACAATGACTGATTTTTTAAGTGATCCAGTAAAGGTATCAACTTTCCCCTACATCTACTTTGGAGAGTTATTCTTAAAATAATAATAATTACATGCCGTCAAGTCCATTCTGACTTGTGGCAATCTTTTCCTGGCTTTATAGGTATAGCATGCTAAGACGTGATTGACCAATTCTCTTCATCTGTGGATGCCCTGGGACTGTGTAACTTGGTCAAAGCTGCACAGGTTGGCTTTTCTCCCCAAAAGTAGAGTGGGGAATGGACCTTTGGATCCTCAGCCAACTCTCTGAGCCAAGTGATATACTTAAATGTTCACTTTTACTCACTTAAGTGTTCATTTTATTCTCAACCAACTTGATTATATCTGAATTTTCTCCCTGCTTTAGTTCTTTATTGGAACAAGCTGTAGTTTGAGCCAGGAGGGCTCACTCCAAAGATGTGGGGGTGAAAAATCCTGTTTTTACTCAGATTCTGAGCTGCTGGTAGTACCGACCCAAAAGTTAGTCTCAAGGTTTTGTGGAAAGTGTAGTTCCTAACTGCAGAAGTGTAAGATTAGGGAAGAAGATATTTATTTATTTAATCTTATTTCTAACACCGCCCCCTCACTGAGGCGACTCTGGGCGACTTACAATAAAATAGTAAAACACAGAAATATTTTAAAAACAATTAAAAAATTAAACTTGTTTAAAGTTAAAAGTTTAAAAATGTCTTTTAAAAAGCCCACCAATACCACCACCCAATCTTCCCATAGCTGTCAAGTCTCCTGTATTGGACGGGAAACTCCTGTTATTTACCCCTCTTTCTCGCCATCATCCCGTATTTGTATTTTCCTGTAAATCTTCTGTATTCTATAATTTTTTTTAAAAATGGGCCGGGAACTACAGGCCCCATGGTGCTTTGCGTGGAAGGAAAAGGCAAAACCCATACTGCGCATGCGCACTGGTGCAAAATGGGCCGGGAACTACAGCCCCCATGGTGCCTTGTGTGGAAGGAAAAGGCAAAACCCATACTGTACATGCGCACTGGTACAGCGACTGCCCAGCACCGCTAGATTTATCTTATTTTCAAATCCAAAACTTGACAGGTATGAATCTTCCAAGAACTGCCCGCTCAAACAAGCCAGCCCAAGGTGGCAATATCTCTGCCCGCCCCCCACACTCGCTGCGCCAACCAGGTCTTGAGGCCCCTACGGAATGGTAAAAGCTTGTGATTTATATTGGTAAAATAACGGTAAAATGTCTCATGATTTATATTGGTCCTACCCATAAAGGACAGCGTATAAATGCACATAGTCCAAAATTCTATGTTCATTTAGACAATCCAGGTTTAAGCCTGGCAGAGAACAGTCAAGATGTGTGCACTTACAGCCTCCTCAGCTTGTCTCTTATATGCTTTCACCTTCAGCTGCAGTTTGTCCACTAGCTCTTGGAGTCTGAAAACATTCTTCTTATCTTCTTCAGCCTGCATAGAACATAAAGAAAACATGGCCACTACCCACATTACAAGGGACTTACAGTCTGGGCTTGAGAAAACCACAGGCAGAAAAAAGTAAGTATCGTTTTTCCTTGACGGTCTTTTGCCCTCCACAGTATGATAAATAATGGAAGAGATATAAATCCCACAAATAAATACAATCCATCTATCCATCCATCGATACTAGAAGATAGTATTACCTCGTAAGTTATTTCTTTCAGCCGTCGCTCATATTTTCTCATTCCTTTGATGGCCTCTACTCCTCGTTTCTGTTCAGCATCAAGCTCATTTTCTAACTCATGTACCTAAACAAAATGTACTGATTAAGAGACCAAACTATAATCAATGTATCCCTGGAAAATTATTATAGTCCCCAGTGGCTGGGGAAAATGATAGGTTGTAGAGACCCATTGTCAAAAAATATAATGACACGTAATATTAGTAAGGTGACAAAATCCATGCCTGACCCCAAACCTTTAAGCAATATAGTTATTTGAAACAATCTAATGAATGGGCTGTTTTCCCCCATCCCCTTGTTTTCATACATACCCTGGCCTCCAGTTTCTGGAGCTGCTTCTTGCCACCTCTTAGCGCCAGCTGTTCTGCTTCATCCAGACGGTGCTGCAGATCCTTCACAGTCTGTTCCAGGTTCTTCTTCATTCTCTCCAGGTGGGAACAGGTGTCTTGCTCTTTCTTCAATTCCTCCGCCATCATGGCTGCCTAATGAGACAGAACCCCCAAAGGTACCTGCAAGTGTCCACCTCTTGGTACAGCTTTCTTGGTACAGTGGTAGCTGTTGCTTACAGTCTGTCCCAATGCACCCAGAAGGTGGCTAGTTCAGTGACACTTGTCCCTTGAATGACTGAAACAGCCAGTTTCTGGAAGCATCTAATTCTCAACCTTGGTGCCCCAGGTGTTCTTGGACTTCAAGTCCCAGAAGCCCAAGTCAGTATAACTGCTGATTGAGGCTTCAGGGAATTGAAGTCTAAGAACAGCTGGGGCACCAAGGTTGAGAAACCCTGATTTATTGATAGTCTTACCCTCTTCTTCCTTCTTGTCAGGAAACTATGCCACTAGGATTGGCTTAGAGTTTGCATTTACCATCTCCTGCTGCTGCTTTACCCTATGTCAGAAAGGTGAAGATATGATGACACCTCTAGAGGTGGGGCACAAAGTTTCCTATTCTGCAATGATGCAAGATGCTTGGTTTGTTGGCTAAGACTGAGTATTGTTTATTGACTGCAACAGATGGATGTCATGGGCCCTCTTAGGGTGGTGGCAGGTTTGTTACTTGCAGTAATCCATCCTACAACATCATTGCCTCATTGGGCCTAATGTACGACTAGCCTGACCTACCACGGAGCCACAATGGGTGAAACTCATGGGAGCTTTATATAATTATATATATTATATAATTATAAGAAATTATGTTGTCTTATAAGACAATTATATGAATCTCTGCCTGGAGAGCAATGGCTTGGAGGACCTACAACCACTTCCCTATGTGGCTCTGGAGCAGGGGCAACTCACATCTGTAATGGCCTTCTTGGCTTTCTCTTCAGCATTCCGTGCTTCCTGGAGAGCATCCTCAATCTCTCCCTGGAATTGAGTAAGGTCTGTCTCCAACTTCTTCTTTGTGTTGAGAAGGCTCGTGTTCTGTGGGCAAAAATAGGCAGATATTATATATTATATATGAGTGTGTTAGATTCCCTTTGGAACAGATAATTCAGTGAGGAGACTATGGCGATAAGGTGGGCTAACTGGGGATAGCCAGCAAGGAAGAATGGAGTATTTGGTCTTCCACTGACATCATGAGCAATCTCTGGGTTTCTCAATCTTGGGCCTCCAAGTTTTCTTGGACTTCAGTTCCCAGAAGCTTACATCAGTGCACCTGCTGATTAAGGCTTCTGGTCATTGAAGTCCAAGAACATCTATGGTTCCAAGGTTGAGAAACCCTGTCTTAGAGAGCCTTTTTCCTTCTTCCTTTGAACCACGTCTTTGTTGCACCTGGAAGGCTGGGATGGTGTTGAGGATTTATTGGAGGAATGGTGACATAGAAGTTATTTGGAGTGCAAGCCCAAGTCCTTAAGTTCAATTAGTCTATACCTGGGAATGCAGAAGCTGCACACGCTCACTGGCATCAGCCAGCTCTTGTTCGGATACTTTGCGAGCACGCTCAGTCTGCTCCAAAGCTGCTCGCATCTCCTCAAGCTCAGTTGTCATCAGATTGTTCCTACGCTCTACCATTGCCAGCTGCTCCTTCAAGTCCTCATTGGCTCTCAAGACATCATCCAGATGAAGCTGGGAATCCTGTAGCATGCAAAAAAGTTCTCTCAGAACCACAGATATGCCATCCTTCATCAGTGGAAAATCAAAACCAAGTTGTCTGCTTTTTAAAATCAGAATAAATCAGAAATAAAATCAGAAATAAATACTTGACAAAAATAAGCAGTCAAGCAGATTATAACAATGCATGATCCTTGCTTAAGTTCCTATAGCTTTTGAAAAAAATGTATCAAGCATTGCAATGTTAACTTCATTTAATACATTTGTATATAACAGTGATGGCAAACCTTTTAGAGAAAGAGTGCCCAAACAAGGGGTGGGGGAAACTCTGTGCTGGGGGAGGGAAGAAGTGCTCCCATTGGGCTGTTGGGCAGAGGGACAGGGCGAACTCTGTGCGGGGGTGACAGCGCATGTGCCAAACAGAGAGGGCTAGGAGTGCCATGTCTAGCAACCGTGCCATAGGTTCACCATCACTGGTATATAATATCCAAACACTTGGGTTAGAAATGGGAACTTTTCAAACAAATAAAGGAAATTGCTTTCATAGTTGTTGTTCTGCCATATCCAAATCCCAATATTGGTGATTTTAGATAGTTTGAACAATACTGTAGTGCATAAGAAAAGACCCCATGAGATTCCAGAGTACAGTATATGCATATTGGCTAGTCAAGCAAAAGAAGTTAAATATAGACATATGTCCAAAAATAGCTTTCTTATCAATATTTGAAAAGAAGAAATGGAATTGGACAAAAAAATCATTTCAAATTTATTAACAGCAGCAAGGTTAATGGTAGCAAGTAATTGGAAAGTAAAGTATTAAATGATTGGTGTAAAAAAGTTTGGAATAGAGCTATTAATGACAAGTTAATGTGTAATATTAAAATAAAGAAGGGCTTGATTAATAAGAATATTTTATAGCAAGCTGGAGAGAAATTATCAATTTTGTATTATAAAGGGGAAAGGTTATGCATCTTCACAAGAATCAATGTAGTTTTTGAAGGGAAATGGAGCATGGTAAATTGAGGGGAAATGGGCTATATCTTCAAATGATTCCAGTGAGGGGGGATTTAAACATTTTGTTCAGTTGTGTTGTTTGTGTTGTTTTGTGTTATTAAATTTTCTGACACATAATTTTTTATATTGATAAATAGGAAATTTAAAAATTGAAGAGCTGCTTTACTGGCTGTAGACGAAAAACATTTCATCTTGGCAAAATCGGCAGCCCAGTGTGATGCTAGGCCAAAATTATCATCACACTCATATATATTTTTCCCTAGTTAGAATTTTTAAAATACTGTATTCATAATTATTTATAATGTGGCTCTAGAGAAGACATTGGCATTTTGAAGGCCCGAGGTGAACCCTCTGAAGCATTCAGAAATTATGTTGATGTGGCCTGATATTGGGCGGATGTTATCTAATTCCTGTTGGGTTTAGATATGTTAATTTTAGCTTTGTATGCTATTATATGCTTGTGGTGCCTCTGACATGAATAAAGAAAAGAAAGTCCCGCCTAAGGCTTAAATATTCGCAGTAAGGAGATCTGCTACAATCCTTGGTAGTTTGTGTCCCAACCTTTTATAACTGGCATGTAGCCAGTTTTTTAGGAATTAGAGAGCACCCCCCTTCTCCATCACAGAATGGCATACCTGTCAAGTATCCCATATTGGCTGGGATTTCCCGTATTTTGGTGCTCATTACTCCCCTTTCCTGCTGCGTCTCGTATTTTGAACAGTGGGGAAAGGGATTACTGCGCTTGCGCGCCCATCGCAAAGGGGTTCTGCGCATGCCCAAACGTGTTCTGTGCATGCACAAATGTGTTCTGCACATGCGCAAATGGGTTCTTGCATTCCCGTGCATGCGCAGTAATTTCCCGTATTTTCGAGAGCCGCGCTTGACGGGTTGCAGAATGGGTCTAGGCCAGGGTTTCCCAACCTTTGGTTTTTGGACTTCAATTCCCAGAAACCTAAGTCAATTCCCCAAAGCACTGATCAGCCAATGTGTCCCCATGTGGGGCCTATGCCCCATGTTGGGAACCACTGGTCTAGGCAAACCTACAGGATGCAAAGAACATGTAAGATTAATTTGACCTTTAGTTGCCCTTGGATGTTCCTCATATGTTTCTGTGTCTCGGCAGCTTGGCGGTTGGCATGGCTCAGCTGAATTTCCATTTCGTTGAGATCTCCCTCCATTTTTTTCTTCAGCCGTAGGGCATCATTCCTGCTTCTGACCTCAGCATCCAGCGTGGTCTGCAAGGATTCCATCATTCTCTGCTGATTCCTCTTCAGTTGTTCAATTTCCTCATCCTTCTCTGCAACTTTCCGATCAATTTCAGACTTCACTTGGTTCAATTCTAGCTGGATGCGCAGGATTTTTCCCTCCTCGTGTTCCAAAGACCCCTTAAACAGCCAGTTCAACAGAATTATTAATTCCATTTCTGAAGTATAGCAATCTACACAATCAAAAAAAGGATAATCTCATAGTTCAGTCTCTTCTTTTAGAAATATATCTTCAAAAATGCAGTTAATTGGACAACAGCATCCTTATTTTGTAAGCAATATGTCCATTCCCTTCCCACATGGTAATAGGTAACTTTAACATTATTAACTTATACAATGTAAATATCCAAAACGTTGCATATACTTAGATTGCTTTTATTCCACTATAATGGGGTATGAAAGAACTGCCCACCTCTTCAAATGGATGAAACCCCAGGAAAATCTAGCCCCAGGTGACACAGAGGAGTGGGTTACTTTGCAGTCTCTTGATAGGTTAAGAGTTAGCAGAAGCAAAGAAAACCTAAGAAAATAAGGTTCTTGCACTGAAACAGTTTATTGTGCTAGTAGAGAAGAACAGGCAATTCCACACTTATTCCATGTACTTTGTGGGGTACACAGAAAGAGCCTCCTCAAAGACTGTGGCATTTTAAAACCACAATCGAGTGTATCCTGGTAATGACAACCTTGTGTTGCTGGCTAATCTTTTTCATACTAGGTCAGGCGAAAGGAACTGCAGAATGAACCCACCAAATGGAGGTGACTTCATTTTGCCAGTTTTATTTCTGGCCTAGACAAGGAAGAAAAAAAAGTGTACTTTGTGCCTCTTAACATGTATTATGGAATACTATTGCTAACTGCCCCAAATTTTCTTGATATCCATTGTAAGACAACCCTTCCAAAACATGTCTGATATATTGATTAATTGTAGTGTGATGTTTCTGACATAAACATAAGGAAAAAAGCAGGTTGCAGCAGAAGTTGGGAAAGAGCCATTCTATCAGCTTTGTTGAGACATACAGTAGCTGCCCGGGCTCATAAATAAATAAATAAATAGCCTCTCTGAACTGTTTCCATCCTCAGCTAGTTGTTCTAAAAATGCTATAACTTTAAAACAAAGTTAGGCCCAAACTTGATAACAGACTCTACATGTATTTACAGGCAGAACTCCCTTAGGTGCTAAAAGATACCTGATCATCCCACCACAAACATATATTTTGCAAATTAACTGGTATTTGTTTTGTGATTGGTCACATTGAGACAATAGCAGGCTTCATTTGCAAGCCTGAGTACTATAATAGGAGATAATATGCATCTCCCATAATGTGTCCCTTGATCTTCAGGTTCCATTTCTGCTTCCCTCCTCAATTATATTCCCTCTGCCTCTATCATCCTGAAGACAGGTGATGTCTTTTGTTTTTTAAAATAACCTCCATGCCATTCTGGGAGCCTTTCTGTCTTAAGAGCAGAATCAAAAAGCTTTAAATAAAAACGAATACATCCGATTATCCTAAGGGAACACAGCATTGTGTTTCCCCAACGCAAACAATTATTTTGTTCAAATAACAACAGTACAAACAGCTCTTAAAGAAAATGAAAATCTGGTCCAGAAATACTGGAAAGTTCCTGAGTCCTACAAAGTTTAGATGCTTGTCCAGCACAGTCTTCCAAATCTTCCAGAGGGAGGGGAAATGAAATTAGGCTTTTGAGTTTGATCGTGCATTCTACTTTCAGCCAAGAGGGGGCACTAAGATTCCTTTTAATATTCCTGTGTGATAGTTCCAGGCTTTTCTCTATGAGAGTTCACGCAAGGGCATGGGGAAATGATATTTTGAAGCTTTCCTATCTCTTGTGTTTTACAGGGAACTGCCTCTGGAGGGCAGAAGCATTCCACTTATACTGGATCCCGATTAACAAGGTCTCTGAAGAGCGTATATTCACCTCAGCTTCTTCCAATGCAGCTTGGAGGTCCAACTTCTCTTGCTCAATATGTTTCTTTGCTTTCTCTAATTCATGGTTGCTTTTGGCAGTTTCAGCTATTTGTTCAGTCAGGTCAGAAATTTCTTCTGCAAAAGGAATCAAATGATTTATTAATATTAGGTAAAAGTAAAGGTCGCCCTTGCTCGAAAACTAGTCGCATCCGACTCTAGGGTTTGGTGCTCATCTCTGCTTACAGCCAATGAGCCAGCACCGTCTGCATCTGCAGACGTTTCCATGGACATGTGGCAGGTATGATTAGACACCGGAGCGCATGGAACACTGTTTACCTTCCCACCAAAGTGGTACCTATTTATCTACTTGCAGTTTCTTGCCTTCAAACTCCTAGGTTGGCAGGAGCTGGGACAGAGACAAGCGCTCATTCCATTGTGCAGCACTCGGGTTTTGAAGTGCCAACCTTCCAGTCATCAAGTAAAGCGTCTTAACCACTAAGTCACTGCAGTCCCTCTTATTAATATTACCACATTATTAGTAACTATACTTAATACTGAAATACAAGTAAATATGATTTCCTGTAGCACACCAAATTCATTTTATTACCAAAAACCTTTTCAATCAGTTAAAAAAGATTTCTGCACTATTACTGTATTTTTAATACTAAAAAGAAAAAAACAACTAATATAATATAATTGTGATATACTTTGTGTCTAGATGCAATGCAAAAAGTGAAAGAAGCAGAGAAAAACAAAACACAAGATTATCTACACATAGGCTTCAATGAAAGGTTTCCATATATATATATATATATATATATATATATATATATATATATATATATATATATATATATATATATATATATATATATATATATATATATATATATATATATATATATATATATATATATATATATATATATATATATATATATATATATATATAAAATATCAGCAAAAAAATTAATAATAATAGTTGTACGATACGTCCCATAGGGAAAATTGCTATACGATGCATGTGTCATATAGCAATTATTTCGTACAACAACGAGCCCCATGGAACGGATTAAAATCGTTGTATGAGGTACCACTGTATGTTCATATTTGGATTATTGGTGATGGACAGCTGCCTTTCCAGTGTAGCAAAATCTGTCTTTTGTGTCTGGAGAACATTTGGACCATAAACATTAACTGTAGAATAACAGAATTAGAACATTACACAACCAAAATGCCTCATGGGCAGACTCCCAGTCACTCAAAGTGGCAATTTTTGCCTCAACCTGTTGAGACGTTAATTGCCTTCTCATTAGCAGAAGGCTGTTATAGTTGCACAGATTGTTGTTTTAGCGCCTCAGTGTGTTGTTGCAATTGGGCACTTGTTGTTTTCAGTAAGGGTATTGTCCCCCCACCCACGTCTGAGCTTTGGCTGGGGAAGCTGTTCTGACATTTTTGGCATCTTCCTTCTGGCTCATAGTCATAAAGCACAGGCAGAAAACAGCTTTTGTAAAGAAGTAAACAATGAGCAAGACAGTATAATGAAGCCAATTACCAGGGTCCCAGGAATGCTGAAATCAAGCAGCAAAGCTCAGACATAAGCATTACAAACCACAAAAGTCAGTGTGACAAGAATACCTCCAGTCATGTCGCTATCTTAGCCAGAAGTGCAGACTTTTGCACATGTATATTCATGTGTGGTGGCTCAAGTGGTTAAGATGCAGAATTTGACAACTGGAAGGTCGGCAGGTCAGCAGGTCAAAACCCAAGTATTGCACGACGGAGTGAGCGCCCATCTCTGTCCCAGCTCTTGCCAACCTAGCAGTTCAAAAGCAAGAAATTGCAAGTAGATAAATAGGGACCACTGTGGGAAGTCATGCCTGCCACATGTCCACGGAAACTTCTGCAGACACAGACAGTGCTGGTTCTTTGGCTGGAAACAGAGATGAGCACTGAACCCCAGAGTCAGATACGACTGGTTGTTTTTTTTATATATATAGCAAGGGTGACCTTTACTTATAGCACTTGAACTAACTGGGATTATACAATTTGAGTTAATACCGAATCAGTGTAGGCTAAGAGCTGCATCCAGATTTCGGCATTCACAATTTGGATTGTGGAAGTGGCAATTCTCAGCCTCCACCTGTCCTTCCAGGAGACCCTCCAGGACCCTGTCATTGCTGCTCATAGGGTACTGCTGGATGGGTTGCATCCTAGTGAGGAGGAGGAGGAGAAAAATCACTGAAAGTCTGGTGGGAATACCTTGTGTGTGAAGAGCCCTTCTAGCCATTGCAGATCCTGGATCCAAATATGTACAGGTATATTAATATTTATGTATATAAATATGTAGATGCATATCTACAGATGCAATATATACATATATACATACATACATGTATGTATGTATATTAATATTTATAAATATGAATAGGTAAAGGTAAAAGTCACCCTTGCTCGAAAGCCGGTCATATCCGACTTGATCATCATCGAATCACTGCGTCTGTGTGTGTGTGTGTGACATTTCAAAAAGTGATCAGGAAACAAAATCTGTCTGCGGTTTTTGATCTGTGACAAGGTGCCTCACATCAATAAGTCTTCTTCTGTTCTGCCGTATCCGAATACAAATATTGGCAATCAGCCATGAAGACTGTCATGAAAATATAATACAGTGGCCTTTCATCTACCTTCTGGATCGCAGCATGACACCTGTACCACTGATCCAGTTCTGGGAGTCACTTTCTGGCCCTGAGTCTTTTTGGCACACAAAGTCCTCATTGGCCCCAGGCCAGGGGCCTTGATGAAGGGTATTGATGAAGCTGCTGCCTTCTATCAAGATGGATTCAAGTGGGATTTAATCCATTTGGGGACCACCACCTTTCCCTGTGGATTTAGGCATCCCAGTCATTAGTCCTCAGGGTTTTCAGTTTAGTTAACTGCTGCCTGACACTCGGTGTTGAGTCGCTGGCAGTATGGTCTACTCTAGCAGGATAACCTGGCTAAACAATTAATAAGTCAGCCCCATTTAATGCTGCAGTTATCAAAAGTAAGTATGTACTGATCTTTCAATTTTGAGGCTCAGTAGGAAGGGACTTCTGCAATACACAGCATAGAAGTTAACACATTGCTGAATAATGTCTCATGAATCTGAAATAGTGATGCCCAGGACTAGAGAGAGAAATGTTGTTTCTCTTCCTGTTTCCCCCTGGGAAAAACAGATAGTAATACTTTTTTTGTGGGATGGAGGAATATTTACAATGAATCTGCTAAAGCAAACAGGTACTGCCTCTGGGTTGGGATGTAATTATATAGGAAAAAAAGTGATTGTATGTTTCTGCCCATACTGAATCTCTGTGTTAGATCAAGGACTGTAGGGAAAAGCCACTTACGTTGCAGGTTTTTGTTCTCTCGCCTAAAAGTCTCAAGCTGGTCCAACACTTCCTCATAAGCATTTTTCATTTTGAAGATTTCAGTGCTCAGAGATCGTGACTCTTTCTGGGATGTCTCCAATTCGGCCTGACATTCCTCATATTTCTGCTTACATTCGGATACCACCTACAGAATAGATACAATGCTGATATAACATAGAAATACAGCATTATCATGTGTTCTAGATTCCACACATCTGTAGGGCCAGCATCCGCAGGTGGCATCATCCTTGGCCCTCTGTCAGAGTTCCAGCAGTGTGGCAGAACCCAGAGTTGATGTCTGCCTTGGATATTGTTTTTAAAAGTATGTACACCCAGGGAATAACTATCTTACTCTTTTTCAGTAAAAACAAGCATGAGTTTTTTGCCACCTTAAAGACAAAATATTTTATTTCATATAGATGTCAGGGGCTGCATCTGTTGAAATTAGATGCAATCCAGGAAAGCTTACACCAAATAAAACTTGCTAGTATTTAATAGGCCACAATACTCTTTGTTGTTATTTTTAAAAATTGGCCAGCATTTCAAGAAGCATTTGGCAGCTGGGCTCAGCTGTTATTTTGCTTTCCTGACATAGCATCTCTTCAGAATGTTGAAAGAAATTAAAACAGTACCTCCACTACCACCTGCTGCTTCTCAGAGCACTAATCCTGTCTGTCATTGTTGCCAAGTAAACCTGCCAAAGCTCACCAACAGAAGACAGGGCCGACCAGAGGGTGTTTTGCTGTGGGGCACCCGAAACCTTGAACTTTCATCAGCCATCTGAAAACTCAGGATGCTGGCTGACATTAAGCATGTGGAGTTATTCTTTATTATCCTGTAGCAGCTAAAGATGCTACAGTATGTAGTCCCCATCTCATACAGTTCAACATGTAGCACCAGTGGGCATATTCTAGTTACCTATTGTAACTTTAATTACTTGGTTACTTACTAAAAGGTTTAATGTTGCTTTCTGTAAGGATTTATAAAAGCTAGTATGATGGGAGTACAGTGAAACCTCGTATAATGAAAATAATTTGTTATACGAGACTTTTAGCTATGCAATTTTTTTCGTTATATGATTTCTCCCCCCCCCCAATAACGAAAATCCCTGTGGGGAAAAATCATATAATGAAAATCTCTATAGAAAAAATTGTACAGTAATACCTCGGATAACGTTTGCATCGGATAGCACTAAAATCACATAACGTTAATCAATCTGGAAAAAAAATTCATCGCATAACATTAAAATCCTATGGGATCCATCGGATAATGTTCGCTAAAGCCTGTGCCGGTTAAAATGTATCTCTATGGAGTTTTAACATTATCCGATGCCTCCCATAGGATTTTAATGTTATCTGATGCATGCATCGAATAACGTTAAAAATTGGATAATACTAAGACTTGTGGAACCAAGTTTTAGCATTATCCGAGATTTTATTGTATAACGGGGGGGGGGGGGATTCACTAAGCGCTTTTTCCCATAGAAATTTTTGTTATACAATTTTCACCCATAGGGATTCTGTATTGCATAGTGACATTTTTCGTTATAAGAGTTTCCCCCATAGGGAGTGCTATTTTCGCATAGCAAGATTTTTTGTTATACGAGGTACCATTTCCCCCCCCCCCCAATTCTTTTTGTTATGCGATTTTTTCACTATGGGGACATTCGTTATATGAGGTTCCACTGTATTTGCATTGAGTTAATAGAAATATTAAAATAAATCTGGAGAGTTCTTCTGGAAATGTCACTGCATCACCTGTTACCCAAAGAGAAAATGAGACCTTATCAAAGTTCCTCTGCTTCTTGTCCAGGGCTGCACAGGCTGCATTGGACCTCTCTACATCAGTCATGAGGTCATCAACTTCTGCTTGCAGTCTTTGCTTGGTCTTCTCTAGTGAAGCACACTTGGAATTTACTGCCTCAATTTGCTCTTCGGATTCTTGAAGACGCTGAGCCAGTTTCTTCCTAGAAGACAAACACCCCCACCCCCATGCAAGTTGTTTTCCCAATTTTTGAAAGACTAAAAGAGATGAAACGAATAGAGATCTTGGCTAGCTGGCCAATCCTTAAATAATAAAGCAGTGAAACACAAAGAAAAACGGATATGCCAAAGCTTGTAGGGTGGGATGGGGATGAGGGTTTTAGGTCTGGGGGCATGGCAATAGGTGCAAGGGGAAATTCTCTCTTTCAGTGTGAGAGAACCAATGGGTAGTGAGAGCACTAGAATGGCCTGGGGCAGACAAGTAGCTGCAGAGTATTTGAGAACAATTTAACTTTCACTATAAACTGAACACAATTTGGGAAGCATCATTTGTAGTAATGGAGGATTTGGTGCAAAATGTCAGCTCTAACATCTTTCCTCAGTTCCTTCCCTGTACATACTTGGCCTCTTCTAATTCCTCTGTGCGTTGAATGGCATCCGTCTCATACTTGGTTCTCCACTGGGCCACTTCGCTGTTGGCCTTGGAGAGGGCACGTTGGAGCTCACTCTTGGCTTCTTGTTCCTCTTCAAACTGCTCCCGAAGCAGGTCACAGTCATGGCGAGAAGATTGCAAGGCGTGGGCCAGGGCATTCTTTGCCTGGGAGTTAACAATTTTATTAAAAAGGTTGTCATACTGGTAGCATAATGTGCAGGTAGGTTCAATGAGACAGTATTGTTGCTTGCTACTGATGCCATATAAGTCACCTGATATTTATTCAATGATCTCTCTTTCAGCAGTTGGTTTGTACCCTTTAAAACCATCTCAAAAGTTTTCAGTTATTTTATTATGAATATTTAACAGAATACAGTATTTTTCACATTAATTTTTAAGGGTTAAACATCTTTTATTGCTTTCTTTACCCTAAGTCATGTTCTTATCACATTGTCTTCTGGCAATGTAATCTTATGGTGTGAAAATAATATATTTTTGCAGTTCACCATTACTGTACCCTTTCAATGACTACGGCAGGATCTACTATAGTTTTACATTTCCTTATTTTATTTGTACCTGCATTTCATATTTATAATTTGCCCTTGAATTATCATTACTTTGGGTCATTTAGAAATCAAGATCCCTGGTGGTACAGTGGTTAATATGCTGTATTGGAACCAAAACTGTTCCATTATAAGTTTGACAGGGCTCAAGGTTGACTCAGCTTTCCAACCTTCTGAGGTCATTAAAATGAGTACCCAGCATGTTGGTGTGGGTGAATGCTAATTGCCTTGTTGAAGAGCTCAGAGAGTGTGCTAAGTGCTAAGGGGCAGTATATAAGTGTAACTGCTATTGCTAAATCAGATTCAACAGTTGCCCTTTTCTGCTGTTTCTTGTCTCTCTTGTCTCTTTTCATTTGGACTGTTCATCCCTCAGTTCAATGGGAGGCATATAGAAAGGAAAATCACCTTATTTTCTTCCTCCAGCTGCCGCTTGAGTTCTTCTGTCTGCTGTGTGAAGCCTTGTTTAATTCTTATTAACTGAGAAATCAAAGATTCTTTTTCTTCTAGTTGTTGAGCAAGTTCACCTAGTGGAAAAATATTCACATAATCCTTGTCAGTTGCATGGTTGAAATCAGCTGCTTCTAAATAGTCTCATTAATGCTAATGTAAAGTGACCTAAACATCAGGAGAACATTTCTATTTCTGTCTCACATGTTTAGAAATTTTATGTTGCCATGGCCTTATATTAATCTAACTCTCAAATACTATTCTTCAAGCTCACGTTTTATTATTACTCTTCTTTTCCATATATGTTTTTGGCGTTACATTGCTTAATCTTTTCCATTCTGATGAAAATGGATGTAAATCTGCAAATACAGAGTAATTGTATACATTTCTAGTCAGAAATCTCTCTCAACTCGGTGGGACTCTGCTTTTTCCAGGCAATGGTATTTTTTGTTGAAATATGTAGCAACCCAGTATGTTATGCTTGAACCAAATGACTAACAGAGTTGTTCACATGACCCTCTTGGAAGAAGAAGAATAACCTCTCTAGAAAAACTAACTTGTTTACTTGTCTTCCTGTCTTTTTTTAGGTGCTTAGCCTTCTTGGCTCTGAGCTAGATCTTGGTCTTCTCTGATGTCTAGTAAACCCTCCATCTTGTGAGCTCTGTGGAGCTCCCTCCTCAGCCATGTAGTAGACGAGAGTATGAAAACATTTATTGGTCACGTCTAAACGATTCTCCTTTTCACCACTAACACTGCTATGCCTTTATGTCAAGATTTTGAGCAGGATCTTTTTAAGTAAACATTTCATTTTACTGTCATCTGACTGATTGTTTTGATTTATAATTCCAAGCCTGAAACAGGCCTCATTTTGGGCTGCAAAATCATGAAACTCAACAGTTAAAAGTGCTACTTCAGTTTCATTTAAGCATCCTCTCTTGTTCTGAGATACCTGTGAAATCGAAAGCATGCTGTATATGCTATCAAATGAACAATGTTCATAACGAAACTGAAAGATAAGTTATTTTGGGTGACCACTGGGCTGGCAAGGAGATCATCCTCAGGAAATCAAAATGACATTTCTGAACATGAATCTCTACACCAGGAGTTCTCAACGTTTTTAAGCCAGGGGCTGGGTCAAAGCCTGCTCATAAATATGTCCCAATGGTCCAGCTTTCATGCCACTGATGAGGCCTTAAGTTTGTCCAATGACAAAGCCAAGAAAGTGGCTTCATTTTGGCAGTCCAGGGTTTGACTGGGACACTGAAGAAGAATCTTTCCTTCTTGCAAAGTACAGCCTAATTCCATAATCCAGCCTTTCAGCTTGCAGAGTTTTATGAATTCATAAAGTTTTATGCAGGTTTCTATATATAAAACACTATCTTCTCCCCAGTCACTGACTGAAGATTACAGCAGAAGAGGTTGTCACACCGGATGGGAAACCCCAACAGACCACATCCAATCTGGAAGCCTGAGCTCACTACCCTTATGGTAAGGTTTTCCCTGGTGTTTAAAAGAAATTTTTCTATAAGTAAATACTTGCCTTAACTACTTAGTTGACATGGAAGCTGACATTAAAAGAAAGATCAGATGTACATATTTGTTAGAATATAAGTGCTCGCCTAACAGTGGAACCCCGATATACAAACGGTTCTACTTACAATTTTTTTAAACATACAAATAGAAATCCTGGCTAAAAAAAATGGGAAAATCAGACATACAAAAAATATGGTGACATCTGCCTCTTCTGGTAATCCAATGTGTTTTTGACATACAAATTTTTCAACATACAAATAACCTCGTGGAACGGGAAAAAAATTGTATGTAGAACTTGTAAAATTGCTGTTGCTTTAAGAGCACTAATTGTATTACAGAACAGGTTCATTGTGTCGTGTCATTAGCCTGTAAGTACAGTGGATAAAAGAAGGGTTGCAATCACAGTCACTTCAGCTTTTATGCTCAACTGCTGTCTGGTGGTCAGGACTGCTGCATGATGTCCAGAACTGCTGTGCACTCGACTACTGGATGATGTCCAGGACTGCTCTGCACTCAACTGCTACCTGATGTCCAAGACTGCTTTGTGCTTTGCAACTACTTGACATCCTTGGACTACTTGGAGCTCAACTACTGCCTGAGCTCGGCTACAGCTTATAGTTTGCTGCTTACAGCTGTGCAAACTACTTTTGCTGTTTTTGTATTTTGACTATTGTTCTCCATGAACATTATAGACTGGTAAGGAGGAAGGAATCTGCAGTTTGCTTTTGAACCGTATCTCTGCTATGGCTGTGCTGACTTTAAACAACCTTAGAACATTTGCTTTCATCTTTTACTTTGCCACAAGTAAACTACTGTTTTTCACTGTACAGTGTGTTTGTCACTAAACTCTCAATCCTTCGCTGACGTCCTCACACCACGAGGGTCACTCTTCAACGTAACACTGTCTTAACACTATTAAGAAGACAGCAAAATATATAAATGCTGATTAGCATGTCTAGAATGAACAGCTCAAACATATTTATGGAAAGCCAAGATACAGATATTTGAAGTAAATACATAGATGTAAAAGGCCATGCTTTAATCTAATAGTGACCAAGCTCACATTTCTCAGTGTGCAGACGTGCTTTCTGTGTCTTCAGATCATTCAGCAGCCGCACATTCTCATCATCTTTGGTCTTGGTTTCACTAAACTGGTCTTCAAGGCCTCGGCACGTCTTTTCTAGGTTACTCTTTGTAAAAAGACCACATTATTTAGAACATTAATCAAGAAATAAAAAAACATTCAGCAACAATGGAGAAATGTAATTGCCTACCTTGGCTTTGGAGACAAACTCCATGTTACTAGCAAGGTCATCAATCTCCATCTTTAGCTCACTCTTCTCTTTCTCCAGCTTCTGTTTGACTCGCTGCAAGTTATCAATTTGCTCCCCAAACTCAGCAACAGTGTCTGCATGCTTTTTACGGAGGGCAGCTATAGTGGCTTCATGATGCAACGTGGCCTCTTCAAGGTCTCTGCGCATTTTCTGGAATTCTGCCTCACGTTTCTTGTTCATCTCAATCTGAACTGCTGTTGCCCCACCAGCTTCCTCCAGGCGCTCACTGATCTCCTCAAGTTCCCTGGAAAGATCGGCCCGTTGCTTCTCTGCTTTGGCACGAGATGCACGCTCAGCCTCAATCTCTTCCTCAAGTTCTTCCATACGAGCCTTTTGGAATACAGAAGATCCACTTCAGATTTGAGATAGGCATGTTTAGGGAGAAAAACTCATACATCATTATGTTTAACTATTAGCAATTATACTTATATACCGCCCCCATAGTGCTTAGTGTACTTTCGGCAGTTCACAGAGTAATTAGCATTTTGCCCCAAAATGCTGGGTACTCATTTTACCAACCTTTGGAAGGATGGAAGGCTGAGTCAACCTTGATCCCTGTCAGGTTCAAACTCATATTTTGGCTGCAGTACTGCAGTAGCTCAAGTGGCTAAGATGCTGACTGGGAGGCAGAAGGTCAGCAGTTTGATTCCTGAGTACTGCAGGACAGAATGATCTCCCGTCTTTGTCCCAGCTCCTGCCAAACTAGCAGTTTGTAAGCAAGAAATTGCAAGTAGATAAATAGGGACCACTTCGGTGGGAAGGTGAACAGTATTCCGTGTGCTCCGATGTCTAGTCATGCCTGCCACATGACCATGGAAACGTCTGCAGAAGCAGACAACGCTGGCTTTGAAACAGAGGTGAGCACTGAGCCCTAGAGTCGGATATGACTGGCTTTCGAGAAAGGGAAACCTTTACCTTTACAGCAGTTTAACCATTGTGCCACCAGGGCTCTTATAACAATGGCAATTACACTTATATATTACCATAGCATTTCATGCACTCTCTGGGCAGTTCACAAGGTAATTAGCATTTTGTCTCCATCGTGCTGGGTACTCATTTTACTGACCTCAAAGGATGCAAGATTGAGTCAACCTTGATTTCCCATCAGGATCTAACTCACAACATCCTGGTTGCAGTACAGCAGTTTAACCACTGTGCCACCAGGGCTCTTGTGATCAACAAAAATAATTTCTGCTCTGAAAAAGATTCAGTCTTGCTACAATATATATAAGAGTATTCAGTGTAAAAATAAAATAGAGCAAATATAATTATTTTTAAAAACATGGAAATCTTTCAGATTTTCTGTGCAATGTATATGATTTAAAATATATTCTGGTGTCAGAATTGTCCTGTATAATTGAACACTACTCTATAACCTTTATACTTAGGGCCAAATTTAGTCCCACAGGAAAGCCAAATGTGACATAGTGAAAAGAATTCAGGAGAGAGGTGTTCTAATCCCTGCTTGGTAATGGAAACTCATTGGTAGATGTCTGAAATGGGTAAAACCACTCCTTAAATATCTTACTTATTTTGAAAGCCCTATTAATGTCACTGTTATTTGGTTCTGACTTGATAGCAGGCATGGGCTGGGCCACCGGGACAGGGGGATTCATCCCAGTGCGCCCTCACCTCTGGTGCCCTGGGGCGCAAATAATAATTTTATTATTATTTTATCCGCCTGGCGCACTGCACTTTATATTAAGCCATTGTTCCATGTTCCCTCCTTCATCTTCGAGCAATAGCTTATTCTAAAGTGCCAGGAGGACCAAGTGAGGGGTGGCAACCAAGTGGTTCCCAGGGGCAGCCTTCTCCCCCATCCCTTGGTCACCACCCCTCACCTCTGTCCAGCACCCTCCCATGATGCCCAGCACACCCCTGCTTGATAGCACATAGGACACAACACAAAGTATTCACCATAACAGATCATTTCATAGTTTCTCAGTTTTAATACACCCCCACCTCCATTCTGAACAAATGAAACAACTCATCATAAGCCCTACCTCAGGTTTTTTAGCCATTGATGTTGGATGAGTTTTATAGACAAAACCACAGAGGGGCTTTAGGTTGCAATACGCATCATATGGAAATACTAGGCAGAGGCTCTAACCATTAAGGGTTATTATGGTGGTACTCTTGCTTTTATCCCTTTGGCTTTGGCCCTGCCACTCTCGGTACTCAACAGTTTCTTTGGCCCTCAGGCTAAAAGAAGTGCTATATCCATATTCAAGGGTAGGCAAAGCCAGTGCATAACCAGAAGCACTGGTTAAATGATTCTCCAGAATTATATAGTACAGTAAAAACCCCACTTATGAAAAATGTCTGCTCCATAGGCTTTTGCTTATATCATTTTTTTTATGCAACTCAAAGTAAACCCATAGGAAAAATGAAATTTGTATGTAAACCGAAGCCAACCCATAGGAAAAATGAAATTTTTATGTGAACCGAAGCAAACCCATAGGAAATGAATTTTTACGTAACTTGAAGCAAACCCATAGGAAATCATGTAAATCGGGACATGGTTTTAGCACAAAATCATTATGTAAGTTGAATTTTATGTAACTTGAGGCATATGTAAGTCGGGGTTTTACTGTCTAAAGAGATTTTGTGCAACTTCTTCATACTAAATCTGAGCATAGACATTCAACTTGTATGTGTATGTTCATTTTGAGTAAGAGTGTAATCTGCAAATCCAAGTATGATTTTAAACAGAGTTTTCCTAAACACACACACAAAACAAAATGTATCTATGATTTACCTGTAGTTCCTTAATCTTTTTTTGCAGCTGACAGCTTTGAACTTGCTCATCCTCAATTTTTACTTGTACCTGACTGACTTCAAACTCTTTCCTAGTGAACAAAAATAAAGGGGAGAAAGTAAGCATATTAAGAGGATGGAGCAAATTAAGACCCGAATGCATGAAGAAGAATAGTTAACAGTGTACTTCTTTAGTTTCTCTTCCATTTGCTGCTTGTCATTCTCCAGATCCATGATAGATTCCTGAGACATCTTCTGATCTCCCTCCAGTTTCCTCTTTGCTCTTTCAAGATCCATACGAGCTTTCTTCTCTTGCTCCAGGGAGCCTTCAAGCTAAAATAATGCATGAATATTTGAACAGCAGGTATTAATCTAAGGTTACTGTTTTCAGAGGAGTATTGTATTTAACTTTGTAAAGCACTCACTTCGGGACTTGCTCTGCTTTATAGAACAGTTGAATTTGATCCACTTATAAAACATTTGAAATTGATTTATTTTTTACTGGCTGCATGATGCAAAGACTGAACTGAATTCATCTGGTGCTTTTTAATTCCAGTTTGTCCCCCCCCCCCCTGCTACTGAGGGTCTCCTACTTTTTTAAATGTCAGAACAATTTGATTGGGATTTTACCTTTTGGGTCAGTTGTGATTCCTTTTTATAAAAATGGGATCTGTGTTTGTAGGCCTCCACCATTCTCTCCTCTCCCCAGAGATTAGTCTTTTCACCTTATTGTTAGGTCAGTAACTGAACAGGTTGAAAAGACACAAGAAATTGGAAGGAGATTTTTCAGAACTTCTCTCTTTATCAAGAGAAAAGGTGCTGCTGTTTAGATGGAGAAAGAGATCCAAGGCATCTAGCCTGGGTGAGAGTGTGCATGTGCATATACACATGCACGCATACATATGCAGACATACACAGAGGTATTTAAAGCCCCTACTGTATTTCCTTTGTTACAGTCCAGAAGAGAGGAGGGGGAATTGACAGAAGTTCAGATGGAGAGAGTTTAGCACTAGAACAGCCTTTTACTGTATTGCTAGGTTAACTGAGTGATTAGGGAAAGTTAAGTTTCTTTTGACTCTGCATGTGCTCTTAAGCAGAGCTGCTGCAGAGGAGAGTCAAACAAAGGAAGTGAGCACTGGTAAGTTTTGCAGTTGGAGTAGAGCTGCTTTAGAGGCCTCCACTAATTTAAATTGATAATTTCAACTGCTGAGAGCCACCTCTGTTCAAACAGAGGAAGCAGTTTGAAGCTTCCAGAAGCAGGGGGGCAGAGCCACACCAGGCCCTTCCCTGAACTGTGACTCATAGGGGCGGAGCCACACTAGCCTTTAAAAGCTCTGAGCTCTTTCAGGGTCAGCCCTTTTGACTCTGCATGTGCTCTTAAGCAGAGCTGCTGCAGAGGAGAGTCAAACAAAGGAAGTGAGCACTGGTAAGTTTTTGCAGTTGGAGTAGAGCTGCTTTAGAGGCCTCCACTAATTTAAATTGATAATTTCAACTGCTGAGAGCCACCTCTGTTCAAACAGAGGAAGCAGTTTGAAGCTTCCAGAAGCAGGGGGGCAGAGCCACACCAGGCCCTTCCCTGAACTGTGACTCATAGGGGCGGCGCCACACTAGCCTTTAAAAACTCTGAGCTCTTTCAGGGTCAGCCCTTTTGACTCTGCATGTGCTCTTAAGCAGAGCTGCTGCTGAGGAGAGCCAAACAAAGGAAGTGAGCACTGGTAAGTTTTGCAGTTGGAGTAGAGCTGCTTTAGAGGCCCGCGTGAGCCTCTAGATTTTAAACTAGTAACAAAGGAAGAATATAGTCTTACTAGGTAGAAAGGTAGTAAACGTGTACATTTTTGAGGCCCAGAATACTGCACTTGTTAAAATGGATTCTGAGGGAACAGCTGTAGTTACTTGCAATACTTGTGCCATGTTTGTGTTCTTGCCAAAGCATATGGAGAACTACACTTGCAGCAAGTGCAAGCTGGTTGCACTACTAGAAGAGAAGGTCCAGCAGCTAGAGGCCTGCATATCTAACCATCAACAAATTAAGGAGCTTGAGCTGTTCTTGGACAGAGCGGAGCAGACTATGCTGGACAAAGAAGAGACAGGGCACAGTTCTGAGGCAGAAGGCCCTTCACTAACTCAGGAGGGAGATGTTTGGAGGAATGTGACTCAAAGGAGGAGAAAAGTAGGGGATCACTCTGAGAGTCTGAAATTACAGAATAAATTTGAGGCTCTTTCCCTCATCACACCTGATGAGGAACAAACAGAGGAACAACTGGTTCCACCTGATGATCTCTCCTTCATCACATTTGATGAGATCCAGGAAGATAAACAACAGGAACAAACTGAGGTTCTCTCCCTTAATATGGTTGATGAGGTGCATGTAGATGAACAGATTGCAGGAGAGGGGCTCCTTGTACTAGGCGATTCAATAATTAGAAATACAGAGAAATGGATTTGTGATGCACAAGATAACCGTATGGTGACTTGCCTGCCAGGTGCAAAAGTTGCAGACATCACAAGAAATCTAGATAGATTGTTAGAGAGAACTGGGAATGAGCCAGTTGTCATGGTACACGTTGGTACCAATGATGTTGGGAAGGCCAAGCGGTCTGTCCTGGAAGCCAAATTTAGGTTGTTAGGAAGAAGATTGAAGTCCCGGACTTCCAAGGTAGCATTTTCAGAAGTGCTGCCTGTCCCTCGCGCAGGACCTACCAGGCAGGCAGAGCTCAGAAGTCTCAATGCGTGGATGAGGCAGTGGTGTCGAGAGGAGGGCTTCAGATTTGTCAGGAACTGGAGAACATTTTGGGACAAGCCAAATCTGTTCAGGAGGGATGGGTTGCATTTGAACCATGATGGGACCAGATTGCTGGCACTCAACATCAAAAAGGCTGCAGAGCAGCTTTTAAACTGATAACTGGGGGAAAGCCGATAGGAGCTGGGCAGCATCCGGTTCAGGAAAGTGTGTACTTGAGTAGTGAGGAGGATGCAAAAATTACTGAGCAGAGCAAGGAGCTAGTCACCAGCACTCTAGCAGAAGGATGCAAGAGGCAGTCTAACAAAGCAACTGGGCTCAAAAGACTGTATCAGGAAAGCATATATAAATGCTTGTATACAAATGCCAGAAGCCTCCGGAACAAAATAGGGGAGCTGGAATACTTAGCAATAGATAAGAATATTGATATTATTGGTATCACTGAAACCTGGTGGACGGATGATAACCAATGGGATACAGTTATCCCAGGCTCCAAACTGTACAGGAAGGATAGGAAGGGGCAAACGGGAGGTGGTATAGCCTTGTATGTTAAAGAAGTGATAAAATCGTATGAATTGGAATATCTAGGTGATTTGGAGTCACCATTAGAAGCTCTGTGGGTAAGAGTACCAGGCCACAAGGATGGTCTAACAGTAGGCATATACTATCGGCCTCTGACCCAAACTCTTGAGGGAGACTGGCAGTTGGAGAATGTTGTAAAGGAGGCATCCAAGAAGGGAAGCCTGGTTATAATGGGGGACTTCAATTACCCTCACATAGACTGGGTGAACTGTTGTTCAGCACATGATAAAGATATAAAGTTCCTAGATATGCTCAATGATTGTTCCCTGGGACAGATGGTTGAAGACCCAACTAGAGGTACAAGAATCCTTGACTTGGTCCTGAGTAATACTCAGGATCTGGTGCAAGATGTTAATGTGACTGATCCAATAGGGAACAGTGACCACAACTCAATTATGTTTAACTTGATCATAGACTGCAAGTCACTGATAAAATCTAACACAGAGACCTTAAATTTTCAAAAAGGAAATTTCCCAAAGATGAGGAAACTAGTAAAAAAGAAGCTGAAAGGGAAAATTGAGAGAGTCCAAACACTCCAAGAGGCATGGAGGCTGTTTACAAAAACAATAACAGAGGCCCAATTGGAATGCATACCCAAAAGGAAAAAGGTCACTGCCAGGTCCAAGAGGACTCCGATGTGGCTTACAGGAGCTGTTTGGGAAGTGATCAAGAGCAAGAAAAGCTCATTTAGAAGATGGAAGGCTTGACTGAATGAGGACAGCAGGCAGAAACATAAATTCTGGCAGAACAAATGCAAGGCAACAATCAGGAAAGCAAAGCAAGACTTTGAGGAGCGTATAGCTAAAAATACTCAGATAAATAACAAAGACTTCTTTAAGTACATTAGAAGTAAGAACCCAACTAGGAAGGCCATTGGACCATTAGATGACAATGGAAGGCAAGGGGTTATTAAAGAGGAAACAGAGATTGCAGAGAGACTCAATGAATTCTTTGCTTCAGTATTCACTGAAGAAGACAGAGACCACATGCCCAAAACAGAGCCTATCTTTGTAGGGAGGGAAACTGAAGAATTAAGCCAGATAGAAATAACCAGGGAGGAGGTCCTTGCATGTCTTGTTAAGCTAAACACTAACAAATCACCAGGACCAGATGGCATCCATCCACGAGTTCTCAGGGAACTTAAAGATGAAATTGCTGATCTCCTAGCCAAAATATATAATCTTTCCCTCAAATCAGGCTTTGTGCCTGATGACTGGAAGGTAGCAAATGTAACACCAATTTTCAAAAAAGGATCCAGGGGTGAGCCAGGAAATTGCCGACCTGTCAGTTTGACTTGTGTCCCAGGTAAAGTGATGGAAACCATGCTAAAAGATAGAATTAATAGGCACATAGAAGAGAAGGCGCTGCTAAAGGAGAGCCAACATGGCTTTTACAAGGGCAAATCATGCCTCACTAATCTGTTGGAATTTTTTGAGAGTGTCAACAAGCATGTGGATAAGGGGGATCCAGTTGACATTGTTTATCTGGACTTTCAGAAGGCTTTTGACAAGGTCCCACACCAAAGGCTCTTGAATAAACTTACCAGTCATGGAATAGAGGGACAGGTCTTGTCCTGGATCAGCAACTGACTAAGGGACAGGAAACAGAGGGTAGCACTAAATGGACACTTCTCCAAGTGGAGGGAAGTAAAGAGTGGGGTCCCCAAAGGTTCAGTACTGGGACCCCTGCTTTTCAACCTCTTCATAAATGATCTAGAGGTAGGAGTAAAAAGCAAGGTAGCCAAATTTGCTGGCCACACTAAATTATACAGGGTAGTGAAAACTGTGAGAGATTGTGAGGAGCTCCAGAGGGATCTCTTGACACTGGGGGAGTGGGCAAAACAGTGGCAAATTAGCTTCAACATTAGTAAGTGCGGAGTGATGCATGCTGGGACAAAAAAAACCCAATTACATTTATAAACTGATGGGTTCTGAACTCTCTGCGACAAACCAGGAAAGGGACCTTGGTGTCCTAGTGGACAACTCAATGAAGGTGTCAACCCAGTGTGCCTCAGCAGTGAAAAAAGCAAACTCAATGTTAGGGATCATTAGGAAGGGTATAGAAAATAAGTCAGCAAGTGTCATTTTGCCTCTTTATAAATCTATGGTGAGGCCCCATCTGGAATACTGTGTACAGTTCTGGTCGCCATACCTCCAGAAGGTCCATGGTTGATGCCATAAGTCCTAGTAGTTTCTGAGCCTTCTTTGCCCGCACGTAAGTCCTGCGCTGAAAAATCTCGATCACCTTGGTGATGTCCTATAGGTGCTTTGGGGGGGCATAGGCTCTGGCGGTGAGCAAGTCGAGTATTGTTCCAATGTACTCGACGTGCTGAAATGGATCCAATTTTGACTTCTCAAAGTTGATCTGTAGACCGAGACTCTCCATGAGTCATACTGTGTAAGTGATGTCCCAAATGGCCTTTGATCTCATAGGAGAGGCAATCAGCCAGTCATCGATATAAGGGAATATCCTTATGCCTTTCTGACGGAGGAAAGCTGCCACTGGTGGCATGCATTTCGTGAAGACCCGAGGCGACGCAGAAAGGCTGAAGGGAAGACATCGGTACTGGTAGACCTTGTTCCTTATCTGGAAATGGAGAAAGTTCCTGTGCTCCTTGAAGATGTTGATGTGGAAATATGTGTCCTTGAGGTCTACCATGGCAAACCAATCCCCCTTGTTGATGAGGGGGAGGATGGTCTGAAGCGTCACCACCCGGAATTTTCTTGTGTGGATATGTTTGTTGAGGCATCGCAAGTCTAAGGTAGGACAAAGTCCTCCATCCTTCTTTTTAACCACAAAATATCTCGAGTAGAAACCGTCGGTCCATTTCGAGGGTGGTACAGCTTCTACGGCTCCTTTTGACAGTAGCGTTGTCACTTCATCCTGCAGGTGAGAGGATAGAGGCATGCGATGGAGCTTGGTGACTCGAGGAACCTGGTCGAATTCGATGGTGTAACCAGCGGATAAGATTTTTAAAACCCACCGGTCGCTTGTGACACCTGTCCAAGCTTGAAGAAAATTCTGGAGATGGATGTACAGAAGATGGAGGGGGAGAGTCACAGTTGGAGGGAAGTCAAACATGTTGCTTTGACTTCCTCTCAGAATGCTTGCCCTGCTGTTGGTAAGAATGGTACTGCTGATGGCCGTGTTGTCGGCGCGGGTGTTAGAAATTTGCCCAATGATTATCAGACTGCTGCCAAGGGAACAGTTGGTAAGATGGTCCCTGGTAGCAGGTCGAGAAGGGCTGGTACCATGATCTGGATGTGGACTGCCCAGGTGAGGCCAAACCAAAGAACTTTGCTGTGGTCTTGGTTTGATGCAGTTCATTGAGGGCCTTGTCCATGTCTTGGGCGAACAGACCTTGGCCGTTGAAGGTCAGATCTTTGATTAATTTCTTGGTAGGCTCCTCGAGCTTGGTGGAGCGAAGCCAAGCATGACGATGCAACAGAATGGAGGTGGACATGTTATTTACCACTGCGTCATTCATGTAATGGGCTGTCCTCATCTGTTGTTCAGCGAGGTAATCACCCTTGTCACAGAGGGTGTTAAACTCCGAGTGCAGGTCAGTGGGCAGCTTGAATGTGAAGGATTTACCAGCTCCCAGGGATGGGAATTATAGAGTCCCATACCTGTAGAATAATTTGCTGCATGGAGCGACAATGGTGGCGTACAGCTTCCATCCCAACACGTCAAGCTTCTTGCCCTCTGGTGAAGATGACATGGGGAATCTGATGACAGCCATCTAACTCGGCAAAGCCCGAACAACCATGGAGTTCAGCAGGGGATGGGCAGAAACTCCACGTCACCCCCCAGAAGCCTGTACAAGCCATCAACTCTGGTCAAAACCATGTGGGATGAAACGGACTTCTTCCACACGGCCTTGGCTATGCTCAGAAGGGATGGCAACATGGTGATATGTGTAGAGAAATTCTAGCCAGAGGGTGGCCACAGAAATGGAGATTAGGTCAGAGATAGACCAAGCACTTGTTGAGAATCCAGCTCAACAAGCGTGTAAGTTAGAAGAAATTGAACTGCAGTCAGAGTTAATGGTGCACAAAAAGTTCTCTGCCCCAGCACCGGGGAAGCAAGTTTTATTGAAGTTACAGGTCTACAAAAGCATACACAGGATGTATACACAAGCATAGGTGCAGTTGTATTCAGCCAATAATATTACATTCTCTACAGCATAGCCATATAGGGAGCATGACCTATATCTCTTACTAGTACATGCGCAGTAGCTTATATCCTGCCAGAATAGGCCCAAAGCCTATTCTCTGTGGCGGTACCCTTGCAAAAGCTGTTACCTGTAATATATAGCTTACTTTAGCAGTTTAGGCTGATACCAAAAGCATATATTTGAAGATTACATAAAGGTGCTTTTCTGCACCAAACCAAGAACTGCAGAAGCCATTGCCTCTTGCACAGAGGCAGGAAGCAATTGTTGATTCAGGAAAGAGCTAACCACAATTGTTACTGTGGTTGGGCGCAGGAAGAGCTAACCACAATTGCTAGCTATATGCTACAAAGCTAATTATTTAGGCTAAAAGTTATAATGAACTCCCACAGATATGGACAGGGTGAATTGCCTTCCTGTCCAGTTTTGCTGTGACTTGGTCTTCTTACAGCAGGGGATCAGCTCGGAGGCTTAAGGCAGTCCCGAGGTGAGTCAGCATGGCTGTGAAGGACTTCTAGTCCTTGTTGTGGAGTGGATCAGCAGCTCTGATAATTGGATTGGGTGTTTTATCTGGCTCAACCTCTGCCTCCTCCTCCTCTGAAGAGGACTCAGACTCATCCGTAGACGGTGGAGGGATCCTCGCTTCAGTGTCTGAACTGCACCAGTACGGCCTGGGCTGTTCAATGGAGTGGGTGCTCGACGCCCTAGAAGGTGGCAGAGCAGTGTCCATTCCTTGGCCCAGAGCGACAGTTCTTTTGGAGTCCTGTGATGGTGGAAGAGGAACAGTACTCATGGGACCAGGATGTCAAGATTGAGACGTGGCAGCCAAAAGTTGGTCACCTATCTTCTTGACTACCGCCTCAAGGAGTGGTTGCAAAAAGTTCAGCTGAACTGCTTGAGACGGAGCCGATGGAGATGAAACAGTAGCCAGAGCTCATCCAACTGGTGGTGAAAGGTCACTGAAATGGTAGCTGTGGGCGCGTCGAGCTGGTGGCAAGATGGACACCCAGTGGAGCAGAGACCTCCCTCAAGGTGGTGGTGGGGGAGGTGAAGGAGAATGATGAAGCAGACGAGGTGGAGCCAGAGGAGAATATGAATTGGTGGTATGTTGTGTCTTGGACGTTGACTCCGAGGAAGAACATCCTTCGAAGTTTGAAGACCCTGGTGAAAGGCGTTGCGGAAAAACTGCAGGTGAAGGGGAGAAAGATGATGACGGACGAGGAGAACAAGTTGGTCTCAGAGTAGAAGGCAGGGAATAGTGACTCGCCTTCTTAGATTTCTTCCTTCCCTCTCCCATCTTGTCCTTTTTCTTCTTCCTCACCTCAGCCATCTTTGAACCTTCTCCCTCCTTGGTGGCCATCTTGGGTGCCAAAGTTTTGGTGGGAAGTTGAGAGGCCTGCAAGGCAGCGGCCGGAGAAAGTGCCATCTCCATCAGATAAGCCTTAAGATAATTACTTCTATTCTGAACCACAAGACAAGTGAATTTCTTGCAATGAACACATGTCTGGGTCTGGTGCGATTCTCCAAGACACAGCAAACACTTACTGTGGCCGCCTGAAGAGGGAAATTTCGTGTTGCAGACAGTACAACACTTAAAAGCAGCTGATGCCACTTTTACCTCATGGTAAAGGTGAAAACAGTCCAAATGCCCACAGTGAAGCGAGCAAATGGTTGAGGTACCGGTCCTTCCCAAAGAAAAGACTGACGAAGGCAAGAAAAATTGTAGATAAGCACCACCTGACCCGCAAGGGACGAGTGGCTGAGGAAAAATTAAGTTTTTCCCAAAGGAAGGTGGGAGCTTCCACTGCAAGGCAGAAGCAACCCTGAGGTTAAAAAAATTGACGAAAACATAAAGAACTGCTCCCCCATGAGGAGGAACAGCTCCGAGGTAGGTGATCCTGCTCTAGGGACAAGATCACCAAGAAAAATGAATTTAAAGCAAGTCTTTTCCGAAGAATCGACAGAAAAATTGAAGAGAGCTCTCAATGGTCTCCTGCTGCTAAGGCGGAAAAAAGAGAACTTAGGGAAGAACACGAAATGGCGCCAAAGGGTGGGCGGTGCGGTGGGTGGCCCTAACAGTCAAACTTTTATCCAATCAGCTTGAAAGCTCTGGTAATGGCTCCACTCAGGCGCACAACCCAAAAGTGGGGATTCACAGAATACACGAAGGAGAAAGGGGGGAAATTTAGTGTGTTGTGTTTGCATGCACATGCCTATCTAAGCCTCAACTATTGTCCCTTACTGGGATTTTATCTAACATTCTTGGAATGGCATTAAGATCACTAAAGAGGTTTCATTTTGTGATTTTGGTTGTTTTCTCTAATAACACACACAAAATGTACAAGACAGAATAATAAAAGAATTAGCAGAGGTGGGATCATATGAAGGAGGAGGCTGTATGTTGGAATGTCAATTGTATCACATCAAGTGTGAACACTGAACACTCAGTTCAATCCACAAGCCCAGTGTGTGATCACTGATTAAAATTTCAAAGCTAATACAAGTTTAGATTCAAATTGCAGCATAGTCAAATCATCCATTACAGCTTTCCAATGCAGTCACAGAAACCTCTAAATCAGAATAATCTAACAAAAGACTATGGCCTGTTAGGATTCTTCCAAGCCTATCATTTCCCTACTTTCATTTTTATACCTTCTGATATCTGATGCAGAGTAGATTCATGGAGGTGCAGGAGATGGGCAAGAAGTAGAGTGCAAAGCTCCTTGATGGTGAGGGTTCAGAAGGAAGGAAGCTGGTAGGATCTTTACCTTTTCCATGAAGGTTTTGCACACTTCTATAATATATTACTGTATTGTGCCCTTACCACAAGTCTATTATCCCCATTTACAACTCCCCTTCTCACCTATCTGAAACCACAAATACCTGCATTCACCCAAGAACAAATTGTTTCAAGTCATATCTAAACAAGCTTAAGGCAGGTTATGCCTAATCTATATACTAAATATTTGAATCCATATCAGATTAGATGATATCTATCCAGCCCTGTTCATCAATAATAATTCTCTTACATCATCCACTTGCTGTTCAAGTTTAGACTTTGCTTTGGACAGAGTGTTCACTTTGTCTTCCTCTGCTTGGAGGTCATCTAAGGCCTGCTGGTGAGCTTCTTGGAGGCTTTTCTTTTCTTTAGAAAGTTTGGATATATTTTCATCTAAAGCTGCCATCTCTTCTGTAAGATTTTTAACCTAAAATAAAATGAGCATCCCATTTAGACCAATTGCCTGATCACACAGAATAAAAGTTTGGTATATACACACTTCTCAACTTGTGAATGAAAAAATGACAAAGATTAATATGTTGAGATCCTACACAAGAAAAACTCACACATTCCCATCATATATATCAAGTTTGGAAATGAGATAAAAAACACAGAATGCCTTACAAATGAATATAGTGAGGCAGACTAGGTTAGATATAAATACCAGGCAAAAGGTAACAAATTTTGGATTATGGAATCTGAAAAACAAAACCTCAGACATTAAAGAGCATAATCATCTCATGGGAATGTGAAAAGACATCTCAACAGAAACAATTTATTTGTAGGGCTAGTAGGAAGTATTCTTATTTTCCTACCATAATAAGTCTAAAAGGTTGTTCTCCAGTTTTAGAAATGTTTCAGGTCATATCTAGGAGTTGATGATGATCAATGCACTATATGAACCTTGTGAACAGAAATGACAAATAACACCTTTTTTCATTCAATGTTTAAATATCAATCTGTGTTTGTATTGGTAGCTGCAAGTTATACTTTCAGGGCTTTGACATGTGGGGAGGTGGGAGTAATGTTGTGCCTGGATATGAGAAGAGGTAAAGTGTTGGGTAACAGCCAGACACATGTTCCAGTGGATTGTTGCATACCTGTCAAGCGCGGCTCCGGAAAATACGTGAACTGCTCTGGCCTGGGCGCACATGCACAGCAACAACTCCTTTGCGTATGCGCAGAACCCCTTTGTGCATGCGCACTGCTGCCTCTGATGGGTGTGCATGTGCAGTAACCCCTTTCCCCACCATTCAAAATATGGGATGGCGGCAGGAAAGGGGAGGAATGAGCACTGGAATACAGGAAATCCCGGCCAATACAAGATACTTGACAGGTATAGATTGTTGACAAACATAAGATACAAGTCTTGTACCCATCCCAACTGGTTTGGGTTTCAGTTGTCTCAGAACTTGTTCACAGAACATATGACAAGTTTGGATTACTGCAATAGACAAAAAGCAATAATCCAGAAGGGCTATACACAATGGGACAGCAAAGACAATGATGGTGATGCCTATTTACACTGCCTCATCAAGGATGAATTAGTTCATGGTAACATCAACATGTATAGAAGATTAGGTTTACATGATAATTACTGAGAGAGCAGTATGGAAAAACAAACTGGCAAACACCCAGAGGCTCAGAACAGGGGTTTTTCAGATGCAGAGAGTGAAAAATTGGTCTTCATTTGGACTTGTGAGTAGTGCAGACACATTGCTTTGGGAATTCAATTATTGATGTGGGATTGATAGCATTTATACATCTCCGAATAAGAAGAAATGTATCTTAGATTTCTATGAAATATATGCATGCCAATTTATATGATATTAACAATTGAAATTTTAGAAATAATTATTATAAGTATTGCAATAGAATAGATGCCATCATGTCAGAGTGGAAAACTGTGAACGAGCAACCAGTGTTTCTGCTCATTCTGCTGTCTAGGCCCAATTTCAAGAATTTGCTCTCATCTTGATACTTCATTATGACTGTAGCCTTTGGTTGGACAGCCTTTCAACACAGCAGTAGATAATTTATTCTCTTTAGATTAGGACATTCAGTCAAACTCCTATGTAGGACAGCCTTTCATAATAAATACTGAAGGTGCAGCCAAGAAGAGTCAGAGGCATGCAGCCAAACAAGGCTGTTATGAATCTGAGGCAATGTACTCTGAAGTAAACAGAAAGGTGCTAGGCAGCTCCTGAGTCTGCCAACATGTTTTCCCTTATATCCTCTTGTTGCAGATTTGGGCACAATTTAAAAATGCAATAGACTTGTTTGTGCATAGGAAAGAGAAAAATGCACTACCTTCTTTACCTATCACAGTGATGGCGAACCTTGGCACTCCAGGTATTTTTGGACTACAATTACCAGAAGCCCAAGTCAGCACTCTTGCTGATCAGGGCTTCTGGGTATTGTAGTCCAAGAACACCTGGAATGCCAAAGTTTGCCATCACTGACCTATCACTATGCTATCTAAACTTGTTTATCTGTAAATTTTATTCTTTAGATTTCTTTCCTAATCTTGAAAGCTTAAAGAAAGATGCCTATGTCTCATTTTGCCTTTCAGCTCTGTAAAAAACTGAAATTTCATTAACTTTGGTCTGGATATCAAGTGAATACCTCAGAAATAAGAGCCTGGATACCTTACATCCAAATCTCAGATACCAGTTATTGCAACAGACTTCTTTAAAGAATGCAAGCGCGGCGCCAAAATGGCCGCCGCGCCCTTTGCGGGGCCCCCCCACAGGACAGAGAATCCGGGTAGTTAGGGGCGTGGCCAGCTCCCTTATAAAAGGGGTGGCCACGAGGCAGCCGCGCTGCCATTTTGCCTCAGCGACGGAGCGGAGAAGTTTTTCCCCTGCGCCTCCGTCGCTCGTTGGTATTGCCGGGAAGCCTTTTGGGTCGATTTTGCTTAGCTAGCTTCCCTTTTTTGCTCGAGATGCCTTCCAAAAAGAAGGCTCCTGCGAATTCAGCTCGGGCTGTTAGGAGGCGCAACCCAGGTCGGAGGACCGTGGTGCCGCCTCCTCAACAGCCACCTTTGCCATCCCCGGCCGGGGCTAGTGGCTTGGGGTCTATCGCACCTTGGCCCGTTCAGAGTGCGGGCGCGGAGGGCGCTCCGGCCCGCGGCCCGCGAGCGGTGGACACCGCTCCTCCTTCCGCCCAACCCGTTGGGCCGACTACTTCTGGGCCGCAGCCTCTCCCGGGGCCCTCTAGCCTTGGGGGGTGGCCCGGTGCCCTGCCTTGGCAGGTTTCCTCACCAGCCCTACCGGGCTTTGGCCCTGGCCAATGGCCATATCTGGGCCATGGGGTGCAGGGAACTGTTGGGCCGGCCGGCTCTTTACCCATGATTACTGTAGACACCTTACTGGCCCGTATTGCGGCCTTAGAGGAGTCTTTGGCCCGGGCCAGTCAGGCAGGTGCCCCTTTCGGGGTACCTTTGGAGGCGCTATCGGCAGCAGGACAACGGCCGGCGGGGAGGGTTGAGCTGCTGCAGGCGGGTGGCGTGGCTCCGGCCACTGCCTCGCAGCTCCCCAGCCAGCAACCTGGCGCGGGTCAAGCCCCGGTGATGAGCTCTACATCGGTCATGAGCTCCGACGCCCCCAGTGGGCCGGAACCCCCGTTGGGGGCGGCCCGCGGGGGTGCAGCATGTGAGTATATGGTGCAAACGAGTACATCCACACACATTCCCAATATAGGGGGGACCTTTCAGTGGCCTTGGCCTCGCGCGGGTGGTGCAGGGGCTACGCCGCTGGCGACCCACCCGGCGACAACCACTGCCACCATGCCCGCTGGGGTGGGCATTGGTTCTTACACTGCTGGGAACGTACTTGGGGTGGCAGGGTTAACTCATGCCCCTTTGGGTAGGCCAGCTATCCCCTTTTCGGCTTTGCCGACGGCAGGGTATTCCCTGCCATTGGGTGATCACTTGGCTCAGGCTACCAGAGAAAAGATATGGCGAGGGGAGTACGTGGATATCTTCTCACTCCTGAACAGAGAGCCCACTAAGGAAGAAAGGGAGGGCCAGGATGAGAAGGACAAGGAGCAGGCACGCCGCCGTAAGCCGCCGCGTACCTGGGCTAACTGGCTCCCCGCTTATTTGATATACATGGCGGTGTATTTGAGGGCGCGGCCGGATCTAGCTATTCCCATGGTCCAATATTTGGACAACATATACAGGGCGATGGTAGATTTCCCGGGCCCCTCATGGCTAGCATATGATGAGGAATTCCGTATGAGGATTCCCCTGCACCCCAAGATGAGATGGGATGAGCCGTGCCAGAGACTGTGGCTCTTGTATATGACACCCACACGTCCTGCCCCGGGGGATAGATACCATTGTGGACATGCGGTCCAGCGAGCAGCTCCAGCGCAGGTTACCCGCCAAATGGTGGGGCAGGGGGTTCCAGCCCGCCTGCTGTGCTGGACTTTCTCATCCAATGGTTCCTGCAGTCGGAAGAACTGCAGGTATAAGCACGAGTGTACCACATGTTCTGGTCCCCATGCAGCCTCTGCTTGTCCCAAGCCTGGGGGGGTGCGAGGCAGAGGGAGGGGTGGACAGTGGGCTGGCAAGCCTGCCACGGATGGAACTAGTTCTCCGAAAGGCCCCCTCCCCAATTAAGGTGGACATGCTGGAGCGCTGGCTCGCATCGTACCCAAGGGGAGAGGACAGGGAGTACCTCATCCAAGGTTTTAAGCAGGGATTTCGTATCCCTTTTATGGGTGATAGATCTCCTCAGGATGCTCCCAACCTTTTATCCCTCAGAGGAAGGGAGGAGGTAGCCGAGGCCAGCATTAACAAGGAGTTAGACGCGGGCAGGGTCGCCGGACCTTTTCCCGCACCCCCTTTTCCCAACCTTAAGGTTTCACCATTGGGTTTGGTTCCTAAAAAGTCCCTAGGTGAGTTTCGCCTTATTCATCATTTGTCCTACCCAGCCGGCCGATCGGTCAACGATGCGATACCTGATGACCTTTGTTCGGTCAGGTATACATCGTTCGACCATGCGCTGCGCATGGTGCGCTCGTGTGGCCCGGGTGCCTTGCTGGCCAAGTGCGACATTAAGTCAGCTTTTCGCCTCTTGCCGGTGCACCCGGGCGACTTTGAATTGCTGGGTTTTAAATTTAAAGGGGAGTATTATTTTGATAAGGCCATGCCTTTTGGCTGCTCCATATCATGCTCGGCTTTCGAGCGTTTTAGTACCTTCCTAGAGTGGGCTTTCGTCCGCAGGTCAGGGTCCCGGTCTGTAGCCCATTACCTGGATGACTTTTTATTCGGGGGTGAACGGGGCTGGGACACGTGTGCACGTCTCCTCAATACATTTCAGACGCTAATGCAGGAACTGGGTGTCCCTTTAGCGCCCGAAAAGACCGAGGGCCCGTCGACCAAACTAGTATTCCTGGGGGTTGAGATTGATACAGTAGTACAGGCTTCTAGGTTACCGGGTGATAAGGTGTCCAGGATAGTGACCCTTATCTCGGAATTGCTGGCCAAGCGTAAGGCATCCCTGAGGGAACTGCAGGTGCTACATGGGCACCTCAATTTTGCCTGCAGGGTGGTCGCACCGGGCAGGGCTTTCGCCCGGCGCTTATGCGACGCCATGGCAGGGTTATCCAGGCCCCACCACAGAGTCAGGCTTACCCGGGGTATCAGGGCAGACATGTTTGTCTGGTTGCAATTCCTGAGGGAGTTTAATGGGGTCTCATTTTGGAGGTCTGACCTCCTGGCATCCCCCAATTTCCAGATCCAGTCTGATGCCTCAGGATCCCTGGGTTATGGGATGTACTTCAATGGGAAGTGGGCCTATGGTGGGTGGCCACCGGCATGGGCAGGCACAGGTCGCCTGCGGGATCTCACATACCTGGAATTTTTCCCATTCTGGGGGCTTTGATGCTATGGGGCGAACAGTGGGCTAATTCGGTGGTGCATTTCTGGTGCGACAATGCTGCCGTGGTGCACATTGTCAATGCACAGACTTCTAAATCGCCCAGGGTCATGGATCTAGTGCGCCATTTTGTGCTGCGCTGCCTGCGCCTCAACGTCTTGTTCAGGGCCAGGCATGTCCCAGGGGTTAATAACGATATTGCTGACGCTTTGTCCCGCCTGCAGATCTCCCGGTTCCGCGCCTTGGCCCCGGATGCGGAGGAATTTCCCTCGCCACTCCCGGACGAGATGTGGACTATTGGCAAGGAGAGGTGAACCGGGCGATTGGCCTGTCACTAGCGCCACGCACGCGTAAGGCGTATCAACAAGCATTCAATTTGTATAGGGCTTTTGCTACTCGATTTCAATGGCCAGAGACCTGGCCCATCCCGGTGGACCATGTTCTGCGGTTCATGGTTCACCTGCATGCACAGGGCCTTGCACCTCGCACCATAGCATCCAAGCTCTAGGCGTTGGCTTTTATGGCCAAAGTAGGGGGTCATGTGGATACCACCTCTGACTTCCGTGTGAGACACGTTTTGGAGGGGTGGGTGCGCGAGCGCGGGCGTTGCCCGGACGACCGGCACCCTATTTCCCCAGGGGTTCTTACCCAGTTGGCCCGGGGCTGGCCAGGCCTCTGTTTTGATCATTATGAGGCAGCCCAATCGCATGCAGCCACAACGGTGGCATTTTTTGGAGCGCTCCGCATCAGCGAACTCGTGATGCTGTCTAAGGCGGATGCAAGTGGTAGGGCACTGGAACGCGGAGATGTATATGTTGCCAAAGACTGGGCCCAGTTGAGGATTCGCTCCTCTAAAACAGATCAGCATGGCGTAGGCAGTGGAGTAAGACTGCTACGGTGTTCTTTGGCAGACATCTGTCCGGTTGGTGCCCTACAGGAATACCTGGCACTGCGTGGCATGCACCACGGCCCGTTTTTCTGTCACCAAGATGGGTCTCCCCTTACTAAATTTCAGTTTTGGAAGGTGACTGCCAGAGCCCTCACCAGGGTGGGACTACCGGGTGCCCGTTCTGGCACACATTCGTTCCGTATTGGCGCAGCCTCTACAGCGGCTGCTTTTGGGTACTCTGGGGCTGACATACGTAGCAGGGGGAGGTGGGGCTCACAATGTTTTCAGTTTTATGTGCGCCCACTCCCGCCATGAGTACCAATCCAGTCACCTTACCTTCCTTTTTCTCAATTTTCTTACAGACCCTGGGTGTCGTATTACACCGGTGACAGTATGGCTGGTGGGCCACAGCTATGTGCTCAGGGCAGCGCGTTACGCTGCGGCGACAGAGTGGGGACCCCGACTGGGACTGGGTGACCACGCCAGTCTCTCATGGCACGGTAAGCCTGGGATGTTATGGCGGGAGCTGCGGCCTTTCCTTTTTTCTGGCCTGGGGGCTGACCCGCCTGACATTCTAATCATCCACTTGGGGGGCAATGATTTGGGCCAGGTCACCGGCTTATCGCTCAAGCATGCGATTTGCGAGGACCTCGCCTACTTGCATTATGTCTGGCCTGCCACAGCCCTGGTTTGGTCGGACATTGTTCCGCGCCACTCTTACAGAGGGGGCGTTAACCTCCTGGCCCTTGACCGAGCTAGGCGCGCGGTCAATAAGGCAGTGGCGCGGTTTCTCACCACCAGGGCTTGGGGACGGGTTAGTCATCACCCCGATATTAGTCTACAAAATTGTGACTTGTATGCAGGGGATGGGGTCCATCTGTCGCGAGGAGGTATGGACCTCCTGTTGGGTGACTGGCGAGCAGGCCTGTTGACCGAGCTGACGGTCTGGGGGGGGGCGTCAGGTCTTCTGTGAAGCCCCTCCGTGTGGCGGGTAGCACTGGTAAGGTAAACAGTATGACCCACAAGTATCCGGCAGGTTCGCAATTGACTGGACAACACTAGACAGGAATAAAGTAGTTAAACGTTGTCCGGTCAACGACGAATCAGGCGATGGGGTGATGATGATTGCTAACCAGCATGCATCACCCCTGTGATTTCACGGATACGCGTCAGAGGGTGGGGTCATGAGTTAGTTATTGACTACGGTCAACAATTTGTTTGTTGTTAACAAACAAATTGATACAATTTGATACATTGTAACCAATTGCCGTTGGCAATTTTGGGGTGGTACCTTACCAGTGTTACTTCGGCCTGCTTGCCTTAGGAATTATGATTGGTCGTTTTACCAATACAAATTTATAATTCGGACTAGGGCATTGAATCAATAAATGTGGCCCTTTGCTGTTATCCACTTTCAATGTTGTCTGTGTCCGTTATTGGGGGGGTGCGCCTGCAATGCAAGCGCGGCGCCAAAATGGCCGCCGCGCCCTTTGCGGGCCCCCCCCCCACAGGACAGAGAATCCGGGTAGTTAGGGGCGTGGCCAGCTCCCTTATAAAAGGGGTGGCCACGAGGCAGCCGCGCTGCCATTTTGCCTCAGCGACGGAGCGGAGAAGTTTTTCCCCTCCACCCCCTCCCTAGTTAACAGTGTGATTATGGTCGCTTCGGGGCCGGGTGGGAATTTTTGGTTGGGACCCACATTGGCTTCGGGTCCTGGCTTTTTTGCCCATCCCACACTGTTGCTATGGTTTGATATAGGGGTCTTTCTTCGTTCCTACTGTTGACTTTGGTCACATGGGCGGGTAGCACTGGTAAGGTAAACAGTATGACCCACAAGTATCCGGCAGGTTCGCAATTGACTGGACAACACTAGACAGGAATAAAGTAGTTAAACGTTGTCCGGTCAACGACGAATCAGGCGATGGGGTGATGATGATTGCTAACCAGCATGCATCACCCCTGTGATTTCACGGATACGCGTCAGAGGGTGGGGTCATGAGTTAGTTATTGACTACGGTCAACAATTTGTTTGTTGTTAACAAACAAATTGATACAATTTGATACATTGTAACCAATTGCCGTTGGCAATTTTGGGGTGGTACCTTACCAGTGTTACTTCGGCCTGCTTGCCTTAGGAATTATGATTGGTCGTTTTACCAATACAAATTTATAATTCGGACTAGGGCATTGAATCAATAAATGTGGCCCTTTGCTGTTATCCACTTTCAATGTTGTCTGTGTCCGTTATTGGGGGGGTGCGCCTGCAATGTGCCAGCAACCAAAACCTTTTAAGGAAGAAAAATACGTTGCATTGATCCTCTTTTCTTTCTTTACTCTTTCTGTTGAGTAATATGCTTACATTTACTTTGAATAAAATAAATAAATCAACAATGAGTTCTCATAATGGCATTGTGAATCTGTAGCCTTTTTACCTTGTTTTCTGTTGCATGCTTCTCCTTCTCTACTTTGGCCAGTGTAAGTTCTAAATCATCAATATCCTTTTTCAAATCTGAGCATTCATCTTCAAGTTTCCTCTTTTTTGATGTCAACTCAGCATTAATCTCCTCCTCATCTTCCAACCTTTCTGTCAACTCTTTTATTTTTGCTTCAAGCTGAATTTTGCTTTTGATGAGCCCTTCACACCTTTCTTCAGCATCTGCTAGGTTTTCAGATTCCTATAAGAAAGGAAAAAGAAGGCTAGGCATGGTGTATTTTTCCCCTTCATGAAAATCTGTCTGATGCATTGTCTATATTATGGGAACAGATAGAAAAATGCTATGTGGAAATAAATAGGCAAGGTATATCTGCAAAATATCTAAATACTAGCAGAGGTGCCTGGCTTCACCCGGGTGGTCCCAACCCGACTAGCTGAGTGCCAGTGTTGCCCAGGAATCCCACTGGTCAGGGATGGGTCTGTGATGTGAGCTTAGTGATGACATCACAATCCCCCCTGATTGGCCTAACACTGGGGCAGACACAAACCCTCCTGTCGAATATAACCCCCTTTGCAGATCAATTTAGGGGGCAACCCTCCCCCCATGGGCTTCAAGACCCCAACAGTGACCTGCCCACGTGTGCAAGGTACGTGTGTGCCGAATCTCATGGGGTTTGGTCAAGGGGTGCGGCAGCCCATTCTGGACATCGAACCCACACCTTTGCTTATAGATGTATGTATCAAGAATCTGTTCACATCCTATGCTACAGCTCATTCACTGTCAAGTAGGCTTGAGATTTTGTTAGTCGGTTTTCACTGAGTAGTTCTTAACCTTTGACCTTCCAGCTGAACTCCATCTCTCAGAATCCATGAGCTGAAGCTTACAGAAGCTGAAGTACCAAACAACTGGAGAACTCAAGACTGAGAATCACTGGTCTAACTAACCATAATTACTCTAATTTTAAAAAAGTTGATCAAGTTGAAATGATTAGGAACAATAGAAGCTCTGTCCTATCCCTCTGTATTAAAAAAATCTTCTTTCCCCCACTCTAACATACCGTACTATTCTGAATGTACTTTCTGTAGTGTTCTTCCATTTGCACTACTTGCCTAAGTATAGTAGTGGAGAATGGCTCAGACATCGGTATAAAAGTCATATTTCTTGTAAGGATCAAATGCAATGAGACAGTGCATTAGGGATAAACACAGTGCTTCTACCTCACAGAAAGGGAACCAAAGCAAGATGATTAAAGAACTGTGGGTTACTTACAGACTGAACCCGAAGCTGAAGATCATTCTTTTCTTGCATCAGAGTGACCATCTTTTCCTCAAGTTCTTTTCGTTTTGCTTCTGACTTTGCTAGCTCTTCTTTTGTTCTCTGAAATTCTTCTTTCATGTTGGCTATTTCCTTTTCTGATTCAGCACTCTTCAGCAGAGGCTTTATTTTGAAATACATCTTCATCCAGGGCCAGTGCTTCACATTCATGAAGGAGCGGATGTTGTATTGAATAATATAAATCGATTCTCTGCAAATGCATTAAAAGAAAGAGACGTGAAGTTGGAAGTTGTTTGCATTTTCCAGAACTAATGACGAATTAGTTTTGTGAACAGGAATATCCTATTCTTGGTATGTTACAAATAAAAAGAGCGGCACTGGAGAAATTCCAAAGTATCAGGATTTTTAGTTGCAATGAAATTGAGTTTTTAAGAACAAGCTATTATATGAGCATATGTGGTGGAGTTGTAAAGTGACAGATGTTTTTTGGAAATTAATTGAGAAAGAGCTATCAGAGATTTTTTAAATTGATTTTAAGTTGGAGTCAAGTATCGCCTTATTGACAGAATTGGATAATATAAATATGAATATAAATAAAAAAGAATTGTTATCCATAATGTTAACATAATGTTAAAGACCTGGGCCTGGAGAGGAAGAAAAGGCTTCAGGAAGGCCCAGCTCTACTGCTCATTTGCCATCCAGAGAGGCCCAGGGGGGAGGTGAGTAAAGGATCTTGCCCCTCCCTCCCCATCCAAAGACCTGGGCCTGGAGAGGAAGAAATGGCTTCAGGAAGGCCCAGCTCTACTGCTCATTTGCCATCCAGAGAGGCCCAAGGGGGAGGTGAGTAAAGGATCTTGCCCCTCCCTCCCCATCCAAAGACCTGGGGCCAGAGAGAAGGACACCTCAGGAGACCCCCGACCACCCCCAGGAGATACCATCCACAACCACCATCACAGCGAGGCCTGAGCCGGCGCCTTTGACCAACTCCATGCGGCCGAAGGGAGGCAAGAGCTGCTGCGTGCATGCAAAGGATAAGTAATTGAACTGAAATAATATAGTTGACTAAACATAGATGGCTTATGGCAACTGACATAGTGACTGTACAAGAAACTGACTTACATAGAGACTTGATATAGTGGACTTTTTCTTTCTTTCTTTCTTTCCCTTTCTTTAATTAGTTCAACTTTTACTTTGATACTATGTGATAAACTGTGATATTGTGCATGATAATACTTTGTTTTAAAACTGTTTAAAGTGTGATAACATGTGTGATGGGAAAAGACTGGCGTAGAGACCGGCAAGGCACACCACAAAGTTTGCCAAGAGAACCTTATGGACCAAAACAAAAGGCAAAACAAGGGGATGCTCAGCACAACAGATCTGAAAAGGGGGAGGGATACGAAAGGGGGAGGAGAAATACAGTGTTGCAGGGAACAATACTGCATAGGGACATGGAATGTGAGGTCTATGAATCAAGGAAAACTGGAAGTGGTTAAAAACGAGATGGAAAGAATAAGCATTGACATCCTGGGCATCAGTGAATTAAAATGGACAGGGATGGGTGAATTCAGCTCTGGAAACCATCATATCTACTACTGTGGGCAAGAAAACCTCAGAAAAAACAGAGTAGCCATAATTGTCAACAAAAGAGTGAGGAAAGCAGTAATGGGATACAACATCAAAAATTATAGAATGATGTCAGTCAGAATCCAAGGCAAACCTTTCAATATCACTGTAATCCAAGTCTATGCACCAACCACTAGTGCAGATGAAGCCACAGTTGACCAGTTCTATGAGGACCTACAACACCTCATAGAACAGACACCAAGAAATGACGTCCACATTATCTTAGGAGATTGGAATGCCAAAGTAGGAAATCAAAAAGTAAATGGAATAACAGGCAAGTTTGGTCTTGGAACACAGAATGAAGCAGGGAAAATTGATAGAGTTCTGCCAAGAGAATGCACTAGTCATAGCAAACACCCTCTTCCAGCAACACAAGAGGCGACTTTACACATGGACATCACCAGATGGCTAGCATCGAAATCAGATTGATTACATACTCTGCAGTCAAAGATGGAGAACCTCCATTCAGTCAGCAAAAACAAGACCTGGAGCAGACTGTGGCTCAGATCACAACCTACTGATCGCAAAATTCAGGCTTAAACTAAAGAAAATGGGGAAAACAATTAGACCAGACAGATATGACCTACACAACATCCCTAAAGAATACACGGTGGAGGTCATGAACAGATTTAATGTCCTGTACCTGATAGACAGAGTACCAGAAGAATTATGGACAGAGAGGCAGGACATCATGCAGGAGGCAGCAAGAGAAACCATACCAAAAGAAAAGAAGCGTAAGAAAGCAAAGTGGTTGTCTGATGAGGCTCTTAAAATAGCAGAGGAAAGAAGGAATGCAAAAGTCCAAGGAGAAAGGAAAAAATACAACCACCTGAATACAGAATTTCAAAGAAAAGCAAGGAGAGATAAGGAAAAATACCTGAACGAACAGTGCAAAGAAATGGAAGAAAACAACAAAAGAGGCAGGACTAGACATCTTTTCCAAAAAAATTGGGGAAATCAAGGGAACATTTAAAGCAAAAATGAACATGATAAGGGGAAAAGATGGAAAAGAGTTAGCTGAAGCAGAAGAGATCAAAAAAAGATGGCAAGAGTACACATAGGAACTCTACAAAAAGGACCTCAACACTCCTGATAATAACAATAATGAGAAATTTGAACTTGAACCAGACATTCTGGAGAGTGAAGTCAGAAAGGCCCTAAAAAGCACTGCAAACAATAAAGCTAGTGGAAATGATGGTATCCCAATTGAATTTTTTAAAGCCCTAAAAGATGATGGAATCAAACTACTGCATTCAATATGCCAGCAAATTTGGAAAACAAAACAGTGGCCACAGGATTGGAAAAGATCAGTGTACGTTCCAATCCCCAAAAAAGGCAATGCCAAAGAATGCCCAAATTACCGAACAATTACGCTCATCCCACATGCCAGCAAGGTGATGCTCAAGATAATACAGGATAGACTTCAACAACATGTGGAGAGAGAACTACCAGAGGTGGAGGCCAGTTTCAGAAGAGGCAGGGGACTAGAGACCACATTGCCAACATACGTTGGATCATGGAGAAAACAAAAGAATACCAGAAATGAGTCTACTTTTGTTTTATTGACTACACCAAGGCTTTTGACTGTGTGGACCACAACAAAATGTGGCAAGTAATTAAAGAGATGGGAATACCAGAACACCTCATATGCCTCATGAGAAATCTGTACACGAACCAAGAAGCAACAGTTAGGACAGAACACGGAATGACAGAGTGGTTTGGAATAGGAAAAGGAGTAAGACAAGGCTGCATTTTATCACCCTGCTTATTCAATCTATACACAGAGCATATAATGCCCAATGCAGGGATGGAGGAATCACAATATGGGATCAAAATTGCTGGGAGAAACATCAACAATTTGAGATATGCAGACGATACCACCCTAATGGCAGAAAGTGAGGAAGACCTAAAGAACCTCTTGATCGGATTGCAGGAGGAGAGTGCAAAAGCTGGCTTGAGACTCAATATCAAGAAAACCAAGATAATGGCAACAGGTCCCATCAGTCCCTGGAAAATAGATGGGGAAGAAGTAGAAGCAGTGACAGATTTTACTTTCCTGGGATCTAAGATCACTGCAGATGGCGACTGTAGCCATGAAATAAAAAGACGTCTGATTATGGGGAGACAAGCAATGAGAAACCTGGGGAATATAGTGAAAAGCAGAGACATCACCTTGAAAACAAAAATTTGCATAGTCAAAGCAATGGTATTCCCAGTGGTAATGTATGGGTGTGAGAGCTGGACCATTAGGAAGGCTGAGCGCAGAAGAATAAATGCCTTTGAGATGTGGTGTTGGAGGAGAGTCCTGAGAGTCCCTTGGGCAGCAAAGAGAACAAATAGGTCAATACTGGAAGAAATCAACCCTGACTGTTCATTGGAGGGACAAATAGTAAATATGAAGCTAAAGTACTTTGGACATCAAATGAGAAGGGAGGACTCACTTGAGAAGGCCTTGATGCTGGGAAAGGTGGAGGGAAAGAGAAGAAGGGGGCGTCCAAAGATGAGATGGATAGATAGTATTGTGGACACAATGGGCACAGAGCTTGGTGGGCTGAGGAGAATGGTGGAGGATAGAGGTGCCTGGAGGAAAATGGTCCATGGGGTCGCAAAGGGTCAGAATCGACTGTGCAACTGAACAACAACAACAAATGTTAACAGCTGCAAAACTATGTATAGCACGAAAATGGAAAAGTGATTTAGTTTTGAAAATAGATGAATGGTATAAGAAAATGTGGGAAATTGCCTTAAATGATAAACTGACATGTGAATTGAATGTGAGGAAAGGTATTCTGAAGGAGAACATGTTTTGGGAAATATGGAGGCCATTTGTGGAGTATATATTAATAGGAGATAACAAACCAGTACCTCAACATATGAGTTTTTGGGAAGATTCAATTATAAATCTGATCCTCATGGCTTGTACATATCACTGGGTGACATAATTATTATTTTGTAGTATATTAGATTGAACCTTATAAGTTTTTGAAATGTTAAACATACAACTAAAAGTAATGAAATAATGACAACATAATTGATGACAAGTGATATATAGTATAGATGTTTATGAAAAGACGTAAGTTGTGGGGTATATGTTGTAAGAAGGTACGATATAAATGAGGTTCAAGAATTAGTATTGTTTACAATCCTATTATAATAGAGTATATGTAATTCAATGTATTAATTTGTTTTTTGTTTATGTACCTTTTTTCTTTTCATTTTGTATTGTTTATTATATTTTGTTATTTTATGAAAATTAATAAAAATAAAAATAATAAAAAAGAACAAGCTATTCAAACCCTGAGTTGATGTGCACCTATTCATTTTGAAGACCACAAAATAATAGAGCACAATTTTGCAAATATTATACTTCAGATCAGAAGTCTGGGTGTGATGTGAGGAACCATAATATTCTACAGCAGAGGTTCCCAGTCTTTTCAAGCCGGGGGCCATGTCACACTCTCTCAATCAGCTTCAAGGGTTGGATGATCATTTTGCCCTGCCTGAATGATGAGGGTGGCCATTTTGTCCCAACAGCTTCAAAGGGATGGCCATTTTGTTTCTCAAATAACCTTGGAGGGGGGGGGTGCACATGAAATGGCACCGAGGGCTGGATCTGGCCTGCAGGCCTTAGGTTGGAAAGCCCTGTTCTACAGGATACACAGTGGGTAAAGGACCATGATTATTGGTAATGGAGGTTTCTATCATTAATATGTGCAATGAAATGTGAGTGCCTTGCTGTCTGGACACATACAGAAAAAATAGCTAATTACCTTTGGGCATTCATCTTTTGGAATTCAAGTCTCATGAGGTATCCTCTGCAAATGGCTTGTGTGCGGGAGATTACAGCTACTAATTTATCATCTCTCATTTCTTCCAACAACCCCAGGAGGCCAGCTTTGAAGAATACCTATGGCAATTTAGAGAATTGGAAGCAGCAGTAATCAATTAGCAAAGCCATAATGATAATAAGTAGCAAGGCAAGTGATAACATGAAGGAGGTGACTCCTGCCCTTGCATATTTTTGTTGCTGCTTCTATTGCCAGCCCAAAAAGGGAGCTAGTGGGAGCAAAATTATCCTAGCTCAAACAAACATGTGCTCACTCATCCCTAACTCTGCCTAGATGCCGCTTATGTGTTGACTCAGCCTTCCATCCTTCTAAGGTCAGTAAAATGAGTACCCAAGCATGTTCGGGGTAAAATGCTAATTACCTTGTGAACCACCGAGAGAGTGCACTAAGTGCTATGATGTGGTATAGAAGTAGTAATTTGCTATTGCTATAAGACCAAGTCTTCATGTGTGGCAGTTGGAGTTAGACAATGTTTGTCTTTTAGGTTACAGCTTCCTGGCCTATACTGATGTTGGTTGGTTATTTCTAGGGGTTGTAGTCTAGAAGGCAAACATTCCCATCTCTAGCAATACTGTACCAGACTTCCATATCTGACAGAGGTGATGGAGGCCACTCACATAAATAAACATTATTGAAAAGATTACACAAAGCATGCATAATTTAGGAATCCCCAAAACACCAAATGCCATTGCTGGATGATATAGAACAGGGGTCAGAAAACTTGGCTCTCTTTCTTGGACTTCAATTTCCAGAAGCCCTGATCAGCAGGAGTGCTGACTTGGGCTTCTGGTAATTGAAGTCCAAGAACACCTGGAGAGCCATGTTTGCTGATCACTGATATAGAAGGAGCCTCCCCAAAGAGTGGAAAGCACTGCAAGTACACATGGGTGTCCTCTGGGCAATAGCATAGAGCTAGTCAGTCCTTCCAATCCAGAAGCATTGTATTGTAATTGTTCAATACTCTGGCATGAATGAATGAATGAATGAATGAATGAATGAATGAATGAATGAATGAATAAATAAATAAATAAATAAATAAATGGTATCATCAACTAATTTTCTGTTCTATCTGTTCATATGCCTTATACATCCTTTATTTGCTGGAAACGTTACTCAGATTACAAACTAGCATTTACCTTGGTGTGGCCAAATTTATACTGAGTATGATCAATGTCAATGGAGGAAAGAAGCTTCTCAGAAGCCTTCTTGCTGTCAATAAACTGGCCCTCAGGAATTGCAGAAGCATTAAGAATTTTGTAACTGTGATAAGAAAGGTAAAAAAAGAACAAAGAGGTAAAGAGAACACAAGTTAGCTACACATGGTACATGGCCTTAATTGGAAAACAAACAGAAGAAGTGACCAGCATATTATGAGACAACAGATTTGGCTCCCCTTTACATGCTAAACTACCTATTGTTATGGAGTCACTTCTCCACAGTATTCCTGCACTACTAAATAGTAATGAAAACTCCAACAACATGATAGGGCCAAAAACACTGATCTGTCCCTCACACACCAAATTCTTCAAAGTATATATGTGTGCAGAAAACATCACTCAGAATGATATTAATCATCAAAGAGACAAGGTTCTTACAGTGCCATTTGGAATGTAAGAGATTACTTATTATCTCGGTACAATTGACTGTATTTTACTTTGGAGTGATACTGTAATTTTAAAAAGCCAGCATGGTTATATCTTACACAAGTGAAAACTTGCTGCAAAATTGCCCCATTTACAGCATGAAATACCACAGTGGTTAGGTTTATGCACATCCAACTAGCACTTGCATCTATAACTACAAAGTCAGAGTGTGATAGGAAATTTGAGGTCACGCTGTCACTAATCTCTTTAACAAAATTTAGGGGGCCAAATAAATTCAGAAATCATAGTGAGAATATATCAGCTCTTTTCACCAATTCAGATGTTGTCCAACTTTTATTTCCTAGCTTGTTGCTGAAATGGTCTAAATATTAATGAAGTATGGGCTATTGTCAAAACTAGTACTTTGGCTTTGTTAGAAGAAAGCATACCGTTGCTTAAAGTCAGCATAAATAATTCTGCTGGGGAAGCCCTTCCTGCAGATCCGAATACCTTCCAATACCCCATTACACCGTAGCTGGTGCATTACCAGGTAATGGTCCATTACACCTTTAAATCCGAGCAAGGAAAAGGAGAAGAAAAACAAAGTCAGATTTCCAGGTACAATCACAGTGAATTCTGGAATTGTTTCTTCATACTGACAAGCAATCATACAATGCTTGACTTATTGAACAAATTGCTGGTCCTTCATCGATTAAAAGACAGAGTTCCAGAGCTTTGAGAACTTATATTTTCATTCTGTGGTTTCACAAACTTTTTAAAAATACTGTATACTATTTGTAAATGAGTGCCATCAAGGTATTTAGGAAAGATGGAGCAGCTGCTGAACTGAGAGAACCTACACTCTATTATTAGTCAGATATTTTGTCTGACTGAAAATAATCTTGAGTATTCCAGTCCAGGGAAACCTTTCACAATGAAATAAAAACTCACCTGGTGTCTTTGTCTCATTAGGGATTAGACAGCGTACAAAGTGAGGATGAGTGCTTCTCAGATTGGTCATCAGTTTATTTAAGTTCTCCTGTACCAGAAGAAAAAGGAAATTACTTCAATCTTAGTACTATAGTACAGTACTATATAGATGCTTCCCATGTCACTCTGTATGGGCGATGAAATGTTTTGTTATCTTTCAGTTTTGTTTGTGACAAGAATCCTACAGAGCTTGGGTGGCCAGCCTTGGTGCTCTAGCTGTTCCTGGACTTCAATTCCCAGAAGCCCTGATCAGCAGGTGTACTGACTTGAGCTTCTGGGAATTGAAGTCAAAGAACAGCTGGAGTACCAACTGCCAGAGGCAACACATCGGCAGTTGAAGGGAGCTTGAGAAAAGGTTGATGAGGTCAATGAGTTTTTCTTGCTTCCTTCCACCTCCTCCTCTATCACTTTTGTTACCCTCCTTTTTTCATTCAGATTTTGCTACTTCTTTGGCTCCCACTTGTTCTTTTTCTCCTTCTATTGCTCCATATTTTGCACCCTGTCTAGCCTCATATTGCCAGGGTATGGATCACTTTCTCTTCCCAAAGATCTGGATGGATCACATGCAGCTGACTCACCCCCACCCCCAATTCTTATCTCTCCCACCCACCCCTGTCCATACCCTTATTATTCAGCTTTAATTTTCCAACCACATTTCCCCATCTCTCTTTCTCAGGGCTCCCCCTACTTTCATGGAATTAATCAGAAGGATACATATGGCCTTCAGGCTCGAAGTTGCTTCTACCAATCTAGTCTATAAAGGGACAGATATATAAGTGCAACATACTCTAAACACAGCAGACACTGTCTGGAAGGAGCCACCTTTCTTCTTGGCGCCTTTCTTGCTGCCACCGCTGTCACCTTGGAATAAAACAACAGTTGATCTGTATAGCTGGACAGGTATCATATCAGGATTGTCAGCTTTAATGGTTATATCCATATTTCATTCTTTTGTGCTTCAACAGCTGTAGCTTATCCAGTATCAGATCACAAGTTGAAATAATGTGATCAAGAGTTTGAAAAAAGGGATTAAAATTCAATGGAGGCAAAGAAAAAGGTATGTAGGAAAGTCAGACTCTTCCAAATCACTGAAAACCAAATAAGGGACAATGTTTTGTGATGATTTCCCCTAATGATCTTGCCCTTTGATGCACTGAATAGTAGGAACACAGAAAACAATTTGTGAAACAAACTATTTGATGGCTAGAAAGCAGGCAATATAGCATTTACTTTGGACAAGAGCCCTAAATCAGGTTCAGTTTAGATGAAAACAGTGGTCATCCAGATGCAACATTTCGTCTTCCACCTTTTACAATGGTTGGTGCAGGTTCATGCCAAATCAGTGCCTATCTTACTTTGATTTCTGTCTTTAAACCTATTTTCCCTTTTCTTTAAGAAAACAGAATTCCTTTTTTAAATGATTCAAAACTATTTCAAAAAGTTTTATTTTTTTAAATTCTCTTTTCAAAAGAGGATTAGCACTCTCATTGAAAGTTTCCAGACTGAGCTTTCTGCAGCAATAACTTATTGTTAATCCACTTTAGAAAAAAGCTATCTTTGGGGGGGAAATGTTCAGGAAATCCTTTAGAAAACTATACTGGAGTAACAGCAGACCAAATAGCTAGTCAGTTGCTAAAGAATGAAAAAACGCAAGGCAAAAAGGTGTGTGGGGGTGTGGGGGTGTGTGGGGGGGACATCTGACCATAGGAACAAGAGGAGGGTTTACTTAATAGCCCATTTGTGGCATCTGAATTGAAGGAAGACATAAACAGCATGAAACCAAATAAGCCAGCAGATATCAATGACATATGAGCAGAGCAGATAAAGCAGTTTGGTCCTTGCACTTTGGAATGGCTCCTGCAATTAATGAACAACTGTATAGATCAGTGGTGGCGAACCTATCTCACACATGCTAGAGCGGGCACTCAGCTCCCGTTCTGTGGGCATGCATGCCGTTGCCCCAGCACAGAGTTCATCCTGCCCCTCTGCCCAGCAGTCCAATGGGAGCGCTTCCTCCCTCCTCCAGTACAGAATTCACTCCACCCCTCTGCAGCGCAGATGGCAGCCTGTTGAGTTTGGGCACTTGGTCTTTAAAAGGTTCACCATCACTGGTATAGATGAACTTAAGCTTCCTAAATTGTGGAGACAGGCTAGAGTTGATACTTTATTGAAACCCAGCAAAGAACCAGATGACCCTGAAAGCTCACTAGGGTCATTGGCAGCTTCCTTTGGAACTAGAGAATTTATGTGATGATGAATGGAAAGAACAGCAGATGGAGGTTGCAGAAGAATGAACTGCCACAAGGAAGTTTATTGTCTCCAACCAGTTCCTGACAATACAAAATTATTCATCTATGTCAGGGGTCGCAAAAACTCCCTCAGACAGTTGAAGGGACTGGCTTGTTGCCCCCCCCCCTTTATGGCTGCTGTAAATGGGTCTGCAGCTGTTTTCGGTGGCGGCTGCGGCTGGAGCAGGGGCAAGATCCGGCCCCAGGGCCCTAGTTTGCCTACCTCTGATCGATGTGGACAACACAGCTTTGACGAAGTAGCTGGAAACCTTACTGGAGAATTGAAGTATTAGGAAAGTATTACAACATCAACCATTTGAGGCCTAATCCAAGCAAGACTCAAGTGTGTGCTTTCCACCTTCAAAACCAAGAGGCAAGGATGGACATGGATGTTACCTAGTAAAGGTACTGATTACAACATTGTTCAGCACCAAAATACCTTGGCATGATGCTTGACAGAACACTCTCTTTTAAGCATCACTGCCTGAATACCAAGGCCAAAGTTAGTACAAGGAACAACATAATCAGGAAACTCACAAACTATAAATGAAGAACTCAACCATCCATACTGTGTGCACCAGCTTTGAACCTGAGTGTCTTTGCAGCAGAGTATGCTGCTCCCGTATGGAGCACATCCACACATGCAAAACAAGTTGACATCGCTGTTAATGAAGCCATGCTTATAGTGACAGGATGCCTCAAACCTACACCAGCTGAGAAAATATACTCTTTTGTTGATATTGTCCCACCTAAGATCAGGAAAGAAGTAGTCATAGACACTGAGAGAAGTATGCAAGAGAATGACCCTTGACATCCTCTGAATGGATTTGAGCCTCAAGTCTATCGGCTCAGATCTAGGAAGAGCTTTATGGTGAGAACAAACATTCTTGAGGGTACACAAGAGCAAAACCAAATTAGAAGATGGAGGAAGGAGATCACTGGACAAGGAACAACATTAAAGGAGGATATAGCTGAGGAACTCAACCTCCCCTATGTCACTTGGAGGACTCTGAATAGGCTTAGGGTTGGAGTGCCTAAATGTAAGACCAACATGCTCAAGTGGGGGCTGCGAGCAGACAACAACATGCTGTGTGAATGTGGTGAGATACAGAATCCAGTTCATTTACTGGTCTGCCAATTACTGCCAGAAACATGCACCAGTGAGGACTTAAGTTTGCTCTATGTCAAAGCCAAGAAAGTGGCTTCAATTTGGCAGGCCAGGGTTTGATTAGGATACAAAAGAAGTATGACAGTCTCCAAAATAGTGAATTTTCTCTGTGAACTGTGTTGAAAAACTTGCAGTAGAAATACAAATTCAAGAAATGTTCACATCATACTGGAAAGGAAGCTTCTTAAAATGTTCCTCAAATGATGCTTTTTTAGAGTAGAATTACAAAAAACATAATTCCAAGCAGGAATAACATGCAGGATTTCTCTTATCCTATATAGAATTTATAGTTTTCCTTTAACCTTACAATTTTCCACATCTATAGATCAACCTGGACTGATTACAGGACCTGTATATAGTTGTTGAATAATAATTTATTATTGAACAAACTGCTCAATATAGAAAGATCCCCAATATTGCTATCCTCCATAGGTGAAAGTATCAAGGACAAGACTCACTTTTGATTTCTAGTCAAAGCAGTTAAACAAAGAGAAAACAACAAGTGAAAGACACAAAGCAAAATATGTTACAATAGTCTCTAATATTACAAAATGGCACTTACTTGGTTCTGAACCTGAGTAGTTGGAATAAAGGAATGACACGAGTTTCAGTGATGATTTTTGATATAGTGTTACAACAGTTTCATTAAGTGGGTCCTTGTTCTTGTCCAGCCAGCCGGAGATGTTGTAGTCCACTACACCAGCATAATGCATGAGGGAAAAGTGAGCCTCAACCTTTCCTTTGACGTGCTTGGGTTTCTGAAAGTTGTTGCTCTTGCCAAGATGTTGATCATAGAGTTTATTTTTGAAAGAAGTGTCTGTTGCCTTGGGGAACATGCACTCTTCTTCCAAGATGGAGAAAATACCCATGGGCTAGAGATAAAAGCAAAAACAGAAAGTAGGAAATACCTTGTGAAAATCCTCAGCCATAATGTGTGTGAAGGTCTGTCTGGAAGATTTTCTTATAGAACCTGCAGCACAAAGACTGTTTTGGAACAGTTGCTTTCTCTTCCTAATATAAATTGAGTACACATACATGGAGTGGACTGTGGTGGCTTAGTGGTTTAGATGGTGAACCTGAAGACTAGAAGGTTGGATTTGGATACCCGAGTACTGCATGACGGAGTGAGCTCCCATCTCTGTCCCAGCTCCTGCCAACCTAGCAGTTTAAAAGCAAGAAATTGCAAGTAGATAATTAGGCACCACTTCGGTGGGAAGGTAAACAGTGTTTCATGCACTTCGGTGTCTAGGCATGCCTGCCACATGTCCATGAAAATGTCTACAAACACAGACAGTGCTGGCTCTTCGGCTATAAACAGATGAGCACTGAACCCTAGAGTCGGATACGACTGGCTTTTGAGCAAGGGTGACCTTTACCTTTACACATACATGGGATCTACCTCTGGCTCTCTTTCTCTTCATGTCTTTCTCCTGTCACTTTTGTTGCAGAGTTCTTTCTGATCTTTAACTGTAATGAAATGCTTATTTCACCATCTTAATTTAGTCTCTGTGTTTTATTGCTCTTTGGAAAGAGCATATCTTCTCCAGTAGGTGAAAACAACACTAGGAAGAACTTGGTGTTTAATTATTACACTGAATTTACATAGGTTGAAATGCTCTCGTAGTAACATTACATTGTCTTACAAGTTTTATGCAAAAAAAGTTGCTAAGAAGTAGATCAGGAATTGCTACAAAAGAAACTTGTATAGAACCACCTCTTACCTTCTCAATAAGCTCAATGCAGGCAGCCAGATCCATTCCAAAGTCAATGAACTCCCACTCAATCCCTTCTTTCTTGTACTCCTCTTGCTCCAGTACAAACATATGATGGTTAAAAAACTGTTGCAGTTTCTCATTGGTGAAGTTGATGCACAGCTGCTCTAGACTGTTGTACTTTACAAAGGAAATGGAATTGTGGTGTTAGTTTTTGTCACCATGGAAATCTTGAATAGGTTTCAGGGATAAAACAAAAACAAATGTAACTTACATCAAAGATCTCAAAGCCAGCAATATCCAGCACACCTATGAAATGTTGCCTTGGCTGCTTGGTGTCCAGCTGCTGGTTAATGCGTGCTACCATCCACAGGAACATCTTCTCATAGACAGACTTTGCAAGTGCACCCACAGAATTATATACCTATCCCAATAGAAACATACTGAAGAATTAGTTCAGAAAGAACTGCACTGGCTCCCACTTAATTTCTACATGCAATATAAAATGCTGGTTTTATCTGAGGAACTACAAATGGCTAAGGTCTATGGTAGCGAGTCAGAAAATGCCTCTCATGTGAGTGTTTTCTGGGCTATGTATCAAATCCTGGCTCCTGCTCCCAATGCTAGTATTGTCTGTTCAAGTTGTTTAGCATGGCTTTGAAGTATTTGGCATGAATGTCTTTTTTTTTTCCTTTCAAGACTTAAGTAAGAAATCTTAGATGGTTTTGTTCTGATGGACATTTAGAGAAGTTTACATTTTTGTTCTCATACTTTACTGGAGTTCTGCTAGGATCTGGTGCTGCAACTATGAATGCCTTGTTGCTTATTATGGTGTTTTATAATTGTTCAACTTTAATATAAGAATAACAATTTGCAGACAACTACATGAATGAAATTATTTTGGGGCTGATGTTACCTGCTGAACACTTTGTCCTTTTGTCACATATTCATTTCCAACTTTTACCCTGGGGTAACACAAGGCTTTCAACAAATCTGCAGAGTTCAGGCCCATCAGATAGGCTGCTTTGTCAGCCACTAGGCATTAAAGAAACAAAACAAAACCAGAAATAGTTTTAGCTACATTATAACAAAACCTTTTGGAGTAATTTATATTACACCAAAATATTCAGAATTCATGAGCAAATTTCTTTCATCTCTCTGAAAACCTTTAGATTGAGTGTACCATATCCAGTATTGTTTATTAATGGATTAGTCATTTAACCATATCAGGTTAAAATATGGTAAAATACATTAGATAAAATATGATTATGTAGAACAGTAAAAACAGGTTAAAAGCAAAATGATGCTATATCAATAAAATAAGATGTAAAATTTACTCAATAAAATTGAATTGACTGTACTGATAATAGCCACATGAAAGGTTTGTAGGTTGAATAATTTTATGCAATCATTCTGTATTTTTGCATGTTTCTTATCCTCTCTGGCTGCCTTGTCCTGTTTGCTGCCTCTTCTGTAAGAATATTCATGAAGAGATACCATTGGGACTAAAGACAAAACAAAACCGGTGCGGGGATGGAATTGGCGGCACCCGCGGGTGTCGTCCCTGTCCCTCTGGCCCCGCCCTGCCAGAGGATAAAGTGGAACGCCCGCAGCCGCGGAGGGCTCCCCGCCACGTCCCGGACTTCGCTGCATCTCCCCTTTGCCCTCACCACTGGTGCCGGGATGGTAGCGGTCGTCAGCTAGGACCAAAAAGCCGTAGAGGTGGCTGGAATTTTTTTCGCTGCCTCCGGTCTTTCTTGTAAGGCAGAGAAGTTATGATAATTACTGTATTTATTGAAATGTTATGCTGTGAGATATGTATTATTGTTTTGTATTTTGGACATTGTATTTTGCATTCTGTAAACCGCTTTGAGTTCCCTTAGGGGAAGGAAAGGAGTATAAAAATATAAGTAATAAATAAATAATAAATAAATAATATTCTGTGGAAAATAACAGGCACAAGTTGGGGTGCTCAACCACACATATTAAGAACTTCTGTGCTAGTTTTATGTTACTCTGCAGGAGAGTATGCTAGTCCAGTGTGGTGCAAATCAAAGTATGCAAGGCAGGTGGATGTGGCCCTAAATGAAACAGTGAGATTGGTCACAGGATGCCTAAAATCAACCCCAATACAAAAAGTGATTTATTTAGCTGGCATCCCTCCATCAAAATTTCATCGAGAAAGTGCTGCTCAGAAAGAGTGGGTCAAAGCAGGTTCCTCGGAAACACACCTGCTATTTGATCACCAACCACCAAAGAAGAGACTGAAATCAAGGCATAGCTTCCTCACAACTTCTGCCCTTCCAAACAACCAGCCCCCATAGACCACCTTAGAACTATGGAAGGTGAGCAAGGAGCTACCAGATAACTGGGCAGAACCACACAACTCTCTACCGCTTAGTTAAGAATAACCATGGTTTGTGTGGAAAGCTTTAAACAGGCTGTGTGCATGGGTAGGAAGATCAAGAGCTAATCTGAGAAAGTGGAGTTTCCCTGTAGACAATAGCCTGTGTGAATGCAGAGAAGTACAAACTGTCTCCCATATGATGCAATGCCCACGATGCCTCTCAACGTGACCTGAGGAGGACCTTATGTTTCAAGAGGGAATACTGTTGATGTGGCTCAATATTGGGAAGATGCCATCTAGTCCTTTTAAATTCTTTTTGTTTTTAGATGTGTTAATTTTAGCTTTGTATATATGCTAGTGGTGCCTCTGACACGAATAAAGAAAGAAAGAATCCGGCCATCAGAGAACACTGATGAAAACAGTCATTACTTTTGTTAGAGAAACCAGAAGGCAGTGGATCATATAAAGTTTACCTTCAGTGCCATCTGGTTCTGCCTGCTCCTCCCGCTGCTTCTGCTTGAATTTCAAGTTCCCATAATGCATTACTGCACCTGTCAGCTTGTAAATCCCAACTTTTTCCTCTGCACTGAAACCCAAAATGTCAATTGCGCTCTGTGGAAAGGACAGAAAAACATAGAAGGGATTTTTGTTTGATTCCACCATCTTCTTTAAAAACTTGCCATTTGTCACATAAGTTGTTCTATAATCATTAAGTGACAGGGAATCTGCTGTGGAAGGCTCTTTCCGCAGTATGTTGAGGGAAAGCTCTCTATTTCACATGCTTAAGAAGGGATCAACAACAGCAGTGTTTGGAAGTAACATTACTAATGTTACTTTGTGCCTTACAAAGTGGATTTGATCTACGAAAGCTAACATCAAAATACAGCAGTTAGTCCTTAAATTGCCACAATGTTTTTGTCTTTTTGTTTTGTTTACTCTTTGATATTTCTAACATTGTTATGCAGAAACTAATGTCATTACACACAATGCCATCATGGATAAATCTGTTAACACATTATTATTATTTTTTTAAAATCCAGGTTTTGAGCAGGACTGAAAAGAAACAGGTAACCCTGAAGACGACCTGGATCAGGAGCCACTTCCTATACCCAGCCCAGTTCTGCCTCCCCAGCCTGCATCTGAACCTGCACCCCAGCCTGCAGCTGAACCTGAGGATGTCTTGAACCAGAAACCTCAGCCCGCTTTTGGCCCAACTCTGACTCCTCAGGCAAATGACCTGTCAGATCTGATTCTGACAGCAATCAGCCCTCAGCCAAGGAACGGTGCCAAAAAGATCTGCAGCTGAGATGTGAAAAAGCCAGAGCTCGTTATCAGAGGAGGCTCCCAACTGATACCAATTCTTAAGCAAGCTTGTCTCACCAGACAAGCGTCGGTACAATTTTCCTCTGTACAAAGACCGACATGCTGCTTGACTTTGGATACCTCTTGTGATTGCCTGCCATGACTCTGACTTCTCTGTCAACCCTGACGACAACCCCCTGACATCCTTTGGACTAGATGCTTGCTTGAACTACTGGTAACCAGACCTCAGCTTGTTCTTTGGACTTTGCTATTTGGATTCTCCTTGAATAGACTGCTTGAATAGATTATCCTTGAATAGACTGGGATCTTTAAGAAACTCCTGAAGATTGTGGAATTTTTGAACCACAATCAGGTGTACCCAGGCAATGGCCACCTTGTGCTTGTTAATCTTTCTCACACTAAGTCAGGTGAAAGGAACTACTGAATGAATTCACCAAAAGGTGGCTTCATTTTGGAAGTTTCACATCTGGCCTAGACTCAGAAGAAGAAAAGGAATTGGTTTTCATATCTGTCTTCTGTGCTTCCAGGATAAATTATGTATTTCAAAACCTTATTTCCATTCACTGATTATTCTCAGCACAGCTGGGACAACTAACTGTGGTCACCAAATGTGCTGTATGTGAAGAGGCAGTTTCATCTTGAAAGTGAATTAGAAGCAAAGGCAGCAGCAGACACTGTCTTGAAAATTTCCATTGCTTCTCTTCCAATATTCCAACATTTGCATTTGAGAATTTATAATCTTCTCCACATTATCCTGAAGCATTCATTTCATCACAGTTTTATTCATACTAACCCTCTTCCCAAACACTTTACATTATATAACAAGGAAATGCAAAACTGATATCAATACTTACTTACATCATGTATCTTTGGAAATTTTTCAACATACATAATAAATTGCTGTCATGAAATGTTTGTTCTTTTTGGTGACAAGTTTGGGATTTTTTGGTAAATAATTTCAATTTGCTTCTATATAGGTACACAGATTTTCAGGAATACTATACACATTATGAAGATTTATTTATTTATTTATTAGATTTATATAACCACCTTTTTTGCCTAAGCAACCCAAGGCTGCTCACATCAGTTAAAACCCATACCAATACTAATTAAAATTTAAATATTGAAAGGGAAGCATAACTAACATTTTTATGCAGAAACTAATGTCATTACATACAATGCCATCATGGATAAATCTGTTATCCAAGATGCAGATGGCCTTCCCGCAGTTGGAAAGAGCCAAAGGATGGTCATGGAAACATTGCATATGGTACTCAATGTCTCTGTTGATATGCTTCTAGTGATAAACAGGTTTAAATCTAATAGCATGCTGGTGAATGTCTGCTAGTACTATGGGATTTAGTGCTAAAACACCCATATATCTCTACAGTCTTTGTCACCATCCACACACCAGCCCAGATTGTTTCCCAGGTTTATAGAGCATTGAAGGAGGGCTGCAAGAAGAGAGGAAATTGCCTGCTGCTGATTCTGCTGAAAGATATATTTTTATACCCATGATGATTTGACTCCTGAGCAAATGCAGTAAATCTGCTGCCTAGAGGAATGATACCTAGTTCCTTCTCATTAACTGTGAATCAAATATGGCTGCAGTATACAATTAAATGGCCATTTGGAAATAGCAACTGCTCATAACCGCATCATAACACTTAGTGCAGTCTCTAGGTGGTTCAAAAGGTAATTAGCACTTTGCCCCCCCCCCAAAAAAAAAATTAGTCCTCATTTTACCAACCTCAGAAGGATAGAAGGCTGAGTCAACCTTGATCCACATCAGGATTGAATTCACAACATTTTGGCTGCACTACAGCAGTTTAATCACTGTTTTTTGCCCTTAGTAGTCCTTAGTGTACTTAGTAGTCCTTGGTGTATTTAGTAGTCCTTAGTGTAGTCCTTAGCGTAGTAGTCCTTAGTAGTACTTACATCAGTTGCTAGTAGCTCCTCTGCATCGTCTATACTGGCCACAGTGAGCTCTCCCTGACTCACAAATGGGAAATCATAGGGGTTGGTAGAAATAAGCAGCAAGTCTATAGATAAATAATAACAGTTGGTCTTGTTTCTTATGTGCACCAAAAGTGGATAACATGAATTTTAACATAAAAATAATATGCATACCCTAGCCTCCACTTACCTATCAACTCTGGTTTCTTATTTGACATTATCTGGTAAAATATATGATAGCTCCTTTCAGCTGAGAGTTGAAATGTTACTCTGGATTTTTCCAGAAGATCTGGAAGAATTTGAAAATAGACACAAATAACAAGGGCAAAAACTCACCATGTTGTTCATTATTATTGCGTTTAGTTTGTCATGCAGAGATGTGGCCACTACTCACAGGTTTCAATGTCTGCTGAGGCCAGTTTCCCTGTGGTCCCAAAATGAATTCTGATAAATTTACCCTGACAGATTGGACAAACAGTCCATTAGTATAATTTTTTTCTCATGAATTTGACTGAATTATGTACATAATTTACCACATGCATATTTTTACAGAGTATATAATGCCCTGAACTTACAAAACGCGATGAGTTGTCATTTCTCACAGTCTTGGCATTGCCAAAGGCCTCCAGGAGGGGATTGGCCTGGATAATTTGATCTTCCAAGGTTCCCTAATTACGAGAAATTTCTTATTGAACATGTTTCTATGTAAGGAAAAGTATAACAGATCATGGCAGCCTTAGGCATTCTGTTAAAATGAACAAAACATTAAAATGGCATCTCTCCTCAGAAGAGGTAATGTGAAAAATACAGGCCAGATAAATTTTACCTAGGACTAATTCAGTCTGCCCTCAGCTAATCCTTCTCCCCATACCTTCTTAATTTTTCCAGAACAACAATCATGTTTCAAAGAGAGTCTTTGAAAGATGGGTATCATGTACAGTACTGTACCTCCATTTTGCTAGGCAGTGCATCTTTCTTCTTATCCCCAGTAACTGCAATTGTTGCAAAATACTGAATGACACGCTTGGTGTTCACAGTCTTCCCTGCACCAGATTCTCCACTGTTGGAGCAAGGAGTACTAAGTAAATTATAAAGAATATGCAATGGTTGCATCTGCTTTATAGTCCATTATAGCTGTACAGGAACTGATTTGCATACAATAAGTTGAATCTGGAATTAGGAGTCATTTCATATAACACTATTTCAGAAAAGTTTGTCCTTCTAGTCCTTCAATGAGGATATCTGTCACTCTTGATCTGCCACCTAGAGACATACATGGAGGAGGTTGCCATAAAGATGAAGGTCATATTGTTTTACCATTTCTGCTTCTGCTGTTAGTTTGATGTAGATGAAGAATCTGATTGCTACATCTCTTTGGATTGCTAAACTGGATTGCCTTGATATTGCCTTGATATTATTAATTCACTATTGGTGTGTCTTATGCCCATTTAAATGTCTGATGTTATAAGTGAATTATTACTCGTAATTATGCATTATCTTTGTACAGCCTTTGAAATGATTAGTATGTAAAGGTATTTGTGGGGGGAAATCACTATACAAATTGATTATTGCTATGACTTGCAATGTTATACTATTTTATGTAGCAGTGGCCATTCCCATGGCCAAGAACCTTCACTAATGTTTACTTAATTGTGCTCAGCAAAGATCCAGTACAGTACAATACACTGTTAATTACAAAATCCCTGCCTGCAGCTCTGCCAGTTTTAATATTCACTGTTGATGGAAACAACAGAAGAGATGCCTTTTGCTATTCACCATCAAGCTATTGGTCGATAAGCTGATGATCAATCAACCCCTCTTTTCTAATTGTCCTGCAATTCCATGTCTTTTTTTCCGTGATGGGGATGCTATAACTCTTGTTGTTATTGTTGCTGCTGCTGATGTTCATGTTCTTGTTATGTGCTGTCAAATCAAAACTTACTTACAGTGTCTCTAACAGAGTTTTCAAGATAAGTGAGATCTTTAAATAATGTTTTTGCAAGTTCCTCTCTCTCAATTTTCCATGGCTGAGAAGGAAATTGAACCTTAGTCTCCTGAAGTCCTAGCCTGTTACTCTGTCCACTACACCACACTGGGCATCTTGCTATAACTATTGCTATATTTTTATTTTTCCTTTTATACTGATAAAACATATATAAAAACCTTCCTTCATGCAGAAACAGAAACTGACATGATGAGTTAGTTAAGACAAGCATTTAAGCAGTAATTAATATGCCATTAGCATTCAAAAGGTAACAATACTAGAATGGTAATATTGCAAAAAGGACACTTTTTACTGAATGTTCAGTAGAACTGAAAGCCTGAATAACATTTTGTTCGTCTACACTTGGATTACAGTGGAACATGGTGAGAAGGCTTGAGTGTGTCAGGGAAACTAAGAATGATATTGACAGAAAGGTAAACCCCATTATCAATCTAGACTGCCTCTTTCCCAAGCCAGAATGGTCAAAGCTGCACCCATCTTCTTTGGCACTTAATGGCCATCTTAGTTAGTTATTACTCACGTGATCAGGATTGACTGGTTTTCCCGGTCTGAAAAAAAAAAAAGCTGTAAGTTCTATGTTTTTAGCCAAATTTTATAGCTGGCTAAGATGCGGATTCAACTTTAAAATGTTCCCCTTTGTTGAGTCAGACTATTTGTCTGTTAAGTTCAGTAGAATCTAACATGACATGTTTTTGTGTCACACAGTTGACTCCGACCCCCTGCAACCCCATGGGCCATTGCACACCAGGCACCCCATCCTCCACCATCCTCCTCAACCTGCCCAACTCTGTGCCCATTGCATCCACAATACCATGAATAACAATGGCTATTAGGTTATTGGAAATGGCAGGGCAAGCCTAGCCTTTTTATAAGACTTGTTATGAGCTTGGCTAGGTCAAAATATTTGTTTACTTGAGACAAAGTGCAAGGTGGTGCCAACCCCCACTTCCAAGCACAGAAGATGACTGAGCCTACAGTTGAATATTATTTCAACACTAACAACAGGACATTGTCTACCTCTGGTATGGTGAAAGACAACAGACCATCCCCATAGCACACAGCTGTCTCTTCTAACACCTATCACTTTATGCTCCTTAGCTTCTGTAGCCTAAGGCAACTATCCTGCTTTGCCTATTGACAGGACCCCCAGGGGGATACTCAAGAAGAAGTCATGATATATAAAGATAGGCATAACTCCCTCTTTCCTGTTTTATAATATCTCAGCATCTTGTTACTACAGCTTCAAAGAATCAGCATCTGCCTCTCTTTTCCAATTATTACATTATGCCTCCTAAACCTCTCAACCTATTTAGCCTTTCTTCTATTGTAGAGTTCTCAGATACAGTATATGGTTGAGCTGTTCATGCTCAGAAGACACACAGACAGAGATCCTGAAAACAGTAAATGGGAGGTTCTAGTGCAATATATTGCAATATTTATGTGACCTACTGGTTTCAAATTATTGTATTACAGTTGGACACTGATTTCTGATTACTCACCAGTTAACATTGACTGATACGCATTGTCAGATAAAGAGAAGATATGAGGAGGGGCTTCCTGGCGTTTCTTGCCCCTGTAGGCAGACACTACCTCTGGATTATATACAGGCAGCCATTTGTAAGGGTTGACAGTAACACAGAAGAGACCTGAGTATGTCTATAGAAAAGAAATTGACAGTACAGTACAGTACATCTACTTTCATATTATATGGGTCTCGTATTGAAAAATTAATAACTATGTTTCAGATTCAACTCACATAGATCATCCAAGATGCATAACGCTCTTTGAGGTTATACAAGACAGCAGGTTCATGGAGATGGGTCATATTGACCATGTCTTCAATTTTATCAAATTTTGGAGGATTCATTGGAAAGACTTCATCTTCCTTAACTGTCACACTCTGGTGGGGACAATAATATAAAAATTTAATGTTACATCTTCATTTGCACCATCACTAATGGATGGATATCATCTGTGTATCAAGGGATCCAGGATTCATTGGAGGAATACAGAAAGAATATAGGTCTGGAGATGGAAGGAAGAAACATTACTTTGCCCTATTCCACCATAATAAACAAAATTCTAGTAATCATATTTGTATGCAGCTTTACCGTGTAATTAAAAACCAAATATGAAATCCACAAAACATTTATGACAAAACAGGAGGAGGATGGATCCTTCCTCCTTCATGTTGCTAAATCCACCAATTTCTGTTTAAACATTCAATCCCGCATGTTTAAATTTAAAAGTAAATTGCTGTAAGATACCTAAATAATGGACTCTTCATCCTTTGAAGTTATCAAAAAAGTACATAATGGCTGAAATCCTGTTCATATAGCTATGCCATCAGCCACAGCAATGTTTCATAAATGAAACATTTCTTATTAACTTCAAAGTTCCCTTCATTTATGGGAAAGCAATTGAGGACTGGATGATTGCCGGGGGGGGGGGGGGATTAATATGCAAAAATCACTCCAGCTGGAAATACTGTACAGCTAAGGAGCTGAACAGGAAAAATTCAATGAAGAGTAGACAGATTTCATTCTTACTTACACAATCATCTGAAATTTTGACTGTGATTTTGCCAGGTTCTCTACTCTGGATCATGCCTTTCACATACATTTCTTTCTCGTCCACCACAAAGCAGGAAGATTTAGCATCAAATGGACGAGTCTGGGCCTCAATCCTCTCCTTCTCCGGTTTCCGGAGAAAAGGAGCTGCCACTCCATATATAGCCATTTCAGCATCTGAAGACATTATTGCAGATTGTCTGAAGGGGTTAGAAAACATTAGCTATAATTTCCTTCATTAACACAGAAATTGCAAGATAAAATAAACATTTAAACATCCTTCAGTTTTTTATTTATAACACTACTTTAATACTTATTTTGATTACATTGATCATGAGTGGTAGAAAGTACTTTAGATTATAATTCTACTGCTATTTCTTCAGGTGATCGAATTAGCAGGTTTCCAACTCCCTGGAGTATAATTAGCAGAAACTTGAGCAGCCTCACTTTCCTGCTGAGATCAAGTAAGCTTGGAGAAGAGAAGTCAATTTGTGCGCCAAAAGATATGTGGCCAAAATGCTGTTCCAAGAATTGGCAAACACATATTTTAAGTACCTTGTTTTGCCAATCCATAACTGAAGTCCTGAAATACTGTTCTGCATTGGAAATATGTGTTACTCCTTGCAGTTTGTATGGAAAACAATGTTGTTCCCATATACTTAAAATCTATCATCCTGAAACAGATTATTGTATGCTGACTAAATGGCAAACATGGCAGAGTAACCCTACTTTGTAGCACTTGATGTAGGTAATTGTTCATACTGAAAAGGAAGAAGTTTCCAGTTAGTAATTCTCTTTTCTAACAAACAAGCTGAAATTGTTCTATTGCAACCTATGTAAGGCGACTTTGCTATTCTGAAGATAGTCATTCCTTTCAAGAGCCTCTGCGGTAAGGGTGGAAAACTTCCCCTTTGGTGTGGAGTCTTGGAAGTGAAGAGTCTATATGAGACACCCTAGACATTATTGCAGAGTATATTATTAGCATCTAGCTATACACAATAACAATAGCATGCTGAATTTAAAGTAAAATTGTTCTTACTTTCAGTCACCAACAAAGTAGATCTTTCATTTACATGTGAAAAAGGAGGAGAAAGAAGTTTGTCAGAATGATAGCATTGTCTTGCTGTACTTGTGTCACATCTTAACCCAGCTGAATACTGTTTAGTCTGCAATAATATTAGCTTATAGGTGTGAAATTTCCACATCTATTATTCTAGATGCATCAACCATATTATTATCTATAAACAAGTTCTAAACCTTTTCTAAGCATTCTTGTCCAGAATGCCCTTACAGATCACTTCCAGTACAGGTGCGTTCCAAGAGACTTCAGTCATTACAATTAAAATTTGTGAACAAGCATTTCGGGAATGAATTAAAATATCGTATATTAGCTATATTACATTGTAGTACAGTAATATAATTATAGACATTGTAGTTTCTATAAATATTACTGCCACTTTGTGTTAACTTGATTTATATAAATGCATATAGCACATATTTGGAAAAGGTTTAAAAGAGGAGGTGGCATAGGAGAAGTTTGAGCAACAGCAGAAGTTCAAGTCTACTAAATGCACAAGGGATTGTAACTTACCTCAAGATACTGAGCTGGTGAAGAAACAAGGAGCCTTAGGCCTTGGAGGTTTTATACACTGTCATCTGCCAACGCAGCATTCTAAGCCTCTATTTTTGGTGAATTAATAATTTATATTTTAGTTGCAAATGCGTTGAAGGCCTGATCTGTTAATTAAGAAGAGACATGAGTAGCTGAAGGTTACAAGAAGCCAGCTGACCAGAGACCTTTCCTCCTCCTCTGTGATACAAGTCATATCACCACCTTCAGTATATACTGCAGAAGTTCCAGAGATGCTCTTTTCAAGCCTCAAATAATGAGGAAAAGGTGCATTTCTATAGAACATAACTCAAACAAGCAAGGGATTTTTAGTAGACATAAGGGGAATTTATTTTCTTACTCTATTTTAAGTTAGCAGCATCTATATCTTTTTTTAAAAAGTAAGACAGTGAATTAATTAGTGACATTACAGAATTCAATTTCCTTGTATGGGCACGGGGAACGTTTACTACTTAAAGCAATTATTTTAGGTAAAGGTAAAGGTCACCCTTGCTCGAAAGCCAGCCGTAAAGGGATTTTTACTACTTATAAGGGGAATTTATTTTCTTACTCTATTTTAAGTTAGCAGCATCTATACCCCCCCCCCCAAAAAGGCAGTGAATTAATTAGTGACATTACAGAATTCAATTTACATGTATGGGTATGGGGAAAGTTTACTACTTAAAGCAATTATCTAACATAAAGGTAATGGTCACCCTTGCTTGAAAGCCAGTTGTAAAGGGATTTTTACTAGTTATAAGGGGAATTTATTTTCTTACTCTATTTTAAGTTGGCATCACCTATATCCCCCTCCTCCGGTAAGACAATGAATTAATTAGTGACATTACAGAATTCAATTTACATGAATGGGCATGGAGAAAGTTTACTACTTAAAGCAATTATCTTAGATAAAGGTAAAGGTCACCCTTGCTCAAAAGCCAGTCATATCCAACTGTAGGGTTCAGTGCTCATCTCTATTTCTAGCCAAACAGCCAGCGTTGTCTGCATCTGCAGACCTTTCCGTGGACATTTGGCATGTATGACTAGACACTGGAGTGCATGGAACACTGTTTACCTTCTTACTGAAGTGGTACCTATTTGTCTACTTGCAATTTCTTGCTTTCGAACTGCTAGGTTGGCAGGAGCTGGGACAGAGACGGAAGCTTACTCCATCATACAGCACCCAGGTCTCAAACTGCCGACCTTCTGATCATGAAGTTCAGTGTCTTAACCACTTACATGCGTCTGCACAGGGAAAGTTAAGTACTTAAAGTAATTATCTTACACATACATACAACCAAGGTAAGCAGGTTGACATTTTAAGCATATTACTGAGCTCAGTTGAAGCAACAAGAAATTAGAGTAGGTAGATATTGTCTAGCAGATATTTCAGAGATGTGAACTCGAAATCTGAAACTTCAAAGTAAATGTAAATGCCAACATCAGTGGAATTAGCAGTCACATTCTTTCACAGACAAGTGTTACCACCTCTCTATTACTGTCAGCTGTCACTTCATTTCCTGAAGGTTAAAGTACTTCTTAAAGTTTCTTCTTCCTTACTCCTTCAGAACTATGAAAGATAAAATCTCTCTTCATGTCTTATGAATAGTTTGTTTTCAAACCTTTCTAATACTTAAAAATTACATCAAAAATATGTTCATATTTCAGTCTAGTAATTGTATTAGAAGCTAAGAGAGGAACACAGAAAATATTCCCCTCTATGAATATTTGCTGATGTAGATATGAATTTTCATAATGTTGGATTTATTGATTGGAACTTATTGAAATTGTTACATAGCAATAACAGTTAATCAGGAAATGAAAACAACCTCCAGAAAGCTAAGGAGGATAGTTGTTAAGGATGGATTGGAAAACAAGCAGGCCATTTGCAATGTCTGACAGGTTTTAAGATATTGGTTTTGAAACCAGCTGTAGGGAGATATTAGCTGAAATCAAGTACTAAGTCACAGTTAGAATAGACCCATTAAATCAGTGGAACCTATAAAGAAATTGACTCACCAAATCCTCATGGATTCCATGAGCCTATTCTAATGGTGAACTAGATTGTCTGAGGGAAATGGAATTGATTTTTGAAGACTTTTGTTAACGATATTTTAGATGCAGAACATCCTCTGTGGAGAAATGAATCTTCTATGAACAGTACAAAAGAGGATTTCCACAGGAAGTTTTGTTTCTATTTCAATATACTTCTAATGCATTTTGATTTTCCAAGCATTGAGAATTTTTGCAGAAATTCCAAGTTTTAAGATAGAATTTTTATTCTCGGAGCAACAGGCTATTGGCAAACCTCTTCTCTCTAATATCAATGTCTGATCTCTCTTTGTCTTCTCACTTGACTGTTGAGTTAACAATGTCTTTAAATCACTACAGGAGTGAATATGTTTTTTAAAAAATAATCTTCATTTTTAGTTCATCTCTTTCTTTCTCATTACCACCAACCTTTAGCTGTTACTTCATCTTCATCATGGTGATAGTCTTTCTGTTCTCAACTTCTTGGAACAGTTCTTCTGAGGACATTCCACACCAGTCTCTCAGGTTCTTCAGCTATGAAGTCTGTCTATGACCAGGGCCTCTCTTCCCAGAGATCTGTCCTTGCATAGCGAGTTGGAGTATGCTATGCTTCATGTCGTTCTTCATGATATGTCCAAGGTATTAGAGATTTCTTTGTTTAATAGTCTTAAACAGTTCTTGTTCTTTATCCAGCTGGTGTAACACTTCTACATTAGTCACATAGTCATGGTATGTGTGTGTGTGTGTGTGTGTGTGTGTGAACCCATGATATCCTTAGCAGCCGTCTGTAGAGCCACATTTCAAAAGCTTTGATTTTATTTCAGATGCTTTAGTTTAGGAGTTCTCAACGTTTTTAAGCCAGGGGCTGGGTCATGCTCCCTCAGACAGCTTCAGGGGCCGAATGGCCATTTTGTCCTTCCTCCAACACATGGCAATTCCTGGTGTGGTAGAGGCAGTGGGGGGCCACATGAAATGGTGCCGTGGGCTGAATCCAGCCCATGGGCTACAGGTTGAAAATCCCTGCTTTAATCAATGTCTTAGCTTCAACTTTATATAGCAACACTGGGAATACATAAAATCTCACTATTCGGATCTTTGTAGTGAGAGTTAAATCTCTACTGCATAACTAATATCACATTTTTATGAAGGTGGGTCTTACTTTTTCTCTTCATATTCAGGTACTTTCCATTAATCTTAGTGCCAGTGTTTAAACCTGATAGTGCTTCTGAAAAAATACTCTCCAAATATATATTAAACAGTGTTGGGGACAACACACATCTTTGTTGCACACCTCTGTGAATCTGAACCTGCTATGTCAGCTGCTCCTCAACTCTGACTTGAGCTGTCTGATTCCTATAAAGGTTGGTGGTGATTCTGATATCCTTACCATCTACACCTATTTTCTTCAGTGCTGTGATTATTTTTTCATGCTGGCATCTGTCAAAGGCTTTTGCACAATCTATAAAACATACATGCACATCGTATCTAATGTCCCTACATCTTTTTATGAGGACCTGCATCATAAACAGTGCCTCTCTGGTACCATAGAATTCCAGAAGCCAAATTGCATCTCACTTGTGTTTTCTTCACACTTCTTATAAATTCTGCTATGGAAGATTTTCAAAAATGCCTTAAGAGCATGATTCATGAGGCTAATCATTCTGTACTTCTCACAAGACTTCAATTTTGTTTGTTTTTTGGCAATATAACAAACGTTGATAGCAACCAGTTGCTTGGAATGATGCCTTTGTCATAAATTGTGTTTAAAAGGTCTCTCAGTTCTTTGATGTTAACTTCAGACAGAAGCTTCAAAATTTCTACTGGGATGTCATCTGGCCCTCTTGCTCTCCCATCTTTGGATTTTGGAAAGCTCTTTCAAACTCACTCTCCAGTGGTCCAGTATTGTCATTTATGACAGGCTGTTTGCCTCTTTCATCACTAAACAGCTCTCTTATGTATTCTTTCCATACATTGAGCTTATCCCTTATTCCCACCACAAGATTTCCATGTACAGTATGTGTCTTCTGTTGTCTTCAGTAACTTCCCTGATCTTTTTATGTATGTTGAAAAAAATCATGCTTATTTTGGTATTCCTCTTTCTCAGCATTACTGTTGCTATGTATTTGAATATTTAATCCTTCACTCAGGCCCTTATAACACCTTCTACATAGCCAGCCTTCAGGTATTGAGCTTGAATGGGACAAACAAGATTTTTTAAAAATAACAGAATTAGAAAAAATGTTGCTTATCCCTAGGCTTTAAATTGATTCAGCACAATCCTTCACTTTATTACATTCCTGTCCTCAATCTCTCTCTCTCTCTCTCAGGCTTCTCTCACAAACCCAAACTCCAAGGCCACACCTTCCTGATCTGTCTCTTCTATGACAAATTCCAGACTGATCTATCTAAGACACACATTCCCACTCCTTAATCTATCTTTTCTCCCAGCCAATTAGAACCACTCTTACCAACATTTCACACTTGTTGCTCACCCTCTCCCAAAAAATATTCAACAAACCATATATAAACAATACATTTAAAAATGATTGAGCATTACAGCTATGCAGAAAATCTGGCTACCAATTGGTAGATTTTGTTGTATGCCAACCCATCTTGAGAGAACTGAACCTAGACAATTTCTATGTCTGACGAGCTCATGTAATTTGGAAAGGTTAGTGGACTACTAGCTATATAATCAGATCACTTCCTAATACAGTACCTGAATATACCACTGCAATATACCTGAATGTACCACTGCAATATTGCTAGATGTCCAATCTCTCTGCTTTTAGAATGCCACTTCTGTGGCCTTTCATATTTGTAATTGGTAGGCATTTTAGTCTGTGCAAACATAATAGTCAACAAACAAAATAATGCTTCTAGGTCAAAAGTAGTAATAAGAGAAGAAATTCAAGAATTTATCACCTATTCGTATTACTTAATAAGCCATATATTAAAACTGGCAGGTCCAACTTGATTGAATGAAATTTGAGAACATAAGACCACTAGGATGAGCATTATCCATTGTCACCATCTTTGCCGAGGGAGTTGCAGACACATTTTGTGGAAGATCTGCATGTACAGTTATGACAATTTCTGTTTCATGCAGTGGTGTTGTAACAATTCACTTACTCCCAGGTAGGACTCGGGAGTCTTCCGGCCTCCTGGCGATGGGATTGTGCCTGATCCTGCTTCCCAGATCAGACCCAGCAGTTCAGGCCTCTACAATTAGTGTGCCCAGTCACTCCAGACTGACATCCAGGTAGTGAGCAAAGGATGCATGTGAAACTAGAATAGATTCAGGTAACATGAGCCAAGGAAACACTCCAAGTACAGTGGTACCTCATACAACGATTTTAATCCGTACCATGGGGTTCGTTGTTGTACGAAACAATTGCTATACGATGCATGCATCGTATAGCGATTTTCCCTATGGGATGTATTGTACAACATTTTTTTTGCTAAGTGGTTTTTCCCCATTGAAAAAAATGTTGTACAATTTTTTCCATAGGGAAAATTGTTATGCAGGATGCCATTTCCCCCCAAAAAAACTAATTGTTATGCGATTTCATTGCTAAATAAGGGGCAATTGTTGCATGAGGTTCCACTGTATATTGACATCAAAGCATAGTAAAGAATACAGTTCAGCAAAAGCTCAGAAAGCATTTCAAAACAAAAAATATAAAACAAGCTGCATGTTCAAGGAATAGCCCATGGCCCCCCTTCTTTCTCAAGCTTCTACATCTTTGCAGTTTAAAAACACAGCATCCAAGAGAGTGTCTGCGTGTGTGCGCGTGAGTCTCTGGGTTATATCTCCTCCCACAGGGATTATCCATTAGGAATTCCAACCAATGATCTTACAGCATGACATGTCTATCACACATCAGGTTTCGTTTCATCTAAATTATGGGGCCCATTGCTTACATTCCAAACTCTCTCCCCCTGATTTGAAATCACCATTTTGAAAGTGACTAAAGCACAGGGTATAATTCATTCCGTCACAGGTGTGTCATATAAGTGCCCTGTGACCATTCACCTTATGAGGCTGATCTCTTTGGGAAGAAACTACAAAATCCCACACTCTTACACATGTGCTGTATATCTATACCTATAAATCCAAGCGTTAACTGTTGGAGCTTGACAAAGGATCCCACACCCGGCTATACTATCCCGTACCGAGCCTTCGTGCACTTGCCCGAAATGGGTTCGGAGGTCAACAAATATTTTAGAAATGTGCCAGTGGGGCAAGAGCCCCACAAACTCAAACAAAGAAAAAGAACTTCAATACCCAACGTTCTTTGCGCTGTGCCACGCCACAGCCAATCAGGCTGAGAGGCGCAAGCAAAAGAAACGTTGGAAAACGCGCAGCAGCCAATCAAAAATAAGCTTCAGAAAAAAAATGCTGCACGAACTACGAGTCCCAGAGTCCTCTGTGCTGCGCAATCCCTCAGCCTGAATGGCTGAGGGACGTGAGCGCAGAGGAGGCTGGCAAAGCGCGGCACGCCGACTTTAAAAAGACCCATGGCTGTTAGGGAGTGGGGGGGGGGGTGAGGCACACACACCCCCGACTGCGCTTACCTCCTGGCTCTGTCTGGGTCTTTAAAAGTTTCCCTACTGGTGCGGCCTTCTACGTCTCACCCTTGCTTCTCTCTGGGTTGGCTGGGGACGAAGGTTCCTTTTCCAGCCAACGGAGAGAGAAAGAACGCCTTTCCGTGATGTGGATTCCTTCTCTCTGGGAGGCAAAGGTGCCTTTGCCTTCCAAAGAGAAGGAAACGCTTCTCTCTGGGTTGGCTGGAACCGAAGTTCCTTTCCCAGCCAACCGGGAGAGAAGGAACGCCTCTCCATGATGTGGATTCCTTCTCTCCAGGAGTCAAAGGTACCTTTGTCTTCCAAAGAGAAGAAATCGCTTCTCTCTGGATTGGCTGGAACCGAAGTTCCTTTCCCAGCCAACCGGGAGAGAAGGAACGCCTCTCCGTGATGTAGATTCCTTCTCTCCGGGAGGCAAAGGTGCCTTTGCCTTCCAAAGAGAAGGAATCGCTTCTCTCTGGATTGGCTGGAACCAAAGTTCCTTTCCCAGCCAACCGGGAGAGAAGGAACGCCTCTCCGTGATGTGGATTCCTTCTCTCTGGGAGGCAAAGGTGCCTTTGCCTTCCGAAGAGAAGGAAACGCTTCTCTCTGGGTTGGCTGGAACCGAAGTTCCTTTCCCAGCCAACCGGGAGAGAAGGAACGCCTCTCCGTGATGTGGATTCCTTCTCTCCAGGAGTCAAAGGTGCCTTTGCCTTCTGAAGAGAAGGAATCGCTTCTCTCTGGATTGGCTGGAACCGAAGTTCCTTTCCCAGCCAACCGGGAGAGAAGGAACGCCTCTCCATGATGTGGATTCCTTCTCTCTGGGAGGCAAAGGTGCCTTTGCCTTCCAAAAATAAGGAATCGCTTCTCTCTGGGTTGGCTGGAACTGAAGTTCCTTTCCCAGCCAACCGAGAGAGAAGGAACGCCTCTCTGTGATGTGGATTCCTTCTCTCCAGGAGGCAAAGGTGCCTTTGCCTTCTAAAGAGAAGGAATCGCTTCTCTCTGGGTTGGCTGGGGACGAAAGTTCCTTTCCCAGCCAACCCACAGAAAACTCTCCCTCCCTCTCTCTCTCTCTCTCTCTCTCTCTCTCTCTCTCACACACACACACACACACACACACACACACATGAAACACTACACACACACACGAAACACTACACACACACACACATGAAACACTACACGCACGCATGCACGCACGCACACACACACACACACACACACACACACACACACACACACACACACACACACACACACACACACACACACACACACACACTGCGGAACAACCCCCTAACAACAAACCTTCCCTCCAGTCCAAACATACCTGCACCAATCGCAGCATCAGCAAATAGCCTCCACCCTCTGTCTCCTCTGTCTGAGTCTGACTGTCTCCTCCCCTGTCCCTCACTCTATCTAACTCACTAGTGCCCTCTGGTGGTCTTCTCTATCTGTCAGTCTCTCTTCCTCTCACTCTCTCACTCTCTCTCTCTCTCTCTCTCTCTCACACACACACACACACACTGCTTCTCTCTCTCTCTCTCTCTTACACACACACACACACACACGATACTCCTGCCTTGCCAGGAATTTTGGTCATTGGAGTGGTATTGTATGGGTGGTGGTGGTTGTGCACACCCAAAACCACCCATAACCACCAACACACACATTAAAAATGCCCAACACACTTTAAAACAGCCCAGCAATGCCGGGCAAACTCTGCTAGTATGTATATAAAACATATATGTATATGTAATCCTAGAAGCTGATGTTTAATGAAAGTCTTGGAACTGCAGTGGCTCAGTGGTTAAGAAGCTCTCCCTGTTAGCTGGAAGGTCAGCAAGTCAGCAGTTCAAGTACTGCATGATGGAATGAGTGCCCATTTCTGTCCCAGCTCCTGTCAACTTAGCAGTTCGAAAGCAAGAAATTGCAAGTAGATAAATAGTGACCACTTTGGATAAGATTGTAAAGATATGACAAATTTCAGATATTTTAAAAAGTTTTTAAATGTTTTAAAATTATTATTAATCTTGTTCTTAATCTTGATATAATATGTTATTTCTATATTATTTTAAAACTGTTTATTGTAGTATAATTTTAGTTGTTGTGAGCCACCTTGTGTCCCTATGCAGAGAAAGACAGCCTATAAATAATATAAAATAAATAGCAAATATTAATATAAATACATAAATCAGCTAAATCTATATGGTAACATTATCTGAGAAATTAAATAATTTTTAAGTTTAAAAAGAGAAGCAAGATTACTTTGTAGAAATTTGGTATGCATGTACAGTGGAACCTCACTTAACAAATGGCTCGCTTAACACAAAAATCGCATAACAAAAAGAAATCCATAGAAAATAGAGGCTCGGTTAACAGTTGTTTTCCAGAACAGATTAATTAGTTTTAATGCATTCCTATGGGGAATTGCATTCAATGCATTCCTGTGGGAAATTCACTTCACAAATTTTTCATAGTACAAAAGGTCCTGGAGAACGTATTAAATTTGTTAAGCGAGGTTCCACTGTAGTTCATTCATGAATTCAAAGACAACAAGCTATACCACCAACAGCATCTAAATTTTTACATTAAAACTATATGAATGAATGTTTAATAACTGATTAGTCTTACGACCTTATCAATGACATAGCAGAATAATTAAAATCTGTGCAATACAATGGAGTGCCATGAAATACAATAGAATACAATAAAAATACAATATGTACATACCTGAGCTACTTTTAAAAGGAATGTAAACTGGAGAAGGTGCCTTAATACAATTAAAACTATATGAAAAAACAAAGAGGGGTGTGATCTAGAAATAGAGATAGAAACCTGAATTACTATGATGTTTCAGTTGGAAGAAATCATCAATTAAATAAGGCAATAGGAATATGGAACATAGATACAGCTTGTTTACTTAAATAATGAGTTGCTGGTTACATTTACAGTATTTTTGTTGTTTACTTTTCTTTGTGTTATGTAAGGCAGAAATTTGAAATGAAAGAGAAGGATGCTAAAACATATTTATAAATATTAAGTCTTTTCCTTCCTTAACATCTGGCATGTTCCTCAATAAAAATTTAAACACTGGATTTCCTGTGGTTCTTAAAGGCTTCCTAGTATACTGAGATTTAGGTCAGAGTGTATGTATAAGGAAGTGTCTTGAAAACCACTTCTGGACACATGGGTCAGCCGGTGCTGTATTAAGATGTCCCTGTGTCCTACATAATAGAAGACAGCCATCTGTTTGAAGTATTAAGTTTGACTAAAAGATAAAGTTGCTTCACAGTTATCATAACCTTGCTTGGAGGTGAAGCTGACATACAAGCCGACCTGGTCATACTATCCAAATGTTATATTAATTGGCTTTCCCTGTTGCCATCTTTCTTTTTAATTAGTGCATTTGCTCTCTTTTTGGGCCATGCATAAGTAGCATAGGAGGTGTAGGACGGTGAAAGGAGAATCCTCTCAGAACTGGCTGGAACCAGTTACCCATAGAGCAGCTTCCTCTTCTTAGAGAATAATCCTCCATCTTTGTCTCCGTGGATGATGATTTGACAATTTCCAAAGACGAACATGTAAAATACTCGCCTCCTGAATCCGCACCCTTAAACATTCCTGGCAAAAAGGTAAACTTCAGTACTTCATTTTTTACCCCCTCTCCACATTTGCTAGAGGTGCTTTGTATTTCTATTGCTTAACAATTTGATTTGTCTGTTGAAACATCGTCCTATTCATAGGTTCTTTCTTAATTAAAACAGAATTGTTCCTTCTAAATAACTGCCTTTTTTCATCCCTGGTTTATGTATGCTGAGGCCTATTCTCATTCATTTAAGTTGGAAATGTGCATTTAAACCCAAACCACAACATTTGGTTTGCAGCCTAAGCACAGTTTAGTAATACACCACAATATTCTGTCAGGTTCCACATTCCTGCTAAAATAGTAAAGGTGTGTCTGGTCTTTAAGTGTTAAATATGACTACTCTCCACCATCACCCCACCACCCTGCACCACTTTCTTCCTAAAGGCCTGAACAGATTTAGTAAATGGCAAGATAAGGCGAGCAGCAGAGAAAAGCAATTAAGGGCTGGAAGTTTGAGGAAAGCTACCCAAAAAGTTGAACTTTTTGGAATAGTAGCTGTATTAGTCTGTGTTTCAGGTATACTAGAAAATAAACAAAACAAAGCAAAAATGCTGTAGCACTTTAAAGACTAACTGTTATATTTCTATGTGAGCTTTCGTACATCAAGTCCATACTATGCATGAAGCCACTGTGGCTTAGTTAACAAATGGCTTAGTTAACAAAAAAATTGCACAACAAAAGAAAATCCACAGAAAATAGTGGCTTGGTTTACGGAATTTTTTTTGGAACGGATTAATTGGTTTTCAATGCATTCCTATGGGAAACCATGTTTTGGTTAAAGTATTTTGGGACTGCAGTAGCTCAAGTGGCTAAGATGCTGACTGGGAGGTGGAAGGTCAGTAGTTCAATTCCCGAGTACTGCAGGATGGAATGAGCTCCCCCGTCTTTGTCCCAGCTCCTGCCAACCTAGCAGTTCGAAAGCAAGAAATTGCAAGCAGATAAATAGGGACCACTTCGGTGGGAAGGTAACAGCATTCCGTGCACTCCGGTGTCTAGTCATGCCTGCCACATGTCCACAGAAACATCTGCAGAAGCAGATAGCACTGGCTCTTTGGCTTTGAAACAGAGATGAGCACTGAACCCTAGAGTTGGACACGACTGGCTTTCGAGCAAGGGAAACCTTTACCTTTACTATTTTGGTTTTCAATGCATTCCTATGGGAAACCACTTCCTTGTGGGAGGGGGTGTTCCCTGCACCATTAAAACATGCTTTGGTGCGCCCCCTCCTGAAAAAGTCATCACTTGATCCAACAGTACTAGCCAACTATATGCCTGTATCCAACCTTCCCTTTTTAGGGAAGATACTGGAGAAGGCAGTGGCGCAGCAGCTACAGGGGGTCCTGGATGAAATGGATTATCTGGATCCTTTTCAGTCAAGATTCAGGCCTGGATATGGTACGGAGATGGCATTGGTTGCACCGTTGGATGATTTCTGGTGGGAGCGGGACGGAGGTAACTCATCCGTCCTTGCTCTTCTTGACCTCTCGGCGGCCTTCGATACCATCGACCACAGTATCCTTCTGGAATGGCTCTGAGGATCAGGGATCCAGAGCACTGTGTGGTCCTGATTTGCTTCATTGAAGGGCCAGACCCAGTCGGTGTGGTTGGAGAATGGGAGGTCTAGCCCTAGGCCTCTCCAATATGGGGTGCCTCAGGGCTCAGTGCTCTCACCTCTCCTATTTAATATCTACATGAAGCCCCTGGGTGAGATCATCCATTCCCACAGGGTGAGTTATTATCAGTATGCAGATGATACTCATCTGTACATCTGGATGGAGGACAACTGGCTACAACTGAATCTCAGCAAGACTGAGTGGTTGTGGGTCAGGGCCCCCGCATTATCTCAGGAGCTACCATCTGGTACTGGATGGGTCTATTTTGTCCCAGACAGACCTGGTGTGTAATTTTGGGGTCTTCCTGGATTCGTGACTCTTGCTTGATGAGCAGGTGACAGTCATGGCTAGGAAGGCTTTTGCACAACTTTGTGTTATATGTCAATAACACCCACTCCTAGATTGGGACTCCTTGCTCATGGTCACGCATGCTCTGGTCACCTCCAGACTGGACTATTGTAATGTGCTCTACATGGGGCTGCCCTTGATGACCATTTGGAGGCTGCAACTGGTCCTGAATGCGGCTGCCCGGGTGGTGATGGGGTGTGGGTGTTATGCCCGTACCTCACCACTGCTTCGGGAGCTGCACTGGTTACCGGTGTGCCTCCAGGTGCAATTCAAAGGTGCTGATAATGATCTTTAAAGCCCTACATGGTAATGGTCCAGGATACTTAAGATACCTCATCAACCCAAGAACATCTGTCCATTCCACTAGAGCGGACCGGAGGGGCTCTCTAATTGTGCCATCAGCTAGAGAGGCTCGTCTCTCTAGTACAAGAAGGAGGGCCTTCTTGGCATCTGCGCCGGCCTTATGGAACCTCTTGCCAACTAAGTTATGGCTACAGATGGAGTTGCTGCCTTTCAGGAAAGAGCTAAAAACATGGCTGACAAAGCAGGAGGGGGGCACCGGGGTAGTGGTGACTCCTGCCTGCTGGCTCATATAACAAGATCACACCCTTTCTCTTTTAACTGATGAGGTGGGTGGGTAGTTTTGTGGGTACTTTTTATGTTTTTTTAAGAGTTTAGCTATGTTGGTAATGTTTGTTTTAATTGCTGTTAGCCACCCAGAGTCGGTGTCGAGTTGGGCGGCAATAGAAATGTGAATAAATAAATAAATATTGCTAGAATCGCAGGATTAATTAGGAGGCTTTAATGAAGAGCTACAAATTCTTACATAGGAGAAATTGTCTTTCATCATAATCTTCTCTTTGTGTGCTGGTCTATATCAACGGTAGCCTGTGTGTGTTGCTAGGCAAGTACCTTCTAGCTCCAGGTTCTGGAGAGTAGGTGTGTTGGTGTTGTCCTCCTCAACCAGCTCATGTTCACCTGATCTTAACCAGATTTACCTTCACTATAGTAGTTAATAGCTTTCTCAGTGATATTCCTTCTGGGGTGGTTACCAAGGTCAACTAATTGCTGGAGGAGCTTACGTGATGTAGATAAAGAGGGAGGCCTCTGGATGCCTTCCAGCACCACAGGAAGGTCAAAAAATGCCAATCCTGGAGGCACTGGATGTTTGTCTATTCATAGTGTCAACACTAGACAGAAATGGTGTAACAGTAAAACTAGAAGGATGAATGGGACCTGTACTCCACAGTCTTCTGATACAGCCACAACAAACTCACAAGTGTTAGGAAGAGGTGGTTTCTTTGTAAAAGTTTCCACCATTTACCACATTAGGATTGATTTAAGAAAGTAAGAATGGTGGTTTAAAAGGACAGAAATTAAAACTTCATTTTATTTTTTTAAAAAAGACTATAGTGTAAGCCAGGCAGAGTGAAAGAATCTGCTAAATATCCATGGCAAGCTAGTGGCCATGACAGTTGGAGTCACACTAGGCAGGTTGTGTGTGTGTGTGTGTGTGTGTGTGTGTGTGTAGGGGTCTGGGGGTGCAACTATTGGAGGCTATGTTTGCAAGCAAAGCATATCAAACTACAGTATTGGGAAGGGTAGCCATTTAGACCTCAGGAGTTTTGGATAGTAGTGTTTTATTTAAAGTTTTCTCTATTAGAAGGAAATAAGATGATCCATAAGGAATGAGATCACCTACCTCTGTGTGTGTGTCACTGACCAATGTTTTAGACTGTTTTTCATAAAGAAGTAACACATGAGATTTACCAGTAATACTAGGTGGACCTTGGCACTTCTGGGAATTGATGTTCAAGAACAGCTGGAGTGCCAAGGTTCACCATCGTTGTACTGCACTGCACTGCCACTCTCTGAGCTAGCAAGGTCTATTCTTTCAATCTTTGTTTTGAATTGTTGTGAAATATTTTAAAAATATTTTTAAAAATTTAAAGATTTTTTTAAATTGCTCTACTAATTTTATAGCAAATATAATTCATTGTTCATGTGCAATCTTTATTACGGTTCAAGACCAGCCTCAGCATAAAGAACAGAGGTTAAAATGAAGGTACTTAAATATATCAAGAGACAGAAGTTAAAATGAGGGTATCGTTTGCTGGTGTATAAGATGCACTTCCTTCCTTAAAATACACTGGAAAAATGGAGTGTGTCTTATATACTAGTAACACACACACTCCGCGCTGGTGTGGATTGGCGGCTAGAGAGGATCAGTAGCTAGAGACAGGAAAGGGCTATTTTTAAAGCCACTCTCCCCCACACTGGTGTGGTTCAGTGGCTGCCACTTATCGCTAGGAGCAATCTTGCCCAGCCGAGCCCCCCCCCGCCTCCTGACACTCAGTGGCGGCAGGGAAGGTCGGCAAGACCATTCATTTGGGAACAGTCTTGCCTGACCAAGACTGCCCTCCCCACCTCCTGACGGCTGGTGGCAGTGGGGAGGGTGGGCAAGTTCGTTCCTTTGGGAGTGATCTTGCCCGGATGAGACTGGCCTCCCTGCCTCCTGATGGCCAGCGGTGGTGGGATTGGCTGGGCAAGAAGCTTCCAAAGGTTCTCTCTTGCACAGCTGATCCTGCCCTCCCTGGATCCTGCAGTTAAAAAGTTGAGAATTAATTTTTCCTTAAAAATGTGTATAAAAATGGGGTGCTTCTTATACTCTGATGTGTCTTATTTGCCGCAATTACTGTACTTAAAATATATTTTTTAAAGGAGTCTTTCTACTCAGAATTAAGGAGTAGTAAAATTAGTATTTAAGATCAATAGTGTTACAACTATTAAGCTTATGATGTTGCACTAGCAGTTTGTTTAGGAGAAGGACCTGGCAGGATTATTCTTATCTTATACTCTATGGCATAGAACCTGGCAGTATTGTGCGTGAAGGTGGGGCTTTCATCAGATAGCACCTATGTGTGCTGCTTGGCCAGCCAGGATACTTACAGAGAACATGTTCTATAGTTGCAATTTCTCTAGTGTCTCGATCTGTCATTGGTGTCCTTTGGAACTTTCCCTTGAGAACCACAGAAGGGAGGGCCTATCAGCGGGCTAACGTAAATGCCCTCCAGTGGCTTGGTGCATCAAGTTGGAGCAGGTACTGGGCTGGAGCAACAATGTATCTTCAAGACTCTGGAGCCAAAAAGGTTTGGGCTCTGGCTATGTTGTTTTGCCTTTCTGTGTCTACCGTTCTCTGTCTGATAGCTTGTTTCATTTGATCATGACTCAAAGCCAAGGTACTGCAGTCTGGATTGAATTGTTCTTTTTCATATTGATTGAAATCTATCCTGGAGAGTTAGAGGGGTTTGATATAGGCAGATTGATTGCACTCGGAGGCAGCAGGAGGGTCAAACACATCTTTATTGCAGCATGGTCAATCTGTACATGAGGTTACACTGGGAGACCCAGCTCCTTTTATAATGCACTAGCAGAGATTGCCCGGCAGTGCCGGGCTGTTTTAAATTGTGTTGTAAGAGATTTTTTTTTGTAATTTATGTAAAAAAGAGGTGTGTTGGTGGTTAGGGGTGGTTTTAGGTGTGCACAACCACCACCACCCATACAATACCACACCAACCAGCAACACACACATTAAAAATTCCTGGCAAGGCAGGAGTGTCGTGTGTGTGTGTGTGTGTGTGTGTGTGTGTGTGTGTGTGTGTGTGTGTGTGTGTGTATTGTCCCCCCAACCCTTCCAGAGCCAGGAGACCCTGCAGAGAGGGGATCCCCCCCAGGACACCCCATTATTAAAGAGAAGAAACCAAACTGTTTCTTCTCTTTTAAAACGGAGTGTTTGGGAGGGAGGGGGTGTATTCGATCCCCTTTCCCTGACCCCTGGGTTTGGTAGGGTTGGAGAGACAAAAGGGGTATGTCCCCCCCAACCTTTCCAGAGCCAGGGGACCCAGCAGAGAGGTGATCGTTTCCCCCCCAAAAAAAACAAACCACTCCATTTTTAAAGAGAAGAAACCAAGCGGTTTCTTCTCTTTAAAAATGGAGTGTGTGTGTGTGGATTTGATCTCCTCTCCCTGGCTCCCTGGGTTTGGTAGGGTTGGGGGGACAAAAGGGGTCTGTCCCCAGGAGACAGACCCAGGACCTTCTGTACCCAGGAGACCCGGGAGAGGGGATTGTCCCCCCCCAAAAAAAACCACTCCGTTTTTAAAGAGAAGAAACCAAGCCGTTTCTTCTCTTTAAAAATGGAGTGTTTGGGGGATGGTGGTGGATTCATTCCCCTCTCCCGGGTCTCCTGGGGACAGACCCCTTTTGTCCCCCCAACCCTTCTGGACCCAGCACCTTTCATTGCCTCCCTCACCCACCCCCTAACCCCCACCGACCGCACTTAGCTTTTCCTGGTTCTCTCCAGCTGGATCTTTCAAAGTCTTTCCCTCCGGCTCCCACCATTTTTTAAAAAAGTCAGTGCGCGCGTTCCCAGCCTCCTCTGCACTCGTATCCCTCAGCCTGATTGGCTGAGGGGTTGCACAGTGCAAAGGACGCTGGGAATTGAAGTCCTTTTTCTTTGTTCATGTTCGTGGGTCTCCTGCCCCACTGGCGCATTTCTCAACCCAACAGTTACCTGCAAACCTCGGTCGGGCGAGTGCACGGAGGCTCGGTCGGGGCTAAACATCCTTTGTCACATTCCAACGGTTAACACACAGATTTATAGGTATATCTTTGAATTCCCCGCCCCAATACCCATTGGTTGACGTCACTGTTTTCCTGCCCATGATTTCCCATTGTGTTATATTCCCGACCATGAACACCCTGATAACCTATTGTGTTGTATTCCTGACCATGAACACCTGGAGGCAGGAAGTTCCCCATGGGTGATTGGAGCCGCATGGGCTTGGCTTTTTTAGCTGTTATCTCCTTCCGTTGCTGCCTGCTGAATTCCGTGCGGAACTAGCTGCTTGCGTACACAATAAGAAACCAGGCCACTGGGATTAAACAAGGTTGACAGTGGCTTGCCACAATCTTGCCCAACCTTTAACATGTCCATCTCCAGGTGAAGGGTGGTGTTTGGATACACAGCAGGGGGTCTGGAGAGCTGCATGTAAGAATTTAGATTGTACTCTTTCTATAAGAGCTACGTTTATGTGTGTGTGTGTGTGTGGGGGGGGGGTGTCTGATTGGACTCCATAGAGTAGCTGCAACAGGATTTTGGCTTCAAATAGTTTGAGTGCAGCAAGGATGTATTGGCCTCATTTTTCTCTCAGGAAGTTAAGAATGGCGAAGGTGGATCTCTGGGCATATGTGGGCATTCCTTGATCCTGAAGCTTGGAGGACTACTTCCAAGTATTTAAAGTTGGCAACCTCTTCTATCTTATGACCATTTATTCTCCAGGTGCATTTCTTAGGCCTTTTAGCAAAGGTTATAACTTTGGTTTTCTGATAGTTGATCTCTAATTGGTTGCTGTTGCAGTAATGAGCCAGAGATTCCAGTGATCTTCTGAGACTTATTGGGGTCCTAGAGAGAATTACGGCATTATCAGAATATAGGAGTATGTGTATGGGTTTGTCAGCAAGCTTGGGAGGGTGGGAAACATGACTTCTTAGATGGTCAACCATATCATTGATGAAGAAGTTGAATAGAAGTGGGGCCACTACACATCCTTGTTAGACGCCTTTCTGTGGAGGTACCAGTTCCATAAGGTGTTCCTGCTGGGAGTATCTGACCTTAAGGTTTGTTTTGGTGTGGAGACTGTGGAGAAAGTGGTATGGAGAGCAGCCAGTAGTGAATGGAGGATTTCTCTAGTTAATCCCACAGCTTGATCCTGGAGAGTGAGTCAAAGGCAACCTTTAAATCAATGAAAGCAGCGTGCAGAGATACTTCTCCATTTCTCATGGTTACAACAGAGTTCAGGGTACAATTCTACCTCACTTTGCCTTGAGGCCAAAATGAGCGCACACCTGCATGTGAATATTCATGTTCCAGTCTTGCAGACATATTGTGTGCCTTTTAAAAACATTATAAACTATCTCATTAAAATTTTTCACTTAGAGGCCTACATTAGAACAGGAAGTCCTGTCACGGATTATAACCTCTTCAGTTACACTGCATCAATTTGTTGCGAGATCTTATTTGTTAATAAGTGATGAGGAGTAAAGAAGACATTTGAGATTTGGCTTCAAGATGGCAAATAGATACTTCAAAAAGGGACAAACAGTAAAGTTGTAGTGTAAATGTGGATACTTCCTTCTGGCTTTCAAGAAGCATTTTATTGACCTCTGTGAGAAACAGGATCTTGAATTAAATGGTACCTGATACCATTAGTGGTGCTTAATTCTAATGATCCAAAAGCCCTTCTCTAAATTAAGAATATATGAGTCACAAAATATGTAAGTAGATATAAATGGCAACTTCTACATTCATGAGTGACTATAATTGGGAGGGTATATCTGCAGTTTCACTTTCTTCTGCATTCAGAGTTCTAAAATTCTGTACTCTTTCATCTTCAAAAATGAAAAAAAGTATTTGAGATTTGGTAATTTATTTGATGGATTGAGAACTTCCAGAAGTACAAGCTGGATTCCGAAGAGGCAGAGGAACTAGAGACCAAATTGCCAACATTTGCTGGATCATGGAGAAAGCAAGGGAATACTGTACCAGAAAAACATCTACTTCTGTTTCATTGACCACACCAAAACCTTTGATTGTGTGGACCCCAATAAACTGTGGCAAGTTCTTAAAGAGATGAGAATACCAGACCACCTCACCTATCTTCTGAGAAATCTGTATATGGGTCAAGAAGCGACAGTTAGGACAGGATACGGAACAACTAATTGATTTAGAATAGGAAAAGGAGTACGACAAGGCTGTATATTGTCACCCTGCTTATTTAGCTTATGTGCAGAGTACATCATGCATAATGCAGGGCTGGAAGAAGCATAGGCTGGGATTAAGATTGCTGGGAGAAATATCAACAACCCGAGATATGCAGATGACACTACCCTAATGGCAGAAAGTGAAGAAGACCTAAAGAGACTTTGGATGAGGGTGAAAGAGGAGAGTGCAAAAGCTGGCCTGAAACTTAACATCAACCCCCCCCCCCCCCAATTTAGCCCCATCACTCCCTGGCAAATAGTAGGGGGGAAATGGAAGCAGTGACAGACTTCACCTTCTTGGGATCTAAGATCACTGTACATGGTGACAGCAGCCATGAAATAAAAAGACGCTTACTTCTTGGGAGGCAAGCTATGGCAAACCTAGGCAACATAATAAAAAGTAGAGACATCACCATGCCAACAAAAGTCCACATAGTTAAAGCAATGGTATTCCCAGGAGTAATGTATGGCTGTGAGAGTTGGATCCTAAAGAAGGCTGAGCACAGAAGAATAGATGCCTTTGAACTGTGGTGCTGGAGGAGACTCTTGAGAGTCCCCTGGACCGCAAAGAGATCAAATCAGTCAATTCTGAAGGAAATCAACCCTGACTGCTCCTTGGAAGGACAAATACTGAAGCTGAAGCTCAACGTACTTTGGCCACCAAATGAAAAGAGAGGACTCAATGGAGAAGGTCCTGATGCTAGGAAAGATCGAAGGCAAAAGGAGAAGGGGACAGCAGATGATGAGATGGTTAGATGGCATCATTGATGTGGTGGATGTAGATCTAGGCGGACTACAGAGGATTACAGATGACAGAGGAGCCTGGCGTGCGGTAGTCCATGGGGTCGCAAAGGGTCAGATTTGACTGTGCGACTGAATAACAAGAACTAATTTATTTGAATGCAAACTGAAATGTAATTCCTCTCCATCTCCAATAGCTTGGCCAGCAGGTCTCAAAAGTAGGAAGTCTCTAAGAAACAGAAGTGATCTGCTATAATTCAGCACTAATTTGGTGAAATGGACAACATTTTAAAGAGTTAAGCACTCAAAGCCTTGGGTGGCATTTTAAAATTTCTCAAATTCCAATTTTAAAATTGTGAGTTATTTCCATCTGAACAGGAAGGAATTTACATATTTTTGTAGTGAAAACTTCCAACTCCTGGTGTGTGTAAGATTATAAGATTATTATTTTTTCACCAGTTTTGAGATCAGATAAGGAAGCGTTCCGTGTCTAGTCATGCCTGCCACATGACCACGGAAACGTCTGCAGAAGCAGACAGCGCTGGCTCTTCGGCTTAGAAACAGAGATGAGCACTGCATCCTAGAGTCGGATACGACTGGCTTTCGAGCAAGGGAAACCTTTACCTTTACCTTTAAGTAAGAGCTGTAAATAACATATTACGGAGACAGATTGGGCTTACAAAAAGGTCACACATTATTTAGGTATGCAAATATTTCTACAATATTTATTTCCTAGATACTAAGGACAGAGTAAACAATAATTACAAACAAAGGGATAAAGAGTTTCACATTTTGTATATCTCTTCAGTCACTTTGAAGCAATTGTAGATAAACCTATTCTTCACTTTTGACCTGCTTCCCAGCATCTCGGCTCTTCACACGTAATTTGTTGACCTGTGACTCTGCAATGTCAGCCCTTTCTTCAGCCTCTTCCAGCTCATGCTGAATCTTGCGGAACTTGGTCAAGTTGAGATTTGATTGTTCTTCCTGAAAACAGAAAGCGATGTATGAGAAATAGGTTGTAAACATTTCTGCTTTCTTTGAAACATAAAATGCTGATAAGAGGGCAAGTCACTTGGATGAGACTAGTGACCAGACTGATCAGCTGCCTGAAAGCATTGAGAAAGCCTACTGTAGAACAATTAGGTGGCTATAAACTTGCAGTGCTGGGTTTTTAAAAATTACTTAATATAATACAAAATGTAGAATATGCTCACAAATATGAATGCAAGAACAGGTGATGCCTTTTTTAGAAGACTAAAATAATAATAATAAAAATTCATGACACATGGTAGGTTTGATTTTTAAAGTGAGTTCAAACCATACCTGTCAACCGTGGCTCTGGCAAATCCGGGACCTGCGCGGACTGGGTTTGCGCAGGTTGCGTTGTACGCATGCGCGTGGAGGGCTATGCCACTTGCGTAGCCTTCTGCGCATGAGTGGAAGGGAGCCACGCATGCGTGCAACACGACCTGCGCAGATGGGCTGCGCAGTGCCTCCTTTCCCCCGCTGCTGAAATCCAGGGTTTTGGCAGTGCAGAGCGGGAAAGGGCAAAAATCGACGCCGAAAACCGGGAAATCCCGGCCAATCCGGGAAGGTTGACAGGTATGGTTCAAACACAAGCTGCAAACACCATTTTGGATGTGGTTTCAAACTCTGTCCCCCAGTAGTAGTTGGTTGGATCTCTCTTCCCAGCTCTTCAAACAGTTCTTTCTTTGAAGAACAGGGAGGAGAAATCCAGCCAACTGTTAACTGGAGTGGAATTTGAAATAACATACCCAATGAAGTTAGCAGCTTGTGTCTGGACTCACCTTAGGAAGTAAACTTGGCACATTCATCTGCCATAAATTTTGTTTTCATTTATAGTCATATGACATTATACTGTTTCTGTTTGGTCATCTTCACTCCATGCTATGTTTTCTCAAATGTTATTTTAAAAGTACATCTGCTTTTAGTGTAATACATACAGCTTCTTCAGATTGTCTCTTGTATGCTTTCACTTTCAATTGCAATTTATCCACCAGATCCTGAAGCCTCAGAACATTCTTCCGATCTTCCTCAGACTAAATAAAAATAGGACAAAGAAGATAGTGAGTTGGGTGGTTTGATGTTCAGGAATTGATACACAGCAGCTAGCATAACAGGGCCAAACACAACTTTATTTCAGGAACTGAACATAGGGAGCAATGGCGCAGCAGCGCCTATATATACAATAACAGGAAAGATACATTCGAGTGGGAAGCAACTGGATTGGTTGGGAGAGCAGTGGGATGATCGTGTGGTGACCAGAGACTGGGAAGCCTTCACGCTTCTCGTTAAAAATGGCAGGAACCCAAGTCTTGTGAGAGCTTAGTTCCAAGAAGAACATAAAATGGAGGATCACCCGATCCTAACAATTAATACAAACTGTTAAAGCATTACATTATATTACATACACGACAGGTGGAAATTATACTTTTCAGAAAACTGGAATGAATCCTCAGTGGCTTCTGTCATAGCACATGCCACCAATTAATACTGCATTTCAAAATTGCAGCCTCTGTGTTGGCGAGCAATGTAGTTGTGGGGTGGTTTTTTTCTTTGCTCCAGTTTATTTATTTCATGCTGTGGGACTTCTCCTTTCCTTCCCTGCTAGTTATATGTGTATTTGTTCCTCAACCTTATTCACCACCACTCTTTATCCTTCCTTGGCTTCTCTATGTGTCCACCTTTGTTACTTGTACAGTAAAACCCCGACTTACAAATGCCTCAAGTTACATAAAATCCAACTTACAGTACATAATGATTTTATGCTAAAACCATGTCCCGATTTACACGATTTCCTATAAGTTTGCTTCGAGTTACATAAAGATTCTTTTTCCTATGGGTTTGCGTTGAGTTACATAAAAATTCATTTCCCTATGGGTTTGCTTCGATTTACATAAAAATTTCATTTTTCCTATGGGTTTGCTTCAAGTTACGTAAAATTTTTTTTTCCTATGGGTTTATTTCGAGTTACAAAAAAAATCAATTCAAGCAAAAGCCTACGGAATGGACTTTTTTTTGTAAGTATGGGTTTTAATGTATATTCAGTTTTCATTCCTTTGTACCTGTTTGTATAGGTGGGTGTTTAATTCTCTTTTTAAAACATCTGTTATTAAAACTGCATACCCAAAGATGTGCATGAAGGTATTTTCTTTTAAAAAGTGAGTGGGAATAGAGCATGAAATTACCACCATGTAACATTATAAACAGCCTGTGACAGGCCCATGGCAACAGTGTTCATGTTGACCCACATTGATTAAAATAAAGTGTGTGTGTGTGTGTGTGTGTGTGTGTGTGTGTGTGTGTGTGTGTGTGTGTGTGTGTGTGTGTGTGTGTGTGTGTGTGTGTGTGTGTGTGTGTGTGTGTGTGTGTGTGTGTGTGTGTAAACCCAGGGCCAGATTTAAGCATAGGCTTCCTAGGCTGCAGCCTATGGGCCTGCACCACAGGGAAGTCTGCACCAACCCCCCCCCCCCCCCCAAAAAAAATGAAGACAGGCACCAGGCAGGCAAGAAAGAGCCTCTTTCAAAGAGGCATGCGGGCAAAGGAGGGAGCAAAGGAGGGATGGGAGTGACAGTGACAGCCACCCGTCTGACTCAGGCTGGCGTGTTGCCCCAGCGACGGAGGGGATGAGGCAGGAGCTGCGCATGTGCCACTCCCTCCCCCCCACACTCCGTGTCATCACCCCTCCTTCTCGGAAAGGGAGGCAGGCGCGAAAAGGCATGAGGAGAAAAAGAGAGGGAAGAAAGAACATAAATATAAATATTCAGGTGATCTCCTCCTCTGTTCTGCTCTGCTTAGGTATTACACAATAGCAGATTAACCTGAAAATATTATATATTAAGTTTAGATTTAAGAGGCTAGTCATGTTTAAACTATTTGTAATGGAATCTACTTCTCTGGATTAGATCCCAATTTTTGATACTGCTTTCAAATTATTGCTATTTCAGCTCAGACTACTTGATCATCAAAATTAAAATACAAATTTAATAACAATGCTGGCATTTCACATTATTAAATTTGGTGGCATATAATGAAAAGATTTCATTTTGGTGCCCAAATTTCCCATGTGGTAAGCAGGAAATGAAACAGTTTGATTAAAGACTATGGGATTTTCCAACCTGAATTCTTAACTGCAAAGAAGAAAAATAATTGTCATTATCTAATTTTGATCCTTTAGAAAGATAAGCATAGGAAGCTTTTTAGAGTGACCCAAATTCTCCATTCAAAACATGTTCTCAGCCAGACATTCAAGGTATAAATATTCAGTGCATAAACAATAGCAATAACAATTACACTCACATACTGCCCCATAGCATTAGTGCACTCTCTGGGTGGTTCACAAATTAATTAGCATTTTGCCCCCAACATGCTGGGTACTCATTTTACCTACATTGGAAGGTTGAGTCAACCTTGATCCCTTTCAGGATGGAACTCACAACATTTTGGTTGCAGTAGGTAAAAGAGAGAGAGAGCAAGAGAGAAGGGGATGGAGAGAAAGGAAAGAAGGAAGAAGGGATGGGGAGGAAGAAAAAAACTTTCTCTACAGCAAAAAAAGTGTTTTTGTTTTTGTTTTTGCTGTGGTGATATGAAAGTCTGCTGTGTGGTCATGATTATGTTCTGTTGTTCTGGATTGTGAATTATTAAATGTGTTTGTTTGGGCTGTGTTGATATAAATTTAAATAAATAAATAAATAAAAGTCTGCTTTGTGGGCATAGTGTGGCACCTTATTTTTCTTGTTTATTCATCATTATTTATTCAAGTCATTTTTTATATTTTTCAATTTTTCCATTTAATCTAGTATTATGGACACGTTAAAGGTTGTTTTCCTAATATTGAGATTGCCTTAAGAATGTACCTGTCACTTATGGTCACAAACAGTAGTGGAGAAAGGTCATTTTCAAAATTGAAGTTGATCAGAAAAAGGCTTTGAACCTCCATGTTAGAAGACAGGCTCAACGCTTTAGCTTTACTCAGCATTGAAAGTGACATTTTAAGACAACAAAATTATGAAGATCTTATAAGTAACATAAGAACAGCCTTGCTGGAACAGGCCACAGGAGCCCATCCAGTCCAGCATTCTGTCTCACACAGTGGCTCACCATTTGCTTCAGGGTTTTATTCCCAGGCAGATGCCTTCACCTGCTTTGGATTCCCTGGAATTGGCATTGAGAGATATCCTGCCTATCTCTCCAACCCGGAGGTTGTCCTTAAGTATCCATAATTATAGCCATTGATCCCCTTGTCCTCCATGAACTTGTCTAATCCTTTCTTAAAGCTGTCAAGACTGACAGCTGTCACCACGTCTACTGGCAGGGAGTTCCATAGACCAGTAATCCTCTGGGTGAAAAAAGTACTTTCTCTTATTTGTTTGAGAACTAGTACCCAAAAGTTTCATGGAGTGCCCCCTAGTTCTAGTGTTATGCGATAGGGAAAACAGTTTTTCCTTATCTACTTTGTCCACACCGTGCATGATTTTATAAGTAGCTTCATTAATATGAAGTGTAGATGTAAACTAATTAGCCATTAAGATTATGTGACACTTTCGTTATAGTTAGATTGTTTGGAAAAGTTCTGTATTTGAATTAAATAATATATCATGTATGTTGTATAGGTTAAGTGAATGTTGCTTGTTCATTACATTCCTTTTTGTTATCTTGCATTTTGCATTTTTAACATGTTTAATTAAAATTACAATATGTTATTTTTAAAACCGTAATACTCATATTTGCATATTTAGAAACATAGACTTGAATCTCAACTTTGTATTCTTTTTTAATAATATAGTTGTTTGTAGCAATGTTAATAAATCATGTTAAATGCCATTAATGATGTTCAGTTCTTTTCATTTTTATCATCTCATGAATTCATCAAATTCTAAATACTGTATAGGAATGTCGTACATAAAATTTCTATAATTTAATAATAAACTTTAAATGTTTATTTTTCTGTTTTTAATTGGATAATTGCTGAAAATGTGGTTTTGTAGGTTAATTTTAGAAAAATACTTTCCCCGGTAGGGCCCCGCCACAGGTTCAGCCTAGGGGCCCACAGATCCTAAATCCGGCCCTGGGGGAACCACTGCAATTTGGACGTGGTCATGTCTGTTTGCAGCTACTGCACAGCAAATATATATGTTTCATGGTTTATTGCAAAAGTGTAGTTCCACGCTTTGTTTACTTTAAAATGTTTCTAGCAATTTGATTTTTCCAGTAATCTTAAAAAAAGGAAAGTACTGATAAAACAAAGTAGTAAAATATAATCTTTTTTTAAAATACAAATTAATTTAATTTAATTTAATTTAATAGTCATATTTATATATGCTGCCCACTCAGGCAGAACCCGACTCAGGGCGGCATTACAACAAGTTCTAAAAACACATAAAAGCACTTTAAAAGACCCACATCCCACCCACTTTAAAGACCCATATCCCACCCACCCATCCCACCCACTATAAAAGAAGAAGAAGAGAGAGTTCTTAATTGTTTACATAAGACAGCAGGCGGGGACCGTGTTCCCATTCGGGGAACAATTATGGAGATTAAGGGATCAGTTAGAGGAAATTGCATTGGAGGATGTTGCATTTATGATAATTTGGTTTGTCTTGATTGGTGTTATTTCAATATGGAAATGGTGACTTTTTAACTTTGTGCAAAATGCTGGCTTTGGAAATGGCTGGGTTGTAAACAGGGAGATGAGAAAAATAATGTGCCAGTTTTGGTTAACAGTAACTAATCTAGATTACAAGTTGTCTAGAAAGAAAAATATGCAAAATCAATTCACCATGATTTTAGAATTGCAGAGCTGGAAGGGACTCTATGAATCATCGAGACCAGCTCTGTCACAGAGGCTCTGTGGTGCATCAAATTTCCAATCTCTGGTTTCACAAGTACAGCACACTTCTCTATCCTTAGGATGTAAACAGATGTGTACACAGCTATAATCATTTAGGGCAGGGGTACCCAAACTACAGCCCGAGGACTGGATCCAGCCCCGATGCCAATTCATCCGGCCCACAAAACCCTCATTGCTCCTGGAAGCAGAAGTAAAACGTGCCCGTATGGCTGTATTTTACTTCCACTTCCGGTGGCAAGGGCTTCATGGGCCGGATGAATTGGCATCAGGGGCGGATCCAGCCCATGGGCCATAGTGACTGGCACCCTGAACCACATGACTGGCCTACAGCCCAAATAGTTTGGGCACCCCTGATTTAGGGGGTAGGAGTCTATTCTGTCCTCTCACTGTTACTCACACATTATTCATTCTAACCACCACCACCCTCCCCAGCTGAGAGTGAACAGGGGCTTTGGCTGTAACTGTGTGTTTGTACCCAGGCAAATCTCAGTAGGCAGGTCTTCGTCCTGGAGGGAGGCACCATCATTATGGCAGTGGCCAAGTTCTGCTGGAAACCGAGCATGAGTGGTATAACCCTAACAGCTGTGGATCCTGAGGAAGCAATAGTCTTTGTCTTAGGGAGTAAGGAACATGAAAATCAGTGCACCTGAAGCAGTGGCAGCGCCTGCATGGAGGCACTAAGAAAGCAGTCCTTTCACGAAGCAAGGGTGCTGAGGGCCAATCACCCGCACACCGGAAATTAACTGATTAAAAGAACACACAAAGAAGAACCAGAATGAGAGATCCCAATGGAGATCCTTTGTGGAATCCTCTACACCGTAAGGTAGAAGTAGAGGCGATTAAGTAAATATTCATTCTACTCTGATAGTACAGTAACTTCAGCAGAACCCCACATTATAGTAAGCAAACATTTTATCATCCTTACCTGATAGGTCAGCTCCTTCACCCGTCTCTCATATTTGCGCACACCCTTTATAGCATCTGCACCGCGCTTCTGTTCATTTTCAACTTCAGCTTCTAGCTCACGTACCTAAGGAAAGAAAGGTGAGAGGTTGCTTTGAAGTGTATGTTTTTTCACTCAAAACATGTGAAAGTTTATAAATGTATTATGGATATATACTCTTTGCTCCAGTTTCTGAAGCTGTTTTTTGCCACCCTTCATTGCCAGTTGTTCTGCCTCATCCAGACGGTGCTGCAAATCCTTCACAGTCTGTTCCAGGTTCTTCTTCATTCTTTCCAAGTGAGCACTGGTGTCTTGCTCTTTCTTCAACTCCTCTGCCATCATGGCTGCCTATTAATAAAGATACCAAGCCACCTCAGGAAACTAGACATGCTAAGTGTAAGCAGGATCAGATTTCAAAGGGAAATTAATGTATTTCAAAAATATTATACCAAACTGTATGCAGGGAGAAATGTTCCAAGTGACTCAGTAAAAGTGTCTATATTAAAAATAGTAAGGAATAGAGTCCAAGAAGTTGACAAAGAATTAATTAAACAGCCTGCTAGAGATGAAGAATTAAAATACTATTAATATTTTAAAGGTAGTAAAAATGCTTGGGGGTGGCGGATTAGATATGGAATACTATAAAATATTTAAGAAGGTACTGATACCTAGATTTAAATTTGTATTTAATAAAATATTTAATTGTGAAGAAGTGTCATCATCTTGGAAGCAATCATTAACTATTTTAATCTCTAAATATAATCAGGATTATGCAGATGTGGATGCATATTGTCCTACAGTATTTCTTTGAATAAAGATGCTCAGATTTTTACTGCAATAATGACAAAAATAACGGATGGAGGTTTTTTTTGCTAAATATATAGAAAATATCAAATTGGATTTATGAGAGGATGACAAAGGGCAGATTTGACAAGACGAGTATTACGTATAATATACTCTATATATAAACAAACTGAAGCAGGATTAATTGTACTAGATATTTTAAAAACCTTTTATGGTATTTATTTATTTATTTATTTATTTAGTATATTTTTATACTGCTTTCCTCACCTATTGGTGACCCAATGCGGTTTACAGACAAAGATGGTAAAATATATAAAACTTAAGGCCCATGTCATGGGTAACAGCCCCTTCCACTCCTGAAATTGGCAACATTAAAATCATCAAAAATCTTGGATTTGCAGTTCGATTTAAAGCAATGATAGACAATTGAAGATTTTTTTAAGGCTATGGATACAGTAAAACTATATCTGAAATAATTTGGAGAAAGATCAGGATTAACTATTAATTAGGGGGAAATTGAGATGCTGTAATTTAATTGCAATAAGGATGAGAAAATGATGAGTTACAGCCGTGAAATTGTTAAAGAAGTGGATAGTAAAATATGAGTTTCAGTTGACTGAATGGTATAATGAAGTCTGAGATATAGTAATTAACAAAAAACTTACATGTAAAATAAAAACAAAAGTGGAAGAGTGAATGGAGAATAAATTCAATGATGTATGGTGAGATCTTATTGAATGTGTTTTGGTGAAAAGGGCCAAAGGCCTTCAAAAGACGTTATGTATTTTTGAGCATGGTATGGTGCGTCCTAAAAACGTGACACTAAAATGAAACAAATTGTCTCTATGGTTTCCGGTAACGAGTGCACTGTCATTTTTAAAATTATATCTGTATTTGGTATTCTTTTCAAAAATGGGTAATATGATTATTAATTTGTAATGCAATGCATTTTGTTGTCTATTATATTTTAAATTCAATAAAATTAATTAAAGCAAAGGAAAGTGTTTTGCAGCTCACATCAGTAATAGCTTTCTTAGCTTTATCTTCTGCATTGCGTGCTTCTTGAATACTCTCTTCCATTTCAGCCTGGAATTGGGAGATGTCTGCTTCCAGCTTTTTCTTGGAGTTGATCAAGCTTGTGTTCTGTTACCAGAGAGGGGGAAGATATATTTAGAATTGTTGGTGTTTTCCTCTAAACACAAAGCAATTACTTTAAACAATCACATTGCTGAAATTCTAAAAACTGAAATTGTTTGAAGTGCACATGGCATCTACTTGGATGTTAGCCTAACACAACAACATTTCCATGTCATTCCTTATCTCACGTTATTCCTTAGTTTCCTTCCCATTTCAAAGGAAGAGAAAAAGCTATTCAGGTTGTCCCTGTATTTGCTAGGGATATTTTCTGAAATCTAACATGGATACTTGAAACTGTGTGTAACATTGAACCATATACAGTGATTCCTCATACAACGTCCAAACTTGGTTCCACAAGTTTGGACTTTATACGGATTTGGACTTTGTATGAGGCATGCAAAATCCTAGCCGCGATGCTTCATACAACGCCCAAATCCTTGCCACGATGCCTCATACAACGTCGTTTCCATAGAGATACATTGTACTGTAACAGCACAGACTTCAGGGCAAAGTCAAGGAAACAGACAGGAAACTGACGGAACTTTAAGAAATCATTGTCTAAAGGCTAAAAACATTACAAAAACATGTCAAACAACCCTGATTGTCCAAGAACCTGAAGAATGCTGCAAAAATCCCAGGAATACTTCTAAAAATTCTGATGAAAAAATTAAAAAAAATCCAAAATCATGCTCAAAACCACTCCTAAACACTCTTCCCCTCATGCAAAACTCACAAGAGCAATGCACGCATGTGTCCTGCCTTTTATACTTCCCAGGCACAATGCAACCTGGGAAAAACCCCAATGCCTCATACAAAGTCGCACGACTTTGTATGAGGCAACTTTTTTCAAGGAATTAGGCGATGTTGTATGAATCCGATGTATGAAGCAGACTTTGTATGAGGTATTACTGTATTTTAAATATATAGCAAAGTCATAGAAGCCACCAAAATATCTTCCTCAGTGTGTGTGTGTATATATATATGAACCTGATGTAGAAAGTATTTGCAAATTTTGATCAGACATAGCCTTGTTGCCTTCAACTAATACAGAAATATTAATGTGGTGTGAGTATTAGAATAATCTTCCAAGCTCAGTTTTGGCCCTGCCAATTTCACATAATGATATATAAAAGGACCAGTCTTCAGACACACCTGTGTGTGGAGGAGCTGCACACGCTCACTGGCATCCAGCAACTCCTGTTCAGCCATTTTCCTGCCCCTCTCTGTCTGTTCCAGGGCTGCTCGGAGCTCCTCTATCTCAGCCTGCATCAAGTTAGCTCTGCGTTCCACTATGGCCACCTGTTCCTTCAGGTCTTCTTGGCTTCTCAAAGCGTCATCCAAATGCACCTGTGTATCCTGTGGAGCAAAATAATGTGAGACACATAGTTTTCTTGATATGTTTACAACTTTCAAAACTATACCTCTACATACCTTGAGCTGCCCTTGTGCATTCCTGAGGTTCTTTAGGGCCTCAGCAGCTTGGCGGTTGGCATGGCTCAGCTGGATTTCCATTTCATTCAGGTCTCCCTCCATCTTCTTCTTAAGCCGCAGGGCATCATTTCTGCTCCTGATCTCGGCATCCAGTGTGCTTTGCATGGACTCCACCACTCTTAAATGATTCCTCTTCAGCGTATCAATCTCTTCATCCTTCTCTGCAATTCTTCTGTCAATTTCAGCCTTCACCTGGTTGAGCTCCAGCTGGACACGGAGGATCTTGCCTTCCTCATGCTCAAGAGAAGCCTTTTGAAAATGAGTTACATCAACTGTTAATAAACTAAATTACAACCCCCACACACATTATTTTAAACATTAGGCATGACCCTTACAATTAGCATTTCCTCTGCTGTCACCACAACAGGACAGTTATGTTTTTTGTTATGATCCCCCCCACCAATATTCTGAGAGTAATTCAAAATTTATTACAAAGAGATTTCTCTTGTTAACTTTAATAAAAATGATGCATTTACCTCAGCTTCTTCGAGGGAAGCCTGGAGCTCAGATTTCTCTTGCTCAATCTGCTTCTTCACTTTCTCCAGTTCATGGATAGATTTTCCTCCCTCAGCAATTTGTTCCGTTAGATCACCGATTTCCTCTGTTGGAATCACATAAATGTTTGCCAAATTATTAAAGATAAATAGATTGTGTTTCTGTGGATAAGGATAAGTAAACTTAATCGGGGTATACGTCATAGGTAATATTTTCTTGGCTTGCCTCAGCTCAATCATGTATGAAGGATTCATTTGAACTGCATTCCCAAATGTATATATACAGGTCACCCTGCCCCCTCCAAATACCTATAGGTTCAGTATCCATGGTTTCAGTTTTCCAAGTGTCTAAAAATATTAAATAAAAATTCTGAAATACATGTGCAGGAAGGAAACGCCTTTTCAGGTCACTTTCCAGGTCACTTTTCAGGTGTTAGCCTGAAGAAGTAGTTGTGAACTACGAAAGCTTGCAAAGTTTTGATTTTTAAAGTGACCTGAAAAGGCATCATTTCCTTTCTGCATTTGTTTGAATGTCTGACGGGTCACACTGCTAGTCTTTGTTTATTGAAATACTGTACTGTAAATGTGTTTTTAAGGTGCATTACCAGAACTGGCCACTAGAGCACACTGTCTGCAATGTAAAACATAGTTTTCACTGTTATTCAAGGTAGTTTCCAGTGGATGGGGGAGGGACCTATAGACATAAATCTCTACCACTGTAGAGTAGGAGTTAATGCAATTTTCACATTCTGTTTTTCTCTGTAAAGCAAAACATGATTACAGAACTTCTTCATACTGTTCAGACACTACATTGTAAACTCATATTTTAAAAGACTAGGTTATTGACTTACGCTGTAGGTTTTTGTTCTCCCGTTTCAGAGTTTCCAAGTGATCCAAGGTTTCCTCATAAGAATTCTTCATCTTAAAGAGCTCTGTGCTAAGAGAACGGGATTCCTTTTGGGAAGCTTCCAGTTCAGACTGAGCTTCTTCAAATTTCTGCTTCCACTCCGCCAAAATCTACAAAAGAATACCAAATATTTTCCAATAGGTAAAGGTAAAGGTCACCCTTGCTCGAAAGCCAGTCGTATTCAAATCTAGGGTTCATAGTTATATAAAAATAGGAAACATTTTGAAGCCTATACAGTGTAAACCATTTAATATCTCCAGAATTACCCTATCAAAGTTCTTCTGCTTCTTATCTAGAGCTGCACAGGCTGCATTCGACCGTTCCACATCAATCATCAAGTCCTCCACTTCATTCTGCAACCTTTGTTTTGTCTTCTCAAGAGAAGCACATTTGGAATTCACTGCTTCTACATGTTCTTCAGCTTCTTGCAAGCGTTGGGCCAGCTTTTTCCTAGAGGAACATAACAATTGTTATGGTAAATTGCTAGGAAAACATGAATCTGCTTAGCAGTTAGCAGTTTGCCCACCCTCAAATTCCCAGCTGTTTACATATAGGTTTCCATTGCTCAAAAGCTAGTCATATCCGACTCTAGGGTTCAGTGCTCATCTCTGTTTCAAAGCCAGCACTATCTGCTTCTGCAGATTTGGTCATGTGGCAGGCGTGACTAGACACCGGAGTGCACGGATGACACACACACACACACACATATATATATATGACGTCCAGCCTGAAAAAATATTCGACCACTCACATCTAGAATCCTGGCTATGGCCTTGAATTTGAGAAGGGAGAACTACAGTATCTTTATTCTGTTCCAAGCATGCCACATGTTCCCTATTCCCCTTTTAACACATATTTTTGTTTATGTACATATAATGTATATTTTGATTTTTTGAGCTAATAATACAGATCTGATCTGAGTAAATGAAAAAAATCAGTGTAACATTTGACAAGGGAGATCTTTCTCCCCTAAGGACTTTTAAAATTGGTAATAGAAATACTGTGTACAAATGCTACTGATCTCATGACCTGTTGGCTTGTTTGTTCTACAATTTTGTGTACAGGCCAGAAAGTGGCAAAGTTCTCAAATTGGTTACTTTTCAAGTTATAACAAGTTTTTTAAAAAGTCAAATAATTAAGACTTATTTTTTAAATTTTATAATACTTTATTTTCTTTATTGGTCCTCATATAAACCCCATACACACAGAGCAAGCTTGATTTCCTAACACCTGCTTACTCATTGCACAGTGTTTGGATAGTCCCATTAGAAAATATTATTTTGATGTGAGCTGAGGTGATATAACATAATATGCTGTGAGGTTAGTTTGGTATATGCAAACCAAGACACAGGACACAGCCTCGGGCTGGGTTAACTCAGGTTTATTGCATCGTGGACCGAGGGAACATGAGGTAATGGCGGATCGATAGCTCTTTATATACAGTAGTAATACATTTGAACGTGGTGCCATGGTAGCCCATTGGCTACTGTCTGCGTGACGTCATTGCGGGTCACGCCCTTCTTGTCCAGGTGTAGGTGGTGGCGGGAAAGCTTCCCGCGCTGTTGCCTTTGATGAGTTCGGACCAAGAGAGCTTGGACGCTCGCTGCTGCCAGCTGGTGGTCATTAGCTCGCGTCCTATTACAGGGTTTATATGATACAGCTGAAGGTTACATTGTTGCTATAGGCAAGGTTACATTGGCTCAGATACATTGTAATCCATGTGTAAGGTAAAACCATCAGAACACAACACCCCTCCCCCCTAGGACGAGACAAAGTCTCGAGCCCACACTTAAACACACTCCCCCCCCTAGGAGACAAAGTCTCTCAGCCAAGATGGCTTATTTCGAACACGCTGGGGTCTCGATGCGGGCTGCCTTTCCCCGGGTTTGCTACCTTCTCTTTGTCCCCTGGTTTCCTGTCCTGTAATTGGAGAGGGAGACTCGTTAGTGACTTGCCGCGGCTCCGCGGCGTTGTTGGGAGGTGTGCTCTTTCTTAGGGAGGAACCGGGGGCACTGGGGGCTAACGAAAAACCCCTCTTCTCGCTTGGATGGGTGGGGGAACACTCCTGAAAACCCCCCCGGCTCGCAAAATCAAACTCAAAATTACAATCGGGGGCAGCGGTCGCGAACTCCTCTCCCCCTTCCCCGGCCTCTGATAGGACTGGTGTATCAAAAGGGTATGAGTCGGGGCCGCTGCTTCTGCCTTCCCCCTTGCTTGGGACTGTTGTCCGCTGCTGTCTCCCCCTTGGGTTAAGCGGGTGGGGGAGAACCCTAACGCTGAATCCTGTTGCTGAGCCCCACTGACTGGCCTACTCACTCGGTGCCTCAGTTGGTCCGCGTGCCTCCTCCAGAGGAGGCCGGTGTTAGTCTCGACCCGGTACGACACTGGCCCCGTCTGTTCTACAACCGTCCCTGGTACCCAGGCTGGCCCTGCGCTGGAATAGTTCCTGCAGTGAACAGGGTCGCCGGCGGCGAAACCTTTCGAGACTGCCAACCCTATGTTTTTCCCTTTATCCTCGACTCTCGTCGGGTCTAGCCTGGACAGGATCGTGGTCAGTTTTCGCCGCATCAAGAGCTCTGCCGGCGAGTAGCCTGACGCTAAGGGGGTTACCCTATACGCTAAGAGGAACTGGCATACTTGGTGATTCAGGTCCCCCGGGCCCATGCGCCGCAGCGCCTCCTTTGTTGTACGCACCAGCCGTTCCACTTGGCCATTCGTGGCCGGGTGAAACGGTGCGGATGTGACATGCCGAATGGCGTTTGCCTCCATGAATGCCCCGAACTCAGCGGAGGTGAAACAACTAGCGTTATCGCTGACTAAAGTGTCGGGTAAACCGAACGTGGAAAAGACTCTCCTTAGCTGGCTAATTGTCGTGGCGGAGGACGTGCTCTTTACTGGGATAACCTCCAGCCACTTGGAGAATGCATCCACCACCAGGAGAAACATGGTTCCTCGGAATGGGCCAGCGAAATCTACGTGCACTCTGGACCATGGCCCCCTTGCTGTGTCCCATTCCCTATGTGGAAGACGGGCCGCCTCTGGTCGGGATCCCTGGCATGCCTCACAAGTGCCGACCATGTGCTCAATGTCCGCGTCCAGCTGTGGCCACCAGAAGTAACTCCGGGCCAGCGCCTTTGAACGAACTATGCCCGGGTGGCTGACGTGCAGCAGTTCGAGCACCCTCGGCCACAGGGGCGTAGGGACCACCACCCGTTGGCCCCACAAAAGGCACCCCCTCTCTAGGGACAACTCTAGCTTTTTCCGAAAAAATGGGTCGAACTCTGTACTCGGGGACGATGCCGGCCACCCCTTCTGTACCCATGAACTAACTTTCTCCAGCGTTCTGTCCTTGCCTGTCGCCCTAGCAATGTCGGCTGGTACTATTGGGGGTGCGTCTAAGACCTCAATTAGCAACACCTGGCGGTCTCTTTCTACTCTCGCTTTTTGGTCGTCCGACAAGGGCAAAGGAGATCTCGAGAGTGCATCAGCATGGCTGATCTCCTTTCCGGGCCGGTACTCCAACTCATGTTGGTATGCGTTGAGAAAAATAGCCCATCGCAGCATTCTCGGGGACAGGATCTGCGGCGTGGGCTTGCTTGCCGTGAAAATCCCTAACAGTGGCTTGTGATCGGTCACGATTTTGAACGGGCGGCCATACAAAAAATCGTGAAATTTTTTGGTCCCCGCTACTATTGCTAACGCCTCCCTGTCGGTTTGTGCGTAATTGCGCTCCGCTTGGGACAGGGACCTTGAATAAAACGCTACCGGGGCCTCCCTTCCGTCATCCAACACGTGGCAAAGCACCGCCCCCACCCCCACCGGGGATGCATCACAGACTAGGACCACTGGCCGTTTGGGGTCGAAGTGCGTCAGGATTGCCTCAGATGTTAGGAGTTGCTTTTTGAACGCCCTCTCGTGCTCGTCACCCCACATCCATGTCTCCTCCTTTTTAAGTAACCGATGGAGCGGTTCGGCCACGGACGCCTTCCGCGGGAGGAATGTATGGTAAAAATTGAGGAGCCCCAGGAAAGACTGTAGCTCGGTTTTGGATGTGGGGCGAGGGGCCTTTTTTATGGCTGCTACTTTGGATTTAGACGGCTTAATCCCCTCGGGTGTGATCCGGAACCCTAAAAACTCGACCTCAGTTTCGAAAAAAACACATTTGTCCTTCCTCAGTCTCAGCCCCGCTTTCTCGAACACGGTTAGTACTTTGTCCAATCTCTTTGCCAGTTCAGCCTCACTCCCCCCTGTTATCAACACGTCATCAAAATAAGGCAACACCCCCTCCAGTCCCTTCAGGAGGCGTTCCACAAGCGACTGAAAAAGGCCGGGTGCCGAGTTCACGCCGAACTGTAAACGCGACACCTGGAACGCCCCTTTATGTGTAACTATCGTTTGTGCCGCGGCCGTGGCGGGGGTCACAGGGAGTTGCTGATAGGCTTGTGCCAAATCGAGTTTAGCGAAACACTTTCCCCCATTCAGCCTGGCCAAAAGGTGGCTGATCACCGGCACCGGGTATGCATTAGGGCGGATCGCCTTGTTAATTGTACACTTATAATCAGCGCAAATGCGCACCTCCCCGTTAGCCTTTAGAGCCGTTACAATTGGAGTTTCCCACTCCGCGGAATCAACAGGAATAAGAATCCCCTGGCCCACCAGTTTGTCCAGTTCCGCCTCTATCTTGTCCTTGAGTGCGAACGGCACCCTGCGCGGTTTGAGTCTTATCGGGCGGACCTCCGGGTCTAGGTCGAAGGCTACAGGGGGTCCCTTGAACTTTCCGAGTCCTTTCTTAAAAACGGCGGGATGCGCATCGCAAACCGCTTGTATTGGGTCCACCCCCACTGTATGCACTCCCCCTATGAACAAACCTAAGGGCTGAAACCACTGTGTCCCTAGGAGGCTACAACTTCCCCCCTTAAGGACAACTAGGGGCAGTTCCGCAGAATGTCTCTTAAAATTAACCCGAAATTTCCCGACCCCCAACACCGGAATGCTGTTTCCCTGTACGTCTCGTAGCGTGGACCTTAACGTTTTAAGTTTGGGCCGCACGTGGGGGTCGATTTTCAAGAACTCTTTCTGGGGAATTATAGAATAGGAGGACCCTGAGTCAATTTCCATCCTAATAGGGGCCCCTTGTACTAATACCTCAACGAAGTAATGGGACTGTCCCGCGGACACGCTGAACACTGGGGCGTCGTCCTCGCTGTCGTCCGAGACGCGGCCCACGCCATCCTGCTTCCTCGTGGTCTGGGCGCCATCTTTGGGCCTCGCTGGACGGTCCGGCCTGGCCGAACGGTCTTGTGACTGCCTCCGGCCCTCCTTCCGTTTTCTGCATGCCTTGGCGATGTGCCCCCGACGGCCGCAGGTGTAACACTCGGCCTTCCTGAACGGGCATCTCGCGCGCTCATGGGCCGCTCCGCAACCCTCGCAGCGTCGACCACCCTTTCGGACCTTCTGGACCTCCTCGCCGTCGCTGCCCTCCGTAGACGACTTTGAGGCCCGTCGAGTTGCGTGCACCGACTGTCCGGACTTCCCGTGCACCGAATTTTCCGCCTTGCCGGCTCTAGGACGCCACTCACGCCACTGGTGCATCTCGTCCACTCCAGCATTCGTGGACTCTGCGGCTTCCGCGGCCTCTACGACCTCTGCCAGCGTGGGTGGCGGCTCCTTGTTCATCAAGCTGCGCTGCACCTCCTTGTCTTTCAGGCCACACAGCACTCCGTCCCTGAGGGCCATCTCTAGGATGTCGCCCCATTTACAGGGGGCGGCGGCTACCCTCATGGCGGCCACGAATGCCTCAACCGACTCGTCCGGCGCTTGGACTCGCCTCCAAAACGCGCTCCGAGCGGGAAACATTGCCCTCGAGGGACGGAAGCGCTCTCGCAGCAGCTTCATGATGTCGTCCGCCTTAAATTCGCTCACCTTCTTCGGAGCGATGATGCCCACCAGCGTCCGCTTGGTTTCCATCCCGAGCATTCTGGTGAGGATGGCCCTCTTCCTCTCCTCGTCGTCTCCTTTGACTTTGAGTTCCACCAGTGCCGCCTGGAAGTCCATCTCAAGCAGCTCCCAGTCTTGCGGTTTGGTGATGTTGAACCCGCTCTGTGCCCTGGCTGTTCCGTGGGGATCCATTATCCCACCTTCGTCGCCAATTTGGTATATGCAAACCAAGACACAGGACACAGCCTCGGGCTGGGTTAACTCAGGTTTATTGCATCGTGGACCGAGGGAACATGAGGTAATGGCGGATCGATAGCTCTTTATATACAGTAGTAATACATTTGAACGTGGTGCCATGGTAGCCCATTGGCTACTGTCTGCGTGACGTCATTGCGGGTCACGCCCTTCTTGTCCAGGTGTAGGTGGTGGCGGAAAAGCTTCCCGCGCTGTTGCCTTTGATGAGTTCGGACCAAGAGAGCTTGGACGCTCGCTGCTGCCAGCTGGTGGTCATTAGCTCGCGTCCTATTACAGGGTTTATATGATACAGCTGAAGGTTACATTGTTGCTATAGGCAAGGTTACATTGGCTCAGATACATTGTAATCCATGTGTAAGGTAAAACCATCAGAACACAACAGTTAGGTGGGCTCAAGGTAAAGAGAATCTGAAGTGATATTTATGGTGTTTGTTCCATGAATGTTCTAAATAAGGAAATATTCATTTAATGTTGCATTCATTACATAATCCAATGTTATACAGTAAAACCTTGCATAAAGAGTGCCTCGCTTAGAGACTAACTCGCTTAAAGAGAAGAATATTCTCTGAATGGTTCCCTCGCTTAACAACTAAAACCAACCAAAAACTCGCTTAACAACTAAATCGTGGTTCACAGTCCCCCCCGTCAGAAGTCACAATCGGTAACTTACGATGGTGTTTCGGTTAAAGATGAAACTTGCTTAAAGAGCAATCCCATGGAACGCATTATGCTCTTTAAGCGAGGTACCATTATATTTATTATCAAGATCCTAATTAGACTCAAATAGTGGATCAGCGGCATATTACTTCAATGAGCTGTTATTTACATTCTAGTTATAGAAACAAATAAAAATGTCATATCTCATAAGCCCTGTGGTCTGTTGACAATACAGTGTAACCCAGGATAATAATAAAACTTGGTTCTACAAGTCGTGTTGTTGTCCAGTTTTTGTCGTTGTCCGGTGCATACATTGGCTAATGAGGGTAGGGGGAGCTGATTCGCTCTGTTTCCGATGCGCCCCGACCTGCCCAGGCACTGCTGTAAGGCAAAATGCCGGGGAAAACTCCTTCACCTATTTTAGGTTCTCTGCCAGCCCAGGTGCCTCCGTGAGGGTTGGGGGAGCAGGGCAAACTCTGTGCTGGGGTGACTGCACGGGTGCCCACAGAGAGGGCTCTGAGTGCCACCTCTGGCATGCGTGCCATAGGTTTGCCACCACTGCTGTATATGGTGGTGGTGGAGCTGCCATGTTAGCAGCACACTGCTGGCTATCCCAGGATTATCTGTGGCAACATAGTTCCTTATTTAACTCTGTCCAATTGGCAGGCTTTTCAAGGCATAGTTAAAGAGGGGCTTTTTCCCTTTTTTTGCACCCATGGGAAATAAAAGAATGCTGCAGAGGAGTATATAGTGTAGAGGTGTGACTGCCCTCTATGTATTTTGTGGTTCATTTCTTGATCTTGCTTTTCCTTTATCACAACTTTATTGGGCAGTTTGAAAATAGGATCATGCCCACTGGTGAAGGGTACTCCCTCCCCTGTGTGCCCCTTTACTTCCTGTGATTCTATTAGAGCATCTTATAGGTGATCAGCTCGGTGGTAGGGTTACATTTCATAACTAGGTTACAGAAGGGGCGTACTGTCTAAGTGAGTTCTGGTATCCTGTCATCCCGTTGTCTTCCTCAGATAGTGAGTTTGGGAGAGATTTATTGGTACATGGGATGTTACCCATCTTCCGTACTGGGTAAAAATGATTGTATCAGTAACCAATCATTTAATTTAATTTAATTTAATTTAATTTAATTGTCACATTTATATACTGCCCACTCGGCCAAAGCCGACTCAGGGCGGTTCACAATAAAAATTTCAAAAAACATGTTAAAAACAGTTAAAACTACCCACCCCCTAAAACAAGGGGTGCAGGATCCAAAGGCACCATGGGGAGGAGTTCTTCTACACCAACCACCCAATGGAGGTTACCCTTCCACCTGCACCCCAAACTTGACCCGCCAGCCAGGTTTTAAGTTCTTTTCTGAAAGGCAGCAATTCTATTAGAGCATCTGGAGATGTAGCTCTGTTGGCAGGAGGTTCCAGAGGGCTGGCGCAGACACGGAGAAGGCTCTCCTCCTTGTGCCAGAGAGGCGAGCCCCTCTGGCTGATGGAACAATTAGAGAGCCCCTCCGGTCCGCTCTGGTTGGACGGACAGACGTCCTCAGGGCGATGCAGTCTCTTAGGTAACCCGGCCCACTACCATATAGGGCTTTAAAGGTCAAAACCAGCACCTTGAATTGCACCCGGAGACAAACGGGCAACCAGTGCAGCTCCCGGAGCAGTGGCGAAGCATGGGCATAATGCCCACACCCCATCACCACTCAGGCTGCCGCATTCTGGACCAGCTGTAGCCTCCGAATGGTCGTCAAGGGCAGCCCCATGTAGAGCGCATTGCAATAATCTAGTCTGGAGGTGACCAGAGCATGAGTGACCATGAGTAAGGAGTCCCGGTCCAGGAGTGGGTGCAACTGGCGAATCACCCGAAGCTGGGCGAAAGCCCTCCTGGTCACAGCTGCCACCTGTTCTTCTAGCAGTAGCCGCTAATCCAGGAGGACCCCCAAGTTGTGCACCGGGTCTGTCTGGGGCAAAATAGCCCCATCCAGAACCAAAGATGGTAGCTCCCGGGTTAACGCAGGACCCCTTATCCATAGCCACTCAGTCTTGCTGGGATTCAGTTGTAGCCCCCATCCAGACTCCAACAGCTTCCAGCCACCTGGAAAGGACTTTGACGGCATCACTGGGGTCCCCATGGGCCGAGATGTACAACTGAGTGTCATCCGCATACTGATGGTACCGCACCCCATGGGAACAAATGATCTCACCCAGAGGCTTCATGTAGATGTTAAATAGGAGAGGAGAGAGCACCGAGCCCTGAGGCACCCCCCATTTGAGGGGCCTAGGACTGGACCTCTCACTCTCCAACCACACCGACTGGGTCCGACCCCTCAGAAATGAGGAAAACCACTCATGTTATGGCCAATTTTATTCTAACAGAGTGGTTCCCAAAATGGGGTGCAGGCCCCACAGGGGGACTTCAATTCCCAGAAGCCTAAATCAGTACTATGGCTGATCAGTGCTTTGGGGAATTGACTTAGGCTTCTGGGAATTGAAGCCCCAAAACCAAAGGCTGGGAAACACTGTTTTAAATGTATGGCTTTAGATATGTTTTAATTGACAATACTGGTCTACATGGTTTGAAGGTTTGAATTAGAACAAAGCAGGTTCCAGTGGCAGCAGTCCTGTAATGTAGTCTGTTACTGATATTGCATGTTGTTAGGTCTAAGATTTTTGCACCCTTTTTTATGCATCACGTTAATACAAAAGCACTGCTTATATACAACCTGACTCCACTTACTTGGCCTCTTCTAGTTCTTCAGTGCGCTGAATTGCATCAGTCTCATATTTGGTTCTCCATTGGGCAACTTCACTATTGGCCTTGGACATAGCACGTTGGAGCTCAGCCTTGGCTTCCTGTTCTTCTTCAAATTGTTCCCGGAGCAAATCACAGTCATGGCGAGCAGACTGCAAGCCATGGGCCAGAGCATTCTTTGCCTGAAGAAAGTAAACAATTTGTTAAACATTTTTCATGTGTGTGTGTGTGCGTGTACACACGGCATGCATGTGTGGAACCCCACGATCTGTGCCATTTCCCTTTTTCTTCCTTTGTTGTATCCTGCAAATCCAGTCCATTGTTTTTATTTTTCCTGAATTTAAAGCGCCTGGCTGCTATTTCCTGCTTAGATCGGTAAAATGAGTACCCAGCATGTGGGGTGGTGGTGCAAAATGCTAATTACCTTGGGAGCCGCCCAATGTGTGTGCAAGCAATATGCGGTGGTATATAGGTTAGGTTACAGTAAACCCCCGATTAATGACGTTTCTTGGTTCCCAAGGTCGGGTTGTTAACTAGGAAACATCGTTGTCTGGGAGGCAGAAAAACACTCACCCTCCAGAGGGGAAACTGGCCTAGCATGTCACCATGGAATTTTTCCACCCATTTAGGCTTGTCCACAAGCGTGGGTGCCTCTGTTATGCTCCAGGGAGGTGATCCGCATTATTTCCGAACCACCCGTGACCCCCCCACTGCTGCTCCAAGCCAGAACAGCAGGGAAACCTCTTTCGTCAGCTTGAGGTTCTCCCTTGCATTAGTGGCCGGGGTGGGGGGGGCACATGTGGTCAGAAACAATGCAGATCGCTTCCCTGGAGCATAACAGAGGCACCCACGCTTACAGAGAAGCCGAAATGGGTGAAAAAATTCCATGGTGACTGAATTTTTTCACCCATTTCAGCTTCTCCACCACCTCAGCCCCCTCTGGGAGGCTCAAGGGACCCTATCCATGCTGTTTCTGACACCCCGCAATCCCTCCGGGCGGTGCTGCAATAAAAAACCTCTAGCTGATGAAGAAGTTTTTCCCGGTGTTTTGCCTTCTAGCAGCATGGTGGGGGACTAATTGAAGATCAGAAACAGCCCAGGTCACCTCCCCGGGTTGCCTCTGCCCACCCCCAGAAAAAGGACGACGTGGTCTCCTACCTGTTGATGCTGGTTGGGGATGAAAAAATTGCCATCTTTGGGTCCCTGTGCCTGGCTCTCTGCTTACCCAGGAGTGTCTGGGAGGCTGGGAGGACCCATCCCACACTTTCCCCACCTTCCTAGCACCTCCCTGCCCCGCCCAACAGTTGAGAAAAGTTGCGGCCACCACCTTATTTTTTTTATTTTTCAAAAACAAGATGGTGGCCGCAACTTTTCTCAGCTGTTGGGCGGGCCAGGTAGGTGCTAGGAAGGTGGAAACAGTGTGGGATAGGTCCTCCTAGCCTCGGTAAGCGGAGAGCCAGACACCGGGACCCGAAGATGGCGATTTTTACAGGTAGGAAACCAAACATGATCTCCCGTATAATGATGTTACCTCGTTGTCCGGGGGAGCACTTTTCAGAAAATAATGCGTCATTAACCAAAAATGACATTGTCCGAATGCATTGTTAATCGGGGGTTTACTGTAATTGCTATTGCTGTATTTAGCACATACTACACATGTTTCTTTAGAATTATTTCCTGATAAATGTGTCTAGGATAATAGCCTAGTATTTAGGAAATAGCCATTTGAATGGAAATGCATTAACAGTTGAGGTGAAGGCCTAGTATAAAATCCATTGCGTTCTCTTGTCTGTTATTATTTTATAAGATGCTCTTCAGACGGATTAGAAATCCAGCTCTGGAGAGAATAACTAGACATAACAAATACCTTTATTTCTTCTTCAAGTTGCCTTTTCAGTTCTTCCAACTGTTGGGTAAAACCTTGCTTTCCTCTTGACAGCTGGGAAATCAAAGAATCTTTCTCTTCCACTTGGCGGGCAAGTTCGCCTGAGAAGTGCAAAGCAAAATAAAAATGCTTTAAATATGAGAGTAAAATTGTTAATGAAAGAAGAATAGGAATGTCTAGATTTTTCTTAGTAATCTAAACACCATTTAACATAAATTCAGAATTTGTAATATAATCTTTCCTTTTTTTATTTACATGTTACCTTTTAAAAGTTATTTGTTGTTATTTCTTGATAATTAAAGTGCAATACATTACTTATTAGTTACTTTTTAAAGTTTTTTAAAAATAAAATGCTTTTAAAAAGTCAACATGTCCCCCTAAGAAATTATATTTACCTGCGTCAGTTTGTAGGCGAGCCCTCTGAGTAGTCAAGTCATTAATTGTTCTCTGGTGATCTTCCTCTTTTGCTTTAACTTCACTGAGTTGATCTTCCAAAGAGCGGGATAATTTCTCAAGACTTGACTAAAGTGAACAATTGAAAACACACTGAAATATTTTTGTAACTAATAAAATATTGGGAACGTTCTCTATGATTAAGAAGAAAATTGTCAATTATTTAAAAAATCCAGACAACTGATTTATAAACTCGAATTTTTAATCACTACTTTTAGTTGCAGGCAAAATAAACAATTACATAATCTAATCTAATTCATTTTATTGACCAACGAAGCTTATTTTGTTACAGAATATTCCTGGAAATGGCAAAAATCCAGTCCCTGTGCTGGAATTATAAATGTTTAGTAAAGGTAAAGGTTTTTTGATCGAAAGCCAGTCGTATCCGACTCTAGGGTGCAGTGCTCATCTCTGTTTCAAAGCCGAAGACCCAACACTGTCTGCTTCTGCAGACGTTTCTGTGGTCATGTGGCAGGCATGACTAGAGACCGGAGCACACGGAACGCTGTTTACCTTTCCATCGAAGTGGTCCCTGTTTATCTACTTGCAATTTCTTGCATTCGAACTGCTAGGTTGGCAGGAGCTTGGACAAAGACAGGAGCTCATTCCGTCCTGCAGATCTCGGGAATCGAACTGCTGACCTCCTGCCTTCTAGTCAGCATCTTAGCAACATGAGCCACTGCAGTCCCTTGTTATGGACCTAATTTCATCTATCTTTCATGTGAATTCCCTTAATTTACACTTAATAAATTAATACCTGGATTGCAATGCAAATGCTTTCGTTTTTATACTACTCCTATGGTGTGAATCTCAATTTAAACTAAAACAAATCTGTATATTTAAGAATAAATTTCATTATTAATGGATATTTTAGGGGAAATATAATTTCATAAATGTATATTTTGTTAAATTTTGTAAAGATTTTTGTACATTTTTTAACATTCATTTTAAGCTGAAATTATGTAACTGATTCTATTCAAGGAATCCTGAAGAAGATAATATTTAAGCACAAATTTTCAATGTACTGTACAGTATTAATATACTGGTGAAACTCGGAAAATTAGAATATCGTGCAAATGTTCATTCATTTCACTTAAAAGGTGAAACAAATATATGAGATAGACTCACTATATACAAAGCGAGAGATGTCATGCCTTAACTCGTTATAATTGTGATGATCATGGTATACAGTGTACATGAGATTATGTGATGATTATGCGGTACATGAGATTGGGGGGTTGGGTTTTCATAAGCTGTATACCATCAGCATCAATATTATAACAAGGTAAGGCTTGAACTATCTTGCTTTGCATGTATTGAGTCCATCTCATATATTTGTTTCACCTTTTAAGTGAAATGAATGAACATTTGTACGATATTTTAATTTTCCGAGTTTCACCTGTACAAGCAGAAAAATGGATTTGTCTGTGGACTGTATATTGGTAAAAATAGGCCGTATTACTTCAACTTGTAATTATAATGACTACTCAACAGCAACTAAATATTTGTCTGATTGTGGTATTAGAGACATGCTACCATAGATGTCAGTAAATCTCTGTCAAAAACCTATGAGATCATTAAATAGTTCTTCCATTTTTTCTGTTATGTACAGCGGTCTACCTTAGTTTTAGAGACAGACTCCATATTGCCGGCCAGGTCATCAATCTCCATCTTTAGCTCACTCTTCTCTTTTTCCAGCTTCTGTTTGATTCGCTGTAGATTATCAATCTGTTCTGCAAGCTCAGATGCACCATCTGCATGCTTCTTGCGCAGGGCAGCTACCGTGGCTTCATGCTGCAAAGTGGCCTCTTCAAGGTCTCTGCGCATTTTCTGGAATTCAGACTCTCGTTTCTTGTTCATCTCAATCTGAACTGCTGTTGCCCCACCAGCTTCCTCCAGACGCTCACTTATTTCCTCAAGTTCCCTGGAGAGATCAGCCCGCTGCTTTTCTGCTTTGGCTCGAGATGCACGCTCAGCCTCAATTTCTTCCTCCAGTTCCTCAATACGAGCCTATAGAAAAAGAAGTCAAATTGTCATCTGAGAATGAACAAATAAATTTTCCTGGTAACAAAAGTATGCAAATATTTGTGTACTTGCCTGCAACTCCTTGATCTTCTTCTGATGCTGAGAGGCTAAGGCCTGCTCATCTTCAATTTTACTTTGGAGCTGGCTGACTTCAAAATCTTTCCTTGTTACAACAAAACAACAAATGTTAGCTTCCAAATGAAATCCTAAGATATCTGTGTAGTACAAAACTGTCTCACTTGATCTTCCACACAGCAGTTTACTTACTTCTTATTCTTTTCTTCCAGCTGCTGCTTATCGTTTTCCAAGTCCATTGTGGATTCCTGGGCCAGCTTCAAGTCTCCTTCTAGCTTCCTCTTGGCTCTTTCAAGGTCCATGCGAAGCTTCTTCTCTTGTTCCAAAGACCCTTCAAGCTGAAGATAAAGAGGTGATAAAAACTTTGCCACTATAATACTATGTTTATTTCTGAACTGTACTTCTCTGTCTATTTTCACTTACATCATCCACTTGTTGCTCCAGCTTGGTCTTTGCTTTGGTCAGAGTATTCACTTTGTCTTCCTCTGCCTGCAAGTCATCCAGGGTCTGCTGGTGAGACTCTTGAAGGGCTTTCTTTTCCTTGGTCAGTTTGGCAATATTCTCATCCAAGACTGCCATCTCCTCAGTCAGGTTTTTTACCTTTCGAAAGGGAATAAAAAAAATCAAACATTTTATTTTGTGCAACTTCAAAATAATATTAATTTAATTTGTAAAGTTGACTCTTGCACAAAATGGGATTGAACTGTAGGATTCCCCCCGCCCTGTGGTTCCTGTGGCAATCATCTAGAAGCTTCATGGGCAGGGAGAATACATCATCTGTGTCTTGCTGCACACTGGAGCTGCTATTCCTGGATTGGGCAGACTCCTGTGGAGCAACTGTGGCAGTGGTGGCAGACAGAAGGGTAAACAACAGGAATGCAAGCAGCAGCAGGAGTCAGACATGGTACGGTGGCCTCCTGGTCATGAGAGAAACAACACATGGTGACCTATAGAACAAGATGAATGGTCTCTACTGGTTCCAGCTAGAGTTGCTGCAGAATAACACAGATTTTCAACTTTGTGGGGAATGGCTGCTTGAACCCCTGCGTTGTTCAAAGATCAACATGTACCTTGTTTTCTGTCGCATGCTTTTCCTTTTCAACTTTGGCCAGCGTTAATTCAAGGTCATCAATGTCTTTCTTGATCTCTGAGCATTCATCCTCCAGTTTCCTCTTTTTGGCTGTCAGCTCAGCATTCATTTCCTCTTCATCTTCTGCCCGTTCAGTCAGCTCCTTAACTTTAGCTTCCAACTGGATTTTGGTTTTGATCAGCTGGTCACATCGTTCCTCAGCATCTGTTACAGCATCAGCTTCCTGTAAAAAATTGAAATAATCTTTAGGGTTATTTTTATGTAAAGGTAAAGGTAAAGGTAAAGGTTTCCCTTGCTCGAAAGCCAGTCGTATCCGACTCTAGGGTGCAGTGCTCATCTCTGTTTCTAAGCCGAAGAGCCAGCGCTGTCTGCTTCTGCAGGCGTTTCCGTGGTCATGTGGCAGGCATGACTAGACACCGGAGCGCACAGAACGCTGTTACCTTCCCACCGAAGTGGTCCCTATTTATCTACTTGCAATTTCTTGCTTTCGAACTGCTAGGTTGCTAAATTATATTATCATTTTATGTTGAAAAGAGAGCAATTCATACTTTGATAGTTTATCTTTACATCTGATTGCAATTTTCAGCATCCACATCCAGATGCACTGATGTGGTACTTGAGGATCTAACATTGGTAGGATAGAAAAGGATCTACCTATTCTAGTAAACTAATTGGTGTCATTTTCGCTACTTCTTCAAAACCAATCCACACTACCTTTGACAAGGAAAACACAACACAAAGAAAGTATTTATTTATTTATTTATCATTCACATTTGTAACTGCCGCCCACTCAGGCAGAACCCGACTCAGGGCGGCATTACAGCAGCTCAAGAAAATACATAAAAACATTATAAAAACCCTTATAAAACCCACCCAATAAAACCCACCCAATAAGAAAAAAAAAAAACCGACATCCACCCCCATTTAAAACCCATATCCCACTCACCCATCCCACCTACCACACAGAGGGAAAGAAAGAGAGTCTTATAAAAGCCAGCCGGCGGGGGCCATAGTCCCGTTCGGGCCCCACACCTGCCCTGCCAGCCAGGTCTTTACTCCTTTCCTGAAGGGCAGCAATTCACTTTGAAGTCTTAGATCTGTTGGTAGGAGGTTCCAGAGAGTTGGTGCGGACATGGAGAAGGCCCTCCTTCGGGTGCCAGTCAAATGTGCACCCCTCGTTGATGGCACCACCAGAGAGCCTCTCCGGTCCGCTCTGGTTGGACGGGCAGTCACTCTTGGGACGATGCGGTCTCTAAGGTATCCTGGCCCCCTGCCATATAGGGCTTTAAAGGTCAAAACCAGCACCTTAAATTGCACCCGGAGACAAACTGGTAACCAGTGCAGCTCCCGAAGCAGCGGTGAGGCATGGGCATATCGCCCACACCCCATCACCACCCGGGCCGCCGCATTCTGGACCAGCTGCAGCCTCCGAATGGTCGTCAAGGGCAGCCCCATGTAGAGCGCATTACAATAATCTAGTCGGGAAGTAACCAGAGCATGAGTGACCATAAGCAAGGAGCCCTGGTCCAGGAGCGTGCGCAGTTGGCGAATCACCCGAAGTTGGGCAAAAGCCCCCCTGGCCACGGCTGCCACTTGTTCTTCCAGCAGGAGCCGTGAGTCCAGGAGGACCCCCAAGTTGCGCACTGGGTCTGTCTGGGGCAAAACAGCCCCATCCAGTACCAAAGATGGTAACTCCTTGGATAACATGGGGCCCCTTATCCACAGCCACTCTGTCTTGCTGGGATTCAGCCGAAGCCCATTGGCCCCCATCCAGACCCCAATGGCCTCCAGGCATCCGGATAGGATTTCAACTGCATCACTGGGGTCCCCACGGGCCGAGATGTACAATTGAGTATCATCCGCGTACTGATGGTACCGCACCCCGTGGGAACGAATGATCTCACCCAGCGGCTTCATGTAGATGTTAAATAAGAGAGGAGAGAGCACAGATCCCTGAGGCACCCCATATTTGAGAAGCCTAGGGCTGGACCTCTCACTCTCTAACCACACCGACTGGGTACGGCCCTCCAGAAATGAGGAAAACCAGGACAACACAGTGCCCTGGATCCCCAGTCCTTCGAGCCGTTCCAGCAGGATACCGTGGTCGACGGTATCGAAGGCCGCTGAGAGGTCAAGAAGAGCAAGGACGGATGGACAACCCCCGTCCCGCTCCCGCCAGAGATCATCCATCAGTGCGACCAATGCCGTCTCCGTTCCATATCCGGGCCTGAATCCCGATTGAAAGGGGTCTAGATAATCCGCTTCCTCCAGGACACTCTGCAGCTGGCGCGCCACCGCCTTCTCCAAAACCTTACCCAGAAAGGGCAGGTTGGAAACCGGCCTATAGTTGTTAAGGACAGCTGGGTCGAGGGACATCTTCTTCAGGAGGGGGTGCACCAAAGCATGTTTTAGCTGTGCAGGAAATACCCCCTCCCGTAAAGATGCATTTACTATCCCCCCAACCCAGCCCCCTGTTACCTCCTTGGAGGCTTTCACCAACCAGGTGGGACAGGGGTCCAGAGGACATGTAGTGGCACGAACATCTGCAAGGAGCCTGTCCACTTCCTCAGGGACAACAGGATCAAACCGATCCCAGATCGAACAGCAAGACTGTGCTCCGGCACCCCCCCGACCCTCCCCATCCACGCCAGGATTCAATCCTGAACGAATCCGATCGATTTTCTCCACCAGATGGTCAGCAAAGTCCTCAGCCGACCCCTGCCAACCGGGCACCGATCTCCCTCTACCAAGAAGGGACCTGGTTACCCGGAACAGGGCGGCTGGGCGATTATCAGCGGAGGCAATAAGGGTGGTGAAGTATTGCCGCCTCACCACCCCCATCGCCACTAGGTAGGCCCTAATAGCGGCTCTAGCTAGTGTCCAATCGGAGTCATCCTGGGTCTTCACCCAGCGGCGCTCTAGGCGTCTCTTTGCCCGTTTGAGTTCCCGTAGTTCCTCTGTGAACCACGGAGATGACCTAGTTCCCCGGGCGCGGAGAGGCCGCAGTGGCGCGATTTCATCCAAGGCCGCTATTGTCGTCCTATTCCATAGGTCGACGAGTGCCTCGGGTGAATCGTTTAGCCGATCCAGAGGTACATCCCCCAGTTCCCTCCGGAAACCATCTGGATCCATTAGTTGCTGAGGGCGGACCATTTTAATAGGCCCTGCCTCCCTACGATGAAGTGTCGCCCCCAGGAAGTCAAGAGTCACCAGATAGTGATCTGACCATGGCACAGGTGAGATGACTAAGTCCTGTAATCTCAGGTCACTCTGCCACTGCTCCGACAGGAAAACTAAGTCTGGCATGTGACCGCTGCCCCTGGTCGGACCCCGAACTACCTGAGTCAGGCCCATGGCTGCCATGGAAGCCATGAACTCCCTTGCCCCCTCAGAGGCCACCCCCAACGATGGCAAATTGAAGTCCCCCAGAACCATAAGCCTCGGGAACTCCAACGCCAGCATCGAGGCGGCCTCGAGGAGCTCAGGCAGGGCATCCCTTACTCTGCAAGGGGGCAGGTACAGGAGTAAGATCCCCAACTGACCCTTGGGGCCCAACCGTAGAAGCAGGGCCTCACAACCAGACACTTGTGGAGCAGTGGCCCTAGCGACTCCCAAAGACTCCCTGGCAACAATGGCGACACCACCGCCCCTCCCCTCACCTCTAGGCTGATGCCAAATACCGAACCCAGCTGGACACATGTCCGAAAGAGGTACTCCATCCTCAGGTGTCAGCCAGGTTTCGGTGATGCATGCCAGGTCGGCCCGCCCATCCTGGATGGCATCTTGAATCAGGGGGGCCTTATTGCAAACCGACCTGGCATTCACCAGCAGCAGCCTAAGGGCGGGGTCACTCTGGATCTGCTGCTCAGGACCCAGAGATGTACCTGCAGGGCTGGAATGAGGGACCGTACTTAAACATCGGACCCGCATTCCCCGAGTGCGGCCCGCCCCACGGTACCCGCCATACCGCCCCATGCCCGTCACAACACCTATATTAGTCTCCGGAACCTCCCAAGACGGAATGCTGCCCCTCCTTCCCGGCTGGCAAGGCCAACACTCTCTCTTCCCTCCCCCTCCGCCATCCACCCCCAAATCCAGCACCGAACAAAATTTCCGGGCCTCCGGCGGCGCCTCTCCTTTAAGCCCCCCAACAGGCAGGGTCCAAAGGGGGATGGGACACCCCTGCCTCCCATTCCCGGGCCGAATAGCGTGGGCCCCCGGGAAGAGGCAGCGCCTCTTTATCTCCCCGCCGGTGGTGGGGGCGGGGGGAGCGCGGCTGCGGCGTCGGCGTCGTCGGCGTCCCTTCTTGGAGCCTCCCGGGCCACGGGAGGCTCCCTTTATCTCCCCGCCGATGAAGGGGGCGGGGAGAGCGCGGCGGCGGCGATGGCGGCGGCGGCGTCCTTCTTCGGAGCCTCCCGGGCCACGGGAGGCTCCCCTTATCTCCCCGCCGATGAAGGTAGAAGATAGTGGTAGCTTGTTTTCCTGTATTTTTCTTCTTCAGGTGCCATATCAGTTCCAGATATTGGCTATCATCATGGCGATAGTCTTCCTGTTCTTAACTCATCAGAACAGTTCTTCTGAGGACTTTTTCATTTTCTTGTATAGCAGTTGTAATGCTAGCATTCCTAATTGGGTAATGATATGCTAAAAAAGTTTTTGGGGACTTTTCTTAGCAGAGTTTCCCCCTTCAAAAAGTGCATCATTGTGGAATGGAGGAAGTGGGACAGGCACATGCTTACAAAAAAGTGTTGGAAAAGAACACAGTAGTGGACAGGTTGGGCATGCTTCTAATGTGAATGGATACAATGAACTTGTATAGAAAGAAATAGAAAATGTATTTTGATACAGTCTTCCTGATGCTGGAGGATCTGGTCTTTACTAGGCCATGTACAAAAAAAGAATAGAATAGGTTTTAACTTTTCCCGTCATCAATATGTGTTCCTTTTTGCTGGGTTGTTGTTGTTGTTTAAATTGGGGCGGGGGAGGTTATCATTTTTGTTCTTGTTGATATCTATAATTTATTCAATTTGTTTAATTTTAATGTAAATATATTTTTTAATATGTTGTAAGCCTCATACCAGATGGGTGAGAAATAAATAAATAAATAAATGTGGAAGCTAAGCAAGAGGAAGTTGGAGAAAAGTGAATGAGTGGAGAACCAGGTCTGTACAGCAAGGAACAGAAACACAAAATAAAAATAATAATTGCAAAAAGAGGGATGGGGGAAAACTTACTTTGTTTCTTTGTCCACTCCTTGTATTTTCTTGTAGGTTTAACTTGCACTTGTTATCTTTAACCAGATATTTACTGAAATCTAAGTAGTCCAAAACATTCTCAGCAAAAACCTCTTTTTTTGCCTCATTACAAACTATCATGCATTGATCTACACTAACTTGAAACAAATATGATTCTATATATATTATTAAAATGCTTACAGACTGGACTTGGAGTTGCAAGTCATTCTTCTCTTGCATTAGAGTCACCATTTTTTCTTCAAGTTCCTTCCGCTTGGCCTCTGATTTTACAAGATCTTCTTTTGTTTTCTCAAACTCTCCTTTCATATTCGCCATTTCCTTCTCTGACTCAGCACTCTTCAGCAGAGGTTTTATTTTGAAGTACATCTTCATCCAAGGCCAATGCTTTACATTCATGAATGAACGAATATTGTATTGAATAAGGAAGATAGATTCTCTGCAAGGGAGGGAAACAAAATCTTAAGAATTTCGTGTCCGAAATTATACTGGGTCAAAAGTATTTTTTGCTGGAGAAACTCCACTCTGGGGATGCCCGAATGAGGCTCCTTTCATGTCCTCAAGATCTTTTCCCACTAAAGTGGTGTTGTGTTCTAATAGTGTAACCTTCCACATGTGATATCAATGTATCTGAACCAATGTAACCTTGCCTATGAGTAACAATGTAACCTTCAGCTGTATCACATAAACCCTGCAATAGGACGCGAGCTAATGACCACCAGCTGGCAGCAGCGAGCGTCCAAGCTCTCTTGGTTCAAACCCATCAAAGACCGCAGCGCGGGAAGTTTCCCGCCGCTACCTACACCTGGACAAGAAGGGCGTGACCAGCCATGACGTCACGCGGACCAGTAGCCAACGGGCTACCGTGGAGCCACATTCAAAATACGTTACTACCATATATATAGAGCTGTTCGTCCGCCATTACCTCATGTTCCCTCTGTCCACCATGAAATAAACCTGAGTTAACCCAGCCTTTGGCTGTGCCTTGTGTCTTGACTCTCATATACTAAATTGGCGACGAAGGTGGGATTATGGATCCCCATGGAGCCAGGACACAGAGCGGGTTCAACATCACCAAACCGCAAGACTGGGAGCTTTTTGAGATGGACTTCCAGGCGGCACTGGTGGAACTCAAAGTCAAAGAAGACGACGAGGAAAGGAAGAGGGCCATCCTCACCCGCATGCTTGGAATGGAAACCAAGCGGACGCTGGTGGGCATTCTTGCACCGAAGAAGATGAGCGATTTCAAAGCCGGTGACATCATGAGACTGCTGCGTGAGCGTTTCCGACCCTCGAGGGCAATGTTTCCCGCTCGGAGCGCGTTTTGGAGGCGAGTTCAAGCGCCGGACGAGTCGGTAGAAGCCTTCGTAACGGCTATGAGGGTAGCCGCCGCCCCCTGCAGATGGGACCACTTCCTAGAGATGGCCCTCAGGGACGGAGTGCTGTGTGGCCTGAAGGACAAGGAAGTACAGCGCAGCCTGATGAACAAGGAGCCACCACCCACACTGGAAGAGGTTGTAGAGGCCGCGGAAGCCGCGGAATCCACGAATGCTGGAGTAGATGAGATGCACAAGTGGCGTGAGTGGCGTCCGAGGGCCGGCAAAGCGGAAAACTCGTTGCACGGGAAGTCCGGTCAGTCGGTGCATGCAACCCGACCGACCTCGAAATCGTCTTCAGAAAGCAGCGATGGCGAGGAGGTCCAGAAGGTCCGGAGAGGCGGGCGCCGCTGCGATGGTTGCGGAGCGGCCCATGAGCGCGTGAAGTGCCCATTCAGAAAAGCCGAGTGTTTCAACTGTGGACGACGGGGGCACATCGCCAAGGCGTGCAGGAAATGGAAAGAGGGCCGGAGATAGTCGCAAGACCGTTCAGCCAGACCGGACCGTCCAGCGAGGTCCAAAGATGGCGCCCGGGCCACGAGGAAGCAGGACGGCGTGGGCCGCATCTCGGACGACAGCGAGGGCGACGCTCCTGTGTTCAGCGTGTCTGCGGGACAGCCCCATTACTTTGTTGAGGTACTAGTACAAGGGACCCCCATTAGGATGGAAGTTGACTCGGGGTCCTCCTATTCTATAATTCCCCAGAGAGAGTTCTTGAAAATCGACCCCCACGTGCGGCCCAAACTTAAAGCGTTGAGGGCCACACTACGGGACGTACAGGGGAACAGCATTCCAGTGTTGGGGGTCGGGGCATTCCGGGTTCGTTTTAAGAGACATTCTGCGGAACTTCCCCTAGTGGTGCTAAAAGGGGGGAGTTGTAGCCTCCTCGGAACCCAGTGGTTTCAGCCCTTAGGTCTGTTCATAGGGGGGGTGCATGCCGTAGGCGAGGACCCAATACAAGCGGTGTGTGACGCACACCCCGCTGTTTTTAAAAGTGGACTGGGAAAGTTCAAGGGACCCCCTGTAGCCTTCGACTTAGACCCGGAGGTCCGCCCGATAAGACTTAAACCGCGCAGGGTACCGTTCGCGCTAAAGGACAAAATAGAGGCGGAACTGGACAAACTGGTGGGTCAAGGGATTCTTGTTCCTGTGGATTCCGCGGAGTGGGAGACTCCAATTGTAACAGCACTGAAGGCTAACGGGGAGGTGCGCATTTGCGCTGATTATAAGTGTACCATTAATAAGGCAATCCGCCCTAATGCATACCCGGTGCCAGTGGTCAGCCACCTTCTGGCCAGGCTAAATGGGGGAAAGTGTTTCGCTAAACTCGATTTAGCACAGGCCTACCAGCAACTCCCGGTAACCCCCGCCACAGCGGCGGCACAAACAATAGTCACACATAAGGGGGCGTTCCAGGTGTCGAGGTTACAGTTCGGCGTGAACTCGGCACCTGGCATTTTTCAGTCGCTAGTGGAACGCCTCCTGAAGGGGCTGGAGGGGGTGTTGCCATATTTTGATGACGTGTTGATAACGGGGGGGAGTAAGGCCGAGCTGGCTCACAGATTGGATAAGGTCCTGACCGTGTTCGAAAAAGCGGGGCTGCGACTGAGAAAAGACAAATGTGTATTTTTCGAAACAGAGGTTGAGTTTTTAGGGTTCCGTGTCACACCCGAGGGAATTAGGCCGTCCAAATCTAAGGTAGCCGCCATTAAGAAAGCCCCTCGCCCCACTTCCAAAACCGAGCTACAGTCGTTTCTGGGGCTTCTCAATTTCTACCATACCTTCCTTCCACGGAAGGCGTCTGTTGCCGAGCCGCTCCATCGGTTACTTAAAAAAGAGGAAAAATGGCTGTGGGGTGACGAGCAAGAAAGAGCGTTCACAGAGTTAAAGCAACTCCTCACATCCGAGGCAATCCTGACTCATTTCGACCCCAAATGGCCCATAGTTTTAGTCTGCGATGCATCCCCGGTGGGGGTGGGGGCGGTGCTTTGCCACGTGTTAAACGACGGAAGGGAGGCCCCGATAGCGTTTTATTCAAGGTCCCTGTCCCAAGCAGAGCGGAATTACGCACAGACCGATAGGGAGGCACTAGCGATAGTAGCGGGAACCAAGAAATTTCACGATTTTCTGTATGGTCGGCCGTTCAAGGTCGTTACTGATCACAAGCCCCTGTTAGGAATATTCACTGCAAATAAGCCCACGCCACAGATCCTGTCCCCGAGGATGCTGCGGTGGGCTATTTTTCTTAACGCATATCAACATGAGTTAGAATACCGGCCAGGGAAGGAAATCAGCCATGCAGACGCGCTCTCACGGTCGCCGTTACCCTTGTCGGACGACCAGAAGGCAGGGGTAAGAAGAGACCGCCAGGTATTATTAATAGAGGTCTTGGAGTCACCCCCGATAGTACCGGCCGACGTTGCCAGGGCGACCGGAAAGGATAGAACACTAGGGAAAGTATGCTCGTGGGTGCAGAAGGGGTGGCCGGCGTCATCCCCAGGCGCGGAATTCGACCCATTTTTCCGAAAGCGAGTAGAGTTGTCTTTAGAGAGGGGGTGCCTTTTGTGGGGCCAACGGGTGGTGGTTCCTACGTCCCTGCGGCCGAAGGTGCTAAAGCTGTTGCACGTCAGCCACCCGGGAATCGTCCATTCCAAGGCGTTGGCCCGGAGTTACTTCTGGTGGCCCCAGCTGGACGCCGACATAGAGCATATGGTTGGCACTTGTGAGGCATGTCAGTGCTCCCGACCGGAGGTGGCCCGCCTCCCACATAGGGAATGGGACGCAGCAAGGGGACCGTGGTCCAGGGTGCACGTAGATTTTGCTGGCCCGTTCCGAGGAACCATGTTTCTCCTGGTGGTGGATGCATACTCAAAGTGGCTGGAGGTCATTCCGGTAAAGAGCACATCCTCCGCCACTACCATTCGCCAGCTAAGGAGGGTCTTTTCCACGTTCGGTTTACCCGACACTTTGGTCAGCGATAACGCCAGTTGCTTCACGTCCGCTGAGTTCGCAGCATTCATGGAGGCAAATGCAATTCGGCATGTCACATCCGCGCCGTTTCACCCGGCCACGAATGGCCAAGTGGAACGGTTGGTGCGCACCACAAAGGATGCACTGCGGCGCATGGGCTCGGGAGATCTAAATCACCAAGTTTGTCAATTTCTATTAGCGTACAGAGTGACCCCCTTAGCGTCTGGATACTCGCCGGCTGAGCTGCTGATGCGGAGGAAACTGACGACGCTTTTGTCCAGGTTGGACCCGTCGAGGGTCGAGGACAAAGGGAAGAACATAGGTTTAGCGGTCTCGAAAGGTTTCGGCGTAGGCGATCCTGTACACTGCAGGAACTATGCCAACGCAGGCCCAGCCTGGGTGCCAGGGACGATAATAGAACAGACGGGGCCAGTGTCATATCGGGTGGAAACTAGCACCGGCCTCCTCTGGAGGAGGCACGCTGACCAACTGAGGCACCGAGTGAGTGAGGGGCCGATCAGTGGGGCTCAGCGACAGGATTCAGCGATAGGGTTCTCCCCCACCCGTTTAGCCCAAGGGGGAGACAGAGAGGGACACCAGTCCGAAGCCAGGAGGGAAAGCAGTGAGCCCGACTCATATCCTTTTGATACCCCAGTTCTATCCGAGCCCGGGGGGAGGGAAAAGGAGTGTGCAGCCGCCGCTGCCGCTTCCCCCGAAGCCGATTTTGATTTTGATTTTGCTAGCCGGGGGGGTTTTTTGGAGTGTTCCCCCACCCATCCAAGCAAGAAGAGGGGTTTTTCGTTAGCCCCCAGTGCCCCCGGTTCTTCCCAAACAAAGCACACACCTTCCAACAAAGCCGCAGAACCGCGGCAAACCACTAACAAGTCATCCTCTCCCGTTACAGGGCAGGCAGCCAGGGAGCAAGGAGGAGGGAGCGAAGCCAGGGCAGGGCAGCCCGCGCCGAGACCCCAGCGTGTTCGAAATAAGCCACCTTGGCTGAGAGACTTCGTCTCATCCTAGGGGGGAGGAGTGTTGTGTTCTAATAGTGTAACCTTCCACATGTGATATCAATGTATCTGAACCAATGTAACCTTGCCTATGAGTAACAATGTAACCTTCAGCTGTATCACATAAACCCTGCAATAGGACGCGAGCTAATGACCACCAGCTGGCAGCAGCGAGCGTCCAAGCTCTCTTGGTTCAAACCCATCAAAGACCGCAGCGCGGGAAGTTTCCCGCCGCTACCTACACCTGGACAAGAAGGGCGTGACCAGCCATGACGTCACGCGGACCAGTAGCCAACGGGCTACCGTGGAGCCACATTCAAAATACGTTACTACCATATATATAGAGCTGTTCGTCTGCCATTACCTCATGTTCCCTCTGTCCACCATGAAATAAACCTGAGTTAACCCAGCCTTTGGCTGTGCCTTGTGTCTTGACTCTCATATACTAAAAGTGGTCCCTGTTTATCTACTGAACTTGCAATTTCTGGCTTTCGAACTGCTAGGCTGGCAAGATCGGTGACAGAGATGGGCACTCAAACCATAATGCAGTACCCAGGTCTCAAACTGCCAACTTGCTGGCCTTCCAGCTAACAAGGCAAACTTCTTAACCACTGAGCCTAATTCCAGAATAAACTCAGATCATGATACAATGGCATACACCCACTGCATTAACCAAAATGAGCACCCACTTTCTCTTTCAAAATCCCTGTGCATAATCCTACCATGAAGCAGATTTTAGAGTTGAGGGGGAGGAGGAAGTGACTTCACTTTCCATGGGTACTTAACTAGTCCATGGGTCCTGGCCTCAGTGTTTACAATTTGTATAATCTGTTTACTTTAATCTGCATTTCTGCAGTATATTGCAGGATGTAGTATAGGAGGCAAAATGCTACCTTCTTTCCATCATTTTCTTGAACATCACTCTCATCACGTAGCCACGGCACACAGCTTGAGTACGTGTGATCAGTTGAGCCAGTTTGTCATCTCTCATCTCCTCAAGAGTACCCAGAAGGCCAGCTTTGAAGAAAACCTGGATAAATAATATAGCATAAAATATTAGCCACTATCTACAAAACTAGGTATCACATAATTTTGAGAGAGATTAACTTTTACCTTGGTGTGTCCAAATTTATATTGAGTATGGTCAACATCAATGGAGCCAAGAAGCTTCTCACAAGCCTTCTTGCTATCCATGAACTGTCCCTCTGGGATGGCACTTGCATTTAAAACCCTGTATCTGTAAAGAGAAACTTAGAATTTTTTATTTTCTGAAAACATGACCACAAATCACACTAACGTCCCTGATTGTTATATGCCTTCTTGTCTGGGAAAAATAACAACCTCTTCTTATTATCATATACTTTATTTTTAATAGGCTAAAGTTTATATAGTGCAAGGTAATCCATAAAATAATACAAGAATTTAGTTATTTACTTCATTTATACCCTGCAATTCTCATCTAGTTTATAATCTGATGCTCACAACATGAATGAAAACAGATAATCTGTTAATATGATAAATTGTAGGATTAAGATGCAATTAAGTTATTTATTTATTTATTTTATTACATTTATATCCTGCCCATCTGTGATATTTTTCTACAATACCGTAGGTGGTGTACAACATACTTTTAAAAGTTATTAGATACATTTTATACCACCTATCTGGGAGGGAGATCTCACTCTGGGCAGTTTACAAAATATTTACAAAGAAATCTTAAAATACATGCGATACATATTTATGTATACTTATGTAAAATACACATTGTATTATATGCAAAAAATATGTAATACAATGGTGGTAGTGTGCAAAAAAATGGCAATTAAAAAGGAAATAGAAACTCTCATAGAAAAAAGAAACATAGAAAAAAAAAAAGATCTGAAAACTATTAGTTCCAAAAATTAAGTGACTGAGGGGAGGGTTTTTAAAAATAAGCCTCTCTATACAATTTGGTCTTTAAGAGCTTTTTATGCAGAGCGGTGGTGGTGGTGGTGGTGACCTAGCTCAGGAGATAAGCTATTATTTAGCATAGGTGCCACTACCAAGAATGCTCTCCAGCCAATTACAGACTTCTTTCTCATCCTTCTTCTTTCGTGTCCTGATCAAACCATGGACTGTCAAAATGAAGCCACTTTCATTTAATTATCAATTAATTAAAAATAGACAAAAGATTAAAATAATTTAAAATACCATTTCAAAGTACAACAGAGAAAAAGGTGTACAATACCTTCCATTAAAAGACTCTTATTCTATAGCATTATCTGAATAAAAAGCTCTTTGCTGGATAGCGGAGATATAAAGAAGGGATAGAATCAGCCTAGGCACACTTGGAAGGAAGTTCGACAACCTGGGAGTACTAGTAGTCACTGCAAAGGCAGACTCTCATATCTTCATTAACAATGCCTCCAAGGAGTTGAAACTGCGAGAAAGGCTACCTATGAAGATCAACACCCAGTGAGGCTCCAACAGGGGATCTGATTCTTTAGATTACAGGGATACAAGCCATGTAGACCTTTATAAGTTATAACCACCACTTTGAATTATGTCTGGAAATGAACCAGTAGCCAGGGAAGCTGTGTATCAAGGTGTGTTTTCTCATAGGTAGCCAGCTGTGGTCAGCAGTTGAGCCATACCTTGGAACTACTGAAGTTTTCAATAATCCTCCAAAAGACAAAATTCATGTTGAGTATGTTGCAGGAATTCAAAAGTGTGTAACTAAGGCATGTGTCACCATATATCTGATGTACCACATGATTAAGATTTCTGATACAGCTTTTTTAGAGATTCATCCCTATTCTCTTAACCACATGCAGTATAAAGCATGGCATCATCCATTACTTAGCTGCTTTTCTAATTGGTGGATTTTGAAAAAGAATGTCTTAACATGCCCTGGTGGTGCAGTGGTTAAAAGCTGCTGTACTGCAACAAAAAGATTGTGAGTTTGATCCTGACCCGGGATCAAGGTTGACTCAGCCTTCCATCCTTCTGAGGTTAGTAAAATGTGTACCCAGCATGTTGGGGGCAAAATGCTAATTAACTTGTGAACTGCCCTGAGAGTGCACATATCGCCAAGGGGTGGTATATAAGTTTGATTTCTTTGCTTTAACATATATTATGGATGCAATTTAAATATGTGTACTGTGACCTATTAACCACTGACTTTAGTGCATATTATTCTGAATAACTATACTGTGGATCAAAGAGATTATAGATAGACATAAAAATGGAGGTGCTTAATGGTAAAACAATGTAGGACATACCGCTGTTTGAAGTCACCATAAATGATCCTGCTAGGGAATCCTTTTCTGCAGATTCGGATACCTTCCAGGACACCATTACACCTCAATTGGTGCAACACAAGCTCATGTTCCATGACACCTTTGACAATATTAGAGTGTAATTAGCACTATGTGGTAGAGCTTAGAGGACACTGCTGTATCAAACATCTCTTCTGATTATGTCTACTAATATGTCTTACCAGGAGTTTTAGATTCATTGGGGATAAGGCATCGCACAAAGTGTGGGTGAGTACTCTTCAGATTGCTCATCAATTTGTTTAAGTTTTCCTGTTAGGTGAGAAGCATTTGTTATATTTGTCTGTTGATGAAGCTCAATTCACATACTCTTAGGAAGGCAATTTTTAAACAGAGCAGCAGACTGCTTATCTGGGAGCTAAGAAAGAGATTGCAAGAAACCTTAAAATTACAGTATGTTCACTGCTTTTTTTACATGTACTTTTTTTTACATGTTCTCTTTCAATAATTACAAAAAGTCCTTGTTTTTCTTTGCTTTGCAGGCACTATTGGAAATATTGATTCTTGTAACACAATGTCTGCATAGCTTGGGACATTACTGTAAGAAGGATGAATCCAATGACATGCTGAAGCTGTCCATATTAATTATGATGATTATGTCCTTAGCCTCTCTGCATAATTATTGATGGCTCTTCAGCATGTCATTGTAGAGAACCAGTATGGCATAGTGTTGGACTTGGGAGATCTGTGCTCTAGTCCCTACTGAGCCATGAAACTCACTGGATGAACTTTGGCCAGTCATTCTCAACATAATCTCCCTCTTACTTTGTTGTGAGGGCAAAATGGTGGAGGGGAAGTTAGGATACAAATGCAACTAATGAATAAAAGTGTATTCTTAAAAGAACTTTCCGCATTCTGTGTGTGTGTGTGTGTGTGTGTGTGTGTGTGTGTGTGTGTGTGTGTGTGTGTTTCTCTTCTGTTTTGCTTTGTATTTTATAAACTTCTTATATAATCTGAGGGGAAAATGCTTATTGAGTCAAAACTACCTTATCCCCAATTTTACAAGTAACAGAAATTATACTTACCCTAAAGAGAGCAGATACTGTCTGGAAGGAGGAACCCTTCTTCTTGCCAGCTTTCTTGCCACCACCACCTTCTAAAATAGAGAAAATATAAAAAATAAATGAATACAAAAAAGAAATTCCTTAAAACATTTTAAAATATAGAATTACATTCTAAAAAGTACAGTATTATTTGGAGTAGATACCAGCATCTGCAGGACGATCAGCAAAGAGTAATGCCAGTGTCTTCATGGATGACTTCTGATACAACTGGATGACGGATTCATTCAAGGGGTCCTTATTTTTCTCAAGCCAGCCACTGATGTTGTAATCTACAGTGCCAGCATAGTGCACCAGAGAGAAGTGGGCTTCTGCTTTGCCCTTGCCAGGCTTGGGCTTTTCAAAGTTCTTGCACTTGCCAAGATGCTGGTCATAGAGCTTGTTCTTAAAAGAAGTGTCTGTTGCCTTGGGAAACATGCATTCTTCTTCTAGGATGGAGAAAATGCCCATCGGCTGAAGGAAGCAAGAAGAGCAGGCAGATATAAAATTATTAAAATAGCAAAATTTTTCATAGGGAATGTGTTCTGATAAATTATGCTAAAACAAAGGATGTAGTGTTTGGAATGTGCTCTCTGAAACATAAGTGTTATAAGGATATGTTTTAGAAAAGTGATCCCAAATTGTCTTATGAGGTACAAATTGGAGGAATTAAAAAAACCCATAGGAAAACAGTTCAAGATAAACTTTGCTTTGATTTCCTTCATCTACTCCAGCATCTAGTATCAGAATTGACTCTGGGATTAGGCCAATCATACCTGTCAAGTTGCCGGTGTCCAAATATGGGAAGGTTTCCGGGCGCCAGTGTTGGTGCATGTGCACCGCTGCCTCTGACGTCAGAGGTAGTGATGTGCATGCACAGTAACCCCTGTGTGCATGCACAGTAACCCCTGCCTGCGCACATGCACAGAAACTCCTTTGGCCAGAAAAGGGGTTACTGCGTATGCGTGCCCATCAGAGGCAACAGCGCGCATGTGCAGTACCCCCTTTCCTGGCCGTTCAAATATGGGATGACAGCGGGAAGGAGTGTGATGGGAAATCCCAGCCAAAACGTGATACTTGACAGGTATGATGCAAATACAGTTTCATATCTATGTTTCTTGGTTGTGTTGCTTTAGACATATTAAGATGGAAGCTTTCAGGCTTCTAAAAACATGCTGTTTTGAGAGCAAATGAAATCTGAGAGCCTAAACTTGTGAAGCATAAAATTTTAGGTTTTGATTGAATTCCACAAGTCCTCCAAAGAAGTATCTTGAAACAGATTTTTACTCTATAAAGGATAGGTTGAGAGACTTTCATACTCAGCAAGATTTATACACAATTAAGATTTCATCATCCCCCCAATTGTATTTTTAAAAACTATCCCATATATTTATGAACTGTTTACATGAGTTGTCAGCCTATTCAATTAGAACAGCCTTTTTGGCACTAAATATTTTTCATCTGTGCTTTCACAGTACTGTATATGGAAGGATTCTGTGCCCAGACACCAATAATACAGTGTTTTGTATACAGTAGAGGATGTTCTTTATAGTCTGTACCTAGAGAAAAGTTTATGTCAAATTTGCTAGATAATATAAAAATAAAAGTGACTAACATAAAATCATCTGTCTGCTGTCTAATGTTAATAAAGCTATAACAGATAAAGTAGGAAGATTTGCAGCAGTTTCCTGAAGATTGTGAAAAAGTGTTGTAAAAACTCACATGGCTACTTAAAATGACTTTTTAAAAAATTTTGTGTATTTTAGTTTGTTTGCATTTTGTTTTTTTAACTCAGTAGTCTGTGAATCTATGTACAGTATTTACATTTCTATTTTTTTATTTCATACCACTATGTTTTAAATTAGCATTTCTCAGATGCACATATTTCTAGCTCTATTTATTTTTTAAAAATTGTAATGCTAGTTGAGGCTGAATGACCAAAGCAGTTAAATCAACAGTAAAACTGTTACATACCTCAATTACAAAAACTGGGCTTTCATAGTAAACATTCAAAAATAATAATAATAATAATAATAATAATAATAATAATAATAATAATAATAATAATAATAATAATAATAATAATAATAATAATAATAATAATAATAATAATAATAATAATAGTAGTAGTAGTAGTAGTAGTAGTAGTAGTAGTAGTAGTAGTAGTAGTAGTAGTAGTAGTAGTCCTATGTAGGGCTTAAACAAAATTATATAGCAATACATACATTTACATTACTGTATTATTAGGAAACTATTCATTTTAAAACTGAAGGATTACCATGGGATTATTTATACAAACATGTAGGTAAACAAATTACATTTAGATACCTTCTCAATGAGTTCAATGCAGGCAGCCAAATCCATTCCAAAGTCAATGAACTCCCACTCAATCCCTTCTTTCTTGTATTCCTCTTGTTCCAGAACAAACATGTGGTGGTTGAAAAACTGTTGCAATTTTTCATTGGTGAAATTGATGCAGAGCTGCTCCAAGCTATTAAACTAAATAATGTAAATATAGTTTTAAAATTACAATACTAGTTATGTGCTGCCACGTCTATGCCCAGTGCTCCTATACTACTGGTTCCTCTTTTCTCCCAGAGATGCTGTATTTCAGTTCTCAAATCTTGATATCTTATATCTTTTCAATTTCTTTTTCTTTTACCCAGCTGTTAGCTTCATGTGCGATCACTACATCAGGTAGCTTAACCAAAGTTCTCTGCACCATGATTATGATTATTATGATTGGCATTACAGAGAAAGGGAAAGAAAAACATATATTTTTACTGTCATGCAAATGATGCAGTATAGATGTGAATGTAGTGATTCCCTTTCTGATATTCTGAAGTTGCATTAAGGTAATGGAAGTTGATATGAGAAGCAGCCTTTGACAGCTGCAAGGTTCACTTGTAGTTCATTCCTAGCAGCCACACTTTCTGGGAATGGACTACAAGTAGCACAGTAGAATCCCATATAACGAATGCCTCTTACAGCGAAAAAATCGTACAACAAAGAGGATTTGAAAAAATCATTGTGCCCCATATAACGAATTTTTTCGTTATACAATGCAATGCATCTATATAGGGAAAATCATACAATGAAAATCTATATGGGAAAAATCGTACCACATAATTTTTTTTCATTTTCCCATAGGGATTTTCGTTGTATGATTTTTTCCATAGGGATTTTCGTTGTACGATGCATGCATCGTATAACAAAAAACTCATATAACGAAGTGCCTCATAGAACAAATTATTTTTGTTATACAGGGTTCTACTGTAACTTCTGATAGGGGCTCAAAAACAGACACATTGAGGCAGATTGGCCCATTCCAGTTCATAATACATTTGGATGCCAGAAAAGTAGTGGAACAGTCCAACCCATCAGGGCCCTGAAGAATGAGATAAACTCTTGTACAGAGAACTCATCAAATGTGACATTGCTTTCTTTTATTTTGGGACTATACTGCTTGCACAGGGTTCACAGTCTGGCCCTTCTTTTGGGAGACACAGTGGGGAATCAAACTCCAACTTCTGACAACACAGCCAGTGGCCTTATTGAGCATATATATATCAAGATTCACTTGCAAAGGTCCACTTGTGCTTTCATTCATATTGTGCTGGGATTCATTTATGTTCTCTGAATTCTTGGGTTTTTTAAAATATTCTTTTGAATATATTGTTACATTCTGGCCTTGCCCAGTGAAATGCCTTGGACATACAGTACTCTATGCCAGATCATTTCTATAATTCCTTAACTGTGCCAAATATTTCAGTGTCTGTCATTTTTCTTGTCAACACTTTGGAAACAATTTCACACCTTCAGTTTCTTGACATTCAGAACACTGCTATGTATTCTATGAAACTTTTAGATGCCTGGATTTCCGTTCATATATTGTTTTAAAGGCCCTGTTTCCTTACATCAAAGATTTCAAAGCCAGCAATATCCAAGACTCCTATGAAATGTTGTCTAGGCTGCTTGGTATCCAGCTGCTGGTTGATACGAATCACCATCCACAAGAACATCTTTTCAAAGACAGCTTTTGCCAAAGCACCAACATTATTGTACACCTACAAAAATGGAAAGAGACAGACTGAAGTTAGCATACAAGTGATGCAGCAATTTAGTCTAACTAAACTTTTTATTGCAGATCATTACCTGCTGAACAGTTTGGCCTTTGGTAACAAACTCATTGCCAACCTTGACTCGAGGGTAGCACAAAGCTTTCAGAAGATCTGCTGAATTGAGGTTCATGAGGTAGGCAGCTTTGTCAGCAACTGTACACAAAGGGTAAGAGGAAAAGTTCATGAGATTTTTTAATATTTTTATACAGTTTATATAGAAATAATTTATGTTGAATTGAGCAATATCCAAACAGTGTAGCATATTACAGCGGTAGAACATTTCCTTTAGTTTTTCTGGGCTTGTTTGGTTTTTCTAGTTATTTTAAAAAGAGCAGTTGTTTTTCTTCCTGAACACAGATCAATTTTCTGAGGTGAGCTAAAAAATAATAACAAAATCTCTATTCAGATTCTTCACCTGCCATACATACTTAGAAGGATCTACCCAGATTTCAGGATGCATGATTTTCTCATATAGAAAAAAGTAGGTATCTCATATAGCAAAAAGTTCACAAAATAGCAGTTAGTTAATTAATTTCAGTACTTTACTGAAGGCTAAGAATCAGCTTTATAAATAACAGCTAATGGTCATTAATATAGGAAAGTAAGGAAAGATACTAGTTTGCTTTAGAGCAGGGTGCCCAAACTATGGCCTGCAGGCTGGATACCATCCCATGGGCCGGAATGCCGCTGGCGCCGGAAGTGCCAAAAATGCGGTGGAAAATCTGAAAACATGGCAAAATGTGTTGCCCTAACTCCCACTGCCATGGGAAGTGGTGGGCGGAGGCAGCAAAAACGCCTGAAAATGGATTGCTGCCATCGCCGGAAGTGCCCTGACAGCGCTGAAAGAGCCAAAGTGCAGCAAAAATGCAGCAAAAACACTGACAAATCCAAAAAATGGTGAAACTTTTCCACTCTCGTTCCTGCCACCACAGGAAGCAGCAGAGGTGGCAAAATGTGCCGTGAATTCACATGCCACTGCCACAGGAGGAACCATACCACCAGTACGCTCAGCCGACTGAGGGGGCATGGTCTGGCCAATGGCAAAAAAGTTTGGGTACCCCTGCTTTAGAGTATCTGTCAATTCTGGATTATGGGGATCATTTATCTCAGTATCTTTGCTATTGAAACAAGATTCTATGTCTGTGTATATTTTTCTGTGAATTAGAGTATCTCTCCCTCCCTCCCTCCCGCTCTCCTTCTCTTTATGTATGTGTGACCCTACTCCTATCTACTCAGATGTTAGCCCTATTGAGTGCACTGGGGACTAGTCCTATATTAGTAGGTAATTTAACAGCAGTCTTCGGAATTAATTCTTACTCAGTGGGTGCCAGAAACGCAGTAGCAGGCACCAGGAAAAAACCCTAAAGCTGCCAGGAATGCATCCGTGGATGCCAGGAATGCCTCCGCAGATGTGTTCCTGGTGGTTGCAGGTGCATTCTAGGCAGCCGTGGAGGTGTTTCCAGTGGCTGTAGATGCATTCCTGCAGTGGTGGTGGTGTTTGTGTTTCTGGCACCCACTGATGAGTTTCCGGCCCCTGCTGACGCATTTCCAGCGCCTGCTGATGCGTTCCCGTTGGCAGCAGCTGCAGCCGCAGCTGCTGGGAATGCCTCCACAGCCACTGGGAAGTAACACAGCTTCTTCTGGAAGTGGCGGAAGTGGTGGCTGGAGTGAGGGCATGGGCCGGTTGATTTGAGCTGCAAGCCGGATTCGGGCTGTGGGCCTTAGGTTTAGAATCCCTGTACTAGAGGAAGTCAAGCCTGAACAGTCTTGGGAAGCTAAAATTATGAATCTGGCCTACTTTGGGCTCATCATTTTCTTTTCTTCCATGTCTAGGCCAGACATGAAATTGCCAAAATGAAGGCATCTTTTGGTGAGATCATTCTGCAGTTCGTTTCATCTGACCCAGTGTAAGAAAGATTAGTGGGTAGCACAAGGTTACTGTTATCTGGATATGCCTGATTACGGTTCAAAAATACCACAATCTTCAAGGAGGCTCTTTCTGTATAACCCTGGGCACATCATGAGAAGACAAGACTCTTTGGGAAAGACAATAATGCTGGGAAAGGTGGAGGGAAGTAGGAAGCAAAGAAGACCAAAAGCAAAATGGATCAATTCCCTACAGAAGCCACAAATTATAACTTGCAATTGTTTAACATGTTTGTTGAGGAGAAGACATTTTGGAAATCTTTCACTCATATGGTTTCCATACATTAGAGATGTCTTGACAGCATATAACAACAACATTCAGTACCAGCTGTTTGAGTGAAAATTAAGACAGAAAGAATTAAGGTGCAGATAACTTCCTATGCAAATTTTGCAAATACCTTCGGTGCCATCTGGCTCAGCCTGTTCCTCACGCTGCTTCTGCTTGAACTTCATGTTCCCATAGTGCATCACGGCCCCTGTCAGCTTGTAAATGGCTGTCTTCTCCTCAGCAGTGAAGCCCAGGATGTCAATTGCACTCTGATAATTGAAACAAGATGTTTGAGTGAACATTCTCTATATATAACCTCAGGGTGATCTACCAGAAGCTCTCCTCTTCATATTACTTACATCTGTAGCCATCAGCTCTTCCTTATCATCTATGCTAGGAACAGTGATTTCTCCTTGACTTACAAACTGAAAGTCGTAAGGGTTGGTAGTAATGAGAAGCATCTCTGAAAGAAAAAGGAAAAAAAACAGTTATGGATCTTGCCTCATTCAATAGATATGGAGGTATGAACTATGGAGACATTTTAACTATAGATATGAACTATGGAGACATTTTAAACTGAAGACAAGTTAAACAGCAGCAACCACCAAAACAGAAGGTTTTTTCCCCTCACCAATCAATTCTGGCTTCCTGTTGGACATGATCTGATAAAAGATGTGGTAGCTTCTTTCAGCTTTTAGCTGGAAAGTAACTCTGGACTTCTCCAGCAGATCTGGGAAAGCAATGCGATATAATTAGCAAGGGATGAAGAAAGAAAACATCAGCTAAAGTGTGCATGCGTTCATTTGCCTGTGGTACACATTCCCCTCCACACACATAAGGAGGGAGGGAGAGAGAGGGGGGAAAATGTTTTTAAGAGCTTGAAGGAAAATCCCTTACATGTCTCTATGTCTGCAGAAGCCAGTTTTCCAGTGGCACCAAAATGGATTCTGATGAACTTACCCTTCAAAGATAAAAAGACACATTTTTATACATTCTAGGAAGGAGATTCTACATAATGCTTTGCTAGAGACTTACTAAGGTACAGTACTATAGAACAAAGCATTACATTGAACAGAAGTGCATGGCAAATACTATACTGTATTCAGATTGTATAAAAAACTTACAAAACGTGAAGAATTATCATTCCTCACAGTCTTGGCATTTCCAAAGGCCTCCAGCAAGGGGTTGGCACTAATGATTTGGTCTTCAAGTGTGCCCTATAATGCAGATATTATCAGATTATGTTTCTTCAGTCATGTGGAAGTTGTGCAAAATTGTGTCATTTCTTCTTCTGTCAAACAGTTTACCTGCATTTTGCTTTGTGCAACTGGCTCTTCCTTTTTCTTGTCAGGAGTAGCTGCAATAGTTGCAAAGTACTGAATAACACGTTTCGTGTTCACAGTCTTCCCAGCACCAGATTCTCCACTGTCAATCAAAGATAGGTATGTTATATAAAATTATTGTTGAATAGCCAGTAACTACACATTGTGCAGGGCAAATTAAGTGACCATGGTTCAGATTAGTCTCCCACCCTCTGCAGAAACAAAGTTTGTCTAATGAAATCTGACATCCTGTGTTTGACATTTTGTGTAACAAAAAAACAGGCTTGACATTCTATAGGGGCCATTCAACAATTACATGATCCTTTTGGGGGAGGGGAAATTGACCCCCTTCCCCCATGTAATCCGACTGTGATTTTTGCTTCGAAACCCCCCCCCTTTAAAATTATGTAATCCAGAGATTTTGTATCGAAACTCTAATTTTTAGAGCTTTTCACTATTGGTGCCTAATGCAGAACGTATCGGTATGTATCAGATGTCAGGTAAGTTCCGATAGTGTTCTTCTACTACCTTCTTTATAAGGATTATAAATTTATGTTGGTTAGAAATAGACTGCACAAACAATTCAATAAACTCAAATTGGATCAAAATTCCCAGAGAATTCTTTGACCTGACACACACACACACACCCGCCGCCCCCAAGTAATTTTCCGCAATTCAGATGGCAGACCCCTTCCCCCCTCAAGGATCACATAATTTTTGAATGGCCCCATATCACTAAAAACCCAACAAGAAACTTTTCAGAAAATTAATAGCTCCCAGGTCTAGAATTAAGTTTGCAAGTACAGTACTTAAAAGGAGCAAGAGAAATTTGTTGTCATATTCCCAAAAGGGAAACAATGAGCTCCTATTCACAAAATTAACCTACTCTGTGCTACAGAATCTTATTAATGAAAACTGCTCCAAAATTGGGGGGGGGGGGCACAAGTTACCAGGAGGTAGCAATAGAGCCTCTTCAGGCTATAGCAACTGAGAGGGCCATCAGATAAGCATATAGCTCACTGTTTGGCGCACTTTTGGTGTGGATTGGTTCTTCCTATTTTCCAGCAGCAACATGCGTTTTAAGTAAGAAAGACCCACCCTGCCCCTTTTGCAAGCTGTCCTGTTCCTTTGTGGCACACTGCTAGGGATGCAGTTTATTTGGTATGATTGGGAGTGCTGTTGATTATATTGTTTTGTAGTTTGTGTGATTGCTTTATTCATTCAATAGAACTATGGGCCATGGTCTCTATGGTGACAACCCTGTGATGAATGTAGTGAGTTTTGACAGTAGCAAGGAAGAAGAAACCCCTCTCCTATATTCTCTTCTTCTCACTGTTTTGCCTATAAGGCAGTATCCATGCTAAGTTGATGCAGTATAATTATTCAGTTTAATTATTAAACAAAATAAAAGGGAAGTCATTGTGGTCCATGGAATTACAGCTGACAAAAAGCAGGGAAAGGGGCAGGTGGAGTTGTAAATAATTGAAAGGGGAAGAAATAGTAAAGATCTGAAGGTCTGAATCCTTGTCACATGAGAATAAAGTCTTCCACGTGAGTGGAAGGAGTACAAGATAAAATAGATCACACTGAAGACAAGAACCTTTTAAACGCAACCCAGTCATTCTAAATTCCCCCATTTAGTCATCTGCTGAATCTAGATAAATAAGTTGACAAATATGGGAAATAAATAAATGTCCCACAAACTTGATGCATACAATATGCTTTCTACTCACAAAGAAATACAATCCCAAAGACTGCAATATCTGTAGGACTATGCATTCATTTCCCTAGCATGCAAAATGGTATTCAAGATTTTACAGGAAAGACTTCACCATCTGGGGGAAATGCTGGATGTTCAAACTGGATTCAGAAAAGGAAAGACACTAGAGATCATACTGCAAATATTTGCTGGCTGCTGGAGTATACCAAAGAGTTTTAGAAGAAAATTATGTTGTGATTAATAGATTACAATAAAGACTTTGAGTGTGGATCATTACCTATGGATTATTCTTGAATAATTGGTTGTGTTATTTGATTTTCCAGACTAAATGTTATCATAATATTGACAAAAAAAATATCAAAATAATTAAATAGTTTCTATACCTTGGTTCAATTCTCAAAATAAATATTGACTACAGTCAAAAAATTCAAAAGACTTGGAAAGGTAGCTATTAAAGCACTGGAAAAGATTATTATGTAATCATGTTTCACTGGAGAACAAGGCCAAGATAATTTATTCTACCTTACTCTTAATTACTATGTATGTATGTGAAAATTGGGTAATGAAGGCAGATGTCAGGAAAAGACCACTTCGTTTGAAATGCTGTGTTGAGGGAAAGCTTTATGGATACCACAGATTGTAAAAAAAACAAAAATACGTGGTACCTCACTTAAAGAGCATATGTGTTCCACGGGATTGCTCTTTAAGTGAATTGCTCTTTAAGCTGATTGTGACTTCTGGTGGTGGTGGGGATTGTGAACCCCGGTTTAGTTGTTAAGTGAGTTTTGGGTTGGCTTTAGTTGTTAAGCAAGGTGACCATTCAGAGAAAATTCTGCTGTTTAAGCGAGTTAGTCTCTAAGCGAGGCGCTCTTTATGCGAGGTTTTACTATAGAGGTATTCTAGATAAACCCAAGCCTGAACTCTCAATAGAAGCTAAAAAGAGTAAATTGCTATTTTGCTAGTTTGGATATAAAATGAAAATACAAAATTTGCTTTAAAAACAGTAATCCTATGGACAGGGCCACCATCAGAAATTTCTGGGCCCCATACTGAGCAATCCTATTGCCCCCCCCCTCCCACACAGTAATGTCTCACAGTAATGTCACAGTTATGGCCGGTGGCGGCAGGGCCCCTGTCAGCTCCGGGGCCTATACGGCAGTACTGGTAATAGTTCCCTGATGGCAGCCCTGGCTATGGAATAATAATATGTAAATTAGAACACAATATAGAAAGAGGAAGATAGTTGACTTCATAAAGGAAGCCGCGGGCTTTAGTTTGCAAGACATGAGCCTGTCAATCAATTATAGGGCATTTCACAAGTAATTAATTCATGCTATCACAGTAAGAAAACAACAACAACACTCTATTGTACAGCCAAAATAGACACCAGTAAAAAACAAACTTACGTGATCAGGACTGACTGATTCTCACGATCTGGGGAAAGACATAATCAAAGAGACATTAATTTTAGAATGGCAATGGTTCTGAATGAGTATCCTTTTAAAAGAGTTCCATTGCAGTTACTGGATCTTAGTTTGCATAAATGTGCTGTAGATGTTTTCATGCGGAGTTATATTAAAAATGTGAGAATTCTTTGTGTGACCTGATACCATAGGATTTATAAGCAATAATAAAGTATGTGACAAAATACTCCAGTTGTAGATCTTTTAGAGATATGATAGTGTGCATTTTCAAAACAGTAAGAGTCATGTAGCCTTTGGCATTTGTTCACTCTTCTATTTACTGTCTTGTTTGTTTTTCATATTTCCTGGTAAAGATACTGTACTGAGGCTTATTCTGAAAATATGTTTATGTTGTTCAACTCACCAGTTAACATGAATTGATATGCATTATCAGAGATGGAGAAGATGTGTGGAGGGGCTTCTTGACGCTTCTTGCCTCTATAAGCAGCTACCACTTCTGGGTTGTACACTGGCAGCCACTTGTAGGGATTGACAGTGGCACAGAAGAGACCTGAGTAGGTCTGTAAAAAGAAGGACAGAGTTGACTTCGCCTATCCAGCTGCAAGGTTCTAATGGACCCAGAGTCACAGGGTTAAAACATGGAAAGTTTTTCATACACCGGAATTATTGTGTCATATTCTACTCTCCTAATTGAGCTGTTGATTCTGAGCTTAGCTGCAATCCTCACAGATAAGGGTAGGAGTGGTGCTATGCTTCCTAGCAACAATATATTTTTGCAGGTTATCATTCTAGTAATTTGGGAAGACTTGGTTTTAAGGGAGCAGTTAATATTTGCTAGGTTATCACAAACCAGATCCTGGTGGAAATGAAAAATGCTACACCTGATCTGTTGATATGCAACAATACAGCTGCCTGCATTTCTTTCTAGCTCTACTTGTATTTGTGGTTGTATGTGGACTGAAATTGTAAAGGCTTGTTTGTTGATGTTTATTCTGTTGTCTTTACAAACAGAATAATATGTGAATACTCAAACTTAAGAACTTTGGGCAGGGACATGGCAGAAACTCTATATGTGAAATAGGCAGCTTGGAGCGGGGGGGGGGGGGGGGGACACACTGGAACATGAATGAAATATTTGAGTATTGACTTGCCATTGACCTGTCTTTGGTTTAGAACACTTGCAAAGTGGTAGAGGATTTGTTAGTTAGTAGTTACTTGAACCACATATAGGTAAAAGTAAAGGTTTCCTTTGCTCAAAAACCAGTCATATCTGACTCTTTAGTTCATTGCTCATCTCTGTTTATAGCCAAAGAACCAGAGCTGTCTGCATCTGCAGACATTTCCTTGGGCATATATAAAGGTAAAGGTTTCCCTTGCTCGAAAGCCAGTTGTATCTGACTCTAGGGTTCAGTGCTCATCTCTGTTTCAGAGCTGAAGAGCCAGCGCTGTATGCTTCTGCAGAGGTTTCTGTGGTCATGTGGCAGGCATGACTAGACACCGGAGCACACAGGACGCTGTTTACCTTCCCAACTAAGTGGTCCCTATTTATCGACTTGTAATTTCTTGCTTTCGAACTGCTAGGTTGGCAGGAGCTGAGACAAAGATGGGAGCTCGTTCTGTCCTGCAGTACTCAGGAACTGAACTGCTGACCTCCTGCCTTCCAGTCAGCATCTTAGCCACTTGAGCCACTACAGTCCCTTGGGGGCATATATAGAGACAGCTAATTTCTGTAGTTTAGAAATATGTCCTAATGATATCTGGTGTAAGAGAGGAAATAGTGTGTAGGAAATGTTAAATGGCAGAAAAAGATTATTTCAGAATATACTTACGTAGATCATCCAGGCTGCGTAACGCTCTTTGAGGTTATACAGAACAGCAGGTTCATGGAGATGAGTCATCATGGCCATGTCCTCAATTTTGTCATATTTGGGAGGGTTCATAGGAAATACTTGGTCGTCTTTTACAGTCACAGACTGGAAGGATTAAAACAGAGCCATTGTTGTCATGAGAGAATAAAGGAGAAACTTACACGAATATGTTTCTTGTATTTTACTCACTTCTCCTTTTTCAGTCTTGACGGTGACCTTCCCTCCTTCCCTACTTTGGACAACACCTTTGACATAGGATTCCTTAGGATCTACCACAAAGACTGAGGTTTTGGCATCAAAGGGCTTATTTTGGGCTTCAATTCTCTCCTTTTCTGACTTTCGGAGAAAAGGGGCAGCTGCCCCAAAAGCTGCCATCTCACCATCTCCCATGACTGTGATGTATAGTGCACAGTTCAAGAAAGAAAAAACTGAAGGGAAAGATATGTATACATTAATCATATCATAATTTCATGCAAATACTTCCTTGCATGCATAATAGTGAACAGACTAACTAGAACTTGTGGACCAAGAATTATATTGTATCACTTGCTTGATCACTCAAATTTAGTTTCTTTAATCTTCCCTACTAAGAAATTGTATTTTAGCATCAGAAGAGCTGAAGTCTTTTCTGAATTTCATTATCTCCTTCCTTGTGGCAGGAAGTAAGAAGCTTAACAGAACAGTTATACAGCAATTGTTACACCTGTATAGAAGGCATGCAACTTTAAACAGGAACTAAATCTTCTCAGTGCAAGAAAATCCTGTGAGATAATTATGCAGACCACCAAATATCATCACTGTCATATTGAGACTATTAGTATGCGCATCTGCAATGTTAATGCTTGATATGATGCAGGCTATGGTGGTCTACCACAAAGGATGCTTCCCCCCCCCCCCTATGAATTGAGGGCACACAATGGATTGCCAAAATTCTATTAAGAAGGACTGGTAAGTATATCAGAATCTTCAAGACCCGTACCTTAATTGACTTTTTCATGCTAGGAGGAATGCAGCTTCAGCACAAATAGCAATACATAGTCCATGAAGGTTGCAATGAAGCAGTTTGTCCACTGCAGAACATGCAGATCCCTCCCAATTGTGTATCTTAATGCCCGCAGGGATTTAATAAATCAAGATCTTACCTTGTGTGGTAGATAATAATGCAGAGTTGAGCTTGCCAATACTGCAAAATAAAAATCACAGATCCTTTATCAAGGTTCAATAATAAATGCTAGAGTAGAGGTGGCTGAAGCAAATTTTTAATCCCTATGGACACAGATATTCCCTATTCATGAGTGCTAAAGGCAGAAGGAATGCGCTGGAATGTGACACATACAGGGTGGAATATTATTCTTTTTACATTCAAGCTTCTTGCTCTCTTACCTTTAAGCTATTGGTGTAAGGGCATAAGACTTGAGACCCAAGGCTGCTTATATAGGGAGTGATTTACATATTCAGCACCCTCCCCTTCTTTCTTAGGTCAAAACCCTTTTGGCTGTCTAAACTCCTAACAGGATTCCCATTCATATTTGACATGAATAGATATAATTAGACATATCAGCTCTGTGAAGCAGTCTATAAATAGTCTGAAAGAGGGAAAAGTGTGGCAGTCTATATATTGTATCCTGAGCCTCCATCCTGTTATTAAGTTAAGTCATAAGGCAAACATTACGAGGGAGAGGCTGAATGGGGGGGGGGGGGATTGAGAAGAGGAATTTTTTAAAATCCTGTTCCTAATAAGACAAAGTTTAGGAACAAAAGAATGGTTTAAAGCATGCATTGGAGTGGGATTGCTCTGAAGTGAAGATACTGGGTATAAACATCGTGTGAAAGCAGGTGGGATACCAGAAAAACAAAAAGGAAGAAGGACCCAAAAGACTACAAAAGTCATTTTTTGTTTAGGGTTATAGTGAATAAGACAGAAATAGAGTACAGTATATGAAACCTGATCTGCCCTATTCAAGAAAGACTGATATGCTAATTATGACAGAATGAATTCCAAGAAAGTTGGTTTTACAGAGAAAGGAGAAAAATTGTGATTTTTTAAAAACCATAACGGATGTTTTTAACGAATTTTCAGATTCAGAATTCAATTTTTTAAATTAATTGTTAATGAATATTTTAGACTTAGTAGTATCTGTTATTACAGGGTTATTTAAATTGATAAACTGATACCTAAACTTATGATAATATTATTTACTCTCTTCAGGTTTCAGCTGCTAAACAGGGTTGGTGGATGGATTAGGTTAGTACTTCGATGTGAGAAAACCAAGGAAGACTAAAAATCTTCAGATAGGAATAGAATCTGCTTGAAGCCTTAGAGAGCAGGTGCCTGTCAACATTAACAATATAGAACTAGATGGTCCAGTAGTATAAGTCAGCTTCCCTATATTTCTTCAATACTCCTTTCTGTAGAGGGAAATTCTAACATAATACCCTGTGTTCCTCTTCAGTCACCTATCTGGTGCTACTGCTTGAAGAACCACTTTAGGACTTCTGATTATGAGTTTTCTCTTTAAATTACACATAAATCAAACAACCTTCCAAATAAAGAATGTCAGTGAAAAAATGACTGCCATTCTAATGGCCTTTGAGCAGAGTGGCTCTGAATGTGAGTTTGAGTGATGGGCCCCTAGGGAAAATTTGGGAGATCACATTTCACACTTGGCAAAAAGCTACCTCGCGAACATGCTTGACATTTTAAGAACTTAGACACTGAACATGAGAAACTCATTTGGTGCAAGTTAATACTACATCAATGGCCTTCTCAGGAATTGTCCATTTAGACAAAATAACAAAGTGTTTTTCTCTCAGTTTGATAGTATGGTTTGCAGTACAGAACTAGGTATAATGGTACATACATGCAGACATATGTACGTGTAGGATGTGCATGGTAACAGTTTTCATATTTGTTCCATTTGGGGTTCTGTTGGGAGGTAACTCTCATTTATATTTTATCATGCACCAGTCCTTTCATTTTACATCTCTTTGGAGTAATTCTGCTTCATGTTTCCCCATTTGTTGTTGTTTTTCTGGCAACAGTCCAAATGCCATAAAGAACCCATAGAAACTACCCTAAAAAGCAGAGGAAGGCAGAGAATCAATCTGTTTCAAAACCAGTCAAAGAAAAAGAAAAGAAAAATGGTCAGACCTATGCAGGCTGGCATTAGTTTACATTATCACATTAAGAACATCACTATGAGTTCACTGCCACCCATCCAACACAACAGACCCTTTGGGTAGCACAATAGACAAAAACAAGGATCAGCCAGCCAAAAAGGAATTGGCTGTATAGCACACAGGGAAAGTAGTCAGCAGAGCAACCAACAACAAAGAAGGATCAGAGGAATGTCCAAACTATGCCCAACTGGCCACAAAAAGCACCACCTATGCAGCCCAGTGGCATACTGTCATAGTCATAGAGCCCACCAGGCCTTAGGTGGCCATTTAGGACACTGGGATAAGTCCCAGTGTGCCCCAGTGACTAGTGCCCCCAAGAGGCGGGCAGATGATATTTTTTTTAAATGAAGGCAAGTGGCACATTTCAAACTCAGCTCTTCCACCCACCCCCTTGCCCCGAAGCACCTCTCCATTGGTGCACTAAGGCAAAAACTGCCTGGTAGCAGCTTACATCACCAGGTATACAATGGTGTGCAAATAGTCGATTGGTGCCTTAGTGCACCAATCAAGAGGTGTTTCAGGGCAAGGGGGCAGGCGGAAGAGCTGAGTTTGAAAGGGATGCTTTCCAATCGCAAGGCACCAGGAGTGCCAGGAAGTCCTGAGGCGGTGGCAGGGTCAGTTTTGTTTCTGACCTTTTGTCACCCCGCTGATTCAGCAAGAGACCTGAGTCATCAGGGACAGGGGAGAAGGCAGCACGCCACTCTGATCACCCACCCCAGTGCCTCCTCCTCCGGCTTGGTAGATTTGCCTTTGCGCCGGGCGCTCCATGGTTGCTGCCTCCTTGCCAGAGATGTGGAGCCACCCAACCAAGCCTCACATCCCAACGCCTCCCTGGGCCAAAGTGGGAGAGACACCCAGTGGTGGGATTCAGCAGGTTTGCCCCAGTCCGCCAGAACCAGTAGCAGAAATTCTGGCTGCCCCCCGTCCACCCAAGTTTTGAAATAACTCAGGGCTTTCCCCTGGCCACGCCCACCATACTATGCCCACAGAGTAGGTAGTAAAAAAATTTGAATCCCACTACTGGAGACACCGGGCTGGAGGAGCTACAAAGCAGGAAGGGAGGAGGAGGAGGGGGAAACACGAGGACCCGGTAGGGTGCAGAGAGATCTTGAATGCCCCCTCCCCTTCACCCCCAGCTTGAAGAGGAGGATCCTGTTGGTCCCAGAGGCCCGGATCGCCCCCAATTCCCCCCAATGCCTTCTGCCCATGCCTCCCCAATTGTAGCCAGCCCAGGCCTGGAGGTCACCACCAGCCCAAACCAAGAACACATCCCAAAAGTTTAATTTTAGCATAACAAGTAGTCTAGGCATAGATCTAAAAGTATACGTAAGATTCATAAATCAAAGGGTCCTTGTTTTATTTTATATTCTAATTTTTTCTACCATGAAAAGTGCACTTATTAAAAGCAAATATTACCCTGGATGTCACATGAAGGGAAATTCTCTCTCCTCTCTTTAAAGGATTTTTACCCCACCTTTCTCTGCAGTAGCTCAAGTGGTTAATATGCTGAACTTGCTGACTGGAAGGTCAGAGTTCGATTCCAGGGTACTGCATGATGGAGTGAGCTCCTGTCTTTGTCCCAGCTCTTGCCAACCTAGCAGTTTGAAAGCAAGTAATTGCAAGTAGATAAATAGGGACTACTTCGGTGGGAAGGTAAACAGCATTCCATGCTGTTGAGGCATGCCTGCCACATGTCCATGGAAACGTCTGCAGATGCAGACAACGCTGGCTCTTTGGCTATAAACAAAGATGAGCACTGAACCCTAGAGTTGGGTACGACTGGCTTTTGAGCAAGGGTGACCTTTACCTTTCTCTTATAAAGGCTGCAAGGTGGCTTATAGCATTTAAAAAGACAATATAAAAGATAAAAGATACAATATTAAAAGAAAATTAAACAAATTTATTAAAAATAATTCATAAGAACAATCCTAAAAACACATTCAGAAGCAATCCCATTTTAAGAACCCTATCTTAGACAGGCAGTCACTGACGGAAAGCCTCCCTGAAGAGAAAGGTCTTTGTCTGCTTGTAGGACAGCAAAGATGAGGCCAGCCTGGTCTCCCTTAGTGCCCATGTTCCTGTCAAACACACCTGTGAAGGTGGTGGGACAGAGAGAAAAGCTTCCCTTAAATATTCTAAAACAGTACCCAGATAAAGGGAGATGTGGTCCATACCTGTCAAGTATCCCAGATTGGAGGGGATTTCCCGTATTTCCGTGCCGCTTCCTCCACTTTCCCGCTGCCATCCCGTAATTTGACCGGTGGGGAAAGTAGTTACTGTGCATGCGCGTATGCGCAGAACCCTTCTGCGCATGTGCAGAAGGGTTCTGTGCAGAAGGGTTTTGTGCAGGTCCCGTATTTTCTGGAGCCGCGCTTGACGGGTATGATGTGGTCTTTTAGATAGCTTGGACTCAGGGCATTTGGGGCTTTATAGGTTAAAAGCAGCACTTTGAACTGTGTCTGGGAACAGATCAGCAGCCAGTAGCACTGCTGCAACAGAGCAGTTATGTGTTCCCTGTAATCAACCCTCAGTAGCTGACTGCATCATTTTGGATCTGCTGGTGTTTTTGTATGTTGAGAACTAGAAAAGTCCGATAGGATATGAAGGCCTCCATAATTTTGGAAGCAATTCTGACTAAGTAGCTGACTACAACTTCAAGTACTCTGGGATTTGCTCTTGTTAAAAAATGGGCATATTCATTTTTTAATGTCTGCATGACACATATGGTAGCTAAATTGAATACATTAATGGCCACACACACACACACACACACACACACACACACACACATACACACACACACACACACACACACACACACACACACACACACACACATTCTGTGCTGTTGGGGGCTTTTACTTTTTTTAGGCCAAAATAATTAAATCAGACTTTTGTCATGCAGGCAGTTGTTTGAATGTGTAAAAGGATGGGGGATATGTTATATATGGCGATCTAGGAAATTTTGCATCCTCTTAAAGGACTGTAGGGACACCCTCCTCTGTGGTCTTTCCCTGATGGTTTTAATTGTTCCTCTTGGAATAAAAAAAGGCTATTGCTGTTATTTTGTATTAATATATCAGAATAGTGCTAGCCAGTTCTGCAAGAACCGAGGCGAAAGGAAGGAATGGAAGGGCAGAGTAGTTTAAACTTATTAAGTTAGCAAGTTTGAACAAGTCTGGCCTTCTCTCCCTCCCCTTGTTTTGGTTGTTGTTGCTGTTGCTACAGTAGAACTGGCTGGAGCTATTCTGATATGTTAATATAGTGCAGTGATGGTGAACCTTTTACAGACAGAGTGCCCAAATTGCAACCCAAAACCCACTTATTTATCACAAAGTGCCAACACAGCAACAGGGGAGGAAAGAAACGCTCCCATTGGGCTGCTGGGCAGATGGGTTGGGCAAACTCTATCCTGTAGTGTAGTGACTACCCGTACGCTCACAGATAGGGCTCCAAGTGCCACCTCTGGCATGCATGCCATAGGTTCACCACCACTGATATAGTGTATCAGTGACAGCATAGGGTGAAAGAGCAGGAGTGTGTCTGTCACTTTCTAGCTTTTAGCTTTTAGCCATACAAGAGGTTGGTGGAACAGCATGGGAAAAGAAAGATTGCACAGGGAAAACAAAAAAACTGAGGAGAGACTTTGACCTGACATCCACATTTTGCCTAGCATTCTTCCCTCTGCCACCAGGTGCTCAGTTACCTCCAACTCTCTCTATCACACCTGCCACATTGGCAAAAGAAGAAGCAGCCACAGAAATCAGGAAGAAGTGGGTGAAGGATGGTTTGCTTGGCGATGTGGGGAGTGATTCAGGAGTGAGAAAATAAAAATAAACCCTCCTCTTGCAGCTGCTGATATTGCTGAGCGGGATACAGCTGACACTGCTGGGAGCTGCTGTGTGAAACTTTACTGAAGTGGGAGCAGGGGAGGGGGAGGCAAGAGGCAATTCCATAGTAGGCAATCCCGTAAAAGGAATGGAAGAGGCAGGGCTACAGGAAGGGAAGAAAGAAAGGGGCTGGAATGCTAGTCACAACACATCAGTGTGTGAATACTGAACTTCCAAAAGAGTTTGCAGCACCTGTGTGAAAAATGATCCCTATTCAAAATGTAAAACAAGCTTCAGATCAAATTGAAGCAAAACTGATTCAGTGTAGTCATGCCTTAAGAGCTGCAAAAATAGATTTTGGGGTAGGCTTGGCCCACCTAACGTATTGTAAAGAGTGAGCCACTTATTAAAGTCCTATCTGATTTTTTAAAAAGAAGTGCAATGGCAGGGAATGTATGTGATTCTTCCTCACCCCCCACCCACCCCCTTTTTTTGCTGTTTCCACAAGGGGATATTTACTACCCTAGTACACATACATTGTCTCATTGTTTTCAACATGGCAATCTACAGGTGGCATAAGTGCAAGACAAAGATGATCAGAGCAATTGCAGATTGCTTCATCTATGAAACAATGATATTCATGATGTTGGTAATGGTGAAGCACCTCTGCTCATTGCTGTATTGGGATGTCCCAATTCCTTATAGTTTTTGAATGCTTATAATTTAGTAGCTGCTTCTAGAACATAATAAAATTATGGATCAGGAGCTTCATATAGCATGAGACTGTCTTAGTGAGCTTCTGGTTTTCTTTCTATCCTCCTGCCATTTGGGAATGGAGTGGGTAGAAAAGTTAGAAAAACCAATGGAGGTTCAGGATCTTGATGGAAGAAGGCTTTAGATGAGGGAAGCTTGCTAGTAGTTTGAACTCATTCCTTACACATTTAAAGAGCCACAATGAAGAAAGTTGGAAATTTGATCCCAAGTAGGGCTAGACTTTGGCAGGTTTGTGACAGAACAGAATTTGGGGATGGGATGTTTTAGTGTATGAGAAACAAGACACAGGAACAGCCGTAGCACTGGCTTAACACATCTTTATTGCATGGTGGTCTAGGGGAGCATGAGGTAATGGCGGACGAACAGCTCAATATATACGGTGGTTATACATTTGAATGTGGCTCCACGATAGCCCATTGGCTACTGCTGGCGTGACGTCATTCCAGGTCACGCCCTTCTTGTCCAGGTGAGGTAGTGGCGGGAATCTTCCCACGCTGTAGTTCTTTGGGGATTGGAACCTTGTGAGCTTGGGCGCTCGCTATTGCCACCAGGTGGACATTAGCTCGCGACCTAATTACACGGAATACATTGATACAGTTGGTGGTTGTTTTAATGCATAGAACTCAGAACACAACAGATGTTCACTTGCCTGGTCCAAAAGGAACTCTGCACTTAGAGGTGCGTGAAATAGGTGCTCTTTGTTTTACATTTTTATAGGTTTCTGTAAATGTTTGCCTTTTCTGCTTGCCTAGTTCTTGCTTAAAATTCCTGTTCATTTTTCCTTGAATGATCCTAAATATGCACCATACCCTTAAAGCAGGGGTTCCCAACCCCGGCCCATGGGCCTAATCTGGCCTATGCATATCATTAATACAGTCCATGGTGGCCACCTCTAGACCTGCCCTCACCACTGGAAGTCACAATGCATCACTTACAGTGGCAGCAGCGGCAGGAATCACATGGTTTTTGGGTGGTTTACACAGCCTCCATTGTTTCCCAGGGAGGCTTTTTTGAGCATGTTCGCTCTGGTTTGGGAATTTTCCACCGCTTCCCTGCTGTGCTTTCGCAGCTAGAATGTGATGGTGGGTGACTTCTGGTGCTGGGCGGAGCTTGCATCAGCACCTGGGATCCAAGCACAGAACCAGGAAGCCACTCACTGCCACATTCTAGCTGCCAAAGCGAAGCGGAGAAGCATTGGAAAAAACCCAAACCAGAGTGAACATGCTCCGAAAAGCCTCCCGCTGCCCTGGGAAGCAGTGGAGGCTGTGAAAGAACCTGGAAAAAACGTGCAATTCCTGCTGCTGCCACCGATGACATCGAAAACATAAAGTAGTGGGTGCAGCCACACCTTCGGCCCCCACAGCTGAGCATGGTAGTGCTTTAAAGCATTGAAATACTGCTGGATTATATAAATAATACCAGATGGGCAGAGATAGGTGGCCTTTGTGTCTGAATCATCTTTTTGTATGTTTTCCCTCAACAAGAATAATAATTTCATTGCACTATACCTCCCCCCATTTTTCTTGTTTAAATCAGTAGATAAAGAAAAAGAAATGAAATACACCAGGATAAAATTGGTAAACTGACAATTAGCAATGCAGTCTTAATGTGAAAGATGTGTCTAGGTTTGGGGCAAAAATAAATCTATGGAGGTGTATTGGAACATATTTACTGCAGATGTTGCTGTTATATCCATGCTGCTCTGAAATGCACTGCTCTGGGGACAGTGAACTGGAGGTGGAGAGACTCACCACACTAGCCTTCAGCTCCCTGAAGTATATTTCAACAACAGATGGCAATGAAGAACTCAAATTTTGCAGAAGAAAGGCCTTGAGACAGGCATTCAAAGAGTGTTTCTTTACCTATCCCCAGTGTTTTCTGTGTTTGAACTATTCTAATTGGATATGCCAAAAAAAATCAACCTAGGTAGCTAAATTATAATGCAAATTATTTATTCATCTTACAAATGTTCTCTGTTTAGTCTATATTAATTGTTCTCCATTTAGTCTGTTAATAATACTGAAGTACGTCTTTCTTTCTGATGAGTTCATCAGAAAAAATATTTTTATTGGGACAGAATTAAGGTTGTACATGAAACAATAAGAAAGCACACATTGGTAACTGAAATGTAAATAAACAATCAGAGCCTGCTTGCCAAGGAAGCTAGAATTTTTATTTCTACAAATGGGGGACAAAATACAAAAATGCGCAGTAAGTGACAAAGAGATTCACATTCTGTGCTTCTCTTCAGTCACTTCGTAACTTCTAGGAGATCTTATCCTTCAGTTACAGTAACCTTACGTACTTCTCGGGTCTTCACCCTGAGCTTGTTCACCTGGGACTCAGCAATGTCAGCCCGCTCCTCAGCCTCTTCCAGCTCGTGCTGCATCTTGCGGAACTTGGCAAGGTTTGTATTGGATATTTCCTCCTGGAAATGGAGGTGGGTGGGGGGGGGAGAGTGAATTTTGTAGACATTCAAACTGACTAACACAGATGAGAGATCGAAAGAGTATGAACAATTTTGAAGGGGAACAGAAATACAACAATAGTGTCCTTTTTCTGTGCCTTTAAGAAAACTTATCTGTATCTGGAAACTCAATACAGTAGAACCTCGGATAAAGTCCAAACTCCATTCCACAAGTTTAGACTTTATCCAATTTTAGACTTTATCCGAATAAAATGGGCGATGCATCAGATAACGTCCAAAAAATGGACTTTATCCGTGGTTCCTATACCAAATACCTCAGATGTCCATTTTTTAGTGGTTTTGAACTTTGTGCGGTGCATCAAGTGTTCATGAAAACTGCGACTTTATCCGAATCGGACTTTATCCAAGGTATGTAGGAAGTAGGAGAGAGAAACTTGTGTCCAAAGCATGTCACTTAAGTAGTCTTACCATGCAAGGGATGCTGGTAGCATGAGAACTGATTTATATGTTGCCACTCAAGTCTCAACTAGAGAGCAGGTTTATAGGCTTTTTTCTTCTTCCAGCACCTCTCCCAGCAATTCAAAGAATGTTTTCTCCAAGACTTTAGCCTCTTTGTTTGCAGGTTTCTTGGAATTATCCAAGTATTTCAAATGTCAGTTGAAGAAAATTGCTTCATTTCATCACTGAAGTTATTAAAAATATTTCAGGATGTATCATATGTAGGGAATTAGAAAACCTGTTTTATCATTCTTCTACAGCTATGTAACATGTTACATTGTTCTCTTATATAGAATTTAAATTCGCAAAAAGAGAAAAACTTTGTTTTAAAACAACATGTTATTGTTCAGGCACACTCCAAATGCAAAGAAACTCAGTCCTCATATTAACCCCTGTGATTCAGAACTTTAGAAAATGGTAGATATTTTCTTAACTTCTGTCCCAAATAAATACTAGATAATTCCACTAGCCATGCCTTTCCATACCTAATGGATAGCTAGTGCAATGAGATGAAATGAAACACTGTAAACAACATATTTGCAGGAATGTTCTCCACAGTTAATACAATCTTTAGTAGTCCAGACTTGTGGATCCATATATGAACCTACAAAGTCTCATGTGTTTTATGAGCATAAGTAAGAAAATGATTTCCCTTAAAAAATGGAGCTCATATTTTCTATAATATTTATTAGTGTATTAATGCATTATCTGTTATGAACCATTGTTCAAAATCCTATTGCATATTTCAGTCCATTCCTTGTTGCTAAATAAAGAGCCCCCAGCATAATTCTTGGGAACATGCCAATGCACCAAGCCAGCATGTTTCTACTCTCTCAAAAATTGTGATGGGGACTCTTTACTTCTGAGCAAGGAATGGACCAAAACATGATTTTGCTTATATTATGTTACAGGATTTATGTCATTATGTAAACTGACAATTTTATAAACTATTTCAATGAGCAGAGTTTATTGTAAACTCAAATGTATATCCAAAAATCCTTATACCAACACGTAAAGCCATAGTGCCAGTAATATGGTTCTGTACGTAGCGCAATTCAAATGCTTTAGGCTTTATATGGATGAATTTGGTTCACAATTAGGGGTGCAAATAAACCCTGGTTCTTTGTATAGAACTGGTCTCCATAATCCTAGTTCAAGATATACCATCTTCAAAATGCTGTAATAACGTACAGCTTCACCAAAACCATGAAGCATGCTAGGCTTCTCTATACAACTGAATTGTTTTGGGAGATATGTGAATTAATTTGTTTTGTACAACCAACGTACGTCATCTTCAGAATAATACTTACGGCTTCTTCAGACTGCCTCTTGTATGCCTTCACTTTCAGCTGCAGTTTGTCCACCAAGTCCTGGAGTCTGAGAACATTCTTACGATCCTCTTCAGACTGAACAACATAGAAAAAGTATAGGATAGAACCAGTGTCTTTGATTGTAGTGCTTTTAAAGATATATCCATGAATATTTAAAATTTTCAAATATCCTGAAAAGTTCCATCCTTACCTGGTAGGTCAGTTCCTTTACTCGCCTCTCATATTTACGAACACCCTTGATAGCCTCAGCACTGTGCTTCTGCTCATTGTCGAGTTCAGCTTCCAGCTCACGCACTCTCTGCTCCAGTTTCTGGAGCTGCTTCTTGCCACCCTTCAATGCCAGCTGTTCTGCTTCATCCAGACGGAGCTGCAGGTCCTTGACAGTCTGGTCCAGATTCTTCTTCATCCTCTCTAGGTGAGCACTGGTGTCTTGTTCCTTCTTAAGTTCCTCAGCCATCATGGCGGCCTGTTAACAGAACCAATAGCCCCAGGTCAAGTAGCTGTGTCTGCCAACCACAATGCAAGCGCGGCGCCAAAATGGCCACCGCGCTCTTTGCGGGAGCCCCCCCACAGGACGAAGGCATCCGGGTAGTTAGGGGCGTGGCCAGCTCCCTTATAAAAGGGGTGGCCACGAGGCAGCCGAGTTGCCATTTTGCGAAGCGACGGAGCGGAGAGGTTTTTCCCTCTTACCTCCGTCGCTTTTGCCTTGACTGGGAAGCCTTTTGGCTGTTGATTTTCTTCCTTCGGCTTCCCATAGGTTGGACTGAGATGCCTTCAAAGAAGAAGGCGGCCGCGAGCGCGGCTCGGGCGGTGCGGCGGCGCAATCCAGGTCGGAGGACCGCGGCTGCGCCTTCCCACCAGCCGCCTTTGCCGGCTCCCACCGGGACCGGTGGGATGGGGTCTATTACCCCCTGGCCGGAGGCCGGGGACCCGAGCAGGGGTCCAGTATGGGCTGTGGCCCGCGGCCCGCAAGCGGCGGACGCCGCTCCTGGTGCTCATTCTGGGCCTTCCTCCATCGGGGCCCAGCTCACTCCGGGGCCTTCCAGCCTTGGGGGTGGTGCGGTCCCCTCCCTTGGCAGATGCCCACGCCGGCCCTGCCGGGCCTGGGTGTGGGGTCATGGCCTTATTCGGGCCCCGGGGTGCAAGGGCCTGTACCCACGCCAGTAACGGGTGGGCCGGCTGGCCCGTGGCCCCAGGCCAGTGTCGACGCCTTGCTGGCCCGCGTGGCGGCACTTGAGGCTTCCCTTGCTCGGGCCAGCCACGCTGGCGCTCCTTTTGGGGTGCGCTTGGACGCGTCGTCTGCTGGGCAGCGGCAGGCGGCGGGAAGGGTCGAGCAGCTTGAGGCGCGTGGCGCGACTTCGGCCACTGCCTCGCAGCTCCCCGACCAACAGGCCGGCGCGGGTCAAGCTCCGGCGGCGAGCTCTACGGCGGTCGTGAGCTCCGACGCCCCCAGTGGGCCAGAACCCCCGGTGGGGGCGGCCCGCGGGGGTGCAGCATGTGAGTATGCGGTACAAACTAGTGCACCTACACATGTGGCTACATTGGGGGGGCTTTCCAATGGCCTTGGCCTCGCATGGGTGGTCCGGCGGTACAGCCGCTGACGCACCAACAGGCGACGTCAACCACCACCCAGGGCCCCGGGGTGGGTAGCATTTCCTACCCTGTGGGGAATGTTTTGGGGGTGGCTGGGTTAGTTCAAGCCCCTTTCCAGATGCCCGCAGTTTCTGCTGTGCCTGTCTCGGCCTTGCCAACAGCGGGCTATTCCTTGCCACCGGGTGACCATTTGGCACAGGCCACCAGAGAGAAAATATGGCGAGGGGAGTATGTTGATATCTTCTCACTCCTAAACAGGGAGCCCACCAAGGAAGAGAGGGAGGGGCAGGATGAGAAGGATAAGGAACAGGCACGTCGTCGCAAGCCGCCACGGACATGGGCCAACTGGCTGCCGGCTTACCTCATCTACATGGCGGTGTACCTGAGGGCCCGGCCGGATCTGGCAATTCCGATGGTCCAGTATTTGGACAATATCTATCGGGCGATGGTTGATTTTCCGGGCCCGTTGTGGTTGGCTTATGACGAGGAATTCCGTATGAGAATTCCCCTGCACCCTGAGATGAGGTGGGATGAGCCATGTCAGAGACTTTGGCTGCTGTACATGACGCCCACGCGCCCCGCACCAGGGGAAAGATACCATTGTGGACATGCGGTCCAGCGAGTGGCTCCAGCACAGGTTCCCCGCCAAGTGGCGGGGCAGGGGGTTCCAGCCCGACTGCTGTGCTGGGCTTTCTCGTCTAATGGTTCATGCAGTAAGAAGAATTGCAAGTACAGACATGAGTGTCCCACCTGTGCGGGCCCCCATGCAGCCTCTGCCTGTCCCAGGCCTGGAGGGACGCGGGGCAGAGGGAGGGGCGGACAGTGGGCTGGCAAGACTGCCGCTGATGGAGCTGGTTCACCGAAAGGCTCCCTCCCCAATTAATGTGGACATGCTGGAGCATTGGCTCGCATTGTCCCCGAAGGGGGAGGATGCAGATTATCTACTTCAGGGCTTTAGACAGGGGTTCCGTATTCCTTTCATGGGTGATAGGTCCCCTCAGGATGCCCCCAACCTTTTGTCCCTTAGGGGGAGAGAGGAAGTGGCTGCTGCCAGCATTAATAAGGAGGTCAATGTGGGCAGGGTCGCTGGCCCTTTCCCTGCACCCCCGTTCACTAACCTCAAGGTATCGCCCCTGGGCTTGGTTCCCAAGAAGTCACCAGGCGAGTTTCGCCTAATCCATCACTTGTCCTACCCAGCCGGCAGATCGGTCAATGATGCTATCCCTGATGACCTTTGCTCAGTCAGGTATACATCTTTTGACCACGCGCTGCGCATGGTGCGCTCATGTGGCCCGGGTGCGCTGCTGGCTAAGTGCGACATTAAGTCGGTTTTTCGCCTCTTGCCAGTGCACCCGGGCGACTTTGAATTGCTGGGTTTCAAATTTCGGGGCGAATATTATTTTGATAAGGCCATGCCTTTTGGCTGTTCCATATCATGCTCGGCTTTCGAGCGTTTCAGTACCTTCCTAGAGTGGGCTTTCATCCGCAGGTCAGGGTCCCGGTCTGTAGCCCATTACCTGGATGACTTTTTATTCGGGGGTGAACGGGGCTGGGACACGTGTACACGTCTCCTCAACACATTTCAGACGCTAATGGAGGAACTCGGTGTCCCTTTAGCGCCCGAAAAGACCGAGGGCCCATCTACACAGCTAGTCTTCCTGGGGGTGGAGATTGACACGATAGCGCAGGCATCTAGGTTACCGCGGGATAAGGTGTCGAGGATAGTGGCCCTTATCTCGGACTTGTTGGCCAAGCGCAAGGCATCACTGAGGGAACTGCAGGTGCTGCATGGTCACCTTAATTTTGCCTGCAGAGTGGTGGCACTGGGCAGGGCTTTTGCCCGGCGCTTGTGCGACGCTATGGCAGGATTATCCAGGCCTCACCATAGGGTTAGGCTTACCCGGGGTATCAGGGCAGACATGCTTGTCTGGTTACAGTTCCTGAGGGACTTCAATGGGGTCTCATTTTGGAGGCATGACCTCCTGGCTTCCCATCAATTTCAGATTCAGTCTGATGCCTCGGGATCCCTGGGTTATGGGATGTACTTCAATGGGAAGTGGGCCTATGGTGGGTGGCCACCGGCCTGGGCAGGCACGGGCCGCCTGCGTGATCTCACGTATCTGGAATTTTCCCCTATCCTGGGTGCTTTGATGCTATGGGGCCAGGAGTGGTCCAACTCGGTCGTGCATTTCTGGTGTGACAATGCGGCCGTGGTCCACATTGTAAATGCACAGACTTCTAAATCGCCCAGGGTTATGGATCTAGTGCGCCAACTTGTGTTGTGCAGCCTGCGCCTCAATGTACTGTTCAGGGCCAGGCACCTCCCAGGGGTTAATAATGATATTGCTGACGCTTTGTCCCGCCTACAGATCTCCCGGTTCCGTGCCTTGGCCCCGGATGCGGAGGAATTTCCCTCGCCACTCCCGGAGGAGATATGGACCATTGGCAAGGAGAGGTGAACCGGGCGATTGGCCTGTCACTAGCCCCACGCACCCGTAAGGCGTATCACCACACAATTAATTCTTTTCAGGACATTTTGTACTCAGTTTCAATTGCCAGTAACCTGGCCAATCCCGGTATCCCATGTTCTGCGGTTCATGGTTTACCTGCATTCTCAGGGCCTTGCACCTCGCACCATAGCATCCAAGCTTTCAGCGTTGGCTTTTATGGCCAAGGTGGGGGGTCATGTGGACAGCACCTCTGACTTCCGTGTGAGACATGTTTTGGAGGGGTGGGTGCGCGAGCGCGGGCGTTGCCCGGACGACCGCCACCCAATTTCCCCAGGGGTCCTTACCCAGTTGGCTCGGGGCTGGCCTTGCCTCTGTTTTGATGCATATGTCACCAAGATGGGTCTCCCCTTACTAAATTTCAATTTTGGAGGGTGACGGGCGAAGCACTGGCCAGTGTGGGCCTCCCAGGTGCCCGCTATGGCACTCATTCATTCCGTATAGGGGCGGCCTCGACCGCTGCGGCTTTTGGGTACTCAGGGGCTGACATACGTAGCATGGGATGGTGGGGATCGCAATGTTTTCAATTTTATGTGTGCCCACTCCCCCCGTGAGTACCGACCCGGTCACCTTACCTATTTTCCCTCATTTTTTCCTTTACAGACCCGGGGTGTCGTATTACACCGGTGACAGTATGGCTGGTGGGCCATAGCTACGTGCACAGGGCAGCGCGTTATGCTGCGGCGACAGAGTGGGGACCCCAACTGGGACTGGGTGCATACGCAAGTCTCACATGGCATGGTAAGCCTGGGATGTTATGGCGGGAGCTGCTGCCTTTCCTTTTTTCAGGCCTGAATGCTGACCCGCCTGACATTCTGATCATACACCTGGGGGGCAATGATTTGGGCCAGGTCACCGGCTTGTCGCTGAAGCATGCGATTTGCGAGGACCTCGCCTACCTGCATTACGTCTGGCCCGCCACAACCCTTGTTTGGTCGGACATGGTCCCGCGCCATTCCTACAGAGGGGGCGTTGACCTCCTGGCCCTTGACCGCGCTAGACGCATGGTGAATAGGGCAGTGGCGCGTTTCCTTGTCGACAGGGCTTGGGGGAGGGTCAGTCGTCACCCCGCTATTAGCCTCCAAAGTTATGACTTGTATGCAGGGGATGGGGTCCATCTGTCGCGAGGAGGTATGGACCTCCTGTTGGGTGATTGGCGAGCAGGCCTGTTGACCGAGCTGACGGTCTGGGGGGGGGGCGTCGAGCCTTCTTTGAAGCCCCTCCGTGTGGCAGGTAGCACTGGTAAGGTAAACATTATGACCCACAGGTATCCGGCAAGTTTGCAATTGACTGGACAACACTAGACAGGCATAAGTTGGTTAAACGTTGTCCGGTCAACGACAAACTAGGCGACGGGGTGATGGCTATAGCTAGACAGCATGCATCACCCCGTGATTTTACGGATACACGTCAGAGGGTGGGGTCATTAGTTAGATATTGACTACGGTCAACAATTTGTTTGTTGTCAACAAACAAATTGATACAAATGGATACATTGTAGCAATTGCCGTTGGCAATTTTGGGTGGTACCTTACCAGTGTTACTTCGGCCTGCTTGCCTTAAGAATTATGATTGGTTATTACCAATAGAAATTTATAATTCGGACTAGGGCATGAATCAATAAATGTGGTCCAATGCCGTTATCCACTTTGATTGGTGTCTGAGTCCTTTATTGGGGGGTGCGCCTGCAATGCAAGCGCGGCGCCAAAATGGCCGCCACGCTCTTTGCGGGAGCCCCCCCACAGGACGAAGGCATCCGGGTAGTTAGGGGCGTGGCCAGCTCCCTTATAAAAGGGGTGGCCACGAGGCAGCCGAGCTGCCATTTTGCGAAGCGACGGAGCAGAGAAGTTTTTCCCTCCACCCCCTCCCTAGTTAACAGTGTGATATTTTGGTCGCTTCGGGGCCGGGTGGGAATTTTTGGCTGGGACCCATATTGGCTTCGGGTCCTGGTTTTTTCGCCCATCCCACACTGTTGCTATGGTTTGACATAGGGGTTTTTCTGTTGCTGCTGTTGACTTTGGTCACATGGGCGGGTAGCACTGGTAAGGTAAACATTATGACCCACAGGTATCCGGCAAGTTCGCAATTGACTGGACAACACTAGACAGGCATAAGTTGGTTAAATGTTGTCCGGTCAACGACGAACTAGGCGACGGGGTGATGGCTATAGCTAGACAGCATGCATCACCCCGTGATTTTACGGATACGCGTCAGAGGGTAGGGTCATTAGTTAGATATTGACTACGGTCAACAATTTGTTTGTTGTCAACAAACAAATTGATTCAAATGGATACATTGTAGCAATTGCCGTTGGCAATTTTGGGTGGTACCTTACCAGCGTTACTTTGGCCTGCTTGCCTTAAGAATTATGATTGGTTATTACCAATAGAAATTTATAATTCGGACTAGGGCATGAATCAATAAATGTGGCCCAATGCCGTTATCCACTTTCATTGGTGTCTGAGTCCTTTATTGGGGGGTGCGCCTGCAAATGAAGTTAGAATTTAAGGAAAGGACTGTAGATCTGATGGATTTCTTTCTGAGAAGAGAAAGTCTTTTAACTCACATCAGTGATGGCCTTCTTGGCTTTTTCTTCTGCATTGCGTGCTTCCTGGATACTATCCTCCATTTCACCCTGGATTTGAGCAATGTCTATTTCCAGCTTCTTCTTGGTGTTGATCAAGCTGGTGTTCTATTGGAGGGGGAAATGTTCAAAAATTAACAGGCTAAATTTTTCATTTGGGTTACTTTTGTTTTGTTTTCCTGAACACTCTTACATATACTTAAACATCACAATGGAGTGGGATGCTCCATCAGGCACCTCTTTCCCTAAAATGTCACCTACACAGCATTGAAGGATAAGGAGGAATGCATGCTATGCAATCTTCTCATCTAAAACAATTCTTGCATGTATCTTAATTCAGTTTACTGTATGCTGACCTGTGTGTGGAGGAGCTGCACACGCTCACTGGCATCCAGCAGTTCCTGTTCAGCCACTTTCCTGCCCCTCTCTGTCTGTTCCAGGGCTGCCCGGAGCTCCTCTATCTCAGTCTGCATTAGGTTAGCTCTACGTTCCACTATGGCCACCTGCTCCTTCAGGTCTTCTTGGCTCCTCAAAGCGTCATCCAATTGCAACTGTGCATCCTGCATAAAGAAGGAGAGAAAATTTGCTAAGGCCAAAAACTGCCTTACCAAACTTGATTTACTTGTCTGTCTTAATGAGACAAAACTGTGATAATTTTTCACTTTGAGATGTTGTTGCCTGAAAAATTTATTCTACATACCTTGAGCATTCCTTGTGTGTTCCTGAAGTTCTTTAGGGCCTCAGCAGCTTGGCGGTTGGCATTGCTCAGTTGGATTTCCATTTCATTCATATCCCCCTCCATCTTCTTCTTAAGCCGCAGGGCATCATTTCTGCTCCTGATCTCGGCATCCAGTGTGCTTTGCATAGTCTCCACCACTCTTATATGATTCCTCTTCAGCGTATCAATCTCTTCATCCTTTTCTGCAATTCTTCTGTCAATATCAGCCTTCACCTGGTTGAGCTCCAGCTGGATGCGGAGGATCTTGCTTTCCTCATGTTCTAGTGAAGCCTGGAGACCAAAGGGTTAATAAAAAGACACATCATGAAGCTGGACAACACATGTTTATAAAATTATGATTTGTGTGTGGATTTTCAGACAGAGACATGTCTTTCTCTCACATAATGCCTCTACCTGGGATCATTCAGTGAACACATTAGCTGAATTTTCAGGAGGGATAAAGAGATGTGCTGCACTGTACATGGGATCTACATGGAACAACCAAATAAAGTGTTAATTGTTATAAATTTCTCAAGCCTTTTAAGAAGAATTGGGAAGGGTTTCAGTATGAAATTCTAGCAACTGCAATTTGTCATCCCAAAAGGAATAGCCAGTTTTCAAAGCAGGCAGAGTGTGATTATCAGTTATTGTAGAGCAGCAACCAGAATGAACTTTTCCCCTGTACGTAGGCTGTCTAGGGTCAGTTTACTGGGATTAGCTGATTATTTGGTCTAATCGAGACAAGTTGTACTTTGATGATGATGATGATGTTGATACAGGTCTTCATTTTTCTATTTAATTGTTTCAGAGTTGGCTTTCAAGGGCTTTCTTTTTCTAATTAATAATGCCATTGATTACCTCAGCTTCTTCTAGAGAAGCCTGAAGCTCAGATTTCTCTTGCTCAATTTGCTTCTTCACTTTCTCCAGTTCATGGATGGTCTTTCCTCCCTCAGCAATTTGTTCTGTTAAGTCACCTATCTCCTCTGTTAGGTCCAAAGAAATAAAGGCAAAGAGTTTAGTGATGTTGCTTTGGATGACAGCAATCAACATGAGTACTGGTTTTAAATTTCCTTGATTTATTCCATGTCAACAATTTGGAAATGAATTTGGCTACAATAATAATTACACAATAATAACATGTTACCAATTCATTTCTGATTTATGGCAAACTTTCACATTATTTTTAGTTATGGCATACTGAGAAATTCTGTAGGTATGGTGCACTGAAAAGTGATTTACAATGTCCTTCTGAGTAATTTGCCCAAAGCTACACAGGCTGTTGTTGTCCCCCCCCCCCACCCCCAGGAAGCAGAATGGAGGGTCAAAATCTCAGGCAGAGACACAATTCATTGATGTCTCAATTCAGCAATACAATAATATTACCACTGATTTTGATATAATCAATCAACAGCCTCATTAAAAAGAATTATACATAAGAAACAAGAATGAATTTTTCCTGAGAGTCCTACGGACTCCAGATATAAGCTTTGATTTTTGTAGCCTTGCAGAGAAGGAATATTATGATCCATTGTGGTAGAGTTGGTTTAATCTCTTGGGAAATAAAAATACTTTAAAAGAGGCATTTGGGTTTTATTGCAAAAATGGTATAGATCAGGGGTGCCTAAACTTTTCACACTGCAGGCCAGTCACGTGGTTGAGTGGGCTGGTCACGTGGTTCCTTCCACCATAAAATGGCATTTACGATAGCCATGGGTGCATTTATGGCAGCATCTGCGCAGCCGTGTTTTACTTCCGCTTCCAGAAGTGTATGCACATGCATGGGTATGTTTTACTTCTGCTTCCAGAAGCAGCAAGGGCAGCATGGGCTGGATGATATGACATCCATCACAGGCCAGGAGTGGCCCACGGGCCATAGTTGGCCACTCCTGGTATAGACTTACGCTGCAGGTTCTTGTTCTCTCGTTTCAGAGTTTCCAAATGATCCAAGGTTTCCTCATAGGCATTCTTCATCTTAAAGAGCTCTGTGCTAAGAGAACGGGATTCCTTTTGGGAAGCTTCCAGTTCACTTTGAGCTTCCTCAAATTTCTGCTTACACTCTGCCAAAACCTACAAAACAATACCAAATATATCTTAACATAAGATAGAACAGAACAAAAGCGAACACTAATTGCAGCCTGTGCAGTATCAGTTTTTAATATTTCCAGAAATACCTTATCAAAGTTCTTCTGCTTCTTATCTAGAGCTGTGCATGCTGCATTGGACCGTTCCACATCAATCATCAAGTCCTCCACTTCATTCTGCAACCTCTGTTTTGTCTTCTCAAGAGAAGCACATTTGGAATTTACTGCTTCTACATGTTCTTCAGCTTCCTGCAGACGCTGGGCCAGCTTTCTCCTGGAGAAATATAATTATAGAATGCAGTGATGCTTTATCATCCCTTACCAACATTTTGGACAATTTGATGACATTTATGGAATCCCAGGAACAGACCTTGCTTGTTAACATGTACTGTATCATCATGTAAACAAATTTCTGTGGTCTTCTTGATCCCAGAACAAAAGCAAAATGTGCCTTTCTTGATCTAATACCACTATGTTTCTTAGTGTACCCTCTACAAAGATGTTCCGACGTCTTCCTAGGCTAGCATCAAAGTGCATATTTAATATTCTAATGTTTATATCTTCATTACTTCTCACTCAGAAATCAGTGCTTGTACTTACTTGGCTTCCTCTAACTCTTCTGTCCGTTGAATGGCATCTGTTTCATATTTGGTCCTCCACTGAGCAACTTCACTGTTGGCTTTGGACAGGGCACGTTGCAGCTCAGCCTTAGCTTCTTGTTCTTCTTCATATTGCTCTCGGAGCAGGTCACAGTCATGGCGAGCAGCCTGCAAAGCATGGGCCAGGGCATTCTTTGCCTGAAGTAAGAGAAGAGCAACACATTTCAGCACAACAGGATTGGATATTGTGGTAATAATATTTAGGCTGCAATCGTATGTCCACTTTGCTGGGAAGAAAGCTCACCGAATTCCTCAACTCTCATTGCTCATAATTCATTACTTCTCAGTAGATGTGTATTATATTAATCTATTAATTCCCATTATGTTTGCTACATTCTACAAATTTAAAATTACTAGTGGCCATCATAGTATGACATTAACTTCCATGCCATGGGGCAGAGTTCTTCTACTCCAATAATTTGTTTGAAGCCATATTGAAGGGCAAGTTATGAATATTTATTTACCTATCGTCAGCAAAAAACAAAAACAAAAACCCAAATGGTAAAGTTTAAGGGATTGGGCCAGGTTAATCTAACCCTTCTTTGGTCTATTTGAAGAAGAGATTTGTGAAGCCACCAGTAATATCTGCAGAAACATTTCTGAACATCCCATGGCTTGTCAAATAAGAATGAAATGGAATTGAACACATTTTTCTGATTGTGTTGTTTAAACCGTTCTTTGAAGCATCTGCAGTTGCCATTCTTTGCAAAAACAGTAAAGGTTTTTAATGTGTAAAGGTAAAGGTCGTCCTTGCTTGAAAGCCAGTCATATCCGACTCGGGTTCAGTGTTCATCTCTGTTTATAGCGAAAGAGCCAACACTGTACTGTAAACAGTAACTTTTACTGCATTTATTTTTAAAGGAAGGGTTTAGATCCATGTAATAGATAAGACACAATTCATACCTTTGTCTCTTCCTCAAGTTGCCTCTTCAGTTCTTCAATTTGTTGTGTGAATGCTTGCTTTCCTCTTGTGAGCTGAGAAATCAACGTATCTTTTTCCTCTACTTGGCGTGAGCATTCACCTGATGAGGAAAAAAAATGTCATTCCCTTTAAATATATCCTTCCTTTTATAAATAATGTATTTCTCCATAGTCACATGTTGTAACAGTTGCTGAACTAATATCTACCATAGGAGTTCCTATATCTACTTTAAAACAAACCCTACAAAAATTACTGTGAATTACAGTACTTCCAAACAAAATTCTAACTAAATCCTAAAAATATTCAATCTCTATTCACATGAAGTTAAGAAAACTCAGAAAATATCAACAGAATGATTTGAGCGTAATTTTAGTAATAGGAATATTGAATCTCACCTGTTTCTGTCTGCAGACGAGCTCTTTGGGCCGTCAGGTCATTGATAGATCGCTGATGTTCTTCCTCCTTTGATTTTAGCTCACTAAGCTGATCTTCCAAGGTGCGGCATACCTTCTCTAGATTTGACTAGATGAAGATTCAAGAGGATGAATTTTTGTACACATACAAGCTCCAAAGTAAAAGATGATCTAGCTAGTAAATATACAGGGTGGCCTGTAAGTCCCTACCCAGCCCGAAAGTCCCTACTCATCCATATATCTTATGTATCCAGTGTATCTGTGTGCTGTCTCTCATTCTCACTACACCATGGGACAACATGTTCATGTTATTGTTCCAAATGCTGCGGTAACAGCTGCCTTCAGCTTATCTTTATAATTATGACACAAAGAGAGTAGGGGTCAGCTGCGGGGTGGAGGAAGCACTCCCGTTGGGCTGCCGGGCAGAGGCGCAGGGCGAACTCTGTGCTGGGAGGAGGGAGGAAGCACTCCCATTGGACTGCTGGGCAGAGGGGTGGGGTGAATCCTGGGGAGACGGTGCACGTGCCCACAGAGAGGACAGGTAGGGACTTTTGGGCCGGGTAGGGCCTTACAGGCCACCCTGTATATAGTTTCTGAAAACATTGGACCTCTAGAAACATTGTACAATATGCTAACATATTTTGTTTTACCATATGGTTACCTAGTAATTAAAAAAACTGGTTTCCTTAATAATAAAATCTATTTCTGTATAAAAGGGCCAGTTCCAACTTTATTACTGTTTGCAAGATTCCAGCAGAATCTTTTTAGATTCTCAATCTTTTTTTATGTCGTGATTTAATTTTATAATAGCCAAATAGCTTGTGACTTCTGCGAATTTGCTTAAAGAGGCATTTTAATAAAGAAAATAAATTAAAAATACGGTAGATATTTTTACCCCAATGTGGTTGCTTTGCCATATGATTTGCCTCACTGAGTGGTGGCACCTCTCTTAGTCCCCACCCCCACCCTCCACCATTCCTCTCAAGAATCTCTTTGTCAGTGCAATGTAGCATAACCACATTGACCCTATAGAAAACTCTTTGCAATCCTTTTGGAAGTTGAGATCAAAACTCATGCTCTAGGCTTATGATTACAAGGAAGCTAACTAAGAGTGGCAAGTACATTTGGATTACTGCATGCTGCCTGAATCCTCTAGAAGCAGCTATGCAAACCATGAAGTTTTGCTGTATGAGTTATTTATTGTATTGTCTGAATATTGTCAGCTTCCACAAATTCCCAGAATATGGTTTTATCCTCTTGTAGCCACATTTTATAAAGCACTTATCTAAATTATTAGTGTACCCCAAAGGTAACTTTTTAAAATTTATTAAAACATTGGAGCACATTTTGGTAGTTCTGAAAACAAAGAATGGTACAATTTATTTTATTTTTTTTTTAATTTTTTTTTTTAAAAAAACCACCCTGATGTCTCAAACCTGAAAAACATTGTTAGCCCGGGGGGGGGGGGACGACACACTGAATAGGAGAGGAAGGTCTTTATCACCTGCCAAAAGTCATAGGCCACTCTACTTTCCCCAGACAGGGGATGTGGCCACATAGGTAATAAAGAACTTATTTACTTCTCTCATATTTGTGGCACAACAGCAGCCAGTGCCAACATAGCTTGCATACACAGTAAATGAAAGATCAATGTGAATGGACACATGATTTACTGTATGGGGAACTTATAATTTAAAGTATGGGTTAGATAGATTGTGTAGATCTGTAAAAAAATCAATTTAGCCTCAAGCTTACACGTAGTTTTTCTTGTTACCTGCATGTTCTTGACTTCTGATAAATATATTAATAAGATTAAAAACTACTCTCTCCAATATTTCTTCACCTGTTTAAACTAAAACATTGCAAAAATGCTAGAACATGCCTTAGCTTTGGAGACAGACTCCATGTTGCCAGCAAGGTCATCAATCTCCAGCTTCAGTTCACTCTTTTCTTTCTCCAGTTTCTGTTTTATTCGCTGCAGGTTGTCAATTTGCTCTCCAAACTCAGCTGCACTGTCAGCATGCTTCTTGCGGAGGGCAGAGGTAGTGGCTTCATGCTGCAAAGTGGCCTCTTCAAGGTCTCTGCGCATTTTTTGGAATTCTGCCTCACGTTTCTTGTTCATCTCAATCTGAACTGCTGTTGCCCCACCAGCTTCCTCCAGGCGCTCACTGATTTCCTCAAGTTCCCTGGAAAGATCAGACCGCGCCTTCTCTGCTTTGGCCCGAGATGCCCGCTCAACCTCAATCTCCTCCTCTAGTTCTTCAATGCGAGCCTGAAAAACAAAAAGAAAGAAGTAGCCATTCAAATTAAAAAAAATATCCTCACAGATGAACTAAGTCATGGAATCACAGGGAAGTTTGACTTGCCTGCAACTCTTTGATTTTCTTCTGAAATTGACCACCCAAAGCCTGCTCATCTTCAATCTTGCTTTGTATCTGGCTTGTTTCAAAATCTTTCCTTAGTACAAGAAAACAGCAAGTGTTATTTTTCCAGATTTCATACTAAGAGTTTTAATAATCTTCTCCGTGTCCGCACCAGCCCTCTGGAACCTCCTTCCAACAGAATTGAGGCTACAGACAGAATTTCTGCCTTTCAGGAAAGGAGTGAAAACCTGGCTGGCAGGGCAGGTGTGGGCCCTAATGGGAATACGGCCCCAGCCTGTTGGCTTATTTCCAACTAGAGCTCAACTGTCCCTCCTTTTTGTGTTGTGTACTGCGGTATTCCTCCATTCCCTATTCCCTTTTTAGTCTTTTAAGTGGGGTAGGAGTGGGAGGGTGGGTTGTTGGGTGGTCGAATGAGGGTTTTAATCTGTTTTGTTATATTTTTACTGTATTTTATCTGTTTTTACCGTTGTGCGCTGCCCTGAGTCGGGTTTCCCCGAGTGGGCGGCATAAAAATCTAAGAATAAATAAATAAATACTAATATCCCCAAGATATATTCTGTAGTAGGTTATACTTACTTCTTAAGCTTCTCTTCCAACTGGAGCCTATCGTTTTCCAAGTCCATTATAGATTCCTGGGCCAGCTTCAAGTCTCCTTCTAACTTCCTCTTGACTCTTTCAAGGTCCATACGAATCTTCTTCTCTTGCTCCAAAGACCCTTCAAGCTGAAGAGAAAGAGGTGATAAAATGTTTGTCCCTGTAGTGTTGTCTTTGCCTTTGGGCAGTCCTTCTCTCTTTCCTTTCTCTTACATCATCCACTTGCTGCTCCAGCTTGAGCTTTGCTTTGGTCAGAGAATTCACTTTGTCTTCCTCTGCCTGCAAGTCATCCAGGGTCTGCTGATGGGCCTCTTGAAGGGCTTTCTTTTCCTTGGTCAATTTGGCGATGGTCTCATCCAAGACTGCCATCTCCTCAGTCAGGTTTTTTACCTTTTAAAAGAGAAATACATAAATCCAGCTTTTTACTATTCTGTGCATATCCCAGTTAACATTCATCGAGAGAGTGTATAGCCAGATAGGGTGTACCTTATTTTCTGTGGAGTGCTTCTCCTTTTCAACTTTAGCCAGAGTTAACTCAAGGTCATCAATGTCTTTCTTGAGCTCTGTGCATTCATCCTCTAGTTTCCTCTTTTTGGATGTCAGCTCAGAATTCATTTCCTCTTCATCTTCTGCTCGTTCATTCAGCTCCTTAATTTTAGCTTCCAACTGGATTTTGGATTTGATCAATTGGTCACATCTCTCCTCAGCATCTGCCACAGCATCAGCTTCCTACAGATGGAAATACATATGTTTTCTTGTATGCTATAATGAATTCAATTAAGAGAACTAAATAACTGACAGCGAGATCAAAGGAAAATTAACTGTGCTAATATTCAGGGCTAAGTAATAAGGATATTAGGTTGATATAGATGTTGACATTTATTAGATGTAATCATATTTGAGGGTGCTGTCTAATTAATCCCAAATGACCAACTTGAAATTTCTCTAGCCACATATAGATTCTTTTAAACATATGAGGCACAGTGTCGGTAAGGGAAATGATGTCATGAAATATGCTTACAGACTGGACTTGGAGCTGCAAATCATTCTTCTCTTGAGAGAGAGACACCATTTTTTCTTCCAGTTCCTTTACTTTGGCCTCTGCCTTACTAAGCGATTCTTTTGTTTTCTCAAACTCTTCCTTCATGTTGGCCATTTCCTTCTCTGCTTCAGCACTCTTCAGCAGAGGCTTTATCTTGAAATACATCTTCATCCAGGGCCAGTGCTTCACATTCATGAAGGAGCGAATATTGTATTGAATACTGAAAATTGCTTCTCTGTGAGGTGACAAAAACAAAACAAAAAAAGCTTTCACCATTTCAGAATAACCTCAGCATGAGCCAGGTTTCTTCAGTAACTCTTTTGCTTATATAGTAAATTATCTAATTATCTGATTAAGTAATCAGTCATTTTCAGTTCCAAAATGAGAATTTCATGTTTTGTTCACACTCAGTCAAATTCTAAAGTACAGTGGCACTTTATACAATGATTTTAATCCATTCCACGGGGCTCGTTGTTGTACGAAACAATTGCTATGCGATACATGCATCATATAGCTGTTTTCCCTATGGGATGCACCGTACAACAAATTTTTTTGCTAAGTAGTTTTTCCCATTGAAAATGTGTTGTATAATTTTTTCCATAGGGAAAATTGTTATGTGGGATGCCATTCCCCCCAAAAAAACTTAATTGTTATATGATTTTGTTGCTATACGAGGCGATTGATGTATGAAGTTCCACTGTACTGTGTTATTTAGGTCTTCGGATGGAAATATAAAATATGAACAATTCTTTATTTCCTTAAGCAACAGAAAATTTTGTCTACCTTCTTTCCATTGATGATAACATTTTCATATATGTTTCTTTCACTCATGCTTACCTAGACCTAAATCTTCCCATGCTATGTAGCATATCAGGCAGGTTCACCCATACTGTGAGTAAAATCCATACGAGATCTATAAGAAAGCCTATTAGTGACATCTTATCCTGTCTTTTTCTAGGTTATACAGTGATGTTATACATCTTCATTTGGCACATATATTTATATATTCTGAAAAATATTCCACAGATACATATACAAAAGAGTTAGAATTGGCTCTAGCTTCTTTCCTATGTAAAGATGATGGCAGTGATACATATTTTCTGTCACATAACTTGTGGAGTAGTCCTGAATGTTTTTGCATTGTAGTCAGGTAGGTCATTATGAATAAAAATCCTATTATTGATGATAAAACTACCTCCGTTCCATCATTTTCTTGAACTCCACTCTCATCACATAGCCACGGCACACAGCTTGTATACGTGTGATCAGTTGAGCCAGTTTGTCATCTCTCATCTCCTCAAGAGTACCCAGAAGGCCAGCTTTGAAGAAAACCTGAGAAAGAAAATGAATGTGCAATGGGGTATCGTCAACTATGCCAACAAACTCAGACAATATCTTCATGGGCCAGAGAATAATTTTACCTTGGTGTGGCCAAACTTATATTGAGTGTGGTCAACATCAATGGATCCAAGAAGCTTCTCAGAAGCCTTCTTGCTATCCATGAACTGCCCCTCAGGGACGGCACTTGCATTTAAAACTCTGTATCTGTTAGAGAAAGCAGAAGATGATGGTTCTTATCATTTGAAGTCTTGATAAGAAGAGCCTTACTGGTCTAGTGTTGTATCTGGTTCAGTATTTAATAGTTGATGTTAAATGAACTATTATCACATATGTAAATAATTACCTCAAAAACCAGAAGAGTGATGGTATGTAAAGGTTTATTGTCAGCTGTGGCCTTTTATTATGCTTTAAATAACTGTGGGTTTTGCTTGGGATGCCTGACAACTTTTGAATTTGCATCTAAGTGTAGCAGTAAAAATTATTTGAAAATTTTTGGCATTGCTTTTGGTCCAGTATTTTAATTTATAACTTTGCATAGCAGACATAGTACATTGTTAGACTTGTCCAAGTATATTCACAACTCCAGATAGCTTGAATACTCTAATAATAAGGGGTATACCAACCTTTGTTTGAAGTCAGCATAAAGGATCCTGCTGGGGAATCCCTTCCTGCAAATTCTGATACCTTCCAGTACACCGTTACACCTCAGCTGATGCAAAACAAGCTCATGTTCCATGGCACCTGAAAAAATATCAGAGAGAATATACATACTGCAATGTAACCATTGAGTGTACTGTATAACATTCATCTGTTTAAAATCAAATTATAACTCTGTAACTCACCAGGGGTTTTAGTTTCATTGGGGATGAGGCATCGTACAAAATGTGGGTGGGTACTCTTCAGATTACTCATCAGCTTGTTCAAGTTCTCCTGTGAGGTCATAATTAAGATCTAGTTAATATATCTCATTGAGATTATCTATCTATCTATCTATCTATCTAGATGCCTGCCTGCCTACCTACCAAGCCTATTAAACGCAATGGTGCTATATATAGATCTATAGATAACTGTAGATTTCTTGCCATTTACATACATAAACTTCTAAATATTTGGTGACTGTCAGGAAGACTTGGAAAATTTAGTGAAGAACTCACTGAAACATACATTTGCATAAAAACAGTCCACAACATGTAGTGTACCAATTCTGATTGGATTCACATTTTCTCTTAAGAACTGAACTCAAAATGTGAAGACATTTCACCACTTCCAAGTGGATTTTTTCCCATTTTGTCTAATTGATTTATATTGCACTGTTTTGATTACAAAGATCTTTGCTTTGGTTCATCCTTGTATTCATATTTGTATCTGTAGGGGGCCATTCAACAATTACATGATCCTTGAGGGGGGGAGGGGGTCCGCCATCTGAATTACGGAAAATTACAAGGGTGGTGGTGGTGGTGGGGGGGGGGGGGTCAGGTCAAAGATTACATAATCCATTTGGAGCTGTTGTGGTTTCGAAACATGGCACTTTTTTAGGTTTAAAAATGGTCTCTGGGAATTTTGCTCTGATTTGAAATTATTGAATCCTCACTGATACATTCTGCATTAGGCACCAATAGTGAAAACCTCTAAATTTTAGAGTTTTGATACAAAAGCTCTGGATTATGTAATTTTAAAGGGAAGGGAGGTTCGAAGCGAAAATTACGGTCAGATTACATGGGGGGAGGGGGTCAATACCCCCCCAAAAAAAGGTTTCACGTAATTGTTGAATGGCCCCTAGAAAAAAGAATAAAGGCTTACCTTGTTCCAGTTCAGATTGTTTACATATCTGCCTGAGTACAGTGAGGTAAGTAGCAATAGCACCCTAAGGTTTCAGAAGGATTTTCCTAACCCTAACTTGATTTTTTTAATGTACAAAGCATATCCCTGCAAATGAGCTACCTAGGGTTTTCTCCTGCTGAATATATTCCTCTGTAGATATATTAAGCTTATGCATACAAGAATTTTGTTACTCTGTGGTTGTAAAATTGGTAAGTTGTTGTTTCCCCTCACAAATCAGATGTCTTAGGAGATGATTTTACTTTACCCTGAAAAGTGCAGAGACAGTCTGGAAGGAAGACCCCTTCTTCTTGCCACCCTTCTTGCCTCCCTCTGAATAATAAAACAAAATACTACAGTGAAACTCGATATACCAAGAATCTTATATCACATTGTGCCACATAAAATCACATATGTCAAGTACTTTACTACACTGTCAAGCCCTCATCATATTTACTCCACTATTGGTAGTTTATTGTTCTATGAGAAATCATAAAATGACAACTGTGATGGCTGAATATAAAGGAAATATCATTTATTATCATGGGACATTGGTATACTAATTTTTGGGACACAATAAATATCAGAAAAGTGATAGAAGTTTCAAATCTTGACATAATGAGGTTTGTTTTGTTTATTTTTTAAATCAAGACTTGAGAAATTTCTGATTTAAATTGTTTGATTTAAACTCAAGATAAAAAGGCTTATGTTCATGAATTCCTTTCCTCATACCATTTCTAGAACCACAATTCTTGATAAATATTCCCCAGTCTATGCAGGACATATACCCAAAGCCTAATGTCTCTCTGTTCTATTAATAGTAAAATCCTTTCTAGATTGATTGAGAGGTATTGTGCAGAGAGATGCTGATAATGTCCAGCCATGCATGGAGTAGGTCAGTGCTACTGTGTGCAAGGATTTTTGTTGTTCAGTCGCACAGTCGATTCCGACCCTTTGCGACCCTATGGACCATTGTCCTCCAGGCGCCTCTGTCCTCCACCATCCCCCTCAGCCTTCCCAGTTCTGTGCCCATTGTGTCTACAATACCATCTAACCATCTCATCTTTGGCCTCTCCCTTTTTCTTTTGCCTTCCACCTTTCCCAGCATCAAGGCCTTCTCAAGTGAGTCCTCCCTTCTCATTTGATGTCCAAAGTACTTTAACTTCATCTTTACTATTTGACCTTCCAATGAGCAGTCTGGGTTGATTTCTTCTAAGATTGACCTATTTGTTCTCCTCGCTGTCCAGGGGACTCTCAAAACTCTCCTCCAACACCACATTTCAAAGGCATCTATTCTTCTGCGTTCAGCTTTCCTAATTGTCCAGCTCTCGCATCCATACATTACCACTGGGAATACCATTGCTTTGACTATTCTAATTTTTGTTTGCAATGTGATGTTTCTGCTTTTCAAGGCTAGCTTGAACTAATATGCAATAGTATTGTTATTTTTGCCCCATTTTTAGCCTTTTGCTGAGTGGATATCTTTATCCCCAATGATTTATTCTATATCTTGTTCAGGTGAGTGAAGGAGGGGAAAGAAAAAGACAATGCTAATTTCATCTCATAATGAGCCTTTACATCTCTACTACATAGTAATGTTGCCTTTTTTGAGAATCTCTAGGATCTTTTCCATTTGATTGGTCAGAGCTTGGAATTATCAGTAATTTTTATGAATGACTCATTTAAAAAACAGAAAAGAAGTGATGCTGACTGTTTTGTAACCAGACTGAATATTTTCCAAAGAACCTTAGCATTCCCAATAAAGAGCAGTTATGGTGATCATAACAGCAGTGAAAGTAGTGGAGGTTGCTGTTGAACCTAGAATCTTATTCAGGAATATGTTTAAAACTACAAAAAATTACCTTCTGCAGGGCGATCAGCAAACAGTAAGGCCAAAGTCTTCATAGAAGACTTTTGATAGAGTGCCACAACAGTTTCATTGAGGGGATCCTTGTTCTTGTCCAGCCAACCAGAGATGTTGTAGTCCACAGTCCCAGCATAATGCACCAGGGAAAAGTGAGCCTCAGCCTTGCCTTTGGCAGGTTTGGGTTTCTGGAAGTTGGGAGACTTGCCAAGATGCTGGTCGTAGAGCTTGTTCTTGAAAGAAGTGTCTGTTGCCTTAGGAAACATGCACTCCTCCTCTAGGATGGAGAAAATGCCCATGGGCTGTAAGAAGCAGAGAAAATGTTTCAATCATGTGAAAAAGCAGTGTGTTAAATGCCTCTCATATATATGACTTTAACAAATAACACAGCACTAGTTATCTGTGTCAAAAGGAACCTCTCTCTTTGGATAGATATTACATATTATGAAGAGCTGCTGACTGAAAGAAGTATCTGAAATGATTCTTTGACTGACTAGAAAACAGTTTGCATAACTTTACTTCTACACAGCAAGATGCTAGGAACACCATCTAGAACGTAATTTTTTGTGTTTGCAAGAAATAGATTTTCTTATTCAATACTGAACACATATACACGCAGAGAGAGAAAGAGAGAGACACTCCAATTGTTTCATACAACAAGCCCTGTGGAACGGATATCGTTGTATGAGGTACCACTGTACTTATTAGAGCTTTCTTGCAAGTAATTGTATGACTGACTTCTACCTAAAGTAGCCTTGCCTGTCTATACAGATTTACTACATTTGCAATTACTAAGGGAGAGAATGCAAGACTGCTTCATTACTAAAACCATGGGCACAACTTTTTCACTATGACAAAATTGAGAAAATGGCAAGCTTATTTTTTAAAAGAACCTTCTCAATGAGTTCAATACAGGCAGCCAGGTCCATCCCAAAGTCAATGAACTCCCATTCAATCCCTTCTTTCTTGTACTCCTCTTGCTCCAGCACAAACATGTGGTGGTTGAAGAACTGTTGCAGTTTCTCATTGGTGAAGTTGATGCACAGCTGCTCCAGGCTGTTATACTAGGAAAATAAAGTGAGAATTTCTTTTTAAAAATTCACGCCAATGTGGCTCACCCTTCATTCTAGTTTGTACATATTTGATGATACTTTGTTTTCCATGCGTAGCTGTAGGTCTGTATAAGGCAGTGGTTCCCAATGTGGGCCCCATACCCCACAGGGAGACTTCGATTCCCAAAAGCTTGAGTCAGTTCATTGGCTGATCAGTTCTTTGGGGAATTGACTTAGGCTTCTGGGAATTGAAGTCTAAAAACCAAAGGTTGGGAAACACTGGTATAAAGCTATCATGAGCTTGAATAATAAGAATGTTTACAAAGTCTATATTCAAATATGTTTGTTAAAATTATAAAAAAATATATAGTAGGAAAAGGAAGGGTTATAAATCATATCAATCCTTGAGTGGGAATAACTGATGGATACCTATTAGCTTTGTTTGGGCCCTTATGCAGTGTTGTGCTTATACCAGACATGTTCATTTCTTTCTTCTAGTTTTGAGTATTGTGCCACATATACTTTTAGGGATACTAGCTAGTTTTTGCAATTGTGAACCTATGCTTTATCAATCTCATCATTTTGAATTCTGGGTACCACCTGTAAAAGTCCACTGCACTCTTTCTGCACCTTTACTTACAACTGACCTCTTAAAACTGAGCTGACTAGAACAATTCAGAAGAAAACTCCTTGGAGAAATCTAAAGTAGAAAAGTTTTAGTGCAAAGAGAATTTCCCTAATCCCTTCTAATCCCTTACATCGAAGATCTCAAAGCCTGCTATGTCCAGTACACCGATGAAGTACTGCCGTGGTTGCTTAGTATCCAGTTGCTGGTTAATGCGAACAACCATCCACAAGAACATCTTCTCAAAGACAGCTTTAGCCAATGCACCAACATTATTATACACCTGGAATAACAGGATACAAAATCTGGAGTTAGCATGTCAAGCAGAAGAGCAAACTGTCAAGGAAGTACTGTCCAGGTACAATCTATGAGAATGACATCATAGAGCAACTTTTATTTCTTAGGTAGTTACCTGCTGGACAGTTTGACCTTTGGTGACGTACTCATTGCCGACCTTGACTCGGGGGTAGCACAGAGCTTTCAAGAGATCTGCTGAGTTGAGGTTCATGAGGTAGGCAGCCTTGTCCGCAACTGAGAACAAACATAAGAAAAAAGGATCAGCAATGCGTATTAGAAAGAGGAAAAGGTTGAAAGTTAAAAGTGACTAAATGATACCTTGCCTGGGTTCAAATAGATTCAACTTATGAAAACATTAAACTACAAAATTATCCATATTTCAGGATCTTTTTAAATTTGGTCAACAGTTTAATAATAAGATTCTTGCACAAATGTTGAATAAAATAAACCCTAAAGCATTTCTTTAAGAAACATTAAATAGAGAAGATAACACTATCCTGAAAATTATTATATCCATACTATTTGTTCTTATCACTTAATCTTTGTTTAAAGTAATTAAGAAACCACATTTCTGGTCCTGGTACATAATGCTTACCATGCAAATATCAAACGGTCTGCAGTGTGTAATAAGAATCCATTATGATAAGTTACTTTGACTTAAAATTAGGCCTAGGTCACAGTGTATTAGTGCCAAGTCATTGTAATTTGTAGAAATCATTTGCCTAAGTTTGAGAAACGCAGAATTTCCCAAAGGTTGGCATAACCATACACTACTGTGTCTTGGCATGAACCAGAAAGAGTTTTATCAAGTCATTTCACCCTAGACTCACAGCTGGGAGGGGGAAGAAGAGAGCAGCATGTATATGTGACCTCATCCACCAGATGGGAGGGAGAAGAGCAGACTTCAAGTTATATATGCACTAGTAATGACCAGGACATCTATACATAATAAAGATATACCATAGCTGGCAAAGATTGGCACACAAATGCCTAGCTACTGTACATTAGCTATACACCAAGAGTAGATTAAATGATGCACTTTGCCTTGCCAAGAAACCTTTATAAAACATGGAAGGATATCAAAGGAGTTAAGCAGATGAGGGAGAGGGCCTCATCAAGGATCAGATCACATCTCTTGAGAAGAAACACAGAAGAGAGATGCCTTCCAGATTTCATGCCATGATTTGATGCCAACTCTAGGCACTCTATGAGGGCGTCCAAGAGACAGCTAGAGAGAAAACTGGTAGCTATGAAAGCTGATTTATTATTTTCCTTCTTGCACTCAGTGAATGCTTAGAGGAGTAAGACAGGATTTTAAGAAGCAACTTTAAAAATATTGTTCAGATGCCTATTTTTATGGACAAAAGCACGTTTGCTAATAAATGAACCTATGCTGCTGAAAAGGATTGGGAGTAGAAGGTTGAGATAAAGAAATTAACAACTCTAAACAAAGAGGCTATTCCTTTAATCTCCAAGACTTGGAAGCCAATGTCTATGGAAAGGAGGGTAGCTGTGCAGCCTTCACCCTTTAAGAGAAGGGGAAAATTGAAGGGAAGGGGAAAACTTCAAAGAAGGCACATTGCCACAACTTCTCACCCAATTATCTCAGAAGGACAAACACACACACCTTCTACTCTTCCCAGTGCAGCCAGAGAGGGAGGGAATCGGCGTTTGTTTCTTTACAGTCAGGGGCATTGACTTCATTCAAGCCACCCTTACCTTTATTAGCTAATAAAGAGAAGCAGAGGAGCCATTTCTCTCACCAGTTACTATTTACAGGCCAGAGCAGATTTTACAAAGCAAGGCCAAAGCACTGGGCATTTTAAAGCACCACCGTCCCCTTACTGATGAGACCCAGGGTGGCTAGCAGAAACTCAATAAAGGGTAAATCGGTTAGAGTGGGCCCTGGTGGCAGTGCCGACGTGGTGGCGGTGGCGACACAGTGAATTTTGCAAATACCTTCGGTGCCATCTGGCTCAGCCTGTTCCTCACGCTGCTTCTGCTTGAACTTCATGTTCCCATAGTGCATTACGGCCCCTGTCAGCTTGTAAATGGCCGTCTTCTCCTCAGCAGTGAAGCCCAGGATGTCAATGGCTTGCTGTCAGTTAAGATCAGTGGTTAACATTCTTATTCTGATCCAAAACTACATCTTTAGATCTGCTGCCTCGCTCAGAGGCAGAGAATTTAGAGGACCATTTCATCCTTCAGTGGCCTGTGATTCCCCCCCCCCCCCAAAAAAAAGGTCCCCTTTGTAATTACATCCTAGTTTCCTGCATCTTTGTGGTTGGTCCTAATGAGGAATGACAGGCCTCTGATAGAAGTGTCCCTGTCCCTTGTGGTAGCAAGTGGCGAGTTCTCCACATTACTTACATCAGTTGCCATCAGCTCTTCTTGATCATTAATGCTGGCAACAGTGATCTCACCCTGACTGACAAAGTGAAAGTCATAGGGGTTGGTGGTGATCAGGAGCATCTCTGAAAATGGAGAATAACAGATAGGCCTTTACTGCTATCCACCATATAATCAAGGTGTTTAGAGAAAACTTCAGCAGTAGCCAATATTGCCATGGCTAGAGCCACCAGGGGGCCATTCAACAATTACGTGATCCATTTTTTTTGGGGGGGGGAATTGACTCCATCCCCCCCATTTAATTCCAACCGTAATTTTCGCTTCGAACCCCCACTTTTTTATATAAAAAAATAAGTAATCCAGAGCTTTTGTATTGAAACTCTAATTTTTAGAGCTTTTCGCTATTAGTGAAATAGAAATAGACTGCACAAGCAATACAATAATCTCAATTGGATCAAAATTCCCATAGATCATTTTTAAACCTAAACAAAGTGCCATGTTTTGAAACCACAACAGCTCCAAATTGATTACGTAATCTTTGACCTGACACCCCACCCCACATAATGTTCCGTAATTCAGATGGCAGACCCCCTCACCTCCCTCGAGAATCACGTAATTGTTGAATGGCTCCCAGCACTAAGACAGATGCCTCTTACCAATCAGTTCTGGCTTCTTATTGGACATGATTTGATAAAAGATGTGATAACTTCTTTCAGCTTTTAGCTGGAAGGTAACTCTGGACTTCTCCAGCAGATCTGACAAAGCAACAAAGTAAAGTTAGTTCAGGAAGAAGAAAGGAAGACAAAACCAGCTGAAGCATTTAAAGGAGGAAAAAACCTTACATGTTTCTATGTCAGCAGAAGCCAGTTTTCCTGAGGCAGCAAAATGGATTCTGATAAACTTACCCTTTTATGAAAGAAAAGACAAATCATTGCATGTCATAATTTTCGTACAAGGCACCCACCCTGATAGTGTACCCTGTTACTCCAGCCCAATAACGACAGGTTTCAACTGTAGTCAGAGATCTGGAGCTCATGGTGCCCAGAGTTACCCCTGCCATCTCCAATCTGGTGAGTGTTGTGGCTATCGCAACCTGTTACCACCATCCCAGATTCAGGGATTGCAATACTGCATACGCTTAGCTGCAGTCACCCTCAAGAGAGATTAAAGCCCTTTTCATCTTGCACAAGACTTACAAAACGTGAAGAGTTGTCATTCCTCACAGTCTTGGCATTTCCAAATGCCTCCAGCAAGGGGTTGGCACTGATGATTTGATCCTCCAGGGTGCCCTGCAATTAAATACCATTGCCAGTTCATCTGCCTTTAGTCCCACAGAAGTGATGCAAACTTATATATCACTCTTTTCTGTCTCAAAACCTACCTTAATTTTGCTTTGTGCCTCTGGCTCTTCCTTCTTCTTGTCACTAGTGGCTGCAATTGTTGCAAAGTACTGGATGACACGTTTCGTGTTCACAGTCTTCCCAGCACCAGATTCTCCACTGTTGTTTAAAAGGAGAAAGAATGTGGAAGCTGTTGGGGAGAACTTCATATATGAAAGGCTCAGAAATCACATAAGAGATTTTTAGATAATCCTCCTGCTCTACAATTAGAACTGAGAACGTATTTCGGCTTAAGGATTGTGGGCATGAAGTCATAAAGAATATGTATGAGTCTGAGTGCACGTTTCAGTTGCATGAGTATGAATAAGTTTTTAAATGTAAGTAAAACTTTCTCCAGTGCTGTCTGAAGGAAGAGTAATGCCAATCATGAAGGAGAAATTGAATCATTAGAAGAGGGGGGGGGGGATCACATACTGTAACTGATTTTCACAGAGTTCGACGTCACCCAGAAGGCACTAGATAGATAGATAGATAGATAGATAGATAGATCAATTCCCAAAGTGATGTCATGTGCTCCTGAGAATGCATGGAGAAGTTCCAACAGGGGCATAGGATGGTGAAAGTTTCACAATGAAGAAACGTATTTTCAGCTGAAGCATTTTTATTTAAAATGAATAAATTAAAATGTTTTCTTACAGTAAATTGCATTTTTGGTGGGATAAAACTTTCTGTGTTTACTTTTAATTTTAGATTAGAAAGTGATTTAATTTTTTGTTTGCTTTTTTGTTAAAGGTGGAATATATGACAGTAAAGGAGGTGGGGAGCATGAGGCTTTCTCAATAAAAAAAATGAAAAGGCATGATACCTTTTTCTTTAGGGGGTTTGGGAACTGCTTCTCTAAAGCATGTTTCTGGGATCTCCTGCTCCTCCTCCTAAAGCAGCCACTAGCTTTAAAAACCCTTCTTTTGACTTTACTGAAAAGTCCACCCCCACCCCCCTAGTCTAATTCTTTGATAGAAAGTAATTTCCACAGCTTGGTCAGAACTGGACAAGGAAGAGTGAGTCTTAAACCCTTCCTGTATGCTTCATATCCCCAAGTACTTGGAAAAAGCTTTCCACTGAAGCCAGTGCTAGGGTGTAACTAACTGCAGTGGCTCAAGTGGTTGAGACGCTGAACTCACTGACTTGAAGGTCGGAGTTTGATTCCTGGCTACTGCATTACATAGTGAGCTCCAATCTCTGTTCCAGCTCCTGCCAACCTAGCAGTTTGAAAGCAAGAATTTGCAAGTAGATAGATAGGGACCACAATAGGTAAACGGCGTTCTGTGCACTCTGGTGTTGAGGCATGTCTGCCACATGTCCACAGAAAACATCTGCAGAGGCAAACAGGACTTGCTCTTTGGCTATAAACAGAGATAATAACTGAACCCTAGAGTCGGATATGACTGGCTTTTGAGCCAGGGCGACCTTAGACTAGCAAACCGAATTGGAATGATTCGGCATTGCTGCAGCTTAATTTGCAATATTTTTTACAGTTGTATTTAGGTTAGGTGATTGTGCAAAAACCCTGGATTGTTTCATTGCCAGTATCTACACTAGCACTGAGTCCAATGCAATTTGATAAGTACCGAGAGACCCCTTCCTTTGATACCATCCATCTGGCAGTCCCTGGCTCTCCTTTCATCCTAGGCTAATGTATCAACACACAGTAATAAGATGATCCAACACTAAGCTTTGTAGCTTGTTAGGGAAATACTTTGAGGCAACTAGTGAGAAAAATTGTGGGGGTGGGTATTCCTGTTGTCCCAAAATATTATGCTAGCCTTAATTCATTACAACAACATCATTCAGAGTCCCACATCCTTTCCTTCATAGAAGACTTGCTAATTTGCCCGGCCTTGCCGGGCAGGTATTAATTTTGTGTTTTTAAGGTGGGGTAGTTTTTTTTGGGTGTGTGTGTGGCTTTTTTGGAAGGAAAATAGGCAGGTGCCTGGCAGGGAAGGCACCTTCCCTGTTGGACACCAGCCTGTTGCCTTGGTTTTTCCTCCATGTTGGTTCAAGGCCAGCTTGGAACTAGCGCGGAGGAGGGGAAAGGAAGGGAGACAGGCGGTTGCCTGGCAGGGAAGGCACCTTACCTGTTGGACACCTGCTTGTTGCCTTAGTTCCTCCCCGCGCTGGTTTGAGGCCATCTTCAAACCAGCGCAGAGGATGGGGCAAGGAAGGGATACAGGCAGTTGCCCAGCAGGGAAGGAGCCTTACCTGTTGGACACCTGCCTGTTGCCTTGGTTTTCCCCCATACTGATTCGAGGTCAGCTTCGAACCAGCACGGAGGAGAGGCAAGGAAGGGAGTCAGGCGGGTGCCTGGCAGGGAAGGTGCCTTCCCTGTTGTACACCCGCCTGTCACCTTGGTTTTTCCCCTGGTAGGTGGGGGCCAAACGCAGCCATGCTTTGCCCCCCCTGGGTTGGCGCTCGCTTCCCCCCAAGAGGCAAGGGGGAGACAGAGCGCCGCTTTCATACCTGTCCTCCTGGGGAGGCCGAACGGAGCACATGTTGGCTGGTTTTTTTGGCACGTGCTGGCTGTCCTGCCTCTTCCATGCTCTTGTCCTCCTGCCTGATTGGCTGAGGAGTGCCACAGCACGGAGGACGCTGGGAAGCGTTGTTTTTTGTTTTTCCGTGTTTGTGGGGCATTGGCCCCACTCTCGGTTTCCTGACCTTTGTGGCGATGTTGTCAAGGACAAAAGGTAAGTGTGGCCGGCGCATTATGGGATAGGCTGGATGTGTGTGGACACGCATTCTGCACACGCACGGACCAACCCCCTTCTTATAGGTATAGAAAAGAAACAATCATACAGAGGAAACATCTTTGAATTGTACTGAATTGGGGCTCCAGTGGTAAGAGGGGAAATGGAAGCAAATAGAGTTGTGCTATTTCACATTGGGCTTTGTGTTGTGTGTTCGTTGAAAAAATACTTTGAATTCACCTGTGTTAATTATGGACAATTTCCAAAGTATTTGTCAATGTAGTCACATTCTCTTAATGCCTGCATTTAACTTTGGTGCTATTTTGGATGATGTCAAACCAAGAGAAAGAAGGATGAATACTCCTCCCCAAATGTTTCTCCCCAAATTTTCCCTATGCTGCAGTTAGGCTTGGAATACTTTTTATTGTTTTCAATGGAAATATTTTTCCAAGTCTGATTATACCTTGAGATACAATGGGGTCATTAGAAGGTCAGACAGTAAAGATGAAGCTGAACTACTGAGAAGAGAGCAGTGGTGGGCATCAGCAGGTCCGCACAAGTTCACCAGAACCGGTAGCAGAAATTCTGGCTGCCCCTGCCCATCCAAGTTTTGAAATAAAATAGTCCTTTCAGGTGCAACGCAGGGCTTTCCCCCTAGCCATGCCCACCATACCACGCCCACAGTGTGGTAGTAATTTTTTTTGGAGCCCACCACTGGAAGAGAGGATTCACTTGAGAAAGCCTTGACGCTGGGAAAGGTGGAGAGCAAAAGAAGAAGGGGGCGGCCAAAGATGAGATGGCTAGATGGTATTGTAGACACAATGGGCACAGAACTGGGAGTGCTGAGGGGGATGGTGGAGGATAGAGGTGCCTGGAGAACAATGGTCCATAGGGTCGCAAAGGGTTGGAATTGACTGTGCGACTGAACAACAACATAATGGAGAAGAGCAGATAGAAAGGAAAATTTTATCCCCAGCCTTCTGCACTCTCCTCATATATTCCTGAGTTTCAGTTAGGCTTTAGGAAACCTTTGTATTAGCTAATTGCTTGTATGAACTGGTGTGATATGTATCAGAATAGCTATCTGAAAATAGCTATACATAAGTATATCTGAGTAGTTGTTGTTGCTTTGGTTGTCTGGTTTGTTTGGTTTTATTTTGCCACTACAGCTGCCATGACTCACCCCCAGATAAATTTGGAAATTGTATTTTTATGATAATTCTTAGGAAGTACTGAATTGTGCCTTTTGCCGAAGTAAAGTATATTAATGGGCATTATAATGAATAGAATAATGCAATAGCAGTGCTCTACTTATATCCAGCAGAAGCTGGAAAGAGGTGTTCAAAGGTGACAACAATTTCAGATCTAAAGTATCCCTCAAAGATTTAGTTATTATTTCTCAGTTATGATTTTAAAGTTACTCTGTAAGTTCTCGATATTTCAAGCAATCCAAATAGTTACTTTCGTTGTTTTAAACTAACTTTTAGTTTACATTAGAATTCTAGAAGTCTATGGGACAAAATAAATCACCACAAACACCCTGCAACTGTAGAATTAGCTTAAACCACTTATACCACAGGATGAATTTTTAAAATTCGTTTGCAGCAACTGTTAGCCAAAGTCCTGCTTAAAAACCCTCAATGTGCAAGAAGAGCAAACGTGCAGTCGTTTTCTCCATCTGGTGAGCTATTCTTAATGTATGACTGGTTGCGCACCTAATCTCACAAACTGTGTGTTGTCACTCAGGCAAAATGCTTGCAGTGCAACTTAAACATCATATGTGAAAGGTTTTCTGCCAGCTGGACTACCTTGTGTGCTTTATCATGAAAAAGGAATTAGTTACAAATATCCTTTTGTTTGTAATTAGTTGTTTCCAAGTTTTGCAGTTAAGCAGTGTCAGCAAAAATATTTAATAAAGAAATAATTTAATAACTAACCAACCAAACAACCAATTAATAAATCATATGGCAAAAATACTTACGTGATCAGGATAGACTGATTCTCACGATCTGAAAGGTTTTTTTAAAAAAAGAAGTTACTTTAATGACAGTTCAAAGTCATATGAGACGTATAAAATTCATATCAAATATATAAAGTATTTTTAAAATGTTGAAAAACTTAATATTCATCCATCCAATGTACATCCAAACATATACAAATCATGGGATCCCATAATCAAAATACAGTATTAGGAATTTGAAATCTCAATTATTCCAAATCTCTCACTCCCCCCTCCCCCCCTCTCTCTCTCGCACACACACACACACAATTCCAAATGATACATATATGTATATAATTTTCCTTGTTAAATTAAAGAAAGCAATGTTCGCCAAGTTTAGTATTTAAAAACGTATTTCTACGTTTAAAAAACCTATTTCTGCCACTAGAACCAGCCAATCTGATGTTCTCTGGAGATAATATCTGTGTTTTGAGCCACCATCCATCTACTCACCAGTTAGCATGTTCTGGTATGCATTATCAGAAATAGAAAAGATGTGAGGAGGGGCCTCTTGACGCTTCTTGCCTCTATAAGCAGCTACTACTTCTGGGTTGTACACTGGCAGCCACTTGTAGGGATTGACAGTGGCACAGAAGAGACCTGAGTAGGTCTGTAAAAAGAAGGACAGAGTTGGCTTAGCCTTCACCTATCCACCTGCAATGTTGTAATGGATCTAGAGCCCACAGGGTTAAAGCATGAGAGCTTTTTAATACATAGGAAATACTGCAATCTTCACAGTAGCTGTGGGTGGGAGAAGCAAGCCTTTTCCTAGTAACAATATATTGTTGTAGGTTATCGTTCTGGTAATTTTGTGTGACTTGATCTTGAAGGATCAGTTGCTAAGGTAAACGTAAAGGTCACCCTTGCTCAAAAGCCAGTCGTATCCAATTCTAGGGTTCAGTGCTCATCTCTTATAGCCGAAGAGCCAGCGCTGTCTGCATTTGCAGACATTTCTGTGGACATGTGACAGGCATGCCTAGACACCGAAGTGCATGTTACGCTGTTTGTTGCTATTCACTAGCTTATCCTAGACCAGCTCCTGGTAGAAATGAAAAATGCTACAACTGATCTGTTGTCACGGGCTTGTTTGTTGCTGTCGAACAAAATAAAATAAAATAATAGATAAATAAATAAACATGCAAATCCCCAAACTTCTGAACCTTGGGCTGGGACAGGCAACTTTTTTTGCGGGAGGAAAAGGCACTGGGACTTCAATAAAATATTTGAGAATTGACTTGCTGTAGTCCTGGCTTTGATCTAAAATACGAAGTGGTAGAAGATTTACTAGTTACTTATGCTACAAAAATAGCTGATTGATTGCTATGGCCTAGAAGCATGTTCTAATAAATGCCTGGTGCTAGAGAAGAACAGATATGTAGGAAATATTGAAACCTACAGAATTTCCACTGTAAAATGGCAGAAGAAATGCTATTTCAGAATATACTTACGTAGATCATCCAGGCTGCATAACGCTCTTTGAGGTTATACAGGACACCAGGTTCATGGAGATGAGTCATCATGGCCATGTCCTCAATTTTGTCGTATTTGGGAGGGTTCATAGGAAATACTTGTTCATCTTTAACAGTCACAACCTGAAAGTGTTAAAACAGAGCCATTGTTGTTATGAGAGAATAAAGGAGACACTTACATAAATGTGGGGTTTTTTTTTGTGTGTGTGTGTGTGTTTTACTCACTTCTCCTTTTTCAGTCTTAACAGTGACCTTCCCGCCTTCCCTACTTTGGACAATGCCTTTGACATAGGATTCCTTAGGATCTACCACAAAAACTGAGGTTTTGGCATCAAATGGTTTGTTCTGAGCCTCAATTCTCTCCTTTTCTGACTTGCGGAGAAAGGAGGCAGCTGGCCCAAAAACGGCCATCTCAGCATCTGAAGACATGGCTGCAGTTTATACGATTCACCAACAGGATGAACCCTAAATAGAAAAAAAAGTTTTGTAAGGTGTGTATGCTGATGGAAACCTTTCTTATGCAACCATCAGGTATTCTCAAGCTGCTGCCCGTGGTCCGGATGTGGCCCACAGCACCATTTCATGTGGCCAGGAAGTGCCATGTGGTGGAGGAAGGACAAAATGGCTATCCGGCCTGCAAAGCTGTCTGAGGAAGTGTGACCCGGCCCCCGGCTTTAAAAGGTTGAGAACATCTGCACTAGCTCTATATAATGTTTGCTTATGAGCTCAAAGGTTCTCTGTATTTTTGGTATACTTCTCTTATAATTAAAACTATTCTCCCCCTTCAGAAGATCTTCCTTGGAGAAAGAAAATGTTTGATATAGAACAAAAAATTATGGCTATAGCATATTTTTAAAGCATAAGAAACAAAAGAATAACTATAAACAAAATTCCAGTACAGTATATACAGAATGCTTCACTCTCCAGAGATTCTCAATTCAATGTAATGAGAGAGAAATCTGATTCCGTATACAAACAAATCAGTAAATAGTAAATCCCTACAGGAAAAGCTGTAATTGTAACTGTGAGAGTAAAGTCATCTCTTCTAAGATGCATCTTCAGTTCCCATTTCTGAATGATGTTTTTTACTCCATGGAAGCAACATATTGGTGTTTGCAAAACTGTCTCTTAGAACAAAATTCTTTTGGTAAATTGCATAGGTTCATCCATGAGTCCTCAATGTCTTATCATATCATTGCTCTCACTGGCAGACATTCCATTGAACATTAATTGTGTGCTACTGGGAAGAAACAATAGCTCAGAAGTAGACAGAAGATTCCAGGTTTAGTATATGACATGTCCCGTTGAAAAGATTAGATAGAGATGATTGGAAAGGCCTCTGCCTAACACTGCTGATCAGTAGATAATACAGGGGTAGGTAGACAGGCTGATGTAATATCTGAGTATAAATAATGAATATAAGTAATATAAGCAGCTCCTCCGGTGGCTTAGTGGTTAAGGCACTTGGCTTGGAGACTGGAAAGACGGGTTCAATTCCCGAGAGCTGCACGATGGGGGACATAAAAGGAACCTCATTTGGTTGCCCCTTCCAAAAATCCTTTCAACTCAGAGTAATCTCTGACATAAAAACGAACGAATGATAAGTAATGTTGCAATTTACAGAGAATCTGGAGCCGAGAGAGGAATATAATTAATTATAATGGACAAGAAAAGGAAATGGTTATCAATAAGAAAGACAAGAAATCAGTGACATTAATTTTATATTTTGATATGTTTGTCCATCTTTCACATCACAACTGGCCAAATGCTATCACATATTTCCTTTACATAGCTAACAAACTCCAAGTTATTTTAGCGCTTTATGGAACAGAAATGAAGAAATTTTACAATTTAGGTAGCCAAGGAAAAAAATTATATCCCTTACACATAGGCTGCTTTTTTCAGGAAATTAATGGAAGTTTCATGGGTTTCCCTGGTTTGGGATTAGGAATCTTTCTTCTCCCCAGACTCTTACAGTAGTTTTGGTTCTGTTTTAATGTACACAAATTGTACAACACTTGTGTATGTCTTATACTAACTTACCTACCTACCGAAAGATCCCTTCAAGGAGTCTTTTTTCTTCTTTGAATCCATTGTTTTTCAAAAAGCATTTTGAAGTAAATTGTGAATAAAATAACATTTATATCTATGAAATCCAAAGTTTCTCCTTCATAGGTTTTGGGGTTGAAAATAAAGATATGGATGATTGTCATATGTTGTATTGTGCTGGAAAGCATAATGTGAAAGATAAGTCATGGAAGCAATGATCTATGGTTTCACCGTCACTTTTTGAAACCATTAATCAATGCTTCCTTGATAAAGCTTCTAAGTGATGCCTTCTTTTACACACGCAGCACAATTCAACATACAGTAGAACAATCTATATTTTCAACACACTACTACTCATCTTTGAAACACGATCACTGCACCTGCGTCTCTCTTTGTTTCCATGAGAAATAGTTATCTAATTAACAGTGTTGGGAGGAGTTACTTATTTCTCATTTTATCATTACATTGTACTTTGATACCTTCACATTCAACATTTATAGAATTGTGTATTGTAAAAATGCTGGAATCCAGTTTCCAGATTTCCCCCTATATTTAATGAGTATTTGTAAGAAGTGATAATCACATTACAACTAAACATTTGCAAGAGCATTAATATCTTAATGTGTGGTAATTAATATATTTAGTTCTTACCTCAACTTGTACAAGATGGTTGCTTGAGGATGGCCAACACTGCAAGGTAAAAGTTTTAAAAGTGAATCTTTTTTCATTGCTCCCCAAAAAGTTTGAGAAAAAGTGAGAAAGACTAGAAATTGATGTACTTATTTTAGTTACTAGATTATGCATGAATTGAGACAAGATATAAATGAACTCCTAAGCTATGAATATTCATGTGTAAATGAGTTCCACAGATAGGAAAATGGACTGTATGGATTTCCAGGCCCCTGACCGTTCCCTGTGACCATCTGCATGGCTTACCTTGAGATTGTATGCAAACAGCAGGCAGGTCAAAGACAAGGCAGGTCCCGGGAACTCTTTTATAAGATCAGATCAGCATAGCCCAGCAGTAGCACCTCCTCTGCCACAGGCCAAATATTTCTGGCAAAATATTGACCTGGCAAAGTTTGTTGACCGTGACCATAATTCTCACTCATATTATCCCTGGATATATTTAGAGCAGAAGCATTTGAAGCACTGCATTCCTACATGTACTGTAGTTGTATCATTTCTAAATATATTTTGTAGAACTCATTGACAACTTATATTGTCGATTAAATTGTTCAGATAGGCAACTGTTGCTTACCATGCTTAGATTTTTTTTTTAAAACAACAAGTCAGCTATTATTCAAGCATTTTAATCAGCATCCATGCAAGACAAAGTATGACTAGTTTCTCAACCATACCCCATAACAAACATAATTAAGTGATATATTATTTTAACCAATTTGGGGTACTGTATGTCAGTTTTCTGCTTTACAATAAAAAATAATGTGATAAAAAACAAAGGTCCTTCTACTCTTTTCAGAAAAATTTGATAAATGAACTTGTTGACAGACAAGGAATCTTGGCATCCCTTCTATGATTGCCCTTTTAGATAACCACTTTGCTCATAAATCCTTTGGGACATGGTTTGAATTTTAGTTATGAGGAACATGTGCTCTGCAGCTGAGTCCAAGTGAAAAGATTGAACTATGATGGAGTGTCTTTCTCTCTGGCAATCTAAAAGGCGGTTTGAAAAGGAGATAATGGTGATGAAGAAATGAAAGAACTTCAAATTAGGTTCAAAGTTTTTGAGGCTGTCATATGCTGAATTAAAATTTTGGTGCCCCCCCCAATGTACTTCTAGGGAAACTGTTTCGGACTCAACAGAAACATAGCATCTTCTCACTTTGTTTTACCTGTCTGTGTGTGCGTGTCTGTGTCTGTGTCCGTGTGTGTGTGTGTCCGTGTGTGTGTGTCCGTGTGTGTGTGTGTGTGTGTGTGTGTGTGTGTGTCTGGACAATGTAACGGCCACAGCATTTCATTCCTGCTCACCCACCACCTATCTTCTGACTCCCTGTTAGGGGCTACTGAATTTTGTGTGCAGGTAGTATTGTTGTCCCTTTTTCTAAGCCACTTAATTGGAATTTTTTTACTGGGTTTTCCTTTGGTGAGCAGGGCATTTAGCTTTTCTTTTTAATTGTTGCTAATGTGTCAGGTTTGGTGTGGGTTCCTGACTTGAAACCACCCAATCCTTCCATGTGGATGCATTGATTGCACCGTACACCTGTATCCAGTCTTAACCAATGGTAAATGATCCTATTTAGCCTGGTCCTGTCCCCTTCAATTTGGCCATGTAGAAGAGCCCCAAGTGAGGCATGGAAGGAGTAGTTTTCAGTGCTGCCACCTCCCCTCATGAGTTCCCATGGATTCAGACCGAGGTATCATGAGTTCTAGTCCATCCCTTGATCCACTACTACACCATGCTGTGTACTGGAGGATGATAAGAGAAATAAATTTTGGAGAAAAAAGAAAGAGAGAAAGAAAATGAAGGGTGAAGGAATAATGAAATGAAGGGAGGGGCTGTCACTATTGAGGAGTAAATAGATGAATAGATGAGATAATGAATGTAAAAGAGAAATTTAGTTAATTACAGAGAAATGAAAACAATTTGGAGAATGCAAATAATTATAAAATAATTGTATATACCCGGTAATTCAGAAAAGCTGAATTAAAGTTATGTGAGGAGTAAACTGAATATCTTTCAAATTTATTGTCAGAAAAAAATAGAAAATTGCTCTTATTTAATTGAAATTAAGGATTGGGAAGGACGGCGACGAAAGGGGGAGCAATTTGAAATAATTTATCAGCAAAAAGTAGAAAATTAAATTTTATTAATTGAAGATGAAGTTAAAAACTTTGGAAAGAGACAGCAATGGGTTAATTTACTTAGGAGAGTTTATTAGACAGCAGGTAAAGAGTTTGTATAACATTTGTTCCCCATGAAAAGAGAACCCAGTTATTATAAGATGGGAGCATGCAAAGGAGTTACAACAAGCAGCAATTCAATGTCACAAGTTTTATTTAATCACAACATAGCTCTTGGAAGTTGAAACATAGCAGCAAACAATAACTGTTGCCAGAATTCCATGCTGCTAACATGAGACAGTGGGATCCCCAAGAGGATTTCTTGGCTAGAGGTCTAAGACTGTCCAAGATGATGAAGTGTCCCTGCCCACGCTTTTAGCTGCCTCAACACGCCAGCATGTGGCTTCCAATTATACTGTTGAGTGATAGGCTGTTGAGTTATTTGCAGTTTTAAAGCCAAGCATCACAAGGATTTCTTCCCATTCTTTATAATATCAAATCAATATTGAAGATAGTTGCCACCTCACTGTCACAATTTGGAGCATTTGGCACAATTTATGAGGCATGTACTGTGGATGTATGCATTATAGATTAAGATGAATTTGTGTTATGATTACTGTTTTGGATTATCAGAGAGTAAACAAAACAACAAAAAAGACAAAGTTGTGGCACCTTAAAGATTAACCCCTGTATTTAAATGTGAGCTTTCATGGATCATGTGTTGTTTTGGCCCGTGGCACTGAGGGAGTCTGGGAAATGTAGTCATTGCCGTGAGGTCCCTAATGCCACGGATTTCAAAGAGGGGACGCAGAATTTTTTTTTTGCAAGGCAGCAATCCACTTTGACAGGGGTTTCTGCTGTCTTGGGGACGTGCAAATCCACGTTCAGGACAACAGGGAGAAAGTTCCTGCCGCAAACGCTGCTGTAAGTGATGTCGGGCAGGTGGGGGGCATGTCTGGTAATGCCTGGGTTCTCACTGCGGGCCTGATTAATAAGATGCACGGGCCTAATTAGACCCACGGGCCGTAGTTTGGTCGCCCCTGGGATAGGGCAAAATAAAGGTCAGCTATGGGGATAAGCTCATTCACTCCTTTTACAAGCAAACAGATGGCATAACTCTCAACATGAACCAATCCATACCCTGAGCTATGCTCCTTCATGGTGGCGTAGAGGAAAGAAGCAAAGCACTATACCTCTTAGGAGAGAAAAATTAAATGAAAACTTCCTTCCAGAAGGAAGAGGAGACAGGAAGGGGCAAAGAGGTTTTTTGTTCTTGTTGTTTTCATTGCTTTCTTAAACTGATATTAAGTTTGTATCCCATGTGAATGCAAGGATCGTACAAAATGGCATACCTCAAAGGACTCCGTTTACCTGGTTCAATGTTGAGGTTTTTCATCCATATTAAAAGGATTGTTATAATGTTACCTAATTTTCTTTAAACATAAAATTTCTTAAACAGTGTAATATATTAGGGATTATTGTAGAAAGGCAAATATTAATCTCAGTTTTTTTATATAAAAAAAGTTATATAAATTGCTGTGAATGAATCCTTAGGTATAGCTAGTTCTTGATCCAGGAAGAGCTTTATGGAAAGAACAAACATTCTTGAGGGTACACAAGAGCAAAACCAAATTAGAAGAGGGAGGAAGGAGCTCACTAGGCAAGGGACATCATTAAAGGTAGATATAGCTGAAGATTTCAATCTCCCCTACGTCACCTGGTGTCCAGCACACCCCTGTCATGAGTACTAACATAGTTATGTTCACATTCCACATTCTTACACATGCACTCAAAATCCCTGTTCTGCACTTGAAATGGAGAATTGTTTTCCATACAGTAACTATATGCAGGTAGAGCAAATATAATGTATGAGTTGACACTCAAGAAGTACTATGAAGATGTAAGAATAAGAATGAAGAATTTACATGTGCACTTCTGTTTCAGCTTTATCTGCTTAAGGATCCCAGCACACTACTGACTTTAACTCTCTTGCTAGGGTACACAGAAAGAGCCTCCTCGAAGACTGCGGTATTTTTGAATCACAAATGGCTATACCCTGGTAACGGCAACCTTGTGTAGCTGACTAATCTTTCTCACACTAGGTCAGGTGAAAAGAACTGCAGAATGAGCTCACCATTAGGTGCCTTCATTATGGCAATTTCATCTCTGGCCTAGACAAGGAAGAACTCTCTAACCCAGGGGCTCCCATTTCATGTGGCCCCCACCCCTCCAAGGGCATTTAAGAAACAAAATGCCCACCCCTTTGAAACTGTTGGGGGGGGTTTGGCTAAGATGGCCGCTGTGTAACATCTAGTTTCGGACGCTCGCGCTCAACAAAGTGGTGAACGATGTGAAGGAGCGGAATAGAAAATTTTTCAAGTGGTAAAGCTTAAAGTTAAGATCCTTGCCTGTCTCCTTGGAAAGTTTGCTGAGCTTTTGAAGCTGGATGATCGAAGTTCGGGAGGTTTTTCTGGGCGGTGGAGCTGTGACGGCAGTCGCGGCTTTCCCGCTGGAGAGCCGAGGAACGGGATCAGCGAGAGGAGAAGGCTATGGAACTGGTTTTGGAAGTGGCAAAAAGCGGCTGGAGTGAAGGCAATTTGTGTGTAAGTGCCTGAAGGGGGCTACATTTTTAGCTATAAGCTATAAAATCGGCTGAGTTTTTTCAGAAGAAAAAGAAGGGGAGGAAGAGCTGGAGGTACTGTAATGGCGACGGCCAGGGAAAACGAAAGTGATCGTGTATAGACTGTGGTTTTTTTTTTCTACATACCAGAGGACTGCGCCACATTCTGAAATCAATAAGGCGGATTAATTTTCCTTTCTCTTTTTTTTTTCACCTCCTCTCTGGTCTGGAAAAGAGGAGAGCTGTGGGAGTTTGTTTTTTTTCTCTCTCTTCTCTTCTGCCTAAACTGCCTGCTCATTTAGGGAAGAGGGGGAAGAGGGGGGGCCTCTTCTCACTACAAAGTTAAGGCACTCGCTGGAAAAGGGTGTTTTGATTATCCACTTCAAAGGAAGGATTATGTGGCTTTGATTGAAGGGTTCCATTACTGTGTGGATTACAAATAGCTTCTCAACTTCTCACCTTAACCCCTTGGTGGCTGGATTTTTCTTTCCTTCTGAGCTCCCCCCCCCCCTCAGCAACCTGATTAACTGTTGTTCTGAAGCCTTTTTGCTGTGGTTGGAAGACGTCATTTGACTGCTGGCTTTGTGGGAAAGGATTATTTGTGGTTAACAAGTTTTACTTTTAAACTGCCTGTTTGGAGAGCTGTTTTCTTTTGTTTTCCTTTGTTCCATCGTTGTGGATTACAGTAAATTTTGGATCTTCTGCTGACATAAGAACTTGACGGTTGTATTGGTGGAACCTATGGCTGCAGTGTAGTAAGCCTTACTATATTGGAATTGTTACAGCGATCTGCAACATTGGGTTTGAAATATATTACATCACTATGGATAAAGGTACGAGAGCGAAAGCAAAAGAAGAAGAACAGGTTGTAAAACCTAAGAAGATTGAAAAAGCACCAATGGATGAATCTGTTCAGCCAACAGCTCTGCCCACAGTGTCATTGGACCAGACTCAAATTATGGTGGAAATTGGCAAGTTGTCGCAAAAAATGGAGAAAAATGAGGCTTCAAGGGTGAAAGATAAAAATGAAATGTTTAAAAGGCAAGAAAAGATGATGTCAACACTGACAGATTATACCAAAAAGGTGGACTTAAGTTTGAATAAATTTGAGGGAATGCTGAAAGTGGTTCAAATCGAGGTGGATGCGGTAAAGAAGGAAGTAAAAGGGACTCAGGAGGTGGTGCGGGACAGTAAGTTAAAACTGCAGGAACAAGAAATGAGGATAGATGCTGTCGAAGACATGATGAGAAAGCAGAACATTTTGATCCGTCAGGTACCGGAACGCACTCCGGATCTGTTAAGAGAGAGGGTGGTTCAGTGGTTAAATGGTTTAAAAATGGGGAAGGAATTTGTTCAAGAGGATTTAGGAAGTGTATTTCGGGTGGGTCCAAGAAGAGGGAGAGTGGCTCAAAGAAATGTGTTGGTTAAATTTGCAAATTGGGCAGATAAATTAAAAGTAATGGCTCATCTGAAAAGTGTTGGTTCAGTCGCGTTGAAATTTGATTGCTCAGATGTAGAAGTCTACAATGATATTTCACTAAAAGAAAGAACATGGAGATATAAGATGAGGCCTGTTACTAAATTATTGATGGGTAAAAATATAAGGTATAATTGGAGATTTCCACAACAATTGCGCTTTTTCTATGATAAAAGAATGCAAGTTATTGATGAAGGCATTAATCCATTGGAATACCTGAGTTTGTTGGGATTGGTACAAGTAGATTCAGAAGAATGGAAAAATCTTAAGAAGGAAATGATGGATTCTGGAGCTTTGGGGAGGGAATATGGGAGGGAGGAGTCCGGTGGGGCAACAGGTGGAACACCACAACGAGGGGAGGAGGAGGAGGAGCCGTCTTTGATTATGATGGAGGAGGAGATAGGTAAGGAAGGATGAGCATTAGATAGTAGTAATCTTAATTAGCTAATAGAGGTAGAATGGGTAAGTAGCGCATAGCGCCGGCAGTAGGGCGCATCTTGCAGGTCCCCCCTCTCCCCTCTTTGGTTGACAGAGGCGACTTTTCGTTGGAAGGTGGGGAGAGTGAAAAATGTGTGTTTTATGTAGTGGGTATGGTGAAGGGTTTTTGGTGGCACGCCCGATGGAGAGTTTAAAGTTGGGAGAAGAATTTGGTTATGGATAGTATTAAAATAATATCGTGGAATGTGAAAGGTACAGGCTCTGTTCTTAAGAGACGGAGGTTGGAATCGGCGTTGAAAAAAGATAGACCAGATATTTTATTTTTACAGGAAACACATCAGAAATCAAAAGATACGAATAAACTTTATCTGAGTTGGATGCAACACTATGAGATGGCGTTTGGAACATCTAAAGTAAGAGGGGTGGCAACTATGATTTCTAGGAAGTTAGGATTTGAAATCACAAAAAAGATTGCTGATCAAGAGGGTAGGTATCTGTTGTTAAGAGGAAAATTGGAGGATGAGGAAATATTGTTGGTAAATATTTATGCTCCGAATGACCACCAAGTAGTGTTTCTTGAAAAAATTCGGAAAATAGTGGAGGGGGAAAATGTTGCAAGAATTATTGTGGCTGGTGATTTTAATTTGATCAGGTCAGGAATGGATTGCACAAACATAGCTAGAAGTGGAATGGGTGTGAAAGGGAAGGCGATGGATAAATGGATGAAAGTTATGGGTTTGAAGGATTCGTGGAGAGAGTTTAAAGGCTTGGAAAGGGCATATTCCTTTTTTTCGCATGTACATGGGACCTACTCGAGAATAGATTATGTTTTTCTGTCGGAAAATTTAATTGGGGATATAGAAAGTACGGAAATTGGGATTATTAAGGAATCGGATCATGCTAAAGTATATCTGGAATTGAAAGCACCAAAAAATATTCAAAGAGTTAGAAATTGGAGGTACGATCCTAATTTGTTCAAAGATCAGAAAAGCAAAGAGGCAATTATGGAAAGTTGGAAAGAAAGTTGGCAATGGAATGATAATAATGAGGTTGATTTTAATATTGTATGGGATACCATGAAGTCAGTTTTTAGGGGGGAAAGCATAAAAGTGGCAAGCCTTAAATATAAAAGGTATAAAGCAGAACACATAGAAAAAGAAAGGGAAATAAAACAATTACAGGAAGAACACGTAAAGAGTAAAGATAAAAAAATTCTCTTGAAACTACAAGGACTCAAGGCAGAAGTAATGGGTAAAGATATTGATAAAGTTAAACGAGATCTGATTTATTTAAATAGAGAATATTTTGAATTTAGTAATAAGAACTCAAAACTATTAGCAAGAGCAGCTAAGGTTAAAAGGGAAAAAAGAGAAATTGGGGTGTTAGTTGACAGGCAAGGTTCAAGGTGTAATAAGAATAGCGATAAATGTAAAATAGTTAGGGAATTTTACCAGGTGTTATATGCAGAAAAAGAAATAGATAGGGAAAAGCTTAAAAGGATATTGGAGAGGCAGTTAGGGAATGGGATAAAGCAAGAGCATAGGGAGAAAATGGAGGAAAAGATAACTGATAAAGAGGTTAAGGGGGTAATAAGCGGATTGAAGATAGGGAAAGCCCCGGGGGAGGATGGATTATCAACAGAGTTTTACAAAGAATTTAAAGAGGTGGTGGTCCCGAAATTGGTGAAGTTATATAATTATATATTAGATGGAGGATCAATCCCGACTTCATGGTATAACACTACAATTGTTCTTTTGCCAAAACCTGGTAAGAATTTGGAAAGAGTGGATTCGTACAGACCAATTTCGCTTATAAATCAAGATGCGAAGATCTTCACGGCAATATTGGCTAACCGTTTAAATAGTTTTATGGGGGAATATATAAAGGTTGATCAAGTTGGGTTTCTAAAAGGACGACACATGGCGGATTTGACTAGAAGGGTATTAGATTTAATAGACAGTGTTAATCAAACAAAGGAAAAAGTGGGATTACTATCATTGGATATTTTTAAGGCATTTGATTCATTGCAGTGGTCTTCAATTAAGGAAATAGTTAGAAAATATGGGTTTGGAGATAAATTTAATAGGGTTATAGATTTACTATATCAAAAAGGAAATGCCAGGGTTAGAGTAAACGAGGAGCTCACGGATGTGGTAAAGATAGAGGCAGGTACTAGGCAGGGTTGCCCATTATCTCCTATTTTGTTTATAATGGCAATGGAGATTTTAGCTAAAAGTGTAAGGGAGGATTTAAATATAGAGGGGATTATGGGTAATAAAGTGAGCATGTACGCTGATGATACATTGCTTATGGTGAAGCACCCCGAACAGGTAATGGACAGGATTAAAGATCATCTACAAGTATTTCAAGCTATAACAGGATTAAAGATAAACTGGGATAAATCTGAATTGATGTTGTGTAATTTGAAATTGAGCGAGATGGGTAGGACGGTGTCGACACTTAATATACAAATCAAAGATAAGTTGAAGTATTTAGGGATAACTATTTCAAACAAATTAGAAGAATTTAAACGATTGAATTATGACATCTTGAGAATTGAATTTAGGAATAAAATACGAGAACTTCAGAAGTTAAAGCTGTCATGGTTTGGAAGGATTGCTATGTGTAAAATGATACTGTTACCAAAGATTAACTTTTTATTTGACACGCTCGCGATCCATTTAAAAGAGAAAGAAATCAATGAGTTTCAAAAAATGTTTAATGACTTTTGTAATGGAGGAAAAAAATCTAGGCTTCCAAAGAAATTATGGTATTTGTCTCAGAAAAAAGGGGGGTTGGGTATGCCAAACCTCTTAGCATACTATCGAGCATTTCAAGTCAAGAATGTTGTGAAGATCTTGGCAAGAGAAAAGGTAATTTGGGAACAATTGGAAATGAAAGAATACAGAAATATTGGAAACTTGAATTTTCTGGGAATGAAAGATAAGGCGAAAAGGTCAAATAATACTATGATGAAAGGTCTCATGGAGGTGTGGAAGAAGGTAAAAAAAGATATGGTTCCGAATCTCTCCCCAATCTTGGAATTGACTGATATGATGTGTTTCCCAATAAAATTAGATAAAGAAAAAATAGAAATATTGGATAAAAATGGGACGTTGTTATTGAAGGATTGGTTAAAAGCATGTGATGTTGATGCCGAACGGAAAAAAATGTTTGAGATATTAAACTTGAATTGGTTTCAGAAGTTAAAGGTGGACAACTGGAATAAAAAATATAAAAGAGAACTAGGATCAGATAGAGTACTTACGGAATTTGAGGAATTGGTAAGGAAGATTAGAAAAGGCGAAAGTAGTATTAAGGGTCTTGTAAGTAAGCTTTATAATATATTGAATAGAGGTGCAGATCCACAGGAGGATTTGAAACGGAAGTGGGAACAAAATTTGAATATAAAAATTGGGGAGACTGAATGGAAAAATAAATGGAAAAAGAGAATTATGAGAACAATGTCTGTAAGAATTAAAGAACATAATTTCAAGATGTTGTGGCAATGGTACCTGACACCATTAAGACTTTACCAGATGGATAATAAAAGAGATAAGTTATGTTGGAGATGTAAAGAATTTGATGGAACATATGAACATATGTGGTGGAGTTGTAAAAAAATAAAGGATTTTTTGGGAAAAATAGAAAATGAATTTGGTGAAATATTGGGTAAAAATGTTAAGTTGGTGTCGGGTACTATTCTTTTAATGAATGTGGAAGATCTGGGTTTAAACAAGGAGGAAAAAGAACTACTGGAAATTGTACTGACAACGGGTAGACAATGTATAGCCAGAAATTGGAAAAACGATGTAGATATTCAGGTTGGAGAATGGTATAAAGAAATGTGGAGTTTAGCATTGAACGATAAATTGACATGGGAGATTAAAGTCAAAAGAGATAATTTAAAAGAGAATAGATTCTGGAATATATGGAAACCGTTCGTGGATCACTCTATTATGGCAGGTGATAGTTCAGGACCAGTACCATCTCAAAGAAGTTTCTGGACTTGAGTTAAAAATAAACTCTCCGGGCATTGTATATATTCACAGGGTGTTTTTTTTTTTTAATTGGTTAAAAAGATTAGTGGTAGTACAGAAAGTTTTTTTTTCTATTATTTTGGATTTTGAAATAAAGGTTCTTAATATTTGGTGGTTAAATAGTAGTTAATGAATATAGATATTGTTATGTGCTACCATATAGTAATGTTTGTTAGTATGATATTATGGATTCGTTAGTGTAATGTACTGTTAATGTATTGTTAATGTTTTCTTTTCTTTTTTCTGTATGTTTATTAAAGATTTAATAAAAAATTTAAAAAAAAAAAAGAAACTGTTGGGACAAAATGGCCACCACATCATGCAGGCAGGGCAAAATGGCCTTCTAGCTCTCGAAGCTGACTGAGAAAGCATGACCCGGCCACTGGCTTGAAAAGATTGGGAACTGCTTCTCTAACCCAAAAAGATTCAGGTTCATTTTGCCAAAACTACAAACATTCCCCAAGATAATTTATGACCCAGCATACATGCTATTACGTATTTGTATAGATCTACACCTTTTTTATTAGGTAGCATAGAATGGCATAACCGTATTACCTGGAATTGAGGAAACATTTGCATACCCTGTTAGTAAGCAGCAGCAAAACCCATTGTTCTGAAGCAGTCACTTACTCACTGGGTATGTGAATGCTCCCTCAATTCCAGGTAATATGGTTATTTCCCTATCTAAGCTTGGAATCTAGGTTTGGAATGGAGACAGAGTTAGTCTAGTCCCATTGTATTTAAGAATTTGCTCTTTAATGGAAATTCTGTAGTGAGAAAAAAATGGGTATTCCACTGTGGGAAAGCACATGAGGGTTGCATTCAGAAGATATCAATGTATGGATCCTTTTTAGAGTGACTGCACCATAGAGTTCTCATCTTCATATATTCATAGTTCACAATACATTTAATATATAGTGTAGATTTCATAGGACTAAACAGTGATTTTTAAAAATAAATAAAAAAGACTATCAAAATGATTAAGGATGCAAGTGATTAGTGGGGAAATATGCTCGAATCTGTTGTGAGCCATATTTTTCCCAGTTCCCAGATTTTTGTTTCCATAAATGAAATTGCTGTAGCTGTCTAGACATCAAACAATTTTCAGGACAGAGGTAGAGAGTGGTGTTTGCAGAATAGAAGCTGCCTTTTAGGTAAAGGTTGACCTTGCCTGAAAGCCAGTTGTATCTGACCTAGGGTTCAGTGCTCATCTCTGTTTATAGCCAAAGAGCCAGTGCTGTCTGTGTCTGCAGATGTTTTCGTGGACATCTGGCAGGCATGGAACACTGTTTACATTTCCACCAAAGTGGTACCTATTTATCTACAGTACTTGCAATTTCTTGCTTTCAAACTGCTAGGTTGGCAAGAGCTGGGACAGAGACGGGAGCTCATTCTGTCATGCAGCACTCGGGTCTCGAACTGCTGACCTGCCGCCTCCTAGTCAGAGTCTTAACCACTTGAGCCACTGTAGTCCCTGTGCCTAAGTCACTGCAAATTGTGGTGTAAATGGCCAATATAGTCACCCCCTTAAGTTGATTTAATAGCTTCGTATATTAGAAATGTATATTTTACAACTACCAAAAAATAATGCTGTTTCTTTCTTATGTCATGGCTTTTGGAAATTTTCTGTTTCTTCTGCCTCCTCTCCAGTTGTGTAATGCCCAGTCTGTTGAAGACTCCTGTGAAACTGAAACTTAGCTTCTGCTTGTGATATTTTAGTGATCCAATAAATTGTTTTTCGGCTGAATTGTTCAGAAGTGGCTGACAACTACATTCCATGGTGCTGTTAAACAGTATTAAAAACATAAAATGAAAAGTTTAAAAAGAAAAGCCACAAACATTTTTAATAATGCGAACAATTTCTACAATCTTTATTTTCTAAATAAAATGGAGTTAAAAATGGACAGTAATTACAGCAAGTGGTAAAGAGTTTCACATTCTGTGCCTCTCTTCAATCACTTCATTGCTTCCAGAGGGCTTTATTCTTCGCTTACAGTAACCTTACGCACTTCTCGGCTCTTCACCCTGAGCTTGTTCACCTGGGACTCAGCAATGTCAGCCCGCTCCTCAGCCTCTTCCAGCTCATGCTGAATCTTGCGGTACCTGGCAAGGTTCGTATTGGATAGTTCCTCCTGAAAATGGAGGGGGAAAGTGAATTCTGTGGACTGTCCCCCTTTTTCTATACATTTATACAACCTACTCACATTTGGAAACTCAGTTCTATTATGTGGGAATTAGGAGTGAGAAATTTGTGTCCCAAGCACCTCACTCAAATGGCTGTATCGTATGGGAGAATACCCTACCTATGTGATGTCCCTCTTTATAGTCTGGGTCCCCATTTAATCTCTAGCCCCTTTCCTGAATCCCCAGCAACATGAAGAGTATGGTTTCATACAGACTCTCCCTTCACTGTCTTTTGAGTTTTGCCTGGAATGGGACACGTGCTTGCTAATGCAAGCTGGAAAAAAGATCCTTCCACTTACTGAACTACTTTCTAGGAAGTACCAAGTTTAGGAACTAATCAGATAAGCCCTATTCATTCTTCCATGCAATTTCTTATGTCATTACTTCTGTAACATAGAATTTGAATAACATTTTTCATGCTTAGGTTTTGCCCAGTCAAGGGGTTTTTCCCCAGTCTTTTGAATTACAGACTGAATTCACTTAACACTCTGCGTAAGAGTGTCTCTCCTATATGCCTGATCAGTTTATGTTCTTTAGAGCCACACCATCATACTGAAGTGTAGTATGGAGGTGTGTTTTAGCAGGACTGAAATGGTACTCTTTTCTGTGTTGTAATCTGGATCAGACATAATTTAATTTAATTTAAATTTAAAATTTAATTTAATTTAATTTAATTTAATTTAATTTTCGCACTTATATACCGCTCACTCAGGTGAACCCGACTCAGGGCGGTTTATATAGCAGACAATAATACGAAATACAGTAACATAACATACAATAAATACAGCAAAAAATCAATCACCAAAAGTACAATTACAAATCCCTGTCCGCAAAAATTACAGAAATATATATATATATATATATATATATATATATATATATACACTACAATATGCACTACATGTGCACTACAATACAGTTTCTAACAATACATCAAATAAGGTACAATACAATAAAATCCTAAACATCAGTTAATCACATCAAAGAGTACAAAATATTTTTTAAAAAATTCAAAACGTCAAATAACAATATAAAAAATATACCCAGCACAGTCCTTTTAATGATAATGATTTCAAAGGGAGCCTTGAGAAAAGGAATATGTTGCTACTATGAGATTCAGTGTAGAAATGTTTGGCTGATAGGCAGCTGCCTTACTCTGCACGTTGTGTTTATGAATCAGGAATCAATCACCCCATTTCCTGAGATTTCAAAAATTAAATTTGGAATACAGGAGCACCGTGATGACATGTACAGGTCTTTCTAATATCACAAAGACAAGGCAGGCAAAGGGAAAGGGATTCCCTTTTCTGGGTTTAAAGCACTGTGGCCAAGGCTTATGGAACAGGAATGCTCAAATGTAAGATGGGCCCAATGAGACTTTGCCAGAAAACCAGCAATGAGGGAAGGGGATTATGAATTAGGCCAGTGTGTGGGTTTAATATGCCCTTTGAAGAAATATGACATTCCTTCAGGGAGCATTGTGCCAGCTGGGAATGAGTGGAGAGACACACCTAGGTTTTAAAACCATTTCAAAAACCAAAATGGTGTCTTCCTCAATAACTGTTCAAACTGAAACTTATCTAACTCCCATATTCAGAGAACCACAGCAATTGTTGGATACCTCTAAATGCTGGGTAATTGTCATTTGGATATATACCTTTACTTTACTGTGCTGTTCATTTATTATGCAGATGGCAATGCACATACAATATTTAATTTCTGTGTCATGATGTATACATGTTACATCTATTTGTACCCAGGTAAGTGCCAACATTCCCTCAAACCAGAAATATTAGCTAATCCCTAAATAATAATAATTTCATGTCAGAAATTATTCTGGGTTGAAAGGATTTTTTTGCTGGAGAAACTCCGCTCAGGAGATGCTTGAATGAGGCTCCTTTCATCTCCCCAAGATCTTTTCCCTATTTATCTACTTGCAATTTCTTGCTTTCAAACTGCTAGGTTGGCAAGAGCTGGGACAGAGATGGGCGCTCAAACTGTCGTGAAGTCTCAAACTTCCAGCTAACAAGGCAAGCTTCTTAACCACTGAGCCACCGCAGCCCCTATGATTCCTAAATGAGAAAACAAGATCCCCAGTTGAGAAATAAACTTATTTTACAAGCTACAAGTGAGAGTCTTTTTGATGTAATAATCAGATTGATTGCTTACCAGTGGGGAATCCGGTTAAAACCTATGCCATTTTCAGAATAATACTTACAGTTTCTTCTGACTGCCTCTTGTATGACTTCACTTTCAGCTGCAGTTTGTCCACCAAGTCCTGGAGTCTGAGAATGTTCTTCCGGTCTTCCTCAGACTGAACAGAGTAAATAAAAATCCAGAACAGAGTCAGTGACTTTGATTGTAGAGCTTTTAAAGATATATCCATGAATATTTAAAATTTTCAAATATGCAGAAAACTTCCATCCTCACCTGGTAAGTCAGTTCCTTTACTCGCCTCTCATATTTACGAACACCCTTGATAGCTTCAGCACTGCGCTTCTGCTCATTGTCAACTTCAGCTTCCAGCTCACGCACCTGGATAGGGGGAATGGAATTAACATTCCGCACTTTGGTTCTTAACCTCTACAACAGAATGAGGAAGGCATGCATTTGTGTGCAACTGATACACACTCTCTGCTCCAGTTTCTGGAGCTGCTTCCTGCCACCCTTCAATGCCAGCTGTTCTGCCTCATCCAAACGGAGCTGCAGGTCCTTGACGGTCTGGTCCAGATTCTTCTTCATCCTCTCTAGGTGAGCACTGGTGTCTTGTTCCTTCTTAAGTTCTTCAGCCATCATGGCTGCCTGTTAGCAGAGAAAATAGCCTCAGATCAGGAAGCTGTGCCCGCCAACCACAAATGGAGTCAGAATTTAAGGAAAGGACTGTAGATCTGATGGATATCTTCCTGAGAAGAGAAAGTCTTTTAACTCACATCAGTGATGGCCTTCTTGGCTTTTTCTTCTGCATTGCGTGCTTCCTGGATAGTCTCCTCCATTTCACCCTGGATTTGGGCAATGTCTGTTTCCAGCTTCTTCTTGGTGTTGATCAAGCTGGTGTTCTTGGAGGGGGGAAAAGTTCATAAATTAACAAAGGCTAAATTTTTCATTTGGGTTCCTTTTGTTTTGGTTCCCTGAACACACCAACAGATACTTGGAAATCACAAGGAAGTGAGATAGTCCATCAGGCACCTCTTTCCCTAAAATGTCACTCGCAAGGGATGGGAAGATAAGGAGCAATGCATGCTATGCTATCTTATTCTTTTCTTAATTTTTAAATATAATACTAAAAAGATACAGCAAACAATACAATTCACAAATTACTATAAAATACAATTGCAAATGTGTTTCCTTCACCCAGGGATATTCCAGATTCCTCAAAAAATCCACATCTGCTATTTCCAAAAACTGTATGATTCTTGACCCAGTTTCGTACCCTTTTCCTTAACAAATACATAACTGATAAACTCTCCCCCCCCCAAATATCTTTAAATTCATTAATTTTCATTAGACCTCTTTTATTTCTAGCTTACGTATCAAATTTTCATTTATGGCCATATTCCATAATTCTTTGTACCAATCTACAAACCTAATATTCATATATCTTTTCCAATTTTTGACTATCAACAGCCTTGTTACTGTTACCATAATACTAATCAGACTCCTTTTTTTCCCTTTCTATTATGGTATTATGCTTTCAAAGGCAAATTTCTTCATTTGGGTTCCTTTTGTTTTGTGTCCCTGAACACAACTGCAGCTGCTTGAAAACCACAATGGAGTGAGAAGCTCCATCAGGCACTTCTTTCCCTAAAATGTCACCTGCAATGGATGGGAAGATAAGGAACAAAAAGAAATGCTATGCAGAATTCTGATCTGAAACAATTCTTGCACCCATCTTAATTCAATTTATTGTATGCTCACCTGTGTGTGAAGGAGTTGCACACGCTCACTGGCATCCAGCAGTTCCTGTTCAGCCATTTTCCTGCTCCTCTCTGTCTGTTCCAGAGATGCCCGGAGCTCCTCTATCTCAGACTGCATCAAGTTAGCTCTGCGCTCAATCATCGCCAGTTGCTCTTTTAGATCTTCTTGACCACGGAGGGCGTCATCCAAATGAATCTGGGTATCCTGCATAAAGAAGGAGAGAAAATTTTATAAGGCCAAAAACTGCCTTACCAAACTGATTTACTTGTCAGTTTTAAGACAAAATTGTGATACATGTTTTCTCTGAGATGGTGTTGCCTGAAAAATTTCTTCTGCATACCTTGAGCACTCCTTGTGTGTTCCTGAGGTTCTTTAGGGCCTCAGCAGCTTGGCGGTTGGCATGGCTCAGTTGGATTTCCATTTCATTTAGATCTCCCTCCATTTTCTTCTTAATCCTCAGAGCTTCATTTCTGCTCCTGATCTCGGCATCCAGCGAGCTCTGCAGGGATTCTATGACTCTCAAGTGATTCCTCTTCATTGTATCAATTTCCTCATCTTTCTCTGCAATTCTTCTGTCAATATCAGCCTTCACCTGATTGAGCTCCAGCTGGATGCGGAGGATTTTGCCTTCCTCATGTTCTAGTGCGGCCTGGGTTAATAAAAGGACACATTATGAAGCTGGACAACACATGTTTTAAAATTATGTCTTCTCTGTAGTTTTAGGAGAGAGACATATCCCCCCCCACACACACACACACTCAAACACACAATGCTTGTTGGCCAAATTTTCAGGAAGGATAATGGGATGTACTACTACATGGAATAACCACATGCCTTTTAAGAAGAATCAAGAAGGGTTTCAGAGTGAAATTCTAGCAATTGCAATAGGAATAGATAACTTTCAAAGCAGGGAGATTGTGATTATCAGTTTTTGTAAAGCAGCAATCAGAACGAACTGATTTCAGCATTTACTTTTAAGGGCTTTCTTTCCCTTTTTCTAATTAATAATGCCATTGTTACCTCAGCTTCTTCTAGAGAAGCCTGCAGCTCAGATTTCTCTTGCTCGACTTGCTTCTTCACTTTCTCCAGTTCATGGATGGCCTTTCCTCCCTCAGCAATTTGTTCTGTTAAATCACCTATCTCCTCTGTTAGGTTCAAAGAAATAAAGACAAAGATTCAAACACAAAGAGATTACTACTGTTTCTGTGGAAGATAGTGATCAACAATTTGTGCCTAAACTTGACTACTATAGTATTAACAGAATAATTACGTGCCACCAAGTCAAATCTGACATATGGCATATTTTAAGGTTATTTTTAGTTATGCCATACCGATAAATGGTTTACCACATCCTTCTTTTGAGGGCAATTTGGAGCTGAACAGCTTGGCCAAAACTCCACAAGCTGCTGTTTCCCCCCAGGAAGTAGAGAGGAGAATCAAACTCCCAGACAGTTATATAATTGATGGAGCTATCCATTAGTTCAGTAATATTACCACTGATTTTGATTTTAAGTCCATGGGCCTTTTTATTTATTTATATTTTTGCAGTATATAAGAAACAGGAATTATTTTTGCTGACAGTCCTAGAGACTCCAGATATAAGCCGCCCTGAGTCGGGTTCACCTGATTGGGAGGCATAGGAATTTGAATTATAAATAAATAAATAAATAAGCTCTGATACACCTGATTAACATTTACAGACTTGGAGAGAAGGATTGTTATGATCCATCCAGGCAGAATTGATTTCATGGTTGGGGAACCTGCAGCCTTGAGGGGAGCCTGAGCTTCTGGGAACTGAAGTCCAAGTACACCTGGAGGCCCAAGGTTCTAGTGGAAACAGGCTAGTCCTCCAGATGTTCTGGCCAGGGGTTCTCCACCCTTGGAAACTCTTTGGAAATCAACAAGATAGCTCAATTTAACTGTATTTGTGTATGGAATAGAATTGTGTTAGTATGTCCTGTCATGATTTCTCATGTCATATTATAATGTAATTGTCATAGAAAGGAAAGAGGCCTATGAGAGGGGACAAAATTACTTGAATGGTCTCTTGTACTGTGCACCTAGATAAGGCAAAGTGCCACTTATTGCTCTTCCTCATTCAATACAATTCCCTTGATAATATTCAAGTAGCTTCTCAATTCTGGGGACGTATTGCAAAATAAAAATAACAATAAGGGTATAGACTTACGCTGCAGGTTCTTGTTCTCTCGTTTCAGAGTTTCCAAATGATCCAAGGTTTCCTCATAAGCATTCTTCATCTTAAAGAGCTCTGTGCTAAGAGAACGGGATTCCTTCTGGGAAGCTTCCAGTTCAGTTTGAGCTTCCTCAAATTTCTGCTTCCAGTCTGCCAAAATCTACAACATAACACCAAATATATCTTAACCTACATCTATATAAAAGTAGGAAATGTTTTGCAGCCTGGGAAGTGCCAGCTCTTAATATTTCCAGAAATACCTTATCAAAGCTCTTCTGCTTCTTATCTAGAGCTGCACAGGCTGCATTCGACCGTTCCACATCAATCATCAAGTCCTCCACTTCATTCTGCAACCTCTGTTTTGTCTTCTCAAGAGAAGCACATTTGGAATTCACCGCTTCTACATGTTCTTCAGCTTCCTGCAAACGCTGGGCCAGCTTTTTCCTTGGGGAAACATAATTACAACATGCAGTGATTTATCATCCCTTACCGACATTTTGGATAATTTTATGACATTTATGGAATTCCAGGAATAGACTCAGCAATTCCTTGCTTAACATGTACTATCATGTAAAAGCAAAATGTAGTCCTGCTTCAATACCACAGTGTTTAATATGCTAACATTTTCATCTTCATTACTTCTCACTCAGAAATCATTGTTTGCACTTACTTGGCTTCCTCTAACTCTTCTGTCCGTTGAATGGCATCTGTTTCATATTTGGTCCTCCACTGAGCAACTTCACTGTTGGCTTTGGACAGGGCACGTTGCAGCTCAGCCTTAGCTTCCTGTTCTTCCTCATATTGCTCTCGGAGCAGGTCACAGTCATGGCGAGATGATTGCAAGCCATGGGCCAGGGCATTCTTTGCCTGAAATAAGGGAAGAGTAACACATTTCAGCACAACAGGATTGGTTATTGTGACAATAATATTTAGGCGGCAATTGTATACCCACCTTACTGGGAAGAAACTCATTAAATTCCTTAACTCTCATTGCTCATGATTCATTGCTTCTCAATAGACGTGTATGAGCTTAATCTATTTATTCACATTACATTTGCTACATTGTGCACATGGAAAATTACCAGTGGCCATCATAATATGACATTAGCTTTCATGCCATGGGCTAGAGTCTGTCTACTCAGATGAATATAAATCCATGCAATGTCTTGGACATAATCCACACCTTTAGCTCTTCCTCAAGTTGCCTCTTCAGTTCTTCAATCTGCTGCGTGAATGCTTGTTTTCCTCTTGTGAGCTGAGAAATCAGTGCATCTTTTTCCTCTACTTGACGTGAGTATTCACCTGTTGAGGAAGATTTTAGTTCCCTCTGAATTTATCCTTCATTTTATAAATCATTATTTCTCCATAGTCACAAGTTGTAACAGTTGCTGGACTTAGCTTATGTAAAAGTACATCAAAACAAACCCTACTAAAATTAATATGAATTACTTCATATTAAAAAAGATCTAAATTGAAAAAAATATTAACTTTCCATTCACGGTAAGAAAGCTAGAAAATATCAAGAGTGTGATTTAGGTTTAATTTCAATGATGGAAATGTATAATCTCACCTGTTTCTGTCTGCAAACGAGCTCTTTGGGCCGTCACGTCATTGATCGTTCGCTGATGTTCTTCCTCCTTTGCTTTTACCTCACTAAGCTGATCTTCCAGTGTACGGCATAGCTTCTCAAGATTTGCCTACATGTGAAATATCCGAAGAAAGGTAGCTGTTACTGAGAAGTAATGAGACCAAAAGCTGATGTACCCTTCCTGATAACTCCACATGCAATGGCTGCTGCTGCTAAAGGTTTATTGAGTTTGCTATATGGTTTATTTCTTGTGCTATGTGAGTACAGCCAACTTCTCCTCATTGCTACTCCACTGGTGTCATCAACCTGCAGTCATAGTGTGTAAAGTGTTTATCTGGTTTACCATAACATCACTGAAATAGTTTTTATTCATATACTGGGGAGAGCCAATGAGAATCCTGTCGTGTAGACCCATAGAAGCATCTCTGCTGCTATCATATGCACCTGACATAACAAAGGCCATGTCTGTCATCCTTATGTCTCTGCAGGAAAGATCCAGGTGGTGATTTTACTCTATGAGCATTTTTTGCAATACATAATGCATGACTAAAAACAATGTCTATAAAAATATGTTTTGGATGTGGTATGCTAATTTAAAAAAATGGATTCTGTCCACTGTGTTTCTTTTGGTCACCTGAAGCAGATGCATAGCTGTTTATAACCTGCCTATATTAAACTGATAGGATTATGAATTTTTCTGTGATCTGTGGTTTCACCTAATCATAGTAAAACGTGGCATAAATGGCTAGAACATGCCTTAGCTTTGGAGACAGACTCCATATTGCTAGCAAGGTCATCAATCTCCAGCTTGAGCTCACTCTTTTCTTTCTCCAGCTTCTGTTTGACTCGCTGCAGGTTGTCAATTTGTTCCCCAAGTTCAGCTGCACTGTCTGCATGCTTCTTGCGGAGGGCAGCTGCAGTGGCTTCATGCTGCAAAGTGGCCTCTTCAAGATCTCTGCGCATTTTCTGGAATTCTGTCTCACGTTTCTTGTTCATCTCAATATGAACTGCTGTTGCCCCTCCAGCTTCCTCCAGGCGCTCACTGATCTCCTCAAGTTCCCTGGAAAGATCAGACCGCGCCTTCTCTGCTTTGGCCCGAGATGCTCGCTCAGCCTCAATCTCCTCCTCTAGTTCTTCAATACGAGCCTGAAAAACAAAATGAGAGAAGTAGCCATCCAAAGTAAGCCTCCCAGGTGAACTAAGTCATGAAATCACAGGGAAACTTGACTTGCCTGTAGCTCTTTGATCTTCTTCTGAAATTGGGCACCCAAAGCTTGCTCATCTTCAATCTTGCTTTGCAGCTGGCTGATTTCAAAATCTTTCCTTGTTACCAAAAATACCAAATGTTAGTTTCAAAATAAAATGTTAAGAAATTAATGAAGCTCAAAGATGTCTGACTAGATCTTCCTTTCAACACTTTACTTACTTCTTAAGCTTCTCTTCCAACTGCTGCTTATCATTTTCGAAGTCCATTGTGGATTCTTGGGCCAGCTTCAAATCTCCTTCTAGCTTCCTCTTGGCTCTTTCAAGGTCCATACGGATCTTCTTCTCTTGCTCCAAAGACCCTTCAAGCTGAAGAGAAAGAGGTGATGAAATGTTTGTCCCTGTAGTGCTACCTTTACCTTAGGACTGTCCTCTCTCTCTCCTGTCTCTTACATCATCCACTTGCTGCTCCAGCTTGGTCTTTGCTTTGGTCAGAGTATTGACTTTGTCTTCCTCTGCCTGCAAGTCATCCAGGGTCTGCTGATGGGCCTCTTGAAGGGCTTTCTTTTCCTTGGTCAGTTTGGCAATGTTCTCATCCAAGACTGCCATCTCCTCAGTCAGGTTTTTTACCTTTTAGAAAGGAAGTAATAAATACAACATTTTACTATTCTGTGCAAATCCCAGCTAACATGTAGGGTGGGGGTGGGGAGTCTGTAGCCAAGCTCATTGTACCTTGTTTTCTGTGGAGTGCTTCTCCTTTTCAACTTTGGCCAGAGTTAATTCAAGGTCATCAATGTCTTTCTTGAGCTCTGTGCATTCATCCTCCAGTTTCCTCTTTTTGGCTGTCAGCTCTGCGTTTATTTCCTCTTCATCTTCTGCCCGTTCAGTCAGCTCCTTAACTTTAGCTTCCAACTGGATTTTGGTTTTGATCAATTGATCACATCTCTCCTCTGCATCTGCTGTGGCATCAGCTTCCTATAGAGGGAATACACATGTTGTTTCCTTGTATACTATAACAAATTTAGTTAAGAGAACTAAACAGTGATAGCAAGATCCAAGGAAAATTAACTGTGCTAATATTCAGTGCTAGGTAATACAGATATTAACCTGATAAAGATGTCAATATTTATTACATATAGTTATATTTGAGGGTGCTGTCTAATTAATCCCAAATGACAAAACTGATTTTTTTCCAGCCACATATAAATTCTTTTAACCATACAAGGCATAGTGTCAGTAAGGGAAAATGGTGTCAAGAAATATGCTTACAGACTGGACTTGGAGCTGCAAATCATTCTTCTCTTGAGAAAGAGTCACCATTTTTTCCTCCAGTTCCTTTATTTTGGCTTCTGCTTTGCTAAGCCCTTCTTTTGCCTTGTCAAACTCTTCCTTCATGTTGGCCATTTCCTTCTCTGATTCTGCACTTTTCAGCAGAGGCTTTATCTTGAAATACAACTTCATCCAGGGCCAGTGCTTCACATTCATAAAGGAGCGAATGTTGTATTGAAGACTGAAGATGGCTTCTCTGTACAGATGGAGGGGAAATGTTTAGAATGTCACAGTTAACTATTTCAGAACTTTTCTGATAAAATTAAAATTTCTGATTCCCCACCCACACTTCAAATGTCCCAAGGCTTGTTTGGGGTTCCTTTTACCATGGAAAAACTGTCGGGAGCTTCAGGTCAGGGGGAGCTTTTGATTTCTGAAAATCAAAAATCACCTCCTCTCTCACCTCTCCAGTGATGAAAAGAATGAAAGGAGACCCTAAGTCAAGACAACCTCAGAAACCTAGGGGTGAATTTAGCCTTATCTATATAAATAAAACAGAGGTGTTTGTTTGTATGTGCTTGAAAAGCTCCCAAACCCCTGGACTGAACTCACTGAAACTTGCAACATACCTACCTTGGCCTTGCAAGATCAGCACTGTGGGGATCCTGAACCCATTTGGGGGTTTAGGTCCCCCTAATTGGGCTGCAAAGGGGAGACCCCATCCAATGGAAAAATGCTAGGAAAAGCGGTAGTGCGCACATGCAGTAGTCTGCACACACACCACGCTCTAACCGGCATTTGAGGAGGAGGCGGGCAAGGAGGCAGGCAAGGAGGTGGCGGCAGGTGAGGCAGCGACGGGCGAGGAGGTGCCATGGGCAATGCAGCGGCACCGGACGAGGAGTCGCCGGACGAGGCAGCAGCAGCCAAGGCGGGGCGGCTCTACCCATGTCAGAAGCTGACGTCACTTGCCAGGTAGGGTGAGCCACGCTTCTCCTCACAGTGCCCCGTTAGCCTGGGACAGCCACGTGTGTCAGTCACAATGGCCCAGGACTGATGGGCTCAAAACATCTGGAAGGGGAGGAGGAGCTTATTCGGTCCAAACCCCGCATGCACGAAGACACAGAGAGCGGGGATGAGGAGGAATGGGGGCAGCGGTTGAGAAACAGAGAAGCCACTGAGGTAACGTTTGTGCACACACCTTATGAGGGGAGGGGGCCTCTGTGTGTGTGAGGGGAGCCGTTATAGTGGTGGGTATGAGTGGACATGGGGGAAGGGCACTGTTGGGAGTGTGGCAGTTTGAATGCGGAACTCTCCTGCCCCCTGTGGAGCAGAAAAAAACACCTGAGCAAAGCCAGGTAATCAGCTAGTGCTTTTTAAAGCGGCACAACAGGATTTTAGCAGCATGAGCAAGTTTTCTTCTGTCTGATCTAGTGTTACATCTGACTCTTTTGTGGCCATAATAAACTCTCCATATTCTTTAATTAAGTGATCACCTAAAACACTGTGTTATTTAGGCATTAATATGTAAGTATGGAAAATAAGCAAGTCTTCAGTACCTAAAAAAATTCTCTGTCTTCTTGGCATAGGTGACACCACCTTATGTATTGTTGAGAAAGTTACTTAGTGTCACCTCATCAGTCTGTGTCTAGGGTGTACCCATGTGATCCTCTGCACTCCATATCAGTTAGGTCAGTGTGATGGGGACGATGACGACAGAAAGAGCCATCTTGAAGATTGTGGTATTTTTGAACCACAATTGGGCATACCCTGGTAACAGCTACCTTGTATTGCCGGCTAATCTTTCTCACACTAGGTCAGGCAAAAGGAACTGCAGAATGAACTCGCTAAAAGGTGTCTTCATTTTGGCAGCTTCACAGCAAAAACAGCAGGAGGAAGAGGAATTCTATTATTAATGGTAAAACTTTACCTCCGATCCATCATTTTCTTGAACTCCACCCTTGCCACGTAGCCACGACAGATAGCCTGGGTACGTGTGATTAGCTGAGCCAGTTTGTCATCTCTCATCTCCTCAAGAGTACCCAGAAGTCCAGCTTTGAAGAACACCTGAGAAAGAAAACGAATGTGCAATGGGGTATTGCCAACTGTGCCAATAAACTCAGACAATATAGTCATGGGACAGAGAATAATGTTACCTTGGTGTGGCCAAATTTATATTGAGTGTGGTCAACATCAATGGATCCAAGAAGCTTCTCAGAAGCCTTCTTGCTATCCATGAACTGCCCCTCAGGGACGGCACTTGCATTTAAAACTCTGTATCTGTTAGAGAAAGCAGAAGATGATGGTTCTCATCATTTGAATTCATAACAAGAAGACTGAACCACAAGGTAAGCTATACTGAATCATATACATGACTAATTACCTCAAAAATAAAAGTGGGAGAGGAATAAAATTTAACAAGCTAATTGGTAGTTGTGGCCAACTATTTCTGATCTGCTGGGGTTAATATTGTTTCTCACATACTTGATTTATAGTCTTGATATTGTTTCCAATCCAATGCTATAACGCTTCACCTCACATGGATGTAATAGTATATTTTTCAGCTTAAAGCATCCACATAATCTTTTTCTCCATACAACAACTACTAAGTGCTGTGATACAATACTAGAAATCATATTCAAAATGAATAAAACTACTCATTATGTGAGAACATTTTGCAGAACCAAAGAACATCGGAATAGTTTAATATGGAGCTTTCTGGGTTTCTAGAGAAGATGATAAGGTAGAAGTGAGAATTAACCTCTGCTTGAAGTCAGCATAAAGGATCCTGCTGGGGAATCCCTTCCTGCAAATTCGGATACCTTCCAGCACACCGTTACACCTCAGCTGATGCAAAACAAGCTCATGTTCCATGGCACCTGAAAAAAATATCAGAGAGAATGTATAGCACGTAAATTCCAATGTTTACAACTAGGAGTGTGTAAAACTTATATTTCTAAAATCTGAGTTCACCTCTATATCTTACCAGGAGTTTTGGATTCATTAGGGATGATACAACGCACAAAATGTGGGTGGGTACTCCTCAGATTGGTCATCAGCTTGTTCAGATTCTCCTGTGGGATCAGAAATTAAGTTCTTGTTAAAACCTAAATATCAGTAACATAAGTAACTAAATGCTATTGTGTGTAATGTATGCTTAGAGAATTTGTAGAATAGTTTACTGAGCCATAATTTCGTATTAAAAAATGAGTGTGCCAATTCTGATTGGACTCACACTTCTATTCCAGAACCGTTTTTCCCCAACCAGCTTTGCCTTATTTGCCAGTTGTGCACAGTCTTGACAATAGAGGACAGCCTTCATGTCATTGTACTATATGTAGAGTCTGCCTTTCTGGACTGTTAAAAAAATCAATTCTTCTATAACCGTGATGGCGAACCTTGGCACTCCAAAATGCACCATCCGGGTGTGTTTTACTTTCGCTTCCGGAAGCGGCGAGGACAGCGGGGGTCAGATGAATCACAGTAAACCCATTCGTGTGGATTCACAGGGTACTTGGGCTTTTGGGAATTGAAGTCCAAGAACATATGGAGTGCCAAGGTTCACCATCATGGTTCTAGAACATGGTGATTCGCTGTTTGCTTTTATTTCTCCATCTATGCATAGGAATGTTGGCTTTTTGCTCAGCATTTCATGTCAACTGACAGGCTCCCTAGAGTCCAGGTTGTTCTTCCCCAGATGTGTCTGGAGATACTAAAAAGCAACTTTGGACTTTCTGTACATAAACAAATGTACTCTAACAAAGCATTATTATTCCATCCCACCAAACCTATATTCTCTTGCCTAAATGTACTAATCCTTTCTATAGAGATGTTTATTGTTGTGGTTGTGTAAGATAAATGTGGAGATTTTACATTACCCTGAAAAGCGCAGAGACAGTCTGGAAAGAAGAACCCTTCTTCTTTTGAGCCTTCTTGGCACCCTCTGAATTAAAAAAATAATAGTTAAACATTGTGGTTAATGATTTTATATTTTTTCCCTTCCTCATAAATTAGATTACCTCAGCATTCCCATCTCTATTTAAACTGAGGGTCATGGTGGCTTAGTGATTAAGACCTGTAACTTGATGACCGGAACAGAGTGAGTGCCCGTTGTCTGTCCTAGCTCCTGCCAACCTATCAGTTTGAAAGTGAGATACTGCAAGTAGATAAATAGATACTGCTTTGGCAGGAAAAGTACCAGTGTTTCATGCACCCCGGTGTCTAGTCATGCCTGCCACATGACCATGGAAATGTCTGCAGATTTAGACAGAGCTGGCTCTTTGGCTGTAAACGGAGATGAGTACTGAACGCTAAAGTGAGATACGACTGGCTTATGAGCAAGGGCGACCTTTAACTTTTATTCATACTACTGAGATTTAATGATTCTCTTAGTAGAACAGTAAATGACATCTACTGATAAATATGGAAGTAGCTTGATATAAAATGTCTGGGGTAGTGTTATACTGGTGTTTTCAACATTATGGTCTTCAGAAAAGGATTGTGAGAAACTGCAAATTTTGACATTATAAGGTACTGTACATTGCTTTGTGAGGCATGCTTGTTTTATTTTCTAACCAAGCTTTAGTAGCTAGTCAATTCAAACTGTTCAAGGCTTATGACTATGAGCTCTTTCCCTTTTCTGGCTTATAAAAATGTATAATGAGCATGAGGTCTCAGTATTGTGTTCACAGAATAATTGCTTCTGCATTGTTTCAATTTAAAAAATCCTGAATAAATTTCTCTCCAGCGCTGGAGGCATTCAAGTGAAAATTAAACAAACACCTGTCAGATCTGCTTTGATTTGGATTCCTGAATTGAGCAGGCTGTTGGACTAAATGGCCTCATAGGCCCCTTCAAATTCATTTATTCTATTATTCTATGATTATATAGGTGAACACCATTATGCATGAACTGCAGCAACAATGTTTGTACTAAAGAAGGGGCAAAGAAGAGAAAGGAAAAACTATTATAGATTATGGATAAAACTCTAGATTACCTAGTAGTGTTCCCTTTGAGTTAACCTCTAGGATATTCTGATGATATGTTTGGTCAAGAAAGGGTGGGTAAAGCCAATTGTGAGTAATGTTTTCATTCAGAGAATGGGAGAAAGAATAGATGCCTATTTTTTTGAACAGAGTGACTGATTTTTGGCCTTTGGATGTTGAATCAAATTATTTCCAGTAAAGCAGATTTGTAATTCTTTTTCATCATCTGCTACTGCAGCAGCCATTGGCCTAAGGTTTCATTTTTAAATTATATAAATGAATTATATATAAACTCATTTGAAGACATTAAAAAATTACCTTCTGCAGGGCGGTCAGCAAACAGTAAAGCCAAGGTCTTCATAGAAGACTTTTGATAGAGTCCCACAACGGTTTCATTGAGGGGATCCTTGTTCTTGTCCAGCCAGCCAGAGATGTTGTAGTCCACAGTGCCAGCATAATGCACCAGGGAGAAGTGAGCCTCAGCCTTGCCTTTGGCAGGTTTGGGTTTCTGGAAGTTGGGAGACTTGCCAAGATGCTGGTCGTAGAGCTTGTTCTTGAAAGATAGGTCAGATGCCTTGGGGAACATACACTCTTCTTCCAGGATGGAGAAAATGCCCATGGGCTGTAAGAAGCAGAGAAAAACAGGGAGCTCACCACTTATGTGGATATAGATAAAATAGAATATGTTATATTTGTCACAAATCTATACCCACTTGCTATATTCCTGGTTTCATATGTGCAAGTGATATATGAATAAATCAGGAGTTCTCAACCTTTTAAAGCCGGCGGCCGAATCATGCCTCCTCAGACTGTTTGCAGGCTGGACTGGTGTCCCCCCCAGCCCTGCTGCCAAAGGTGGCAGCGGGCCGCCCCAAGCCCACCACATAACCCAAAGCCCCCACACTCACCCCCACACCACTCCCCTACTTACCAGCCTAGAGGAGTTGTGTGGTGTGGGTGAAGGACACCCCCCGCAGTCAATGGGAACGCATCTGCAGCTGCTGGAACAGCATCAGCGGGCACTGGAAAAGCCCCTGCAGTCACTGAGTAGGTGTTCCCGATAGCTGCGGGTGCATTCCCAGTGGCTGTGGATGTGTTCCCGGTGGTTGGGGGGATCAGGCGGCCACTGACGTGTTTCCAGCACCTACTGGTGTTTCCAGCACCTACTGGTGCACCTACTGGTGGAGGCATTCCCAGCAGCCGCAACCACTGGAAAACACATCAGCGGGCACGGGAAATGTGTCAGCAGGCACAAGAAATGCATCAGCAGGCACTGGAACCCCCCCCCCCCCCGCCAGCCCCCAGCTGGACACATTCATGGGAGCTGTGGAAATGGCTGTTGGAAAGAGGGTGCAGGCTGGTTGATTTGGTGCCACATGCCAGATCCGGCTTGTGAGCCGTAGGTTGAGAATCCCTGGAATAAATTATTGCAAATAAGTGGCACAGTGTTAGCTATTTCAATTATGGAAGTAAAATGTCACTACAAGAACTTTGTCAATCTATCTGTCTAATATTAAAATCAGAAGGAAGTTACACAGGTTAAATCCAATACTTGTTTTACTATATTCACACAATATAGTATTCTCTCTCTTTGGCAGAAAGACATTGCTGTATTCAGCTCAATATAAATGAATTTTCTAAATTGTCACTATTATATCACACAAATCCTTTTTAAAGAGAGAGAATACAGAAAGGGCCACTTGGATTTTTGTCTAATTAATGACTATTACTCTTCCTATAAATTTTTTAGCTACGTCAAAATAGAGGGCATGTGTAATTCTTATTTACTAAGTTCTGTGACATTTAGCATTAGTTATTCAATCTGTTACCAGCATGTTCAGGTAAAGGTAAAGGTTGCCCTTGCTCGAAAGCCAATCATATCTGATACTAGAGTTCAGTGCTCATCTCTGTTTATGGCCAAAGAGCCAGTGCTGTTTGTGTCTGCAGATGTGTCTATGGACACGTGGCAGGCATTCCTCAACACCGGAGTACACGGAATGCTGTTTACCTTCCTACCAAAGTGGTTCTTTTTTATCTACTTGCAATTTCTTGCTTTCAAACTGCTAGGTTGGCAGGAGCTGGGACAGAGACGGGTGCTCATTCTGTCATGTATTACCCAGGAATCGAACTTTGATCTTTCAGTCAGTGATTTTAGCGTCTTAACCAGTGGCGGGCTCCCAAAAAAATTACTACCACACTGTGGGCGTGGTATGGTGGGCGTGGCCAGGGGAAAGCCCTGCATTGCATCCGAATTAGGACTACAGTAAATCCCCGGATAACGACTGAATCGGATAACACTAAAATCGGATAATGATGTAAAGTTTTGAAAAAAATGTTACACCTGATAACACCATTTTAGTGTTATCTGATGCATCGATTTTGATCTACCTTTTCATGCTGTTTGGGGACAAAAAAAACACCATCGTCGGATTTAAAAAACAAAATGGCTGCCGCAACTATTTTCAGCTGTTGTGCGGCCCAGGGATGTCCTAGGAAGGTTGTGTGGGTGGGAAAAAAGTGAAATGGAATTCCTCGTAATATGCAGCATATATATCAACCTGTGATGGAATATTGAACTTTGTGGGTCTAATGAAATTATTTGTAATCCACAAATTTTCATACTGAAATAAATCTTATTTTTTTGTGCCATGATGCGTTAGGATAGTACTTTTGCTTTAAAGAATGTTGCAAACTGAAAATTTGTTTAAAGGGAGAGCGAAAGTGCGGTCTAAATTCTGCTTCCAGCTAGAATTAGTAAAGGCATCCTCTGCAGGCGCACTAAAGACCCATTATGGTGAACCTTGGCACCCTAGGTGTTCTTGGACTTCAATTGCAAGAAGCCCAAGTCAACACTCCTGTTGATCAGAGCTTCTGAGAACTGAACTTCCAGAACAGCTGGAGTGCCAAGGTTTGCCATCATTGCTATCAACCTTCTTAGGTCTGTGCCTCCCTAACCTCAGTACTTTGCATTGGAGAACTGATGAGCTAAAACATGCTTTGAAAAACACTTTAATCACATTTACTTAGACATCCCAATGCCTTAATGATTTCAAGTATTTGTCTGAGTGATGACCACTGAAATATCCTTGCCTGTCTATATAGATTTTCTTTAGAGAAAACAACAACACACGTACATACAAGACGATGGAATTATATGCACAAATAGTCAACATTATTTTTGAAAAGACCTTCTCAATGAGTTCAATGCAGGCAGCCAAATCCATTCCAAAGTCAATGAACTCCCATTCAATCCCTTCTTTCTTGTACTCCTCTTGTTCCAGCACAAACATGTGGTGGTTGAAGAACTGTTGCAGTTTCTCATTGGTGAAGTTGATGCACAGCTGCTCCAGGCTATTATACTAGGAAAATAAGAAGCAAATTTCTGTCTTTTAAAAAAATAAGAGCCATCCCTGCTCAGTTTTAATTTTAGCATTATTTTAAACACTTGGTGAAACAGTCCAATTATCCATTGCAACATCTGTGTTAAAGTATCAGGAACTTGAATTATGAGAATGTCTACAAATTCAGTATTGAAATAGTTTAAGCAGATTACATGACTAATCTTGAATGATAAATTGAAGTGCTATAAATAAAAATGACACTAATACTTGAGTGGGGAACACTGACATATATTCATCTCTTTATATCCTACTAGCTGATTACCCGGCCTTGCTCGGGTATTTTTTCTTTAAATTAAATTAAATTTTCTTTTTGCACCTGTATGCCACCCAATCAGGGAACCTGACTCATGGTAAAAGTCCATGGGCAGCGGCAGAGAGTCTGTCAGATGGTGGCGGCAGCAGAGGTTTTAAAGCCACCCAAGCCATCCAGCTGCTGCTGCCTCCCTCCAGGCCAGCTGGCCGAGGGAGCGCCCGGGGATGGTGGCAGCGGTGGAGGCTTTAAAGCTGTCCAAGTTGCCCAGCTGCAGCTGCCTCCCTCCAGGCCGGTTGGCCGAAGGAGCATCCAGAGATTTATGTGGCGGCAGAGGTTTCAAAGCCGCCCAAGCCTCCCAGCTACTGCTGCCTCCCTCCAGGCCGGTTGGCCAAGGGATCATCCGGGGATGGTGGTGGTGGAGGTTTTAAAGCTGCCTGAGCCACCCAGCTGCCCAGCTGCTGCTGCCTCCCTCCATTCCAGCATGTCCTGCCTTTAGGTGCGCATGCTCAGTACTGCTGACTGCTGTGTGCATGTGCAGTACTGCTGGTCTGTTGCTTTTTCTCCCGTTGGTGGGGGTGCCCCTTTTGCATCCCGCTTTGGAGGACATAAACCCCCAAATGGGCTTCGAAACCCCATTCCCCAGTGCTGATCTCACAAGCCCAAGGTAGGTGTGTGCCAATTTTCAGTGAGATTGGTCGAGGGGTGTGGGTTTCTTTAGAGCACATACAAGGCCACACCTTTGATTTATAGATATAGATTAGCTTCATTGAGATCCGCTTGAGTGCTGGGTTTATAGCAGACATGTTAATTTCTATCCTTAAACTATGACTACACTATCCAGTCTTCTCTGGGCATTCGGAAGTTTTTGCAACTGTGAATGTTTGTTCTATCATTTAAATATTTATATCTGCAACAAAGCATTTGTAGTCAGTCCCTCTTTCTGCAGCTTTATCTAGAACCCACATTTCAGGCTTGACCAAGGCATGATGTGACTTGACCAGGACATTTCAGGAAAAAAAGGTTTCAAAAGTTATCTAGGCTGAAAAAATCTAGAGAACACTCCCTTCTAATCCCTTACATCGAAGATCTCAAAGCCTGCTATGTCCAGTACACCAATGAAGTACTGCCGTGGTTGCTTAGTATCCAGTTGCTGGTTAATGCGAACAACCATCCACAAGAACATCTTCTCAAAGACAGCTTTAGCCAATGCACCAACATTATTATACACCTGGAATAACAGGATACAAAACCTGGAGTTAGCATGTCAAGCAGAAGAGCAAAGTTAAGGAACTACAGGTACAATCTATGAGAATGACATCATAGAGAAAATTTGTTTCTTAGGTAGTTACCTGCTGGACAGTTTGACCTTTGGTGACATACTCATTGCCGACCTTGACTCGGGGGTAGCACAGAGCTTTCAAGAGATCTGCTGAGTTGAGGTTCGTGAGGTAGGCAGCCTTGTCAGCAACTGAGAACAAACATAAGACAAAAGGATTAGCAATACGTATTAGAAATAGAAAAGGTTCAAAGTTAAAAATGACTAAATGATACCTTGCCTGGGTTCAAATAGATTCAACTTATGAAAACATTAAACTACAAAATTATCCATATTTCAGGATCTTTTCTTATTTGGTCAACAGTTTAATATTATTAAATTGGCCCGCCCCCGGCGACTGATGGATTCTGATGAATTCCAGAGGGAACTGGGGGATTTTCCTCTGGATCGGCTACACGATTCATCCGAGGCACTTGTTGACCTGTGGTACAGGATAACTACCACTGCCTTGGATGAACTCGCACCACTACGGCCTCTCCGAGCCCGCAGAGATAGATCTTCCCCATGGTTCACAGAAGAACTGCGGGAGCTTAAATGGGCAAAGAGACACCGAGAGAGCCGCTGGGTGAAGACCCAAAGGGATTCCGACTGGACACTGGCTAGGACTGCTATTAAGACCTACCTGGTGGCGATGGAGGTGGTGAAGCAACAATACTTCACCGCCCTCATTGCCTCCTCGGATAATCGCCCAGCCGCTCTGTTCCGGGTTACCAGGTCTCTCCTTGGCTGGGAAGGGCCGGTGCCTGGTTGGCAGACTATCTGGTGGAGAAAATCGCTCGGATTCGCTCGGGGTTTAATCCTGGAGTGGATGGGTAGGGTCCGGAGGAGATCAGAGCTCAGTCTGGCAGTGTTATCTGGGATCGGTTCGATCTAGTTGTCCCTGAGGAAGTGGACAGGCTTCTTGCAGCTGTTTGCACCACCTCCTGCCCTTTGGATCCCTGTCCCACTTGGTTGGTGAAAGCCTTCAAGGGGGTGATGGGAGGCTGGGTCGGGGCTATAATAAATGCTTCACTGTGGGAGGGGGTGTTTCCTGCACCTTTAAAACATGCTCTGGTGCGCCCCCTCCTGAAGAAACAATCTCTCGACCCAGCGGTTCCAGCTAATTATAGGCCGGTCTCCAACCTCCCTTTCTTAGGGAAGGTACTGAAGAAGGTGGTGATGCTGCAGTTGCAGGGGGTCCTGGATGAAGCAGATTATCTGGACCCCTATCAATCGGGTTTCAGGCCTGGATATGGTACTGAAACTGCATTGGTCACACTGGTTGATGACCTCTTGCGGGAGCGGGATGGGGGTCATCCATCCGTCCTGGCTCTTCTGGATCTCTCAGCGGCCTTCGATACCGTTGACCACGGTATCCTTCTGGAACGGCTCAAAGGTTTGGGGATCCAGGGCACTGTGCTGTCCTGGTTTTCCTCATTTCTGGAGGGTCGTACGCAGTCGGTGTGGTTGGAGAGTGAGAGGTCCAGCGCTAGGCCCCTACAGTATTGGGTGCCTCAGGGCTCGGTGCTCTCTCCTCTCCTATTTAACATATACATGAAGCCGTTGGGTGAGGTTATCCGTTCCCATGGGGTAAGGTATCATCAGTATGCTGATGATACCCAGTTATATATCTTGGCCCATGGGGACCCCAGTGATGCAGTCAATGTCCTATCCAGATGTCTGGAAGCAGTTGGGGTCTGGATGGGGGGCAATGGGCTACAATTGAATCTCTCCAAGACTGAGTGTCTTTGGATAGGGGTCCCGCGTTATCCAGAGAGCTGCCAACTTTGGTCTTGGATGGGGCTGTTTTGCCCCAGACAGACCAGGTACGCAACTTAGGGGTCCTCCTGGACTCGGGGCTGCTACTAGCAAGTCAGGTGGCAGCTGTGGCCAGGAGGGCTTTCTCACAGCTTCGCGTCATCCATCAGTTACGTTCGCTCCTGGACCGGGACTCCCTGCTCAGGGTCACACATGCTCTGGTCCTCCAGGCTAGATTATTGCAATGTGCTCTACATGGGGCTGCCCTTGTCAACCATTCAGAGGCTGCAGTTGGTCCAGAATGCAGCAGCCCGGGTGGTGATGGGGCGCAGGTGTTATGCTCGTGCCTCACCATTACTTCGGGAGCTGCACTGGCTACCAGTTTGCCTCCGGGTGCAGTTCAAGGTGCTGGTTTTGACCTTTAAAGCCCTTCATGGTAGTGGGCCAGGATACCTTAGAGACCGCATCGTCCCAAGAGTGTCCACCCGTCCAACCAGAGCAGATCAGAGGGGCTCCCTACTTGTTCCATCTGTCAGAGGGGCCTGTCTCTCTGGTACATGAAGGAGGGCCTTTTCCGTGTCCACACCGGCCTTGTGGAACCTCCTGCCTGTAGAGTTGCGGGAGCAGATGGAGCTGCTACCTTTCAGAAAATACCTAAAAACCTGGTTGGCGGGGCAGGTGTGGGGTCCAGATGGAAGAGTGGCCCCCGCCTGTTGGCTTATAAATTAAGCCCCCGTTTCTTTTAATTGTCAATGAAGGCAGTTTTTTAATGTGGGTTTTTAAGAAGAATGCGGTAGGTGGGTGGGTATGTTGGGTTTTAATTGGTTGTATTGTTTTATGTGTGTTTTAACTTGTTGTGAGCCGCCCAGAGTCAGGTTTACCTGATTGGGCGGCATATAAATTTGAATATAAATAAAAAATAAAATAAAAATAATAATGTATTAGATTCTTGCTCAAATGTTGAATAAAATAAACCCTAAAGCATTTCTTTAAGAAACATTAAATAGAGAAGATTTAAAAAAAAACATACTATTTGTTCTTATCACTTAATCTTTGTTTAAAGTAATTCTGGCACCACATTTCTTGTCCTGGTACATAATGTTTACTTTACCATGCAAGTACCAAAAGGTCTGCAGTGAATTTTGCAAATACCTTCGGTGCCATCTGGCTCAGCCTGTTCCTCACGTTGCTTCTGCTTGAACTTCATGTTCCCATAGTGCATTACGGCCCCTGTCAGCTTGTAAATGGCCGTCTTCTCCTCAGCAGTGAAGCCCAGGATGTCAATGGCTTCCTGGCGGTTAAGATCAGTGGTTAACATTCTTATTCTGATCCAAAACTATATATTTAGATCTGCTGCCTCACTCAGAGGCAGAGAATTTAGAGGACTGTTTCATCCTTCAGTGGCCTGTGCCCCCCACCCCCCCCCAAAAAAACACTTCCCTTTTTAATTACATCCTGATTTAGTGCCACTTTGTGGTTGGTTGTAGTGGGAAATGGGAGTCCACCACAGTTCACGGGTAGTGTCCACTGTAACATCCTACCACCATTTTTCCAAATGTAGGATCAGATGAAATTTCCAGATTGGCATTCTCCCACATTCAGTATTTTTTTAATCTCAGGTTATTTCCATTTGAGGTTTTTATAAAAGGAAATTAGAATTTTCTCTTTTAAAACAATGAAGGCAAAATGTCATTCTACAGTTTTCTTTCAAGAGGGCTTTTTGGGGGGTGGGGGTGGGGGTGGAGGAGAGAAAATTACAGTTCTCTGATAGAAGTTTCCTTGTCCCTTGTGGTAGCAAGTGGTACGTTCTCCAAGTTACTTACATCAGTTGCCATCAGCTCTTCTTGATCGTTAATGCTGGCAACAGTGATCTCACCCTGACTGACAAAGTGAAAGTCATAGGGGTTGGTGGTGATCAGGAGCATCTCTGAAAATGGAGAATAACAGAAAGGCCTTTACTGCTATCCACTGTACAATCAGGCTTCTTCAGAGAAAACATTAGCCACCTCAGCAGTAGCCATTATTAATACGGCTACAGCCACCAGCACTACAACAGATGCCTCTTACCAATCAGTTCTGGCCTCTTGTTGGACATGATCTGATAAAAGATGTGGTAGCTTCTTTCAGCTTTTAGCTGGAAAGTAACTCTGGACTTCTCCAGCAGATCTGGGAAAGCAATAGATTATAATTAGTTCAGGAAGGAGAAAGGAAGACAAGACCCGCTAAGCATTTAAAAGGAAAAAACCTTACATGTCTCTATGTCCGCAGAAGCCAGTTTTCCTGAGGCAGCAAAATGGATTCTGATAAATTTACCCTTTTATGAAAGAAAAGACAAGTCATTGCATGTCACAGCCTTGGGACATAAGATACAAGGCACCCAACCTGATGGTGTACCCTGTTCCTCTACCCTAAGGTTTCAACTGTAGTCAGAGATCTGGAGCTCATGGTGCCCAGAGTTACCCCTGCCATCTCCACTCTGGTGAGTGTTGTGGCTATCGCAACCTGTTACCACCATCCCAGATTCCAGGATTGCAATACTGCATACGCTTAGCTGCAGTCACCCTCAAGAGAGATTAAAGCCCTTTTCATCTTGCATAAGACTTACAAAACGTGAAGAGTTGTCATTCCTCACAGTCTTGGCATTTCCAAATGCCTCTAGCAAAGGGTTGGCACTGATGATTTGATCCTCCAGGGTGCCCTGCAATTAAATACCATTGCCACTTCATCTGCCTTTAGTCCCACAGAAGTGATGCAAACTTATATATCACTCTTTTCTGTCTCAAAACCTACCTTAATTTTGCCTTGTGCCACTGGCTCTTCTTTCTTTTTGTCACTAGTGGCTGCAATTGTTGCAAAGTACTGGATGACACGTTTCGTGTTCACAGTCTTCCCAGCACCAGATTCTCCACTGTTGTTTAAAAAGAGGGCATAGAGTCATAAAGAATATATATGAGTCTGAGTGCATGTTTCAGTTGCATATGTATCATGGACCAAAATCTACTGATCCAACAACTCAAATCTCACTAGACAGTTTCCATCAGTTAACTCATCTTGTACACATGACCAATGTAGAAACTTGAGCATTGACTTCTTAACTAGTGGCAACTCATTGTTTAGATTTATGCTGATAGTGGTACCTCGCTTAAAGAGCATAATGCGTTCCACGGGATTGCTCTTTAAGCGAGTTTGCTCTTTAAGCAAAACACCATTGTAAGTGACCAATTGTGACTTCTGGTGGGGGAGACTGCGAACCCCAATTTAGTTGTAAGCGAATTTTTGGTTGGATTTAGTTGTTAAGCGAGGTGACCATTCAGAGAAAATTCTACTCTTTAAGCGAGTTAGTCTCTAAACGAGGTGCTCTTTATGCGAGGTTTTACTGTATAAGTAACATTCTGTCCATAATATGTATATATGTGAATCTGTTTCACATGTGCATGCATGAATAGGCTACTACAGTATAGTGGTACCTCATACAATGATTTTAATCCATTCCATGGGGCTCGTTATTGTACAAAACAATTGCTATAAAATGCATGCATCGTATAGCGATTTTCCCTATGGGATGCATCATACAATATATATTTTTCGCTAAATGGTTTTTCCCATTGAAAATTGTATGATTTTTTTCCATAGGGAAAATTGTTATGCGGGATGCCATTTCCCCCCAAAAAAACTACTTGTTATATGATTTCGTTGTTATACGGGACGATTGTTGTATGAGTTTCCACTGTATATCTTTTTAATGAAGCACCGGCATATGATTTATGGTTTACATATGGCCATATATGAAAGTGCTCAGGTGGTCACCAGTTCTTCACTGGTTACAAGCCTGGTAAACTTATTGTGGATTTATAGCAGTACAATAGCTTTGTCTTCTCCTTAAAAATTAGAATTTGTGGTTTTATGACAGTTCTGTTGTGTAGTTCCCAGCAATGAAATATATTTTCCTACACCTCATCAGTCTAGTAAATAATTGCTAAACCAAAACTGCTACCACATCACCACCATTAGGGTTAGGAGTGCCCCCAACAATCCGGTGGCAATGTTTGATATTTAAAGTCTCTCCCCTTCATCTAGAAGAATGGTTCCAAACCTTTTTTTGGCCATGCTCCACCTAAACATCTCTAAGATCTTGATGCTCTCATGTGACATATAATTCTTATTATTCAAAAAGTGAATTCCTATTCACGTGGAGGAAGCCTAAAAGGCCATTTGCTGTTAATAACTCATTCCCAAATCCATCCTCTTAAAATCTAATTGCCCCCCTGTGGGGCATGTGCCCCACATTGGGAACCATGGATCTAGAAGTTTCCAAAGACTCTCCCAGTATAAAAAAGAGCCTAGGGCAGTGGTGGCAAACCTATGGCACACATGCCAGAGGTGGCCCTCACAGTCTTCTCTGTGGGCATGCATGCTGTTGCCCTAGCACAGAGTTTACCCCACCCCTCTGCTCAGCAGCCCAATGGGAGCACTTCCTCCCCTAGCACAGAGTTCACCCCACCCCTCTGCCCAGCAACTCAATGGGAGCACTTCCTCCCCTAGCACAGAGTTCACCCCACCCCTCTGCCCAGCAGCTCAATGGGAGCACTTTCTCCCTCCCCCAGCACAGAGTTCACCCTGCCCCTCTGCCCAGCAGCTTTCTTCTCCAGCACAGAGTACATTCCACCTCTCTGTTTGGGCACTCGGTATCTAAAAGGTTCGCTATCACTGGTCTAGGAAGATTAAATAGTACCTGATGTATGTTATTTTCATACCAAACTTACACAACAAGATTTTGTCCACTATATCTTTTTAGCTAGTTACTTCTGGGCATTTTATTTTCGCAGTATTAACCTGGCAGAAGCATGTCTTGTGGCACAAAAAATACTTACGTGATCAGAATAGACTGATTTTCACGATCTGAAAAGAAGAATTTTTTTAAAAAAGTTATATTTTTTTAAAAGTTATATTTTAATCAATTCATTGTAAAAAATTCATTTGACTAACAGCTTCTTTTTGCACTTACACAGTACATATGAATTAGGCATATTATGTGCAAGGCATGACCACCCTAAAATAGAAGTCATTAGCCAATATAATTCCTGTTGTCCAGGTAGACCTTCACAAGATTTCCAGCCAGCATTTGTCTAATTCCTGGTTCAGTTGTGGCCATTTCCATTTTTAAAATTTGATTCTATTTTAAAGGCATCTTCAGCATCAAAAGTAATTGATGCTTGGAGGGACACTGAGGTTCTCTGGAGGAAACGTCTGTGTTTTTAGCCACCATCCATCTACTCACCTGTTAACATGGCCTGATAGGCGTTATCAGAGATAGAAAAGATGTGAGGAGGGGCCTCTTGACGCTTCTTGCCTCTATAGCCACCTACTACTTCTGGGTTGTACACTGGCAGCCACTTGTAAGGATTGACAGTGACACAGAAGAGACCAGAGTAGGTCTGTAAGAAGAAAGAGAGAACAAGTTTGATTTGTCCACCAGAATTCAAACATACACTAATAGTGTTATCTTTCTCACATGGGGCTAAAAAGGTATTTAAGCTCCTGTTCTATGTGAGAAAATGAGGGATATATCCAGTGGTGTGACTGGGTGGGTGTGGCCTGTTGGCCATGTGACTGCTCTTGACTATGAAAATATAAGCCTCTTCTATTTTCATCTCTCTATAGTGAACCTCTGAAGCCATTTCCTTCTTCGTCCAAGTATTTTCTTATTATTCAAAAAGTGAATTCCTATTCACGTGGAGGAAGCCTAAAAGGCCATTTGCTGTTAATAACTCATTCCCAAATCCGTCCTCTTAAAATCAAATTGCCCCCCTGTGCTCTGTTTCACCCCGAAGTGCCTCCCCAACCATTCTGGAGTGGCTGGGGATGCGGTTTGGGGTGAAATGGAGCCTAGGAAAAGCCTTGGATGAAGGGAGCCAACCCCCTCCGAAGCATCTTCTAGGAGGAGGAGGTGGTGGGCAGGGTGAGGAGGTGGGCAGGGCCAGCCATTTTTACTACCGGTATGCGCATACTGGTCCGATCCGGCTCATGCCCATCACTGGATATACTCTATTTGCTGGCGTATAAGACCCACTTTTTTCCTCTTAAAATACACTGGGAAAATGGGGTACGTTTTGTATTGTATACAGTGGCCTATAGGGGCTTTTTTTGGTAATAATGGGGTGTGTCTTATACACAGTGTTGGGATTAAAAAGAATACTACCTACTCTGTGGGCATGGTATAGTGGGCGTGGCAAGGGGGAAAGCCCTGCTTTGCACTCGAATTAGGACTACTTTATTTCAAAACTTGGATGGGCGTGGCCAGTTGGAATTTCTGCTACCGGTTCTGGCAAACTGGGGCAAACCTGCTGAATCCCACCACTGCTTATACACCAATGTGTTTTATACACTGGCAAATATGGTAAAAGATGAAAGAAAAGAGAGACCAAAATCCTTGGCATAACTGAATTACAAATAACAAGGAATAAAACAAATCCTATAATTCTTATTGTTATGGACCTCCAAAATTTCAGATGACTATTTGACAGGTTTTGGATTTCACCAAATTGGAGACATTCTTTCCTTAAAAGTTGTCAGTAATTTAAAAAGTATGTTCATGTCACAGAGGAAGGATCACATGAACATATCATGGGATATTATTGCAACGATCCTTGTGCAATTTTTGCATTTCATTATATCCTGGTGAGAAATGGAGACTCCAGTCTCTTTGAGGAGGAAGTGGCACATCTGGATATAGAAAGACAGCAGTTCCTACTCCTTGGTGTGGATGGGTGAGAGGAGGAGAGGGAAGACAACCCTTTAACAACACCCTCCCTTTGAGGCTAGATATGCAATCTTCTTTTAGGCACACAATTTTCACACCAAAAGCATGTCGGTGGGGTGCCTGTGACAAGCATTTTGTCTGCCTCCCAAATATGAGCATTATGAGTTGTGTTTTCTAATTTGGCAAAACTGATATCTGTTGGGTGGGCCATGAGTAACAAAAGAGAGTCCTTGTCCAACTCAGCAGACCAAAGATAAAGGTGAGCATTCTGGAAGAGAGGACATGTCAAGAAAATGATCCTGTCACCTTTCTTTGAACAGTGGCAGCAGCTAGCTAGCAGCACAGGTCCTTTCCTTGGCCATACACATGCATAAACATGATTAAGATTAACACTATAGGAATAGACCAAAGAAAAGGAGCCAAGATGCAGGAAGCAGGGTATCAGCAAAATGGCAAGTTCAGGAAAGTTGTGGAGGAAGACGAGAGAAAGGAGCAGTAAGTTCATTTAACCAGTGCAGGTGGGTGGTGAGAGCAAGCAAGGGCATCCTAGGAAGAAGTGGGGAAGGGGGATAAAAGAATATGTCCACAAATTGGGGTAGAGATTGGGAGCAGCAGGAAATGGGTGGATCTCGCGCCAGAAGAGCGGGATACAAATGAATAAATTATTATTATTATTAAATGGCCAGAGCAGAGAGGAATGTGAATTGGGTGCAGGGAGAGGATATGAACCTGCATTCATGCACTAGATAGGGTGGAAGTTGGGCAGTCTAAATGAAAAGGGTGAGTAGGATTGGGGGGAACTTGTGTAAGGGAGACGTTCCAAGGCAGCACGAGGGAAAAACAAGCAATGGAAGCAAGAACTTAAAAGGTTTCTTTTTAAGCAGTAATAAATTCCAGGTGTTATTGTAACAGCTGCAGTTTCGAAATAGAATGTCCATTTATTATCTCTTTCCAAGAAATATCTTTAAAGGAAAAAAAAGTCCAAGTGTGTCAAGCTATTAGCCTTTGGTACAAAACAGACGCCCCAGCCCATCATCTGAGTGCACAGCAGTAGCATAGAACATAGTATGAACAAGTGTCATATAATATTCCTCTTCCAATATTTGGTGAAGCTATATCCCATAACAAAAAGTTGCAGTTACTGTACATATTAAAAGGAATAAACTTATATTTCATCAGGTTACTGTTGTATGATAATGCATAACCAGTTCATTACAAGAGAGCACAACTCTTTCTTAATTAAAATAAAAAAAATAAAATTTAATACTATACGAGTTAATTGGCAGAAAGCAAAAAAACAGATGACAAGAACTGAACTTACGTAAATCATCCAGGCTGCATAACGCTCTTTGAGGTTATACAGGACAGCAGGTTCATGGAGATGGGTCAGCATGGCCATGTCCTCAATTTTATCAAATTTGGGCGGATTCATAAGAAAGACTTGATCTTCCTTTACAGTCGCAGACTAAAAAGGAAAGAACAAGCCACTTTACATCATCATTGTTTTCATTTTCTTCTGTCAAATTGCATCAGATGTAGACTGATTTACTATATACACTCGTGGAGGACATAATTTTGGCAATTGATTTGTTTTCTTTTACTCACTTCTCCTTTTTCTGTTTTCACTGTGACCTTCCCACCTTCTCTGCTTTGGACAGTGCCTTTGACATAGGATTCCTTAGGATGCACCACAAAGACTGAGGATTTGGCATCAAATGGTTTATTCTGAGCCTCAATTCTCTCCTTTTCTGACTTGCGGAGAAAGGGGGCAGCTGGCCCAAAGATTGACATCTCAGCGTCTGAAGACATGGCTGCTGTTTATCTGATAATACTGGTGTAGGAAAGAGAGAGAGAGAACAGTTCACACGAGGATCCCAACTTTATACTGCCACCATGTATAATCTCTCAACTTTTATTTTAAGCATTTATAAGATTATAGGATGCATCACCAAAATTAATACCAAGTGGAGAAAATGTTTTGTGAGGTTGTTATGTTGATGGAAATCTTTCTTGTTTGACGTTCTATTTGCCCTATATAATGTCTTCATATGAGCACAAAAGTTCTCTAAATTGTATCCATACTTCACTTCTAACAGAAACTACTTCCATCCTTCAAAGGAAGGCCTCCTTTAAAGGTCAAGAATGTCTGCACACAGAAAATGATGCCTATCACTTAATTTAAAAATATTAGAAATGAAAGAATAACAGTAAAGATAACTCCAGTGTAAAACCTCATTCTGTCTACAAATGAATAAGTAAATTGCAAATCCCATGGCTGGAAGTTGTATCTCTGAGGGCATTGCCATCTCTTGAAAAAAGCATCTTGGATTTCTTCTTCATGGGATACTTTATCCATTGCAAATTGATGGACTTATTTTAGTTATTTAATTATCCATGTGTAAAGGAGTTTAAATGGCCATGTATAAGTTCCAGGGATATGAATATCCATGTATAAATAAGTTCCAGACGTAGCAGGGTAGCCCAAAGTAGTGTACCATGTCCAGACTTCTGAATCTTTCCTGTGATCCTCTACATGACTTACCTTGAGATTATATCCAAACAGCAGGCAGGTCAGAGACAAGGAAGGTCCCGGGAACTCTTTTATAAGGTCTGCTCAGCATAGCCCAGGAGTAACACCTCCTCTGCCAGAGGTCAATTATTTCTGGCAAGGTATTGTTCTGGCAAAGTTCGTAGACTATGACCATAATTCATACTCATATTATCCCTGGATATATTTAGAGGACAAGTGTTCAAGGCACTGCATTCCTACATGTGGTTGTATCATTTCTAAATATATTTTGTAAAACGTAGTGGGGATTATTATATTTTCAATTACATTATTCAAATGTAGAGCCATTACTACATTCTAAGCTTTTGAAAACACACATATAAATACTAGTTTTCATCCCAGTTATTTTTCATCTGCAGTTAAAGAAAAGTCAAATGATGCCTACCTATTAACATCACAAAAACAAAGAAAGCTCCACCCCAGTCAAAATGACTATTAGAAATTTCAACATTTTTTTTTCTTTGAAGAAAAAAAATGTGTCTTCCAGTGAAAATTACTGTGGTGGAAACAGGAAAAAATTAATGTTTGAAAACATAAGTTAATAAATACATGTGTTGACACTTGAGGAATAGGAGACAAGATTCTTGACACATCTTCTATGGTTACCATATTAGATATCTACAGTGTTCATAAGCCCTTTAGAACATGCTTAGAATGCTAGTTATAACAAGCATGTGCTCTGCAAGAGTCTACACGATGAAGCCTTGAAGGAATATGTGTGTGATTAGCACATTCTCAATGGCACTCTAAAAGACTGAGGAGGAGGAGATATGAGGATGGTAGAATGAAAGCGCTTTCCATCAAGTGCAAAGCGACTGAGAGTGTCAGGTGTTCCAGGGAGGATTTCAGCTCTTTTGTCATGCTCTTCTATGCTCACTAGACCTGTCTTTTAATTTCTGTTTGCTAGAAACAAACCAGAGAAACATCTTGCATTTATTAGCCAACCCAATCCAAATTCTGTTGAATTCCTTCTCTCTTGCAACACCGTTATCTCTTCACTTCCTGCATGTTGACAATCAGATCTCTGTTGCTGGAAAATGCTGTGAACTGCCTGTAATAGTCCCTCCTGATTCCATCTTTCTTTAGCTGCACAGAGAGCCAGGTGCTTGTGGTATCAACCCAGCATAACAGTATTTGTCATCTTGCACTCATAATTTGGAGTATTGACCATTAGTAAAGAAGGGGCGGCAGAAAATGAGATGGTTAGATGGTATTGTGGATGCAATGGGCCCAGAGGTGGGCGGGTTGAGGAGGATGGTGGAGGATAGGGGTGCCTAGCATGCGATAGTCCATGGGGTCGCAGGGGGTTGGAATCGACTGTGCGACTGAACACCACCACCAAATGAGGCATGTTCTCCATAAGACAGTTTTTGAGGTATGTGGTTGTGGGTTCCTTAATATATAATATATAATATTTCCTGCACATAGCAAAATTACTGGAAAAATGCTGAAGACTGTAAAAGGACCTAGACTGAATGTAAAAATATCAGTGGATATTGTTACTGTGAAGTCATTTCCAATTTTAGCCACTACCTATGAATTAATAACCTCCAAAACATCAGATCAGCTGGATACTGTTGCCAATAAAGAGTATGTGTAATTTGAAGAACCAGTATCAACAACGGATGTGTGATTAGACTTTAAACCTGCACAGCTGGGCATGACCTAAGCTGCAATACTGTTCAGTTTAGATATGTGAAAAAAATACTGGAGAAATATTAAAATTGGAGAAGATTTGAGAGACAGTGGAGAAGACAACAGATATTTCAAATCAAGATCTACCTGGAATAAGTCTTCTGTCAGGTTAGCCTCCATAAGAAAAGGTAATGTCAATTCTGAAATATTTAAATTTGCTAAAATATGTAAAAGGACCTAGTGGATGGAAGCAAAGAGAAATCACTGAACAAGGAAGGATGGAAATGAGAAATGTAAACTGCTTTTGTCAGCAGAACTGACAAAACTGCTTTTCTTTGCCAACCTAGCAATTCAAAAGCAAAATATGGCATAACGCTTTCTACCTAAAGCAGGGGTGCTCAAACTACGGCCCTGTGCCGGATATGGCCCCTGACACCAATTCATCCAGCCCATGCTGCCCTCACTGCACCCGGAAACGGAAGTGAAACGTACCCACGCAGAACGCTGCTATAGGCGTTTTACTTCTGCTTCTGGTGGGAGGAACCACGTGACCAGACTGCTGAACCATGTGAAAGGTTTGGGCACCCAAACCTAAAGTATGGATGATAGAGGAACCTGAGACCTAGAGGGCTGTGCCGCCCGAGAAACTTCTAGGTGGTGGGTACCTGGCAGAGGTTGAGTTGCCAGAGGAACCGCCTGTAATCCTCTGGGAGGCTGGGTCTACCTCTGTAAGGAGGATCCTTGGACAGGGCAGAAGTGCTGTTCTGGGTTCCTGCTGCTGAAGTGCCTAAGAATATGATCCAGAAGAAGCCTTAAAAGGCTCCATATTGGGGGGATACAGTGCATCATGAACACCTCCCTTGCCTGAGAATTGGAAAAGTGCCCAAGAGCCCTGAAGATGAAAGGGCTCCGACTAGAAAGGACTGCGTCTTACTGTGAAGCAAAGTGAGGAGTCTAGGACTGCTGTACTGGAATGGGGCAGTGAAATAACTACACTCTGATCCAATTTTCACATAGTTCTAAGCTGTTAATAAACAATTGTTGTTATTGCAAGACCCTTTTGTCTGACTCAGTGCTGCGTAAGAATCCAGCTTGCCCAGTTCCATGGGGTGAAGGAAAGCCCTTGCTGATGATGAAGTAATGGAATAAACCAATGACTGCTACAGACCATACAGTTAATTGTTTAAAAACAAGTTCAACAAATACCGGTACAAGAAATTTACAGTTTTTGGGGAATATAATAATGTCTCTTTTTGATTCAGCCAGCTCTTATTGGTTGGCATTGATTTTTCCTGTTTTGTGCTATGTGTGATCAAATAATTTGAGGGCAAAGGGGTACTCGTGGTAGTGTCAGACTACCTATAACGAGATTTGTATGTAATTCTTCTGGGGCTGTGGTGGCTTAGTGGTTAAAACAGTGAGATTTACTACCAGAAGGTTGGCAGTTCAGCAGTTCAAGACCCAAGTGCTGCGCAATGGAGTGAGCTTCCATTGCCAACCTAGCAGTTCAAATGCAAAAAAATTGCAAGGAGGTTAATAGGTACTGTTTTGGTGGGAAATGCCTGCCATATGACCAATGAAACACTTGCAGATACTGTCTGTACACAGCACTGGCTCTTTGGCTGTAAAGTGATATGAGTACTGCCCCCTAGAGTCAGATACGACTAGCTTTCAAGCAAGGGAGAGCTTTACCTTTACTTATGGTTCTTAGGGTAGTAGCATATCTGGCTGTAATATAAAGCAGAGTGAGGCAGCAGACTTTTGAATATCAAAAATATCAATTATTGATTTTGTTGTTATTGTAATTTTTACTGTGGGGATAGGTAGTACTTCTTCATGTGCCAAGACAGCGTGACTGAGTAATATGCTCAGGGCCGGCATCAGAAATTTCCAGGCCTGGTATGCCCCCCCCCCACATTTTGGCCACGCCCCTGTGGTTTCCTGCGGATGTGTGGTTTGTTTGTGCATGTGTACATAAGTGGTTTCCCGCTGCCACCGGGCCCCCATCATCTCCAGGCCCAGGACAGGAGTCCTGATGGTTCCCCCCTGATGGCGGCCCTAAATATGCACCTAAATATGGATCAGGGGGCACAATTTACTGTTATTCTTCAAGACACAAAATGTATTGCCTGTACCTATTTCTAGAAGGATGGCACTCAATAATACCAGTCAAAAGACAGTGTGTGGGCATTTTGTATTTCCCTCCTTAGTGGGTCTTATGTAGTTTGACAGGCAAAAGATGCTATGAATAAACATGTGGAATGTACATGTGGACTACTGTATAAGTACTATTGGACCAGTTTCGAATTTCCATTAAAAAAGCAGAGTGGATGACATAAATATTTCTTCTGAATGTACATTTAGATCACAATCAGTTAAATTGACATATCAGAGGAATTGGGGTACACAGAAGGAGCCTCCACAAAGATTGTGAATACAGTTGGGCATACCCTGAGTGGCAACCTTGTCGGCTAATCCGTCTAACGCTGGAAGAGACCAAAGGAATTGACAAATGAATCCACCTGAAAGGTCTTTGTCAAGACCAGCCATAACAATGATCTCAATAAATATTGAGGGACTTTTAAGCAATAAGAGTGTCCTCCTTGCAGACATGTGCAGGAAATACATATGTGACATACTTCTGCTCCTGGAAACACATCGGGGGACAGCAAAGTACAGACCTGAAGTGGTTGGAATGGAGCTAGTAATTGAGAGACCTCATGACCAGTATGGGAGTGCAATTTTTGTTAGACCTAATATCAGCTGCATTGATGGAAACAAACAACACTGAAATTCTCACCATCCAAACGCCACAAATTCTCTGTTACCTCTGTCTATAAGCCGCCAGAAGCAAATGTTAGTTTTAATGAACCGGACAACTTTACTTATGACCAAATAAACTTTGTTATTAGAGATTTTAATTGTCACAGTGAGGCTTGGAGGTACAACCAAACCAATGAGGGTGGTGCAAAACTTGTATCTCGGACAGACACCAATGACCTCCAACTGGTCCATGATCTGAAACTGCACAATCCGTTAACAGTGGTAGATGAAGGAGGGGGTATAATCCAGACAACATCTTTGTTAACAATAAAATAGCAACACAGTGCATGAACTTGATGATCCAATCCCACACACTCAACACAGGCCCATCATGTGCATAGTAAATGCTGCAGTGAAATCCCAGTAAGTGCCTTTTCACAAAAGCTTTAACTTTAAGAAAGCTAAATGGATGATTTTTTTGAGAATAGCTGGACAAAAGTGTGGAGAAGATCCCCACACATCCAGATAAATAACATGAATTTGTCCATCTTGTGAAAATAATATCAAGGAAAAATATTCCAAGAGGATGCCACACCCAGTACATTCAGGGCCTGACAGATGACATCAAACCTCTGCTAGGTAAGTGTCAGAGACTCTACAACCAGGATCCTTTTCAGGAAGATACTGTTGAAGCTGGGAAAGAACTGATGCAGGCTCTAGCTGCACAATGGTGAACATTAGTCGAGAAACTGGATATGAAGCAGAACAGTGGGCAAGCTTGGAAGCTCCTTAAAAATTTAGTTGGAGATTTAACCCAGCCACAGCAAAACTATACTGGAGTAACAGCAGACCAAATAGCTAGTCAGTTGCTAAAGAATGGAGATATGCAAGGGAAAAAGGTGTGGGGAAATGCTATCTGACCAGAAGAGCAAAAGGGGGTTATTTAATAGCCCTTTTGTGGCATCTGAATTGGAGGAAGCTATAAACAGCATGAAACCGAATAAAGCAGCAGGTTTGTTATTATGACTACCTTATACAGTATTTATTTAATCCAGATAGCTCAAAAGGACATTTCATGGCCACTGTTCTCTGTCGTGTTTAATGTGTCTCTGTTATTGTACTGTATTATGTGGGGTTTGAACACTGTGTTTTTGGGACCTTTTGATATTACTATTGTCAGATTGATTGTATAGATTATGATGTATAGTTATGTATTTATTTATCTTGTAATTATTGTATTGCTATTGAAGTTGTTACTTGCTTAGATCTTGTTTTTTGTTTTATGTCTTGTTTCATGCTGTGAACCACCTTGAGTTGCACACTGGGTAAGAAAGGCGGTATAGAAATAAACTTAACAATAACAACAACAACCACAACAACAATTGATGATGCAAGATCACAGCAGATAAAGCAGTTTGGTCCCCACGCTTTGGAATGTCTCCTGAAATTAATGAACAAATGCACGGATGAACTTAAGGTTCCTAAATTGTGGAGACTGGATAGAATTCTTGCTTTATTGCAGGGATTCTTAACCTGTAGCCCACGGGATGAATGCTGCCCGTGGCACCATTTCATGTGGCACACCACCTCCACCACACCAGGAAGTGCCATGTGGTGGAGGGAGGGCAAAATGGCCGTCTGGCCCCTGAAGCTGTCTGAGGGAGCATGACCCAGCCCTTGGCTTAAAAAGGTTGAGAACTCCTGCTTTATTGAAACCCAGCAAAGACTCAGATGACCCAAAATCTACCGACCCATATCACTCCTTTGCCATCTTTATAAGGCATTGGGATGGATGATTCACAATTGCATCTCTGAATTTATTGTTGGAAAGATCAAATAAACTGGCTTCAGACAGATCATGTTGTGATCAAGTCCTTAACCTTACACAACACACTGAGAATGGCTTTGAAAGAAAGCAAAATACTAGGGAAGCTTTCATTAACCTAACTGCAGCATACAATACAGTCAATCATAGAATTTTGCTCCATATAATAAATAATCTTACCAAAGATAGCAAGCTTACTAGGTTCATTGGCAGCTTTCTCCAGAACTGGAGATTCTATGTGATGATGAATAGAAGGAACAGCAGATGGAGGTTACAGAAGAATGTGCGCGCATGCATGCACAAAAATTATCAGCCAGTTCCTGACAATACAAAACTGTTCATCTATGCAGACGAAACAACAATGGCTGTACAAGGATCAAGCTTTGATGAGGTAGCTGGAAAATCTACTGGAGCACTTGAAGAATTAGGACAGTATTACAACATCTACCATTTGAAGCCTAATCCAAGCAAGACACAAGTATGTGCTTTCCACCTTCAAAACCAAGAAGCAAGGGTTAAGTTGAATGTTACATGGCAAGGGAACTGATTACAGCACTGTTCAGCACCAAAATACTTCGGTGTGATGCTTGATCGGAAATATCAAAGCCAAAGTTAGTACAAGGAACAACATAATCAGGAAACTCACAGACTATAAATGGGGAACTCAACCATCCACACTGCACACATCAGCTTTGGCCCTGAGCGTCTCTGCAACAGAGTATACTGCTTCAGTATGGAGCACATCCACACATGCAAAACAAGTTGACATGGCTGTTAATGAAGCCATGCATATAGTGACAGGATGCCTCAAACCTACACCAGTTGAGAAAATATACCATCTTGTTGCTCCACCTAAGATCAGGAGAGAAGTAGCAATGAACACTGAGAGAACTAAGCAAGAGAATGACCCTCAATACCCTCTGAACAGATATGACCATCAAGTCCACTGGCTCAGATCCAGGAAGAGTTTTATGGCAAGAACATTCTTGAGAGTACACAAGAGCAAAACCAGATTAGAAGATGGAAGAAGGAGCTTACTGGACAAGGGATATCATTAAAGGAGGATATAGCTGAAGATCTCAACCTCCCCTACATCACTTGGAGGACCCTGAATTGGCTGAGGGCTGGAGTACCTAAATGTAAGACCAACATGCTCAAGTGGGGACTGCTGGAGGACAACAACACATGGTGTGAATGTGGAGAGACATAGAATCTGGCCCATTTACCGGTCTGTTGATTGCTACCAAAGACATGCACCAATGAGGGCTTGGGTTTGGGCAATGACAAAGCAAAGAAAGTGGCTTCATTTTGGCAGTCCAGGGATTGATCAGGACATGAAAGAAGATCAGAGGAAGCTTATTAGTGATCTTTTTAAAAGGTCTGTATTAAAATGCATATCTAAGATCTCTTTAAGTTCAGTTTCAATATTATATTACTACTGCAGTAATAGTAATACTCTCATTTCTACCCCTTGAATTCTAGTATCCTTGACAATGGTATGGATCTGTAGCAGTTAGGAAGGACAGAATGGCCACAAGAAAGCATGGAGCCATATTAATGTACGGGTGATTACCTTTCCTCTGCTTGAAGAGTAAATCATAATTTAAGATCAGCGCTCTCACCAAACATTTCATTGGATTCAAATACTTCTGAAATAGCTCTGAACCAGTTGATAAAAGGTATACCATAGAACTGCATTATGTTAATAAATAATACAAATTATTTCCTGAAGTATATTTTCATGTGAAAGCAAGCACCTTTTGTTCCATTGCAAAAGGAGCCTCTTGCGGCCCAAGAGGCTCGAAGGTGCTGCCATCGAGCTGCAGTGCCTCCCCGCTCCCTCCACCGGCGGGGGGGGGGGAGGTTTAAACAGTGGCCGAGAGACTCAAAGTTGCTGCCTTATGTATTCAAGGAGTGGGCAACTATGGCCTTCCAGAAGTTCTTGGCTACAACTTCAAATAGCCTCAGCATATCTGATAGTGAACAACGGTGGGACCTGCAGTCCAAAAACACACATAAGGGCAGAGTTGTACACCTCAAAGTACACCTGAAAACTGTTGAGATGCATGAATGTTGCTGCAGAGTTTATCATCTCATCAATCCTTCTATGAAAACTGAAATATTTTTTTTAAAAAATCCACAACCATTTTTAGTATGCAATGTTCTCTACAGTCTTTATTTTCTAAACACTAAGGAAAACTGAACCATAATTACAAGACATGACAAAGAGCTTCACATTTTGCGCTTCTCTTTAGTCACTTGGCAGCTTCTTGGGGGAACTTATTCTTCGCTTACTGTCACCGTCTTATGTACTTCTCGGGTCTTCACCCTGAGTTTGTTCACTTGGGACTCAGCAATGTCGGCCCGCTCCTCTGCCTCTTCCAACTCATGTTGAATCTTCCGGAACTTGGAAAGGTTCACATTGGATTGTTCCTCCTGCGAACATACAGAGATGTGAATCCTCTGAAGGCTAAGCTGGTTTTCTTTACAGAAAGCATTAAAGTTAGCTCTCAGACATCCAGACAGCAGTTCATAAAATTATTCTCAGACCATGTTGAAATTAATAAAATTGGCCAGTGTCAATTAAGAGAAATTATAGGGGGCTTGGACTGCAGTAGCTCAAGTGGCTAAGATGCTGACTGGGAGGCGGAAGGACAGCAGTTCGATTCCCGAGTACTGCAGGATGGAATGAGCTCCTGTCTTTGTCCCAGCTCCTACCAACCTAGCAGTTTGAAAGCAAGAAATTGTAAGTAGATAAATAGGGACCACTTCGGTGGGAAGGTAACAGCATTCCATGCACTCCAGTGTCTAGTCATGCCTGCCACATGACCACGGAAATGTCTGCAGAAGCAGACAGTGCTGGCTCTTCAGCTTTGAAACAGAGATGAGCACTGAACCCTAGAGTCGGAAATGACTGGCTTTCTAGCAAGGGAATCCTTTTCCTTTACTATAGAGGGCTGAAAAATCACTATCTGCTAGTTACATAATCTTTCCATATCTGCTCCTTTTTTCTTTCTTATGACTGAAAAAAAAACTTATAAGGAGCCCTCTAGGTGAGCCAATTATATCCAAGAACTTTGCATTATTTATAGAGTGCAAGCAAGCTCTCAGGGGAGTATTTTTGTACTACATTCTGTACTTACAGCCTCTTCAGATTGTCGCTTGTAACTCTTTACTTTGACTTGTAGTTTATCCACCAGATCCTGAAGCCTCAGAATATTCTTTCGATCTTCCTCAGCCTGAAGAGAGGGAGGGAGGAAAGGAGGAGAGAGAATTTCAAATGCAAGATACTGTTTCATTGCTCATTCTCTGAAATAAAGATTTAAAAGAAGTTTCAATTCTCACCTGATAAGTCATTTCCTTTACTCTTCTCTCATATTTTCGCACACCTTTGATAGCTTCAGCACTGCGCTTCTGTTCATTTTCAAACTCAGTTTCCAACTCACGAACCTGAAAGAGAATAATAATATTTTTACACTTTAGCTGATATTCTTACATTAGAGATACCTTCATACCTGTGCCTGTGTTTGGCTATATAGCCTTAAAGATGAAATGCAGCTGACCGGATAAATAAATGCCACCCAAAACATCTCTTTCTACTTGGACCTAAACCATCTTATCCCTGATTCCTGCTTTAGTAAAGACCTTCTCAGAGTCCCTTGGAACGTTCTCTACTTACAGCATCCCTACAATAGTTTTGTCCCTTCTTTTTTTCTGCATCCCATGCTTGTGACTATTCTAGTAAAAAGAAACTATCCAGACCTTGAGAAATGTTGCTCTGCTTCCCCAGATCCACCTAAACTGTCATCTTTTTCAGCCTCACTAGCTTTAGATCATCTGTATATCAACATTCATTCTTACCTCTGGGAGCAAAATACAATTGCTTCATTCAATCAGAATAGGTCTAATGAATCCATGGAACTTACAAAGTTCTCATTTAATCACTTGTTCTACTCTTGTTCCACCGTAAAACTAACAGATGGGTTTCAGCTTTTCTTTTCAAGCCTAATAAGCCACATATGTGCTGGTTACTGAGGATATAATTAAACAGAGATTAAGAAGCCTGTATGTTGAATAAATCACTTATGTCATAAAAACAGTGCTCAGTTTTCTTGACATTGGTTTTCTCTATTCAGTTTATAGAGATAAAGAATGGGGAATGTGTTGGGGGGATATTTTCCTCAGATGAAGGGCTGAAGGCCTGTACAAAAAAAGCCCAATATTATTGCCTTTCTCTCAGATTCCAGCTTTATTCACAGTGGCAGAGTGACTCAAGAGGAGAAAGCAAACACAAAATAAACAGGGTGATAAAAGTATGGAGAATTATTCTACAAGATTTAAAATGGATAGGAGATATCCATTATGTAAGTTATACTCACTCTGGCCTCCAGTTTCTGGATCTGTTTCTTCCCTCCTTTCAATGCTAGCTGTTCTGCTTCATCAAGACGGAGTTGCAAGTCCTTCACAGTCTGGTCCAGATTCTTCTTCATCCTCTCCAGATGTGCACTGGTATCTTGTTCCTTCTTTAATTCCTCTGCCATCATGGCTGCCTAGTGATGCAAAGCAATCAGTTTAGAAATCTATGTTGACATCTAGGTGTCAACAAAGTAATATTTTCTTAGGGTGTTCCTTCTGACTTACATCAGTGATGGCCTTCTTGGCCTTTTCTTCTGCATTGCGTGCTTCCTGAATTGAATCCTCCATTTCACTTTGGATTTGAGAAATATCCGTTTCCAACTTTTTCCTGGTGTTGATCAAGCTGGTATTCTATTTGAAAAAAATACAACTGAGCTTTCTGCATTTGTGTTTTCAGTTGCTGCAAAATGCCACACATTAGCTCAATTTCGCCCAGGAATGATCTGGGGGATGTGGCTATCTCTCTTTACTGAAACAGTTGATATGATGTAGAGCAGGGGTGAGGAAGCTCAGGCCCTAGACCAAGGTCAAGGAACCTTTTCATGTCGAAAGGCTGCATTAGATTAGCTGTAATCAAATAAGGCCACATTCAAGAAACTTTAATTAGATATACTAAAAATGTACAATTTTTGCAACACTTTAACTAGGTAAAGGTCTCTCTTGCTCAAAAGCCAGTCATATCCAACTATAAGATTTGGTGCTCATCTCTGTTTATAGCCAAAGAGCCAGTGCTGCTGTCTCCGTCTGAACATGTGACAGGCATGACTTTAGAGCCTTTTGGGCGTCCGACAATGGCAAAGGGGATCTCGAAAGCGCATCAGCATGGCTGATCTCCTTTCCGGGCCTGTACTCCAACTCATGTTGGTACGCGTTGAGGAAAATAGCCCATCGCAGCATTCTCGGGGACAGGATCTGCGGCGTTGGCTTGTGTGCCGTGAAAATCCCTAACAGCGGTTTGTGATCGGTCACGATTTTGAACGGGCGGCCATACAAAAAATCGTGAAATTTTTTGGTCCCCGATACGATTGCTAATGCTTCCCTGTCGGTTTGTGCGTAATTTCGCTCCGCTTGGGACAGGGACCTTGAGTAAAACGCTACCGGGGCCTCCCTTCCGTCCTCCAACACGTGGCAAAGCACCGCCCCCACCCCCACCGGGGATGCATCACAAACTAGGACCACAGGCCGTTTGGGGTCGAAATGCGTCAGGATTGCCTCAGATGTTAGGAGTTGCTTTAGCTCCTTGAACGCCCTCTCGTGCTCGTCACCCCACATCCACGGCTCCTCCTTTTTCAGCAACCGATGGAGCGGCTCGGCCACGGACGCCTTCCGCGGGAGGAATGTATGGTAAAAATTTAGGAGCCCCAGGAAAGATTGCAGCTCGGTCTTGGATGTGGGGCGAGGGGCCTTTTTAATGGCTGCTACCTTGGATTTAGACGGTTTAATCCCCTCGGGTGTGATTCGGAACCCTAAAAACTCGACCTCTGTTTCGAAAAAAACACATTTATCCTTCCTCAATCTCAGCCCCGCTTTCTCGAACACGGTCAGTACCTTGTCCAACCTTTTCGCTAGTTCAGCCTCACTCCCCCCTGTTATCAACACGTCATCAAAATAAGGCAACACCCCCTCCAGGCCCTTTAGGAGGCGTTCCACGAGCGATTGAAAAAGACCGGGTGCCGAGTTCACGCCGAACTGTAACCGCGACACCTGGAACGCTCCCTTATGTGTAACTATCGTTTGTGCCGCGGCCGTGGCGGGGGTCACAGGAAGTTGCTGATAGGCTTGTGCCAAATCGAGCTTAGCGAAACACTTTCCCCCATTTAGCCTGGCCAAAAGGTGGCTTATCACTGGCACCGGGTATGCATTAGGGCGGATCGCCTTGTTAATTGTACACTTATAATCTGCGCAAATGCGCACCTCCCCGTTAGCCTTTAGAGCCGTTACAATTGGAGTTTCCCACTCCGCGGAATCAACAGGAATAAGAATCCCCTGGCCCACCAGTTTGTCCAATTCCGCCTCTATCTTGTCCTTGAGTGCAAACGGCACCCTGCGTGGTTTGAGTCTTATCGGGCGGACCTCCGGGTCTATGTCGAAAGCTACAGGGGGTCCCTTGAACTTTCCGAGTCCTTTCTCAAAAACGGCGGGATGCGCATCGCAAACCGCTTGTATTGGGTCTCCCCCCACGGTATGGACCCCCCCTATGAACAACCCTAAGGGCTGAAACCACTGTGTTCCCAGGAGGCTACAGCTTCCCCCTTTCAGGACAACTAGGGGCAGTTCCGCAGAATGTCTCTTAAAATTGACCCGAAACTTCCCAACCCCCAATACCGGAATGTTGTTTCCCTGTACGTCCCGTAGTGTGGACCTCAACGCTTTAAGCTTTGGCCGCACGTGGGGGTCGATTTTCAGGAACTCTTTCTGGGGAATTATGGAAAAGGAGGACCCCGAGTCAATTTCCATCTTAATAGGGGCCCCTTGTACTAATACCTCAACGAAGTAATGGGACTGTCCCGCGGACACGCTGAACACTGAGGCGTCGTCCTCGCTGCTGTCCGAGACGCGGCCCACGCCGTCCTGCTTCCTCGTGGTCTGGGCGCCATCTTTGGGCCTTGCTGGACGGTCCGGCCTGGCCGCGCGGTCTTGTGATTGCCTCCGGCCCTCTTTCCGCTTTCTGCACGCCTTGGCGATGTGCCCCCGACGGCCGCAGATGTAACACTCGGCCTTCCTGAACGGGCATCTCGCGCGCTCGTGGGCCGCTCCGCAACCCTCGCAGCGTCGACCGCCCTTCCGGACCTTCTGGACCTCCTCGCCGTCGCTGCCTTCCGTAGACGACTCTGAGGCCCGCCGAGTCGCGTGCACCGACTGTCCGGCCTTCCCGTGCACCGAATTTTCCGCCTTGCCGGCTTTAGGACGCCACTCACGCCACTGATGCATCTCGTCCACTCCGGCATTCGTGGACTCTGCGGCTTCCGCGGCCTCTATGACTTCGGCCAGCGTGGGTGGCGGCTCCTTATTCATCAAGCTGCGCTGCACCTCCTTGTCTTTCAGGCCACATAACACGCCGTCCCTGAGGATCATCTCCAGGATGTCGCCCCATTTACAGGGGGCGGCGGCTATCCTCATGGCGGCCACGAATGCCTCAACCGACTCGTCTGGCGCTTGGACTCGCCTCCAAAACGCGCTCCGAGCGGGAAACATTGCCCTCGAGGGGCAGAACCGCTCTCGCAGCAGCTTCATGATGTCGCTCGCCTTAAAGTCGCTCACCTTCTTCGGAGCGATTATGCCCACCAGCGTCCGCTTGGTTTCCATCCCGAGCATTCTGGTGAGGATGGCCCTCTTCCTCTCCTCGTCGTCTTGTTTGACTCTGAGTTCCACCAGTGCCGCCTGGAAGTCCATCTCAAGCAGCTCCCAGTCCTGCGGTTTGGTGATGTTGAACCCGCTCTGTGCCCTGGCTGTTCCGTGGGGATCCATTATCCCACCTTCGTCGCCAATTTAGTGTATGCAAACCAAGACACGGGACACAGCCTCGGGCTGGGTTAACTCAGGTTTATTGCATCGTGGACAGAGGGAACATGAGGTAATGGCGGATCAATAGCTCTTTATATACAGCAGTAATACATTTGAACGTGGTGCCATGGTAGCCCATTGGCTACTGTCTGCGTGACGTCATTGCAGGTCACGCCCTTCTTGTCCAGGTGTAGGTAGTGGCGGGAAAACTTCCCGCGCTGTTGCCTTTGATGAGTTCGGACCAAGAGAGCTTGGACGCTCGCTGCTGCCAGCTGGTGGTCATTAGCTCGCGTCCTATTACAGGGCTTATATGATACAGCTGAAGGCTACATTGTTGCTATAGGCAAGGTTACATTGACTCAGATACATTGCAATCCATGTGTACAGTAAAACCATCAGAACACAACAATGACTAAGCATTGAAGTGTATGGAATTGTGTTTGCCTTCCCTCTTAAGTGGTACCTATTTATCTTCTTGTAATTTCTTCCTTTTGAACTGCTGGGTTGGCAGGAGCTGGGACAGAGATGGGAGCTCACTCCATTGTGCAGCACTCAGGTTTCGAACTGCTAACCTGCCAACCTTAAAGTATTCGAGTTCGTGTCTTAAACACTAAGCAACTGCAGTCCCTAAAAAAATCTAACTACTATGCACTTAATAATTTTAAAAAAATCAAAACCATGGCCACACTTAAGGATCTAGAAGACCCCTGCCCTAGGCTTTCATCCAGTCCTCCTGAAGTCCCAATGTAACTTGTTAGATTTTCCTAGCCAGCTATGTTATAGACGTCATGCAGGCACACAAGAATTCACTGAGAGGCCATTAGACACATTTAGAAAGATTGATTATGACTGTCTCCGGAAGAAGGATTATGAAAAACTGTGTTTACTAGAATGGTTTTGAGACTTCGCCATAACTTCTAGGATCTAAGGAATCATCATAGTCTTTTTGTTAATCTTTAATTCATAAGGCATATTAAGACCTTCAATTATTTTGAATTTAATACCTCTATATTGATACAATTTGTAAATCTATGAGGAATCAAACTTTTTTGAAAAAAATATTGAACTTTATTGAGATTCATTTTGCAATTTCATAAAGAATATAATACATTTTGAACTATAAACGGTTGTCTTTGTTTTTTTGCTGATATTCCATACCGTTTTTGCCACATTGGACTTCTATTCTTTTCCATTACACCTTTGTTTGGTGGCTTCCCACATTTGTATGATTTTCTTCCTATTCTGACTATGAAATGGCTCTAAAGGAATTGTGATACAGAATGCTTAGCTAATAGAAGGATGAGCTATAAGTTAAAGCACACTGCTAATTCTGGGTCCCATTGCAGGCGCACCCCCCCAATCACGGACACAGACAACATTGAAAGTGGATAACAGCAAAGGGCCACATTTATTGATTCAATGCCCTAGTCCGAATTATAAATTTGTATTGGTAAAACGACCAATCGTAATTCCTAAGGCAAGCAGGCCGAAGTAACACTGGTAAGGTACCACCCCAAAATTGCCAACGGCAATTGGTTACAATGTATCAAATTGTATCAATTTGTTTGTTAACAACAAACAAATTGTTGACCGTAGTCAATGACTAACTCATGACCCCACCCTCTGACGCGTATCCGTGAAATCACAGGGGTGATGCATGCTGGTTAGCAATCATCATCACCCCATCGCCTGATTCGTCGTTGACCGGACAACGTTTAACTACTTTATTCCTGTCTAGTGTTGTCCAGTCAATTGCGAACCTGCCGGATACTTGTGGGTCATACTGTTTACCTTACCAGTGCTACCCGCCCATGTGACCAAAGTCAACAGTAGGAACGAAGAAAGACCCCTATATCAAACCATAGCAACAGTGTGGGATGGGCAAAAAAGCCAGGACCCGAAGCCAATGTGGGTCCCAACCAAAAATTCCCACCCGGCCCCGAAGCGACCATAATCACACTGTTAACTAGGGAGGGGGTGGAGGGGAAAAACTTCTCCGCTCCGTCGCTGAGGCAAAATGGCAGCGCGGCTGCCTCGTGGCCACCCCTTTTATAAGGGAGCTGGCCACGCCCCTAACTACCCGGATTCTCTGTCCTGTGGGGGGGGGCCGCAAAGGGCGCAGCGGCCATTTTGGCGCCGCGCTTGCATTGCAGGCGCACCCCCCCAATAACGGACACAGACAACATTGAAAGTGGATAACAGCAAAGGGCCACATTTATTGATTCAATGCCCTAGTCCGAATTATAAATTTGTATTGGTAAAACGACCAATCGTAATTCCTAAGGCAAGCAGGCCGAAGTAACACTGGTAAGGTACCACCCCAAAATTGCCAACGGCAATTGGTTACAATGTATCAAATTGTATCAATTTGTTTGTTAACAACAAACAAATTGTTGACCGTAGTCAATGACTAACTCATGACCCCACCCTCTGACGCGTATCCGTGAAATCACAGGGGTGATGCATGCTGGTTAGCAATCATCATCACCCCATCGCCTGATTCGTCGTTGACCGGACAACGTTTAACTACTTTATTCCTGTCTAGTGTTGTCCAGTCAATTGCGAACCTGCCGGATACTTGTGGGTCATACTGTTTACCTTACCAGTGCTACCCGCCACACGGAGGGGCTTCACAGAAGACCTGACGCCCCCCCCAGACCGTCAGCTCGGTCAACAGGCCTGCTCGCCAGTCACCCAACCGGAGGTCCATACCTCCTCGCGACAGATGGGCCCCATCCCCTGCATACAAGTCACAATTTTGTAGACTAATATCGGGGTGATGACTAACCCGTCCCCAAGCCCTGGTGGTGAGAAACCGCGCCACTGCCTTATTGACCGCGCGCCTAGCTCGGTCAAGGGCCAGGAGGTTAACGCCCCCTCTGTAAGAGTGGCGCGGAACAATGTCCGACCAAACCAGGGCTGTGGCAGGCCAGACATAATGCAAGTAGGCGAGGTCCTCGCAAATCGCATGCTTGAGCGATAAGCCGGTGACCTGGCCCAAATCCTTGCCCCCCAAGTGGATGATTAGAATGTCAGGCGGGTCAGCCCCCAGGCCAGAAAAAAGGAAAGGCCGCAGCTCCCGCCATAACATCCCAGGCTTACCGTGCCATGAGAGACTGGCGTGGTCACCCAGTCCCAGTCGGGGCCCACTCTGTCGCCGCAGCGTAACGCGCTGCCCTGAGCACATAGCTGTGGCCCACCAGCCATACTGTCACCGGTGTAATACGACACCCAGGGTCTGTAAGAAAATTGAGAAAAAGGAAGGTAAGGTGACTGGATTGGTACTCATGGCGGGAGTGGGCGCACATAAAACTGAAAACATTGTGAGCCCCACCTCCCCATGCTACGTATGTCAGCCCCAGAGTACCCAAAAGCAGCTGCTGTAGAGGCTGCGCCAATACGGAACGAATGTGTGCCATAACGGGCACCTGGTAGTCCCACCCTGGTGAGGGCTCTGGCTGTCACCTTCCAAAACTGAAATTTAGTAAGGGGAGACCCATCTTGGTGACAGAAAAACGGGCCGTGGTGCCAGCCACGCAGTGCCAGGTATTCCTGTAGGGCACCAACCGGACAGATGTCTGCCAAAGAACACCGTAGCAGTCTTACTCCACTGCCTACGCCGTGCTGATCTGTTTTGGAGGAGCGAATCCTCAACTGGGCCCGGTCTTTGGCAACATATACATCTCCGCGTTCCAGTGCCCTACCACTTGCATCCGCCTTAGACAGCATCACGAGTTCGCTGATGCGGAGCGCTCCAAAAAATGCCACCGTTGTGGCTGCATGAAAAAGGGCTGCCTCATAATGATCAAAACAGAGGCCTGGCCAGCCCCGGGCCAACTGGGTAAGAACCCCTGGGGAAATAGGGTGCCGGTCATCCGGGCAACGCCCGCGCTCGCGCACCCACCCCTCCAAAACGTGTCTCACACGGAAGTCAGAGGTGGTATCCACATGACCCCCTACTTTGGCCATAAAAGCCAACGCCGAGAGCTTGGATGCTATGGTGCGAGGTGCAAGGCCCTGTGCATGCAGGTGAACCATGAACCGCAGAACATGGTCCACCGGGATGGGCCAGGTCTCTGGCCATTGAAATCGAGTAGCAAAAGCCCTATACAAATTGAATGCTTGTTGATACGCCTTACGCGTGCGTGGCGCTAGTGACAGGCCAATCGCCCGGTTCACCTCTCCTTGCCAATAGTCCACATCTCGTCCGGGAGTGGCGAGGGAATTCCTCCGCATCCGGGGCCAAGGCGCGGAACCGGGAGATCTGCAGGCGGGACAAAGCGTCAGCAATATCGTTATTAACCCCTGGAACATGCCTGGCCCTGAACAAGACGTTGAGGCGCAGGCAGCGCAGCACAAAATGGCGCACTAGATCCATGACCCTGGGCGATTTAGAAGTCTGTGCATTGACAATGTGCACCACGGCAGCATTGTCGCACCAGAAATGCACCACCGAATTAGCCCACTGTTCGCCCCATAGCATCAAAGCCCCCAGAATGGGAAAAAATTCCAGGTATGTGAGATCCCGCAGGCGACCTGTGCCTGCCCATGCCGGTGGCCACCCACCATAGGCCCACTTCCCATGGAAGTACATCCCATAACCCAGGGATCCTGAGGCATCAGACTGGATCTGGAAATTGGGGGATGCCAGGAGGTCAGACCTCCAAAATGAGACCCCATTAAACTCCCTCAGGAATTGCAACCAGACAAACATGTCTGCCCTGATACCCCGGGTAAGCCTGACTCTGTGGTGGGGCCTGGATAACCCTGCCATGGCGTCGCATAAGCGCCGGGCGAAAGCCCTGCCCGGTGCGACCACCCTGCAGGCAAAATTGAGGTGCCCATGTAGCACCTGCAGTTCCCTCAGGGATGCCTTACGCTTAGCCAGCAATTCCGAGATAAGGGTCACTATCCTGGACACCTTATCACCCGGTAACCTAGAAGCCTGTACTACTGTATCAATCTCAACCCCCAGAAATACTAGTTTGGTCGACGGGCCCTCGGTCTTTTCGGGCGCTAAAGGGACACCCAGTTCCTGCATTAGCGTCTGAAATGTATTGAGGAGACGTGCACACGTGTCCCAGCCCCGTTCACCCCCGAATAAAAAGTCATCCAGGTAATGGGCTACAGACCGGGACCCTGACCTGCGGACGAAAGCCCACTCTAGGAAGGTACTAAAACGCTCGAAAGCCGAGCATGATATGGAGCAGCCAAAAGGCATGGCCTTATCAAAATAATACTCCCCTTTAAATTTAAAACCCAGCAATTCAAAGTCGCCCGGGTGCACCGGCAAGAGGCGAAAAGCTGACTTAATGTCGCACTTGGCCAGCAAGGCACCCGGGCCACACGAGCGCACCATGCGCAGCGCATGGTCGAACGATGTATACCTGACCGAACAAAGGTCATCAGGTATCGCATCGTTGACCGATCGGCCGGCTGGGTAGGACAAATGATGAATAAGGCGAAACTCACCTAGGGACTTTTTAGGAACCAAACCCAATGGTGAAACCTTAAGGTTGGGAAAAGGGGGTGCGGGAAAAGGTCCGGCGACCCTGCCCGCGTCTAACTCCTTTTTAATGCTGGCCTCGGCTACCTCCTCCCTTCCTCTGAGGGATAAAAGGTTGGGAGCATCCTGAGGAGATCTATCACCCATAAAAGGGATACGAAATCCCCGCTTAAAACCTTGTATGAGGTACTCCCTATCCTCTCCCCTTGGGTACGATGCGAGCCAGCGCTCCAGCATGTCCACCTTAATTGGGGAGGGAGCCTTTCGGAGAACTAGCTCCATCCGTGGCAGGCTTGCCAGCCCACTGTCCACCCCTCCCTCTGCCTCGCACCCCCCCAGGCTTGGGACAAGCAGAGGCTGCATGGGGACCAGAACATGTGGGACACTCGTGCTTATACCTGCAGTTCTTCCGACTGCAGGAACCATTGGACGAGAAAGTCCAGCACAGCAGGCGTGCTGGAACCCCCTGCCCCGCCATTTGGCGGGTAACCTGCGCTGGAGCTGCTCGCTGGACCGCATGTCCACAATGGTATCTATCCCCCGGGGCAGGACGTGTGGGTGTCATATACAAGAGCCACAGTCTCTGGCACGGCTCATCCCATCTCATCTCGGGGTGCAGGGGAATCCTCATACGGAATTCCTCATCATATGCTAGCCATGAGGGGCCCGGGAAATCTACCATCGCCCTGTATATGTTGTCCAAATATTGGACCATGGGAATAGCTAGATCCGGCCGCGCCCTCAAATACACCGCCATGTATATCAAATAAGCGGGGAGCCAGTTAGCCCAGGTACGCGGCGGCTTACGGCGGCGTGCCTGCTCCTTGTCCTTCTCATCCTGACCCTCCCTTTCTTCCTTAGTGGGCTCCCTGTTAAGGAGTGAGAAGATATCCACGTACTCCCCTCGCCATATCTTTTCTCTGGTAGCCTGAGCCAAGTGATCACCCAATGGCAGGGAATACCCTGCCGTCGGCAAAGCCGAAAAGGGGATAGCTGGCCTACCGAAAGGGGCCTGAGTTAACCCTGCCACCCCAAGTACGTTCCCAGCAGTGTAAGAACCAATGCCCACCCCAGCGGGCATGGTGGCAGTAGTTGTCGCCGGGTGGGTCGCCAGCGGCGTAGCCCCTGCACCACCCGCGCGAGGCCAAGGCCACTGAAAGGTCCCCCCTATATTGGGAATGTGTGTGGATGTACTCGTTTGCACCATATACTCACATGCTGCACCCCCGCGGGCCGCCCCCAACGGGGGTTCCGGCCCACTGGGGGCGTCGGAGCTCTCGACCGATGTAGAGCTCATCACCGGGGCTTGACCCGCGCCAGGTTGCTGGCTGGGGAGCTGCGAGGCAGTGGCCGGAGCCGCGCCACCCGCCTGCAGCAGCTCAACCCTCCCCGCCGGCCGTTGTCCTGCTGCCGATAGCGCCTCCAAAGGTACCCCGAAAGGGGCACCTGCCTGACTGGCCCGGGCCAAAGACTCCTCTAAGGCCGCAATACGGGCCAGTAAGGTGTCTACAGCAACCATGGGTAAAGAGCCGGCCGGCCCGCCTGACCCTTGCATGGGGACAGTTCCCTGCACCCCATGGCCCAGATATGGCCATTGGCCAGGGCCGAAGCCCGGTAGGGCTGGTGAGGAAACCTGCCAAGGCGGGGCACCGGGCCACCCCCCAAGGCTAGAGGGCCCCGGAAGAGGCTGCGGCCCAGAAGTAGTCGGCCCAACGGGTTGGGCGGAAGGAGGAGCGGTGTCCACCGCTCGCGGGCCGCGGGCCGGAGCGCCCTCCGCGCCCGCACTCTGAACGGGCCAAGGTGCGATCGACCCCAAGCCACTAGCCCCGGCCGGGGATGGCAAAGGTGGCTGTTGAGGAGGCGGCACCACGGTCCTCCGACCTGGGTTGCGCCTCCTTACAGCCCGAGCTGAATTCGCAGCAGCCTTCTTTTTGGAAGGCATCTCGAGCAAAAAAGGGAAGCTAGCTAAGCAAAATCGACCCAAAAGGCTTCCCGGCAATACCAACGAGCGACGGAGGCGCAGGGGGAAAAACTTCTCCGCTCCGTCGCTGAGGCAAAATGGCAGCGCGGCTGCCTCGTGGCCACCCCTTTTATAAGGGAGCTGGCCACGCCCCTAACTACCCGGATTCTCTGTCCTGTGGGGGGGGGCCCGCAAAGGGCGCGGCGGCCATTTTGGCGCCGCGCTTGCATTCTTTCAAGCGACAGACACTGGAATACATCCCTCAGGCAGAAAAGAATTATCCAAACTTGGGGTAAATATGAAACTTTCTCAACTCCCCTGTCAAAATCTTCATAAACCCTTGAGGAACCTATCTGATAGTTAATAGTGGTTGCCATTACAATACTCAGTTAACACTGAGATTCAAATCCTAAAAGTACTTTATATCAGGACAATTGATGAAGCCGTTTTGGGATGACTGAATGCAATATGAAAGTCTTTGGGACAAGAAAATGTAAGGCTGTTGAATTCCAAAAAGGACTAAAAAGTTCTACATGACAAATTCTTATACAGGATAGATCATCCATGGCAGCTGTTTCTAGAACAAAGAAATCATTACCGCCCTTATACTTACTCTGCACAGCATGGTTATTGTTTACTTGCATCTTCTTTGGGGATTTCATGAACACATGAAAAAGCAGATGCTCACTTACCTGTGTGTGGAGGAGTTGCACACGCTCACTGGCATCCAACAGTTCCTGTTCAGCCACTTTCCTGCTCCGTTCAGTCTGTTCCAGGGCTGCCCGGAGCTCCTCTATCTCAGCCTGCATCAGATTAGCTCTGCGCTCAACCATGGCTAGTTGTTCTTTTAGATCTTCTTGACCACGGAGAGCATCATCCAAATGAATCTGGGTATCCTAGGAAAGTTAATTGCAATTTTACTTTTAGGATGGTCTTCACAAGGAAACAATAGTAATGGCTTCCCAAACATAGAAATTAATATATATACCTTTAGCACTCCTTGTGTGTTCCTGAGGTTCTTTAGGGCCTCAGCAGCTTGGCGGTTGGCATGACTCAGCTGGATTTCCATTTCATTTAGATCTCCCTCCATCTTTTTCTTAAGTCTCAGGGCATCATTTCTGCTCCTGATCTCAGCATCTAGTGAGCTCTGCAGAGATTCTACTACCCTCAAGTGATTCCTCTTCAGTGAATCAATTTCTTCATCCTTCTCTGCAATTCTTCTGTCAATATCAGCCCTCACCTGGTTGAGCTCCAGCTGGATGCGGAGGATCTTGCCTTCCTCATGTTCTAGTGCAGCCTAGAAACCAAAGAATTAAGAAGAGGACACATTGTGGAATCACCATCTGAAAGTAGTTTTTACATACTCTATTTTTAATCTGTTAGGACAGTATTGAGAGAACCATGCTTTGGACAGGTGCTTCCTGCTTTATCACTCAAAATTATTCCCTAATGACATGTGTACCTCAGCTTCCTCTAGAGCAGACTGGAGGTCAACTTTCTCTTGTTCAATCTGCTTCTTCACTTTCTCCAATTCATGGATAGCTTTTCCTCCTTCTGCAACTTGCTCTGTGAGGTCAGCAATCTCCTCTGTGGGTTTACATAAAAATGCCAAATATGAAGCATCTAAATACCTCCCGTTTCAAATATCAACCTGCTTGGTTGAATGCTTGTGTCAAGATAATGGCCTTACGTTGGAGATTCTTATTCTCTCGTTTTAGTGTTTCCAGGTGATCCAATGTCTCCTCATAAGCATTCTTCATCTTAAAGAGTTCTGTGCTGAGAGAACGAGATTCCTTCTGGGCAGCTTCCAGTTCAGACTGAGTTTCCTCATATTTTTGCTTCCAGTCAGCCAAAATCTGCAAAAAGAAAAGTAGATATAGAATTAGGGTCCAAGCAGATCATAACTGATCAGTTCAGAAAGCTTGATTTTAATGGGAGCAATCTCTGTTTAAGCAACGTTACCATCAGCCTGGGAATCATAAAATAAAAGCCCTACAGCTGTAACAAAAAGTTCCAGCTTGAGCATGAATCTGAGATATGATGCATTTCTTCATGCATTATGTGATTGACAGGAAACAGTTTGTACCAGACTGCTCCACAATCAGTTCAAATTGCAATCAATTTCACAATTATTATTCCCTCAGATAGACCTAGAAGCCTTTGTATCACATGCTGCTGTTTGTTTACTTAGGGCCAAGAATACCTTATCAAAGTTTCTCTGCTTCTTATCTAGAGCTGCACAGGCTGCATTGGATCGTTCCACATCCATCATCAGGTCTTCCACTTCATTCTGCAACCTCTGTTTTGTCTTCTCAAGAGAAGAACATTTGGAATTCACAGCTTCTACATGTTCTTCAGCTTCCTGCAGACGCTGGGCCAGCTTTTTCCTGAAAAAGTATAAGTACAACACGAATTGGTGTGTATATTTAACTGCCTTGTATTCAATTAAAACTTATATGAACATTTATATTATATGTAAATTAAATATGATGGCCAAACTAGGCTTTAGGCAGAGTGAAGCAGTCTGAATGTTCTAAATGGCAGCAAATGTTTATTTATTTACTTTTGGTTCTAAGCTAAATTCTGTCTCTACCCACTGAAAGAGACTAGAACCACTGAAATGAATAGGATTTGTCAATCACCACTTAGAGAAGTCCCATTGATTTCAGTGGGTTTATTCTAGTTGGGATTAACGCTTGAGAAACATGTGTTTTTACTCCAGCAATGGAAGAGATATGATGGTGGATCCTTCTGATACATGGCCCAATAATTTAGCTGGGTTCTAATATTATGCAACTCAATAGGATATTCCATTGGATGGGTCACAGGGATAGGCACCATTTGTTGCTCTGCTTCTTGCAGAAAACGTCTTTAGCCACCCTGATGAATGGCATTGACAATACCCTGAAACTTCAGTATAAAGAAGTGTTACAGTCTCCTAAGCAACTAAGCACAGCTTTAAAATATAAATATTTTCACAGTTGTTCATATTCTTCCAGTAAGTAGTTATTTATATAAATGAATGTTTTCTAATCTTATCCATGCAACTAGTTACATATTGTTTGTCTACTTCTTCTACCTACTTAGCTTCTTCCAGTTCCTCTGTCCTCTGAATTGCATCAGTCTCATACTTGGTTCTCCACTGGGCCACTTCACTATTAGCCTTGGATAGGGCTCGTTGAAGCTCAGCCTTGGCTTCCTGCTCTTCCTCATATTGTTCTCGGAGCAGGTCACAGTCATGACGAGCAGACTGCAAGCCATGGGCTAGGGCATTCTTGGCCTATAGAGTTAATATGGTATTACAGACTAAGTTATATTCAGAGAGAGCACTAGAAAATGGTAAATGCTCAACTAAGGCTAATTGTGTATGAGAGAGACTTATTTTAAGGAACCAGCAAGTTCTCTAATACATGCGTCTGATAGTATGAAAGACTATAAAAGAAAATCTTGATTCAAAGTACGTACTTTTATCTCTTCCTCAAGTTGTCTCTTCAGTTCTTCAATTTGTTGAGTAAAGGCTTGCTTGCCTCTGGAGAGCTGGGAGATCAAACTGTCTTTCTCATCTACCTGTCGTGAGTATTCACCTGAAACAAAGAATAAACAAGAGAGTTTCACAGAAATGAAATGAAAATTATGTTAGAATTATATGAGCAAGATTTTAGTCAGTCACCTTGTTTCACTTATGTAGTCAGTTCAAACTTAGTGTAAATATTTAAGCAAACAATTATATAATATTGTATAGTAGGTATATTAAGTAGGAGAAAAAGGTGTTGCGTTTTTCTGAATCAACAATGCCTTCTCAGTTTTCAGCATTCCTATCAACTGCTTGATCACTTTACCTCCTTCTGTCTGTAGACGAGCTCTTTGAACATTTAAGTCATTAATAGTACGCTGTTGTTCTTCATCTTTTGATTTAAATTCACTAAGCTGATCTTCCAGGGTGCGGCACATTTTTTCAAGATTGGCCTAAATGCGTACAAACAAAATGAAAGAATAATATTAGCTAGTTTGTCCCATCTGCAAAAGATGATGAAACAAATTGGGGATTCTAGCTTCAACATCATGAACACAGCAGCTTCTCCGATGGCTTAGTGGTTAAGGCACTCAGCTGGAGACTGGAAGGTTGGGTTTGAAACCCCGAGAGCTGCACTTGGGGATATCAAAGGAGCCTCATTTAGACATCCCCTACAAATCCTTTCAACCCAGAGTAATCTCTGACATGAAATGTCTTCCATTTCATATTGGAGTAGGGATTAGATATGTGTTTTTTGGATTTTTGGACTCCAAGAATTCCCCAGGCAAAATTCTGGGAGTTTTGGATGACAGACTTACACTACAGACACAACAACAGTATACACTTCTGTAGAAGGGCCTAGGTTAAAGGCTACATGGCCCAAATCCAACTAGTTTCTTGTCTAAACAAGAAGCATTCCCAGTGCTACTGGGGTGTCTGGGGTGGAGGTACTCTCCATAATCCCCAAAGGGCAGTGAGATTATATATATCTAAATGTCTTTTATGCAAAGATATCTTCCATAAAAAGGTCGACCCACAATATTGAAATCAATATCTCCATGTTTTGATTCTAATACAATGGAACATAACATAAATATCTCAGGAATCTTTATATCCACTTTTCCACCTGCAGCAACATACTTTAGCTTTGGAGACAGACTCCATGTTGCTAGCAAGGTCATCAATCTCCATCTTCAGTTCACTCTTCTCTTTCTCCAGCTTCTGTTTGACTCGCTGCAGGTTATCAATTTGTTCCCCAAACTCAGCTGCACTGTCGGCATGCTTCTTACGGAGGGCAGCTACAGTGGCTTCATGTTGCAGACTGGACTCTTCAAGGTCTCTCCGCATTTTCTGGTATTCTGCCTCACGTTTCTTGTTCATCTCAATCTGAACTACTGTTGCCCCACCAGCTTCCTCCAGGCGCTCACTGATTTCCTCAAGTTCCCTGGAGAGATCAGCTCTTTGCTTCTCTGCTTTGGCTCGAGATGCACGTTCAGCCTCAATCTCCTCCTCAAGTTCTTCAATACGAGCCTGAGAAAAGAGAAGAATCACTCAATGTCAAACTATCCTCTCAGATGAACTATCTCATGGGATCACAAGGGAGCCTGACTTGCCTGTAACTCTTTGATTTTCTTCTGAAATTGGGCACCCAAAGCCTGCTCATCTTCAATCCTGCTTTGGAACTGGCTGATTTCAAAATCTTTCCTTGTTACAAAAAATACCAAATAAAATGTTAAGAGATCATTGAAGCTCAAAGATGTTTAACTAGTTCTTCCTTTCAGCATTTTACTTACTTCTTAAGCTTCTCTTCCAACTGCTGCTTATCGTTTTCCAGGTCCATTATAGATTCCTGGGCCAGCTTCAAGTCTCCTTCTAGCTTCCTCTTGGCTCTTTCAAGGTCCATACGAATCTTCTTCTCTTGCTCCAAAGACCCTTCAAGCTGAAGAGAAAGAGGTGATAAAATGTTTGGCTCTGTAGTGCTACCTTTACCTTTGGACAGTCCTCTCTTTCCATTCTCTTACATCATCCACTTGCTGCTCCAGCTTGGTCTTTGCTTTGGTCAGAGTATTCACTTTGTCTTCCTCTGCCTGCAAGTCATCCAGGGTCTGCTGATGGGCCTCTTGAAGGGCTTTCTTTTCCTTGGTCAGTTTGGCAATGGCCTCATCCAAGACTGCCATCTCCTCAGTCAGGTTTTTTACCTTTTAAAAGGGAATGAAGTACTCTATTGTTTTATTGTTTTGTGCAAATTCAATCTAACATTTACGAAGGGAGTCTGTGGCTAGACTGGGTGTACCTTGTTTTCTGTGGCATGCTTCTCCTTTTCAACTTTGGCCAAAGTTAACTCAAGGTCGTCAATGTCTTTCTTGAGCTCTGAGCATTCATCCTCTAGTTTCCTCTTTTTGGCTGTAAGTTCAGCATTCATTTCCTCTTCATCTTCTGCCCGTTCAGTCAGCTCCTTAATTTTAGCTTCCAAATGAATTTTGGTTTTGATCAATTGGTCGCATCTCTCCTCAGCATCTGCCACAGCATCTGCTTCCTGAAAAGAAATAGAAAGAATCCTTAGGGCTATTTTTTCATCTCTTAGTTTGTCTTTGTGATATGCCACCCAAGTGGGAGAATATCCCAGATGGTTGGGATATAAATGGAATGAATGAATAATGTACTTTTGTCAGCAAACTTCTTAATCTGAGCAAAGATGATGTAGACCAACCAAAGCAGTACTTGCTAATACATTTGCTGATATTTCAAGAAATTTGCTTGGAAAACTTGTCCAAGGATCATAGTACATGTATTAAGTACAACCAGAGCACCAGCTTTCCCTTTCTTCTCTCTATCTTACATGCAGAAAGAATATGAACAGAAGATGTAAATAATATTTCCCCAAATGATTTCAAGTGTTTATGGACAGAATGTAGTATTCAAAATTCTTCATGAATTATACTGTCAAGAATGTATGGAGTGCATTTATGAGAATTATATTATTTGTGTTTATTCTATGTAGATATATTTGGGGTTGGGGTGGGTGAGGCCCAAAATGTTATCCATACAATTTTCTTCTAACAAAAGCGCATAAAGTCAAGGGTAGAAGAACGGAAAGTGTGCTCACAGACTGGACTTGGAGCTGCAGATCATTCTTCTCTTGCATCAAAGACACCATTTTTTCTTCCAGTTCCTTCCGCTTGGCCTCTGACTTTGCAAGGTCTTCTTTTGTTTTTGCAAACTCTTCTTTCATATTGGCCATTTCTTTTTCTGCCTCGGCACTCTTCAACAGAGGCTTTATCTTAAAGTATAACTTCATCCATGGCCAGTGTTTGACATTCATGAACGAACGGATACTGTACTGAATCGTAAAGATGGCATCCCTGTTAAGAAGAATCAGGTATGCATTAAATGGTGTGGCTGCAATGTATTCCGGTCCAGTGAAACATATTTTTTTTACTTATGGCCAACATTTGCAAAACTTCAAATTCCTTGATTCCTTCATTGACCAGACTATCAAGGGATAAATTCCTACAAATGCACTAGAGAAATACACAATATGAAAATCACATTTGCAGATAAAACTTCATGAATGTTATGATTGGATAACATGGAATGTCAAATCCAAGTTAATAAAAGCAATTGGAGTAAGCAAGAAAAAATAAAACAATGAAATCAGAAAACTGTCATCAAATTAGGGCATTCCCATGGCACTTTAAATATAATCTCTGAGGGTGACTGCACTATCCCTACTTGTTGTGATCCAGTCCTTGTCAGACTCTGTGGATGACCTGGATCAGGGGGCACTCCCTATGCCTAGCCCAGTTCTGCCTGCACCAGAACCTGAGAATGTCCTGAGCCAGGAAACACAGCCTGCTTCTGGCCCAAGTCTGTTGCCCCCAGCAGATGACCTGTCAGATCAGAGGTCAGACTCCAGTGATCAGCCCTCAGTCAGGGAAAAGTGCAGAAGGCAGCTACACCTGAGATGCAGGCAAGCTAGAACTAAAGTCCAGAGAAGGCTCCCAGCTGATAGTGATTAGCTGGGAAACTTATAAGCAAGCTTCCAGTGTCAGTACTATTCTTCAGTACAAGGACCAACACCCTGCTTAACTTCGGATAACCTGCCTAGACCCTGACCTGCCTGCCGTGACCCTAACTTCTCTGCCAACCCTGACAATGCCTCTGGACATCCTTTGTACTAGACACTTGCTTGAACTACTGGTAACCAGACCTCGTCTTGCTCTTTGCTATCTGGACTCTCCTCAAATAGACTCTCTGTGTAGCACTGCTGTGTGGCAACCTTGCCCGCTGGGGTGGGTCAGTACACTACTTCAGGATGGTCCTGTCTAAATACAGTCACCTTAGGTCAGAGGGAGGAGCAATCTGCCATTTAGTGTGATCCTCTAATCCAAATGGCATGCCAAACTCAGACTACACTACTTCTAGTACAGTGGTACCTCGCTTAAAGAACATAATGCATTCCATTGGATTGCTCTTTAAGCGAGTTTGCTCTTTATGCGAATTGTAAGTGACCAATTGTGAAAAGCCATCTCAGAAATTCTGATTTTATTCTGATTTTATGATTATATTTCTGTCAGAAAAATGTAAGAATTATCTCTCTTAAATTTAATCTGTTAACTAAATTCATATTAATCATTTACTGTACTTACAAATTTAATTTATGTGAGAGAGAAAGTTCAGAGAAATATAATGGACTCTGAAAAGTGTATTGTTTCAAGAAGTCTGGATTTTGAAATTCCAACACTTGATATAACACATTTTGAGGGGGGAAAGAAATCTGACTTTGGCATTTAGTTATATGAATCCAAGCCATAGCTGAAGGAAGAGCATAATCTGTCTGAATCAAAGCTGACAAAATATTAGTGAGCAGAACTAACACATTTTTCACACAAGTAGTAAATAGAAAATGTGTTAAGATCCATGATAACAAGTCCTTTGATACTGCTTTTCTTAATAAATGTGGGGCTCATACCTCCTTTCCAACATTTTCTGGTATTCCGCCCTTGATAAGAACCCACGACACATAGCCTGTGTCCGGGTTATCAGATGTGCCAGCTTCTCATCTCTCATCTCTTCTAAAAGACCCAAAAGACCAGCTTTGAAAAACACCTTGAAAACAAGGAAATGATGTTGTTAATAATAATAATAATAATAATACTCAAAGGCTTCCCCCTGAATCTTCAGTGTTGAAGTGGAATGGTAATAATAATAATAATAATAATAATAATAATAATAATAATAATAATAATAATAATAATAATAATAATAATAATAATAATAATAATAATAATAATAATAATAATAATAATAATAATAATAGGACTTGTATAAAAAAATTTTCTTTGCAATGTTTTAACTGTATGATGCTGTATTTATGATGCTGTATTTATGATTTGTGATATTTTCTTGTATCGTTGATTTTGTGATATTTACTTGTGCTGTAAGCCGCCCAGAGTTGCACTGTCAATAAAGCGGCATACAAATGTAAATATTCAACAACAGCAGCCACTACTACTACTACTACATCTACTATATTATTTTGTGTCCAAATTTATTCTGGGGTTAAAGGATATTTGCTGGAGAAACTCCACTCAGTGGACACCCAAATGCGGCTCCTTTCATGTCCCCAAGATTTTTCCCCACCAAAGTGGTCCCTATTTATCTACTTGCAATTTCTTGCTTTCGAACTGCTAGGTTGGCAGGAGCTGGAACAGACGACAGGTGCTCATTCCGTCAAGCAGTAACCAGGTATTGAACTGCTGACTTGCCGGCCTTCCAGCTAATGAGGTGAGCTTCTTAACCACTGAGCCACTGCAGCCACCGTACCCAATTTCTACATAACTTTAGAAGTTCATCTTAGAAACAAGTTATACCTTGGTGTGGCCAAATTTATACTGGGTGTGGTCAATATCAATGGATCCCAGAAGCTTCTCAGAAGCTTTCTTGCTGTCAATGAACTGGCCCTCTGGGATGGCACTTGCATTTAAAACCTTGTACCTGCAGAAAAAATAGAAGGTGCAGATGTCTTCTCACTGAATCCCCTGCTTTAGGAACAGCAATTTGTGAACATTATTTGCCTTTAAAACTGTGTCAAGGAATTAGTAAGACATCAAAACATAAAAATGAAGAGCCTTAAAATAATGATTTATATCTGAAAAGATATTGGGAAAGATTGAGAACACGTTGAAAAAGTAAGAATGCTTGATTCATTAGGGATACCTTTTTTGATTTTTGAAATTTTATTTTGACGTTAACAAAATAAAAGAGAGAGTGATGACTGTAATACAATGGCAAAAAGAAACGAAACAAAAATATACACATCCCAACTATAAATTAAGCTGTATAACCTAAATAATACATAGCAAAAGTAACACTAACACTTTAATTTTTTCTAAATATATCTTAGAGAGATTTTTTCTACACTTTTCATCAAGACTAATAGTACAATGCTATACACACCTGCCACACCCATTGATTTCAGTAGTGTTTAGTCCCAGTAAGTGAGTGTAAGACCAAGTGTGATTTCATTCACAGTTTCTGCAATAAAGGCTTGAAAATTTTTTTAAAAAATCTGACCTCTGTTTGAAATCACCATAAACAATTCTGCTGGGGAATCCCTTTCTGCAAATACGGATGCCTTCCAACACTCCATTACATCTCAGTTGATGCAATACAAGCTCATGATCCATTGCACCTTTCAAAAAAAGCAAACCAGGAATTAACACCAAATGACAAAAGCTGAAGAGGCGAACAATGTCATGCTTCTATCTGTCTTTACAATGCTAGGTCTTACCAGGTGTTTTGGTTTCATTGGGAATAATGCAGCGCACAAAATGCGGATGAGTGCTTCTCAGATTGGTCATCAGTTTGTTTAAATTCTCCTATAGGACAGGAAAGCAAATTTGTTGGTGCAACAATCCATAGCAGGCACCTATACTTACAAAGGGAAAGTATACACAATAAATTGGTAAGGAGGATAACTCTATCAAAAATGAGACATAATGAAGTGGCCCAGTGGAGAAGCAAGTATGACATTGAACTTTTTACAATTTTCTAATATGTGCAGCTAATACATTATTTGAAATTTAGGCTGTACGGTCATCCGTACTTGCAGAGAAATAAATTACTGGTCAACATCTTATCTCCATGACCATAGGAACATCCACGATCATGACAGCAAAAAAGGCTGAGATGCGGGGGGAGGGGAGCATTCTATTTTTGGATCTTAATCTTAAATAATGAGCATCATAGAAATACAGGGACATGTAAGGCAGTATATTTTGGTGGGTGTTCAGTGCTTCACATTTGACTCACACCACTATTTTAGACTTTTAGACCATCCAATAGTATTTCAGGGAATTATTTGTACATATTTGAATTTTGTGGAACAGGGCTGCCCAAACGTTTTGGGCCATGAGCCGGTCCTGTGGTTAATGGGGGCGGTCACTTTAACCCACAGGTGTTTTATTTCCGCTTCTGGGAGCAACGATGGCTTCGTGGGCTGGAAGAATTGGTGTCAGTGGCTGGATCTAGCCCACGGGCTGTAGTTTGGGCACCCCTGCTGTAGAAGGTATGGACAATATGTTATGCTTTTAAATGAGTGATCAAAAACCAAACAAAACTAAAAAGTATGAGACTGAGTCAATGTCACAGAATATTCAAAATTATACAGCAGGCTAATATTGAGAAATGGAAAAAAACTGGTATTTGTTTCACAAGGCAATTTTAAATTTTCACAGGATTTTTAAATATATATATATACATATATACCCTGAAAAGAGCAGATACAGTCTGGAAAGAGGAACCCTTCTTCTTTTGAGCCTTCTTGCCACTGCCGCCGCCGCCACCACCTCCCTCTAAAATTAGAAAAAAATAGTGAGGTTTCAATTTATTAAATAACAAATTGTTTAATTTAAAGAGAAACACTCTGAGTATTTATTCCGCAGTCATTACCAGCATCTGCAGGGCGATCAGCAAACAGTAAGGCCAAGGTCTTCATAGATGACTTTTGATAGAGTGCCACAACGGTTTCATTGAGGGGATCCTTGTTCTTGTCCAGCCAGCCAGAGATGTTGTAGTCCACCGTGCCAGCATAATGCACCAGGGAGAAGTGAGCCTCAGCCTTGCCTTTGACAACCTTAGGTTTCTGGAAATTGGGAGATTTGCCAAGATGCTGGTCATAGAGCTTGTTCTTGAAAGAAACGTCAGTTGCCTTGGGGAACATACACTCTTCTTCCAGGATGGAGAAAATGCCCATGGGCTGGGGGGGGGGAGAAGAAGAATGAGGCTGGTTAGAAATTAGTGGTTTAGAAATGCTAGATCAGTGTTTCCCAACCTTTGGTTTTTGGACTTCAATTCCCAGAAGCCTGGGAATTGAAGTCCTCATGTGGGTGTGTGTCAATTAATTATTTAGTTAAACAAACAAACAAACAAACAAACAATTACTGCATAGAAGAATGTATAAAAGAAATATGCAAAGTTGGTTTTAAATGACATGATCCAAACAAGTTCCACATCATCCACCTTCTGATCTTATATATAATGTTCCATTAATTGGACTCTCCTATCACCAGGTTCTCTGTTAGCAGTTGTCACACAAGCAGAGGGCCACACTTATCAGAATATTCTGCATAGCTAGTTATGTGTATATGTAACAGTGATGGGGGCTTTTCCCAAGAGAAACCTAGCAACATAAAACATTTCAGGACATATTAAGCACATATATGTGTACTGGAAATAAAAACCTTCTCAATGAGTTCAATGCAAGCAGCCAAGTCCATCCCAAAGTCAATGAACTCCCATTCAATGCCTTCTTTCTTGTACTCCTCTTGTTCCAGCACAAACATGTGGTGGTTGAAGAACTGTTGCAGTTTCTCATTGGTGAAGTTGATACAGAGCTGTTCCAGGCTGTTGAACTTCAGAAAGAGAAGAGAGACTTTTATTAATGCTCACCCTTATACACCCCAGAATGCTTTAGTGCCTTGATGACTGAAAGCAGCTTAACATTTCTCTTTTTCTTTTTATATCTGTAAACAAATAGTGATACTGTTAGTGATATCTTTTCATGGATCTAGATGGATCTTTCGTTATTAAACTGCAGGATACTCCTCCATATGTTTGCTGCGTGCAGTGTTGGTACTCTAAGGTTAGCCTCCTATTCTCTCACTACCCTGCCTCATGCTCGGAATGTCTACAGGGGTCCAGACTACATTGTCTTTTATTTGCATTTTCATACTGCTTCTTTCTTCTCCTTTTTGTTTGCTAGAGAAAAGCTAATTAATAGAAAAACTATTAATCAGAGGAGGGTAAATAGCTCCATAATTCCTCTGACAACATTTGTTTAAAATTAAGAGTTATCCATCTGGAGGTACTTCGTGTGTCTTCCAATATTGGAGCCTATGCCAAAAAATTTTTTAAGGGGCCAATATACATGATCTTTAAAACTGATTCCAAACTGTTGCAGATTTTAAGGCATATTCAAGTGTTCTGTGTTTTCAGAAAATGAAATCTACCATAGAGTTTATCTGTTAAATCGAAACTACAGTGATACCATACATTATTAGAAAATTATTTATTCGTTATTATCATTTATTAAGTCACATTTATGCTGCCGCCCTCTCACCTAGGCATCTCCAGGCGGCTTAAACGTATAAAAACCACAACAATACAAAACAATGAAATACAAATGTTAAAAATATGAATTGTCTAAAATTCAGCATACTCTCCCCCAGCAACCACATTATAAACATTCTTAAAAAGAACTGAAGCTGAAGACCCAAGTAGCGCTCATATGAGTGTGGGGTGGCAATCGTCCCAGCCCCCCGCCACTTGCCACACCAGCCAGGTCTTAAGGTGTTTTCTAAAGGTAAAAAAACAAGCAAAACACTGCCTCTCCTGTAAATATTGGTGTCTGTTGTTGTGCATGTGTCCTTACATCAAAAATTTCAAAGCCAGCAATGTCCAGTACACCAATGAAGTACTGTCTAGACTGCTTGGTATCCAGTTGCTGGTTGATACGAATCACCATCCACAAGAACATCTTCTCGTATACAGCTTTTGCAAGAGCACCCACATTATTGTACACCTAGAGAGGGAAAATAATATTGGCAGTATTTACCATACCCAATAGATGAATATATTTGAGTAAATTGTTACTGAAGTCACTGACTGATAAAACAATAATTAGCTTGTCATTTTTCAGAACAGTGCATCAGAAATGGTTAAATGTTTGATGTGCTTTGGCCAACGTACTCTTACCTGCTGGACAGTTTGACCTTTGGTAACGTACTCATTGCCAACCTTGACTCGTGGGTAGCACAAAGCTTTCAAGAGATCAGCTGAATTGAGGTTCATGAGGTAGGCAGCTTTGTCAGCAACTGTGCACAGATGAGGGGGGAGAGAAAGACTCTCACAATATAGGGATACTGATTAAGATCAATGTCATTAAAATATTTGTGCAATGTGAAATCGGGAGAAATGAGCATCATACCTAGGATTTGTCTAAAACATCTAAGAGAGCTTGCCCAAATGAGAATGAGGTAACATCCAAGAAAATGGATAATGTACCTGATCATTGGTGCCTATGCAATAAGCCTATCCAACCATGGACTTCCATTAACACATTAAAAATCCTGTATCTAAGAACCCTAAAATTCTGAATAAAATGAAGATTTATTTATTCATTCATTCAAATTTATATTGCTGCCCATAAAGATACACTTTAAAATGCTATTTTAAAAGACCTGACAGAGATACATGCCCTTTCTACTTTCAGATAGCTAATGTTTTGTGATATTGTTTCCTCAGAGTGTCACCATACCATCATATCTCAGTCCCTATTGTCAAAGTTTAGGAAATTAATGAACTCCATCAGCTATGGCTTCAAGAGAAAAGGAGCACATTTCTGCTTCCAAAGCCCCAAGGAACACATCTTCAGAAAAAGCTTGGGTTCCTTTTCATTACCTTTTAGGACTCAGCACATACTACTCAAGGGTTGGATCCAAAGAATCACAAGTTAAAGCGGCACAGCCACTAGAGCTCTTGGATAAACAGTTGTGGGGAAATACTATACATAAAGGGTTAATAGATATATTATGTAGCTGTTCTTGTGCAGAAGGTATTGGAAGACTTTTTGAAATTGAAAGAACAATTTTAGATACGATAACAATTTGCACAAAAATTGTAAGCAATACAATAAATAGGGATTGCCTATTTCTGGTAGTTAGATATGCTGCCTGGCTCCTTTTTGTCCTAAATAGGTTGCGTTTTAAGGGTCCTGGATTGCGGTACTTTCTGGCTATTGTAATGTGTGGTGATGATTTTATTTGGAGTTTTATTGTCTGTAATTTTAAACTTTTGATTGTTATATGACTGGTTTTATGATGTTAGCCACCCTGGGTAGGGATGATTTCCCCCCCCCCCGAGGGTCGGGATATAAGTGAAAATAAATAAATAAATTACATCAGGGCCCTCCCATGGCTGGGGAGGAAAAAGACCACTGGAGTCTCATGGCTGGCTGGACTCGCCACCACAGCTGGGCCCCTCCCATGGCCAGGGAGGAAACGGAGCCACTGCCAACCACTGGGCCCTATCAACGTTTGGGTGGTGCCTTGGTGTGGCTCGTGCTGAACTGTTTGAATTTTTATTGTTATTTTTATTGTTGCTATTACTGGATCTTTAAATTTTTAAATGAATGATTTTCTTTTTCTCTGTTGTAATGTAATGTTCTATTGTATTGTAATGCTCTGTTGTTTTTGTTAGCCGCCCTGAGTCATGCAAGCGAGTGGGCGACATACAAATTAAACATAATGATAATAAATAAATAAATAAATAAATAAATAAATAAATAAATAAATAAATAAATAAATAAGCAGCCATTCAATGAATGGGAGAGACTACAAGATCCACATGTAGGAGGCGGAGGGCAGCTTTGGCTCCAACACAAGAATGTGTTCTCTTGAGAAACAGATTTGTTCTGCCAACAGCTATTGGTGTTTCTTTTGCAGAGAGAAGAATAACTATGCAGGCTATAACACAGGGATGGTCACAGTGCAAGTTTCATGCATCCCCAAAGACATTTGTGGAGCTCCCAAAGCCTCCTAGAGTTCCTTCCCCCAAGTCTATGGTTCATTGAGATAATTAGGGGGGAAATGTGATTTTCTCCTTCAACAAGCTTCCAGAAGCCACTTTCTTTTCTTTTCTTTTCCATGAGTCCTCAAGGCAATCTCTCCTAAATAAATGAAAGTATAACTTCCCAAGACATTTCTAGTTTCAACTTCCCGCCATTTTAAAGTGGTTTTAAATCATTATATATCATGGATTTGGGATGAAATATGGCCCTCAGAATGTCAAAGATGCCCACTGGCCTGCAACATGAAATTGCCAAGATTGGGTTGTTTCTAAGAGGGAGGATTATATTTCTCTTAATACATAATAATAGCTAAATACCTTCCGTGCCATCTGGCTCAGCCTGCTCCTCACGCTGCTTCTGCTTGAACTTCATGTTCCCATAATGCATCACAGCCCCTGTCAGCTTGTAAATAGCTATCTTTTCCTCAGGAGTGAAGCCCAGGATGACAATGGCTTCCTGTCAATTGAATTGATAGACAACATTTTCTCTAATTCTAAGCCAAAACTGGCTCTGTAAAGTCACTAACTATATTTGGAGGCATACTTTTAGGGAACCCCTGCTCTAAGAGTGTGCTTCACCCAAGAACAACTCTACTTTTTTATGTGACCTCATTGGGTTCATGTATTGGGGAGCTAGCAGCAGGTCTATGCTCAGAAGAAAAACAAGAAGAAAAATAGGATGGATAAATGACCATTGCTATTTTAATTTTGGCCTGGATGTGTTTGTAATGTCTTTCCACACTCCTTAAAATTAGAAGGGTTCCTCTCCCCCGAAGCCTCCTCTGTTTCTAAGAAATATCTATTAAAATGTTCTTAGTGGTCAGTTCTACAATTTACTTACATCAGTTGCCATCAGCTCCTCCTGATCATTAATGCTGGCAACACTGATCTCACCCTGACTCACAAAGTGATAGTCGTAGGGATTGGTGGTGATCAGGAGCATCTCTGAACAAGAAGGACAACCACTTCAGTCTCATCCATTGCAGTTAAAATCCTAGTACAGTACCCCCTGCCACCACCCAAAGTGATGCTTCTTACCAATCAGTTCTGGTTTCTTGTTAGACATGATTTGATAGAAGATATGGTAGCTTCTTTCAGCTTTCAGCTGAAAAGTAACTCTGGACTTCTCTAGCAGATCTGGAAAAGAAATGCAGTGTAGTTAGAGAAGGGAGGAAGGGAGGGAGGATTTTCTAGCAAAGTTCCTTACATGTCTCAATGTCAGCAGAAGCCAGCTTGCCTGTAGTACCAAAATGGATTCTGATGAATTTACCCTGTTGGGGGAAAGGACACATAAGAGAGAGAGAGAGAGAGAGAGAGAGAGAGAGAGAGAGAGAGAGAGAGAGAGAGAGAGATGTTTTCAAAAGCTTATTTAAATACCTAGTAATAGTCTATTTCAGTTAACTCTATAAAGCTATATGGGCAATGTGAGGATGATCTGGCTGCAACATCTGTCACCCCATTGATTGGCAGCATTTATTCGGCCTAACTGGCTGGCTAAGTGGGTGTCCCCTCCCTCCCTCACCACTCAATGTGCATCCTCCCTGAAGCTGCATGTTTGGTGAAAAGAATGATCATCCCAGGTAGAAGGGGTGTATCGTTCTTCCGTCAAAGGTATATGATAGCTTTGCTCCCCTGCTAGATCCCCCAAACAAGCCCATAAAGGCAATATTAAATCTGTATCTCATTCTTTTCATATTTGGATAGCAACTAGAGCTGTTTGCTAGGAATGTGAGAAAATGAAAGTAAAAAATATATTAGCAAATAGCAGCCAGGAATCAACAGTGAATGGCAAGAAAGTGTCCAAGACAATTAGACACATATGTGTGACAGCAACAGAATAATTGTGTTTATCAACTGTCTAACTATCTTCACTGATATCAGCTATATAGACACCATGATTTGATTTGTTTAAAAGGTTATGCCATAAAATGCTCTGATCTTTTGCATTATTTGCTGAAATCCTGGGCATGAGGGTGAAACATTATCTTTACGAAGTTAAAAGTTTATATGGGTGGAGTTGATTCCAAGAAGAATAAGTCTTGGAAGGTGTTGGAGGTGATTATCTTCAGCATGATACAAGATCTTTGTAAAGCAACAAGATTGTTTCTACTGTATAGTTAGTTATGTGTACAGATTGTCCCAAGGTTAACAGATTTTGTCAGGTTTGGGAGATGAGATCTGCTTGTAGGCTTTCATGGGATCAAGGGATCCAAGAAAATCTAAACTTTTCTTCAGACAGATAGTACAACAAGGAGAGGTGAGAAGTAAGTCCCGTTAACTTGTTCTCTACTCCTATACAAGCAGCCAAGGGAAAGGATGTGTTCCCCTGTTTAAGGGGAATTGTTTGTATTAGGCCAGTGACCAAAGGAAAGGAGCAGAGATCAACCAGCTGAGCTTGACCCCAGTGCTTTTTTATTATTATTACAGTCCCAAGAAAGGCAACACAGAATACTAATGTATCAATACCCTGACACACTCGCAAACACATTTTTCAAAGTAATACTCACAAAACGTGAAGAGTTGTCATTCCTCACAGTCTTGGCATTCCCAAAGGCCTCCAGCAAGGGGTTGGCACTGATGATTTGATCCTCAAGGGTGCCCTGCAGGTATGTTACATAATATGTTAAATACAGAGGGTATGAAAAAGTTATACAGTTTAAGAGAGGTTGTCTATGTCTCACTTTTCAAAGTTGAATTGAATTATGGTAACAATGTGTAGTACAATGATCTACTCATGTATACCTGTATACATTTTGGCAACCTCTGCATTGTATAACAAATTAAGCAATGACCTATTATACGGTATACTAGATAATTACCTATTTTAAACAATCAGCAGTCAACAAAAAGGAAAGTGTACTCTTCCTCCAAATAAACAACTTGCCTTTAGTTTGCCTGTTGGCTGTGGTTCGTCCTTCTTCTTATCAGAAACTGCAGCAATTGTTGCAAAATACTGAATGACACGTTTTGTGTTCACAGTCTTTCCAGCACCAGATTCTCCACTGTCAGAAGAAACAGATAGAAAACATATGTGAGTCATCTATTGCAGTTTGCAGCAATGGCTGCCCTCACTAAAAACATACCTATTAGCATCATACTTACGTGATCAGGATTGACTGATTCTCACGATCTAGGAAAACAGGGAAAGAGAAAATATAACTGAAATTGAAAGGAAACATATTCCATTTAAAGATACCCAAGAAAACCTGGTAATCTTTAAAGGTAGCACACATATCATAAGTTGAATTTCACTGTTCATCTCCATAGTTCTTTTGAATTTAAACATCTTCTAGTGAGACTGTAATGTATGCTGTACCAAACTATAAACTGATTTGAAGGCAAATAGGCTAAAAGAGGCAATAAAGCAATAAAATGCTCCTGAATATGATCAAGTGCAATTATGAGTATTTTTAATGGAACACTTGAATTAATGCCCTTTCCTTGGAGCTTTCAAGAACACAGACACAGTACTCGAAGACAACTGGCCATGCATATTGACCAGTTAGAGTTGAAGAACTGAGTATTGCTTGGATGTGGATGAATTGCTCACCAGTTAACATGGACTGATATGCATTGTCGGAGATGGAGAAGATGTGAGGAGGGGCCTCTTGACGCTTTTTGCCCCTGTAGGCATTAACAACCTCTGGATTGTATACTGGCAGCCACTTGTAGGGATTGACAGTAACACAGAAGAGCCCTGAATAGGTCTGTAAATAAAAGACTAGTCAAAATTTGTCTTCCATGTGAGATAATTCATTTGCATTATGAAGTCAATGGGGAAAACTGTTCTCACATAGATCATCCAGGCTGCATAACGCTCTTTGAGGTTATACAGGACTGCGGGTTCATGGAGATGAGTCATCATGGCCATGTCCTCAATTTTATCATACTTTGGCGGGTTCATAGGAAAGATTTGGTCTTCCTTAACCGTCACAGTCTGCAAGAAAACAAGACCCCATTCAGCCAAGAGCATGAAAAGAGAATCAAATGAATGTTTAGCTTTTCTTTGTTAGCTACTCACATCTCCACCTTCTTTTTTGACCGTGATCTTCCCTGGTTCCCTGCTCTGAACAGTCCCTTTCACAAAGGACTGTTTAGGATCCACCACAAAGACTGAGATTTTGGCATCAAATGGCTTATTCTGAGCCTCAATTCTCTCCTTTTCCGACTTGCGCAGATAAGGGGCAGCCGGCCCAAATACTGCCATTTCAGCATCTGAAGACATGGCTGTAGTTTATTCGATAATACTGGTGTAGGAAAAGAGAGAGAAAACAGTTCACATGAGGATCCCAACTTTATACTGCCACTATGTATAATCTCTCGACTTTTATTCTAAGCATTTCATTTTCTGAAATTATTCTTTTCTTTGGAAACTCTAAGTCTTCTATTGGCAAATCATTGGCAAGTTATTTCAATCACCCCAATTATAATTCCCTGTCTACCAACACTTAAATGTTGTTACAATTACAGCATGCATTGTCTTCATACTAAGACAAGCAAATAAATCATCACATATTAGGAGTAGGACAACAGACATCTTGAAGTGATCTTTCTACAAGTGATAATGGCATAATTTGGAAAATATCACATATAATTTAGCAAAACAGAACATAATCGCCTTCTGTAATAGCAATTTTGTGCTATTATGTGCCATCAAAGCTGGAAACAAAGCAGACTCACTGATAAACAAAGAGGCATTCTTGTTGAAACCTTGAGGTTAACCAAAGCACACAAGGTTTTTAAAAAAAACTTAGGAGGGGGACAGACTTCCAATAAAGGCAGTTTGTAGCTGATAGCTATAGAATACTGGTTTCTGTTTTAAATTTTAAAAAAGCAGACATTAGTTAGGAGGTGAAAAAATAGAATGCCTTATTGAGAACAAAGCACAACATTTAATAAAGAGGAGATAATGAGACATTCATTTTGGGTCCCACTTTTTACCTCTTACAAAAATATGGATTTTTGAGTGCCATCAGAGATGAAATCAAAATGAGACCAATAAGAATCAAGAGGATGGTATAAAAAAGTTGGGTGATCCCTGAACATGCCCTAGGCATGGCTCATATTTTTTAGTATCTGGGAGGAGGGCATAGCTGGCTAAAATTGTATACAAGAGCATTTGGCAGGGATGAAGGAGGATATACTGCACCATTTTGTTGCAGATCCAACTGGTAACAAGTGTTTAAACTTTCTCTGGTTTATGCCCCAGATATTTGGGGATTCAGTTCCAGCAGTAAAACAAGCAAACTTCCTTAATAATTTCCTTCTTTAGCTTATAGGAGAGCAAATTTAACACAAGCCATATTCTTTTAAGTGAAAAATTGTAAATAAGTTGTCCTTTTGGATTGCTAAATGTAACAAATTGCACATCTAGAAAGTTGATGGGTGAAATAAACTTCTATCTGCCCAGTTGATAATGCAGCCATTCGGAGTATGGTCCTAAGGATATTTACCAATTTAAATATCTGGTCAGAATCCAATTGGTAATCTACGCTTCCATAAATGAAATAGCTTAAATCATGGAAGCAAATTGCTTCTAATTAATGAGACGCTGTTTGTGTTCAAATGTGTTCGCAGAAATGCAACACCTGTTAATTAGCAGTAATTCGCTACTCTTACTTAGTATATAAATAGATAGATAAACAATCAGAAGTAAATCCCACTAATATTAGTGGTCTTGAATCTGTCTTCCGTGAGGTTAGATGTGTATCCATAAAGAGCGCCCAGCTTATCTTCTTTGCTTACTCTATGGTATGTCAGCATTTGGAAACTTCCTCTTATTCTGAATGAGACTAATAAGCAATTAGTAGATTTCCACCTAGTAAATATCTTTGCATTCCATTCCAATATGTGTCACTGGCAAGCACCAGTTTCAAATGCATTTCATTTCTGCTGTGCAAAACTCTGTAGATTAAAAAGGAATAAGTGGGGATCTTCCCAGCTCACAACAAAGAAGGGTCAAAGATAATTGTTAGTCTTCAAGAAAAGTGATTGCTTCCTTCACTAATATTTTATTTTACTTTGCTTAAAGGAAAATGTGTGAGAATCCTTTTTTAAAAATAAGATTGCACTACAATTTTCAAACCTCTAGAAAATGAATTCAAATTTCTACATGAATCATACAAAACAGATTTAGGAAGAGTGAAGATTAGTTTCCCTTTTCTTGCTACATTTTCCTTTGGCTTGTGAATCTCCCACTTTCTCCCTCTCCTTACCTATCACTTATCACAGGAGCCTGCCCATCCCCTTCTTTTTACAGAAGAGATTATATTAAAGGCCATGTTCAGCCCTTTCCATTGCATTAGGCCCTACAGAAACTGAAGGCATGGAAAATAAAACAGCTCTAACAAATACACAAACTTGGTTTGAGAACTTGAGTCCAATTTGTTAAGATTTGTCCATATTAACATTGAATGATAATGGAAATAAAAAAAGAAACAGGTAAGATTTTAGTCCTCATTTGTCCAATTATTTACCACAGCATTAAATAATAATTGAAGTGAACAAAGAACCCAGTTAGATTGTAGTATTTATCAGTATTTTTACTAGAAAATAAATGAAATGTCATGTGAGTACTGGTCCAATATGGCTTCCCCAAGACATCCCATCAGAAATACTCTTTAAAGAATAACAGGATCCTCAGTTTCAACTGTTTGTCCTCTGCAGTGCTGGAGAATTTTTGTAGTATGCATTTTTGGAGTTCAGATAATTTCATAGGCAGCAATTAAGAGCTATAATTCCTTTCACATGCTTAGATGAGGGGGGACATGCTAAGGTTTGATTCAACTGGACACCATACAATAGAGAACATGAATAGGTGCTAAATGTTTCAAGCAGAACATAAATCACAAGGGATACAAGAACTACCCCTGCAGATCAGATCTGACAGGATGCTTTCTTTGAATTCCCCCTTCTCCAAGAATTGGGTAAAATCAATCTTACCTCCTGATAATTGAAATGTGTCGCATACAGGCACAACTCTGGTCAGTACTGCAAAACAAAAAGGTTGAATCTCTTGTTGCTAATGCTTTTCAAAATGCCTTCCAGTGATGAATTACTGGCTGGAATGAAGCCGGCATGTTTGAAATCTATACTGACAAAGTCATCCCTCTTGCATTAATGGTGAAGATGCTCAGAATGATATGGCATTTGAGAAATTCAGGGGTTGCTACTCCCATCCAACACCCATCCACCTTCAAAATCCACCGGCACTTACCTACTAACTAGCTGAGGAAGGACAAGGCAGATTGGCCCTAGAGCTTCTTTTATACTCTGGAGTAAGGATATGTTCCAGCCCCTGACCTCCCTCCTCCCCAAGCCATTCTTTACTGAAGGCATTTTTGGCTAACCTTTCCCTGTAAAGCATTGTTTGGCAAACTTGACTAAAGACATAATTGTCATTTGACATGCCTGGATATAATTAGAAATATTTGATGTCCTTCAGAGTATGTGTGTAAATGCCCTATAAATAATATCACAAGAATCTTAAAGGAGAGAATCTGGACTATTCAAGAAAGCTAGACCATGGCACATGGGCCTCTTTAAGCTCTGTTGCTGGTGTTGTCATTGCTGAATGACCTCCTGAACACCGACTGCTCTTTAATATCACCACACTGTTTAAGGAGGAGAGTGGGCAGTGAATTCAGTAAATAATACTACCTACATATCATGACATGCCTAGAGAAAATGTTTGAAATATTTAGCCTAAACATAAAGACACATTAATTATCCTATTGTCATTCTAGTGATGTTTGGAATTGCTCTTCCAGAATCTTGGCAGAGCTGAAAGCATCCATTTAAAAGATATGTGACCACTGTGTATACAGAAGTTACTGATGACAGCTCTGGATGTATTTCATTAGCATCAGAAAAATGCAATTTTAGTGTACTCAGAACTCAACAAGTTAGTGAATGCACTTCTTGTGATCTCTAGGAGCATACTAGCATGTACTGTAAATAAAAGCACACCAAACATTATAAGAAGTCTGTTAGCCTTTACTCCATTTCCACTTGTTTGACTAGCCTAGAAGGTACCAATGGAGGTACTGCTAGAGGAGTGGGAAGGCTGGCATGTGTCACAGTGTATGCTGACATCTGAGATAAAGGTAGCAGAGTTTGTAAGCCTTTCCTGGCCCACTGTCACTTCCTTCTTGCATTGTTTATCCTACCTCTATTGTAGGTCCAATATGAGTCTAACTGGTTAACTAGAAGACAGCTAGGAATATTTGGTGTTGGTCACTTTAATGATATATTGAACAAAAGGTGGTCAGAATGTTTTTGCCTATCATATTTGACCACCTGTGGAATATATGGTTGAATCTCAGGTGGAGCTGTCTTAAGCAGGCCATCACAGCCAAGAGCTGATATTGCAAAGAGTTCAGAATAGTGGTACACAAAATGACTGAGGGTTCAAAAAAAGGGCTCCTCAGATCATGAGATTCAAGAGGGGACCAGGGAGGCACTCTTTTGAGTCGACCAGCTTAATCCTGTGGCCTGGGAAGCACATGATATGGAAGGGTCTCCCTGAGATAAACTGGCTATTTCATGGCCTTAGGCAGATTGAAAGGCACAAAGGATTGGGACCCGGCCTTACAAGATAGGAGAAGTGGTCTGGGAGGATCCCTGCTCCTCTCTTATTGCCCACGCTATTTGGAGGCCCCATTGCAGATTGGGGAATTTAACATTTTAATTCAATAAAGTAGTGGTACCAATTCATCCAATCACAAAGTCTTGCCTTTTTATACTTTGGTGTATGTGTAATATAATTGTTATCTAAGCTTATGTGTCTGGCACACATGATGCTGCAAGATACAGCAGTACACAGATGAAAACAGCTTCTGACACCACAAGTGAACAATCTAAGCAAGGGATTTGTTGTGCTTGTTCATATTTACTAGCCTTCTGAATGGCTTTCATCCATAGAATGTATGTAGTATAACCATCTAGAAAGTCAAATAAATCTCTCATGGTGGCTTCATCATACTCCCTCTGTGTCAAAATAACCCGCAGAACAATGTTTCTTTAATCCAAAGTGAGATAGAAGTGGAATGTGCTGCTGTTAAATTGTCCACTTGGAAGAGCAAAGAGGATGAAACATATTGTTTTACCTTACTAGAAAGGAATGATCAATCACATTTCTAAATCCTTCAAAACACTGAAAAAGTTGAGAGAAAGGCCACCAGAACAATCAAACCTTTAGAACTCACAATACTCTGTTTGGCCTATTCTTCCGAAACATGTTGGATTTTCTGACAAGTTGTTTGAGAGAGGTAATCTTTAAATTCAAGTTGGCAGCAAGACATGGCTTTTGGTAAATAGATAGGCACATTAGTGGAAATATGTTATTTACTTCTAGCAAGAGAATGATAACAGCCAATGGAATTAAAACCAAATAACACAGATTCAAATTAAGATATCCCATGTTTCCTTTATAAAAGTTTATACTGAGAATTAATCATTGGCCTTGATGATAGAGTATTTAAAAATGAGTAGTTTCATTTTATGCAGAAGGTTTAGACAAAATAGTCATTAGCATGCCTCCTAATGCTCAAGAGCTATGAATAACCAATGAATCCTAAACTAGAACATGGCAAAGGCATGGGATGAGGCTGAGTGCAAAATGTGAATCCAAAGTGAGGTTAATTCCTACCAGAGCAAGAAGTGTAAACAGACTCCTAGATATAGATTATCTTTATATCCAACCCAAATCCCCATGAGATTATTGCCTGGATGGCCTGTCATCTTTTGATACCTTTGCACAGCTCTGTCAGCAAGCCCAGCAAGCAGCATGAGATCAATGCCATTTCCAGGATTCCTTCAAGAGCGCAGAGAGTCACAGAATAGATCTGAGAGAACAGTAGCAACTCTAGACTTTCAGGACATTACACTGGGGTTGTAAGTGCATGAGAATGGGAGAGTTGTGAGTCAGGTTTCCAGGTAAACACATCAAGGAAAGGAAAGAAAGAAAGATCTGACATCCTGATTCCTATGTCAACTATGTTTTTACAAAATTTGACAAATTGTACACAAATGAACTTTTTTACCCATATTGGTCAAATTCAGTAAATACAGCTGTTCGCAGCATGGATAGAACTTGGTTGCACCTGCTAACAGAGAGGTGCTAGTACTTTCCATTTAGATGATGAAGTAATTTGACAATTTTAGAAAAATATAATAAAGGCAAATTGAATAAAGTTTGCTTTGCATACAGCATACGCAGCAGTCAAAATGTGACATCACTAAAGCATGTATGACTGTTAGGTGTCATCAGCATATTAGTGGCACCTCACTCCAAAGCTATAATCACCTCTTCCAGCAGCTTCATGTAGATGTTAAATAATAAAGCGGATAAGGTCTAAATTTCCTGCTGATATTTAACTTGTCTATACAATACCCCATGGAATTCTTCTTCTTCTGTATCTAGGCCAAACATGAAACTGCCAAAATGAAGGCACCTTTTGGTGAGTTCATTCTGCAGTTCTTTTTGCCTGACCTAGTGTGAGAAAGATTAGCTGGCAATACAAGGTTGCCATTGCCCAGGTTACACCCAATTGTGGTTCAGAAACACTACAATCTTTGAGGAGGCTCTTTCTGTGTAACTCACGCTATGGAATGGTTTTGTCTAAGTTGCCTGTCAATATTTGCATTTCCCCCCGATACACATTTTTGACATTTTTCATAAAAGCCAATGCTGAAAAATCATTTGCAATGGAAGATGCAATTTATAATGTTACCTGGTTACATTGGTATAGCAATTTGCCACCCCATCCCACCCAAGGTATGCAGTTTATGTTATGCTAATGTAACCTGGTAAGAAAATGTGGCCAATGTGTTATTTTCCATTTAATCCTATAGGTGCCTGCTCTTTCTTATGTTTGTCTATTTGTGTATGTAAATTAAAATAACTTTCTATAGTTCCAAAAAATCTAACCAATGTAGCAGTTTGGTTCATTTGAGATGGGAGAAGCTGAAAAATAGGCTGGATAGTCCAGCTGACCCTGAGAGATTCTAAGCTACTCAAAATTGTTCTGCCTCAATAGCTTTCAAGTGTTCCTGTCATTCTTTGATGTGAAATGCAACAAAGAGTATAGAAGACTAAGGCACCATAAGGAATTACGAAGAGGAAAACTTTATTTGAAAGGCAAACCACAACACTCAACTGAAGTTTGTTCTGAGATGTTTCACTGTTTCATGCAACATTAATCTGCATTTGCATGGACATCCAAACAAACTGTTACTACTGCCAGACTTTCTAAGTAAATAAGAGAAGTTCACTTCTATTTGACCACACAACAAGAAAGAGGCAGAGGAAGAACTTAGTGTCAAGACTAACTTCTGTATTTTGATGTGAGCTTTTATTTATCATTCCTCAGACCATAGATTATATGTCTGTCTTATTTATATATAACCCCAGGTGAGGATACAAAATAATAGGCAAAATGACAATGGTTTGTTATTAAAGGAAAATGACTACCAGAATGTGAATAAGTGCAGTTATTAGTCTATGAGTCTACAAAACAACAGTAGAATAGTTGGCATATAAGGGAATCAGTGTAGGATTTCATACTTGGTAATGAGTTAGGAGCCCTTGATTGATGTTTAATCCTTTTAAGTGGTTCTCCAGTATCTGTATGTATCAGCTTTCAAGTCTAGTTTTGTAGTGTGTATGTATATGTTTTTCGTTTAGAGTCACATTCGGGTCATTCAAAGAATGTCCAAGTAGATTGAAATTTTCTAAAACAGGTTTTTTTGTGTTGCGATTTCTTATACCTGATTTGTGCCCATTAATTCTTTTGTGTTAAGATTGTCCACCAGAAGTGTGAAACATATACTATCTAATGTCAGAATGCAATAAATCCCTAGGGCCCTTGTCATCTTCAGTCAGCTTTGCATGAAGACGACTTTGAGAAGGACAGAAAAATGTTGTTCTAACACTGCAACCCTACCCCTCCAATGCATGGATCGGCTGCATAGGCTACAGGTTTCATGCATCCCAACTGAACATGATGGGGGTGGGGGGTTTGCACCTCTGCCCTATTGTAGTTGAAGTTGCAGGCACTAACTTGTGAGGATTGCAAAAGCAACACAGCAAGAAATTACATTAGGCATGAGGCCAGGGGAACTTCCCACAGTATAATGCCTTAAGAGTACAGAGTATCTGTATGTTCTTCTTTTCTTCTTCTTCTGCCATATCTGAATCCAAATATTGGGAATCCTCATGGCAATAAGCCATGAAGACTGTCCTGAGAATATAATGCAGTGGCCTTTCATCTGCCTTCCACATCGTAGCATGACACCCATACCACTGATCCAGTTCTGCAAGCTATTTTCTGGTCCTGAGCCCTTTTGGCATGCAAAGTCTTCATCATCCCCAGACCAGTATTGATAAAGGTGCTGCCCTTCATCAAGATGGATTCAAGTGGGATTTAATCCACTTGGGGACCATCACCCTTCCCTGTGGACTTCATCACCCAAGGCTGTTAGTCCTCAGGGTTCTCAAGTTAGTTACCGCTGCCTGATGATCGGCATTGAGTCACTGGTAGTATGGTCTACTCTAATATCATAGCAGGATAACCAGGCCAGACTCTACTGTATGTTCTGTTATGTCAATTCTGACATACAGTATGGTGATTCTTAGCATTTTCTAGGTACAGATTACTAAAAAATGATTTACCATTACTTTCTTCTAGGGACACTTGAAGAGTACAGCTTCTCCAAGACTACGCAGATTGGCTCTTCTTCCTAAAGTCACACTGGGGAGTTGAACTCCATGAGCTACTCAGATAGCAGCACTGGTAAAACCATTCCTTAAATATCTCACATACCTCAAAAAGCTGTGAGGGTTGCTTCGAGTCAGATTTGACTTGATGACATGGAACATACCCATTTGCTGAAATTCTGTTGCTTAGTGTAGATAGTCAAACTAGAGTAGGCCCATTAAATTAGTGGGGATTTCTGAGTCAACTTCTCCAATGGTTCTCCAAAGGTTCCATTGATTCAAAAAGACCTATTCTAGTAAATCACAAGTCAAGTAGATCCATTTGAATTAATGGAAATTGAAGAGGAATTCACATTAAAAAAATCCCCTCTGATTCCATGGGCCTACTCTAGTGTGACCTACTGTGCTATACAACAATCTCAGCACAAAAGTGGTGTTTTTAGGGGACTAGGATGTAATTATCAGCAGTTCTGGTAGGGGAATGGCTTGAAGAAAATCAGTTCTGCAGCTGCTTAAAGGGCCAGAAAAGAGATATGGAACTACTGAGGAACCTGGAAGGTGCTCTTGCTTGGAGATGAAGTAAAAGGAATAGATCAGGGTCACATAGAAAACTATTAAAGGCTGCAGTCATCTTGTGTTATATATACTGCTCTGATCAGATTTCCCCAGCACTTTCTGTTACCAGATGTGCCTGGTTCTTTGTTTTAGCTTTGCCGGAAGCCTAAGGTGAAGCTGCATGCCATTTTCCAAAGGCGCAAATTTCAAACAAGCCACCTCGGTTTCTGATTCACTGTAGTGAATGTTCTCGCTTCTTCGGAAGCCCGCGCAAATGTATCATCTTGTGTAACAGCCGTTCTGACTGTATAAAAGCAGGGCACCTTGCCCATTGTATCAGTCCGACTTCCTGAGCTGTAAATAAGCCACTTGTTGTTTGACCCTATCATGCTGGTCAGAGTACTTCTTAGCACCGGACTCAACAGTCCCACATTTGTTTGCTTCACTTCTGCACTAGTGATTTCAATTATCATTGAATGTGTCCCACTCACAAGCAGACTTTGTGCTATATTTTTAGAAAAAAGGAAGGGCAGTTGTAGTGTAAAAAAGAAGAAGATGTAGTCTGTATCCTTCTTGCATCCACCACTTTTAAAAATACTAGATTAGTATAATGAGGTCAATAGTCAAAATTAGATTAGTTAAGTAGCCATGAGTGGGGGTTGGGCATCATTCATTTTGAACCACTTCACTCATTGCTTCCATTGTATAATTTCCAGCCTGTCTTTCTACTCAGCTTTATTCTATACTGAGGATGTGGATTTCCAGATATATAAAGTTCCCAATAGGTCTTTCAAGAAAAGTGAGACAGACAGTTAAAGAGTGATTTTACCAGTTTCATCATCCCAGTGAGTTTCCATGGCTGAACAGGGTTTCAAACCCAGGATCTGCAGAGATATAGCCTTTTAGTTCAGTGAAAACTTTTAACATATGGGAAGTGGATTGGTTGCATAAACAGTGTTTTTTTCTGGAAAGATCTTCCTAATGCACTAAAGATATGCCTCAGTGTTTCACTACTTGAAAAAAATCTACAATATCTACCAGGTCAGTTATACAAGGATTATATGAAGCTTGAGGAACATTCCTTTCTGCTTCTTGCAGTGTTAATCCCCACTCCCACTACTGTCATGGGAGATGAAGTTGCTCTTCCTTAGCTTCAGCCACAAACATAAGCTAGCACAAAAGAAGGACAATGATAGACTCACTTAAGAGTAATCAGCTCATTTTTGGTTGTCTATTTTCTGCCCATCTCCTGCTATAATATGTTCCTGCAGTGTGACAGAGTCAGCAATACTACTTATCTCTTCTTGTGCATTTATTATAAAAAGAAAAAGAAAAATCAATCCTAAAAATTCTACATTGTCAGAATAATTGATTCTATTAAACCATTTACCAAAGGGGAAATATGCATTGTATCTATATCTAACATCTGTTATTATATGAGACACAAACGTCTCTTCTCTAACCACTAAGACACTTATTATTTTAACCATTATCAAACATACAGGCAGATCCTATTCATTACTGTAGAATCGAAAAGATACAAGAGTTTGTAAGATAGTTTGCTGCCTGATGCACAGTATAAGATCGTGATGGTGAACCTTGGCACTCCAGATGTCCTTGGACTTCCATTCCCAGAAGCCCAAGCACCCTGTGAATCCACACAAATGCATTTACTGTGATTCATCCGGCCCACACCACCCTCATCGCTCCTGGAAGCAGAAGTAAAATGTGCCCATACGGAGGAAGGGTTAACTTGGAAGAATCTTAACCGTACGGGCGCAATTTACTTCTGCTTCCGGGAGTGACAAGGGCAGCACGGGCCGGATGAATCACAGTAAACCCATTCGTGTGGATTCACAGGGTGCTTGGGCTTTTGGGAATTGAAATCCAAGAACATCTGGAGTGCCAAGGTTCGCCATTATGGGTATAAGAGCATATCCTCCGTCATTCCTTGTACAGAAGCCAATTGGATTACCAGTTGAAACTTAGTATTTAATTTTAATTTAATTTAATAGTCATATTTATATATGCCGCCCACTCAGGCAGAACCCGACTCAGGGCGGCATTACAACAAGTTTTAAAAACACATAAAAACACTTTAAAAGACCCACATCCCACCCACTTTAAAAGACCCATATCCCACTCACCCATCCCACCCACTATAACAACAAGAAGAGAGAGTTCTTAATTGTTTACATAAGCCATAAGGACCGTGTTCCCATTCGGGCCCCACACCTGCCCTGCTAGCCAGGTCTTCAATCCTTTCCTGAAGGGCAGCAATTCTCTTTGAAGTCTTAGATCTGTTGGCAGGAGGTTCCAGAGAGTTGGTGCGGACACGGAGAAGGCCCTCCTTCGGGTGCTGGATAGATGTGCACCCCTAGCTGATGGCACTATTAGAGAGCCCCTCCGGTCCGCTCTGGTTGGATGGGCAGACACTCTTGGGACGATGCGGTCTCTAAGGTATCCTGGCCCACTGCCATATAGGGCTTTAAAGGTCAAAACCAGCACCTTGAATTGCACCCGGAGACAAACTGGTAACCAGTGCAGCTCCCGAAGTAGCGCATGGGCATATCGCCCACATCCCATCACCACCCGGGCTGCCGCATTCTGGACCAGCTGCAGCCTCCGAATGGTCGTCAAGGGCAGCCCCATGTAGAGCGCATTACAATAATCTAGTCGGGAAGTGACCAGAGCATGGGTGACCATAAGCAAGGAGCCCCGGTCCAGGAGCGTGCGCAACTGGTGAATCACCCGAAGTTGGGCAAACGCCCTCCTGGCCACAGCTGCTACCTGTTCTTCTAGCAGCAGCCGCGAGTCCAGAAGGACCCCCAAGTTGCGCACTGGGTCTGTCTGGGGCAAAACAGCCCCATCCAGTACCAAAGATGGTAACTCCCTGGATAACACAGCCACTCTGTCTTGCTGGGATTCAGCCGAAGCCCATTGGCCCCCATCCAGACCCCAATGGCCTCCAGGCATCCGGATAGGATTTCAACAGCATCACTGGGGTCCCCACAGGCAGAGATGTACAACTGAGTGTCATCCGCGTACTGATGGTACCGCACCCCGTGGGAATTTTATGATACCAGTCAAAGGGGTGGGGGATCTTCCACCATGCATGAAGACAGCAAACTAGCATAGGGATAGAGGATAGGAAGTCTGGAGCATACAGCTTTACCCTCCAAGAAAGGGGAATTATTAATCAGTTCAGGAGAAAGAGCTGATGGCTTCAATGGCAGCCCCTCAGGTTCTGCACATTACAGACTATTAAGCTATCACCTAAAATCGGGCATTTGCCAGTGCAAGTCATAATGTCCCAACCCATGAAATAAAGAGGCAAGACAGATTATTTTGGTGTAAAAATCTTGGGCTACATTCATTGAAATTTAATGAAACCCCTGGCCTGTAAGGGAGCCCCATAGTGTTAGCCCTGATGCCATAGCAGGAGACCTATTTGTCCCTCCTCTGGCACAGAGAATCCCTTGCCTCAGAGCTAGGGTTGCCATAATTCTTTCCCACCAAACCGGGACAGTCATGTGACATCATTGCATTTTTCAAACTGTGCATGTGTCACAGAGACCTGTTATGTATGTTAACTGTGTTTTCTGATAGGAGCGGAATGTATCTTTTCTCATGTATCTATTCTTATGCAAATAAGTGGATCGAAAAATGTGCACACTCTGTTAGCCAATGGGCTTGTTGTATTATTGTTACTGTTACTGTTACTGTTTATAGTGTATATAAGTTCGAGTTTTGCCCCATCCAAACTGTGTTCAAACCCCACTAATAAAGAGCTGAATTTCACTACTTCATTCGTCTGCTTCTTCATTCCTTGAACACTAAAAGACCGCAGATCTAAGACCCCACAGAATCCCCATCTAGGGTGGGCAGACACCATCAGTTTTAAAAATGCTGTAGTCAAGAGGTTGTTTCCCATATGATTCTTCTTGCAAACAATGATTCTTGATGGTTCTATTTTTATTTCTTTTCCCATCTCTGCCCCTGCTCCTGCCAACCTAGCAGTTTGAAAGCAAGAAATTGCAAGTACTGTAGATAAATAGGGGCCACTTTGGTGGGAAGGTAAACAGCATTCCATGCACTCCGGTGTCTTTGTCTAGTCATGCCTGACACATGACCATGGAAACATCTGCAGACACAGACAGCACTGACTCTTCAGCTATGAAGCAGAGATGAACACTGAACCCTAGAATTGGATACGACTGGCTTTTACCTTTTTAAAATTTCTTGAGCCACTCTTTAAACCACCCTTCCTCCCCTGAGGCCACCCCCTCCCCTTCCCACACACACACACCCATTGAAGTAGACTCACTTTCAAACCCCACACAAGGATACTTGGAAGAAAGTTCTAAGGAGTGGCCCGGAACGGCAATGCAGCCCATGGAGCCTGCATTTCCTTCCGGAAGGAGAAAAGCAGGAGACAGGAAGGGACTTATTTTGCAATGGACAACTCTTCACTTTGTCCTCCTTCTCTAGAAATAGCGACTCTATGAAATTAACCCTTTGTTTCCTGAATTTTTACATGTTTTTTTCTTGAACCGGCTGGGACTGCTTCAACCTGGGAAAATCCCGGGAAATCGGGACATATGGTAACCTTAGTCTGAGCGGTGCTGTACTTTACCAGCTACTGCCCAGGACAGTTAAGTCAGGGAGGTATCTACACAGGCATTTCTAACTTTATTAACATGAATGGATGTTTGATGTACTGCAGAGCTAGCTCATGCTGTCCATTGTGTACCCAATTGATTCACCTGGATTGTGCAGCCACCCAGCTTCCACCTCATCCAAATGACATGCTGAGGGATTCACCACCACCCCTCCTCCTCCTTCAAGTCTCTATGCCCTTTAAAACCAGAGGAACATACAGTGATACCTCATACAACGTCCAAACTTAGTTCCACAAGTTTTGTGGATTTTGACTTTGTATGTATGAGACATGCAAAATCCTAGCCGCGATGCCTCATACAAAGTCCAAATCCTTGCCGCGATACCTCATGCAACGTCATTTCCATAGAGATACATTGTACTGTAACAGCACAGACTTCAGGGCAAAGTCAAGGAAACTGACAGAACTTTAAGAAATCATTGTCTAAAGGCTAAATAATTACAAAATCATGTCAAACAAACCTGATTGTCCAAGAACCTGAAGAATGCTGCAAAAATCCCAGGAATGCTTCTAAAAATTCTGACGAAAAAAATCAAAAAATCCAAAATCGTGCTCAAAGCCACTCCTAAACACTCTTCGCCTCGTGCAAAACCCACAAGAGCAATGCACGCATGCGTCCTGCCTTTTATACTGCCCAGGCACAATGCAACCTGTGAAAAACCCCAATGCCTCATACAAAGTCGCAGCGACTTTGTGTGAAGCAACTTTTTTCAAGGAATTAGGCAACGTTGAATGAATTGAATGTTGTACGAAGCGGACTTTGTATTAGGTATTACTGCATAGGCATTGATGCCAAGAAAAGTCTGTCTTCCCAGATCAACTCAAAGAAAAATAAAACTGTTTAAAGCCACTCAAAGAAAAATAAAACTGTTTAAAGCCACTCAAGAAGTAAGCAGTCAACAGCAATATAGCAACTGGAGTACATAAAATTCTCCCAAACTATTCTGGTTGAACTTTAAGGAAACTAATCACTATTTAACTCTTTCTATAAAGTGGCACATTCTTCATCCCATGATGTGTTACTCACAAATTGGATTCTCCTCTACAAGCAATTGGTCTGCCACTAAAAATGTACACCAACCCTATTCCAGGATCAAATATGTTGCACCAAGAAAGTACTTCTACCTAATAGTGAGAGATGGAAAACTATGTTTCCAGACAATATTGTCACACTTCATTGTCTACTTGCGTAGAAGGCACAGGTATAGATTTCAAGTTTTCAGAAAGTGGCATGATCAAGAAGTGGAACTGCAGTATCAATGGCCAAACTCTTATTTACTGGTAACTAAGGAGGTGGAAGTTATCTTACTAGGTGTTTGATTGTTGTTTATCTGGGTTTGTGCTTTGTAACATGAATTGCATTTTATTATTTAGCAGTAGTTCACTGTGGTATGTTGTGCAATTTAGCTAACACATGCCTAAATCACTAGGCAGGTAACTGGCCTAGGAATATTAATCATTATTAAAAAGTTGCCAAAAGTTGGGAGAGCAGTCTCTTGAATTCTGCAGGTGATTAATAAAATGAATTCTCATTAGTCTTAAATATTGGGCGACTAGAGCCAGTGAAAAATATAGCTGTAGCCACAGTTCCATCCTAGATAGTGTACTTGAGATTCGGTGATGTGAGAAGTAGTTCAAGTGCCATGTAGGGATTTAGTTTCCCTGACGTAGTTTGTGAAATTGCTTTTTCTGTATCATTTGACTAGGTGGCCATAGCTAGCTGTGAGGTAATTAAAAAAAAACCTGAAGTCCAATAAGCTGTCCTGCAGTGAACACACCCGGGAGTAACAGAAGCTTTAACATGTTCAACTTCCTCTTTGACAAGCTGAAGCCGGTATAAGGGGAGGGAGGGAATCGTGATAGGGAAGGGGGTGTAATACAGGAAGTTTACACAAGCAAAACTGATGCTCTCTCGCTCTCTCATTTTCACCTCAGAAGTTCACAGGTCTTAGATTACTGCTAAAGATCTCATTTGGAACTGATAAGAAGGGTGTCTATCTTTTCATCAGCTCAGTGTCAGAGAAACTGATATCTGACTAAGACATGACTCTCTCTGTCTCTTTCCTTTCTCTCTCTCTCTCTTTCTATTTTTTTTTTTAATTCATGAATCAGAGTCCCATAAAGCAAGTTCTCATGTACCTGGGTAGATTTATCTCCTACCTTATAGGCACTGAGACATCACTATAAAACAATTTTCACATTGTGCCAAGGAGTTCATTTTTCCAGTGAATACCTTGCCTCAGAGTCAGCAATACTGCCGCTGCCATTTAAACCATCTCCAAGAATCCATCCTGTCAGAGGAAAGTCTGGATTCTGTATCGGTTTTATACAGTGACTGTGACTGAAATGATAGCAAGTACTAAATAGACTCATCTGTTCTAGCTTATGTTCCTAAGAGAGTGATTCTGGTCATCTGCTTTCCTGCTGTCATGGAGAGTGATAACAAATTTTAATAAATGAAGGGCCTCCTTGAGATCACATTGGTTATTGTATGCCTCAAATTGTCCATAATTCCAAGAAATTATACTTGTACTATGGGAAAGTACTTTGTAAAAAGGCAAAGGGGGTAGACACCATTTCTGACATCACAAATACAATTTTGCATAGATGTACTCCAATGTATGTAACTTGACCCCCTTCAGCAAATATGTGGCAGGCTCCTCCTCTGAGCTATTATGACTTTATGCTGTTATATAAAAATATGACATTTGCAGTTGTACAGCATATTCTGTGATGAAACTTACTGATTCAGTCAAAGTTCTTTAGCAATCATAAACCATGGCTAGATGAAAGTTATACCTTTTGCAGTCTTCCTGTACAGGGCTGCCAGCACCCTTTCCATGTTTCTTTGCAATAAAAAAATGATCATACAGATTGCAGGTGACAAAGAGGCAGGTTGTTCCATCCGACACAGACAGCATGCAGAGAACTCTTATTTTGAAACATAAGCAGAACCAAAATATGGACCTGTAGCCTGAGGACAGCTTGAAGTCACATCACAATTGGACATGCACCAGGAAGCTTTGGCCAATCCCTGGTTCTTCAAACCCTCCATGTCCTCAAGTGCTTTGTAGCGCATATGTCACACCACACTTCATATATTTCTTGGAGAACTGCGAGGGTTGCACTAGGGTAGCCCAGTGGCTTCAAGCTGCTGTTTATGGAACAGCTTCTTAGAGTAGGAATGGCTTCCCTACTATACGATAAAATATTTATTTGTAAGATATGAACTTTATTTTAGTATCATTTGAGTTTCCTTCCTAGAATTTATTCAGTTCTTCTAGCATTCTATTTACTTCAATCCCCAGATAACAAAAACACCAAATAAACTTATATTTTGTCAAACAAACAAACATTCCCATACTTCCTGTCAAGTTAGCTGTGACAAGCACAAGCTTCTGGTTTTATTTAGAGGTCTGTAAAAGTCTATACAGCCCCTAGAAAAGATGTTCAAGCATCAGACCTTCTGTTTTGACATTCTCACAGAAGAGGAGACTGGATTGCTGGAACCCATCACTATCTTGGTTGTGTGACAAGGCAGTTCAGTCCTATGCCACCTACCAATAATTTTTATTTTCAAAAAAATCCCTACTCTTTGCAGAGGAGAAAACAGGAGAGAACATAGGGGCCTGGAAGATGGAAGCATGGAGAAACAGATAAAAAAGGTGTACATTTTTTTAAAAATGCAGTGTGGTTTCTTGTCCCAACCCACCCAATGCTTGCATGTGAACACAATAATTTCAAATTGCATATTGCACCTTGAAATGACCTATTTATCCTGAACCAGCCCAGGATAACTTGACTGTCTAGTTTCATCCTCATTATAATCACACAGCTTCCAGTGCTCATACACTAGCTTCCTAAGCTTATACAACTAATTTTTGGAATGGAAGACAAATGCAGTAGCAACACTCCATCCATGTTATACTTGGTCTCTTTGCATAAAGTCTCCCCTCTTTAGCTTTCTCTTTGTGTGAATTTCAGCTAAGCAGTATTTCAGGGAATAAAAGAGCAGAGGTCATAGTAATATACTATACTACTAAATAATGTACTTATTCTTTTTACGTAGTAATCTGTAATCCTGTCCTTGTGTCAGAGACTTACACAGTTTAATGGCTTTTCGTGCAGTCCAAAGCTTCCAGGGAACAGCCTCAGAAGATTTCTTGGGTCCCTAATTCTTATCTAATCCTTCATATGGATTGAGTAAATGTTTTAAGAAACAGTTTGTGCTTTTCCCTCTTTCACTGCCGAAGCAAGAATCCAGCCATAAGAAGAGATCACAGCAAACATACCGTACATGTTTCTAATGGGCAGCTGCATGTAGGGAACCACTGACTGTCAGTGATTGGAAGAAAGTAGATTCTGTGTAAGCAGATTGTACAGGATAGAAAAGATTGCCCTGTGCTTCTGAACTTTGTCTCATACACTGCAGTTCTGAAATTCTGGATTTAGCTAGGGTGTGTTTTAGGCTTAACCACCTGTTATAGTAGAACCAACATCATGCTGGAGAGAGAAATTCTCTGTGGTTTTGTATTTTCCTTCTACATGTGCCCCTGTACTTTACCATGAGCGACGCTTTAGGTTGACCCTGAAGGGGAAATTGTCTTTTTATCTTACTGAGACATGACTGTCTTACTTTCAGGGATGAGGCTTCTAGTGCTGTCAATCAAAAAGCTTGAACAGCTTTGCACTCTTGCCATCCTTAATGGATTTTCTGAGTAAGAAAAAAGAAAACACGGGGAAAGCCGAGAAGGTTATTCATGGGAGAAGATATAGTGGAACCTCAGTTAACAAATGACTCGGTTAACAAATAAATAACATAACAAAAGGAAATCCATAGAAAATAGTGGCTCGGTTTACAGAATTTTTTTAGGAATGGATTAATTGGTTTTCAATGCATTCCTATGGTAAACCGTATTTCGGTTAATGTACTGTATTTTGGTTTTCAAAGTATTCCTATGGGAAATAGCATTCAATGTATTCCTATGGGAAATTTGGTTAAAGTAATTTTCCCCAATTTGTTGTTGTTGTTCAGTCGCACAGTCGACTCCGACCCTTTGCGACCCCATGGACCATTTTCCTCCAGGCGCCTCTGTCCTCCACCATCCCCCTCAGCCCTCCCAGCTCTGTGCCCATTGTGTCTACAATACCATCTAGCCATCTCATCCTTGGCCTCCCCCTTCTTCTTTTGCCCTCCACCTTTCCCAACATCAATGCCTTCTCAAGTGAATCCTCCCTTCTCATTTGATGTCCAAAGTATTTTAGCTTCATCTTTACTATTTGACCTTCCAATGAGCAGTCAGGGTTAATTTCTTCTAAGATTGACCTATTTGTTCTCCTCGCTGTCCAGGGGACTCTCAAAACCCTCCTCCAACACCACATTTCAAAGGCATCTATTCTTCTGTGTTCAGCCTTCCTAATTGTCCAGCTCTCACATCCATACATTACTACTGGGAAAACCATTGCTTTGACTATTCTAATTTTTGTTTGCAATGTGATGTCTCTGCTTTTCACTATGTTCCCCAGGTTTCTCATCGCTTGTCTCCCAAGAATCAGTCGCCTTTTTATTTCATGGCTACAATCCCCATCTGCAGTGATCTTTGATCCTAAGAAAGTAAAATCTGTCACTGCTTCTACTTCTTCCCCGTCTATTTTCCAGGAACTGATTGGGCCTGTTGCCATTATCTTGGTTTTCTTGATATTGAGTCTCAAGCTTTTGCACTCTCCTCCTTCAGCCCAATCAAGAGATTCTTTAGGTCTTCCTCACTTTCTGCCATTAGGGTGGTAGCGTCTGCATATCTCAGATTATTGATGTTTCTCCCAGCGATTTTAATCCCATATTGTGATTCCTCCATCCCTTCACTGCGCATTATGTGCTCTGTGTATAGGTTGAATAAGCATGGTGACAAAATGCAGCCTTGTCTTACTCCTTTTCCTATTCCAAACCACTCTGTTATTCCATATTCTGTCCTAACTGTTGCTTCTTGGTTCATGTACAGATTTCTCAGGAGGCATATGAGGTGCTCTGGTATTCCCATCTCTTTAATTACTTGCCACATCTTGTTGTGGTCCACACAGTCAAATGCCTTAGTGTAGTCAATAAAACAAAAGTACACTTGTTTCTGGTATTCCTTTGTTTTCTCCATGATCCAGCGTATGTTGGCGATGTGGTCTCTAGTCCCCCTGCCTCTTCTGAAACCAGCCTGCACCTCTGGTAATTCTCTCTCCACATGCTGCTGAAGTCTACCCTGTATTATCTTGAGCATCACCTTGCTGGCATGTGGGATGAGCGCGATTGTTCGATAATTTGAACATTCTTTGGCATTGCCCTTTTTTGGGATTGGGACGTATACTGATCTTTTCCAATCCTGTGGCCACTGTTTTGTTTTCCAAATCTGCTGGCATATTGAATGCAGTAATTTGATGCCATCATCTTTTAGCGCTTTGAAAAATTCAACTAGGATACCATCATCTCCACTAGCTTTGTTGTTTGCAGTGCTCTTTAGGGCCTTTATGACTTCGCTCTCCAGGATGTCTGGCTCAAGTTCAATTTCTTCATCATTGTGATTATCAGGAGTGTTGAGGTCCTTTTTGTAAAGTTCCTCTGTGTACTCTTTCCATCTTTTCTTAATTTCTTCTGCATCAGCTAGCTCCTTTCCGTCTTTGTCCCTTATCATGGTCATTTTTGCTTTAAATGTTCCCTTGATTTCCCCGATTTTTTTGAAAAGATCTCTGGTTCTGCCTCTTTTGTTGTTTTCCTCCATTTCTCTGCACTATTCTTTTAGGTAGTTTTCCTTATCTCTCTTTGCTTTTCTTTGAAATTCTGTGTTCAAATGATTGTAGTTTTTCCTTTATTCTTTGACTTTTGCGTTCCTTCTTTCCTCTGCTATTTTAAGAGCCTCATCAGACAACCACTTTGCTTTCTTACTCTTCTTTTCTTTTGGTATGGTTTTCTTTGCTGCTTCCTGCATGATGTCCCTCATCTCCGTCCATAATTCTTCTGGTACTCTGTCTACCGAGTCTAAGCCATTAAATCTGTTCATCACCTCTACCGTGTATTCTTTAGGGATGCTGTCTAGGTGATATCTTTCTGGTCTCCGTGTTTTCCCTATTTTCTTTAGTCTAAGCCTGAATTTTGCGATCAGTAGGTTGTGATCTGAGCCACAGTCTGCTCCAGGTCTTGTTTTTGCTGACTGTATGGAGGTTCTCCATCTTTGGCTGCAGAGTATGTAGTCAATCTGGTTTCGGTGTTGGCCATCTGGTGATCTCCATGTGTAAAGTCGCCTCTTGTGTTGCTGGAAGAGAGTGTTTGCTATGACCAGTGCGTTCTCTTAGCAGAACTCTATCAATCTTTGCCCTGCTTCATTCTGTGTTCCAAGACCAAGTTTGCCTGTTATTCCCTCCACTTTTTGATTTCCTACTTTGGAATTCCAGTCTCCTAATATAATTTGGACATCATTTCTTTGTGTCCCCAATTATAGAGATGGAAGATTTAAAGAGTTTTCCAGTGAATAAGAATGTGAAGGAAGTGTTTTCTAGGAATGGTGTGTTTCTGCTGAAGGACTGGATTCGGGTATGTAAGGATAGAGAGGAAAGATTGGAGATATATCGACAAATGAATTTGAACTGGTTCCAGATTATATTATTGAGTAAATGAAATAATAAATATGTTATGGTAACTATTTTGACAAGGAATAGAACAGAATTTGAAGACTTGATATTTAAAATAAGAAAGGGGGGAAAGGGAATTAAGGTCTGGTTAATAAAATATATAAGATTTTAAATTATGATAGTGGATTACAGGAAATATTAAAATCAATATGGGAAAAAGATTTGAATATTAAAATTTCAGATTCAAATTGGAAGAATAAATGGAAGAGAAGGATCATGAAAGCTATGTCTGTTAGAGTTAAAGAGCATAATTATAAAATGTTGTGGAGGTGGTACATGACTCCAGTTTGGCTTAACTAGATGGATAATATCAAAATGAAAATGTGTTGGAGATGTAAGACAGTACTGGGGACATATGAGCATATGTGGTGTAGTTGCAACCTGCTTAAAGATTTTTGGGTAAAAATAGAAGGAGAAATATCAGGAATGATGGGAGTGAGCTTTAAACTGGAGTTGGGTGCCGCCTTATTTACTGATGTGGATAATATGAATAAGAATAAAAAAGAATTGTTATCTATAATGTTGGCAACAGTGAGACAATGTATTGCACAGAATTGGAAGAACGATTCTTTATTGAAAATAGAGGATTGGTATAAAGAAATGTGGCAAATTGCATTAAATGACAAGTTAACATGGGAATTAAATTATAAAAATGGTTTAATTAGTGAGAATAATTTTGAGAATATATGGAGTTCCTTTTTGAATCATACATTGATTGAAGGTAAAGGTGGCAGGCCAGCACCAGATCAACTGAGATTTTGGATATAATATGAGAAGGCTGAGAAGGACCGCAATCACCAAGGCATTGTAAATATCACAGGGGCTTTTGCTTTTTACTAAGTTTGTTTGCATTTAAAATAGTATTGATATAGGAAAGCTGAGCGCAGAAGAATAGATGCCTTTGAGATGTGGTGTCGGAGGAGATTTTTTAGAGTCCCCTGGACAGCAAGGAGAACAAATAGGTCAATCTTAGAAGAAATCAACCCTGACTGCTCCTTGGAAGGTCAAATAGTAAAGATGAAGATGAAGTACTTTAGAATCAAATGAGAAGGGAGGATTCACTTGAGAAGACCTTGATCCTGGGAAAGGTGGAGGGCAAAAGAAGAAGGGGGTGGCCAAAGATGAAATGGCTAGATGGTATTGTAGATGCAATGGACACAGAGCTGGGAGGGCTGAGGAGGATGGTGGAGGACAGAGGTGCCTAGAGGACAATGGTCCATAGGGTCGCAAAGGATCAGAATTGACTGTGCGACTGAACAACAACAATATAAACTTCAATGAGTGTACAGTATTTTATATATATATGAGATTTTGATATGTATAATAGTTTATGAAGTTTAAATTAGAGGAATAAGTTTGGAAAATGAGATATAATGAATATATTTAGTATTGTTATCTTTGTTATTATTAGTCTTATTATTTTTTCTTTCGCTTCAGTATTGTATGTTTAATGTTTTTCTTTGGATTATTATTTGTTGTTTACTGTAAAATTAATAAAAATATTATAATAATATATAATAATTATAATAATATATAATTATTATATATTATAATAATATATACTTTTCGCTGTAAGAAACGTCCCGAAGAATGCATTAATTACATTAGCTGAGCTTCCACTGTACTGCCTATCCCATGTGTTCAAGCTGAGGGAATGAGGTAGACAGTTGTGGAATTAAAAAAACAACACTGGCTGCTTCCCAGACAGGTCTTTTCACCTGCATTTGCACAGCCTCCAGACCACAGTGTGCTCCCTTTGTTACTCCCATGGGTTTTCCCACTGCTGCTTTCATCTTTTTTTCTTATTGTGGGTCAGGGGTGTTAGACAGGAAAAGATGGAAGAATTGTCCTTGGATGGATATTGCTAGGAAAGCTACATCTAGAGGCACTGGGTCCTTGCTTAAGAATTTTTTTTGCAAAAGGGAAAATACTGTCAGTGAGAGAACCTGATTTGGTATGAAAATGTATGTTCCTACCCTGAGACCAGCAATTCTTTCATAAGCACATCTCTCGGGGACAGTCAAGCTATATTTATATGTGCTATTATCACTGCTGCCCAGGGTAAAGTTTCAGCCATACGAAGCTTGTATTTCACTGACACGCTATTACTTGTGATGGGTGTTTGGAGCTCTCAAGAGAGTGAGTAGACACAGCAAATGTCTACCAGCTGCCAAGGGAATATGATCTGGGCCAAAATAAGAAGTATGGGGTTTATAATTTGTTTTACGCACTACAATTTCTTTTAAAGAAATGATGTGCTCTCACAGACAATCAACAGTGCTTACAGATTCCTCCTTTGAATAGATCTTGCTTTTGTAGTATGATGCATAGGACCTTCTTTGGTCAGATTATTTTAATAGCTAGATGTTGTCCTGACTAATTTGTACTTCATTTCCAATTAATGATGAGGGCAGGCAGATTTCCCTCAAGATATTTGTTTTTGCTCTTCTTTTTATAATTAGAGTCTTAAAGGGAAATACCTGCGATAAGGGTTTTTTAAATTACTTCTTTTGAAGCCTCTGTTTGTGTATTGAGTAAGGACTTGGCTAGAGGGCTCAGCTGGAGTCAATTCGACTGGGCTAAATAAGGTCACTTAAGGTCCAGTACAACATTTTGGGTGATTCTAGATCCTTTGGCATATGCACCTCCAGAGATCCTATTAAGTCTGCCTGCCTTAAGAAAAAAATCAAAGTTGACAGATCCTACCTTCACTTTCAAAAGAGTAGCCTCTGATAGGGAGCCAGAAATGTGTAAGAATGCTCTGGCACTCAAGGACCTTGCAAAAGAGCAAACCAACCCAAATTGTTCAGCAGACCAAACAGCGGGACAAATACCCAAGTAGTTGGACCCCAAGAGTGAAAAATCTATCTATAGAAAATGTGTTGTTTAGTGACAGTGCTTGATCCTCAGCTCTCAAATGCCAAGTAGATTTGATTAGAAGGATACTACAAATGCCCTTTCTGTTAGCAATAATATTATGGCAGGAGATTGCACACATTTTCAACATATTTAACAACAATTCGACATCAGGATAATCATTTGTTAAATGGTAAATTATTGTGTACCTTTTATTGTCAAGGGGCTTAGCCGAATAAGCATTTGGTGCAACCTGCAGCTCAATGAATAAATTGAGAAAGCATTTTGGTCCACAGCTTTGTGGGTCCTTTTAGGTGAAACTGTGATCTATTGTTGGAGGATGGTGGGGGCATGAAATTTGATAACAAGAAATATAAATATATAAAACTTCCATATGTCTCAATGGACTGCACAATTTTAGTGAGGATTTTGTAAAACATCTGCATCATCTTTTCAGATGACCGGCAGGAGGATTCTGACATCTAAAACACTTTATGTTACCCAGAGTGAGGCTGGTGTCCCATATGGCTGATGCGCAAGTGCAGGAAGCTGCAGTCCTTCTGGCTTCCTAGCTATATACACCTTCCATATATCCTGTCCTACACTCTCAAACAGGTCAGCTTCCTTTGGGTGAGTTGGAACACTTTTCCGTACATAGAATGGGATGGGCACCATGTCTTTTGCCTCAGGCGTTAAAATACCCTGAGCTTCTACCTAATCTAATAGCCAACTGATCAGGTGGAAATAATAGTATTGTATAAATTCAATGAAATGTTTTGGAAATTATAGCATGGCCAACAGATACTATTGCTAGATGGAAATGCTACCACCCCAAAAAAAATATTTTGTTGACTACAGGAGTTTGGCACACAGGTCAGTCCGAAAGAAATATTTCACTGTTTCTATTTCATCAGAAGCTTAGCCACCAGTGCCAATATATATTTTTTGGTTATCTGAATTGTGCTTGTTAAGCATAGCCCAAATATACAAATTCATTCATCTGAAAACGGATTTAGAAAATGCAAGAGGCCAGATGGAAACAGACTTTGTATCTCTTCTGTCTTATAACAGCAGTCTCCAGCCCCCACCCCTGCCCCGATATGCTAGACTGATTGGGGTAGGCCTGTGAACTTTGGCTCACCAGGTGTTTCTGGATTTCAGTTACCAAAAGCCCAAGTCAGCACTCCTGCTGATCAGGGATTCTGGAAATTGAAGTTCAAGAATAACTGGAGTGCCAAGGTTGGCCATCACTGGGGTAGGCTGCGCAAGGGAAACTGAGATGGAAGAGAGACTATCCCTGAAAATCCACTTTTCTTCCACCACAGTAGTAGTTCAGAAGTACGCAGGTGACAATATACAGTGATTAGTGGCAAACAGGGGCCAAACGGTAAAAAATCCAAGTGCAAGCAAAACCATTCGAGGCACAATATATATATAATCCAAAATTTAATAAGTGAAATAACCATTGATTAAATGAACAAAAATGAACAAAAATTCTTGTTAGATTCACAAGTTAGGTTTATCGTTCAAAAATTTATCTTCAATTCTCATACACAGATGATGTAGGTAACTTGTTGCAAAAATGTTCAAAATCTGACTCTCATGTAATTTAAATCAAAGTCTCTTGTTAATATCACAAATAAGTTCAAACGTTAAAGAAATTCACTTTCACTTTCAATATTGATTCAAAATCCATGTCAGTAACTTGTAACAAAAATGTTCAGCATTTACTCCCGTGTAATATAATAACTCAAAATCTGTTCCGGTAGACAATTTTTCGATGAATTCTTCCTCAGGAGCAATTTTTAAATCCTTTTTACCGCATTCCTACGGCCTCTTCCGCAAACTCTTTGAGTGCCTGACATGGATTTTGCATCAATATTGAAAGTGAAAGTGAATTTCTTTAATGTTTGAACTTATTTGTGATATTAACAAGAGACTTTTGGTTTAAATTACAAGAGAGTCAGATTTTGAACATTTTTGCAACAAGTTACCTACATCATCTGTGTATGAGAATTGAAGAGACATTTTTGAACGATAAACCTAACGTGAATCTAACAAGAATTTTTGTTTATTCAACCAATATACAGTGATTAGAGCACGGATTCTCAACCTGTGCCCTGCGGGCTGGATGCAGCCCACGGCACCATTTCATGCCCCCCCCCGCCTCCATCATGTGCTATGTGGTGGAGAAAGGGGAAAATGGCCATCTGGCCCTGAAGCTGTTGGCTAGCTACCACAGACCGAACTTTAAAATTCATCAATAAATTAAAAGAATCTTATTACAGAAGAAGATATGATCATATTAATGTTCATGCCTCTTTCACCTTTTTTCTGTGTTTTCAAACTGAGAAATATGTCAATATTTAGACATAAAATTGAGTGAGAATTGCTGTGTTTTCTAATTACGTAGAGGTTTGGTTGGTTGGTTGGTTGGTTTTTGGTTTGTAGAGCATGCTCTCCAGAACATTTTAGGACCAAATCCAAATGAAGTCCCAAATAGAATACACCCAAAGAAAGTTATAAACCTCTTCATAAATGATCTAGAAATAGGAGTAAATAGCAAGGTAGCAACATTTGCTGATGACACTAAATCATACAGGGTAGTGAAAACTGAGAGAAATTGTAAGGAGCTCCAGAGGGATCTCTTGACACTGGGGGAGTGGGCAAAACAGTGGCAAATGAGCTTCCACACTAGTAAATGCAGAGGGGACACACGGTGGCGCAGATCTGCTGCCGCGCACTTTGCCGGTTCCGCCCCATTAGAGACGGCATGGGGCCGGAAGAGGCAGGGGCTGGGCCTTCCTTTAAAAGGAGAGGCCTGGACCGCCCTTCCTCCTTTCACTTTGGCTGGGCCAGGCAACGTTTGGTGCCTGGCTCCAGTCGATTGAGGCTCCACGTGGCCCGGGCCTTCGGCCTCTTGCCGTGTGGATTTCCACTTCGTGGCGGTCGGCCACGGCTTTTCGTCGGTGCCTCTCCTGGGGCACCTCTCATCGTCTTCTCTGCGCGGCTCGGGCCTTTAGCCTCCGGCCGCGTGGCTTTTGGTTCCGCAGCGTTCGGCCGTGGCTTTTCCCCGGTGCCTCTCCGGGGTGCCGCGGCCTTCTCCGTCAGGGCTTGCGGCTGCCGCAGGCCTTTTCGGCCTGGCTTGGCCTTCTTGCGGCGGTCATCTGCCTGGCATGGCTCCATGGCCCCTAGGCAGAGGGCCTCCAGGCCCTCTAAGGGGTGTGGTGCGAGGCCACAGGGTGTGGCCCCTGGGCTCGCCGCTGAGTTTTTCATCCCCTGGGTGTTGCTACGCGCCAGGGTGGGCCCTGCTGCGGGCCCGGGACGCTGGCTGTTCTGCCGGGTGTCCCCCTCAGCCCACCGTCTCTTGGTGCATCCACGCAGGGGAGCCTCACCCACCACAGGCGGGGTACGTCCCTGCCCTCACCTTGGCCTCCCCCGCGCCATAGGCCTCATGTGAGGGCTGCGGCCGCTGCCCCTCGAGCCTTGGCGGCCCTTGCATATCTCCCTATGGATAAGGTCACCCACATATCTGAGGCGATTTTGGCCATGTTGTCTAGGCGCAATGGGTCCCTGTATGACGTCCAGGTGCTTCATGAATATCTCAACTTCGCCTGCAGGGTGGTGGCACCCGGCAGGGCCTTTGCCAGGTGCCTGTGTGACGCTATGGTTGGTCTATCCCGGAAGCATCACAGGGTGTGGGAGATGTCTGGCATGCAGGCCGACCTCTAGGTCTGGCTCAACTTTTTGTCTGACTTCAACGGTGTTTCCTTCTGGTGCCGGGAGCTTGCTCTTGCCGATGGCTTCCAGGTCCACTCCGATGCTTCGGGGACCCTGGGTTATGGCATCTATTTTGATGGCCACTGGTGTTGCGGCTGTTGGCAGTGTACGCAGGGTACGGATGTTCTCCGCAACTTGACCTTCCTGGAGTTCTTCCCTATCCTGGCTGCTCTGGTCCTCTGGGGTCACTTATGGAGGGATTCGGTGGTCCACTTTTGGTGCGACAATGCAGACGTGGTCCACATTGTCAATGCGCAGACGTCCCGATCACCCCGAGTGATGTCCCTTGTGTGCCAGTTTGTCTTGCACTCCATGCGCTACAACATTATTTTTAGGGCCGAGGATGTCCCGGGTCTCGACAATAGTATAGCTGATGCTTTGTCCTGCTTACAGATACCCTGATTCCGGGTGCTCGTGCCAGGGGCCGACGAACTTCCCTCCCCATTGGCCACCGAGGTGTGGACGTTTGGCGACTTGAAGCATCCTGGGTGATAGGCCTGTCTCTGTCCGATTGTACTCGCAGGGCGTATGCTAGCGCTTTCCAGTCCTTCTGGGTGTTTCGCCAGAGCATGTCCCTCCCGGACATGTGGCCCATCCCGGTGGCTCATCTCTTGCAATTTATGGTTCATTTGCACGACAGGGGGCTGGCGCCGCACACTATAGCTGGCCGCCTTTTGGCATTGGCCTTTGCGGCTAAGGCCCGGGGTTTGGGGGATGCCACTGCCAATTTCAGGCTGCGTAGGGCCCTGGAGGGTTGGGCCCGGGAGCGGGGTCATCACCCGGATACTCGCTAGCCGGTTTCTCCGGCTCTTCTTTCCCGCCTGGCTCAGGCTTGGTCGTCCCTTTGTTACGACCAGTATGGAGCTGTTCTTTTTCACGCGGCCACCATGGTGGCTTTCTTTGGGGCTTTGCAGGTTAGAGAGCTGGTTCCCCTTTCTCGTAATGACCATTCCCATAGGTGTCTGGAGTTCGACGATGTCACTTTCGCACGGCATTCTGTGTGGCTGCACATTCGTTCCTCTAAGTCTGACCAGCAGCGTAGGGGTTGTTTTGTCTCCCTCTTTCATTGCAGCTTTCCCGCAATTTGCCCGGTCGCTGCCCTGTCCACCTTTTTGGCAGTTCGGGGTTCGGCTCACGGCCCCCTCTTTTGTCACCAGGATGGCCAGCCGCTTACCAAGTATCAATTCTGGTGGGTGGCAGGGGCTGCTTTGGCCGACCTTGGCCTGCCGGGAGCCAGGTATGGCACACATTCCTTCTGCATAGGCGCTGCTTCGACGGCTGACCTTTTTGGTTATTTGGATGATGACATTCGTCGGATGGGCCGGTGGGGTTCTACCCATTTCCGATTGTATGTTCGCCCCATGTTTTGTTGAACACCCCGCTGGTGCTTGTTTCTCTTGTTTTCTCTTACAGCTCCGGTCCCATTTGGTTTGGCGATGTCTGTTTGGCTTGTGGGCCACAGCTATATATTTTGGGCGGTCCGTCACGTGAAGGCGTCCTGTTGGGGTCCTCATCTTGGCCTGCAGAACGTGGCCCATCTCTGCTGGCATGGTGTTCGTGGGATGCGGTGGCACCAGCTCCTTCCTTTCCTTTTCTCCTTGGAGGCCCCTTTCCCTCCTGATGTTCTTCTGATCCACTTAAGTGGCAACAATTTGGGCCAGATTACTGGCTTGGGCTTGATTATTGCCATACGGTGGGATCACGGCCTCTTGCGGCGCCAGTGGCCGTTGGTGAGCTTGGTCTGGTCCTATATTTTCCCACGGTCCTTCTTTTTTGGGGGGGAACCCGCGCCGCATTGACCGGGCCTGGTGGTCGGTCAACAGGGCCATTGCCCGTTTTTTGCTCAACACGGCTTGGGTACCGTGGTGGCACATCCAGCCATCGGTGTTCAGGATGCCTCCTTGTATCACAGGGATGGAGTCCACCTCTCGGCGAGGGGCATGGACCAGTTCTTGGCTTCCTTGCAAGTGGGCCTGGTGACCGAGTTGGCGGTCGGGGTGGTGTTGAGTCGTGGTAGGCTTCTCCCTGTGTGGTTGCTAGCACTGGTAAGGGGGCACTGGGAGATCCCTACGAGCCTGGCAGGTGCACACTTGGTTGGCCACAGGATGGATAAGATAGAGAGAAACTCGGGTGGCCAATCAGGTGTGCTTTAGGAACAAGCTATGCTAGAAACAGCTTGCCAAACCTTCAAGTTCACCGGACTCACGTCAGAAGCAGAGGTTAAGTCATTTGCGCTTCTGTTGTGGGTTGAGTTAATTGGTTATAACCATTCGTCCTTACCAGTGCTATGGCGGCCTGCTTGCATTATTGAATTGTGATTAATAAAAGTGGCCCAGTTTAAACCCAGCACAGTGTCCGTCTCTTTATTGGGGGGTGGGTCCGGCAATGATGCACGTTGGGGCAAAAAAAACCAATTGCATTTATAAACTGATGGGGTCTGAACTCTCTGTGACAAACCAGGAAAGGGACCTTGGTGGACAGCTCAATGAAGGTGTTAACCCAGTGTGCCTCAGCAGTGAAAAAAGCAAACTCAATGCTAGGGATCATTAGGAAGGGTATAGAAAATCAGTCAGCAAGTGTCATTTTGCCTCTTTATAAATCTATGGTGAGGCCCCATCTGGAATACTGTGTACAGTTCTGGTCGCCATACCTCCAGAAGGATATTTTGGAGCTGGAGAAAGTGCAGAGGAGGGCAACCAGAATGATTAGGGGACCGGAACACCTTCCTTACCATCTGAGGATGCAACGGTTGGGCCTCTTCAATCCTGAACGACGGCGTCTAAGAGGTGACCTGATTGAAGTTTATAAAATCATGCATGGTGTGGACAAAGTAGATAAGGAAAACCTGTTTTCCCTATTGTACAACACTAGAACTATGGGACACTTCATGAAACTTTTGGGTTCTAGTTCTCAAACAAATAAGAGAAAGTACTTTTTCACCCAGAGGATTACTGGTCTGTGGAACTCCCTGCCAGATGAAGTGGTGACAGCTGTCTGTCTTGACAGCTTTAAGAAAGGATTAGACAAGTTCATGGAGGACAAGGGTATCAATGGCTATAATTATGGATACCTAAGGACAACCTCCGGGTTGGAGAGAGAGGCAGGATATCTCTCAATGCCATTTCCAGGGAATCCTAAGCAGGTGAAGGCATCTCCTTGGGAATACCCTGAAGGAAATGGTGAGCCACTGTGTGAGACAGAATGCTAGACTGGATGGGCTGTGGCCTATTCCAGCAAGGCTGTTCTTATGTTCTAATAGAATTGGCAGTTTAACACTAATGTAAATTCCATTTATGTTAGTGGGTCTACTTGAATTGGAATTAAAAGAAAATGCCCCTTCTCTTATAAAAGAACAACACTGCTTGCTTGCTTTTCACAATAAAATACAAGCCCTTGCATTTGACATAATTAGAGTAAAGGTAAAGGTAAAGGTCACCCTTGCTCGAAAGCCAGTTGTATCTGACTCTAGGGTTCAGTGCTCATCTCTGTTTTGAAGCCGAAGAGCCAGCTCTGTCTGCTTCTGCAGACGTTTCCGTGGTCATGTGGCAGGCATGACTAGACACAGGAGTGCACGGAACACTGTTTACCTTCCCACCAAAGTGATCCCTATTTAGCTACTTGTAATTTCTTGCTTTCGAACTGCTAGGTTGGCAGGAACTGAGAGACGGGAGCTCATTCCATTATGCAGTACTCAGGTATTGAACTGCTGACCTGCCGCCTTCCAGTCAGCATCTTAATAACTTGAGCCACTGTAGTAATAGTTTAATACCTTCAGAAAAAGAGATGTGCTCAATATTTCTGAAAAGACGTTGTGCCAGACATTTTAGCAGTTGGTAGATGGTTGGACCTATAAATGCGTAGAGTTTTTCCGCCAATTAGCACATCATTTTTCTGCCTCTATCTGTTCATTGTTGTAAGGCCAACAAGGATTACAGGCCATGCATTCTCTGGCAATGTTTGTGCTGTGAATCACCCAAAGGCATCCCTATTGGAACAGACTATGCTTGTAGATGGGGACCTATCCAGACTCAAGACCATTGGGATTGTTTGAGGATATTTCTAATGCCTCACAATCTAATGAAGAGGGAGCTATTCACATAACTAGGACATTTGGCACTCCAGTGTTGAGCTTCCACATAATGCAAAACATCCAGATGATTTCCTCGACAATGTGGGCAACAGCAGACTAGGCTCTTGAGAATGCCTTTTATCCAGCCTTGTTTGCAGCTTGTCTGCAATTTGTTAACACAACTCTCTTGTAGGCTGCAGGTGACGTGCTGAGAGGAGAACTATGTAATAGGTCGTAAGCAAGAGTCTCATGGCAATTTCCTTGTCTTATTTACTCCTCTCATTACACACACACACACACACACACACACACACACTTCATGAGGTATTTAGTTGGCCTAGTGCAACAGTGCTGGGACAAAGCTGATTTAAAAAAGAAAAAGTAATTATTTGCAAAGATCCAGCCTTTTTGCCCAACCAGCAGCACACATTTTTCTGCATCAGTTCAAGTTATTGCACCTTCTGAACCAATATAAATGGAGTTGAATTATTTTTAGGTGGACGTCACAGTAAGGCAAAAAAAAAAGTAGTTTGGAGGATAACTAGGGCCTGATCCAAATATCCTTTTACATCATTGGTCACCAGAATTAATGTGAACCAGCCCATCCCAATCCTGTAGCAAAAAAAAAATCCCTCCTATTTTTATGTTATCTTTGCCAACTGTCCATTTTCAATCAGACTTGTGTTGTGCAGATGTCAGCAACCAGGCTTACAGCACTAATAATAATAATTTTGTGTTAGAGATTACTCTGGGTTGAAAGGATTTTTGTTGGAGAAAGTCCACTCAGGGGATGCCCAAATGAGGCTCCTTTCATGTCCCCAAGTGCAGCCCCCAAGTATCGAAACCCAACCTTCCTGTCTCCAAGCTCAGTGTCTTAACCACTAAAGGTATAAAAAATATTTCTTCCTCTTGTCCCCAGTCATTTTGCAAGAAGAAACCATTCCTGCTTTACTCCCTCACTTGCTTTCAACCAATACATGTCATGCACTGATACTTAGAAACAAATGTGATAAGAGACACAGAGGTCTATAGCACTATAGACATCTAATAAGGTAAAAGACATAGTCTCTCCTTGTGGCAGAGGTGATTGTCTGATTTGTTGCCCAGAAGCAGGGCCGCCATATAGGGCCATATAGGGCCTGGAGCTGACAGGGGCGGCCTGGAGCTGACAGGGGCGACCTGCCGGCGGCGGCCATAACTCTGTGTGTGTGGGGTGGGGGGGGCAAAAGGATTGCTCAGTATGGGGCCCAGAAATTTCTGATGGTGGCTCTGCCCAGAAGACAATGCTGTGGATGCCAGTCCAGGGTTGCGCCTTCTGTGGAGGACAAAAGTACAGTTACCTAGGGGATAGTTATTGATTGAAGAGTTGGGGTGACAGTGTAACAAATTATATCCTTAAAGGAAGGAAGTCACATGCCAGTATACTTAATGCTATGGTGGCTTGATACAGCAACCTTTTAAACTAGTATCATTGAGTTAATGACCATCCTGATGAACAAAATGTGAGGCCTGAATGGATAGCCCTGTTCTTCCCCTGCAAAGTACAATGTCACCTCTTCTCCTGTGCTAACGTGTTTTTTTTTAGAGGTCCTACCAGCAAAGTCCCACTTGAAACTGGGGGCCAAATCGCTTTAGGAAAGCTGTAAAGAATATGAGCACACAAGAAGATAGGCAAATGGAGGGTGCTGCCAACTTGGGTAACAAAGGCAGTCTTCCATTCTGTTGAAGGTACGATTTGCCCCTAGACTATCCTTCCAATCCATGGGATCACCAAAGTTGACCACTGAGGCATGAAATGTGATGACAGCAGGCTTACTGCTAAAGAGCTTTTGGATTCTGACAAATTGCAGGAACCCATATTAGCCCTTGGATTGTGCTGAAAGTCTCAAACAACACACAAGAATAGGAGTAATTATGTAGTTGTGCTAGGGCAAGAAAACAGCTCTTTCCATGGTTCTCTGCCCAGGCTGTGGCACTTTGCAGAAATTGTGTCATGATTGAGAGTGCCAATTTCTGCTGAGCTGAATACAAGGCAGAATGTTTGAAATGTTATCCTGGATTCCTAGAACATGACTACATATGCCATTTTGAACCATTACATGTATTGACATATTTATTTATTTATTTATTAGATTTATATGGCCACCTTTTTCATCTAGGCGACTCAAGGCAGCTCACAACATTAGTTAAAACCCGTCCCTCATATTAATTAAAACCAAATACTAAAACTTCTAAAACATCCCCGGTACTTATAAAGGGGGGGGAGCACCCGGGCAGGAGGACAAAAGCCCCAGGCAGGGCTAAATAAGCCAGCAGGGCTGGGTTAAGGTACAAGATACACCCCACACCTGCTTTCAGAACCACATTTTTAAGGCCTTCCTGAAGGGGGGCAACTCCACCTGGAAGCACAATTCAGGTGGCAGGAGGTTCCATAGGGCTGGAGCAGTTACCAAGAAAGCTCTCCTCCTGGTCCCAGTGAGGCATGCCTCCCTGGCTGATGGGACCACTAGGGAGCCCCTACGATCCGCTCTCATAGGACGGGTCGAGAAGCTTGGGGCGATGTGGTATCTTAAGTATCCTGGCCCACAACCATGAAGGGCTTTAAAGGTCAAAACCAGCACCTTGAATTGCACCCGGAAACATACTGGCAGCCAGTGCAACTCCCATAGCAGCGGCAAGGCACAGGCATAACGTCTGCACCCATCACCACCCAGGCAGCCGTGTTCTGAACCAGTTATAGCTGGTTCAGAACACGGCTGCCCCGGGCTAATTTCTCTACAACACTCAGTTATGGAATCACTATAGAGCATTCTCTGAAAATTATAGAATTTTTGAGGCAATTTAGAAAGCCCTCCACCAGAAGAGCTTATTATTACAAATAGTGAAGGTTTCTAGCATTTGCCTCATCAATAGGGAAACCAAATCTCTACCCTCTGATCCCTTCTTCATCTCAAGGAATCTGGAGTTTCTAGATCATCTCTGTATGTCTATTTATTGCCAATATTTGCTAAAAAGTTTAACATTATCCAAGCTTTTCATGAATAATGGTAAAATGATTTCTCAAAGGCTTTAACAATGTATTCCCATAAATTCAATCTCTACATATCATGTGGTCCCTTTCTTTGGTTCTTCAGCAATTAATAAGTACAACCTTCAAACCACTAGAAACAGTGCAGTTGTAGTTCTTAGTGTTAAAAAGAGAATTCCCAGTAATCAGGGGTGTGCATGGCACCATGGGAAGGTGCTGGACAGGGAGTGGTGGGGGTGCCTAGTTTGGGGTTTGGGTTTGGGGGGGGGATCCCATACATTGCTATAGGCACCCCAGGGCACCAGAGGTGAGAGCGGGGTGGGACACTATCGGGTCCGGCCAGAAAGATATCAGATCATTGCACAATAAATTCCAAGCTTGAATCAGATCCCAAATGCACCTTGATCAATGTACAATTCACAGAGACCACAAAGAAGAAAAGGGGGTTACACAACTGTAATGGTGGTTCTTCAAGTGGTCACCTGTGAATTCACACAACCCTCCCATCTTCCCCACTATTTGTCACTGTGCTGTAATGCCTTTCCTACATCAGTGGGTGAGAGGAACTGAGAAACTGTTGGAGAGGCACACAAGCACGATGGACAGGGTTGTCCTAACGGTCTCTATTTTTCAGCTCTGAAAAATTCTGACCTCTCCACATGTGCACAGAACACATGTGGGGGAATATGTTTGAATCTTTTGTGATCTGTTTTTTTTCTAGTTTCAAGTTTTTTCTTTCCACAAATGAAACTGCTGTGATTGTCCAAACATCAAATGAATTATAGGAATCACAAGAGCAGAGGTAGAGACCTGTTTTTGCAGAACAGAAACTACCTTTGACAAGGTGTTAATTGTTAATTTCAACCTCTTTTAAACTTTTATTTTTCCTGTAGCATCCTTCTGATGTGTTATTCCAGTGCTATCTCTTGGGTTTTAAAGACAAATGAACAAATAAATGCTTGGCTGAGGGAAGCCATTCTCATAAGCAAGTATTTGCCTTTACATCATATGGTCACACTGGGAAGAAAGTTGAGCTTATTGAAACCATCTCTGCCAGCTGAAGGAGAAAAAAAAAACCATTCCCAGATAAAAAGGAAATTCCACAAAGGGCTTCTCAGCATTGAACTTTATGTCATGTGTAGATGACAATTTTCAATTTGAATTTGCCTCTGCCTAATCCACTGCATATTGAGTTGCAAACAGCCAACCCCTTAGGTTGATTTAATAGCTCCTTATATTAGAATTTGACATTTCATGACTATTGAAAAAAATATCCTTTTTCCTTCTTATGTCATGACTTTTGGGAATTTTCTGTCCCTTATGCATCTTCTCCAGCTGTGTAATGCCCTGTCTTTTGAAGATTCCCATGAACTGAAAGTTAGCTTCTGCTTGTGATATTTTAACGGTCCAATAAAGTCATCCATGATCTTGTTTTTGGGTTGAACTGTCCAGGAGTAACATAACATCCCATGGGGCTGTATTATCTACCTAAACCATACCTGTAAACTTTCCTGGATTGGCCAGGATTTCCCGATTTTCGGCGCCGATTTGCGCCATTTCCTGTCCGCAGCTGCCAAAACCCCGGAATTGGCAGCAGGGGGAAAGAGGTACTGCACATCCCTTCTGCGCAAGTCGCGTTCTACGCATGCGTAGAAGGCTTTTACACTTGCATAGAACCCTTTTATCCTTGCGTAGAATGCGACTTGCGCAGAACCATTGTGCGCAGGTCCCGGATTGTCCGGAGCCACGGTTGACAGGTATGACCTAAGCAAGTATAAAAAACTTAAAAAGAAAAGCCACAAACGTTTTAAATTATGCAAACATTTTCTATAATCTTTATTTTCTAAACATGGAGTTAAAAACGGACAGTAATTACAGCAAGTGGTAAAGAGCTTCACATTCTGCGCCTCTCTTCAATCACTTCATTGCTTCCAGAGAGCTTTTATTCTTCACTTATAATAACCTTACGCACTTCTCGGCTCTTCACCCTGAGCTTGTTCACCTGGGACTCAGCAATGTCAGCCCGCTCCTCAGCTTCTTCCAGCTCATGCTGAATCTTGCGGTACCTGGCAAGGTTCGTATTGGATAGTTCCTCCTGAAAATGGAGGGGGAAAGTGAATTCCATGGACTGTATTCTTTTTTCTATACCTTTATACAACTTACTTACATCTGGAAACTCAGTTCTATTATGTGGGAATTAGGAGTGAGAAATTTGTGTCCTAAGCATCTCAATCAAATGGCTGTATTATATGGGAGCTCCTTCCCCGGCTTTGTTGGCTGATGAGATTGGGAGCATCTGTGCCGGCTGCCCGCAGTCTAAAGAACAGTTGCGGCCTCGCTGGTGTTGAGATGCAGAGTTCCTTCCTTTGGCCCACCAAGGACATTGAGCATTGGCTCCGTCAGGACCGTAAGGAATTGATTATGTAGTTTGATTCTTGTTTATCGTATAATGTAGATTGTATTGGATTCTGTATTATTGTATTTTTATATTTATTGTATACTGTATTATCAGTTTTTATACTGTATTGTTTTGTATTTCATTAATGTTTTGTATTTATTTATTTTGTATTTTTGCTGATTATTGTACTGTTATTGCTGCTTGCTCTGATATTTACTGCTGTATTTTGTTTTATTGTTTACTTTATTGTTGTGAACTGCCTTGAGTTGCCCGTAGAGGAAGAAAGGCAGTATAGAAATAAACCTAATAATAATAATAATAATAATAATAATAATAATAATAATAATAATAATAATAATAATAATAATAATAATAATAATAATAATAATAATAATAATAATAATAATAATAATAATAATAATAATAATAATAAATATACTACCTATGTAACATCCCTCTTTATAGTATGGGTCCCCATTTAATCTCCATCCATTTAATCTCCATCCCCTTTCCTGAATCCCCAGTAATACGAAGAGTATGGTTTAATTGAGACTCTGCCTTCAGCGCCTTTTGAGTTTTGCCTGGAATGGGACACATTCTTGCTAATGCAAGCTGGAAAAAGGAGCCATCCTATTTTCTAGGAAGTACCATGTTTAGGAACTAAAGTACAAAAAAAGCCCTATTCATTCTTCTATGCCATTTTTAATGTCATTTCTTCTGTAACATAGAATTTGAATAAAACCTTTTCATGCTTAGGTTTTTGTAGTAAAAGGGTTTCTTCTTCTGTCTTGTCTAGTTATTTTCTTTTTCCACAGTCTTTTAAATTATATATTGAATTATTAGTTGATTCAAAAATGGAAAAAAATAGGAATCCCAGTTGAAAAATAAACCATTTTTACCAGCAACAAATGAGGGTCTTTTTTGATGTAATAGTGAGGCTGCTTGCTTACCAGTAAAGAGTCAGGTTAAAATCATCAAACCCAGGAAGCACACTGGGCTTCTCTACTTTATGCAACTCAAACTCTATGCAAGATACGTGAATTAATTTGTTTCCTAGTTAAGGTATGAATAAACCTTTTTATAGCATCAGTATGCATGTTACTAGGACAACCGACACCATTTTCAGAATAATACTTACAGTTTCTTCAGACTGCCTCTTGTATGACTTCACTTTCAGCTGCAGTTTGTCCACCAGATCCTGAAGTCTGAGAATGTTCTTCCGGTCTTCCTCAGACTGAACAGAGCAAAAAAAAAAAAAAAAGTCCAGAACAGAGTCAGTGTCTTTGATGTTAGTGCTTTTAAAGATATAACCATGAATATTTTAAAAAATTCAAATACAGTATGCAGAAAAGTTCCATCCTCACCTGGTAGGTCAGTTCCTTTACTCGCCTCTCATATTTACGAACACCCTTGATAGCCTCAGCACTGCGCTTCTGCTCATTGTCAACTTCAGCTTCCAGCTCACGCACCTGGGGGAAAAAGAAATTAGGAATCAGCACTCTGGTTCTTAACCTCTACAACAGAATGAGGAAGGCATGAATTTGTGTGCAACTGATACGCACTCTCTGCTCCAGTTTCTGGATCTGCTTCTTGCCGCCCTTCAATGCCAGCTGTTCTGCCTCATCCAGACGAAGCTGCAGGTCCTTGACGGTCTGGTCCAGATTCTTCTTCATCCTCTCTAGGTGAGCACTGGTGTCTTGTTCCTTCTTAAGTTCCTCAGCCATCATGGCTGCCTGTTAGCAGAGAAAATAGCCCCAGATCAGGAAGCTGTGCCCGCCAACCACAAATGGAGTCAGAATTTAAGGAAAGGACTGTAGATCTGATGGGTCTCTTCCTGAGGAGAGAAGGTCTGTCCAACTCACATCAGTGATGGCCTTCTTGGCTTTTTCTTCTGCATTGCGTGCTTCCTGGATAGTCTCCTCCATTTCACCTTGGATTTGGGCAATGTCTGTTTCCAACTTCTTTTTGGTGTTGATCAAGCTGGTGTTCTATTTGGAGGGGAAAATGTTCATAAATTAACTAAATGTTTCATTTCAGTTCCTTATTTATTTATTTATTATTATTATTTTTATCCCTGAACACAACTGCAGATGCTTGGAAACCACAATGGAGTGAGAAGCTCTTTCCCTAAAATGTCACCTGCAAGAGATGGGAAGATAAGGAGCAAAACATGCTATGCAGTCTTCTGATCTAAAACAATTCTTGCACCTATCTTAATTCAATTTATTGTATGCTCACCTGTGTGTGGAGGAGTTGAACACGCTCACTGGCATCCAACAGTTCTTGTTCAGCTACTTTCCTGCTCCGTTCAGTCTGTTCCAGGGCTGCCCGGAGCTCCTCTATCTCAGCTTGCATTAGGTTAGCTCTGCGCTCAACCATGGCCAGTTGCTCTTTTAGATCTTCTTGACCACGGAGGGCATCATCCAAATGAATCTGGGTATCCTAAGAAAGTTGATGACAATGTTGCTTTCAGGAAGATGTTGGCAAGGCAAAAACTGTAATGGCTTCCTGAACATAGAAATATATATATACCTTGAGCACTCCTTGTGTGTTCCTGAGGTTCTTTAGGGCCTCAGCAGCTTGGCGGTTGGCATGGCTCAGCTGGATTTCCATTTCATTTAGATCTCCCTCCATCTTCTTCTTAATCCTCAATGCTTCATTTCTGCTCCTGATCTCAGCATCCAGTGAGCTCTGCAGAGATTCTACTACCCTCACGTGATTCCTCTTCAGCGTATCAATCTCTTCATCCTTCTCTGCAATTCTTCTGTCAATATCAGCCTTCACCTGGTTGAGTTCCAACTGGATACGGAGGAGCTTGCTTTCCTCATGTTCTAGTGCAGCCTGGAAACCAAAGGGTTAATAGAAGGACACATTATGAAACCTACTAATTGTGAACAGTTTTAAGACAGAGACATGTCTTCCTCCCACATAATGCCCATAGCTGGGATCATTCAGTGAACACATTGGCCGAATTTGCACGAGGGATAAACTGATGTGCTGCTTCATGGAACCTACATAGAAAAGCCATGTGAAGTAGCAATTGCTATAATTTTTCATGCATTTTAAGAAAAAATAGGAAGGGTCTCAGAATGAAATTCTAGGAATTTCAATTTGTCATCTCAAAAGTATAGCCAGTTTTCAAATCAGGGAGATTGTAATTATGAGTTTTGTAGAGCAGCATGGGCTTTCTCAGGTCAAACTGTTTCCTGGAATTAGCTGGTCGTTTGGTCTAACCGAGCCAAGTTGTACTTTGATTATTAAGATGATAATGTTGATACAGGTCTTCATTTGCTTATTGAATTGTTTCAGAGTTGGCTTTCAAGGGCTTTCTTTTTCTAATTAATAATGCCATTGTTACCTCAGCTTCTTCTAGAGAAGCCTGCAGCTCAGATTTCTCTTGCTCAACTTGCTTCTTCACTTTCTCCAGTTCATGGATGGCCTTTCCTCCCTCAGCAACTTGTTCTGTTAAGTCAGCTATCTCATCTGTTCGGTTCAAGGAAAGTAAAGACAAAGAGATTAATACTGTTTCTTTGGATAACAGAGCAGTGAATCCAGGGTGTTAATCCACTGAACTCGACTAGAGAAGGATCATACAACCCATGCTCCCACCACCATTCATCCTTGATGTTCCATACCAGCTCACAGCTTATCAGACATCTGTGGAAGACAACTTAGAAAAACAAGACATTTTCTTCTCTTGTCTGATGCTAACTCTTTCCTGGAAAAGTGAACAGTCCAGTAGCCATCTTAACAAAACCTAATTTACTGATGCATTACAAACATTATTTATTTATTTATATAGCTGCCTTTTTCGCCTAAGGGACCCAAGGCGGCTCACAACATCAGTTAAAACCCATACCAATACTAATTAAAACCCAATACTATGAAATTCTCTTTAAAAAGTCCATAAAATCTCCCCAATCCCCTTAAAAAGAGGGGCACCCGGGCAGGAATAAATAAAAACCCTGGGTGGGGCTAAATAAGCCAACAGGGCTGGGTTGTGGTACCAGTTGTAATCAAAATGAGTACAGGTTTTTAATTTCCTTGGTATTATATCTTATCAATTTGGAAATAAATTCAACTATTGTAATAATAACATAAGAACTACATGCCACCAAGTCATTTCTGACTTATGGGAAACTTCCAGTGGTGTTTTTTTTAGGTATGGTGTACTGAGAAGTGGTTTATCATATCCTTCTTCTTAGGGAAATTTGGGGCTGTACAGCTTGCTCAAAGTTACACAGGCTGTTGTTGTTTTCCCAGAAAGCAGAGTGTCGAATCAAACTCTCAGCCAGATATTTAATTCAATGAACTATCCATCCAGCAATACAATAGTATTGATTTTGATTTTAAGCTGTCTGTTTAAAGTCTGTTGTTGTTGCCATTGCCGTTGCTGTTGCCGCCATTGCTATTGCCACTGTTGGTGTTGCCGCCATTGCTGTTGCCGCCGTTGCTCTTGCTGCTGCTGCTGCTGGTGGTGTGCGTGTGTGCATGCATGCATGCATGCATGTGCATGTGTGCACACATGTGCATTTGCGTGCATGCATGCGCACATGCAATATATAATAATATAACAGCCTCATTAGAAAGAGTTAAATGTATGAAACAAGAATGAATTTTTTGCTGAGAGTCCTACAGATTCCAGATATAAGCCCTGATACACCTGGTTAACTTTCACAGCCTTGCAGACAAGGATTATTATGAGCCATCAAGGCAGAACTAGTTTAAATTCTTGGAAAATTGAACATACAGCTCACTTTTAACTGTATTTGCTCTTCCTCAGGCAATAGAATGCCCTTAATCAGTCCCAAGTAGCTTCTCAATTCTAGGAACTTATTGCAAAAAATAAAATAAAAATAATATGAGGGTATAGACTTACGCTGGAGGTTTTTGTTCTCTCGTTTTAGAGTTTCCAAGTGATCCAAGGTTTCCTCATAAGCATTCTTCATCTTAAAGAGCTCTGTGCTAAGAGAACGGGATTCCTTTAGGGAAGCCTCCAGTTCAGATTGAGTTTCCTCAAACTTCTGCTTCCAGTCTGCCAAAATCTACAACAATAGCAATTGAGAACATGAAATTGGAATAGCATTAGCAATAGCAATTACACTTATATACTGTTCCATAGGGCAACAGTGGCTCAAGTGGCTAAGACGCTGACTGGAAGGCAGCAGGTCAACAGTTCAATACCCGAGTACTGCATGACGGAATGAGCTCCCGTCTTTGTCCCAGCTCTTGCCAACCTAGCAGTTTGAAAGCAAAAAATTACAAATAGATAACTAGGGACCACTTCGGTGGGAAGGTAAACAGCATTCTGTGCACTCCAGTGTCTAGTCATGCTTGCCACATGACCAGGGAAACATCTGCAGAAGCAAACAGTGCTGGCTCTTCAGCTATGAAACAGAGATGAGCACTGAACCCTAGAGTCACTGGCTTTCGAGCAAGGGTGACCTTTACCTTTATAGCACTTAGTGCACTCTCTCAGAAGTTCACAAGTTAATTAGCACTTTGCTCTCAACATGCTGGGTACTCATTTAACTGACCTTGGAAGGATGGAAGGCTGAGTCAACCTTGTGTCCCATCAGGATCGAACTCACATTGTTTTAGCTCCAGTACAGCAGTTTAATCACTGCACCACCAGGGCTCTTTTACACCTCACAACACAACCCTAAATATATATTAACCTATATCTATATTAAAAAGGTAGAACAATTTATGCAGCCTTCTCAGTGTCAGTACTTCATATCTCCAGAAATACCTTATCAAAGCTCTTCTGCTTCTTATCTAGAGCTGCACAGGCTGCATTCGACCGTTCCACATCAATCATCAAGTCCTCCACTTCATTCTGCAGCCTCTGTTTTGTCTTCTCAAGAGAAGAACATTTGGAATTCACTGCTTCTACATGTTCTTCAGCTTCCTGCAAACGCTGTGCCAGCTTTTTCCTGGAGAAATGTAATTACAACAAGCAGAGATGCTTTATCATCCCTTACCAACATTTTGGACAATCTGATGACATTGGGGAAAGAGTGGGAAAATATCCCATATGGGTAGGATATCAGTTCAATAAATAAATTTATTGAATCCCAGGAACAGACCCAGCAGCTCCTTGCTTGTTAACAAGTATCATCATGTAAAAGCAAAATGTAGTCCTGCTTCAATACCACTGCGTTTCTCAGTGCTCCCTCTACAAAGATGTTCAGACGTCTTCCTAGGCTATCATCAAAGTGCATATTTAATATGCTAACGTTTTCAACTTCGTTACTTCTCACTCAGAAACCAGTGTTTGCACTTACTTGGCTTCCTCTAACTCTTCTGTCCGTTGAATGGCATCTGTTTCATATTTGGTCCTCCACTGAGCAACTTCACTGTTGGCTTTGGACAGGGCACGTTGCAGCTCAGCCTTAGCTTCCTGTTCCTCCTCATATTGCTCTCGGAGCAGGTCACAGTCATGGCGAGATGATTGCAAGCCATGGGCCAGGGCATTCTTTGCCTGAAATAAGGGAAGAGTAACACATTTCAGCATGACAGGATTGGATATTGTGACAATAATATTTAGGCGGCAATTATATACCCACCTTATGGGGAAGAAACTCACTAAATTCCTTAACGCTCATTGCTTCTCAATAGACTGTATGAGATTAATCTATTTATTCACATTACATTTGCTACATTGTGCACATGGAAAATTACCAGTGGCCATCATAATATGACATTAGCTTTCATGCCATGGGCTAGATTCTGTCTACTCAGATGAATATAAATCCATGCAATGTCTTGGACATAATTTCCGTCCAACCAGAGCGGACTGGAGGGGCTCCCTAATTGTGCCATCGGCCAGGGGGGCTCGCCTCTCTGGCACAAGGAGAAGGGCCTTTTCCGTGTCAGCACCAGCCCTTTGGAACCTCCTGCCAGTAGAATTGCATCTCCAGACGGAGTTGCTGCCCTTTAGGAAAGAACTAAAAACCTGGCTGACAGGCAAAGTTTGGGGTGCAGGTGGAGGGGTGGTTTCCGTTGGGTGGCTGGTTTAGAGGATTATGTCTTCCCCCTCGGTTCCTTCGGTACCTGCACCCCTTATTAGGGGGTGGATTTTAAATCTGTTTTTATCAGTTTTTATCTGTTTTATGTTGTGATTGTGAACCGCCCTGAGTCGGCCTTGGTTGAGTGGGTGGTATAGAAGTCCAACAATAAATAAATAAATAAATAAATAAATAAATAAATAAATAAATAAATAAATAAATAAATAAATAAATAAATAAATAAATAATCCACACCTTTAGCTCTTCCTCAAGTTGCCTCTTCAATTCTTCAATCTGCTGCGTGAATGCTTGTTTTCCTCTTGTGAGCTGAGAAATCAGTGCATCTTTTTCCTCTACTTGGCGTGAGTATTCACCTGATGAAGAAAAAAATATTTTCCTCTAAATGTATCCTTCATTTTATAAATAGTTTATTTCTCCATAGTCACAAGTTATAACAGTTGCTGGACTTGGCTTATATAAAAAGAGGTAAAGGTTTCCCTTGCTCGAAAGCCAGTCGTATCCGACTCTAGGGTTCAGTGCTCATCTTTGTTTCAAAGCCGAAGAGCCAGCGCTGTCTGCTTCTGCAGACATTTCACGTACTTAAAAACAAACCCTACTAAAATGAATGGGAATTACTTCCAAACAAAGGTCTAACTAAAACTGAAAAATATTTGCTTTCCATTCACATGGAAAGCTCAGAAAATATCAAGATTTAAGAAAACTGAGAAAATATCACGAGAGTGATTCAGGAGTAATTTCAATGATGGGGATGCAGAATCTCACCTGTTTCTGTCTGCAGACGAGCTCTTTGGGCCGTCAGGTCATTGATATTTCGCTGATGTTCTTCCTCCTTTGATTTTACCTCACTAAGCTGATCTTCCAGTGTACGGCATAGCTTCTCAAGATTTGCCTACATGTAAAACATCCAAAGGGAAGGAGCTAAATAAAAAAATCTTCAAAGATAAAGTGTGTACCAGCATTTTAAAGACTCATTCTCAGTGATACCTCTCTTTGTCAGACTCCAGTTCCATCTTGCCAGAATGTAACAGCATAATGGAAGAGGGAAGAGAAGATTACTAAGGGTGGCATGTTGGTGCAGATGACACAATGAACTAGAGAAACATGGGAACCCTGGCTTATATGTAGAGGCCGAAACCTGATGTACCCTTCCTGATAACTCCACATGCAATGGCTGCCGCTGCTAAAGGTTTATTGAGTTTGCTATATGGTTTATTTATTGTGTTATGTGAATACAGCCAACTTCTCCTCATTGCTACTCCACTGGTGTCCTCAACCTGCAGTCATAGTATATAAAGCGTTTATCTGGTTTACCATAACATCACTGAACTAATTGAATTGATTTTTATTCAGATACTGGGGAGAGCCAATGAGAATACTGCCATGTAGACCCATAGAAGCATCTCTGCTGCTATCATATACAGTGGTACCTAGGATAAAGTCCGATTCGGATAAATTCGCACCTTTCATGCATACGTGATACATCGCATAAAGTCCAAAACCGCTAAAAATGGACGTTAAGAACATAAGAACATAAGAACAATAGAACAGCCTTGCTGGAACAGGCCACAGCCCATCCAGTCCAGCATTCTGTCTCACACAGTGGCTCACCATTTCCTTCAGGGTATTCCCAAGCAGATGCCTTCACCTGCTTAGGATTCCCTGGAAATGATATTGAGAGATATCCTGCCTATCTCTCCAACCCGGAGGTTGTCCTTAAGTATCCATAATTATAGCCATTGATACTCTTCTCCTCCATGAACTTGTCTAATCCTTTCTTAAAGCTGTCAAGACTGACAGCTGTCACCACTTCTTCTGGCAGGGAGTTCCATAGACCAGTAATCCTCTGGGTGAAAAAGTACTTTCTCTTATTTGTTTGAGAACTAGTACCCAAAAGTTTCATGGAGTGTCCCCTAGTTCTAGTATTATGCGATAGGGAAAACAGTTTTTCCTTATCTACTTTGTCCACACCGTGCATGATTTTATAAACTTCAATCAGGTCACCTCTTAGACGTCGTCGTTCAAGAGTGAAGAGGCCCAACCGTTGCAGCCTCAGATGGTAAGGAAGGTGTTCCAGTCCCCTAATCATTCTGGTTGCCCTCCTCTGCACTTTTTCCAGCTCCATAATATCCTTCTGGAGGTATGGCGACCAGAACTGTACACAGTATTCCAGATGGGGCCTCACCATAGATTTATAAAGAGGCAAAATGACACTTGCTGACTTATTTTCTATACCCTTCCTAATGATCCCTAGCATTGAGTTTGCTTTTTTCACTGCTGAGGCACACTGGGTTGACACCTTCATTGAGCTGTCCACCAGGACACCAAGGTCCCTTTCCTGGTTTGTCTCAGAGAGTTCAGACCCCATCAGTTTATAAATGTAATTGGGGTTCTTTGCCCCAACATGCATCACTCTGCACTTACTAATGTTGAAACTCATTTGCCACTGTTTTGCCCACTCCCCCAGTGTCGAGAGATCCCTCTGGAGCTCCTCACAATCTCTCACAGTTTTCACTACCCTGTATAATTTAGTGTCGTCAGCAAATTTGGCTACCTTGCTTTTTACTCCTACCTCTAGATCATTTATGAAGAGGTTGAAAAGCAGGGGTCCCAGTACTGAACCTTGGGGAACCCCACTCTTTACTTCCTTCCACTTGGAGAAGTGTCCATTTAGTGCTACCCTCTGTTTCCTGTCCCTTAGCCAGTTGCTGATCCAGGACAAGACCTGTCCCGTTATCTAAGGTATTTGGTATAGGAACCTCAGATAAAGTCCATTTTTGGACGTTATCTGATGCATTGCCCATTTGATTCAGATAAAGTCCAAAATCGGATAAAGTCCAAACTTGTGGAACGGAGTTTGGACTTTATCCAAGGTTCTACTGTACCTGACATAACAAAAGTCATCCCTGCCATTCTTATTTTTCTGCAGGAAAGATCCAGGTGGTGATTTTACTCTATGAACATTTTTGCCATACATAATACATAACTAAAAAGCATATTCTATGTCTATAAAAATATGTTTGGACATGATGTGCTAATTTTAAAAAAATGGATTTTGTCTGTTGTTTTTCAGTTGACCACCTTAAGTAGATGCATGAATTTTTCTGTGATCTGTACTTTCACCTAATCATGCTAAAAGGTGGCATAAATGACTAGAACATGCCTTAGCCTTGGAGACAGACTCCATGTTGCTAGCAAGGTCATCAATCTCCATCTTCAGCTCACTCTTTTCTTTCTCCAGCTTCTGTTTGACTCGCTGCAGGTTGTCAATTTGTTCCCCAAGTTCAGCTGCACTGTCTGCATGCTTCTTGCGGAGTGTAGCAGCAATGGCTTCATGCTGCAAAGTGGCCTCTTCAAGGTCTCTGCGCATTTTCTGGAATTCTGCCTCACGTTTCTTGTTCATCTCAATCTGAACTACTGTTGCTCCTCCAGCTTCCTCCAGGCGCTCACTGATTTCCTCAAGTTCCCTGGAAAGATCACCTCTTTGCTTCTCTGCTTTGGCCCGAGATGTTCGCTCAGCCTCAATCTCCTCCTCTAGTTCTTCAATACGAGCCTGAGAAACAAAATCAAAGAAGTAGCCATTCAAAGTAAAAATTATCCTCCCAGGTGAACTAAGACATGGAATCACAGGGAAACTTGACTTGCCTGTAGCTCTTTGATCTTCTTCTGAAATTGGGCACCCAAAGCCTGCTCATCTTCAATCCTGCTTTGGAACTGGCTGATTTCAAAATCTTTCCTTGTTACAAAAAATACCAAATGTTAGTTTCAAAATAAAATGTTAAGAGATCATTGAAGCTCAAAGATGTTTGACTAGTTCTTCCTTTCAGCATTTTACTTACTTCTTAAGCTTCTCTTCCAGCTGCTGCCTATCGTTTTCCAGGTCCATTATAGATTCCTGGGCCAGCTTCAAGTCTCCTTCTAGCTTCCTCTTGGCTCTTTCAAGGTCCATACGGATCTTCTTCTCTTGCTCCAAAGACCCTTCAAGCTGAAGAGAAAGAGGTGATGAAATGTTTGTCCCTGTAGTGCTACCTTTACCTTAGGACTGTCCTCTCTCTCTCCTGTCTCTTACATCATCCACTTGCTGCTCCAGCTTGGTCTTTGCTTTGGTCAGAGTATTGACTTTGTCTTCCTCTGCCTGCAAGTCATCCAGGGTCTGCTGATGGGCCTCTTGAAGGGCTTTCTTTTCCTTGGTCAGTTTGGCAATGTTCTCATCCAAGACTGCCATCTCCTCAGTCAGGTTTTTTACCTTTTAGACAGGAAGTAATATATACAACATTTTACTATTCTGTGCAAATCCCAGCTAACTTGCAGGGTGGGGGTGGGGAGTCTGTAGCCAAACTCTTTGTACCTTGTTTTCTGTGGAGTGCTTCTCCTTTTCAACTTTGGCCAGAGTTAACTCAAGGTCATCAATGTCTTTCTTGAGCTCTGAGCATTCATCCTCCAGTTTCCTCTTTTTGGCTGTCAGCTCTGCGTTTATTTCCTCTTCATCTTCTGCCCGTTCAGTCAGCTCCTTAACTTTAGCTTCCAACTGGATTTTGGTTTTGATCAATTGGTCACATCTCTCCTCAGCATCTGCTGTGGCATCAGCTTCCTATAGAGGGAATACACATGTTGTTTCCTTGTATGCGCTAATGCAGGGGTGCCCAAACTACTGCTCATGGGCCAGATCTGGCCCCCAATGCCAATTCATCCAGCTCACGCCACCCTCGTATCTCCCAGAAGTGGAAGTAAAATGCAGCCATACTTCCACTTCCAGAAGCAACAATGGAAGTACGGGCCAGATGAATTGGCATTGGGGGCCAGATCTGGCCCACAGGCCATAATTTGGGCACCCTTACTCTAATGAATTCAGTTAAGAGAACTAAATAACTGATAGCAAGATCCAAGGAAAATTAACTATTCTAATATTCAGGGCTAGGTAATAAGAATATTAGCTCAATATAGACATTGACATTTATTAGATATAGTCATATTTGAGGGTGCTGTCTATTTAATCCCAAATGACCAAAGTTAAATTTCTCCAGCCACATATAGATTCTTTTAACCATATGAGGCACAGTGTCGGTAAGGGAAAATGATGTCATGAAATATGCTTACAGACTGGACTTGGAGCTGCAAGTCATTCTTCTCTTGAGAGAGAGACACCATTTTTTCTTCCAGTTCCTTTAATTTGGCCTCTGCCTTGCTAAGCGATTCTTTTGTTTTCTCAAACTCTTCCTTCATGTTGGCCATTTCCTTCTCTGCTTCAGCACTCTTCAGCAGAGGCTTTATCTTGAAATACAACTTCATCCAGGGCCAGTGCTTCACATTCATGAAGGAGCGGATGTTGTATTGAATACTGAAGATGGCCTCTCTGTACAGATGGAGTGGAAATGGTAGAATGTCACAGTTAAATCAATTGCTGAGATCATGTAGCACAATTTTATGCCAAAATTGTGAAATCCTATTTCACAACTTTTCTGATAAATTTAAAGTTTCTGATTCCCCACCCACACTTTAAAAGTTCCAAGGCTTACTCGGGGTTCCTTTTCATCATGTAGAAACTGTTGGGAGTTTTAGGTCAGGGGGAGCATTTGATTTCTGAAAACCACCACCATAGGTACAATCATCTGACTGGCAATGGTTTCAGAAATTAGACATCTCCTATTCCACAGCCCCAGCAACTCCCCTATGATGTAAGGCAGGGGTTCTCAATTTACAGCCCATGGGCCAGATCTGGCCCAGGGCTCAATTCCATCCGGCCTGCACCCTCGCTCCTGCTGCTGCCACCACCATTATTTCCCCCTCCACCTGGTTTGGCGTGTCCCTAACTATGCTCCATAGCAGGGTGGATGTTGTAAGAAGGTTTGCAACACCCGCCCTGCTATGGAACAGCATTAAGGACATGCCAAGCCAGGCAGAAGGGGGAAGGAGGGTAGTGACGGTGGCAGCAGCAGAAGCTTCAGATGCATGTGGCCGTCTGCGTCTTCCCTGGGAGCCACTCTAGCTGAGAATGGGCAAGGACAGGCAGGACCCCTCCATCAACCATGGCTGGCCCGTAAGTAGGGAAGCTGCGGTGGTGGCGTGGGGGGGGGAGTGTTGGTGGGCCAAATTGATGTCTCCTGCTAGGGAGGACTGGCAGTGTGGGGGACACCAGGCTGGCCAGCCAACAGTCTGAGGAGCAATGATCCACCCCCAGCTTAAAAGGTTGAGAACCCCTGATGTAAGGGATCATAAGACAGCCTCAGAAACTGGGGGGGGGGGGATTCAGCCTTATGCTTTTTAAAGTTGCACAACAGGATTTACACTGTAGTAAACTACCCACATTCTTAAATTAAGTGATCACTCTTGCTCCTTTTTAAAATCAGGTTTGCATGTTCAACAGCTTATTAGAATTTACACAAATATATTCTAAAACACTGTGTTGTCTAGGTATTAATATGCAAGTATGGAAAATAAACAAGTCTTCAGTTCCCAAAGTAACAAAAAAATTCTCTGTCTTTTTGACATAGGGGATAAAACCTTCTGTATCATTGAGAAAGTTACTTAGTGCCACCTCATCTGTCTGTGTCTAGGGTGTATCCATGTGATTAACCACCCCCACCCCACCCATATCAGTTAGGTCAGTGTGATGGGACTTCTATTATTAATGGTAAAACTCTACCTCCGATCCATCATTTTCTTGAACTCCACCCTTGCCACGAAACCACGGCAGAGAGCCTGGGTACGTGTGATCAGCTGAGCCAGTTTGTCATCTCTCATCTCCTCAAGAGTACCCAGAAGGCCAGCTTTGAAGAACACCTGGGAAAGAAAATGAATGTGCCATGGTGTATTGCCAACTGTGCCAATAAACTCAGACAATATTGTCATGGGACAGAAAATAATGTTACCTTGGTGTGGCCAAACTTATATTGAGTGTGGTCGACATCAATGGATCCAAGAAGCTTCTGAGAAGCCTTCTTGCTATCCATGAACTGTCCCTCAGGGACGGCACTTGCATTTAAAACTCTGTATCTGTTAGAGAAAGCAGAAGATATGCTTCTTATTATTTGAACTCATGATAAACAAGAAGAGACTTACTGGACCACAAGATAAGTTATGCTGAATCACATAAAGTGGAACCTCGGTTAACGTGATTAATGCGTTCTCCAGGACGTTTCTTACAGTGAAAATTATTTAACTGAATTTCCCATAGGAATGCATTAAAAACCAAAATACTTTAACCGAAATGCGGTTTCCCATAAAAATGCATTGAAAACCAATTAATCCATTCTGAAAAAAATTCTGTAAACCGAGCCACTATTTTCTATGGATTTCCTTTTGTTATGCGATTTTTATGTTAGACAAGCTGTTTGTTAACTGAGGTTCCACTGTTCCTGATTAATTACCTTGAAAATAAAAGTGGGAGATGAATAAAATATAACAAGCTGTTAAAAAGTAACTATTAGTTGTGGCCAACTATTTTTGATCTGCTGGGGTTAATGTTGTTTCTCACATACTTGATTTATAGTTTTGACATTGCTTCCAACCCAAGGCTATAACGCTTCACCTCACATGGATGTAATAGTACATTTTTTTGACTTAAAGCTTCCTCGTAATCCTTTTCTCAATACAACTACGATTAAGTGCTGTGATACAATACTAGAAATCATATTCCAAATAAGTATTTTGGGAGCATTTTGCAGAACCAAAGATCATTGGAATAGTATATTATGGGGCTTTCTGGGTTTCTAGAGAAGATGATAAGGTAGAAGTGAGAATTAACCTCTGCTTGAAGTCAGCATAAAGGATCCTGCTGGGGAATCCCTTCCTGCAAATTCGGATACCTTCCAGCACACCGTTACACCTCAACTGATGCAAAACAAGGTCATGTTCCATGGAACCTGAGAAAATCAGAGAGAATGTATAGCATGCACATTCCAATGTTTACAACTAGGAGTGTGTAAAACTTATATTTCTAAAATCTGAGTTAACCTCTATATCTTACCAGGAGTTTTGGTTTCATTGGGGATGATACAACGCACAAAATGTGGGTGGGTACTCCTCAGATTGGTCATCAGCTTGTTCAAGTTTTCCTGTAGGATCAGAAATTAAGTTCTTGTTAACACCTAAATATCGGTAACATAAGCAACTAAATGCTATTGTATGTAATGTATGTTTAGAGAATTTGTAGAATACCTTACTGAGCCATAATTTTGTATTAAAAAATGAGTATGCCAATTTTGATTGGACTCACACTTTCATTTCAGAACTCTTTTCCCCCCAAACAGCTTTGCCTTATTCTTAACAACAGAGGTCATCTTTCATGTTATTATACTATATAAGAAGTCTGCCTTTCAGGATTGTTGAAAAAATTAAATTCAACTAGTGCAGCGGTAGGTAACCTATGGCTCGTGGGCCAGATCTGGCCTGCAGCACCAAATAATCTGGCCCCTGCCCTCACTCCAACCACTGCTGCCACCACCACTGGAAGTGGCCACAGATGCATTTACAGCACACGTTTCTGGCAGCGTTTACAGCGGAGGGCACCAGACCGGCCCCCTCATCTGTCTCAAGGAGCGTGACCAAGCCCCCGACTTAAAAAGGTTGCTGACCTCTGGTCTACTGGCTCACTGTTTGCTTTTATTTCTCTGTCTATGCATAGGAGTGTAGGAAGCTGCCTTATACCAGGACAGACTCCTACTTTTTGCTCAGCATTTCATGTCAACTGACAGGCTCCCTAGAGTCCAGGCTGCTCTTCCCCAGCTGTATCTGGAGATACTAAAGAGTGACATTGGACTTTCTGCATAAACAAAAGTACTCTAACAAAGCATTACTATTCCCTCCCACCAAACCAATATTCTCTTGCCTAAATGTACTAATCCTTTCTATAGAGACGTTTATTGTTGTAGTTGTATAAATACAGTGTTAAGCCTTATGTGTAACACATAATATATGTGGAGATAAGTGGAGATTTTACATTACCCTGAAAAGTGCAGAGACAGTCTGGAAAGAAGAACCCTTCTTCTTTTGAGCCTTCTTGGCACCCTCTGAATTAAAAAAAAGTTAAACCTTGTGACCAAGGATTCTTTTTTTTTGTTCCTTCTCATAAAGTAGATATCCCCAATATTCACCCTCTCTATTCAGACTGAGAGTTGTAGTGGCTTCTTCTTTTGCGTCTAGGTCAGATTTTCCCCTGCCATTCTAAATACGGGATGGCGCCGGGAAAGGGGGAGGAACGTGCGCCAAAATACGGGATTTCCCGGCCAATCCGGGATACTTGACAGGTATGGTCTTGTCATGCCTGCCACATACCCATAGGAACGTCTGCAGATTCACCACACCCTAGAATCGGATACTTTACATTTTATTCAGACTGCTGAGATTTAACTATTCTCTTGGAAGAACATTAAATGATGAATATGGAAGCAGCAATATGTGTAATGTCTGGGGCAGTGTTATACTGGTACAGTATTTTCAACATTGTGGTCCTCAGCAAAAACCAGAGAAACTGCAAATTCTGGCATTATAACGGGCACTGCATTGTGATGAAATTTTTTTTTATAACCAAACTAAGCTATTTCATTCAATCTGTTCAAGGCTTATGACTATGAGTTCTTTCTCTTCCCTGGCTTATACAGAAAATGTACCATCAGCTTGAAGTCTCTGGATTCTATTCATAGAATAATCATTTCTGCATTGTTTCAATAAAATGATGCAGAGTGATCATGATTCCAAAGTAATTTCTCTTGCCTGTGATGGCTAGCACTCCAACACTGGAGTCATTCAAGTGAAAATTAGACAACCATCTGTAAGATCTGCTTTGATTTGGATTCCTGTATTAAGCAGGATGTTAGACTCAATGGCCTCATAGGCCCTTTCTAATTTGTTTATTTGTTCTATGATTCTATAGATGAACATCATTATGCATGAACTGCAGCAATAATGTTCCTGCTGCTTCAATGTCTATGCCATTGCTGGTGGAATTCCTTCTGCTCTTATAATTGGTTTTGTACCTTGTTCTGCTATATAAAAGAGGGGCAAAGAAGAGAAAGGAAAAACTATTCTAGATTATGGATAAAACTCTAGATTTCCTAGTAGTGCTCCCTTTGAGGTAACCTATAGGACATTCAGTTGATATGTTTGGTTTAGGGTGGGTAAGTAAAGCCAGTTGTTAATAATGTTTTCATTCAGAGAATGGAATAAAAAAATAGATACAGTACCTAATTTTTGAGCAGAGTGTCTGGAGTTTTTTATTGGATCTAGAGCCTTAGCATTTCCAGTAAAGTAGGTTTGTAATTCTTTTTCATATCTGCTGCTGCAGCATGCATTGATCTAAGGCCGTGATGGCGAAACTTGACACTCCAGCTGTTCTTGAACTTCAATTCCCAGAAGCCCTGATCAGCAGGAGTGCTGATTTGGGCTTCTGGGAATTGAAGTCCAAGAACCCCTGGAGTGCCAAGGTTTACCATCACTGATCTAAGGTTTATTGTTTAGAGTTATATTTATAAATCCATGTGAAGTCATAGGAATTACCTTCTGCAGGGCGATCAGCAAACAATAAGGCCAAGGTCTTCATTGAAGACTTCTGATAGAGTCCCACAACAGTTTCATTCAAGGGGTCCTTGTTTTTCTCCAGCCAACCATTGACATTGTAGTCCACAGTGCCAGCATAATGCACCAGGGAGAAGTGAGCCTCAGCCTTGCCTTTGGCAGGTCTGGGTTTCTGGAAGTTAGGAGATTTGCCAAGATGCTGGTCATACATCTTGTTCTTGAAAGATAGGTCAGATGCCTTGGGGAACATACACTCCTCCTCTAGGATGGAGAAAATGCCCATGGGCTGTAAGAACCAAAGAAAAACAGGGTGCTTAATACTCATGTGGAATAGACAGAATAGAATATGTTATATGTAGCTAGTATTTGGAACTGATCTATACCTGCTTGCTATATGCTTGTTTTCATATTACTAGATATATGAATAGATTATTGATAACAGTGACAGAGGGTTTGTTATTTCAATCAAAGAGGTAAGATACCATTGGTACAAGCAATTTAATCAATCTAACTCTCTAATAATAAAAGACAGAAAGAAGATAAACAGATCAAACCCAACAGTATGAGAATCTGTTCTCTTCCTGTGGCAGAAAGACATTGCTGCACTCAGTCCAATACATATGGGCCCATGGTGAGGTTTCTATATTGGCACAATTATGTCGAATTTAACAAAAAATTAATGGACAGCATATAGAAAGAAACACTAGGATTTTTGTCTAATTGAATACTTTGACTCTTCCTATAACATAATAATATTGTGTCCGAAATTATTCTGGGTTGAAAGGATTTTTGCAGAAGAAACTCTGCTCAGAGGATGCCCAGATGAGGCTCCTTTCATGTCCCCAAGAGCTGGGACAAATACAGACGCTCAATCCATCATGCAGTACTCAGGTCTTGAACTGCCAACTTGCCAGCCTTCCAGCTAACAAGGCAAGCTTCTTAACCACTGAGCCACTGCAGACCCTTATTCTACCCATAAAACCTATAAATACAACAAAATAGATTATGATTATAATTCCTATTTGCTAAAATTGTATTGTGTTACTGTGTGACATTTAACATTAGCTAATCAATCATTCTATTACCAACATGTTTACATGTAATTTTTGAAAGTTCATTGCAAGTGTTAATAATACATTCGTTTTCTTCTGTATCCTGTGCCACTCTTCTTCCACCTACAACCGTACACAATGTATATAGCATCCTGTGACCTAAATATTGCACTTTGTGGGTCTAATGAAATGAGTTGTAATCTACAACATTTCATACTGAAATAAATCTTAATTTTATAAGTGCAATGATTTATTTATTTATTTATTTAAACTTACATCCCTCCCTATTGCCCTAATTAGGATAGTACTTTTAAGATTTTAAGATCTTGTGCTTAAACTTTTAAAAAATGTTGCAAACAAAACATAGGAATCTCTGGTTGTCATTACTGACCATTGATGAATGAGAACATTGCAACAATTAGATAATTTGTTTAAGGGGAGAGGGAAAGTATAAACTAAATTCTACCTCTGACTAGAATTAGGCTGACTATAGATCTTAGTTTTGTGCCTCTCTAACCTCAGTACTTTGCAATGGAGTGCTGATGTGATAAAACATGTTTTGGAAAACACTTTATCACATTTATTTAGACATCCCAATGCCCTAATGATTTCAAGTATTTGTCTGAGTGACAACCACTGTCTATACAGATTTTCTTTAGAGAAAACAACAACACACATACATACAAGATGATGGAATTATATGTGCAATTAGCCAACATTATTTTTGAAAAGACCTTCTCAATGAGTTCAATGCAGGCAGCCAGATCCATTCCAAAGTCAATGAACTCCCATTCAATCCCTTCTTTCTTGTATTCCTCTTGTTCCAGCACAAACATGTGGTGGTTGAAAAACTGTTGCAGTTTCTCATTGGTGAAGTTGATGCAAAGCTGTTCCAGGCTGTTAAACTAGGGAGAGAAAGAAGCAAATTTCTGTCTTTTAAAAAAAAGGGAGCCAGCACTACTCACTCTTATTACTAGCATTTAAATACTTGGTAAAACAATCCAATTATCCATAGCAACATATTGTAAAACTACCAGGGACTTGAATTTTAAGAATTTCTACAAATTCAATATTGAAATACCGGTAGTTTAAGTGGGTTACATGAGCAATCTTGAATGATAAACTGAAGTGCTATACATAAAAATTATACTAGTCCTGGAGTGGGGAGCACTGACATATTCATCTCTGTTTACCTTATTAGCTTCATTGAGATCCTCATGCAGTACTGGGTTTATAGAAGACATGTTAATTTCTTTCCTTAAGCTATGAAACCATCCAGTCTTCTCTGTGGGCACTAGGTAATGTTTGCAATTGTGAACGTTTGTTATAGAAATTACATAATTTAATGTTTGCTTTTCTAACAAAACATGTGTACCCAGTCTCTCTTTCTGAAGCTTTATATAGAACCCACATTTTTGGTAATAACTTGGCCAGAAAATTTTGTGTGTGTGTGTGTGTGTGTGTGTGTGTGTGTGTGTGTGTGTGTGTGTGTGTGTGAGTGAGAGAGAGAGAGAGAGGGATTCCAAAATTATCTAGACTGGAAAAACTCAAAGAGGAAGCACTTCCTTGTTCACTTACATCGAAGATCTCAAAGCCAGCAATGTCCAGCACACCAATGAAGTATTGTCTTGGTTGCTTAGTATCCAGCTGCTGGTTAATGCGAATCACCATCCAGAAGAACATCTTCTCATACACAGCTTTTGCAAGAGCACCCACATTATTGTACACCTGGAAATTAAAGGTAATGAATATAGATTGTTAGTTCAGTTACTGACTGATCAATTATTTGCTACTCTTCAAGACAGTGAATTTACAATTGGTTAAACCAAAACATGTGCTTTGGCCAACATAACATTACCTGCTGGACAGTTTGACCTTTGGTGACGTACTCATTGCCAACCTTAACTCGGGGGTAGCATAGAGCTTTCAAAAGATCTGCTGAGTTAAGGTTCATGAGGTAGGCAGCCTTATCAGCAACTGAGCAAAGACATAAGACAAAAGGATGAGCAACACATATTAGAAAGACCAAAATGCTGGCCAACATTAAAATGCAAAAATATCTCACTTGGGTCAGAGAACAGCAAGTTGTCAATTGCTCAAATGAGCTCCACCCCAAAGAAAAGCTCCATTGGTCAACTCTGTGCAGATGCAGTGGTTGTAGAGAAAGGCTCTTTTCCTGGCAACCACACACCCATAACATAGGTTTTCCAGGGGGGCTATAGTCTGTTTTGGGACAGTTCTGAATTTTTGATTATCATTAACACTCTAACCTTTATTGGAAACTATTTCATTATAATCAACTCCCTATGACTCCACTCCACAAGAGGGGCTGCTTGCTTTGTGTGTGTGTGTTTCCATTACCTTAGTCATCTTCCCTTTCCAAAGGTTAACCAGGGCTCTGACAATATCACTTGTGAAGGTAAACAGGAAACTCCATGAGAGCCATCAGAAAACCATTTTGATCCATCAGCCTCCTGAACAGACCATCTTAACCAGTAAGTCCCTGCAGAGACTTGATGTTCCAGTGAATCTAATCCAGTGATGGGCAGTCTTGGCCCTCCAGCTGTTCTTGAACTTCAATTCCCAGAAACCCTGACCAGCTGGTGTGTTGACTTGGGCTTCTGGGAATTGAAGTCCAAGAACAGCTGGAGGGCCAAGACTGCCCATCACTGATCTAAACCCTATAATATAGTAATCCATTTGTGTCAGCTGGTCTGGGGTTAGATATCACTTGAACAAATGTATGGAGATCCCGTAGATATTGAGATCCCTCATGGAAAGCCAAAGAGACTCCAACACCACTAACAAGACCAGCTCAGCTGGCTCAGGAAAGACTATTATAGTGTAGGGGAACAGGTGGTAACATAAACAGAACCCCTGCTTTGTGCCAGGAATCCAACTCCATGTATATATATATACTCAAGATGGGGAAGATGGGTTCCTGATGAAGGAGAGTCACAGCAGACCAACACAATTCTACCTTCCCATATTCTTTGATCTTCACAGAGAAGCAAAGAGGGCAGAACTGGGGATACATTGAATCACCCACAGCTTTATCCAGCCTTGTCCTCATAATGCAAGTCAAGTGAACACATTCATCCAGGATCAGGTCCATTTTGCTTCATTGTTTGGGCATTTAGCTGAAGCACTTCTAAACTGTTAAGTATATATTCGGGATATTTGAATGAGGAACCAACATTATTTCATCCATATTTCATGATCATGATGCAATCTCTTTGTTAATCCAGTGAGGAAAAATATCAGAATAAACATATAATGCATACATAGGTGGGGCATGACTGGGGCATAGAGATCCCTCTTCCCAAAAATTCTGAGGGAGAGATTCCCCCAGCTTCCCTCATCCATGTTGCTCCACACTGTAAAGAACTAAATGTCATATTGCAGCCTCTATATCATATTCCTGATCCTGGTACATAATGTTTACCATGCAAATATCAAAAGGTCTGCTGTGAATTTTGCAAATACCTTCGGTGCCATCTGGCTCAGCCTGTTCCTCACGTTGCTTCTGCTTGAACTTCATGTTCCCATAGTGCATCACGGCCCCTGTCAGCTTGTAAATGACTGTCTTCTCCTCAGCAGTGAAGCCCAGGATGTCAATGGCTTCCTGGCGGTTAAGATCAGTGGTTAACATTCTCATTCTGATCCAAAAGTGCATCTTTAGATCTGCTGCCTCACTTAAAGGCAGAGCATTCGGAGGGTAGTTTAATCCTCCAGTGGCCTGTGTTTTCCTCCTAAAGCTTCCCTTTTTAATTATATCCTGATTTAGTGTCACTTTGGGGTTAGTTTTAGTGGGGAATGACAGCCCCCCATTGTCCACCAGTGGTGCCCATTGTACCACCATTTTTTCCAAATTGTGCTAAGTGATGTTGTAGTATTGGATGAAATCGCCTCTCTCTCTCTCTCTCTCTCTCTCTCTCTCTCTCTCTCTCACACACACACACACACACACACACACAGTAGGACTGTCCTATCCCCTGTGGTAGCAAGTGGTGAGTTCTTCACGTTACTTACATCAGTTGCCATCAGCTCTTCTTGATCGTTAATGCTGGCAACAGTGATCTCACCCTGACTGACAAAGTGAAAGTCATAGGGGTTGGTGCTGATCAGGAGCATCTCTGAAAATGGAGAATAACAGAAAGGCCTTTACTGCTATCCACTGTACAATCAGGCTTCTTCAGAGAAAACATTAGCCACCTCAGCAGTAGCTATTATTGCCACGGCTACAGCCACCAACAGGTACTGCAGTGGCTCAAGTTGCTAAGACGCTGACTGGGAAGCGGAAGGTCAGCAGTTCGATTCCCGAGTACTGCAGGACGGAAATGAGCTCCCGTCTTCATCCTAGCTCCTGCCAACCTAGCAGTTCGAAAGCAAGAAATTGCAAGTAGATAAATAGGGACCACTTCGGTGGGAAGGTAACAGCGTTCCGTGCGCTCCGGTGTCTAGTCATGCCTGCCACATGACCACGGAAACGTCTGCAGAAGCAGACAGCGCTGGCTCTTCGGCTTAGAAACAGAGATGAGCACTGCACCCTAGAGTCGGATACGACTGGCTTTCGAGCAAGGGAAACCTTTACCTTTACTACAGCCACCAGCACTACAACAGATGCCTCTTACCAATCAGTTCTGGCCTCTTGTTGGACATGATCTGATAAAAGATGTGGTAGCTTCTTTCAGCTTTTAGCTGGAAAGTAACTCTGGACTTCTCCAGCAGATCTGGGAAAGCAATAGATTATAATTAGTTCAGAAAGGAGGACAAGACCACCTAAAGCACGGATTCTCAACCTGCGGCCCGTGGGCTGGATACAGCCCACAGTGCCATTTCATGTGGCCCACAACCACCTCCACCACACCAGGAAGTGTCATGTGGTGGAGGAAAGGCAAAATGGCCATCCAGCCCCTGAAGCTCTGAGGGAGCATGGCTCAGCCCCCAGGTTAAAAAGGTTGAGAACTCCTGACCTAAAGCATTTAAAGAAAAAAAACTTACATGTCTCTATGTCTGCAGAAGCCAGTTTTCCTGAGGCAGCAAAATGGATTCTGATAAATTTACCCTTTTATGAAAGAAAAGATATGTTGCATTATGTTTAACACAATTATGAATCTCAGAAGAGGGATTCTGCATATACTTAGCTGAAGTCTTACTAAAAAGAGGTTGCACACATTGAGGGTGATAGCAAAATCCTGCAGGGCATTGTGAGACAATTGGCCACATGCTTTGAGTAGCGTGAATCACGTCATTCAGGTGCCCTGGGGTGAACTTTCTGAGGTCCACTGCAAATAGGGCCAAAACGTGGCTCATGAGAACCAGGTTAGAAAGCAGTTGTGGGGAGGTCTTCCCTAATTTGGCCTGTCTGAGCAAGGGCTGAAAGGCACAGTCTTGCCCAGAGGCAGGGGTTTGTCATGTCTGGGATGGAGAGGGTACAGGTATGGTTCACCTGCTTGAGCACAAGAATGTATGCATTACTTTAGGATCCTCCACAGATTTGGGAGTCAATCTAAATAAAGTTGTGGCCCAAGTTTAAAGCTGCTGGAAGAGCAGGTGGTGGCCATGGCCAGGAGGGCTTTTGCTCAACTTTGTGTAATTCACCAGTTGCGCCCGCTCCTAGACCAGGACTCCTTACTCATGATCACTCATGTTCTGGTCAGCTCCAGACTAGATTACTGTAATGCATTCTACATGGGGCTGCCCTTGACTACCATTTGGAGGCTACAACTGGTCCAGAATGCAGCTGCCTGGGTGGTGATGGGGTGTGGACATTATGCCCGTGCCTCCCCACTACTTCGGAAGCTGCACTGGTTACCAGTCTGCCTCCGGGTACAATTCAAGTTGCTGGTTTTGACCTTTAAAGCCCTATATGGCAGTGGGCCAGGATACCTAAGAGACCACAATGCCCCAAGAGTGTCTGCCCGTCCAACCAGAGCAGACCGGAGGGGCTCCCTAGTTGTACCATCAGCAAGAGGGGCCTGCCTCTCTAGCACACAAAGAAGGCCATTCTCCATGTCCGCACCAACCCTCTGGAACCTCCTGCCAACAGAGTTAAGGTTACAGACAGAATTTCTGCCCTTCAAGAAAGGTTTGAAAATCTGGCTGGCGGGGCAGTTGTGGGGCCTTAATGGAAATACGGCCCCCACCTGTTGGCTCATTTCAATCTAAATCTAGAGTGTCCCTTCCTCTGTATTTTATTTCTGTATTTTATTTCTTTTATGAATAGGGTGGGGGTAGGAGGGTGGGTAGGTGGGTGGGTGACTTGGTTTTTTTAAATCTGTTTTATATGTTTTTAATCTGCTGGACGCCGCCCTGAGTCAGGTTTGCCTGAGTAGGTAGCATAGAAATCTAAAAATTAAATTAAATTGAATTGAATTAAAATCACTATCTGTCTCCTCATTTACTGGTTGTGGAGGAAATAATGCCACGGTGATCTTGCATAAGACTTACAAAACGCGAAGAGTTGTCATTCCTCACAGTCTTGGCATTTCCAAATGCTTCCAGCAAGGGGTTAGCACTGATGATTTGATCCTCTAGGGTGCCCTGTAATGAAAATAACCATTGCCAGTTCATCTGTCTACAGACCTACAGAAGTGATGCAAACTTATATAATACTCTTTTCTGTCTCAAAGCCTGCCTACCTTCAATTTGCTTTGTGCAGATGGTTCTTCCTTTTTCTTGTCAGTAGTGGCTGCAATTGTTGCAAAGTACTGAATGACACGTTTGGTGTTCACAGTCTTTCCAGCACCAGATTCTCCACTGATGATTAAAAGGAGGAATTAAAATGCAAATAAAAATAAAGGGGATCTTTATTTGTTTATTGTTGTTGTTGTTCAGTCACACAGTCGATTCCGACTCTTTGTGACCCAATGGACCACTGCCTTTCAGGCACCTCTGTCCTCCACCATCCTCCTCAGCCCGCCCAGCCCTGTGCCCATTGTGTCTACAACCCCATCTAGCCATCTCATCTTTGGCCACCCCCTTCTTCTTTTGCCCTCCACCTTCCCCAGCATCAAGGCTTTCTCAAGTGAATCCTCTCTTCTCATTTGATGTCCAAAGTACTTCAGTTTCATCTTTACTATTTGACCTATCAATGAGCAATCAGGGCTGATCTCTTCTAAGATTGACCTATTTGTTCTCCTCGCTGTCCAGGGTACTCTCAAAACTCTCCTCCAACACCACATTTCAAAGGCATCTATTCTTCTGCTCTCAGCCTTTCTAATGGTCCAGTTCTCACAACCACACATTACCACCCAGCCCAGAATTATGTCAGCTGCAAATCTACACAACAAGATATTGGCCACTATATAATTCTAGCTAGTTACTTCCAAGTATTTTACTTTTGACATATTAACAGGGCAGAATTGTGTCTTGCAGCGCAAAAGAATACTTACGTGATTAGAATAGACTGATTCTCACGATCTGTAAAAAAAAATTTAAACAGTTATATTAAGGTTATTTTAATCGATCTCTCTTTTTAAAAAAAGTATGAACCATAAAGTAGAATAAAAAATGTTTGAGAAGATCCTCTTACTTATGCTGGCATAGCACAAAGGACATGAATTTTAGAGGAGATTTGCCACAAGCTGACACATCATCATAGACTTTGTATGATGAGGTGTGTGGTGCAACATGCAACTGATAATGATTACAGACATTTCTTAACAAGGAACAATTTTCCTCCAAACATTGTGCCATTTGCTTAATTTATTGGTCACTTTCTTTGGAAGGACTCTGAGGTTCTCTGGAGGAAACATCTGTGTTTTTAACCACCATCCATCTACTCACCAGTTAACATGGCCTGATAGGCATTATCAGAGATAGAAAAGATGTGAGGAGGGGCCTCTTGACGCTTCTTGCCTCTGTAGCCACCTACTACTTCTGGGTTGTACACTGGCAGCCACTTGTAAGGATTGACAGTGACACAGAAGAGACCTGAGTAGGTCTGTAAGAAGAAAGAGAGAACAAGCTTTATTTGTCTACTGGAATTCGCACATACATTAATAATGTGATCTTCCTCACATGGAGCTAAAAAGAATTAAGCTCCTACTCCTGCCTGAGAAAACTAGGGCTATTAAAAATGAAAGAAAAGATAAACCAAAATTATAATTACTTTCAGTCAAACATAATCCTTGAATTACAAATGGCAAGGAATAAAAAGCGAGTCTGGCCAGGTTATCCTGCTATGGTAATATAGTAGACCACACTGCTAGTGACTCAATGCCGAGCGTCAGGCAGTAGTTAAATAACATGACAACCCTGAGGACTAACAGCCTTGGGTGCCGAAGTCTACAGGGAAGGGTGATGGTCCCTAAGTGGATTAAATCCCTCTTGAATCCATCTTGATGGAGGACAGCAGCCTGGGGTTGATGAGGACTTTGCATGCCAAAAGGGCTCAGGACCAGAAAGTGACTCATGGAGCTGGATTAGTAGTATGGGTGTTATGCTGTGATGTGGAAGGCAGATGAAAGGCCACTGCATTATATTTGCAGGATAATCTTCATGGCTGATCACCATGATGATCACCAATATTCAGATACAGCACAAGAAGAAGAAAGATTAAAACTTAAATCCTAAAATTCTTAATTTGGTAGGACTCTAAACGTTTAGATGATTGTTTGACAGAATTTGGATTACACACACACCCGCCAAATTGGAGACATTCTGTCCTTTAAAATTTCAGTATTAAAAAAATAGGTTCACACCATGGAGAAAAGAACACATGAATGTGTAAATGGGATATTATGGGAAAGATCCTTGTGCAATTTTTGCAATTCATTATATCCTGGTGAGTAATGACATTGAGACTGCAGTCCCTTTGAGGAGGAAGGGGAACATCTGGATATAGAAAGGCAGCATTTCCTGGGTGAGATGAGGGGAAGGGGGATGACAACCCTTCAACACCACCCTCCCTTTAAAGCTAGAAATGCAGCTTCCTGTAGGCATGTCAAAAAGCATTTTGTCTGCCTCTCAAATATAAGCATTTGTTGTTTTCATGTTTTTTTTAAATGTGGTGAAACAGCTGCAGTTTCAAAATAGCATGTCCATATATTATCTCTTCTAAGAAATATCTATAATGGAAAGAAAGTCCAAATGTTTCAAGCTACTAGCCTATGGTACACAAGATACACCCCACCCCATCATCTGAGCGCACAACAGTAGCATGAACATAGTATGAACCAGTGCCATATAATATTCCTCTTCCAATATTTGGTGAAGCTATATCCCATAACAAAAAGTTGCAGTTACATATTAAAAGGAATAAACTTATATTTCATCAGGTTACTAAGTTGTATGATAATGCATAACCAGTTCATTACAAGAGAGCATTATATACTGTCACACAACTCTTTCTTACAGATTGCATTTAATACTATAAGAATTAATTGGCAGAAAGCAAAAAACAGAAGACAAGAACTTACGTAAATCATCCAGGCTGCATAACGCTCTTTGAGGTTATACAGGACGGCAGGTTCATGGAGATGGGTCAACATGGCCATGTCCTCAATTTTATCAAATTTGGGTGGGTTCATAAGAAAGACTTGATCTTCCTTTACAGTCACAGACTAAAAAGGAAAGAACAAGCCACTTTACATCATCATTGTTTTTATTTTCTCCTGTCAAATTGCATCAGATGTAGAATCATTTACTGTGTACAGTCATAGAGGACATAATTTTGGCAATTGATTTGTTTTCTTTTACTCACTTCTCCCTTTTCTGTTTTCACTGTGACCTTCCCACCTTCTCTGCTTTGGACAGTGCCTTTGACATAGGCTTCCTTAGGATGCACCACAAAGACTGAGGATTTGGCATCAAATGGCTTATTCTGAGCCTCAATTCTCTCCTTTTCTGATTTGCGGAGAAAGGGGGCAGCTGGCCCAAAGATTGACATCTCAGCATCTGAAGACATGGCTGCTGTTTATCTGATAATACTGGTGTAGGAAAGAAAGAGAGAGAACAGTTCACATAAGAATCTCAACTTTATACTGCCACAATGTATAATCTCTCAATTTTTATTCTAAGCATTTATAAGATTATAGGATGCATCACCACAATTAATACCAAGTGGAGAAAATGTTTTGTGAGGTTGTTATATTGATGATATTGATGGCAACCTTTCTTGTTTGACCTTCTAATTTCCCTATATAATGTCTTCATATGAGCATGAAGGTTATCTAAATTGTATCCATATTTCACTTCTAATACAAACTACTTCCATCCAGAAGATGGCCTCCTTTAGAGGTCAAGAATGTCTGTGCACAGAAAACAATGCCTACAATTTAATTTAAAAATATTAGAAGTGAAAGAATAACAGTAAAGATAGCTCCAGTGTAAAATCTAATTCTGTCTACAAAGGAATTAGTAAATTGCAAATCTCTGAATGAACATGAATAGCTTAAGTTGTATCTCTGATTGCACCATCATCTCTTGAAAGATACATTTTGGATTTCTTCATGTGATACTTTAATTTAATTTCCTATTGGTGAATGATGTTTTCCACTCAGTGGAAACAACATTTTCATGTTTCCACATTTGACTCTTAAAAACATTCTTTTGGTAAATTCTTTAAGTTTAGCCAACATAATTCAACATCCTATCACATCATTGTCTATGTTGCTCTGGACTCTGAGGAAACAACAGCTTAGGGGTAGATCATATCCTTTTTAAACAGAAGATCCCAGTTTTGATATGTGACATTTCCTGTTGAAAAGAATAGATATACATGAAGGGCCTTTTATAAATGCAAAATGTTTGCAGATTATTTTTTATAAATGCAAAAAGTTTGCAGATTATTTTTTGTATATGTAACAAATATCTGTGAAGTAATAGTTCCTAATAAACACTTTCAATACTTTAATATGATGGGCTTCAGCTAGATTGTGAGAATTAATATGGTTAGTTCTTACCTTATGCAGGAATTTATATAGAGGCTTGAGGCCGGCGGGCCGGCGAGCACTGCAAGATTAAAACAAACAAGTAAATAAACAGATATTTTTTCATTACTCCAATAAAAACTGAGAAAGAGGGGAAATTGATAGACTTTTCTAGTGACTAAAATATCTATGTATAAAATAATTCGATGTATGAGTTCTAATGGTATGACCAGGGGTGGTCAACCTACAGCCTGTGGGCTGGATCCGGCCCATGGCACATATTAATCTGGCCCACGGTGAGGACCCTGATGCCACTGCCACTGCCTCCGCCATCAGAAGCACCAAAAACACAGCAAAAATGTGGTAAAATGCAATGAAAATGTGGCGAAAAATGCAGAGAAAATGTGGAGAAAACATGGATAAAACAGGCTAAAATGCATTGCCCTGCCACCACGGGAGACAGTGGAAGCAGCAAAAACAGCCAAAATCGCACCATGAATGCACCCGCCGCTGCTGCCACCGCTGCAATTGGAAGTGGTGGAAGCGGCAGGAGAAACCACACTTCCAACCCACTCAGCTGTCTGAGGGGACATGGTCCGGCCCACAGCGTGAAAAGATTGGCCACCACTATCCATGTGTTAACAAGTTCCAGAAGTAGCAAAATGGCCCAGAAGTGTGTACACCTCCAGGTTTCTGTGACTCTCTGCCTGACTTACATTGAAATTGTATGCAAACAGCAGGCAGGTCAAAGACAAGTCAGGTCCCAGGAACTCTTTTATATGGTCTGTTGAACATATCTCAGGAGTAGCACCTCCTCTTCCACAGGCCAAATATTTCTGGCAAAGTATTGTTCTGGCAAAGTTTGTTGATTGCTAGCATAATTCATTCTCATATTATCCCTGGTTATATTTAGGCTAGACATATTTGAGTCATTGAATTTCTGCATGTGGCTGTATGATTTCTAAATATATTATGTAGAACTCCCTTAGTTTTAAAATATTTTAATTAAATTATTCAAATATAAACCAATTGCTAACATTCCCAGATAAAAAACACACATATAGATATTAACTTTCATTCTAAAAAAAATTCATCTGCACCTAAGGAGAAGTCAAATAATGCCTACCTATTAAAATCACCACACACACATAAAACGCCAAAGAAAGCTCCACCCCAGACAAAATGACTATTAGAAATGTCAACAGTTCCAACTTTTTTCTTTGACAAACATGTGTCTACCAGTGAAAATTCCTTTGGTGGAAACAGGGGCAAAAAATAATGATTGAAGACTTGGGTTGATAAATATATGTGTTGACAGTTGAGGAATAGGAGACAAGATTCTTGACACATCTTCTATGGTTACCATTTTAGATATCTACTGTGTTCATAAGCCCTTTAGAACATGATTAGAATGCTAGTTATAATGAGTATGTGCTCTGGAAGAGTCTACATGAAGAGACCTTAAAGAAATGTGTGTGTGTGATTAACACATTCTGTGTGGCACTCTAAAAGACTGAGGAGGAGATATGATGATGGAAAATGAAAGGGCTTTCAATCAAGTGTAAAGAGACTGAGAGCGTCAGTTGTTCCAGGGAGGATTTCAGCTCTTTTGTCATGCTCTTCTTTGCTCACTAGGCCCACTTGTTAATTTCTGTTTTCTAGAAACAAACTAGAGAAACATCTCGCACTTACCAGCCCCGTGATGGGAGGCAGCTGCGCCCAGCACTACTCCCCCTGGTCCTGTCTGGGTGGGGGGTAGGAGAAGTGCTGGAGCCGTCGGACGCACTGCGCCTCTCCCAGGGCTCACGGCACCATCCCTGTGATGGGAGGCAGCTGAGCCTGGTGCCACACCCCTGGCCCCGTCTGGGCGTGGGGGGGGGGGTAGAAGCGCCGGAGCCTCTGGAGCCATTGGACCTGCCACACCTCTCCCGGGGCTCACACCATCAGCACCGGGATGGGAGGCAGCTGTGCCCAGCAACACTCTATCTGGTCCTGTCTGGGTGGGGGGTAGAAGAAGCGCCAGAGCCACCAGAGCCACTATGCCTCTCCCAGGGCTCACACCATCAGCCCCGGGATAGGAGGCAGCTGCGCCCAGTGCCACTCCCCCTGGCCCCATCCGGGAAGGGGGTAGAAGATGTGCTGGAGCTGCCAGTTGCACATTGAGCTTCGGGCTCTGTTGGAGGTGTTGAGTGGAAAGGAATTTGCGGAAAGACTTTGTGTTTGACTTTCAGTATTAACTTATGTTATTGAATTTTGTATATCATATTATCGTATTTATTGTGCATTAATGTATTTTGCTGCTCTCCTTTATTATTATTATTGTATCTTATTGTAATTGTGTTCTATTGCATTCTTTTGTATTTATTGTATATTGTGCATTTATGTTGTAAGCCGCTCTGAGTGGTGCTTGCACCAGGACGGCATGGTATAAATAAACCTTCTATTCTATTCTATTCTATCAGTCTACCCAGTTCACATTCTGTTGAATTCCTTCTCTTCTGCAACACCTTTATCTCTTCACTACCTGTCTGTCGACAATCAGGTTTCTGTTGCTGAAAGAATGCTGTAAATTGCCTGTAATAGTCCCTCCCTATTCCATCTCTCTTTAGCTGCATAGAGAGCTAGATGCTAGTGGTATGTGTTCTTCTGAGTTGTGGACAGTGTACTGGGAGTTTGCAAAAATAAGATAAAAAGGATTTGTTTGCATTTCTCCACTCTAATACCAACCCAACATGAAGGTTGTTTGGAGCAATTTCATAAGGTATTAGGACTGTGCATGTGGTTCCATAATAAATAATTATAGCTTCCCCAGTTGGCGATCTGCCCTTGCCTGGTGCTTCCTGGCAGTCCTCACAGAGATTCCAGCAGTAAGGGACCAAGAGGACACAGAATGAGAGATGGAAGCTACGGATGGAAGAGAGAAGCCAGAAGCAGGCAAGCCACATTTGAGCAAGGAGTCAGAGGTGTGGCCCATTTTGTGGCAGCCTGATATACGTAAGATAAATGGCAGAGGAAGATGAGGAAGATGCATGTCCCTCTACAGAATCTGAGGTAGAGGGGGAAAGGACTGGACCTGGTTTTCTCACATCCTTGGAGAGGAGGATGTTCTGAGCATCCAGAGCCCCTGGATTGGTTGCAGAGGCTAAGGGATTGAGGGCACCGAGCGGGTACACCAATCTTCAGCTCACTATCAACTCCCACCTCCCCACCAATCCCATGGGATCTATGAAATCAGGAAAGGCACCTTGTGTTGGAGGAAGACGTGGTAAAAGGAGCACCTGAGGTGTCAGCAGGAAGGCCCTGAGGGCCCAGCCACGAGCTGGCAATACAATCACCCCTGAAGGTTGTTAGTGGATTCAGGACTGCCTAGAAGACACAGCACAAAGTACAGATTGTAAGCAGCTCTATCCCAGTGAGTAGAACTTGAGTTCAGGCAAAAACTGTACTTGGTGGAGAGTTAGTGAAGCCAAATTAGCCCCCTTTGAACTTGCAAGATTGGGTGTGTGTGGCCAGTTCTCAACATTTTCTGTCCCCCTACATCAGGGGTTCACAACCTTTGGCCAGTGGGCCAGATCCAGCCCAGCATCAAATAATCTGGCCCCCAACCTCACTCCAGCTGCTACCACTGCCACCGGAATCAGCCGTGGACTCATTTTTGGGCATCGTAAACACATTTATGACAGCTGTAAATGAGTCCAGAGCCATCATAAATGCATTTACTTAGCTGGCATTCTATTTATCTTCTTTGTCCTGTGTGTGATTGCCTGATCTGAAGGCTGACAGTCACTTGTAAGGATGTCAGTTTCTTCATCCAAGTGCCCCAACAATGTTTCTTTTTTTAAAAAAGAAGAAGCTTTCAAGTAAGCACTGAAACAGAGTAGTGCTAGGTCACTTTACGAAAAATATATTGTTAAAAAAGACAAGTAGGTAAAGGTCACCCTTGCTCGAAAGCCAGTCGTATCCCTCTCTAGGGTTCAGTGCTCATCTCTGTTTATAAAGAGCCAGCGCTGTCTGCTTCTGCAGACGTTTCCATGGTCATGTGGCAGGCATGCCTCAACACCAGAATGCATGGGACGCTGTTTACTTTCCCCCTGAAGTGGTCCCTTTTTATCTACTTGCAATTTCTTGCTTTCGAACTGTTAGGTTGGCAGGAGCTGGGACAGGGACAGGAGCTCACCCTGTCATGGAGTACCCGGGAATCGAACTCCAACCTTCCAGTCAGCGAGTTCAGCATCTTAACCACTTGAGCCACTGCAGTCTCAATAATGCCAATTGTCATCTTGCCAAATTGCCAAATAGAACCTTGTCAAAGCCAGTTTCCAACATTGGAGTTCTGTTCAAATAAAGCGTCTCCCTTTGCCCCTATTGACTCTTGCACATTTTTAATTTTCTGATTGGCAGTGGTGATTTCACCTGAAGAAACTCAGTTTGAAACTGTGGATAAAAGTTTCCCCTGCTGTTGAATTGCAGTCTTCATAGCAAACTCCACATTACTTACTTACTTACTTACTTACTTACTTACTTACTTACTTACTTACTTACTTACTTTTACTTACTTACTTACTTACTTACTTACTTACTTACTTACTTACTTACTTACTTACTTACTTACTTACTTACTTACTTACTTACTTACTTACTTACTTACTTACTTACTTACTTACTTCCCGGCAAGCCGGGCATATTTATTGTGTGTGTTGGTGGTTAGGGGTGGTTTTGGTGTGTGTGCATACACATATACACACACACACACACACACATTGGGCAGGTTTGAAATGTGCAGCTCAGTAGGTGTGTGTGTGAGAGAGACAGAGAGAGAGAGTGAGAGAGAGGGGGGCAGAGAGTGGATGAGGAGGCTGCAGTTGAGGAGGCTGAGCCCGGGTGAGTACCTCCGGGAGGCGAAGACAGCAAACGGAGCCCCGTTCGCTGCCTTTGCTTCCTGGTGAATTGGTTCGCTTTCCTCAGTGGGAGGGGGACAATGGCACCAATGCCTTTGCCCCCACCCCCCACCTCCTGTTGAAAGCAAAACACTTCCTCGGGAAGTAAAGGCAGCGAATGGAGCTCCGTTCGCTGCCTTTGCTTCCCGGTTAATTGGTGCGCTTTCCTCGGTGGTAGGGGGGCGAAGATACCTTCGCCCCCACCCCCCGTTGAAAGTGAAACACTTCCTCAGGAAGTAAATGCAGTGAATGGAGATCCGTTCGCTGCCTTTGCTTCCTGGGGAATTGGTTTGCTTTCCTCGCTGGGAGAGGGATGAAGGCACCAGTGCATTCACCCCTCCCCCATTGAAAGCGAAACACTTCCTCAGGAAAGGAAACACTTCCCGAGGAAGTTGTTCGCCTTCCTCGGTTGGAGGGTGTTGAAGGCACCAGTGCCTTCACCCCGCACACCCCGTGGAAAGTGATGGCTTCCCTCCTGGAGGCGAAGGCAGCGAATGGAGCCCCATTCTTGGCCTTCGTCTCCCTGAGGGAAGCGGCAGGCATGCGGTGAGAAGATGGTTTCCCCCCTTCTCCCCACTACCCCGCCAAAGTCGCAGCAAGGCTGGCACTGGCCTTCATCGCTGGGGCCATGGGGAGAAGATGGTCTCCCACTCCTCCCCGAACCCAGCCAAAGCTGCGGCAAGATCGGTGCCGGCCTTCGTTGCCAGGGCCGCAGGGAAGTGGTTGGTTAGCCGGCGCATCAGCAGGTTTTTTTTAACATGCATGCCGGCTTTCCAGCATTCTCCATGCTTGTGCCCTTCAGCCTGATTGGTTGAGGGGTGGTGCGACGTGGAGGACGCTGGGCCATGTATTTTTTTTGTTCTGGTTTGTGGGGCGGTTGCCCCACTCTTTGCGACTGGACCCTTGTGGTGATCCTCAGACAGTTTAAAGGTAAGTGTGGCCGGCTCTGTTCAGGATGGTTGGGCCAGGTGTGGCCACTATTACCGGACACGCACCAAGGTAGCCTCTCCTTATAGATAAAAATATTTCTATGCAACCTTTTTCTCAATCAAAGAATTCAGATATGACAATTATTTAATTATCTTTAAGACTGATACTTTCATTTATATTACCACAAACTATATGGTTTGAGGGGTTTTTGCTACCTTTAGTTGAAAAGTTGTCAGTTGTGCACTAAACAATGTATTCAGGGGGTGGTTTTTTTTGGGGGGGAGGGCCAGTTGATGAGAAAGGGGAGGACTCTGGGAGAGTTGTGGCAATATCCCTCCAAGGATCTCTGTATGTACTTCTCTACTGCACAGCTGAAGAAAATTTTACCAGAAACGCAAAACTCTGCAATAGTTTGCATCAACACAGTCAGTTTTATACATATGTTGCAGTAAACAATGCACCTCAACATATACTTATGTAATATTTAATGTTAGCTGCCTCAAATGCTCTTGAAGTTGCCCACTATGTTTATTAATTATACTGTGATGCTTCTGGCAAAGAAAGATCATTATTGTACCTGCGTGTGCCTTTTCTTATTTAACTCACAGTCACTGACAACATTATTTTCCATTGTTTGTATTTTCTGTCTAGTATAAAGCCCCTTTGAGATAAGTAAAACATGAACAGTATGTAATCGTATTTCTGGGGCCCACTGTGTGTATAAAATGTATGTATCCAAGGAGTGGGCAACTGTGGCCTTGCAGATGTTCTAAACTACAATTCCCAGTGGCTTTAGCTGGCAAATCTAATAGTGAGCAATAGTAGGAACTACAATCCAAAAACCTACATAGGGGCACAGTTGCCCACCACAATGCGAGTGAAAACTGTTGAGATGCATGCATGTTGCTGCAGAGTATATCGTTTCACCAATCCTACAGCTAGAACTAAAAGTGTTTTTTAAAATAATAATAATAATACACAACCATTTTTAGATTGCAATGTACTCTACAGTCTTTATTTTTTAAAACACTAAGGGAAATGGACCGTAATTACAAGACATGACAAAGAGCTTCACATTTTGTGCTTCTCTTTAGTCACTTTACAGCTTCTTGGGGAACTTATTCTTCGCTTACAATAACTTTCTTATGTATTTCTCGGCTCTTCACCCTGAGCTTGTTCACTTGGGACTCAGCAATGTCGGCTCGCTCCTCAGCCTCTTCCAACTCATGTTGAATCTTTCGGAACTTGGAAATGTTCACATTGGATTGTTCCTCCTGCAAATATACAGAGATGTGAAACCTCTGAAGGCTAAGTCCTCCCCCCCTCCCCCCAGAAAGCATTAAAGTTAGCTCTCAGCCATCTCGACAGCAATTCGGAATAATTCTTCTCAGACTATGTTGAATTGTATAAAATTAATCTAAACACTCATACTACAAGTATAAGGTGGTGAGGGGAGACAAAAAAATGAAAGAGAAGCAAGATTCATTTGCAACCGTAGCATACAAATGTATTCTGCTTCGAATTGGAGTGGTTCTAAAGGGTTTTTTAAATTGTATGGTTGGTTGGCCAGCCTCAATAATGGAATATTATAGGACACTCCAAACATAGCTGTTTGATAGTTATATAATGTTCCTATTTTCTTTCTTCCTACTAAAAAAAAAAATCCGTAATGAGAATATTGGGGGAATGGTCGATTTTTTTATTTCTATTGGTAGCCTTAAGAGCCCTCAGTCTAGAAGAGCCAATTATTAATCAAAAACTTTACATTGTTTATACAGTGCAAGATAGCTGTCAAGGCAGTCTTTTTGTACCACATTTTGTACTTACAGCTTCCTCAGATTGTCGCTTGTATGCTTTTACTTTGAGTTGTAGTTTATCCACCAGATCCTGGAGCCTCAGAATATTCTTCCTATCTTCCTCAGCCTGAAGGGAGGGAGGAGAGGGGTTTTGACATGCAAGATACTGTTTCATTGCTCATTCTCTGAAATAAAGATTTAAAAGAAGCCTCCATTCTCACCTGATAAGTCATTTCCTTTACTCTTCTCTCATATTTCCGCACACCTTTGATAGCTTCAGCACTGCGCTTCTGTTCATTTTCATATTCATTTTCCAACTCACGAACCTGAAAGAGAAGAATTATATTTTTGTACTTTAGTACATCAGGATCTGATGTTCTGATATTAGAGATGCCTTCAGAACTGTGCCTGTGTATGGATGTATAGCCTTAAATATCAGATGCAGATGACCTAACAAATGGGTGCCAACCAAAACATATTTTTCTACTTTGACCTAAACCATCTTATCCTTGATTCCTGTTTTAGTAAAGACCTCCTCAGAGTCAATCGAAACTTTCTCTCCTGACAGCATCTCTACAATAGTTTCTTCCCTTCTGTTTGTCTGCACCCGATGTTTGTGACTATTCTACTAAAAAGAAACTATCCAGACCTTGAGAAGTGTGATTCTGCTTCCCCAGATTCTGAACTATCATCTCTTTGGAGCTTGCCAGCTGTTGCTCATCTGAATATCAACATTCATTCGCAACTCTGGGAGCCAAATACCATTGTTTGCTCCAAGCAGAGTAGGTCTACTGAATTCATGGAACTTACAATGTTCTCATTTGTTCACTTGTTCTACTCTAGTGGAGACAAAGAGATGGGTTTTGTCTTTTCTTTCCAAGCCTCATAAGCCTTGTCATCTTTAATCAGCTCCCTAGTGTGAAGTGTGCTTATTACTGAGGATATATTTAAACAGAGAATAAGAAGTCTGGATGATGAAGAAATCACTCCTTATACCATAAAAACAGTGCTCAACTTTCTTGAGCAGATGTTAGCTTCCCCTATGCAGTTTTTAGAGACAATGATCAGGGAATGTGTTTATGGGTAGAATCTTCTTTTTTTCAGATGAAGGGCTGAAGGAATGTACAAAAAACAGTCCAATATTATTGCCTTTCTCTGAGCTTCCAGCCTTATTCACACTGACAGAGTGACTCAAGAGGAGAAAACAAGCACAAAATGAATGGGGTGATAAAAGTATGGAAAATTATTCTACAAGATTTAAAATGGATAGGAGATATCCATTATGTAAGTTATACTCACTCTGGCCTCCAGTTTCTGGATCTGTTTCTTCCCTCCTTTCAATGCCAGCTGTTCTGCTTCATCAAGACGGAGTTGCAAGTCCTTCACCGTCTGGTCCAGATTCTTCTTCATCCTCTCCAGATGTGCACTGGTATCTTGTTCCTTCTTTAATTCTTCTGCCATCATGGCTGCCTAGTGATGCAAGGCAATCACATTTAAAATCTATGTTGACATCGAGGTGTCAACAAAGTAATGTTTTCTTAGGACATTCCTTCTGACTTACATCAGTGATGGCCTTCTTGGCCTTTTCTTCTGCATTGCGTGCTTCCTGAATTGTCTCCTCCATTTCACTTTGGATTTGAGAAATATCCGTTTCCAACTTCTTCTTAGTGTTGATCAAGCCAGTATTCTGTTTGGGGAAAAAATACAACTGAGCTTTCTGCATTTGTGTTTTTGGTTGCTGCAAAATGTCACACATTTCTCCCAGGAATGATATGGGGATGGGACTATCTCTCTTTACTGAAACAGACAATAAGAAATAGAGGAGGAGTGAGGAAGCATATATCCAGTCCTCCTGGAGTCCCAATATAACTTGCTAGAATTTCCTAGTCAGCCATGTCTTCTTTCCCATCACACCATTGCTTGGTGGCTTCCCACATGTTGTATGATCTTCTTCCTAGTCTGACAAGTTGAAATTACTCTAGTACAGGGGCTCCCAACCTGAAGCTCATGGGCCAGATCTGGCACATGGCACCATTTCATGTGGCCTCCACTCCTCTAAAGGCATTTGAGAAACAAAATGGCCACCCCTTTGAAGCTGTTGGGACAAAGTAGCCACCCCACCCCCTCATCATGAAGGCAGGGCAAAATGGCCATCTGACCCTTGAAGCTGACTGAGAGAGCATGACCTGGCTCCCGGCTTGAAAAGGTTGGGAACACCTGCTCTAAAGGAATTGTGATGCATTATGCTTAGCTACTAAAAGGATGAGCTTTAAGTTAAAGTACAATGTTATTCTGAGTCCCATATTTTCATGCAATAGACAATGGAATACTGTACATCCCTCAGGCTGAAAAGAATTATACAAACTTGAAGTAAATATGAAATTTTCTCAATTCCCCTGTTGAAATCTTCATAAATCCTTGAGAAGCCTATTATATTCTGATACTGTAGTTAATGGTGGGTGGCATTCCAATTCTCATTTAACACTGAAATTCAAATCCTAAGATAATTTTATACTGATGAAGGCATTGTGGGATAATTGAGTGTAACATGAAGGTCATAGTCATTGGGACATGAAAATATAGCCTGTTGAATTTAAAAAATGACTGGAGAATCCTACAAGACAAATTTTTATAGAGGATAGATCATCGACAGCAGCCTTTCATAGAACAAAGAAATCATTACCTTCCTTTTATTTACTCTGTGCAGCATGGTTGTTGTTTACTTGCATCTTCTTTGGGGGTTTCATGAACGTGAAAGAGTAGATGTGCACTTACCTGTGTGTGGAGGAGTTGCACACGCTCACTGGCATCCAGCAGTTCCTGTTCAGCAATTTTCCTGCTCCGCTCTGTCTGTTCCAGGGCTGCCCGGAGCTCTTCTATCTCAGCCTGCATCAGATTAGCTCTGCGCTCAATCATGGCCAGTTGCTCTTTTAGATCTTCTTGACCACGGAGGGCATCATCCAAATGAATCTGAGTATCCTAGAAAAGTTAATTGCAATGTTACTTTCAGGACCATCTTGGCAAGGCAACAACTGTAATGGCTTCCTGAACATATAAATTAATATATATACCTTTAGCACTCCTTGTGTGTTCCTGAGGTTCTTTAGGGCCTCAGCAGCTTGGCGGTTAGCATGACTCAGCTGGATTTCCATTTCGTTTAGATCTCCCTCCATCTTCTTCTTAATCCTCAAAGCTTCATTTCTGCTCCTGATCTCGGCATCCAGTGAGCTCTGCATGGACTCCACCACTCTTATATGGTTCCTCTTCATTGTATCAATTTCCTCATCCTTCTCTGCAATTCTTCTATCAATATCAGCCTTCACCTGGTTGAGCTCCAGCTGGATGCGGAGGATCTTGCTTTCCTCATGTTCTAATGCAGCCTAAAAACCAAAGAATTAAGAAGAGGACACATTGTGGAATCACCATCTGAAAGTAGTTTTTACATACTCTATTTTTAATCTGTTAGGACAGTATTGAGAGAACCATGCTTTGGACAGGTGCTTCCTGCTTTATCACTCAAAATTATTCCCTAATGACATGTGTACCTCAGCTTCCTCTAGAGCAGACTGGAGGTCAACTTTCTCTTGTTCAATCTGCTTCTTCACTTTCTCCAATTCATGGATAGCTTTTCCTCCTTCTGCAACTTGCTCTGTGAGGTCAGCAATCTCCTCTGTGGGTTTACATAAAAATGCCAAATATGAAGCATCTAAATACCTCCCATTTCAAATATCAACCCGCTTGGCTGAATTCTTGTGTAAATATAATGGCCTTACGTTGGAGATTCTTATTCTCTCGTTTTAGTGTTTCCAGGTGATCCAACGTCTCCTCATAAGCATTCTTCATCTTAAAGAGTTCTGTGCTGAGAGAACGAGATTCCTTCTGGGCAGCTTCCAGTTCAGACTGAGTTTCCTCATATTTTTGCTTCCAGTCAGCCAAAATCTTCAAAACAACAACAAATAGATACAGAGTTAGGGTCCGAGCAGATCAGTATAAAGGCTCACAACTGATCAGTTCAGAAAGGTTTGGTTTAATGAGAGCAAACTCTCTTTAAGCAACATTACTGTCAGCCTGGGAATCATAAAATAGAAGCCTGACAGCTGGAACAAAAAGGTCCAGCTTGAGCATAAATCTGGGATAAAATGCATTTCCTCATGAATCATGAGATTGACTGGAAACAGTTTGCACCAGAATGCTCCACAATCAGTTCAAATTGCAGTCAATTTCCCCATTGTTCGTACTGTCAGACAGACCTGGTGCACAATACCTTATCAAAGTTTCTTTGCTTCTTATCTAGAGCTGCACAGGCTGCATTCGACCGTTCCACATCAATCATCAGGTCCTCCACTTCATTCTGCAACCTCTGTTTCGTCTTCTCAAGAGAAGCACATTTGGAATTCACAGCTTCTACATGTTCTTCAGCTTCCTGCAGACGCTGGGCCAGCTTTTTCCTGAAAAAGTATAACACTAATTGGTGAGTATATTTAACTGCCATGTGTTCAATTAAAACTTATATGCACATTTCTTTTATATGTAAGACAAATACTGTATGATGGATGGCCAACCTAAGCTTTAGGCAGAGTGAACTAGCTGTTCCAGCAGTCTGAGTATTTTGAAATGGCAGCAAATGTTTCCTTATTTACTTTTGATTCTGGGCTAAATTCTGAATCAACCTCCTGAAAGAGACGAGAACCACTGAAATGAATAGGATTTGTTAATCACTACTTATTGAAGTCCCATTAATTTCAGTGGGTGTTGAGTCCGAGGCAAGAAGTATTCTAACCAGCAATGTTGGGTTAAACTCAGTGATTCTTTATTCAGCTCATACTTCGGACTGGGGACTATGTACAGGGGCCGCCTCTATATATACAGTGATTTGACCGTTACAAAACAAGATACATTAAGGCGGGCTTCCGGAGGTACAAACAAAGTTCAACTTCAACATTTAACCATGCTGACAAGTATTTGAATTTCACGCCTTTTAGAGTGGTGTGCTGTTTGCTCTTTATTTTCAGCACGGATTGATTTTGAAAAAGAATAAACCTTTGGACACAACAGTGGTGTTAGGATACATGGGATATGTAGTCCCCACTGTGTATTGTATTGGATCACAGTCTGTTCCTTTAAGAGCCTCTCTGTGCTCTGCCCCAGCTGAACCGAATCAGAGAGTGGCTCAGCAGTTTTGCTACTATAAAGGAAATGCACTCTGAGCATTCTCTTGGGCTATATTCTCCAAGGGCTACAGTCTCTTGGGGCTATCTGAACTATGCTGCTACACTGCTAAAAGCTATGGAACTATGAGCTATGAGGCTGGATACTGACTGACTGACTACAATGATACTGTTAAAGGCTTCTAAGGACTGAACTCTGTTTGCCTCATGCTTGCAACTGAATAGCTAGCCTGCTTACTGCACCTGGAAGGAAACTGCCATCTGCATCTGCTCAGAGGTAATCTCTGCCTAAGACTGTTTACTTGGACATTTGCTGTCTTTTATGGACTGCTGCCAACTGTACTGAGAGCTGCTTATCTCCGGCATATGTTTTGTGCTTCTCCTGTGTTTACTGAAAAGTAAAGCTATTTTTCTTTTCCTTATACAACCTGCTTGTCTTTGTGGAAATCTCTCCCAGCTGTCGCTGCATACACAGCTAACCGCTTTTGCTCTGCTCAACACAGCCAAGCCTCATTGGGGTACCCCCAGTATCCCAACACCCTATCAAGTGGGTTTATTCTAGTTGAGATTAACACTAGAGAAATTTGTGCTTTTACTCCAGCAATGGAGGAGATAAGCTTTGTGGGCCCTTCTGACACAATTTAGCTAAGTTCAAGTATTATGCGGTATAGGATAGTCCATTAGATGGGTCATAGGAATAGACACCTTTTGTTGTTCTGCTTCTAGTAGCAAAATGTCTTTAGCCACCCTGGTGAATGCCATTGACAGTACCCTGAAACTTCAGTATAAATAAATAGGGGTTACAGCCTCCTGACCAACTAAGCTCAGCTTTAGAAAAATAAATATTTTCACAGTTGTTCATATTCTTCCAGTAAGTAGCTATTTCTGTAAATGAATGTTCTCTAATCTTATCCACACAACTATTTATACTTCTTCTACTTACTTGGCTTCTTCCAGTTCCTCAGTCCTCTGAATTGCATCAGTCTCATACTTGGTTCTCCACTGGGCCACTTCACTATTAGCCTTGGATAGGGCACGTTGAAGCTCTGCCTTGGCTTCTTGCTCTTCCTCATATTGTTCTCGGAGCAGGTCACAGTCATGGCGAGATGATTGCAAGCCATGAGCCAGGGCATTCTTGGCCTATAGAGTTAATATGCTATTAAAGTTTAAATTGTATTCAGAGAGAGCACGAGAAAATGGTAAATGCTCAACTAAGGCTAATTGTGTATGAGAGAAATTTCTTTTAAGAAACCAGCAAGTTCTCTAACACATGTGTCTGATAGTATGAAAGACGATAAAAGAAAATCTTGATTCAAAGTACATACTTTTATCTCTTCCTCAAGTTGTCTCTTCAATTCTTCAATTTGTTGAGTAAAGGCTTGCTTGCCTCTGGAGAGCTGGGAGATCAAACTGTCTTTCTCATCTACCTGTCGTGAGTATTCACCTGAAACAAAGAATGGACAAGAGAGTTCCACAGAAATGAAATGAAAATTATGTTAGAATTATTTGAGAGAGATTTCAGTCAGTCACCTCCTTTCACTTATGTTCAAGGTTAATGTACATATTTAAGCAAACCATTACAGGCCCACGATGGACTGCAGGGGGTCAAGTGGATAAGATGCTGACTGGAAGGCAGGAGGTCAGCAGTTCGATTCCCAAGTACTGCAGGACAGAATGAGCTCCAGTCTTTCTCCCAGCTCCTGCCAACCTAGCAGTTCAAAAGCAAGAAATTGCAAGTAGATAAATAGGGACCACTTCAGTGGGAAGGTAAACAGTGTTCCATATGCTCCGGTGTCTAGTGTTGCCTGCCACATGACCATAGAAATGTCTGCAGAAGTAGACACTGCTGGCTCTTCAGCTTTGAAACAGAGATGAGCACTGAGCCCTAGAGTCAGATACAACTGGTTTTTGAGCAAGGGAAACCTTTACCTTTACACCTAAAGGGGCTATTGAAAAATGTGTTGTGTTTTTCAGAATCAGCAATGTCCTCACAGAGTTTTAAGCATTCCTGTCAGTGACTTGACCACTTTACCTGCTTCTGTCTGTAGACGAGCTCTTTGAGCATTTAAGTCATTAATAGTACGTTGTTGTTCTTCATCTTTTGATTTAAATTCACTAAGCTGATCTTCCAGAGTGCGACACATTTTTTCAAGATTAGCCTAAATGTGTATAGACAACATGAAAGAATAACATTAGCCAGATTGTCCCATCTGCAAAAGACGATAAGACAAATTGGTGAATCTAACTTCAACACTGCGAACAAAACAATGTATTCCATTTTATATTGGGTAGAGATTAGATATGTGTTTTTTGGATTTTTTTTGTCTACAACTCCCAGAATTCTCCAAGAATTCCCCAGGTAGAATTCTAGGAGTTCCAGATGACAGACTTACACCTACAGAGACAACAACATTCTGTAGAAGGGCTACATGGCCCAAAAGCTACATGGCCCAAATCCAACTAGTTTCTTGTCCAAACAAGAAGCATTCCCAGTGCTACTGAGGAGTCTGAGGTGGAGGCACTCTCCATAATCCTCAAAGGGCAGTGAGATTATATATATCTAAATGTCTTTTATGCAAAGATATCTTCCATAAAATGGTCGACCCACAATATTGAAATCAACATCTCCATGTTTTGATTTTAATATACAATGGAACATAACATAATGAATAACTCAGGTATTATTATATCCAGTTTTCAAAGTGTAGCAGCATACCTTAGCTTTGGAGACAGACTCCATATTGCTAGCAAGGTCATCAATCTCCATCTTCAGCTCACTCTTCTCTTTCTCCAGCTTCTGTTTGACTCGCTGCAGATTATCAATTTGTTCCCCAAGTTCAGCTGCACTGTCTGCATGCTTCTTACGGAGGGCAGCTACAGTGGATTCATGTTGCAGACTGGACTCTTCAAGGTCTCTGCGCATTTTCTGGTATTCTGCCTCACGTTTCTTGTTCATCTCAATCTGAACTACTGTTGCCCCACCAGCTTCCTCCAGGCGCTCACTGATTTCCTCAAGTTCCCTGGAGAGATCAGCTCTTTGCTTCTCTGCTTTAGCTCGAGATGCACGTTCAGCCTCAATCTCCTCCTCAAGTTCTTCAATACGAGCCTGAGAAAAGAGAAGACTCACTCAATGACAAACTATCCTCTCAGATGAACTAACTCATGGGATCACAAGGGATCCTGACTTGCCTGTAACTCTTTGATCTTCTTCTGAAACTGGGCACCCAGACTCTGCTCATCTTCAATCTTACTATGGAGCTGGCTGATTTCAAAATCTTTCCTTGTTACAAAAAACACCAAATGTTAGTTTCCAAGTACAATGTTAAGAGATCATTGAAGCTCAAAGATGTTTGACTAGTTCTTCCTTTCAGCATTTTACTTACTTCTTAAGCTTCTCTTCCAACTGCTGCCTATCATTTTCCAGGTCCATTATAGATTCCTGGGCCAGCTTCAGGTCTCCTTCTAGCTTCCTCTTGGCTCTTTCAAGGTCCATACGAATCTTCTTCTCTTGCTCCAAAGACCCTTCCAGCTGAAGAGAAAGAGGTGATAAAATGTTTGGCCCTGTAGTGCTACCTTTACCTTAGGACTGTCCTTCTCTCTCTCTCTCCTGTCTCTTACATCATCCACTTGCTGCTCCAGCTTGATCTTTGCTTTGGTCAGAGAATTCACTTTGTCTTCCTCTGCCTGCAGGTCATCCAGGGTCTGCTGATGGGCCTCTTGAAGGGCTTTCTTTTCCTTGGTCAATTTGGCGATGGTCTCATCCAAGACTGCCATCTCCTCTGTCAGGTTTTTTACCTTTTAGAAGGGAAGTAATAAATCCGGCATTTTACTATTCTGTGCAAATTCAAGCTAAGTTTCATGGAGGGAGTCTGTAGCCAAACTCTTTGTACCTTGTTTTCTGTGGAGTGCTTCTCCTTTTCAACTTTGGCCAGAGTTAACTCAAGGTCATCAATGTCTTTCTTGAGCTCTGAGCATTCATCCTCCAGTTTTCTCTTTTTGGCTGTCAGCTCTGCATTTATTTCCTCTTCATCTTCTGCCCGTTCAGTCAGCTCCTTAACTTTAGCTTCCAACTGGATTTTGGTTTTGATCAATTGGTCACATCTCTCCTCAGCATCTGCCACAGCATCCGCTTCCTGCAAGGAAATAGAAAGAACCCTTAGGGCTATTTTTTCATCTCTTAGTATGTCTTGTTTCTAACAGTGAAGAACAATATTAGTAGTATCTCTGAAAAAAGAATAACAGTTACATATCCTTAACATTTTAATGTCCCACTGTCTTTACAAACAGAACATTTACATAATAATAATAACAATTTTGTGTCAGAAATTATTGTGGATTGAAAGGATTTTTGCTGGAGGAATTCCACTCAGAGGGCGCCCAAATGAGGCTCCTTTCATGTTCCCAAGGTCTTTTCCCTCTAAAGTGGTCCCTATTTATCTACTTGCAATGTCTTGCTTTCGAACTGCTAGGTTGGCAGGAGCTGGGGCAGAGACGGGCACTCAAACTGTCATGCAGTACCCGGGTATCGAACTGCCAACTTGCTGTCCTTCCAGCTAACAAGGCAAGCTTCTTAACCACTGAGCCACCACAGCTCCTATGTAAATAATATTACCCAAATGGTTTCAAGTGTATATGGACAGAAAAACCATCAAAAAAGAAAATAGTTTCATGTGAGAATGTAGTATTTAAGTTTCTTCATGGATTATACTCACTGTCAAGAATGTATGGTAGGAGTTCTCAACCTTATTAAGCCAGGGGCCAGGTCACGCTCCCTCAGACAGCTTCGGGGCCCAGACAGTCATTTTGCCCTTCCTACACCACATGGCACTTCCTGGTATAGTGGAGGTGGAGGGGTCACATGAAATGGTACCATGGGCTGCATCTGGCCCACAGGCTGTAGGTTGAGAATCGTTGATGTATGGAGTGTATTTATGAGAATTATATTATTTGTATTTATTATATGTAGATGGGGGGGGTTTGAGGCCCAAAATGTTATCCATACAATTTTTCTATCCCTAACAAAAGGGCATAAAGTCAACAGTAGAAGAATGGAAATTGTGCTCACAGACTGGACTTGGAGCTGCAGATCATTTTTCTCTTGCATCAGAGAAACCATTTTTTCTTCCAGCTCCTTCCTCTTGGCCTCTGACTTTGCAAGCTCTTCCTTTGTTTTTGCAAACTCTTCTTTCATAGCGGCCATCTCTTTTTCTGCCTCGGCACTCTTCAACAGAGGCTTTATCTTAAAGTATAACTTCATCCATGGCCAGTGTTTGACGTTCATGAATGAACGGATACTGTACTGAATTGTAAAGATGGCATCCCTGTTAAGAAGAATCAAGTATGCATTAAATGGTGTGGTTGCAATGTATTCCTGTACAGTGGGAGTGGGCAGGGGGAGAATTCACTTATGGCACTAATACACTAGAACATAAGAACAGCCTTGCTGGAACAGGCCACAGCCCATCCAGGCCAGCATTCTGTCTCACACAGTGGCTCACCATTTGCTTCAGGGTATTCCCAAGCAGATGCCTTCACCTGCTTAGATTCCCTGGAAATGGCATTGAGAGATATCCTGCCTATCTCTCCAACCCAGAGGTTGTCCTTAGGTATCCATAATTATAGCCATTGATACCCTTGTCCTCCATGAACTTGTCTAATATTTTCTTGAAGAAGAAACACTCCCGAAGAAAAATGAATGAAAAAAATGTATATTTCTTTAATGCACAAGAGCCTGCATATTTAAGTTCAATATGAGGTTAACATAAGACAAATACTGTCTTGTCTTCACTTGAAGTGGAGGAAATAATATATCTCTTGATGTAAATCATGAACAATGCATCAGCGTGCAGTGGTGACCCTAAATAACGGCGGCTAGAAGCGTGCCAAACTAGTCACAATGTTGTGTAGCGGCGCCAAATAAGACAGTAGATTAGTTTGTAAAGTTCCATATGCGTCCTGGCTATTGAAGAGCAACAAGGAGTCGCTGAATGGGCTAGATGGTGCCGCAATGGGAAGCCAAAAAGATGAGTGAAAGGCGGGTCTTCTGCAGCTGGCGTAGACAAAAGTGCTGAATGAATATGATGTTGGACGAATTTAATCCGAGTCTGATGCGATGTCCTTCCGGTAGTGGGACATTTCGAATTGCTTTTTCAAGCATCTAAAGAGATGCGTGCACACAATAAGAAATTTTGCATAGAGGTGCGATACGCGCGAGAAAACTCTCTTTAGATGCTTGAAAAAGCAATTCGAAATGTCCCACTACCGGAAGGACATCGCATCAGACTCGGATTAAATTCGTCCAACATCATATTCATTCAGCACTTTTGTCTACACCAGCCGCAGAAGACCCGCCTTTCACTCATCTTTTTGGCTTCCCATTGCGGCACCATCTAGCCCATTCAGCGATTCCTTGTTGCTCTTCAATAGCCAGGACGCATATGGAACTTTACAAACTAATCTACTGTCTTATTTGGCGCCGCTACACAACATTGTGACTAGTTTGGCACGCTTCTAGCCGCCGTTATTTAGGGTCACCACTGCACGCTGATGCATTGTTCATGATTTACATCAAGAGATATATAATTTCCTCCACTTCAAGTGAAGACACGACAGTATTTGTCTTATGTTAACCTCATATTGAACTTAAATATGCAGGCTCTTGTGCATTAAAGAAATATACATTTTTTTCATTCATTTTTCTTCGGGAGTGTTTCTTCTCCTCGTTGCTTTTGCTACACCCCAGCCGCCTTGCCCACCACTAATATTTTCTTGAAGCTGTCAGGACTGACAACTGTCACCACTTCTTCTGGCAGGGAGTTCCATAGACCAGTGATCCTCTGGGTGAAAAAGTACTTTCTCTTATTTGTTTGAGAACTAGTACCCAAAAGTGTCATGGAGTGCCCCCTAGTTCTAGTGTTATGCGATAGGGAAAACAGTTTTTCCTTATCTACTTTGCACTAGTTTTTCCTACTCTACTTTGCACTAGAAAAATGCATGATATGAAAATCACATTTGCAGATAAAACTCCATGAATTGCTATGACACTGTCATCAAACTAGGACATTTCCATGGCAGTTTAATTATAATCTCTGAGAGCAAATTCACTAGCCCTTTTAGTGCAGGCTAGTGCTGTCTAAATATAGTCACCTTAGGTCAGAGGAAGGAGAAATCTGCCATTTAGGGGAAGGTGAATTTTTTTTCCTACTCTACTAGACCATTGCTAATATACTGAATCATGTAGACTAAAATAAATAAATTAAATACTGTACATAAATAATGCAAGCGCGGCGCCAAAATGGCCGCCGCGCTCTTTGCGGGAGCCCCCCCACAGGACGAAGGCATCCGGGTAGTTAGGGGCGTGGCCAGCTCCCTTATAAAAGGGGTGGCCACGAGGCAGCCGAGCTGCCATTTTGCGAAGCGACGGAGCGGAGAAGTTTTTACTCTTACTCCGTCGCTTTTTTGCCTTGAGCGGGAAGCCTTTTGGCTGCTTACTTTCCTCTGTTAGGCTTCCCTTGGGTCGACTGAGATGCCTTCGAAGAAGAAGGCAGCCGCGAGCGCGGCTCGGGCGGTGCGGCGGCGCAATCCGGGTCGGAGGACCACGGCTGCGCCTTCCCACCAGCCGCCTTTGCCGGCTCCCACCGGGACCGGTGGGATGGGGTCTATTACCCCCTGGCCGGAGGCCGGGGACCCGAGCAGAGGTCCAGTATGGGCTGCGGCCCGCGGCCCGCAAGCGGCGGACGCCGCTCCTGGTCCTCATTCTGGGCCTTCCTCCATCGGGGCCCAGCTCAGTCCGGGGCCTTCCAGCCTTGGGGGGTGGTGCGGTCCCCTCCCGTGGCAGATGCCCACGCCGGCCCTGCCGGGCCTGGGTGTGGGGTCATGGCCTTATTCGGGCCCCGGGGTGCAGGGGCCTGTACCCACGCCTGTAACGGGTGGGCCGGCTGGCCCATGGCCCCAGGCCAGTGTCGAGGCCTTGCTGGCCCGCGTGGCGGCACTTGAGGCTTCCCTGGCTCGGGCCAGCCACGCTGGCGCTCCTTTTGGGGTGCGCTTGGACGCGTCGTCTGCTGGGCAGCGGCAGGCGACGGGAAGGGTCGAGCAGCTTGAGGCGCGTGGCGCGACTTCGGCCACTGCCTCGCAGCTCCCCGACCAACAGGCCGGCGCGGGTCAAGCTCCGGTGGCGAGCTCTATGGCGGTCGTGAGCTCCGATGCCCCCAGTGGGCCGGAACCCCCGGTGGGGGCGGCCCGCGGGGGTGCGGCATGTGAGTATGCGGTACAAACTAGTGCACCTACACATGTGGCTACGTTGGGGGGGGCTTTCCAATGGCCTTGGCCTCGCATGGGTGGTACGGCGGTACAGCCGCTGACGCACCAACAGGCGACGTCAACCACCACCCAGGGCCCCGGGGTGGGTAGCATTTCCTACCCTGTGGGGAATGTTTTGGGGGTGGCTGGGTTAGTTCAAGCCCCTTTCCAGATGCCCGCAGTTTCTGCTGTGCCTGTCTCGGCCTTGCCAACAGCGGGCTATTCCTTGCCACTGGGTGACCATTTGGCACAGGCCACCAGAGAGAAAATATGGCGAGGGGAGTATGTTGATATCTTCTCACTCCTAAACAGGGAGCCCACCAAGGAAGAGAGGGAGGGGCAGGATGAGAAGGATAAGGAACAGGCACGTCGTCGCAAGCCGCCACGGACGTGGGCCAACTGGCTGCCGGCTTACCTCATCTACATGGCAGTGTACCTGAGGGCCCGGCCGGATCTGGCAATTCCGATGGTCCAGTATTTGGACAATATCTACCGGGCAATGGTTGATTTTCCGGGCCCGTCGTGGTTGGCTTATGACGAGGAATTCCGTATGAGAATTCCCCTGCACCCTGAGATGAGGTGGGATGAGCCATGTCAGAGACTTTGGCTGCTGTACATGACGCCCACGCGCCCCGCACCAGGGGAAAGATACCATTGTGGACATGCAGTCCAGCGAGTGGCTCCAGCACAGGTTCCCCGCCAAGTGGCGGGGCAGGGGGTTCCAGCCCGACTGCTGTGCTGGGCTTTCTCGTCTAATGGTTCATGCAGTAAGAAGAATTGCAAGTACAGACATGAGTGTCCCACCTGTGCGGGCCCCCATGCAGCCTCTGCCTGTCCCAGGCCTGGAGGGACGCGGGGCAGAGGGAGGGGCGGACAGTGGGCTGGCAAGACTGCCGCTGATGGAGCTGGTTCACCGAAAGGCTCCCTCCCCAATTAATGTGGACATGCTGGAGCGTTGGCTCGCATCCTACCCGAAGGGGGAGGATGCAGATTATCTACTTCAGGGCTTTAGACAGGGGTTCCGTATCCCTTTCATGGGTAATAGGTCCCCTCAGGATGCCCCCAATCTTTTGTCCCTTAGGGGGAGGGAGGAAGTGGCTGCCGCCAGCATTAATAAGGAGGTCAATGCGGGCAGGGTCGCTGGCCCTTTCCCTGCACCCCCGTTCACTAACCTCAAGGTATCGCCCCTGGGCTTGGTTCCCAAGAAGTCACCAGGCGAGTTTCGCCTCATCCATCACTTGTCCTACCCAGCCGGCCGATCGGTCAATGATGCTATCCCTGATGACCTTTGCTCAGTCAGGTATACATCTTTTGACCACGCGCTGCGCATGGTGCGCTCATGTGGCCCGGGTGCGCTGCTAGCGAAGTGCGACATTAAGTCGGCTTTTCGCCTCTTGCCAGTGCACCCGGGCGACTTTGAATTGCTGGGTTTCAAATTTCGGGGCGAATATTATTTTGATAAGGCCATGCCTTTCGGCTGTTCCATATCATGCTCGGCTTTCGAGCGTTTCAGTACCTTCCTGGAGTGGGCTTTCGTCCGCAGGTCAGGGTCCCAGTCTGTAGCCCATTACCTGGATGACTTTTTATTCGGGGGTGAACGGGGCTGGGACACGTGTACACGTCTTCTCAACACATTTCAGACGCTAATGGAGGAACTCGGTGTCCCTTTAGCGCCCGAAAAGACCGAGGGCCCATCTACACAGCTAGTCTTCCTGGGGGTGGAGATTGACACGATAGCGCAGGCATCTAGGTTACCGAGGGATAAGGTGTCGAGGATAGTGGCCCTTATCTAGGACTTGTTGGCCAAGCGCAAGGCATCACTGAGGGAACTGCAGGCGCTGCATGGTCACCTCAATTTTGCCTGCAGAGTGGTCGCACCGGGCAGGGCTTTTGCCCGGCGCTTGTGCGACGCTATGGCAGGATTATCCAGGCCTCACCATAGGGTTAGGCTTACCCGGGGTATCAGGGCAGACATGCTTGTCTGGTTACAGTTCCTGAGGGACTTCAATGGGGTCTCATTTTGGAGGCATGACCTCCTGGCTTCCCCTCAATTTCAGATTCAGTCTGATGCCTCGGGATCCCTGGGTTATGGGATGTACTTCAATGGGAAGTGGGCCTATGGTGGGTGGCCACCGGCCTGGGCAGGCACGGGTCGCCTGCGTGATCTCACGTATCTGGAATTTTTCCCTATCCTGGGTGCTTTGATGCTATGGGGCCAGGAGTGGTCCAACTCGGTCGTGCATTTCTGGTGTGACGATGCGGCCGTGGTCCACATTGTAAATGCACAGACTTCTAAATCGCCCAGGGTTATGGATCTAGTGCGCCAATTTGTGTTGCGCAGCCTGCGCCTCAACGTACTGTTCAGGGCCAGGCACATCCCAGGGGTTAATAATGATATTGCTGACGCTTTGTCCCGCCTACAGATCTCCCGGTTCCGTGCCTTGGCCCCGGATGCGGAGGAATTTCCCTCGCCACTCCCGGAGGAGATATGGACCATTGGCAAGGAGAGGTGAACCGGGCGATTGGCCTGTCACTAGCCCCACGCACCCGTAAGGCGTATCAACACGCAATTAATTCTTTCAGGGCATTCTGTACTCAATTTCAATTGCCAGTAACCTGGCCGATCCCGGTAACCCATGTTCTGTGGTTCATGGTTTACCTGCATTCTCAGGGCCTTGCACCTCGCACCATAGCATCCAAGCTTTCAGCGTTGGCTTTTATGGCCAAGGTGGGGGGTCATGTGGACAGCACCTCTGACTTCCGTGTGAGACATGTTTTGGAGGGGTGGGTGCGCGAGTGCGGGCGTTGCCCGGACGACCGCCTCCCAATTTCCCCAGGGGTCCTTACCCAGTTGGCTCGGGGCTGTTTTGATGCATATGAGGCAGCCCTGTTCCATGCAGCCACAACGGTGGCATTTTTTGGAGCGCTCCGCATCAGCGAGCTTGTGATGCTGTCTAAGACGGATGCAAGTCGTAGGGCACTGGAACTCGGAGATGTCTGTGTAGCCAAAGACTGGGCTCAGTTGAGGATACGTTCCTCTAAGACCAATCAGCATGGCGTCGGCAATGGTGTGCGACTGCTACGGTGTTCTTTGGCAGACATCTGTCCGGTTGGTGCCCTACATGAATTCCTGGCACTGTGTGGCACGCACCATGGCCCGTTTTTCTGTCACCAAGATGGGTCTCCCCTTACTAAATTTCAATTTTGGAGGGTGACGGGCAAAGCGCTGGCCAGTGTGGGCCTCCCAGGCGCCCGCTATGGCACTCATTCATTCTGTATAGGGGTGGCCTTGACCGCAGCTGCTTTTGGGTACTCAGGGGCTGACATACGTAGCATGGGACGGTGGGGATCGCAATGTTTTCAATTTTATGTGCGCCCACTCCCCCCGTGAGTACCGACCCGGTCACCTTACCTATTTTCCCTCATTTTTTCCTTTACAGACCCGGGGTGTCGTATTACACCGGTGACAGTATGGCTGGTGGGCCATAGCTACGTGCACAGGGCAGCGCGTTATGCTGCGGCGACAGAGTGGGGACCCCAACTGGGACTGGGTGCATACGCAAGTCTCACATGGCATGGTAAGCCTGGGATGTTATGGCGGGAGCTGCTGCCTTTCCTTTTTTCAGGCCTGAATGCTGACCCGCCTGACATTCTGATCATACACCTGGGGGGCAATGATTTGGGCCAGGTCACCGGCTTGTCGCTGAAGCATGCGATTTGCGAGGACCTCGCCTACCTGCATTATGTCTGGCCCGCCACAACCCTTGTTTGGTCGGACATGGTCCCGCGCCATTCCTATAGAGGGGGCGTTGACCTCCTGGCCCTTGACCGCGCTAGACGCATGGTGAATAGGGCAGTGGCGCGTTTCCTTGTCAACAGGGCTTGGGGGAGGGTCAGTCGTCACCCCGCTATTAGCCTCCAAAGTTATGACTTGTATGCAGGGGATGGGGTCCATCTGTCGCGAGGAGGTGTGGACCTCCTGTTGGGTGATTGGCGAGCAGGCCTGTCGACCGAGCTGACGGTCTGGGGGGGGCGTCGAGCCTTCTTTGAAGCCCCTCCGTGTGGCGGGTAGCACTGGTAAGGTAAACATTATGACCCACAGGTATCCGGCAAGTTCGCAATTGACTGGACAACACTAGACAGGCATAAGTTGGTTAAACGTTGTCCGGTCAACGTCGAACTAGGCGACGGGGTGATGGCTATAGCTAGACAGCATGCATCACCCCGTGATTTTACGGATACGCGTCAGAGGGTGGGGTCATTAGTTAGATATTGACTACGGTCAACAATTTGTTTGTTGTCAACAAACAAATTGATACAAATGGATACATTGTAGCAATTGCCGTTGGCAATTTTGGGTGGTACCTTACCAGTGTTACTTCGGCCTGCTTGCCTTAGGAATTATGATTGGTTATTACCAATAGAAATTTATAATTCGGACTAGGGCATGAATCAATAAATGTGGCCCAATGCCGTTATCCACTTTCATTGGTGTCTGAGTCCTTTATTGGGGGGTGCGCCTGCAAAGTATATTATATAAAAGTCACATTTGCAAATAAAATCCAAGAATTACTCTGACTGCAAACATGGTGTGTAAAATCCAAGATAATAAAAAGAATCTGAAAAAGCAACATAAAACATAAGAGAAGAAAACAATGAAATAATAAAACTGTCAGGAAATTATGACAACTCCATGACAGTTTAAACATAATCTCTAATGGCTTGTTTACCAAGGTCCTTGCAGCAGGCCTTGCGATAAGAGACTCCTTACAGATTATAAATAAAAATAAATGAAATATAATAAAGTAACAAAACTCAGACAATAAATTTATATTATCTGGGATACTTTTAAATAGAATCCTAATAGGACTGCATCTAAAAAATTTACATGACTTTCCAAGTAAACAGGATAAAATAAAATGTAACATGGGAGAACTTCTATCTTGAGGCCATGAAGCTAGGGAATATAAGTAAGATAAGATAAGTAAGATAAACCAAATAGAAGGCTGTATAATGATAATTTTTCAATATAACCAGCCATCTTTTTAAAATGCTAAATTTAAAATTATTGTTCTGTCAGAAACTGCTAAATCCTCTGTCTGAAATTTAAATTATGTGAAAGAGAATGTACAAATACTGTATTTTCTGGCATATAAGACTACTTTTTAACCCCAAAAAATCTGTGCCAAAGTCGGGGGTCGTCTTATAGGACAGGTACTTAACTGCAGCTTGTTTCCCCTTGCTTTATATGTCTGGCGCATATGGTGGGGGTGCCGTGGCCGAGTCCCTGCTCTGTGCGGGGAGTATGAAGCAAGGGGAAGCAAGCTGCACACATCTTCCTGTACCTCGAGGAGGAGAACGTGAGCGTGGATTGGCTCTCCACCAGAACCTGCCCATTCAACTCGGAGGGCTGTGCATCTTCGGGTTGAGTGTGGGTTAATTTTTATTTGGTGCGCATTGGAAGAGAGGTAGTCTTATACGGCAAGTATATTCCAAACTCTATATTTTAACTGGAAAAGTTGGGGGTCGTCTTATACACCCAGTCATCTTATACGCTGGAAAATACGGTAAATATAATAAGGTCTGAAGAATATATTGTTTCAAGAAGTCTGGTTTTTGAACTTCCAACACAGTTTAGAGAGGTAACACGTTTTGAAAAGAAATTGAAATCTGATTTTGACAGTTAATTATAAAATGACAAAGCCAAGCCACAGCTGAAGGAAGAGCACAGTCTGCCTGAAACAAAACTGATATAATACCATTGAGCAGGACTAACAATTTTTTCACACAAGCAGTAAATGAAACCCACAATAACTGTTTTTCTTAATAAGCATGGGGCTCTTACCTCCTTTCCAACATTTTCTGGTATTCCACCCTTGATAAGAACCCACGGCACATAGCTTGTGTGCGGGTTATCAGATGAGCCAGTTTGTCATCTCTCATCTCTTCTAGAAGACCCAAAAGACCAGCTTTGAAAAACACCTGGAGAAAAGAAATGTTGAATGTCACACACAATCTCTACATAAGTTTAGAAGTTGTTCATCTTGGAAGCAAGTTATACCTTGGTGTGGCCAAATTTATACTGGGTGTGGTCAATATCAATGGATCCCAGAAGCTTCTGAGAAGCTTTCTTGCTGTCAATGAACTGGCCCTCTGGGATGGCACTTGCATTTAAAATCTTGTACCTGCAGAATAAATAGAAGGTGCAGATGTCTTCTCACTGAAATCCCCTGCTTTAGGGACAGTAATTTGTGAACATTATTTGCCTTCAACACTGTATCAAATTATTAAGACATCAAAACATTAAAATTAAGTGCTTCAAAATAATGATTTATTTCTGAAATGATATTGGGAAAGATTGAGAACACATTGAAAAAAACAAGATGCTTGATTCTTCCTTCATTCTTCCAATTCCAAATATTGGCAATCATCATGGTGATCAGCCATGAAGATTGTCCATAGAATATAATGCAGTAGCCTTTCATCTACCTTCTGCATCGCAGCATGACCCCATTACCACTGTTCCAGTTCCATGAGTCACTTTCTGGTCCCAAGCCCTTTTGGCATGCAAAGTCTTCATCAGCTCCAATCCAGTTTTGATGAAGCTGCTGCCCTCCATATAGATAGATCCAAGTGGGATTTAATGCACTTGAGGACCATCACCCTTCCCTGTGGACTTTGCCACCCAACGCCATTAGTCCTCAGGGTTGGCAGGTTAGTTAACTTCTGCCTGATGATTGGCATTGAGTACTGGCAGAATGGTCTATTCTATTACCACAGCAAGGTAACCTGGCCAGACTGGCTTAATTCATTAGGGAATATCTTTTCTACACTTCTCATCAAGACTAACACTACAATCCTATACACATCTAACAAGTCAATTGATTTCAGTAGTGTTTAGTCCCAGTAAGTGGGTATAAGGCCAAGTGTAATTTTGTTCACCGTTTCTGCAATAAAGTCTTTTTAAAATTAAGAAACCATGTGCAATAGACAGCTGTAGGAACATTAGGAGGGCCAGGCTGACCTCTGTTTGAAATCACCATAAACAATTCTGCTGGGGAATCCCTTTCTGCAAATACGGATGCCTTCCAACACTCCATTACATCTCAGTTGATGCAATACGAGCTCATGATCCATTGCACCTTTCAAAAAAGGCAAACCAGGAATTAACATCAAATGACAAAAGCTGAAGAGGTGATCAATGTCATGCATGTATCTGTTTTTACAATGCAAGGTCTTACCAGGTGTTTTGGTTTCATTGGGAATAATGCAGCGCACAAAATGAGGATGAGTGCTTCTCAGATTGGTCATCAGTTTGTTTAAATTCTCCTATAGGACAGGAAAGCAAATGTATTTGTACAAAAATATGCAGGCACCTGTGCATGTGAAGAGGAAATCTACACAAATAAAATGATAAGTAGGATAGCTTTTTCAAATATAGGACACAGAAAATTCTGATACAAATGAATTGATGCCAACTTCCTAATTTGTGTACCTGATGATGATGATGAAGTTGTTTCAATCTACCATTAGATTCACAGTCGAAGATTGGTATAAAATTAACAGTTCAAGACCTAACCAAGGACCTAATAACGGTTAAAGTAACATCTAAGACTCTAAGTACATAGGTCATTCTTAGTAAAGTTGCTTTTTATGTGTGTAAAGTTAGGATAGTCCAATAGATCCAAAATTTCCAAATAACTAGTGAGTCCTTTAGGTATTGCTCCAAGGGCTCTGATCGCTATGGGTACAAAACAGATTTCTTCCTCCATAAATGCTCAACTTCAAGCTTTCTTCTTCAATAAATGCTCAACTTCAAATTATTATTATTATTGTTGTTGTAGTTGTAGTAGTAGTAGTAGTAGTAGTAGTAGTAGTAGTAGTAGTAGTAGTAAAGTTGTATTTGACACATAACAGTTAAAGTTTCTGTATGTATTCAGTGCTTCAATTTAGACTTTTGCTATACCACCATTTTAGAGTTTTAGAGCATCCAAGGGTATTTCAAGGGGTTATTTGTTCATATTTGCATTCTGCAAAAAGCTGTGAACCTGTTATTTCAAGTGAATGACCATAAAAGAAAAAGAAATTGACCCATGGATCCAGTCTAAATCAGTGTCTCAAAATATTCAAAATTACAGGATATATAAATACTGGGAAATGGAAAAACTGGTACTGTATTTATTCCATAAGGCATTTTTCAATCTTCACAGAAAAAAATATTATTTATACCCTGAAAAGAGCAGAGACAGTCTGGAAAGATGAACCCTTCTTCTTTTGAGCCTTCTTGCCACTGCCGCCACCGCCACCACCGCCACCCTCTGAAATTGGAAACATTTAACGAGATTTCATTTTACTAAATAACAGATTATTTAATTTAAAGAGAAACACTCCAAGTATTGATTTTTGCAGTAATTACCAGCATCTGCAGAGCGATCAGCAAACAGTAAGGCCAAGGTCTTCATTGAAGACTTCTGATAGAGGCCCACTACGGTATCATTCAAGGGGTCCTTGTTTTTCTCCAGCCAACCTTTGACATTATAGTCCACAGTGCCAGCATAATGCACCAGGGAGAAGTGAGCCTCAGGCTTGCCTTTGACAACCTTAGGTTTCTGGAAATTGGGAGATTTCCCAAGATGCTGATCATACATCTTGTTCTTGAAAGACATGTCAGTTGCCTTGGGGAACATGCACTCTTCTTCCAGGATGGAAAAAATGCCCATGGGCTGAAAAGTACAAGAAGAATGAGCCTGCTTAGAAATTAGCTGTTTTGAAATGCTAGACTACAGATAAACATGTCCATTAGCCAATGAAGAGTTCTCTCATCTGAGAAGCAGAAAAGGAATTGCATATAATCATGATATTTATTCTATATGGACTTCTGCTGTCATTGTGAAAAATCAGGAATGTGGATGTGGGAATACTAGTTGAACAGATTCCTGTCATTAAGGCCTCTCACCCTTTTTCTGTTGATTCTTGGACAGTTGTCCAGACGAAAGAGGCGACTGATAGTTGTACTGCCTTATTATTATTCCCTTCTGAAAAAACTTTAGTACATCTTAATGCTAACATCCTACAGGCCACAATTCATTTGGAGGAAAACTACTTGCTTAAGGGCAAATGACTCCCCTTGGCATAATCAGTCATACAACTGGCCATAGACCTAGTTTTGTAGCCAATATAAGACTGGGCATGTAAATATGATGGGGAGGGGAATGCTTACATAACCACTCTTTCCTGATTGCCTAAGCAAGCTATGTTCTAGGTGTTGCTACTATGAAGAAGTATTTATAATTGGAAAATTATACATTCTCTTCATTTCTCTCTGTCTTCCCTGTACTTCTCTTTTGTCTGTTGTTCCCTTTTCCTCTCTTTTTAGACTCCTCTTCTCTAGTCTGATTTAGTTAGCCCCCTACAAGAGAGGAAATACAACTGCCACCCAGATTACTGGTTGTACCAACTTGCCAGGATTTAAATCAAATCAATGAATTATTGATTAATTAAACAAACAAACTGCACAATTGCCACATGGAAGAATGTATGGAGCATCTCCCATCATATAAAAGAGATATGCAAAGTTGGTTTTAAACATGGCATGATCCAAACAAATTCCACACCCTCCACCTTCTGATCATATGTGTAATGTTTCATTAATTGGACTCTCTTTTCACCAAGTTCTCTATTAGTGGTTGTCCTACAAGCAGAGAGCTGCACTTAACAGAAAATTGTGCATTTCCAGTTATGTGTATATGTAACAGTGATGGGGTCTTTTCCCAAGGGAAACCTAGCAACATAAAAAAATTCAGGACATATTAAACACATATATTTGTACTGGAAATAAAACCTTCTCAATGAGTTCAATGCAAGCTGCCAAATCCATCCCAAAGTCAATGAACTCCCATTCAATGCCTTCTTTCTTGTATTCCTCTTGTTCCAGCACAAACATGTGGTGGTTGAAGAACTGTTGCAGTTTTTCATTGGTGAAGTTGATACAGAGCTGTTCCAGGCTGTTGAACTACAGAAAGAGAAGATTTTTTAAATTAATGCTCACACTTACACACCTCTAAATGCTTTAGTGCCTTGATGAGTGAAAACTGCTTAACATTTCTCTCTTTCTTTATTGGATCTTTTGTGGTTATGGTGCAGCATACTCCTTTATAGGTTTGCTGTGTCCAGTCTAGGTGCTCCGAGGTTAGGCTCCTATTCTCCAATCACCCTGCCTAATGCTTGGAATGTCTACAGGGGTTCAGACAATGTTGTCTTTTATTTGCATTTTCATACTGCTTCTTTCCTCTCCTTTTTCTTTGCTAGAGAAAAACTGCTAGGCTGGTCAGGTTATCCTGCTATGGTAAGATAATAGACCACACTGCCAACAACTCAATGCCGAGGATCAGGCAGGCATTAACTAACTTGACAACCCTGAGGACTAGTGACCTTGGCAAAGTCCCCAGGGAAGGGTGTTTGTCCGCAAGTGGATTAAATCCCATTTGAATTCATCTTGATGGAGGGCAGCAGCTTCATCAATACTGGACTGAGGCTGAGGAGGACCTTGCATGCCAAAAGAACTCAGGACCAGAAAGTGACTTGCGGAGCTGGATTGGTGGTATGGGTGTCATGCTGTGATGCGGAAGGCAGGTGAAAGGCCACTGCATTATGTTCACAGGACAGTCTTCATGGCTGATCACCATGATGATCACCAAGATTTGGAATTGGATATGGCACAAGAAGAAGAAGAAGAACTAATTAATAGAAAACTATTAATCAGAGGGAAACTAATAGCTCCATAACACCTTTGACATTTTTTTAAATTAGGTGCTCTTCACCTGGAGGTACTTCATGTGTCTTCCAATATTGGAGCCTATGCTAAAAATTTCTTTAAGGGACCAATATAGATCATCTTTAAAACTGATTCCAAACTGTTGCAGACTTTAAGGCATATTAAAGTGTTCTGTGTTTTCAGAAAATGAAATTTACCGTAGTGTTTAGCTGTTAAATTGAAACTACAGTGACACCATACATTTTCAGAAAGTGATAGTTTTGATATAGAAAAATAAACAAAACACTGCCTCTCCTATAAGTATAGACATCACAATCATGCTTATATATGCTTATAGGTATCTGTTGTTGTGCATATGTCCTTACATCAAATATTTCAAAGCCAGCAATGTCCAGTACACCAATGAAGTACTGTCTAGACTGCTTGGTATCCAGTTGCTGGTTGATACGAATCACCATCCACAAGAACATCTTCTCGTATACAGCTTTTGCAAGAGCACCCACATTATTGTACACCTAGAGAGGGAAAATCATGATGGCAGTATTTATTATATCCAAGAGATGGATATATTTCAGTAAACTGTTACTGCAGTCACTGATTGATTATTGCATTGACAGAGCAAATCAACATTCTATAAGGCATCTCAAATAAAATTTTATAACTTTCAAACTGAGCTTCAGATCAACATCAAATTTAAAGCTATGTACCAAATTTTGGGAAGTTTTACCAAAGGGTTTTCAAGTTATGATTTTTTTAAAGGTAAAACTATTTTCCCCAATGTAGTAATAAGCAACCCCTAATGTCCCGAGATTTAAAATAGCTCATATAAACTGATAAGACCAATCTTATTTATCTTGAAAAATAATGACTGGTCCCACTCAATTTTTAAAATTTGGATAGAATGCATAATTGTGTGTAGTGGCTGAAATAATGGTCCTCAAAAAAGGCCTTTCAAATGTGAGATACAGAGGTATTTTTTTAAAAAAAAATCATAGCGAGCTTGTCAGTTTAGTTAACTGGCACCTGACACTCAACGTTGAGTCACTGGCAGTATCCAATAGAGTAGATCATACTGCCAGCACTCAAGGGCAAATATCAGGTGGCAGTTAACTAACCTGACAACCCTGAGGACTAACAGCCTTGGGTGATGAAGTCCACAGGGAAGGGTGATGGTCCCCAAGTGGATTAAATCCCACTTGAATCCATCTTGATGGAGGGCTGCAGCTTCATCAATACTGGCCTGGGAATGATGAAGACTTTGTGTGCCAAAAGGGCTCAGGACCAGAAAGTAACTCAGGGAACTGGAACAGTGGTAACAGGGTCACGCTGCAATGTGGAAGGCAGATGAAAGGTTACTGCATTATATTCTCAGGACAATCTTCATGGCTGATCACCAAGATGATTGCCAATATTTGGAATCGGAAGAATGTGGGATCTTGCACCTCGGTATTTATGATTTAAAATGCTAGTAAATAGCCTGAAATTGCTGCACGACATGGTGCCCACATTGCCAGCAGGCAAAAGGATTTACTTATGAAGCATAGCCTGAAGGTTGACACTAATGCTAGCAGCTGGAGGTTTTCTGAAGCACTAATTAAATAATCCGTGATTTGCCATTCCTCAGGGCAGTGAGTTACAAATGGTTAAATCAAACCATGTGCTTTGGCCAAGATAATCTTACCTGTTCAACAGTTTGTCCTTTGGTAACATACTCATTGCCAACCTTTACTCGTGGGAAACACAGAGCTTTCAAGAGATCAGCTGAATTGAGGTTCATGAGGTAAGCAGCTTTGTCAGCAACTGTGCACAGACAAGAGGGGGGGAAGACTCTCACAATATAGGGATATTGATTAAGATCAGTGTCATTAAAATGTTTGTGCAATGTAAAAATCATGGGAGAAGTGAGCATCATATCTAGGATTTGTCTAAAACATATAATAGAGCTTGCCCAAATGAGGATGAATAAGATCCCTAAATAAATGAAAGTAATATCCCAGGCATTTCTAGTTTCAACTTTCCCCCATTTTAAAGTGGATTTAAATCATTTTATATCATGGATGCTGGGATGAAATACGGCCCCCAGACTGTCAAAGATGCCCAGAGGCCTGTAACATGAAATTGCCAAGACTGGGTTGTTTCTACAAGGGGTGGCTGGGTTATATGTCTCAATACATAATGATACCCATACCCTTTCAACTGAATATCCTATTTCTTTTGGAGTTATATAAAAATAATTCTCTTCTATAGAATTAGACATTTGGTATATGTGAGAATTCAACAGCAAATCTTCCAAATACCTTCCGTGCCATCTGGCTCAGCCTGCTCCTCTCGCTGCTTCTGCTTGAACTTCATGTTCCCATAGTGCATTACAGCCCCTGTCAGCTTGTAAATAGCTGTCTTTTCCTCAGGAGTGAAGCCCAGGATGACAATGGCTTCCTGTCAATTGAATCAATAATCAACATTTTCTCTAATTCTAAACCAAAACTGGCTCAGTAAAATCACTACTATATTTGGAGGCAGACTTTTGGGGAACCACTTTGCTAATTGGTGACCTGAATCCCTGCTCCAAGAATGTGCTCCACCCCTAAACAACTCTACATCTTTGTGTGACATCATTAGGGGTCATTTATTGGGGAGGTAGCAGCAGGTCTATGCTCAGAAGAAAAACAAGAAGAAAAATAGGATGGGGAAATGACCATTGCTAATTTTTTTTATTTTGCCCTGAATGTTTCTGGAATGTCTTTCCACACTCCTTAGAATTAGTAGGGGTCCCTCTCCCCAGAAGCCTCCTCTGTTTCTATGAAACATCTTTTTAAATGTTCTTTGTAGTCAGTTCTACAATTTACTTACATCAGTTGCCATCAGCTCCTCCTGATCATTAATGCTGGCAACACTGATCTCACCCTGACTCACAAAGTGATAGTCGTAGGGATTGGTGGTGATCAGGAGCATCTCTGAACAAGAAGGACAACCACTTCAGTCTCATCCATTGCAGTTGAAATCCTAGTACCCCCTGCCACCACTCAAAGTGATGTTTCTTACCAATCAGTTCTGGCTTCTTGTTAGACATGATTTGATAGAAGATATGGTAGCTTCTTTCAGCTTTTAACTGAAAAGTAACTCTGGACTTCTCCAGCAGATCTGGAAAAGAAATGCAGTGTAGTTAGAGAAGGGAGGGAGGGAGGGAGGGAGGATTTTCTAGCAAAGTTCCTTACATGTCTCAATGTCAGCAGAAGCCAGCTTGCCTGTAGTACCAAAATGGATTCTGATGAATTTACCCTGTTGGGGGAAAGGACACAATGTTGTTCTAAAGTGGTTTTTATGTCTGCTGCACAGTTCCAGGATATCAGCAACCATAGGAGAATTATTCAGAGAACATGGTGTCAGGAAGAAGAGGGCCCTGTTGGGAAGTGGGGAGGGTGAAGTAATTATACCATGTGTAACATATAGCTCTCAAGAGGCTCCCTGTAATGGAAAGTGGCCCGTGGGAAAGAAAATTGCCAGATTTTTACCAAATCCTCAGACACTATGTAACAACCTGAGTTTGAACAAGTACCCTCTCCAAACACTTAGCAGACTGGTCCTTGCCCTGCCATTTGACATCAGCCAACTACAGCTCACTAGCCAATGCCTATTTTGGCTAGTGTGTGGGGTGTGTGTATGTGTGTATGTCTGTCTCTATACAGTATATATACTGCATACAGAAACACATTCCTATTGGCTGAGATTCATTCATTCATTCAATTTCTATGCCACCTGTCTGGTGAAATCCACTACTTTTGGTAGTTTACAAATAAAATTTGCTTTTCCCTATCCAATCCATAAAAGCTATAAATAAGTGATAACTATATGGAACAACATGACAGGTCTGTGGCTTCTCAACTAGTCCCTCCATTTTAGATTCTCCCCTATTGAGCACTGGGGGGGGGGGGTTCAGCACTAGAATAATTGTGTTAACCAACTGTCTGTCTTAACTAATATCATCTCTAGAGCCACTATAATATGATTTATTTAATTTATTTATGATTTATTTCAAAGGTTGTGTCATAGAATGTTTTGATATTCTGTCTTTTTTGCTGAAATCCTAAAGGCACTCCCAAATAGTGTACGTGCACTGACTTAATTGTTGGGTGTTGAGTCAACTGTTATGTAAATTCCACTGACTCAGTGAACCTGTTCATTTTGGGAATATCAGTACAATTCAATATTGAACTGACTGCAACAAAAACTTCAGCTCAGGGCAGTGATGCACTGTAAAAAAAATTACTACCCACTCAGTGGGCATGGTTATCTGTGGGCGTGGCTATCTGTGGGCATGGCCTCAACCCCCACCCCACCCCCGCAAAAAAAAAAGAAAGAAAGATGAGGAGGAGACGAGGAGGCGGAATCCCAGAGCACCAGCACTGCTGGGAGGTGAGTGGGGTGGGTTGGTGGGTTGGCACTGGCTGGCCTCCCCCTCCCAGTGCCCCCAGAAATGCATCCCTGCCAGCAGCGCTGCTGGGAGATGAGCAGGGCGAGTTGGTGGGCTGGCGGTGGCCTCCCCCTCCCAGCACTGCCAAAATCGTGCTCCTGATGGTGGCACTGCTGGGAGGTGAGCGGGGCGAGTTGGTGGGCTGGCACTGGCCTCCCCCTTTCAGCATCACCAGAAATGCGTCCCTGCTGGCGACGCTGCTGGGAGGTGAGTGGGGTGAGTTGGTGGGCTGGCGCTGGCCTCCCCCTCCTAGTGCCGCCGGAAACACATCCCATTTGCCATGCCCAGGGCCGAAGACGCAAGGGAAGTGCGGACATGAAAGTGCGCCTTCAACCATGGGCGAGGCAAATGGGACATGTTTCCAGAGGTGCTGGGAGGGGTAGGGCATGAGGTGGGCATGTCTGTCCAAGTGGGTGTGGCCTGGAATTTCTACTACCGGTTCACCAGAACCGGTGAGAGCTTGCCACAGTACAACGCTGCCTCAGGGAGAAAAATGTTACCATAATATTCTGGGAAGATACTTCCCCTAGAACAGAGATTGGCTATTAAGCTGTAGTTGGCCTTGTGTAGAGGAGGTGTTCTTGGGGAAGTATTTTACCAGCCAAAGATGTTGATAAAGTCTGTTACATAATATTCTGGTAAGAACTAGTCTTCACTATGTCTTGTGATTTTCCTGCAATATTCCTCTTTGCTGAGTTGCTTCTAACAAAGGCCCTTCTACAAAGGGTCTTAATTTGTTTTGGAAGAATGACAAGCAAAAATATCTGCACATAAGGGTAAAATGTGACCTTTATGAAGTTGGAAGATTATAGGAGTGGAGGTGATTCCAAATGGAAAAAAATCTTGGAAGGTGCTTCAGATGATTGCTGAAGTGGCTCTTCAGCAAGATACAAGATCTTGATAAAATAAGTAGATTGTTTTGGATGTATAGATTATTATGCATACAGATGATCCCAAAGTTAACAGATTTTGGCAGGTGTGGAAGATAGGAACTGCTTGTAGACTTTAATGTGATGGAGGGCTTCCATTACAAAGGACAGTAAGGGCATAAAGTAATCCAGCATATCTAAACTTTTCTCATGACAGATGGTACAACAAGGAGAGGTGAGAAGTAAGTCCCATTAATTTGATCTCTACTCCTATACTAGCAGCCAATGGAAAGGACATGTTACCCTGGTGAAGGCAAATTGCCTGTATTAGGCTAGTGACCAAAAGAAAGGAACAGAGATCAACCAGCTGACCTTGACCCCAGTTGCTTTTTATCGTTATTACAGTTCCAAGAAAGGCAACACACGCACGCTCTGGTCACCTCCAGACTTGACTATTGTAATGTGCTCTACATGGGGCTGCCCTTGACGACCATTTGGAGGCTGCAACTGGTCCAAAATACAGCTGCTCGGATGGTGATGGGGTGCAGGCATTATGCTCGTTCCTTGCCACTGCTTCGGGAGCTGCACTGGTTGACGGTGTGCCTCCGGGTGCAATTCAAGGTGCTGGTGATGACCTTTAAAGCCCTACATGGTAGTTGACCAGAGTACTTAAGAGACTGCATCACCCCAAGGACATCTGCCCATCTCACTAGAGCAGACGGGGGGGGGAGGGCTCTCTGATAGTTCCATCTGCTAGAGAGGCTTGCCTCTCTAGCAGGAGAAGGAGGGCCTTCTCTGTGTCTGCTCTGGCCATGTGGAACCTCCTGTCAACTGAACTTTGTCTCCAGGCAGAGCTTTTATCCTTTTGCAAGAGCCTTAAGACATGGCTTGTGCAGCAGGGGTCTGGGGGATGGGGTCTGGGGAGATTGCCTGGGTTGTCAGCTTTTGAAAAAATTTGTGGTGCAGCATTGGGAGGGCATTTTTTTTAAAAAAACATAATTTTAAACAAATCTAATTTTTAATGCTTTTAAAATGTTTTTTAAAGTTTTTATTTGATTTATGTGTAAGCTGCTCGGTTGCCTTGGCGAGGGGGCAGCAGTAGAAATGTGAGTAATAAATAAATAAAATAATAAATAAATAAAATAAACCACAGAGCACTAATGTATTCATGCACTGATGCACTCACAAACACATTTCTCAAAATAAAACTCACAAAACGTGAAGAGTTGTCATTTCTCACAGTCTTGGCATTCCCAAAGGCCTCCAGCAAGGGGTTGGCACTGATGATTTGATCCTCAAGGGTGCCCTGCAGATATGTTACATAATATGTTAAATAATGACCTACAGAGGGTCTTTCTCTCTCTCTCTCTCTCTCTTTCTCTCTCCCTCTTGAGCATCTCTTGTAATTGCATAAGTCAAATGTGACTTTTATTCATCTTTTCTTATCAGTACAGTACAACCTTGGATAAAGTCCAAACTCTGTTCTACAAATTTGGACTTTATCCGATTTTGGACTTTATCCAAATCAAATGGGTGATGCATCAGATAACGTCCAAAAATGGATTTTATCCGAGGTTCCTATACCAAATACCATGGATAACGTCCATTTTTTTAGCAGTTTTGGACTTTATACGATGCATCACGTGTGCATGAAAATTGGAACTTTATCTGAAACGGACTTTATCCGAATCGGACTTTATCTGAGGTACCACTGTATATATTGAGTATTCCAATTCTTAAAATGTGTATACATTTTTGCAACCTCTGTATTATATAGTATATTAAGCAATTACCTATTATACAGTATATTAGATAATTACCTATTTTAAACAATCAGCAGTGAACAAAAAAGGAAAGTGTACTCTTCCTCCAAATAAACAACTTACCTTTAGTTTGCCTGTTGGCTGTGGTTCGTCCTTCTTCTTATCAGAAGCTGCAGCAATTGTTGCAAAATACTGAATGACACGTTTCGTGTTCACAGTCTTTCCAGCACCAGATTCTCCACTGTCAGAAGAAACAGATGGAAAATGTATGCGAGTCATCTATTGCAGTTTGCAGCAATGGTTGCCCTCACTAAAAACATACCTATTAGAATCATACTTACGTGATCAGGATTGACTGATTCTCACGATCTAGGAAAACAGGGAGAGAAAATATAACTTAGATTGAAAGGAAACATATTCCATTTAAAGACACCCAAGAAAGACTGGTAATCTTTAAAGGTAGTTATTTATAATCTGGGTGACCCAATTCCATTTCTACTTCCATTAGATAAAACTGGCTATAATCCTGTTGAGTTTTTACACCTGAGTAATGCTGTTGGGCTTACTAAATTAAAAGTTAAAAGTTAAGCATAAGCATTTCCTGTTGGAAGCTGGATTATAAAATTCAGCAAGTGTCATCAAGTACCTAAGTCAATTTCTTAATTTGGGGCAATTAGTCAATGAGGATTTTGGCCTCCACGTGGACATTGTTCAGAAGATTCCATATGTATAAAAAAGCACACATGCAAAAATTAACAAATGTATTATCAGGCTTCAGTTCTAACACTCTTTCTTCTAGCTCACATATCACAAATCTCCCTGCTCCTCTTCACAATTCTTTTGGATTTAAATATCTTCCAGCAAGACCTTAGTGCAGGGGTGCTCAAACTATGTTGCATGGGCTGGATCTAACCCCTGACACCATTCTATCTGGCCTACAGCACCCTTGCCACTCCCAAAAGTGGGTGGGGGATGCACCTGCCAATGTGCATGCATGTCCAGAACCCCTCCCGGAAATGGTTCTGGATGCCCTCGTGCATGCACAAATGCATCTGCACCACTCCCAGAACTGGTTCTGGATGCACACCCTGTGCAAACACGCCTGCTTCCAGGGGCACGGTCAGGCCCGCTCAACTGTTCTGGGGACATGGTCAGGCCCCTGGCACAAAAAGTTTGGGCACCCATGCCTTGGTGCTTAATTTATCAAACTATAAACTGAACTGAATACAATAGACTAAAAGAGGCAATAAAGCAATAAAATGCTCCTGAATATGATCAAGTGGAATTAGGAATATGTATGTTTAATGGAACATTTGAATTAATATCCTTTTCTTGGAGCTTTCAAGATCATAGACACAGTACTCAAAGGCAACCGGCCCAGAATATTGACCAATTAGATGTTGACTCAGTTTAAGAACTAGCCATTGTGCAGTTGCTTGGCTGTGGATGGATTCCTCACCAGTTAACATGGCCTGATATGCATTGTCGGAGATGGTGAAGATGTGAGGAGGGGCCTCTTGACGCTTTTTGCCCCTGTAGGCATTAACAACTTCTGGGTTGTATACTGGCAGCCACTTGTAGGGATTGACAGTAACACAGAAAAGTCCTGAATAGGTCTGTAAAGAAAAGACTAGTTAAAAATTGTCTTCTTTCTGAGATAATTCTTTTGCATTATGAAGTCAATGGGAAAAATCAAAGTGTTCTCACATAGATCATCCAGGCTGCATAACGCTCTTTGAGGTTAAACAGGACACCAGGTTCATGGAGATGAGTCATCATGGCCATGTCCTCAATTTTGTCAAATTTAGGTGGGTTCATAGGAAAGATTTGGTCTTCCTTAACCGTCACAGTCTGCAAGAAAACAAGACCCCATTCAGCCAAGAGCATGAGAAGAGAATCAAGTGAATGTTTAGCTTTTTTTTTGTTAGCTACTCACATCTCCACCTTCTTTTTTGACCGTGATCTTCCCTGGTTCCCTGCTCTGAATTGTGCCTTTCACAAAGGACTGTTTAGGATCCACCACAAAGACCGAGTTTTTGGCATCAAACGGCTTATTCTGAGCCTCAATTCTCTCCTTTTCGGACTTGCGGAGATAAGGGGCAGCTGGCCCAAAGGCTGCCATTTCAGCATCTGAAGACATGGCTGCAGTTTATCTGATAAGACTGGTGAAGGGGGGAGGAAGAACAGTTTACACAAACATCCAGCCTTTATACTGCTACTATGTATGCCATCTCAAATGGAGTTCTAAGCATTTCAGTTTCTGAAATTATTATTTTCTTGGCAACTCTATGTCTTCTGTTGACAGATTATTGGCAAATTATTTCATTCACTCCATTTATGAATCCCTATCCACCAATAGGTAAATGTTGTTAGAGTCTTCATACTCACACAATATCTGTATGTGATCTCTTTCTCCAAGTGATCAGGGCATAATTTGGAAAATGTTACATATAATTTAACAGCAAATTTGAACTTTTTGTGTCAACAAAACTGGAGTCAAAAGAGGGTCACTGAGAAACAAAGAGGCATCCCAATTTAAACTGAAAACTTCCTGTTTCACATAATTGAAATGCTTAACAATTTTGGGAGAAAGCAAGCTTTCCTCTTAAATCTTTCTTACCCTAGGCGGGGAACAGAAAGCTTTTTATCATTCTTCAACAGTTAACAATGACATGGGAAATCAGCAATGCTTTGGCCGTAGTTCTAAAAAAAACTTGAAAAGCATCACTGAAACCTTACCAACAATTAAAAATATATGCTATACTCTCCAAAGGAGAAGGTGCCAATTAAGTGGCGTATCCAAAAGGACAACTTTAATCATCATGAGAAATCTTTCACTTTATAAGAAAACAATATATCCATTGACAGTGAAAGATCTTGATCATGATAAATAGTGTTGCTCCTAGGTTTGGTGTGGTTACCTGTCGTGAAAAAAACCTATACCTATATAAGGGGATGCAAAAATCAAATCATACACCTCTGTCTGACTTTTACCAATAATAAGCAACCTTGAATTGGCTGATCCTGCCCACTCCATCTTTTTAAGCCTTATGTTTCCAGCTTTGTCCCTCTCCTGTCTATTGGTGCATCACATACCCTAACTGCCCATTCACAGCCCGTTCTGTTGCATTGTGCTCTAAATGCAGAAACCAAAGAGAAAACTAAACAACCTTCATCTCTTGAAAATTCATGTGTAAAACAAACTTTCTTCTGCCCTTTTGATAATGTAGTCCTTTGGAGTATGGTCCAAAGGCTATTTACCTATTTAAATATCTGTTCAGAATCCAATTGGTAATTTGTGCTTCCATAATGAAATTGCTTAAATCACAGAAATGCAACAAACACTCATTAATTACCAGTAATTTGCTACTCCTACTTAGTGTATAAATAAATAGATAAATAATCAGGGGGAAATCCCACTAATATTAGTGGTCTTGAATCTGTCTTCCATGAGGTTAGATGAACACCCAAGAAGAGCTCCAACTTCTCTTCTTTGCTCATGCTATAGTATTTCAGCATTTGGTAACTTTCCCTTATTCTGAATGAGACTAATAAGCAGTGTGTTGCTTTCCACTTAGTAAATAACTTTGCCTTTTGTTCCATTAGATAAGTGGTTATGTGCCACTGGCAAGCACCAGTTTCAAAAGCATTTCATTTGCACTGGGCAAAAGTATGTGGATTAAAAAGGAATCAATGAGGATCATGAGTCCATTTGTATCTTGTTTGAGTTTCTGTAGCAATATATACTATCCATTGCTGGCTTGCTGTACCTGTTGCAACTTCAACAGAGCCTGCTTTGCCAAATCGTTTCAGGATGAACCAGGATGGCCTTCATGGCTGCTTTAGCAGTTCTGTGGCACAAGGCCACACCATACTTCTCCCAATCCTAGCAATCCCTTACATTGGTCTATTAGTACCTCCCATGACGTGGATGCAGAGTTGGACTTTGAGAGGAAGGAGGGGAGATAGCATCAAAGGCTTATTACAAGAACACCAAATAATGCCAGTGGAGGCTCCTAGAAGTGCCAGAACAAGAACCTTGTATCTCCCTCAACACCCGAATGGGTGGTGGAGGAGGAGGAAGAGGAGGAGGAGGAGGAGGAGGAAAGGATGATCCTAACTCATAATAAAGAAGGGTCAAAGACAATTGTTAGTCTTCGAGATAAGTGTTTGCTTCCTTCCCTAATATTTTATATTACTTTGCCTAAAGGAAAATGTGAGTGAATCCAATTTTAAAAATAAAGATTGCACTACAATTGTGAAACCTCTAGAAAATGAATTCAAATTTCTATATGAATCATACAAACCAGGTTTAGGAAGAGTGGAGATTAGTTTCCCCCCCCTTTTTTTTTTTTTTTGCTAAACCTTCCTTTGGCTTGTGGATCTCCAGCTTTCTCCCTCTCCTTACCTCTCACTTATCACAGGAAACTGCCCATCCCCTTCTTTGGACAGAAGAGATTGCATGAAAGGTCATGTTCAGCCCTTTCCATTGCATTAGGCCCCCCAGAAACTGAAGGCATGGAGAATAAAACAGCTCTCTAACAAATACATGAACTTGGTTTGAGAACTTTAGTCCAATGTGTTAAGTTTTGTCCATGTTAACATTGAATTATAATGGGAATAAAATGAGAAACAGGTAAGATTGGAGCCCTCATTTGTCCAATTATTTACCACAACATTAAATAATAATTGAAGTGAACAAAGAACCTAGTTAGATTGTAGTATTTATCAGTATTTTGACTAAAAATAAATGAAATGTCATATGAGTACCGGTCCAATATGGATTCCCCAAGACATCCCATCATAAATACCCTTTAAAGAATGCCAGGATCCTCAGTTTCAACTGTTTGTCCTCTGCAATGCTGGAGAATTTTTGTAGTATGCATTTTGGAGTTCAGATAATTTCATAGGCAGCAATTAAGAGCTACAATTCCTTTCACATGCTTAGATGAGGGAGGACATGCTAAGGTTTGATTCAACTGGACACCATACAATAGAGAACATGAATAGGTGCTAAATGTTTTAAGCAGAACATAAATCACAAGGGATACAAGAACTGCCCCTGCAGAACAGATCTGACAGGATGCTTTCTTTGAATTCCCCCTTCTCCAAGAATTGGGTAAAATCAATCTTACCTCCTGATAATTGAAACGTGTTGCGTACAGGCTCAATGCTGGTCAGTACTGCAAAACAAAAAGGTTTAATCTCTTGTTGCTAATGCTTTTCAAAATGCCTTCCAGTGATGAATTACTGGCTGGAGTCAAGCCGGCATGTTTGAAATCTATACTGACAAAGTCATCCCTCTTGCATTAATGGTGAAGATGCTCAGAATGATGTGGCATTCGAGAAATTCAGGGGTACACCCATCCAATACCAACACCCCCAAATCCACCGGCACTTACCTACTAACTAGCTGAGGAAGGACAAGCCAGATTGGCCCTAGAGCTTCTTTTATACTCTGGAGTAAGGATATGTTCCAGCTCCTGACCTCTCTCCTCCCCAAGCCATTCTTCACGCAAGGCATTTTTGGCTAACCTTTCCCTGTAAAGCATTGTTTGGCAAACTTGACTAAAGACATAATTGTCATTTGACATGCCTGGATATAATTAGAAATATTTGATGTCCTTCAGAGTATGTGAGTATATGCCCTAAAAATAATATCACAACGGTCTCAAAGGAGAGAATCTGGACTATTCAAGAAAGCCAGAGCATGGCACATGGGCCTCTTTAAGCTCTGTTGCTGGTGTTGTCATTGCTGAATGACCTGAACACTCTGTGTTCTTTAGTATCACCAATCTCTTTGAGGATGGGGGGTAAAAAGTAATTTGGGTTAACAATATTGCATACATATTGTCACATGATTAGGGAAAATATTTGAAAAAATTATCCTTAGCCTAAAGACAAATCATCCTATTGTCATTCTAATGATGTTTGGAATTTGTCTTCCAGAATCTTGGCAGAGCTGAAAGCAGTCATTTAAAAGATATATGACCACTGTGACACAGAAGTGACTGATGACACCTTTGAATATATTTTCATTGGAACCAGAAAATGCAAGTTTTAGCATATAAGGGACTCAACAATATGCTGTAAACATATATCTATATATGCCCTTCTTGTGATCTCTGGTAGCATACTAACATGTAAAGAAAAGCTAAGGAAGTAGTTATATGTCACACCAAGTGATATAAGCGGTCTGCTAGCTTTTACTTCATTGCCACTTATTTGAATAGCTTAGAAGGTACAAATTTGGGTACCAATAGATGAGTGGGAAGGCTGGTATGTCACAGTGTATGCTGACATCTGACATAAGAGTAGTAGGGTTTGTAAGCCTTCCCTGCTCTACTATCACTTTCTTCTTGCATTGTTTAGCCTGGCTACCACACACACACACACACACAGACACACACAGACACAGGCACACACACACACACACACACACACACACACACACATACTTGAGTTGACCAGTTCATAGTCCTGTGACTTGGGAAGGACATGATCTGGGAGGGTCTACCTGAGATAAACTGGTTCTTTCATGGCTGTAGGCAGATTGGAAGGCACTAAGGATTGGGTCCCAGCCTTACAAGATAGGAGAAGTGGTCTGGGAGGATCCCTGCTCCTCTCTTATTGTCCAAACTATTTGAAGGACCCATTGCAGATTGGGGAGTTTAACATTCTAATTTTCATGCAATTACAAAGTCTTAACTTTTGTGTGTGTGTGAGAGAGAGAGAGAGAGCATCTGACACAACTGTACAATCTAAGCAAGGAATTTGTTGTGTTTGTTAGCCTTATGAACGATTGTATGCCCAGTTAGAAGGCCAATTATATCATCTCTTGGTGGCTTCATCATATTCCCTCTGTGTCAAAATGGCAAGCAGAACAATGGTTTGTTTTTGTTTTTTTAAAATTCAAAGTGAGATATAAGTGTAATGCCCTACATTTTTTCACAACGTTTAAAAAGTTGAGAGAGAGGCCACCAGAACAATCAAACTTTTAAAAGCCATGAGAATCTGCTTGACCTATCCTACCTTGTCATGTGGGATTTTTTGACTAGTTGTTTGAGAGGGACAATCTTTAAACTCAAATTGGCAGGAAGACATAACTAAAAAAAAACTATAGGCACGTTAGTGGAAATGTTTTATCTACTTCTAGCAAGAGAATAACAGCCAATTGAATGAAAACCAAATAATGCAGATTCAAATTATGATATGCTACTTTTCCTTTCTACAAAAGTTTAGACTGAGAGTTCAATTTAAGATATGTGCAACCATTGGCCTTGATGATAGAGTATTTGAAAATAAATTAGTAGTTTCATTTTATGCAGAAGGCTTAGACATTAGCATGCTTCTGAATACTTAAGAACTGTGAATAACCTATGAATTTTAAAGTAGAACATGGCAACGGCATGAAAAGAGGCTGAATACAAAATGAAACTCCAAAATGAGATATAGATCATCTTTATATCCAGCTCAAAATCCCCATGAGTTTATTGCCTGGATGGTCTGGCATCTTTTGATACATTTTCATAGCTCTGTCAACCAGCCCAGTAAGCAGCATGAGATCCATTTCCAGGATTCCTCCAAGAGTGCCAAGAGTTCTTCTTTTGTCTCCTGATCAAACTCTGGACTGCCAAAATAAAGCCACTTTCTTGGCTTTGTTGTTGGCCAAACATAAGTCCTCATCGGTGCATGTTTCTGGCAGTAATCGTCAGACCAATAAATGAGCTGGATTCTGTATCTCTCCACATTCACACAGTGTGTTGTTGTCCACCAGCAGATCCTACTTGAGCATGTTGATCTTACATTTAGGGACTCCGACCGTCAACCTATTCAGGGTCCTCCAAGTGACATAGGGGAGGTTGAGTTCCTTAGCTATATCCTCCTTTAATGATGTTACTTGCTCATTGAACTCCTTCCTCCATCTTCTAAATTGTTCTTGTGTACCCACAAGAGTGTTTGTTCATGCCATAAAACTGGATCTGACCTGGGGGGCTTGAGGTTCATATCCAATGGTGGGCTCCAAAAAAATTAACTACCACACTGTGGGCATGGTATGGTGGGCATGATTATTCGCAGAAGCAATAAGAGTGGTGAATTGTTGACGCTTCACCATTCTCATCGCCACGAGATAGGCTCTAACAGCAGCTCTAGCATGTGTTCGGTTGTGATCGCTCTGGGTCTTCACCCAACAGCACTCTAGGCATCTCCTTGCCCACTTCAGCTCCCTCAGCTCTTCTGTAAACCATGGGGCCGAGTGGATCCGGCAAGTTGGAGAGGCCGTAGTGGTGCGATTACGTCCAAGGCCAATGTCGCCTCTTCTTTCCAGAGGGTGACTAAGGTCTCAGTCGAATCATGTAGCCGGTCCGAAGGAAACAGTCCCAGTTTCCTCTGGAATCCCTCGGAATCCATCAGTCACCGGGGCCAGACCAATTTAACTGGTCCTGCCTCCCTGCGGTGAGGTATCACTCCCAGAAAGTCCAGACAGTGATCCGACCATGGCACCAGGGTTATCTGTACAGGCTGCAGTTTCAGATCACTCAGCCACCGCTCTGACAGGAAAACTAAGTCAGGTGAGTGGCTACTGTTTCTGGTAGGGCCCTGGATTACTTGAGTCAGGCCCACTGCTGCCATGGTGGCCATGAACTCCCGAGTTGCTTCCGATGCTGGCCCCAGTGAAGATAAATTGCTGTCCCCCAGGACCACAAGTCCAGGGAGCTCCAACGCCAATGCTGCGACTGCCTCAAGGATGTCGGGCAGGGAATCTGCTACACTGCAAAGGGGCAGGTACAGGAGCAAGATTCCCAACTGACAATTAAGGCCTAGTCAAAGGAGCAGCACCTCACAATCCTGCACCTGTGGTGCGGTGATCCTGGTGACTCCTAATGACTCTCTGGCTACAATGGCGGTGGCGGTGCCCCTCCCATTACTCATAGGCTGGTGCCATACCCCGAACCTGGCTGGACACATTTCCAATAGAGGAACACTATTCTCAGGTGTCAGCCAGGTCTCAGTGATGCATGCCAGGTCAGCCCGCTCCCCCAAGATCGAATCACACAGAAGGGGGACTTTATTTGCAGACTGACCTGGCATTCACCAGCAGCAGTCTAAGGGAGGAGTCACTCAGGACCTGCTGTCCAGGAACCAGAGGTGGAACCAGGGGGCTGGAACAAGGGACAGATAATAAACATCGGTTCCTCATTCCCCGAGTGCAGCCCACCCCTTGGTCTCCGCAATATCACCACATGCCTGTCACTACGGTAATTTGGGCCCCAGGAACCTCATGCCCGCCTCCAGGCAGAGCATCCCTCCCTCCTCTGAGGCCTGGCCATCCCACCATTCCCCCCCCATACCTCCCCCCGGTCCACCCAGCCCTTCTCGAAGCCCACAATCCTCCTGAACCTGTGACGGCCAGATGTCTCTGCCACCGGCCCCTGCTTCCTCTTGTATGCAGGAGGCATTGTGGGATCCGCCAGGGTGGGAGGGAGTTCACCCTCTCACAATGTGTTCCCCATCTCCGTGAAACCCTGTATGTTGTCAAGGACCAGTAGGACCAAAGGGGTTTATAGTACTCTGGGGGGGAGGGGGGTGTTGGCAGTATGCACCATGCCCCTTGAAAGACAGGTGGGGAGATCTCCCATCCCCCTGCCCCTCTGCCAAAGTGTCCAGCAGCAAGGGCATCCACTTGGCATCCTTCACCTCCCTGTCTCCCCCGGCCTCAAAAGAAGACCAGGGGTTTTGAAAGGGAGGCTGGGGGTGGCAGTTCTTCCAGCCACCCAGCCCTCTGCCCAGCTGTCAGGCGGTAGGAGCGTCCACCCGGTGTCCTTTGTCTCCCTGCCTCCCCCGGCCTCGAAAGAAGACCAGGGATTTTGAAAAGGAGGTTGGGTCTAGGGCATGGCTAAGGGATGGCAGTTCTTCCAGCCACCTGTCTCTCTGCCCAGTTCTTTGGTGGTGGGAGCATCCGCCCAGTGTCCTTCACCTCCCTGCTTCCCCCGGGCTTGAAAGAAGACCGGGGTTTTTGAAAGGGAGGCTGGGTCCAGGGCAGGGCTGCAGAGGCGGCAGTTCTTCTGCCCACCCGTCCCTCTGATCATGTCATTCCTTGCTGTTCCACTGAGTAGATCTGAGAGAACAGTAGCAACTCCAGACTTTCAGGACATAACACTCAGGTTGTAACTGCATAACAATAGTAAAATTACAGGAAAGGTTTCTAGTTTAGGCAAATGCTATAACACTAGAAAAGTCAGATGTGCAGGAATGTAAATCAAGGCAATTGAAGGAAAGAAGGAAGGAAGGAAGATCTGACAACCTGATTCCCATGCTTAGGTGTTGAGGTTCAGGATAGGACACTTGGGCAGAGGGGCAGGGTGACAAGAGATCTCCCTACCTGACTTTTTAAAATCTCACATCCTTTCTGTCCCATTTATGTGATTTGGAAATTTTGGCAAATTCTACAAAAACAACCTTTTTCACCCTACACCAAATTCAGTTAGTACAGCTGTTTTCAGCATGGATAAAACTCTGTTGTAATTGTCTACCAGAGAGATGCTAGTTCTTTTATTTTGAAATAATTTGGGAATTTTAGAAAATTTTCATGAAAACAAAATGAATGGAGTTTCTCCTTATTTTCATAGGCACTATTCTTTTGAAGGAGCACCTTGTTTGTTTGTTTGTTTGTTTGTTTGTTTGTTTGTTTGTTTGTTTGTTTGTTTGTTTGTTTGTTTGTTTGTTTGTTTGTTTGTTTGTTTGTTTGTTTGTTTGTTTGTTTGTTTGTTTGTTTGTTTGTTTGTTTGTTTGTTTGTTTGTTTGTTTGTTTGTTTGTTTGTTTGTTTGTTTGTTTGTTTGTTTGTTTGTTTGTTTGTTTGTTTGTTTGTTTGTTTGTTGGGGGAATCACAATGGGCTGCTGAACAAATCTTTTTCTCTCTCTCTACTGAACCATATAAATGTGCAAAAATGAGCAAAGCATGACTGGGTTTTCCTTTGCTGTTATCTGTAACAGCATATGCTGTGTCTACAAAGAATGCTGGCCATAATAAAGGTATAAAGCTATGGAGTAAAACTCGGGTGAGTATGGAACTGGAAAGATACATCCATAGACACATCAAACCAAAGAATCCAGGAGATTTGCTGCAGGGTTAAACAATTATGAGTTCTAAAATCAAACACACCTTGTAATCCTGCCATAATCAATGGAAGCGATCCTTTTTCTTGACACAGTCTATTAGTTTTAAAAGAGACAATGCAGTATAAAGTATAAACTGGAAGACTATGATTCATGACACCTGGCTTTAAATTACCTTTTGTTTCTGATTCTGCAGAAACAATTTGAATGCCCAGATAATATGTTCCACCCCCTGACAACTTTATTTTCATTTCTTTGCTACAAAAGTGTACCATCTTTTTCTACTCCTATTCCCTTTGAGTAGCCACAATTAGGTCATTAGTATAAGTAAGAATAAATATTAAATGTTTGTTTCTTCATTTGGTGTACAAGCATTGATCTGCATCACTTTGCTTGAAACCTTGTTACAGCAGCATTCATCTGTTTCTAGTTCTAGACCGGTCTTTAAAAAATACAAATAGGCACCACATTTTTAAAGAATTTCCCTGTATCTCATGACACCTCAAACCTGTGTCCCCTCAGTCTCCACTTTTCCCATGTCAAATGTGTATGTATTTGAAGGGAAGTTTCCGCCAACCACAATGCCACTTTTCACAGGAGAGATTTGCTAAAGATGGAGGCTTCGAGTAAACCCTTCCTTGAATGTTATGGAGCTACACAGCATGGATGGATCTAAGCAACTGACAAAATTCTCCATAACAGACACCTCCAATCAATGCTACGAGCTTATTGACACTTCCTAACTGTTGTGATCTATGGAAATGAATTGACACATCAACATTTCAGAGATGACCACAGTTATAAAAGTCTTTTGATCATTCCAAACCACAATGACAAGATATAGAGAAAAATATGTAACTACTGAAAAATGTATAACTACTCATCCATTTTTGTGTGAAGTCCACCCACAGTTATTCCCAGATAAACTATTATTGTCTCACAGGTGTAAGCCACAAAGATCATGAAGAAGACAGACAGGTTGCTTATCTATAATTGCTATTCTTCAAATAATAATCTGTTAACTCACGTATCCGTCATCTTCCCCTCATTAGGATATTTTTCTGTGTTAATCTATTAGGCTGTACTTGACTGAGAACTTAGGTAGAGTGGAGGGAATTGCTGATGTCATGCCTAGAGAAATGTGTGGGTCTCCTGCCAAGTGCTACAACTTAGCTGTGGCAGATTTCAGAATATTTTGCAAAGGCACAGAAAGACCTACCAGTGTAATTCACCAGTTATGACTTGAAGAATCACAGTACCAGGTAAAAGCAACCTGTCTTTTTGTGTTGTCTCTGGATTCCAGGTGGTAGTGGTGACAAAACCACCTTTGTATAGCTGTTCACTGCATCAGCTGCAACTAATCTTAAAAGGCCTAAAAGGCTTTGAGTCTATCTACAGCAGTGTTTCCTAACCTTTGGTTTTCAGACTTCAATCCCAGAAGCCTGTCAATTTCTCAAAGCACTGATCACCCAATGTACTGGCTCAGGCTTCTGGGAATTGAAGTCTCCCTGTGGGGTGTTGGCCCCACATTGGGAACCACTTATCTACAGGAACCTGTCTAGATATTAACATCAGTTGAAGAGGCTTTCTTTAAAGTACCTGCAGCTGCAGAGGCTGGTTTAGCAGACACACAGGAGAAGCCTTGCTCTTGTGTTTTTCCTAGACTGTGTATTCCTCTCTGAGATACAATATTGTTTGACTTATTGTGCTGATTTTAACTGTTTTTAGACTTTGATGGTTCATATGGCCATACTTAGAGGGGCTGAGGTGGCTTTGTGGTTAAAATGCTGAACTTGATGACTGGAAGGTTGGCAGGTCAGCAGTTTGAGACCTGAGCGCTGCATGATAGAGTGAGTTCCCATCTCTGTCCCAACTCCTGCCAACCTAGCAGTTCGAAAGCAAGTAATTAAAAGTGGATAAATAGGCACCACTTCAGTGGGAAGGTAAACAGCATTCTGTGCATTGTATTGAGGCATGTTTGCAATATGTCCACAGAAATGTCTGCAAATGCAGACAGCGCTTGCTGTTTGGCTATAAACAAAGATGAGCACTGAACCCTAGAGTCGGATACGACTGGCTTTCGAACAAGGGCAACCTTTACCTTTGCCATATACTTGGATTTATTTTCATTTAATGACCCTATATCTAAATTTGTTTTCACTGTGAGGGTTTTTTCCCATGGAAAAAACGAACATGGAATGAAAACAGAGAGACATACAATAAAAGGCAATGAGACATTTGATTAATCTGAACTTTAATTAATATTTGGCTGAAGGATTGAGTCATTTCTGTTGCAGAACTATTGCACTAGGAAGGGTCTAATGATTGAATGCTAATTTTTACCTCACTGATCCAAATTGTTCGAGCTAATTTCCAAACTTCTAGTAAGACAGCCTGCCATGTTAACTAATCTTGTTTGAAGAATTTTGCAGTTTTGTTCTATAGGAATGAGCTGTTAGGTGGTTGTCATCTGGACTCAAAGAATCATTATTTTTCAATATGTCAGGTAACCCTAGAACATCTTCTGTTGCTAGCTCTTTTTCCATTCCATCTTCAGAAGTGCACACTAAAAAAAGGGGGGGGCACATGAATCTCTTCAACACTTTCTGCTAGGAAAGTGTAAGCACCTAGTTTAACTTCTTTGCAATCAACCTTCAGCATAGCCCAAACTTTGTTGATTTGTTGCCTGTAAAATTCTTCATTAATCATACAAAACACTTTGCAGGCGCACCCCCCAATAAAGGACTCAGACACCAATGAAAGTGGATAACGGCATTGGGCCACATTTATTGATTCATGCCCTAGTCCGAATTATAAATTTCTATTGGTAATTGACCAATTATAATTCTTAAGGCAAGCAGGCTGAAGTAACACTGGTAAGGTACCACCCAAAATTGCCAACGGCAATTGTTACAATGTATCTATTTGTATCAATTTGTTTGTTGACAACAAACAAATTGTTGACCGTAGTCAATATCTAACTAATGACCCCACCCTCTGACGCGTATCCGTAAAATCACGGGGTGATGCATGCTGTCTAGCTGTAGCCATCACCCCGTCGCCTGGTTCGTCGTTGACCGGACAACGTTTAACCAACTTATACCTGTCTAGTGTTGTCCAGTCAATTGCGAACCTGCCGGATACCTGTGGGTCATAAATGTTTACCTTACCAGTGCTACCCGCCCATGTGACCAAAGTCAACAGCAGCAACAGAAAAACCCCTATATCAAACCATAGCAACAGTGTGGGATGGGCGAAAAAACCAGGACCCAAGAGCCAATTGTGAGTCCCAGCCAAAAATTCCCACCCGGCCCCGAAGCGACCAAAATATCACACTGTTAACTAGGGAGGGGGTGGGGGGAAAAAACTTATCCGCTCCGTCGCTTCGCAAAATGGCAGCTCGGCTGCCTCGTGGCCGCCCCTTATATAAGGGTGCTGGCCACGCCCCCTAACTACCTGGATGTCTTCGTCCGGTGGGGGGGGCCCGCAAAGAGCGCGGCGGCCATTTTGGCGCCACGCTTGCATTGCAGGCGCACCCCCCAATAAAGGACTCAGACACCAATGAAAGTGGATAACGGCATTGGGCCACATTTATTGATTCATGCCCTAGTACGAATTATAAATTTCTATTGGTAATTAACCAATTATAATTCTTAAGGCAAGCAGGCCGAAGTAACACTGGTAAGGTACCACCCAAAATTGCCAACGGCAATTGTTACAATGTATCTATTTGTATCAATTTGTTTGTTGCCAACAAACAAATTGTTGACCGTAGTCAATATCTAACTAATGACCCCACCCTCTGACGCGTATCCGTAAAATCACTGGGTGATGCATGCTGTCTAGCTGTAGCCATCACCCCGTCGCCTGGTTCGTCGTTGACCGGACAACGTTTAACCAACTTATACCTGTCTAGTGTTGTCCAGTCAATTGCGAACCTGCCGGATACCTGTGGGTCATAAATGTTTACCTTACCAGTGCTACCCGCCACACGGGGAGGCTTCCCAAAAGGCTCACCGCCCCCCCCCCAAGACCGTCAGCTCAGTCAACAGGCCTGCTCACCAGTCCACTAACAAGAGGTCCATACCTCCCTGCGACAGATGGGCCCCATCCCCTGAGTAAAAGCTCGTAATTTTGCAGACTGATGTCGGGGAGGCGAATGACGCGCCCCCCACCTTTGTCGAAAAGGAACCGGGCAATAGCCCCATTCACGGAGCGTCGGCTCGGCCAAGAGCCTCGAGGCCGCACGCCCCCTGTAAGCGTACCGCGGTATCGTGTCCGACCAATTGAGGGTTGTGGCAGGCCACACATAACGTGAGTGGGGCAGGTCACTGCAAATCGCAAGCTTCCGCGATAGGCCAGTGCCCCGCCCTAAGCCATCGCCCCCAAGGTGCATAACCAGGACATCCGGCGAGTCAGCATCCCTGATGTAGAAAAGGAATGGCAACAGTTCCCGCCATAACATGCCGCGCTTACCATACCACCTGAGACGTGCGGATGCACCCAGTCCCAGTCGGGGTCCCCACTCTGTCGCCGCAGCCTTATGCAGTGTAACGTGCTGCCCTGTGCAGCGTAACGCGCTGCCCTGTGCAGCGTAACGCGCTGCCCTGTGCAGCGTAACGCGCTGCCCTGTGCAGCGTAACGCACTGCCCTGTGCAGCGTAACGCGCTGCCCTGTGCACATGGCTATGGCCCACCAGGCACACTGTCACCGGTGTAATACGACACCTAGGGTCTGTCAAGGAAAAAAAGGGGGGGAGAAACAGTGCAGTGACTAAACTGGTACTCACGGTTGAAGAGGGCGAATGCAAACTGAAAACACTGTGATCCCCACCCTCCCATGCGGCGTATGTCAGCCCCGGAGTACCCAAAAACAGCTGCAGTAGAAGCTGCCCCTATCCTGAATGAATGGGTGCCGCAATGAGCCCCAGGGAGGCCAACACTGGCTAGTGCCTACCGGCACCCTCCAAAATTGAAATTTAGTAAGGGGAGACCCATCTTGGTGACAGAAAAACGGGCCATGGTGCGTGCCACGCAGTGCAAGGAACTCCTGTAGGGCACCAACCGGACAGATGTCTGCCAAAGAACACCGTAGCAGTCTTACTCCACTGCCTACGCCATGCTGATCCGTCTTAGAGGAGCGTATCCTCAACTGAGCCCAGTCTTTGGCCACATAGACATCTTCGAGTTCCAGTGCCCTACGACTAGCATCCGCCTTAGACAGCATCACAAGCTCGCTGATGCGGAGCGCTCCAAAAAAGGCCACCGTTGTAGCCGCATGAAACAGGGCTGCCTCATACCTATCAAAACATAGGTCCTGCCAGCCCCGTGCCAGTTGGGTAAGAACCCCCGGGGAAATTGGGTGGCGGTCGTCCGGGCTATGCCCACGCTCCCGCACCCACCCCTCCAAAACGTGTCTCACGCGGAAGTCAGCGGTACTGTCCGCATGTCCGCCTACTTTGGCCATAAAAGCCAGCGCTGACAGCCTGGATGCTATGGTTCGAGGTGCAAGGCCCTGGGAATGCAGGTCAACCATGAATTGAAGTATATGGGCCACCGGGATCGGCCAGGTATCTGGCAGCCTGAATTGGGCACAGAGTGCCCTGAAAGAATTGAATGCGTGTTGATACGCCTTACGCGTGCGTGGCGCTAGCGACATGCCGATCGCCCGGTTAACCTCTCCTTGCCAAAGGTCCATATCTTGTCCGGGAGTGGCGAGGGAAATTCCTCTGCATCCGGGGCCAAGGCGCGGAACCGGGAGATCTGCAGGCTGGACAAAGCGTCAGCGATATCATTATTGACCCCCGGGACATGCCTGGCCCGGAACAGTACATTAAGGCGCAGGCTGCGCAGTACAAACTGGCGCACCAGGTCCATCACCCTGGGTGATTTGGAAGTCTGTGAGTTGACAATGTGGACAACGGCCGCATTGTCACACCAGAAATGAACGACCGAGTTGGCCCACTCCTCACCCCATAGCATCAAGGCCCAAAGGATGGGAAAAAATTCCAGGCACGTAAGATCCCGCAGGTGCCCCGTACCTGACCAGGCTGGTGGCCACCCACCATAGGCCCACCTCCCATTGAAGTACATGCCATAACCCAGGGACCCAGAGGCATCGGACTGTATCTGGAAACGAGGGGAAGCCAGAAGGTCAGACCTCCAAAATGACACCCCATTGAACTCCCTCATGAACTGGAGCCAGATAAGCATATCTGCCTTAATGCCCTGGGTTAGTCTGACCCTATGGTGGGGCCTGGACAAGCCTGTCATGGCGTCGCACAAGCGCCGAGCAAATGCCCTGCCCGGTGCGACCACCCTGCAAGCGAAATTGAGATGACCATGCAACACCTGCAGTTCCCGCAGTGATGCCTTGTGTTTAGCAAGCAAGTCCGAGATAAGGGCCACTATCCTTGACACCTTATCCCCTGGTAACCTAGAAGCCTGCGCTAACGTGTCAATCTCCACCCCCAGGAAGACTAGCTGTGTAGATGGGCCCTCGGTCTTTTCGGGCGCTAAAGGGACACCCAGTTCCTCCATTAGCGTCTGAAATGTGTTGAGGAGACGTGTGCACGTGTCCCAGCCCCGTTCACCCCCGAATAAAACATCATCCAGGTAATGGGCTACAGACCGGGACCCAGACCTGCGGACAAAAGCCCACTGTAGGAAGGTGCTAAAACGCTCGAAGGCCGAGCATGATATGGAACAGCCAAAAGGCATGTCCTTATCGAAATAATATTCACCCCGGAACTTAAAACCCAGCAACTCAAAGTCACCCGGGTGAACCGGCAGGAGGCGAAAGGCAGACTTAATGTCGCACTTGGCCAACAGCGCACCCGGGCCACATGAGCGCACCATGCGCAGCGCTTGGTCAAAAGATGTATACCTGACCGAGCAAAGGTCATCAGGGATAGCATCATTGACCGATCGGCCGGCTGGGTAGGACAAGTGATGGATCAGGCGGAACTCGCCTGGTGACTTCTTGGGCACCAAGCCCAAGGATGACACTTTAAGGTTGGGGAACGGGGGTGCAGGGAAAGGGCCAGCGACCCTGCCCGCATCAACCTCCTTAGAAATGCTGGCGGCAGCCACCTCCTCCCTCCCCTTAAGGGACAAAAGGTTGGGGGCATCTTGGGGGGACCTATCACCCTGGAAAGGAATACGGAACCCCAGTCGAAAACCTTGAAGCAGGTAAACCGCATCTGCCCCCCTCGGGTACGATGCGAGCCAATGCTCCAACATGTCCACATTAATTGGGGAGGGGGCCTTTCGGTGGACCAGCTCCCTCTGCGGCAATCTTGCCAGCCCCTTGTTTGCCCCTACCTTTGCCCCGCACCCCTCCAGGCCTGGGGCAGGTGGAGGCCGCATGGGGGCCAGCACAAGAGGGACACTCATGCCTGTACCGGCAATTCTTCCTACTGCAGGAACCATTGGACGAGAAAGTCCAGCACAGCAGGCGGGCTGGAACCCCCTGCCCCGCCACCTGGCGGGGTGTCTGTGCTGGGGCCGCTCGCTGGACCACATGTCCACAATGGTATCTGTCCCCAGGCGCCGGGCGCGTGGGAGTCATGTACAGAAGCCACAGCTTTTGGCAGGGCTCATCCCACCTCATCTCAGGGTGCAGGGGAATCCGCATACGGAATTCCTCATCGTAAGCCAACCATGACGGGCCCGGGAAGTCGACCATCGCCCGGTAAATGTTGTCCAAATACTGGACCATCGGAATTGCCAAATCCGGCCGGGCCCTGAGGTAGACCGCCATGTATATAAGGTACGCCGGCAACCAATTGGCCCACGTACGTGGCGGCTTACGACGACGTGCCTGTTCCTTATCCTTCTCATCCTGCCCCTCCCTCTCCTCTTTGGTGGGCTCTCTATTAAGAAGGGAGAAGATGTCCACATACTCCCCACGCCAGATCTTCTCTTTGGTGGCCTGGGCCAAATGGTCCCCCAGGGGCAAGGAATACCCCGCTGTCGGCAATGCTGACACCGGCACAGTGGGAACCACGGGGATCTGGAAAGGAGCCTGGACCAACCCGGCCACCCCTAACACGTTCCCAACTGAATAAGAGGTACCACCCAAAACTGGGCCCTGGGTGAGCGGTGAAGTCGCCGGGTGGGACGTCGGCGGCTGAACTGTCGCGCCATCCCTGCGAGGCCACGGCCACTGGAATGCCCCCCCCCCAACGCGGGTAGGTGTGTGGGTGCACTAGATTGAACTGCATACTCACATGCAGCACCCCCGCGGGCCGCCCCCACCGGGGGTTCCGGCCCGCTGGGGGCGTCGGAGCTCACGACTGCAATTGAGCTCGTCGACGGGGCCTGACCAGCATCAGCCTGTTGAGTGGGGAGCTGCGAGGCAGTGGCCGAATCCGGCCCACGCGCCTCGGGCAGCTCGACCTGTCCTGCCGCCTGCCGCTGACCGGCAGACAAAGGATCAACCTGCACCCCAAAAGGCACCCCCGGGTGGTTAACCCTCGCGAGGGATGCCTCGAGGGCCGCAACGCGGGCCGGAAGGGCCTCAACACTAACGTAGCCCCCTAAGCCAAGTGGGGGCAAAGGGCCAGCCGGCCCACTGGCTGCAGGTGCCGGTCCAGGTCCCTGGACCCCGGGGCCCATATACGGCCACGACCCCAGGCCCGGCCCCTGCAGGGCCGGGGGGTACCCTGCCAGGGGAGGGAACCCAGCCACCCCCCATGGCTGAAACCACCCGCAGGAAGCTGCGGACCCATGGAAGAAGGCCCCGCAGAATGGGCCATGCCAGAGGCAGTGGCCACTGCTTGCGGGCCGGGGGCCGGGGCCCCAGCTGGGCCGGTACGCGGACCCTCCGCCTCAGGCCAAGGGGCGATCAACCCCATCCCACCGGTCCCGGTGGGCTCAGGCAAAGGAGGCTGCTGGGGAGGCGCAGCCGCGGTCCTCCGACCCAGCTGGCGCCTCCTTGCAGAACAAGCCGCGTTCGCAGTCGCCTTCTTCTTCGAGGGCATAGCAGCTACACGATGGGAAGCCGAAAAAGTCAAGAAAATCAGCAGCCAGAGGCTTCCCAAAGCAAGGCAAGAGTGACGGAGGTAAGAGGGGAAAAACTTCTCCGCTCCGACGCTTCGCAAAATGGCAGCTCGGCTGCCTCGTGGCCGCCCCTTATATAAGGGTGCTGGCCACGCCCCCTAACTACACGGATGTCTTTGGCCGGTGGGGGGGGCCCCGCAAAGAGCGTGGCGGCCATTTTGGCGCTGCGCTTGCATTCACTCTTTTAAATTAAATATTTCCAGGTTTTTGGACATGTGTGGTCTATGATCCCTAGAGTGTTTTTATACTACTTTCAAGCTTAGGTTTAAACTAAAACTAAACCACCAAGAGTAAGAAACTTCAAACTGTATATCAAACTCCTCTCCTCACTTAAAAGAAGGACATATTGTGGCTTTTTTTACCTTTTCCATCTGTAATAAATACAAAAGGTGATCTCCACAATTTGATTCCCTAAAGCAGGAGTGCCCAAACCTTTTAGGCCATGGGCCAGTCATGTGGTTCAGTCATTGGTTCAGTGGGCCAGTCACGTAGTTCCTCCCACTGGAAGCAGAAGTAAAACGCACCTTGCAATCTGTTTTGCAACAGGATGAGATAGATTTTTAGGCTGCCATTTTCCCTGCTTATACTGTACTAGGGGTGGTCAAACTATGTCTCTTGGGCTGGATCCAGCCAATGGGCCATAGTTTGGCAACCCCTGCCCTAAAGAAAGGATAACCATCTCATTTATCTAGGGCTAAGCCTATTAAACACAAGAAGACTTCCTTCCTCCAAATACATTTCAGACCAATTGGGATTGTGATGCTTATATAAATTGATAGATAATGCCAGAAACATGTTGCCCATTCATGTTAACACTAGCTTTGGCTATGTCTCATTTCAGTTATTCCGTATATAGGAAATGGGATGACTAATGGAACAATGCTGTAGCATTTACTGAGGTGGAAGGTAAGATGCAAAATATCAAGGTATGTCAATCTGCCTAGATTTAGATTGAAGAAAAAATGATCTCTAGACCTTACTTGGGGCCTATTGCTTCAGTCATTGCCCTTTGCTTTAAATCCAGAGGTTCTTTTTGCTTGCTTGCTTGCTTGCTTGCTTGCTTGCTTGCTTGCTTGCTTTGAAGAATCTTTTTTCCCCTTCATCATCTTTTGAGAATTGTTTGTGCCCTTTAAACAAGAGGAATACATAAAAATCTATACTGGGGGAAAGTCTGTCTTTCTAGTACAACTCCATGAGCAATTGATCTACCACCTAAAATTTGCCCCAACCATATTCCAGGAACACATATGGCACCAATAAGTAGTTTTACCTAATAGTGTGAGTTAGTAAACCATATTTGTAGCCTATATTGTCACGTTGCATTGTTTACTTGAATAGAAGACACAAGTACAGATTTAAAGTTTTCAGAAAGTGGCATGATCAATACGTGGAACTGTAGCATTAAAGGCCAGAGTCCTGTTGGTGATTTACTGGTAATTAAGGAGGTGCTGGCTGGATAGCTCAGTGCTTTAGGGGAGTTAGATTCCCCACTATGCCTCCTGTAAGTAGAGCCAATCTGTATGCCCATGGGCGTCCTCATAAGAAGGGAATAGTAAATCCCTTCAGCGTATTCTCTACCAAGAAAAGCCTGAAAAGGGACACTATTAGTCAGGATTGATGACATATTATTATTAATAAGGACATGCCAGTGTTTAGTTGTTTAATTGCTGCACAACTGGGTGTATGCCTTGTAATATGAGTTGCATCTCATTATTTAACAAAGGTTAACTAAGGTATGCTGCGCCACTTAACCTATACATGCATAAGTCTCTAGCAGGTGCCTGTCCAATGAATGTTATCTATTCTTTTTTTTAAAAAAAGGTTGCCAAAGGATGGGGGAGCATAGTCCCTTGATTTTGGTAGGAGATGTAAGAAGGCAAGCTTTCATCAACAAGTAATATTGGGCTTTGGGTGAGGAAGAATAAGTTGAAAACAAATCCTAACAAGTTGGAGAACTTGTTGGTTATGACTTCTTCCAGCTAGTTGAGAGGAATCCTCCCTAAGAGAGATAATGCCATCCTTGCTCTTAGGAACAGTGCAAAATCTGGGTGTCTTCTTGGACCTGCCTCTCTCACTATGGACTAACAGGTTACTGCCATGGCCAGGGCTATGCTTAACGCTGATATGGAAACTTTAACGGGTCCAAAATGTGGCAGCCAGATTCAATATGAGAACTCATAAGTATGACTGCGGTGGCTCAAGTGGTTAAGACATTGAACTCACTGCCTGGAAAGTCAGAGTTCGAGACATGAGTACTGCATAACAGAGTGAGCTCCTGTCTCTGTCACAGCTCCTGCCAACCTAGCAGTTCAAAAGCAAGTAATTGCAAAGAGATAAATAGGGACCACTTTGGTGGGAAGGTAAACAGCATTCCGTGCACTCTGGTGTTGAGGCATGCATGCCACATGTCCACAGAAATGTCTCCAGTTGCAGACAGTGCTGGCTCTTTGGCTATAAACAGAGATGAGCACTGAACCCAAGAGTTGGATATGACTGGCTTTTGAGCAACGCCAACCTTTACCTATATCACCAGTTCTAGCCCCCCTCCTTGGTTATACATTACATACCTTTCAATGATTCAATACTTACGTACAAAACCCTACATGTGTTGAGACCTTGTTACCTGGATTTCTGCCTGTGTACAAGTTCCTTGCAAGCCTTCTTATGGGGATGGCTACCCTGAAAGAAGTAGAGTGAGGGAAAGAGTTCTCAGTGATACATCCTTTGGTCTGGAATGATCGCCCCACTGAAATCTGACAGACCCTCTCTCTCATGGCCAACTGAAAACATTTTTTTTAATAAATGAGGCTTTTGCATATATCATACCCAGTGGGGATGTATCACTTTAGGCTTTCCTTTCTTTTGGGTTTGCATTATCATTTTTGATAACCTTGTTTACTTCTGTTATTTGAATTTGTCATTACATGCTGCTGCCAGTTTGTCAGGTCCGTATGGTGAACTTTATTATATCGTTTTATGTATATTAATATGTTGGAAACCACCCAGAGAAGTGTTCATACTACGTTGGGTGATATAAGAATGCCTAAACTATACTAAATAAATTACACTGGCTCTAGCTGTAGCCAGAATTCCTTCCTAGGACAGTATATTTGAGATTTTGGTGGTGCAAGAAGCAGTTGAAGTACCATGCAGTGATTTATTTTCTCTGACATAGATCATGTAATTGCCTTTTCCATATCATTTGACTAGGTGGCCATAGTTAGCTGTGAGGTGATTTTAAAAACCCCTCTGAAGTCTCTTGAGCTGTTCTGCAGTGAGCACATTCTGGAGTAACAGGAGCTTTTAACATGTTCGTCTTCCTCTTTGACAAGCTCAAGGTATCAGGGTGGGGAGGGAGTGTATAGGGATATAGAAGGGTGTGTGAAAAAGGAAGTTTACATAAGCAACACTGATGCCCCCTCTCTCTCCTTTTCACCTCAGAGATGCACAGTCTTCTATTACTGCTAAAAATCACATATGGGACTGATAAGAAGAGTGTCTATCCTTGCATTGACTCCGTGTCAGAGAAACTGATATCCAACTAAGATGTGACTCACTTTCTCTCTCTCTTTCTTCATCTTTTTTTTAAATTCAGGAGGCAGAGTCTCATAAACCAAGTTCTTGTGTATCTGAGTAGGTTTATCTCCTAACTTATAGGCACTGAGACATTCACAACAAAGCAATTATCACATTGCGCCAAGGAGTTCATTCTTCCTCAGGATAAATTGCCTCAGAGTCAGCAATACTGTCGCCGCCATTTAAACCATCTCAAAAAAGCTACCCTATCAGAGGAAAGTCTGGGTTCTGTATCTGTTTCATACTCAGCCCCAGTGACTGTGCCTGAAATGAGAGCAAGTACTAAACAAACTCATCTGTTCTAGCTTATGTTCCTAAGAGAATGATTTTGCTGATCTGCTGTCATGCAGAGAGATGACAAAAGTTAATAAATGAAGGGACTCCTTGAGCATTTTAGTTACTGTTACATTTTGGTATTAGATCATCCATAATTCCAAGAAATTATCTGGTACCATATGAAAGTACAGTACTTTGTAAAAAGGCATGTCTGACATCACAAATAAAACTTTCTATGGCTGCACTCCAATGTATGTAACTTGACCCCCTTCAGCAAATATGTGGCAGGCTCCTCCTCCATGATATTGTGACTTTGTGCTGTTAAATAAAAGTATGACATCTGCAGTTGTACAGAATATTCTGTGTTTAAACTTTCTGATTCACTCAATGTTCTTTAACAATCATATAAACCATGGCCAGATGAAGTTATGCCTTTTGCAGTATTCCCGCACAGAGCTGCCAGCACCATTTCCATGGTTCTTTGCAATAAGAAGTGATCATAGGAATTGCAGGTTGTTCCATCTGAGACAGACAGCATGAAGAGCACTGATTGGCTTATTCTGAAACATAAGCAGAACCAAAATATGGACCTGTAGCCTGAGAGCAGCTTGGAGCCACATCACAATTGGACAAGCACCAGGAAGCTTTGGCCAATCACTGGTTCTCCTCCACCCCCTCCATGTCCTCAAGTGCTTTGTAGCACATATGTGCCACCACACATCACATATTTCCTAACAAACTAAGGTAGCCCAGTGGCTTTGAGCTGACTTTGAGTTACTGTTTATGGAACAGCTTCTAACAATAGGAATGACTACCAAATGAGCTTCCTTTCAATGGAATTTTTGTAGATCACAGGCCAAGTATGTGTCAACAGTGCAATGTGGTTGCAAAAAAGGCCAACGCTGTCTTAAACTGCATTAACAGAAGTATAGTCTCCCAAACTCGTGAAACATGAGTCCCCCTCTATTCAGCACTAGTTAGACCACATCTAGAGTACTGTCTCCAATTCTGGGCACCACACTTTAAGAAAGATGGAAACAAACTTGAGCAGGTACAGAGAAGGGCAACAAGGAGGGCCAGAGGACTGGAAACCAAGCCATATGAGGAAAGACTGAAATAACTGGGTATGCTTAAGTCTTGAGAAAAGGAGACTGAGAGGGGATATGAGGATAGCACTTTTCAAATACCTGAAAGATAATCATAAAGAGGAAGGGGAGGATCTGTTCTCGATCATCGCAGAGTGCAGATTGTGTAATAATGGGGTGAAACTACAGGAAACCAGATATAGGCTGGCTACCAGGAAAAACACCTTAACAGTTAGAACAGTATGACAGTGGAACCAATTACCTTGAGAGGTGGTGAACACTCCAACCCTGGAAGCATTCAAGAGCAAGTTGGACAACCATCTGTCAGATCTGCTTTGACTGGATTCCTGCATTGAGCAGGGAGTTGGACTTAAAGGTCTTAATGCCTCCCTTCCAACTTAGTTATCCTTTGATTCTATTATTCTAGTATCATTTGAGATTTCTTTACAGTATTTAAGATAGCCTCCTCAGTTTTTCAATTCCCAGAGGACATAAACAGTATCATGAGATGAAAGACTATAAGATCTGAATGAGATATGAGAGGCAGAATGGTGACCTTGAGAAGCGCAGCAGAAAGTTTTCCACTTGAAGCAGGGTTTTACAATATTGTTCCCCTAAATCCAAGACTCCAAGATCCTAAGTTTCCACTTATATGTGTAGATTCTTTTCCATTCTAACTCAGTGTGTGTGTTAATTAGCAATATTTGTGTCAGTCTTGCCAGGTTCCCTATCGATTCAAAGACTGAGGAATGCACAACACACAGCTGAGGTGCACATGAATTTGCTGAAATGCAAATTATTTTAAATCACCCCTCAGAATTCATTTATTTTGCACCGATTCCTGAATATTCCTGTATATTCTTTGGTGCATGCATTGTGCTTTAGCTTCTGCCTTGTGCTTTAGCTTCTTGCATGAATATATTATAGATACTTTCCAAACGGCAAGTAATACAGGAAATTGATACATTGACACTGTAATCTCCACTTTGTGCCAATCTACTTTACTCATTAGACAGTAATGTTTCCTGAAGAGTTCACCTCCACATTAAGTGCTAAAATCAAAGCTAGGAAGAATTTAATCATTGTCACCTGCTCTTCTTGGACAGATACGCATTTCATGCTTCTATCTTTGCTAATCTAGCTAATAGACTGGACTCTTTCATTTCTTAGAATTATTGCATCAAGATTTCCACACACCCCTTTACCTTTTTTCATTCAGTGGTACAGAAATGGAAAGTTTTATCAACTGAATTTCTGCCTGTTCTACAGCTGTTAAAAGTGCAAGATAAGGTTTTCCTGAAAAGAAAGTCTTATTTTGCATGTGGAATGTCCCAGGTTCAATCTATGGCATCTCCAAGAAAAAAGCTGAGAAGGCCTCCTGAGTGACCCTCTAGAGCAGTGATGGCCAACCTTGGCACTCCAGGTGTTCTTGGACTTCAATTACCAGAAACTCAAGCCAGCACTCCTGCTGATCAGGGCTTCTGGGAATTGAAGTTCAAGAATACCTGGAGTGCCATGGTTAGCCATCCGGGCTCTAGAGATTTGCAAGTTGTATTGATTTGCATACTTATCTGTTATGCTAGCCAACCATTCTGTATCTCTGAACCTGATGTGTATAAACTGATGCCATGAAGTCTCACTTCTATGTCTGACAATGAAACTAACAGTAAAATACAGCAGTCTTTAAAGTGCCACAACATTTTTGTCTTTTTGTTTTGTTTTATTTACTCTCTGATATACTGTACTTGAAACACAGACTAACACAGCTACCTACAGACAAACAGACTAAAAAAATCGGTTTGTATAAGCAAGACAGATTAAGGATGCCGTCAGAGGGCAATTCATCTCACATTTTGCACCACCTTTGGGTCATTCAGGTTGGATCTCTTTTTCTTTTTTCCTTTGGGATATTCAGGTTGGATCTCTTTTTCTAGCAACTACACAATGTACAAACAATTGCAAACCAGTTTGACCCTCTTCCAATGCAATCTGCACCTTTTTGGAACCCTGAGAGGTGGTTTCAGTTTCTAGCATGTGTGATGAACCATTATCGAACCAAAGTGAGAGAGATGGATGTTTCATGTCACTTTGTTGGCAAACCAATTCAACATTATGCCAATTCCCAACAAACATACAAACTTTCCCATGTTTCCTGTCAAATTAGTTGTGACAAACACAAGCTTCTGGTTTTATTAAGAGGTCTTTAGAGTCCCTAGAAAAGATTTCAGGCATCAGATCTTCTGTTTTGACATTCCCACAGAAAAGGAGACTGGATTGCTGGAACCCATCACTATCACAGTTGAGTGGCAAGTCAGTTCAGTGCTATGCCACCTTCCAATAATTTTTATTCTCAAAAGAAAATCCCTACTTGTTGCAGAGGAAGAAACAGGAGAGAACATGGAAGATGGAAGTATGGAGAAAGAAACTAAATAGGAGTGTTTTGAGGTGCAATGTGGCTTCTTGTCCCAAACTCACCTAATGCTTGCATGTGAACACAAGGATCATTTTAAATTGCATATCGCACCTTGAGGTGATCCTACTTAGCCTGATCCAGCCCAGGATAATCTGACTGTCTAGTTTCACCATCATTATAATCACACACAGCTTCCAGGGCTCATATACTGGCTTCCTAATACAGATACATCTTGGTATGCTTGGTCTCTTTTCATAAAGCTTCTTCTCTTTGATTTTATCTTTGTGTGAATTCCAGCAGAGCAGTATTTCAGTTACAGGAATAAAGGAACAGAGGTCATGGTAGTAAACTACTAAATAATGTTTAAAGGTAAAGGTCACCCTTGCTCAAAAGCCAATCATATCCGACTCTAGGGTTCATCTCTGTTTCATAGCCGAAGAGCCAGTGCTACCTGATTTTGCAGACATTTCCGTGGTCGTGTGGCAGGCAAGACTAGCACATGGAATGCTGTTTACCTTCCCACCAAAGTGGTCCCTATTTATCTACTTAATGTCTTGCTTTCGAACTGCTAAGTTGGCAGAAGCTGGTACAGAGACGGGAGCTCACTCCATCCTGCAGCATTCGGGTATCGAACTACTGACCTGCCGCCTTCCCGTCAGCATCTTAGCCACTTGAGCCACTAATTTCTTAAAGTTTCAGTGTTATCATTATTCTTTTTAGATAATAATCTTTAATCCAGTTGTTCTCTCAGTGACCATGCAGAGGTTGACACAGGGTGAATGGCCTTTCGTGCAGTCCAAAGTTTCCACAGAACAGCCTCAGAAGATTTCTTGGGTCCCTAATACTTATCTAATCCTTCATATGGATTGAGTAAATGTTTTAAGAAACAGTTTGTGCTTTTCCCTCTTTCACTGCCGAAGCAAGAATCCAGCCATAAGAAGAGATCATAGCAAACATGCCGTACATGTTTCTAATGGGCAGCTGCATGTAGGGAACCACTGACTGTCAGTGACTGGAAGAAAGTAGATACTCTGTAAGTAGATTGTACAGGATAGAAAAGATTGTCCTGTGCTTCTGAACTTTGTCTCATACACTGCGGTTCTGAAATTCTGGAATTAGCTATGGTGTGTTTTATGCTTAACCACCTTGTATAGTGGAACTAACATCATGTCAAAGAGAGAGAAATTCTCTGTGATTTTGTATTTTCCTATTTCCCTTCTACATGTGCCCCTGTACTTCACCGTGAGTGAAGTAGGTTGACCCTGAAGGGGAAATGGTCTTTTCTCTTACTTAGACATGACTAACTAACTTCTGAAGTTACTTCCAGGGATGAGGCTTCGAGTGCTGTCAGTCAAAAGGCTTCAACAGCTTTGCGCTCTTGCCTTCCTTAACAGATTTACTGTAGTAAGAAAAAAGAAAAGCTGGGGAAAGCTGGGGAAGTTATTCATGGGAGAAGATACTGCCTACCCCATATGTTCAAACTGAGGGAATGAGCCAGGCAGTTGTGGAATAAAAATCACAGTTGTTGCTTCCTGACAAACCAATTTTTACCCGCATTTGCACAACCTCCAGACCACAGTGTGTTCCCTTTGTTCCTCCCCTAGGTTTTCCCACTGCTTCTTTCATCTTTTTTCTTATTTGGGGATGAGGGAATGTTAGAAAAGAAAAGATGGGTGAATTGCCCTTGGGTGGATATGGCTAGGAGAGCTGCATCCCCAGGGGTTCTCAATGGATTCCCCACCCCAAGCTGCATGAGCCGGCTATGTGGTTCCCCCTGCTGCTTCTGCCACTTTTGGTGGTGGCAACAGTGGTGGGCACAATTGTGGTTGCTATTTTTTTTGCTGCTTTTTTGCCTCTGAAACTTCCCATGGCAGTGGGAGGAAGGGAGGCACATTTTCGCCACGTTTTTGTAATTTTTCACAGTGAAAATGTAGCATTTTCAGAGGCAGCAGGGACTTTCCAGTGGTGGCTAGGTCCTCACCGTGGGCTGGATTAATTGGTGCCATGGGCCGGAGCCGGCCCACAGGCCGTAGGTTGAGACCCCTGATCTAGAGGCATTGAGTCCTTGCTTAAGAAATATTTTGCAAAAGGGGAAATGCTGTCAGTGAGAGAACCTGACTTGGTATGAAAATGTATGTTCCTACCCGAGGACCAGCAATTCCTTCACAAGCACATCTCTCGGGAGCCAGCCGTCCAGTCAAGCTATTTTTATATTGCCATATCACTGCTCCCCAGGGTAAGGTTTCAGCTGTAAGAAGCTTGTATTTCGCTGACACGCTATTACTTGTGGTGGGTGTTCAGAGCTCTCAAGAGAGTGAGTGGACACACCATATGTCTACCAGCTGCCAAGGGAATACGATCTGGGCCAACTATAAGAAGTATGGGGTTTATAATTTGTTTTACGCACTACAGGTTCATTTAAAGAAACGATATGCTCTCACAGACGATCAACAGTGCTTACGGATTTCTCCTTTGAATAGATCTTGCTGTTGCAGTATGATGCATAGGACCTTCTTTGGTCAGATGTATTTTAATATATGTTAGGTGTTGTCCTGACAAATTTGTACTTCATTTTAAATTAATGATGTGGTCAGGCAGATTTCCCTCAAGACATTTGTTTGCACTGTTCTTTTTATAACTAGAGTCTTAAAGGGAAATGCCTGTGATAAGGGCTTTTGAAATTACTTCTTCGGCAGCCTCTGTTCTTGTAACGAGTAACAGTGAAAATCTTTCTCTACAAAATGTGTTGTTAAGAAACAATACTTGATAGCTCTTAAATGCTAAACAGATTTTGTGTGTTTGAATAAAAGAAGCTACAAATGTTCATTATGCAATTTATCAGTGAGAGTAAATATTTAAGAATAAAGGGGAAGTCAGAATAATCATTGTGTTGCCATAATTTATGCTGCATAAGGCTGATGGCATCAGCAGTGGTCCCTACCCCCCAACATAAAGATTTGTCCTTGCGTCTTACATGATCCCAGCAATGCAAGGAACTACATGGAAGCCTCAGAAGTTTTGGAAAAGAAGTCGAAACTATTTAATTTCTGAAAAAATGGTGTTATAATCAGGCTTCCATGCCATAAATTACAGCCACAGGATTTCAGCCTGTGTTTTGCAGTTTAAGAAGTGAAGGACTTATTCTATAAAACAGAGACTCAGAGGAATTGCTCAATGTTTCACAGTAAATTCTAGAGAATGGTTTTGAGCATTCTAGCTTTACAGTTGAAACAATCCTCCACATTTCAAGGCAATGTGCTGAGATTAACTCTGGGAAAGTAATATAATGTCCCTGTGTCTTCAATAGTTGTGTGGAAGAAAAAATTCAGTAAGTTTAGCTTGCATAGAAATCTGCACCTGTTGAAACTTCCTTGCTGGAACAACTATTAAACATACAGGAAACCTGTCTTTCCTGTTATCTGGTTGCCCTGAGGAGGAGACGTTGGCTTCTCCACATTTTTCCATAAGACTAGGAGCACATGAGCTTGTTTTATCAACAAACCATGGGTATTTATGGCAATGGGTAGAAGGGAAACTTGTATCACCTGTCATTAACATGCTTGTAATACTGTACTTGAATAACTGTATTCCAGGCTGTATCCCAAGATGGCATTTACAACCTTGTGTGCAACTATGCAGCAGAGAAATAAAAATTTACTGGCTGCATAGTCACAACAAGGAATTTGGGCTTTCCCAACCCCGTTCATGTCAACTGGCCACACAGTGAGAGAGAGGAGGAAATCGATTTTTAAAAAATTCAGATTGTTCAGGTAGTCGTAGCCCTGCAAGAGACACAGTTATAGGGAACTACCTAATAAGCTGTAAACACGGGCCAAATAACAGCTTGAAAGAATTAAAATTAAATTAGTTAAAATCAACTAAATATGTCTGATTTCACAAGTTGTTAGCATTCCATCTTAGAATGTCCAGATTAAATACTCCAAGCAATAACAATATCCTACACTTGTTTCATCTGATAGTTACTTAATTAACTAGGTACAGTGATGGCCAACCTTGGCACTCCAGGTGTTCTTTGACTTCAATTACCAGAAGCCCAAGTCAGCACTCCTGCTGCTCAGGGCTTCTAGGAATTGAAGTCCAAGAACAGCTAGAGTGCCAAGGTCGGCCATCACTGAACTAGGATAAGCTGTAGTTCCCTGAAACCTATGGAAGTTTTCAGTTCTGACCGGCCTATTTTCCTCTGCTCCGGATCATTTGATTTAATGTAAACTTTCAGCCTTTTAAAATTGTAGTAAAGAGAGAAGATGATGAGTCAGGGAAAGATTTTAGGGCATAACAATAAAGGACATTTTAGTGAGAATTCTGTAAAACCTCTGCATCATCGTTTCAGGTGACTGACAGGATGATTCTGGCTTCTAAAATACTCTATGTTAGCCAGAGTGAGGCTGATGCTCAAGGGCAGGAAGCTGCAATCCCTCTGGTTTTCTAGCTATGTACAACTTTCACGTATCCTGTCCTACATTCTCAAACAGGTCAGCTGCCTTTAGGTGAGTTGGAGCACTTTTTGTGTACATGGAATGGGATGGGCACCATGCCTTTTGCCTCAGGCAGTAAAATACCCTGGGCTGCTTGTGTCACTGAAATACCCACTGCAATAGTCACAGAAGAGGTAGAAATAAAAGTATTGTATAAGTTCAATGAAATGATTTGGAAATTATAGCATCACCAACAGATACTGTTACTGGATGGAAATGCTAGTCAATTTTTTTTTCAAATTGACTACAGGAGTTTGGCACACAGGTCAGTCCCAAAGATTTATTTCAGGGGATTTGTTACATCAGAAGCTTAGTCACCAGTAACAAAATATAGTTTTCTGTTATCTGAATTGTGCTTTTTAAGCATAGCCCAAATGTACAAATTCATTCATCTGACAATGGGTTTCGGAAAATGCAAGAGGCCAGATGGAAGTAGACTTTGTATCTCTTCTGTCTCATAACAGCAGCCTCCACCACCACCCCGAAATGCTAGACTAATTGGGGTAGACTGTGCAAGGGAAGCTGAGATGGAAGAGAGAATATCCCTTTTTTCCACCACAGTAGTAGTTCAGTAGTAGGGAGTCAGTGGTGGGCATCAGCATGTTTGCACCAGGTCACCGAACCAGTAGCAGAAATTCTGGCTGGCCCTGCCCATCCAAGTTTTGAAATGAAGTAGTCCTAATTCGGGTCCAATGCTGGGCTTTTCCCCTGGCCACCCCCACCATACCACCCACAGTGTGGTAATAAAAATTTTTTTGAGCCCACCACTGTAGGGAGGTTTGGTGTTCAGAAACTGGAGGCGACAACCAGCGTAGTGAAATACAGCTCTTTTATTTCTGGGGTCTGAACACAACTTGGAGGGGAACAACAGGGACTTATATACACGTTTAACTTGATACAAAACAGTGGGAACAAACATTATTGGGTGATTTGAATGTATGTTACAAAACTATATACATTTGACAGCTATGGTGCGCACTTCTCGGCGTTTGAATTGTGCGCGCTTGAAGTCTTACAGTATTACGCGAGTTGCTGAGATTTTGTGGCTGTCAAGCAACGTGGCTGTTTGACAGTAATTTGTGCAGTTTCTTCGGCCGGCAAAGTGGCCGTTTGAATGTTCAAAATGTCACCAACACAATTTGTCATACATAACAGGAGGTGACAGTATACAGTGATTAGAGCATAGATCACGTTGAGCAGGGCTCAAATGGCAGCCTTTTCTATTACCCTAATTAAACTAAGGTTGCACAGTTACAGTTACCAGCCTCCTGTCTCTTGAGATTCTGGGACAAACCCTGAAGCCATGAACATGTCACTGGGGGGGTGGGGGAGTGGCTCCCAACACAGCACACCACAAACAGTTATCTGGAGAAGAGGCCAGCACTACTTCTGTGCCAACTCATTGTGCAAATGGGCATCAAGAAGCTCTGAATAAAAAAACAGCTAACTTGGTAATATGGCAATCCAGAAATTGGATGCAGATATTTTCCACTGTCAGTAATGCAGCAGAATGCACCCAGTGGCTGCAGTGGTTGCCACCGTTCTTGCTCTGGCTTACCTTCTGGTCAGCCTTACTTATAACCTATTGAACATATGTAAACTCAATGCCAGCACACAGGGGAAATGTTCTCCTGAAAAAGGCAGCTCATGAGTCCACAGTAGTGGTGCTCCACTATAGGAAGACCACAAGAAGCTCTCTCCACAGTTGAGTCCCCTTGCTCCTTTTCTGTGTGCTGATTTTGTGCAAGCACAACACGTGTACACATACCTTCATGCACAGCAGTAAAACTGGGCACTAGAAATGAGTCGAGATGAGTGCTCAGGCTCTAGAGGTACCTCAGAAACAAAAATCAAACTTTCTCATTCACTGCTTCCCTCTAAGACTTCTCTCCCTGCCTGGAAACTCTGGAAAGTATAGGTCTTAAAAGTGCCAACCAGTGATGCACTGCAAAAAAAATTACTACCTACTCTGTGGGCAGGGCCAAATTTGTGGGCATGGCCAAATACCCTGCAATATGGGCTATGGAGGTGGGCATGGCCAACCAAATGGGTGTGGCCTGGGGGAATTTCTGCTACCAGTTCTGCAGAACCTGAAAGAACCTGTTACAGTGCATCACTGGTGCCAACTCATTCCACAGAGTTGTCTAGACTCCCTTGAATTCTTTTGGGGAAAGGTTGGGTATGAATTGAATGCAAGCGCGGCACCAAAATGGCCGCCGCGCCCTTAGCGCCCCCCCCCACCAGACGAAAACATCCGGGTAGTTAGGGGGCGTGGCCAGCACCCTTATATAAGGGGCGGCCACGAGGCAGCCGAGCTGCCATTTTGCGAAGCGACGGAGCGGAGAAGTTTTTCTCTCTTACCTCCGTCGCTCTTGCCTTGCTCGGGGAAGCCTCTGGCTGCTGATTTTCTTGACTTTTAGGCTTCCCATCGTTAGCTGCTATGCCCTCGAAGAAGAAGGCGACTGCGAACGCGGCTCGTTCTGCGCAGAGGCGCCAGCCGGGTCGGAGGACCGCGGCTGCGCCTCCCCAGCAGCCTCCTTTGCCTGAGCCCACCGGGACCGGTGGGATGGGGTTAATTACCCCTTGGCCCGAGGCCGGGGGTCTGCGTACCGGCCCAGCTGGGGCCGCGGCCCCTGGCCCGCAAGCAGTGGCCACTGCCTCTGGCACGGCTCATTCTGCGGGGCCTTCTTCCATGGGTCCGCAGCTTCCTGCGGGGGGTTTCAGCCATGGGGGGTGGCTGGGTTCCCTCCCCTGGCAGGGCACCCCCCCGGCCCTGCAGGGGCCGGGCCTGGGGTCGTGGCCGTATATGGGCCCTGGGGTCCAGGGACATGGACCGGCGCCTGCACCCAGTGAGCCGGCTGGCCCTTTGCCCCCACTTGGCTTAGGGGGCTACGTTAGTGTTGAGGCCCTTCTGGCCCGCGTTGCGGCCCTCGAGGCATCCCTCGCGAGGGTTAACCACCCGGGGGTGCCTTTTGGGGTGCAGGTAGATCCGTTGTCTGCCGGTCAGCGGCAGGTGGCAGGAAGGGTCGAGCTGTCCGAGGCGTGTGGGCCGGCTTCGGCCACTGCCTCGCAGCTCCCCACTCAACAGGCTGATGCTGGTCAGGCCCCGTCGACGAGCTCAATTGCGGTCATGAGCTCCGACGCCCCCAGCGGGCCGGAACCCCCGGTGGGGGTGGCCCACGGGGGTGCTGCATGTGAGTATGCGGTTCAATCTAGTGCACCCACACACCTACCCACGTTGGGGGGGGCATTCCAGTGGCCGTGGCCTCGCATGGGTGGTGCGACGGTTCAGTCGCCGACGTCCCACCCGGCGACTTCACCGCTCACCCAGGGCCCAGTTGTGGGTGGTACCTCTTATTCAGTCGGGAATGTGTTAGGGGTGGCTGGGTTGGTCCAGGCTCCTTTTCAGATCCCCGTGGTTCCCACTGTGCCGGTGTCAGCATTGCCGACAGCGGGGTATTCCTTGCCCCTGGGGGACCATTTGGCCCAGGCCACCAAAGAGAAGATCTGGCGTGGGGAGTATGTCGACATCTTCTCCCTTCTTAACAGAGAGCCCACCAAAGAGGAGAGGGAGGGGCAGGATGAGAAGGATAAGGAACAGGCACGTCGTCGTAAGCCGCCACGTACGTGGGCCAATTGGTTGCCGGCGTACCTTATATACATGGCGGTCTACCTCAGGGCCCGGCCGGATTTGGCAATTCCGATGGTCCAGTATTTGGACAACATTTACCGGGCGATGGTCGACTTCCCGGGCCCGTCATGGTTGGCTTACGACGAGGAATTCCGTATGCGGATTCCCCTGCACCCTGAGATGAGGTGGGATGAGCCCTGCCAGAAGCTGTGGCTTCTGTATATGACTCCCACGCGCCACGCGCCTGGGGACAGATACCATTGTGGACATGCGGTCCAGCGAGCGGCCCCAGCACAGATACCCCGCCAGGTGGCAGGGCAGGGGGTTCCAGCCCGCCTGCTGTGCTGGACTTTCTCGTCCAATGGTTCCTGCAGTAGGAAGAATTGCCGGTACAGGCATGAGTGTCCCTCTTGTGCTGGCCCCCATGCGGCCTCCGCCTGCCCCAGGCCTGGAGGGGTGCGGGGCAAAGGTAGGGGCGGACAAGGGGCTGGCAAGACTGCTGCAGAGGGAGCTGGTCCACCGAAAGGCCCCCTCCCCAATTAATGTGGACATGCTGGAGCGTTGGCTCGCATCGTACACGAGGGGGGCAGATGCGGTTTACCTGCTTCAAGGTTTTCGACTGGGGTTCCGTATTCCTTTCCAGGGTGATAGGTCCCCCCAAGATGCCTCCAACCTTTTGTCCCTTAAGGGGAGGGAGGAGGTGGCTGCCGCCAGCATTTCTAAGGAGGTTGATGCGGGCAGGGTCACTGGCCCTTTCCCTGCACCCCCGTTCCCCAACCTTAAAGTGTCACCCTTGGGCTTGGTGCCCAAGAAGTCACCGGGCGAGTTCCGCCTGATCCATCACTTGTCCTACCCAGCCGGCCGATCGGTCAATGATGCTATACCTGATGACCTTTGCTCGGTCAGGTATACATCTTTTGACCAAGCGCTGCGCATGGTGCGCTCATGTGGCCCGGGTGCGCTGTTGGCTAATTGCGACATTAAGTCTGCCTTTCGCCTCCTGCCGGTTCATCCGGGTGACTTTGAGTTGCTGGGTTTTAAGTTCAGGGGTGAATATTATTTCGATAAGGCCATGCCTTTTGGCTGTTCCATATCGTGCTCGGCCTTCGAGCGTGGGCTTTTGTCCGCAGGTCAGGGTCCCGGTCTGTAGCCCATTACCTGGATGATTTTTTATGCGGGGGTGAACGGGGCTGGGACACGTGCACACGTCTCCTCAACACATTTCAGACGCTAATGGAGGAACTGGGTGTCCCTTTAGCGCCCGAAAAGACCGAGGGCCCATCTACACAGCTAGTCTTCTTGGGGGTGGAGATTGACACGGTAGCGCAGGCTTCTAGGTTACCAGGGGATAAGGTGTCAAGGATAGTGGCCCTTATCTCGGACTTGCTTGCTAAACGCAAGGCATCACTGCGGGATCTGCAGGTGTTGCATGGTCATCTCAATTTCGCTTGCAGGGTGGTCGCACCGGGCAGGGCATTTGCCCGGCGCTTGTGCGACGCCATGACAGGCTTGTCCAGGCCCCACCATAGGGTCAGACTAACCCAGGGCATTAAGGCAGATATGCTTATCTGGCTCCAGTTCCTGAAGGAGTTCAATGGGGTGTCATTTTGGAGGTCTGACCTTCTGGCTTCCCCTCATTTCCAGATACAGTCCGATGCCTCTGGGTCCCTGGGTTATGGGATGTACTTCAATGGGAAGTGGGCCTATGGTGGGTGGCCACCAGCCTGGTCAGGTACGGGGCGCCTGCGGGACCTCACGTACCTGGAATTTTTTCCCATTCTGGGGGCCTTGATGCTATGGGGTGATGAGTGGGCCAACTTGGTCATTCATTTCTGGTGTGACAATGCGGCCGTTGTCCACATTGTCAACTCACAGACTTCCAAATCACCCAGGGTGATGGACTTGGTGCGCCAGTTTGTATTGTGCAGCCTGCGCCTTAATGTACTGTTCCGGGCCAGGCATGTCCCGGGGGTCAATAATGATATCGCTGACGCTTTGTCCCGCCTGCAGATCTCCCGGTTCCGCGCCTTGGCCCCGGATGCAGAGGAATTTCCCTCGCCACTCCCGGACGAGATATGGACCTTTGGCAAGGAGAGGTGAACCGGGCGATCGGCATGTCGCTAGCGCCACGCACGCGTAAGGCGTATCAACACGCATTCAATTCTTTCAGGGCGTTCTGTGCCCAATTCCGGCTGCCAGATACCTGGCCTATCCCGGTGGCCCATATACTTCAATTCTTGGTTGACCTGCATTCCCAGGGCCTTCCACCTCGAACCATAGCATCCAGGCTGTCAGCGCTGGCTTTTATGGCCAAAGTAGGCGGACATGCGGACAGTACCGCTGACTTCCGTGTGAGACACGTTTTGGAGGGGTGGGTGCGGGAGCGTGGGCGTAGCCCGGACGACCGCCACCCAATTTCCCCAGGGGTTCTTACCCAACTGGCACGGGGCTGGCAGGACCTATGATTTGCTAGGTATGAGGCAGCCTTGTTTCATGCGGCTACAACGGTGGCCTTTTTTGGAGCGCTCCGCATCAGCGAGTTTGTGATGCTGTCTAAGGCGGATGCTAGTCGTAGGGCACTGGAACTCGAAGATGTCTATGTGGCCAAAGACTGGGCTCAGTTGAGGATACGCTCCTCTAAGACGGATCAGCATGGCGTAGGCAGTGGAATAAGACTGCTACGGTGTTCTTTGGCAGACATCTGTCCGGTTGGTGCCCTACGGGAGTTCCTTGCACTGCGTGGCACGCACCATGGCCCGTTTTTTCTGTCACCAAGATGGGTCTCCCCTTACTAAATTTCAATTTTGGAGGGTGCCGGTAGGCACTAGCCAGTGTTGGCCTCCCTGGGGCTCATTGCGGCACCCATTCATTCAGGATAGGGGCGGCTTCTACTGCAGCTGTTTTTGGGTACCCCGGGGCTGACATGCGCCGCATGGGAGGGTGGGGATCACAATGTTTTCAGTTTGTGTTCGCCCTCTTCAACTGTGAGTACCAGTTTAGTCACTGCACTGTTTCTCCCCCCCCCCTTTTTTTTTTCCTTGACAGACCCTGGGTGTCGTATTACACCGGTGACAGTGTGCCTGGTGGGCCATAGCCATGTGCACAGGGCAGCGCGTTACGCTGCACAGGGCAGCGCGTTACGCTGCACAGGGCAGCGCGTTACGCTGCATAGGGCAGCGCGTTATGCTGCAGCGACAGAGTGGGGACCCCGGCTGGGACTGGGTGCATCCGCACGTCTCAGGTGCTATGGTAAGCGCGGCATGTTATGGCGGGAACTGTTGCCATTCCTTTTCTACATCAGGGATGCTGACTCGCCGGATGTCCTGGTTATGTACCTTGGGGGCGATGGTTAGGGCGGGTCACTGGCCTATTGTGGAAGCTTGCAATTTGCAGTGACTTGCCCCACTTATGTTATGTGTGGCCTGCCACAACCCTCAATTGGTCGGACACGATACCGCGGTACGCTTACAGGGGGGCGTGCGGCCTCGAGGCTCTTGGCCGAGCCGATGCTCCGTGAACGGGGCTATTGCCCGGTTCCTTTTCGACAAAGGTGGGGGACGCGTCATTCGCCTCCCCAACATCAGTCTGCAAAATTACGAGCTTTTACTCAGGGGATGGGGCCCATCTGTCGCAGGGAGGTATGGACCTCTTGTTAGTGGACTGGCGAGCAGGCCTGTTGACCGAGCTGACGGTCTTGGGGGGGCGGTGAGCCTTCTGGGAAGCCTCCCCGTGTGGCGGGTAGCACTGGTAAGGTAAACATTATGACCCACAGGTATCCGGCAGGTTCGCAATTGACTGGACAACACTAGACAGGTATAAGTTGGTTAAACGTTGTCCGGTCAACGACGAACCAGGCGACGGGGTGATGGCTACAGCTAGACAGCATGCATCACCCCGTGATTTTACGGATACGCGTCAGAGGGTGGGGTCATTAGTTAGATATTGACTACGGTCAACAATTTGTTTGTTGGCAACAAACAAATTGATACAAATAGATACATTGTAACAATTGCCGTTGGCAATTTTGGGTGGTACCTTACCAGTGTTACTTCGGCCTGCTTGCCTTAAGAATTATAATTGGTCAATTACCAATAGAAATGTATAATTCGGACTAGGGCATGAATCAATAAATGTGGCCCAATGCCGTTATCCACTTTCATTGGTGTCTGAGTCCTTTATTGGGGGGTGCGCCTGCAAAGTACCCTGCTAGAATTAAAGTACTGTACAGTTAACAGTATTAACATTAATCACACAATTTTTTTAAAAAAATCATACATTACACTTCGGCTGCCTACTACAGACTGAACTTTAAGACTCATCATTAAATTAAAACCATACATTATTCTTATAGGGTATCTGGATGGATAGCTCATTGGTTTAGGGTATATGGCTGCATAGCCAGAAGTTGGGAGTTTGAATCCCCACTGTGCCTTGTGGAACAAGAGCCAGGCTGTAGGGCCTTGAGTAAGCTGCATAGTCCCAGGGCATCCCCAGAAGAAGGGGATAGTGAACTTCTGTGTATTGCATGAATGTCCACACTTTTTTTAGCTTTCGCCATGTTTTTACCTGAGAAATATGATGTTGTAGATGTTTAGACATTAACCTGAGTGACAACTGTTGTTTGTTCTAATTATGACATGGCAGAGTGTTGGTCAGTCAGATGGTTGGTTGGTTGGATGGACAGATGGATGGTCAGTTGAACAGAGTGCCCTGCAGAAACTTTCAGGGCTAAATCCAATTTTAGTCCTAACTAGAATACACCAACATTTTATTAATGACTCTACTTGAATTGAGATTAAAAGTAGATTTCCTTCCCTTAGAAAACAACAATATTGATTTCTTTCTGTCTTTGCATAATAAATTAGGAGCTCTTGCATTTGATATAATTAGAGTAGCCATCTTTTAATGCCTTCAGAACAAGGGATGTGTTCAATATCCCTGAAAAGACAGACAGGGAAATGACAAGTCATTGTGCCAGACATTTTAGCAGTTGGTAGATGGCAGGACCTAAAAGTGCATTGAGTATTTCCTTCAATTAGCACATCATTTTTCTGCCTTTGTTCATTGTTGTAAGGCCAGCAAGGATTACAGGCCATGCATTCTTTGGCAATGTTTGTGCAGTGAATCACCCAAACGCATTCCTATTGGACAGACTATGCTTGTAGATGGGGATCTATCCAGACACAAGACCATTGGGATTGTTTGAGGATAGTTCTAATGCCTCACAATCTAATGATGAGGGAACTATTCACATAACAAGGACGTTTGGCACTCCAGTGTTGGGCTTCCACATAATGCAAAACATCCAGATGATTACCTCTACAATGTGGTCAATGGCAGACTAGACTTGTGAGCATGCTTCCTGTCTAGTGTTGTAAACAAAGTCCCACTGTAATTGTCTGCTCCTTTTGGCCATTTAGCGTCTATATAATTTCTATGGACAACATTTTATTTTATTATTTACTTAATACCTGACTTTTAGTTTTCTCAACCACTACTACTATTAGTGCTTCATATATTTGCATTATGAATCCAAAGCATTGGTGCATTGAGTCAGTGTTTCTAATTACATAAATTATTATCTCCAGTTACAAAAATAATAAAGTTTACCTCCTAATTTAAATTTTGAACTTCATATTTTATTTTATTAAAACAGAATATGGTTGGATATGCTGTGTATATGCTGTATACCAGGTTTTGTTTAAATTTTTGAAGTAATTCTTTTCACCACATATGTTTTTTACATTCATACATTTGTATGAATGTATGGAAGCTGAGGTTTCTACCCACCCAGTTTATCTTCACAGAAGTCCTGTAACATAGATTATGTTGTACATAGGGCCATTTCATGGCTAAGGGGAAGTCTTCCAGGCTCTATATTGTGTCCCTAAGCACAATAATATGTGGATCCAAATTAATGCACGGAGAATTTAAGAGACATATGAAACTGGAAGTCTTTGACAGGGTAGCAAAACTGATCCACCCCATTCTTCATCCCAACTTCCAACTCCATTCGTAATAACAATTTGTGACACATCTAGTTGTTGCCAGGACATCTGATGAAACAAAAAATAAACAAAAATACATGCTTGAACTTGTTGTCAGTTGCTTTTCTATTTAGCTCACATTGAAGCTTAAGATACTTCACTACATAGCTCAGGCTAAACTGAGTTTAGGAGTCTTATGTTGTTGTTATGCACTGTCATGTCAGAACCTACCTACCATGATCCTGATAGGGCTTTCAAGGTAAAAAGAAGGTAAGTGAGATATTTGGTGGGTAGCTTTACTAGTTACTGTAGCTGGCTGGGTAGCTCAGTGGTTTAGGTATCTGGCTGCAGAGCCAGGGATTGTGAGTTTGATTCCCCATTGTGCCTCCAATGAGAAAATCCAGCTGGTGTAGTCATAGGCAAGCTCAGGGCACCCACAGAAAAAAGGAATGGTCAACCACTTCTGAGTATTCTTTACCTGGGAAAATTTGAAATGAGTTGCCATAAATCCTAATTGACTTGATGGCATTTTTTGTTGTTGTTGTTTACCATTTCTACACCCCCAGTGAGTTTCCATGACCAATTGGGGACTAGAAACCTGGCCTCCTGAGTTCTATTGATTCAAATGGTCTGCTCTAACTATGACTTGCCATTCGAAAATAAGTCACAACTAGAGTAGACCCAGTTTGGTTACTATGCTAAGCAACAGGATTTGGGCCTATTTCTTTAAAAGTCTCATACCACTGTGACTGCAGAAACAGCTGTTTCACTGGCCCTTCACAGCTGTCACAAGACAACCCAGTGTTTTAGAAAAGCCAGTCAGGGAAAGAGGGGAGTATGTTAGTTGGTGTCATTCCAGCTCTACCCTGTTCAGTGGACTCTAGCAAAAGATGTGATGGAATTACTACATTGTATGTGTTACTTAGGATAGTGACTCTCGTGGTTTGAACAGTAGTAAAACGGTATAGCTGTGGTTAAAAAAAATCAACCCATCCTTCAGTCTGGCCAAGGCATTAATGTGTTTCTAAAAACATTCCCTCTTGGATTTACGGCTTGCTTGAACTGTGCTCAGCCATGGTTTCAGTATTAGCAGAAATGCTTGCAGAGATCAAACATTCCCAACAGCGTGTGTGAAATATAATGTGCATCCTTGGCCTTCAGTTCCTTTCCTTGTAACTAGAGAATACCCAGGAATCTTGGCACTGGGTGAGCAAAAAATGCTGGAGCCATGCTCTCCCACACTGAATGTTTCATCTCTGCACTCTTCTATTAGGATGATTCTTCCAGCCTCCGCACCATAACAATGGTAAAGCTAGGATTTTATATGCTTTAAAAATTTGCTTATCTTGCAGAAATAGTGTGGTTGGATTAGGTGGGACCGTGTGTGTTGGTTTTCTATTTCGCCTGGATTTTATAGTACTTAGTAGTTGGTCACAGTGGATTAAGTGGGTTTAATTTAAAAAATATATAGTGGTATTATAAATTATATCTGTCTTTAATGGACTGCTGAGAAATCATGAGAGACAGAACTTTGAAGGCAGCTTTTGACTATTTGAACAGACTACTGAGATTGAGTTTGGCCACATGGAGCTAATGATATATGTACCATGGGGATAGATTTGGGATTTTCAGGCAAGCAATGTTTTCCATAGGACAGGCAAGCACTGCATGAGATGAATTTTAAAAGAAGCACATCTTATTGAAAACAGAAGTCACATCAAAATAACTGAATTGCAGAAGAAACATGTCAAATAATTTGCCATAGCTTGTCAGTTAATAAACCTGTCTCTCCACCCGTATCAGGTATTTGGACACAGGTTCTGAGGAGAACAGAAGATCCCCCCCCCCTTATACATCATAACAGCTGAAAGGTTCCTGTTACACAGCTGGTGAGTAATTTGACAAGACTGAGAAGTTCACAGTGTAAAGAGAAGAAGGGAAAGGGGTTTAAGCAGCAGCATAGCAAGCAAAAAGACAGGAACACACAGAAAAGTGTGATAGTCTAGCAACTATCCTAGTCTTTTTCATCTTCACTAATTATTTTTAAAAGGGAGTGAAATACGTTATGGGATGTAGGCAAATTGGTTTGATTTTTAAACTTTGTAAAAGTATTTGTTCAGACTTTTGATGTAGGTAGATTTCATTATGCCTGGCTCACCATGCACTTTCCTAGGAGGTCAATGTTAGCCTTTTCTTTTTCCAACTTTGTTATTTTTTAATTTACTTGTTTGGGAGAACACCCCCATGCTTCAAGAAGTATCTAAATAAGAGACTGTTGGTAAAAAAATATTTCCATGATATTTGAGGTATAGAACAGTTTATAGCAGTGCAGATAGTTCTAATACCATGTTTCTCTCTCTTCAGTTTATTTCACCAAAAATTTCATAATCTGTATTTGGAAACTCCAATAGAATTTATGCATGTGCATATTTCCCTCTAAAATGTACTTACATTTTACTTCACATTAAGGCATCTGAACTTGGAAGAAAGGCATATGCTGGAATTAATAGAGGATGGAGAAGACAAAGGAAAAAATGGAAGTGTTTATATCGGGGTGGCCAACCTTGGTGCCCCAAGTGTTCTTGGACTTCAATTACCAGAAGCCCAAGTAAACATACCTGCTGTTCAGGGTTTATGGGAATTGAAGTCCATGAACACGTGGGGCACCAATGTAGGCCACCCGTGGTTTATATCATAGAAAGAGATGGGTGCAAAAGTTGGGAGATCCACTTCTCATGCCATTGCCCCTGGATTTAAGCTTTAAAAAATAAATGAATACATAATGACTGTGATGGCCCCAACTACCACCCAGAGTAAGGGCAGCAGGAAGGCCCTCCTAAGTCAAGGGCTTCATAAAATCAAGATAGTCTGTACTACTTGAACTGAACTTTATTCAAGTAGGGGAAAGGAACAAGGGACAGTTGGATGCCTGCCCAAACTGATAGTTCGTAGGCTGGCTGTGATAAGTCCAGCCCTTGCTGGAGCCCATGGTGTGCCCACAGGTGAGGCCAAGTCTTTCAGGAAAGCCCTCACCATCTAATGTCCTTTAGGGAAGGTTTGCATTGCCATTCACATGTTCCCATGCCTCTCCAGTCCTTCCTGCCTTTACTAAAGGTGCTCTTTTGGCATGTCTTCCTCCAGCACCTTTGCTGAGTCATGGTGGGGCCCAGGTCCCTGGCTGGTATGTGTGAGAGGGTTGGTGTTGATGGTGCTGCTTTCCTGTGCTTTGTCCCATATTGCTCTCCACCTGGACCCATATAACAGTCCAAGGTTTCTCCGTAAACAGTTTGTAATCCTCCTGTTGGCTCTGGCTATAGGGACTGCAGTGGCTCAAGTGGTTAAGATGCTGACTGGGAGGCAGAAGGTCAGCAGTTCAAAATCCAAGTACTGCATGATGGAATGAGCACCCGTCTCTGTCCCAGCTCCTGCCAAACTAGCAGTTCGAAATCAAGAAATAATAGGGATCACTTTGGTAGGGAGGTAAACAGCATTCCATGCACTCCGGCTTCTAGGCATGCCTGTATTGCATATAGAGTCGGATATGACTGGCTTTCGAGCAAGGGTGACCTTCACCTTCACCTTTACCCTGGCTATAAAATACAGGGTCCAGATCCCCCTCCCTCTTCCTATTCCTCAAAGATATCTCTGTATCTGGACCATTGCAGTAATCCAACTGGAATGTTATAAGAACAGGAGTCACTACCATGCAATTATTGCCCAGAATATGTTTCAGATTATCTTCCACCTCCTTGTCCTTTGTTTTGAGTTTTGGTCCCAATGTTTCAATGGCATAGCTTTTTTCATAATTTCCTGTTGAGTTTTCTGTTGCATCAATGTAAGAGTGAAGCCTGTTTTGAAATTCTCATTGTCTGCATAAAAGAAATATCCATATGTAGACTTCTATTTAGCTGTTGCCTCATTTAAACTCAATACCATCTCATACATTATTAGCATTAGAACTTAAAGCAGAAGCTGAAACAGATCAGATGTCACAGAAAGCCTGTGATTGGGGATAAAAATGTGGACTTTAGAGTTTAAGAAATCAGACTTCAGATGAAACCTTTTATTCTGTCTTGAGGACCAATCACAGAACTAAACAAGCTAAATTGTGAAAAATATGAGGCAAGAAGAACTCTTGTTGTGTACTTCTTTTAGTGATCAATTGTCTGTAATGCCCATTTCTCTCCTCACATTAAATATGGTGCAGCTCATTGATAACCCCACAAAAGATAACTTTCAAATATATGAATAACATCACTGTGGTATGGTTCAAAAGCAATGCCATACATGTACAAAAAGTCACCCTTGTTGGCTTACTTATCTTTGGAGGGTAAATATGCAATGTTTGCCCACTTTTAATCATCAGAATCCTAAGAGCATTTCCAAAGACAAAATCACAGATTGCATAAATTAAGATACAGTATTGAGATACATGATAGGAGGCACAAAAATAAATAAATAGATCAAATCAGATGTAGTGATCAACATAGAAGAGAAGAATATGGATTCTCATTTTTATAAGATGAAGTAGTACAGGCCCTGAAAGATCTAATAACAATATTAACATGGTTGAGGGCTGTGAATTCTCCAGGCTCAGAAATATGGGACTGGGTTTAAATATGGCATAGCTCACTGATAACATTAGTTAAGTTAGTGACTTAATAGAGCTTGGATCTAGATTGGATTCAACCTATGGCCTGCATGGGGTGGATTGACTTTGACCAGGATCCTGCTGGAGTCAGGGAGTGTAGAAGGGCCGTCATGAAAACAGTAAGCACTATTTTGCAAGCTGCTCATTCATGCTCAGTCAGTTACATACCTTGCTTGCACAAACTGTCACACCCAATTGCCAGACAGGCAGCCCACAAAACGTAAAAACCAGTTGCACAATTGCCTTTCTATATGTGGTAAACTGCAGCAGGATTCCGGTCTCCATGTCTTAACCTGAAATACTGAAGGATGGGAGGTGTGGGAAGAACCTGTCTGTAGCATCATATGAGTCTCAACAGAGTTCAGATGTTAGACATACTGTAGTGTACTGTGGTCTAAATCTGAATTTTCTTGAAGTACTCTGAACTTGCTTACATTGGCCCTGCTGGGCTGATGTAGAACAGCCTTTGAGAAACAACTTGAGGTCAAGGGGAGGAGCAAAATGATGTTTGGTGTGATCCCTGCATCCAGACAGCATCATGGTCCTCCAAAGGAGCAACCTTCTCAGCTGATTGGGGGAGCCCCTCCAGTGGCAGTAGTGCTTGTCAGTTGACATTTCTCAGCTGATGCTTCTGAGCTGATTGGAGGTATCCTCTCCCAATCAACTGAGAAGTGTGTCCTTTATTGCCACCTCTCTATTTTAAACTGTTCCGAAGATGCAAGATAAAATACAGTAGGGTAATTTGGTTGAACCCCCTAACAATGTCTCAAACTCAGGCAAGTTGGGGGCAGGTTGGGGTGGAATGGCCTAATTGGACCAACCCATCTCAAAGCAGTCTTTATGCCTGTGTAGACAGCCTTGGTGTCTCATTAGAAAAAGATGAAATAATATACTACTGTATATTGTTTGCTTGTTGCCCATTTGTTTGGTTTTTGCTCAAGTGGTCAATCTCTGAGAAGAAGCAGAAGAGACCCTTATGCTGAGTATAATAAATGTATTTCTGACATGGGGTTTTAACAGATAGAAAAGCATACTGTGTCACATGATTGTATTGCATATAGGGCTTTACAACAGCCACTGGTCAAGGTGAGTAGCAAAACACTGCTGAATGTTAAGGGCACTTGCTACTTCATATAAAAGCAATTTTTGCATGAGAGACTAAAGCCAACATTGCTCTTTTCTTTCAGCACCGTTACACAAGTAGAAGTGCAGCCGAAACAGCTTTGGGTGCATTACATTGACTGAGTCTATTTTAAGCCTTCACCCAGTAATGCTCCTTTATGGTCATTAGGGACCCATGTTGTTCTTGAGATCAGTTTCCTTCCTTCATATTGACACTTACCAGCTGGCAGACAGGCCAAGTACGGAAATAGGGTGTCCATGCTGTGTGACTCCTGTCCTCCATGTATGGCAATGAAATTTATTTTCCGTCCTGCCCTCCTTAATGTTCTGCTTGACACTGATAATCCAACCACAAGTCTTCTACCCAAAGTCATAGCAGTCTGAGACTATCAGCTATCCAACCCAGCATGGCTTTCATGCTGAAAGAATATGAAGGAAATGGTATCCCCTGCCCCTCTCATTTCAAATAATCAGAAATGAATCCTTCAAACAAAATTGCATGCCAAGGAACTAAAGATATTTAAAGTTTTAGAGGAGTTCTCAAGATTGTATTCATGTCATTCCGTCATCCCAGATGGCTGTCATAACATGATTCAATATGGATAGGATCTTTTTAGCTCAAAGTATGTTTCCTACAGTTTTGTGACTGGCACTGCTGTTTAGCTATTTAATCCTTTCATAACAACAACTATGCAGAAAAGAGATCCCTCTTCTCTCTTTTAAAGAACAGGGAAAGCACAGCCTCTTCTGAAACCTAATTTCAACCTATGTTGAAGTACTGTTCACTTAATATGATAAAGTAAGTCACAATTATAGTAGGCCCATTTGAATCAATGGAATTACGGAGGAATTGATGTAGTGGGCCTTCTCTAGTGTGTTTATCTGGGCTGAACATCAGGATTTGGAGCAATATGTACTGAAGCAATAACATCACTGTTTGGGAAATCTCTCAACCTAAAATGCCTCCCATGGTTTTAAATCAGGATAGAATAAGAATCATATGTATTGCTCTTTGTCCCTTGGAAGACGAATGGAGTACAAAGTAGTAAAAACGTAACCACCACACACTGACTGATGTAGCATTGTATTGAACAAGAGTGTATCTCTTATATTGTAACATTGGTCTAGTAGTCACAAGTGGAAAATAAAATCCATATAATCAAGTGAGCTAGCAAGAAGAAGAGGAACAGATCTATCATCCAATCCACTTAGTAGAAAGCATTTTACTATTTTGTTAAGATGCTAGCATTTCCAAGCTGGCTGCAAAAAAAGAGACTTGTTTTCTTCTGGAGCCAGTATGGAAGTACAGAATACTAGCTTCTTAGCAGGTTAGTAAAAACAAATTTTAAAATAAAATTTAAAGAGATGAATGAATAAATAAGAGCATTAATAATGTCTGAACATTTCAAGGCTGCATCACTTGCATTATTATAAAAAATAATAATTGCAGGCTGATACTAAAGCTACTCCCAAATACATTGTGTTACCATGCACATCAGTTTTTATTTGGTGACATTTGGAGGAATCATTTGGTCTTAAGCATTCTGGTTTAGCAACAGTACTAACCTTTTTAAGAATTGTGCAATGTGAATGTTTGTAGAAAGGAGTTATGTGCCGTTCGTGGCCGGAAAGGTGATATAGATTTGTTTAATCTCCAAGATAATGTTGTGGCTTATTGCGTGATAGAGCAATGCTTCTATGCACAAGTTCAGCAACAGGGTTAGGGAAGATGCAGATTGCAGCCAGCAAAATAAATATCTTGGCAGGCAGCAGTCTCATGGGATCTTGTTCCCCTCTAGTGGCTAGGAGAAGGAATATTTATAGAAGCATTTTCCAGCTGCGCAGGATATAAACCTTATGCTGTGGAGACCATAAGGCAGAGGGATACAGCTACCAGAGGACAAAAGTCATGTATACTCTGTGGTTTGTCCTGCCTCTACTGAGACACCTTGCTTCCTTCAGGTGCAGACAAGATGCTCACTGTCATGAAAGTAAAATTTAACTGCCAATCTGATCAGCTTCTGAATATGAAGAAGGAAAGGACGCCATCTTGGCCTTTGCCTGAGGTTGTGAATTGTTTTGCCCTAGGCCACAATGATGGCAAACCTTGGCACTCCAGATGTTCTTGAACTTCAATTCCCAGAAGCCCTAATCAGCAAGAGTGCTGACTTGGGCTTCTTGTAATTAAAGTCAAAGAACACCTGGAGTGCACAGGTTCGCCATCATGGCAGGGTGTGCATGTGTAATTTCAGTACTGTGCATGTTTGTGTGTGTTTTGTTGGCTTTGGTTTTTTCCATCATCATAACTAGCATTGCATAAGATATTTTTTAAAAAAATAGAGCTATGGATCCTTTTCATTTTCGTTTTGATTTTGCTTGAATAGAAATTGTTCTCCAATAATCCACTCCATTCTTGATAATGTTTCCCGACCCAGTTGTCCAACAGAATATTTAACCAGATAATAATTAGGTAAAGGACCTCTCTTTTTATGATAAGATTGACATGAAAAAGGCTTCATAGAACTATAGAAATGTAGAGCTAGGGGGGACCCAAAGCTCACCTAGTCTAACCCCTGCTAATGCATTTCTGACAGAAGGCTACCAATCCTCTATCTAACAATTTCCAGCACAGGATACTGTCACACCTTCTGAACTAATCAGAGAAGAACCCCTTCTGAATGTTTCACTGGAATCTCCTTAATTGTCTTTTAAAACCATTGATTCATGCTCTGGACCCTCAGAAACAAACTAGTTCCATCTTCTTGTCATGTTCTCTTATGGCCTCTTAGTCATTTCTTCTCCAAGCACAATGTCGCCAGCTTCCTCAAACATTCCTCATACTTCTTTATTCCCAAACCCCCTATCAACATGGCTGCTCTCCACTGGACATGTTCCATTTTGGCAATATCCTTCTCAAACTGTGATACTCAGAATACCCAGCATTCCAGGTGAGATCTAAGTAAAGCAAACTAGAATAGGAATATTACTTCCTTTGAAAACTCTGTCAATATAGATAACAATTGCACTAGCTTGCTTTGATGCTACATTACATTATTGACCCGTGTTTACCTTGTGATTTGCTAAGACCACAAGATACTTTTCACATTAGTCAGAATATAGGTATCACTCACTCTGTATCTACATTTGATTTTTTCTGCATAACTTTGCATTTATCCCTGTTAAAATCCATGTTGTTGTTTTTGTTGTTGTTGCTGCTGCTGCTGCTGCTGTTGTTTTGTTTAGTCCATGTCAACATTCTGCTTCATCTTTAACCCTGATTCTGTCTCCTGAATTATTAGGTACCAATCTGGCCATGTTATCCTGCTATGGTAATTGAGTAGACCATACTACCAGCAACTCAACAGTGATTGTCAGGCGGTGATTAACTAACCTGACAACCCTGAAGACTAGTTGCTTTGAGTGGGAAGGGTGATGGTCCCCAAGTGGATTAAATAAATCCCACTTGAATCCATCTTGATGGAGGGCAGCAACTTCATCAAGATTGGCCTGGAGCTGAGGAGGACTTTGCTTGCCAAGAGGGCTCAGGACGAGAAAGTGACTCATGGAACTGGACCAGTGGTACAGGGGTCATACTGCGATGCAGAAGGCAAATACAAAGCCACTGCATATTCTTAGGACAATCTTCATGGCTGATCACTATGATGATCACCAATATTCAGAATCAAATACGGCACAAGAAGAAAATTATTAGGTCTCCACCCTCCCCTTCACTAGTTTGATTTCATCTCAAAAATTGACCAGAATCATCTCAATTTCTCGCTTGTTTATTTGTTGCATCTTTGTAACAGAGATGAGCACTGCACCCTAGAGTCGGATACGACTGGCTTTCGAGCAAGGGAAACCTTTACCTTTACCTTTATTGTAACATTCCATTTTCATCAATTTAGAAAAAAACAGTCAAATGTTCATTCAGTTAAATTTGGAATTGCTTTTTTTTATTTCAAAGAGAAACCATATCGCATTTGAGGTCAATATACTGTAAGAAACATATGAGTTCTTTATACAGTATATTGCTTTGTTCCTAAGTGTTTGTGATCTGGGAGACGTACACCACACATTTTATAAGGAAGCTGCATGAGGATCATTTTATTCTTTCAAATAATATGAATATATTGCTATCCAGCTAGAACTGATTCATACAGATTCTGAAGAAAAGTTGCTTTATATATATATATATATATATATATATATATATATATATATATATATATATATATATATATATATATATATATATATATATATATATATATATATATATATATATATATATATATATATATATATATAGAGAGAGAGAGAGAGAGAGAGAGAGAGAGAGAGAGAGAGAGAGAGAGAGAGAGAGAGAGAGAGAGAGAGAGAGAGAGATAGTTCAAGAAAGACTCCATCTGATCTTACTGTTTCCATGCATTCTAGCCCATTGAATGGAGAATATGCAGACAGGCTTGCCCTCCCCATCCATCTGGTATGCTGGTCCTATTTATGCTAGACTCATCTATCCACATGAGTAAAACATTACTGAGCATAATCTACGAACAAAAAGCTAGATTACACAAGTGCAAGCATGATGCCAGTCCTGTGAGTGGAAAAACAAAATATATAATATGAGCCATATATGAAAATGTTATCTTTGTGTAGCCAAGACCAGCACAAGACCGGTCCGTAGACTTTTGCTTAAATTGATTTTTTTTGTAACTTGAAACAAACCCATAGGAAAATTTATTTTTATGTAACTCGAAGCAAACCCATAGGAAAAATGAACATTTTATGTAACTCGAATCAAACCCATAGGGAAATGATTTTTTATGTAACTCGAAGCAAACCCATAGGAAAAATGAACATTTTATGTAACTTGAATCAAACCCATAGGGAAATTATTTTTTATGTAACTCAAAGCAAACCCATAGGAAAAAGAATCTTGATGTAACTCGAAGCAAACCCATAGGAAATCGTGTAAATTGGGACATGTTTTTAGCACAAAATCATTATGTAAGTTGAATTGTATGTAACTCGAGGCATTTGTAAGTCGGGGTTTTACTGTATTGGTGTGCAAACAATATCCTGATAGGCAGATATAAAAACCGTGCCTTCTACAGCAACTAAATCACCATGACCAGTTTTGGTTTGGTTGAGTTTGGCCCTCCAAATCCCAGTACAGTATTCTGCTTTATGGGAGTTCCACCTGCCAGACTCACACCTGCAGACAATTGTAATTTATCCTGCAACAATTGTCCAGTTTTAATGAAACAGTCTCTGGTGATGCTCAGTAGTGTAGGTTGTAATTCATATTGAGAAATAAAAAGTGTAGAAGCAACAAGGGCACAGATGTGTTTAGAATAGATCATGTCCTCCTTGACATACTGTTAGAGTGACCTCCTAAGATCAAGCCAAAGGTCTATCACCATCTACACCAGGGGTCTTCAAACTATGTCCCATGGGCCAGATCTGGCCTGTGGCATCAAATCATCCGGCCAATGTCCACGCTCTGGTAGATGGGGGCCTGGGAGTCCCCTGCTGTTTTTCTGGGGGGCCAAAGCACAGGTGGACAGCTTTTCCGGGGGCTGGGGAGGCCTCTTGTGGCTTTCCTGGGGGTGAGGTGCACACACGTGGCTTTCTCAGGACTGGGGAGACTTCCTGTGGCTTTCCTGGGAGCTTGGGCATGTGTGTGTGGCTTTTCCAGCAACCACAGGTGAGGACAGCCTAACCCCTCCTTCACCCACACCATGCAGCTCCTCCAGGCCAGTAAGCAGGGAAGTGGTAGGGGGGATTGGGGTGGGCTCATAGTGGGGGGAGTGGGGGCTCATAGTGGGGGGAGTGGGGGGCTTATGGGGGAGATGGGCCTCAGGGTTTGGGGAGTGGGGGGTTTCAGGGTGAGGGGCCCAGTCCAGCCCCTCAACAGTCTGAGGGGCTGTGAACAGGCCCCTGGCTTAAAATGTTTGGGGAACCCTGATCTACACTGTTCATTATGTTTCATGCAGAACTCATAACATGTGTGTCTGCCATGGATTATTTCAGAACCATCTTCCTCCCGTCTTCTTAATTCTAAACAGTTCTATGATTTTTAAAAAATTGTTGATGTTGTTTTACAGAATGTAAGTGCCTTTTACAGATAAAACCTCTCTTATAGTTATGCGTGTGTGCTGGGAAAACATCACCTTCTGAATGCTTGGTCTCCATGCTAGCAGCTACACAATATACTATTATAAACACATTGATCACTACCTCATTCTTGATCCATTTTTAAAAAATCTTTCCCCTTGTTCCTTATATTGCATATTTCATGGGATCCGTCCTTAAATTAGGGCAATAACACTTACTCATGTGATGTTTTATAACTTGTGAGATGTTTGTTGCAAATAAACTATTTATAGGCTTCTTACTGTAGCCTGATTAACATGATACTTTAAACCTTCTCAGTAAACTATGAAATCTGAAGAAACACCCAATTTCAACTGATAGAAACACAATAACTGGTGTGTGTGTGTGTGTGTGTGTGTGTGTGTGTGTGTGTGTGTGTGTATGCACGCACACATGTGTGTGGCATGTGTGCAAGAGAGAGTGTGTGTGTACGCGCGCACACACACATACAGACACTTAAATAGGGTATGTCAGTTTAATGTATCCTACAGCTGTCAGTAATCCCACGACATCAAGTCCTTTTTCAACAGAAAAGCACAGGCTGTGTCGGCTCCTGTGGAATGCCTTGCATGTTTATTAAGGGATTGAATGACTACATCAAGGACACTCTAAGACAGTCTATAGTTAGACCACTGGCATCAGCACACCATTCTTAAGAGGTGGCATCCGGGCCCTGCCAAGTGGTTCAAGTTTCATTTTCCCCTCCATCCGCCAATTTATCTCCTATCATGGCCCTGCCACAAGTGATCCAGACGGCATCAAGACTCGACCTTAGTAGTGATCATTGTTCTCTTCTCATACTGTACAGCCATAGCTCAACCATAATTGTCCAGGGCTCTAATAATAACTTGCAAAAGTAGAATGGGGTGAAGAAAAGAAATTTGTTTTGTTTTGTCTTCTTCAGCAGAGATTAGCAGAGGACTTGTGTGTGTCCAAAGGCGTCCAGAGTGACAGAAATTTGTCCTAACTCACAGGCCTGCTGAAACATACATTGTAGTGACTAGCTATTGTATCATGAACCTCCATATCCCTATTCTATTTTTGCAGGCAGCCTTGTAGGAGGTGTGAGTGATGTGAAGAATATTTACCAGCTACCCAGGAATTATTTGTAGCATGGAAAGTACTGCTGGAACCATATGCCATCAAGACATAACCTGTTACACACAATGTTACCTCTCATTCATTGCATTGGGTAACAATCTATTTTTTTAAAATCCATACTTAATATTAATGGTAATATGTTTCTTTTTTTTACCGTACTAAATAAGATTCACATTACTTTCAAAACATTGTTTAAGAGTCATTGGAAGAGTAGATGTTGACTATTTTGAACCATTGTTTGCATTTGTAAAGCTGTTTCAAATAACAATAGATGAATTTAGAATGATGCTATAGTCATTTATAAAATAATAATTCAGTGTTACTTATGAAATAGCAAGTTACAAAACAGTATTACAGGTGTGTGTTTTTTTTAAAGTCACTATTAATTCTATCCAATAAGCTTTTTAAGTGAATGTTTCAATACCTTCTTACAAAAGACCACTTCTGGCTCCATAAATGAAAACTCAATGGAGAGAGAGTACATGCTGTCTTGCTTGTGGCAAAATGGCTGCCTGCCCGCCCAAGTGCTGAACTGTTTCAAGGTAGCTTGACAGATAAATGGGGAAGGAAATTAGAAGCCTTAGGTTTGCACTTCTGATCTCAACAGACCTCAGGGGTGCATGCAGCTTACTTCTTCTTCAGGTGCTGTATCCATTCAGGATGTTGGCTATCATCATGGCGATAGTCTTCCTGTTCTTAACTCCTTGGAAGAGTTCTTCTGAGGACATTCCACACCAGTCTCTCAGGTTCTTCAGCCATGAAGTCCATCTACATCCAGGGCCTCTCTTCCCAGGGATCTTTCCTTGCAGAGCGAGTTGGAGTATTCTATATTTCATGTTGTTCCTAATGATATGACCAAGGTATTGGAGCTTTCTTTGCTTAATGATCTTAATGCAGATTAGAGGCTGTGCTATTCTTACCTCTCACAGGGACAGCTTGAATGCTTGAGTAGGAAAGCGAACCTTCCTTTAACCAAAAGCAAGATATGTTTATAACAGGTACCAGGCAGTGCCAGTGGGATGTTGGTGGGAGGAAAAGAAGCTGAAAGACCTTGGGCTCCTGAGTCTGTGACTCCTCCTGCAGGTATATTTTTACAGCAGATGCCAGTCAAAGGCAGTGCCTCTATGTGAACCACTGCACCTGCACCAGAAGTCCAAGTGGACTCTTGCTACATTTTTTTTAGCTCAAAGCTAATCCTTGCCTCTCCTGCTCCATATTCTATCACTGTATGGCAAACCTTGTCACTCCAAATTTCCTTGGACTTCAATTCCCAGAAGCCCCCATGAATCCACACGAATGGATTTACTGTGATTCATCCATCCCACGCCGCCCTTGTTGCTCCTGGAAGTGGAAGTATAACCCGCCCATATGGGTGCATTTTACTTCAGCTTCCAGGAGTGACAGGGGTGGCATGGGCCAGATGAATCACAGTAAACCCATTTGTGTGGATTCATGGGGGCTTGTGGGAATTGAAGTTCAAGAACATCTGGAGTGACAAGGTTCGCCATCATGGTTCTATCATCACAATCATGCTGTGAAGCAGAAACTGTTCTTAAACACCTGGCAAAAAATGGATAGTTCCAATGGTGATGATGGCAGCTACTGGGTAGCAATGACAACTGATGGTAACACCAGCAGAGAAGACCATGGCAGTGGCTCTCAAGCTGTTTTGTTAGTACAGTGCAGTAGGTAGCAATGTAGGGGAACTTCCCTTACCATGAAAACCCTACAATTAGACAAACCAAAATGAAAGAAAAGGTATATTACAGAATACAATTTCTGGGAGGCTGTTCCCCACTGGAAGCTATAGCCTTGGTTTCATTCTGTGTTTCATTTTGGTTTGATTTTAGTTTCTTTCTTCCTGCTCCTTTGTAACAACTGTACATACTCATACCATAATAATAATAATTTCATGTCAGAAATTATTCTTGGTTGAAATGATTTTTGCTGGAGAAACTCTGCTCAGGGAAGCCTGAATGAGACTCCTTTCATGTCACCAAGATCTTTTCCCACTGAAGTGGTTCCTATTTATCTACTTGCAATTTCTTGCTTTCAAGAAATTGAAAGGTTGGCAGGAGCTGGGACAGAGATGGACCTCAAACAGTCATGCAGTACCCAAGTCTTGAACTGCCAACTTGCCAGCCTTCCAGCTAACAAGGCAAGCTTCTTAACCACTGAGCCACCACAACCCCTCATATTCATATTAAAACTAGCTGACATCCTGTTCTTGTGTGAAAAACTGCAGTTCCCATCTCCTGCCACCAGATGTCACACTACATGCAACAATTATGAGGTGGAAGAAATCATTAGACTTACAGTATGTTGAGATGTATTGATTCTGTACCTTTTTCACTTGTCTGGTGGCTTTCCTTGTGCTGAATGGGAAATTGTCCTTTTCTCTCTCAGAGGCACTGTATTACTGGGTCTCTTTTGTTAGTCTATAGTACAGTTCAGACAAAATGGAATAAGGAATGGTTTTGTTGTTCAGTCGCACAGTCAATTCTGACCCTTTGCAACCTTATGGACCATTGCCCACCAGGCACCTCTGTCCTCCACCAACTTCCTCAGCCCACCCAGCTCTGTGCCCATTGCGTCTACAATACCATCTAGCCATTTCATTTTGGCCACCCCTTCTTCTTTTGCCCTCCACCTTTCCCAGCATCAAGGCTTTCTCAAGTGAACCCTCTCTTCTCATTTGATGTCCAAAGTACTTTAACTTCATCTTTACTATTTGTCCTTCTAAGGAGCAGTCAGGGTTGATTTCTTCTAAGATCGGCCTATTTGTTCTCCTCACTGTCCAAGGTACTCTCAAAACTCTCCTCCAACACTGCATTCCAAAGGCATCTATTCTTCTGCACTCAGCTTTCCTTGTGGGGCAGCTCTTACAACCATACATTACCACCGGGAATACCATTGCTTTGACTATGCGAATTTTTGTTTGCAAGGTGATGTCTCTACTTTTCACTATGTTCCCCAGGTTTCTCATAGCTTGTCTCCCAAGCATCAGTCGCCTTTTTATTTCATGGTTGCAATCACCATCTTGAGTGATCTTGGATCCTAAGAAAGTAAAATCTGTCACTGCTTCTACTTGTTCCCCATCTATTTTCCAGGGACTGATAGGGCCTGTTGCCATTATCTTGGTTTTCTTGATGTTGAATCTCAAGCCAGCTTTTGCACTCTCTTCTTTCAACCTAAGCAGCAGCTTCTTTAGGTCTTCCTCACTCTCTGCCATTAGGGTAGTATCATCTGCATATCTCAAGTTGTTGATGTTACTCCCAGCATTTTGATCTCAACTTGTGATTCGTCCAACCCTGCATTGAGCATTATGTGCTCTGTGTATAAGCTGAGTAAGCAGGGTGACAAAATGCAGCCTTGTCTTACTTCTTTTCCTATTCTAAACCACTCTGTCATTGCGTATTCTGTCCTAACTGTTGCTTCTTGACTCTTGTACAGATTTCTCATGAGGCATATAAGGTATTCTGGTATTCCCATCTCTTTAATTACTTGCCACATTTTGTTGTGGTCCACACAGTCAAAGGCCTTGGTGCAGTCAACGAAACAGAAGTAGACTTGTTTCTGATATTCCTTTGTTTTCTCCATGATCCAACGTATGTTGGCAATGTGGTCTCTAGTAGCCCTGACTCTTCAGAACCCAGCCTGAACTTCTGGTAATTCTCTCTCTAGGTGCTGCTGAAGTCTATCCTGTATTATCTTGAGCATAACCTTGGTAGTATGTGGGATGAGCGCAATTGTTCGATAATTTTAACATACTTTGGCATTACCCTTTTTTGAGGATTGGAACATATACTGATCTTTTCCAATCCTGCGGCCATTGTTGTGTTTTCCAAATCTGCTGGCATATAGATGCAATAATTTGATTCCATCATCTTTTAGGGCTTTGAAAAATTCAGCTGGGATACCATCTCCACTGGCTTTGTTGTTTGCAGTGATTTTTAGGGCCTTTCTGAATTAACTCTCTAGGATGTCTGGCTCAAGTTCAATGTTCTCATCATTGTGATTATAACTGGTGTTGAGGTCCATTTTGTAAAGTTCTTCAGGGCATTCTTGCCATCTTTTCTTAATCTCTTCTGCATCAGTTAAATCCTTGCCGTTTTTTGTCCCTTATCGTGGTTATTTTTGCTTTAAATGTTCCCTTGATTTCCCCAATTTTTAAAAAAGGTCTCTAGTACTACCCCTTATATTGTTTTCCTCTATTTCTTTGCATTGTTCATTTAGGTAGGTTTCCTTATCTCTCCTTGCTTTTCTTTGAAATTCTGTATTCAATTGGTTGAATTTTTTCCTTTTTCCTTTGCCTTTTGCATTCCTTCTTTCCTCTGCTATTCTAAGAGCCTCATCAGACAACCATTTTGCTTTCTTATGCTTATTTTCTTTTGGTATGGTTTTCCTTTCTGCCTCCTATATGATGTCCTGTGCCTCTGTCCATAATTCTTCTGGTACTCTGTCTATCAAGTCTAAACCATTAAATCTGTTCCACACCTCCACTGTGTATTCCTTAGGGATGCTGTCTAGGTCATACCTGTCTGGCCTAATTGTTTTCCCTATTTTCTTTAGTCTAAGCCTGAATTTTACAATCAGTAGATTATGATCTGAGCCACAGATCTCATTTTTGCTGATTGTATGGAGGTTTTCCATCTTTGGCTGCAAAGTATGTAATCAATCTGGTTTCGATGTTGACCATCTGGTGATGTCCATGTGTAAAGTCTCATCTTGTGTTGCTGGAAAATGGTGTTTGCTATGACCAGTGCATTCTCTTGGCAGAACTCTATTAGCTTTTGCTCTGCTTCATTCTGTGTTCTAAGACCAAACTTCCCTATTATTCCATTTACTTTTTGATTTCCTATTTTGGCATTCCAATCTCCTATGATAATGTGAACATAGTTTTTGGTGTCTGTTCTATGAGGTATTGTAGGAACAGTGCAGCTAGCCAATTCAGTCACAGCTAGAGGGCATCATTGCCCAACGGCTATTAAAACAGTGCTATCATCCGAACATTGGTTCACAGACTAGAGATGGCCCTTTGCTGCTTTTTCGGCAAAGAAGAAACTGAGCAAAAAAAAGTGTTTCTGTCATTCTTTCAAGAGATTGCTGTTGCAGCCACTTGCACCTTTCTTGGTAATTGGACAATTATGTGACCAGTTTTTTCTCTCTCCCCCCCCCCCTTGTTTTTACTGTTTCATAAAACACCCCTTGGAGCACTACCTAGCAATAGAAACATGAGGTAAAATTGTGATTAAGAGCAACAACAACAAAAGAATAAAATTCTCAAAGCATTTGTGCAAGGCATAGTTTAATTTCTAATGGGGCGACTCAAGGAAGATTACAGGATTTCTAGAGTTTCCCAACAATTTTGGGAGAAATATGCATTTTGCATATATTCCCACCTTCAGTCCAGTGAATTCATTCTTCATGTTCTATTATCACCTGTCAAAAACCAAAACAATTTAAATATTGAGAGAACAGCTCCAGCCACTATTATTAGGCAAATAATTACAAGCTAAATGTAGGATTTGACATAATAACTTCTCTACACAATCAAACAAAGCCTCACTTCATAGGTTACAGTGACAAGTGTGCTAATATTGTTCTCTTACCTAAAACAATAAAACAAGTCCTGGACATAAATATGCTCCACTACTGGAAAGGCACGCTGCCGCAGTATTGACTATACAGTAGAACCTCAGATAAAGTCCAAACTCCATTCCACAAGTTTTGACTTTATCCGATTTTGGACTTTATTTGAATCATATGGGTCATGCATTGGATTATGTCCAAAAATGGACTTTATCCAAGGTTCCTATACCAAATACCTTGGATAATGTCCATTTTTTATTGGTTTTGGACTTTATGTGATGCATCACCTGTGCATGAAAACCACAACTTTATCCAAATCAGGTTTGTTCTATTAAAAATGTACCACTAAAATATAAAAGACTTGACACAAGCCCTGAAAATCATGAGAGAAAACCAAGCAGTTTCCCTCAGTTTTTCTCTACCTTAGCAAAGCTGGCATGAAGCTTTCCCAATTTTTGTGTGTGATTTACCCATTTTATTGTGGGGGGGGGGGCAGCTCATGGTCTGTGGTAAAGGGGTGGCTCATTTCAAAATTTGGTGCCCCTTCACTGGGTCATTTACCACGTGTGCTATATTATCATGGTATTGAAGATAAAACTTTAGTTTAAGGAATGAAAGCTGGCTAAAATACCAAGATAAAGTAGGGAGAAGCCATTTCTCATTTTTATTTTTTACTGCATAGTCAGAAAACAGGCTTCTGAAGAGGGTTAAAATGTGTCATGGGAGCTGTTCAGCTGGTCATCAGATACCTTTAACAACCCATAAAGGTAGGAGTAGTGAGTTTCCTTGAAAGCCTTACAGTCTTTTATGTATTTCCACTCTTTACATAAAGGTAAAGGTTGCCCTTGCTCAAAAGCAAGTCATATCCGACTCTAGTGTTCAGTGCTTATCTCCATTTATAAGTAAAAAGCAAAAAATAGCCAAATGGTACACTAGTGAAAATAAGCCAAAAGCCGTTCATGGCAGCAGAGTTCAAAGGTGGTCTTCAATACTTCAAATTAATTTCAGTATAGATTTAATAACTTGTAAATGAGACTTCATAAAAAAATTTTTTAAAAAAGAAAAATATGTCAGTGTTGAAAGTTCACTGGTTGTATAACTTTTTCGAAAATTTTCTTCAGAAAACGTAATACTTAATTCTGTAACAATGAAAAATAAGGAACTGGGGCAGAGACTATTTAGACTCCGTTGTGCAGCACTTGGGTCTCAAACTGCTGAACTGTCGACCTTCCAGTCGTCAAGTTCAGTGTCTTAACAACTAAGCCACCATAGTCCCGTTCCACTCATTGCTGCAGCACTAACTTCTAAATAAAAATTGCATCCTTCACCTTGCAGATTGTTTGGCATCTGACATAAGGATGAACTTACCTTTTTGGATGTAAATTCTCTGCTCTTTGCTCGGAGCTTATTAACCTGAGATTCGGCAATATCAGCTCTTTCTTCGGCCTCTTCCAGCTCATGTTGTGACTTCCTAAATTTGGAGAGATGAGTGTTGGCCTGTTCATCCTATAGCAAAAAGGGGAACACACACAAACACAAATGTAATTCAAAAAACAAAGATAGAACTCCAGTTTTCTTTGAAAAGTGTAAATTAGGATGTTTAAGCAACTCACAGCCTCCTCTGCTTGTCTCTTGTAGCTTTTGACTTTCAGCTGAAGTTTATCCACCAGATCTTGTAGCCTTATCACATTCTTCCTGTCTTCTTCACCCTAGAAAAGTGGGAGAGTATTAGCTGATGCACAAGTTTATGTCAAGGGAAGGAAGGCCTTGGAGACAGGCATCTCGTTTTCCCTCTCACCTGGAAAGTCATTTCTTTGACTCGCCGCTCATACTTGCGGATGCCTTTGATGGCTTCTGAAGCTCGTTTCTGTTCTCCCTCTAGCTCAGACTCAAGCTCTCGGATCTAAGACATTTGAGACATGATGACAATGTAGCTAAACTGATACAGTTGGGTTTGAACTGTGGAAGACTCTAAAATGTGCCGCCAGCCCTCAGACCCCACATTTACCCTGGCCTCCATTTTCTGGATCTGTTTCCTCCCTCCTTTCAGGGCCAACTGTTCTGCCTCATCCAGCCGGAGCTGCAGATCCTTCACTGTCTGGTCCAGGTTCTTTTTCATTCTTTCCAGGTGAGCACTAGTATCTTGCTCTTTCTTTAGCTCCTCAGCCATCATGGCCGCCTTGAAATATATAAAGAGTAAATTAAGACAAACAAATATTACAAAGAGCACACCCAGCACAAAGAACAGTTCAACAGAGTTAATGAAGTCAGAATAGCTCTTCTCGGCACTAGATTAAACCGCTGACTTTTCATAAAATAGTACACTTGAACCCCACATAACGAAAAAAGTTGGTTCCACGGTGTATTTTTTATACAAATATTTTTGTTATACGAAGCATGCCTCATATAACAAAAATCCCTATAGGATGCATCGTACGACAAAAATCTCTATGGGAAAAAGTGTACAATGAAAAAATTTCATTGTACGATTTTTCCCATAGAGATTTTTGTTGTATGATTTTTCCCATAGAGATGCATTGCTTTGTAAAATGAAAAAAATCGTTATATGGGGTATAGCGGTTAGCGCAAATCTTCTTCGTTATATGAATTTTCCATTATACGAGGTGTTGGTTATGCGGGGTTCACTGTACATGGAATTGTGTCTGAATTTCCAAAAGAATAGCACCAAGGAGTTGGAGAAAGTACAGAGGAGGGCAACCAGAATGATTAGGGGACTGGAACACCTTCCTTACCATCTGAGGCTGCAACGGTTGGGCCTTTTCACTCTTGAACGACGGCGTCTAAGAGGTGACCTGATTGAAGTTTATAAAATCATGCACGGTGTGGACAAAGTGGATAAGGAAAAACTGTTTTCCCTATCGCACAACACTAGAACTAGGGGACACTCCATGAAACTTTTGGGTACTAGTTCTCAAACAAATAAGAGAAAGTACTTTTTCACCCAGAGGATTACTGGTCTATGGAACTCCCTGCCAGAAGAAGTGGTGACAGCTGTCAGTCTTGACAGCTTTAAGAAAGGATTAGACAAGTTCATGGAGGACAAGGCTATCAATGGCTATAATTATGGCTACCTAAGGACAACCTCCGGGTTGGAGAGATAGGCAGGATATCTCTCAATGCCATTTCCAGGGAATCCTAAGCAGGTGAAGGCATCTCCTTGGGAATACCCTGAAGGAAATGGTGAGCCACTGTGTGAGACAGAATGCTGGACTGGATGGGCTGTGGCCTGTTCCAGCAAGGCTGTTCTTATGTTCTTATGTTCTTATGTTCTTATGTAAGGAGGTTGTTATAGTATTGCGTGAATAACACTTAGAGCACAGTGTGTCTGAATGGTACCATTTTTATGTAGACCCATGGGAATGGCTATTTTTTATTTATTTTTATTTTGGAGAGAGGGAGAACCCAATTTGAGTGGGAAATGAATTTTGTGACCATAGAGGATAGCTGATCACATATAACAATTGCAATTACACTTACATACCACCCGATAGCACTTATTAGAGTATTATCTGGGTAATTCACAAGGTAATTAGCATTTTGCCTGCATACTCGTTTGGCCAGCCTCAAAAGAGATAGAAGGCTGAGTCAACCTTGAACCTGTCAGGCTCAAACTCAAATCATGTGCATTAGACCCTGGACACATCAAATTTCAGTTCACTTTGGCAGCTAGGCAGCATCACAGCAAGGTAATAGGCAGATGGGAGTCCACTAAGGAACATCAGGGATCTCCAGGGAGGACTATGAAAAGAATGTTGCCCAAAGTCCTCAGAAGCATCTGCCAATCCAGTTTGACAATATTGAGTGAGATAGACCATCGGTCTGACAGCTTCCTGGGACCTTTGAATAGAAACATTAGAATTTATTTTATGTGCACATATCTATAACTGAACAGAACATAACTGTGGGGAAATGGCTTCTGTTCTATTACAGCTGATTGAAGGACATCCTAAGTAGACCCCATGCATTATATACGATGATCACCTTGAGGTTCTTACCACTATTTTTTCTTATAGGTAGTCTGTATTATAAATATTTTGCAAAAATTTCGAATGGCACACCAAGGGAAACTCACTGATGGGGAAGCTTCACTATTTGTATAAATGAAGCTCAGTATTTTTTTAAAAGGCTATCTTGTGATGCTCAGTATTCACTGCCATATTCTGCATGATATCTGAAGGAAATAAGTATTTGAAGGAATCCCCCCCCCCCCAAGAAATGCTTCCGCGGCTGCCAGAAACCCTCTGCAGCTACCAAGAATGCATCCATGGCCTCTGAAACACACACACACCGCAGCCACCAGGAATGCAGCCACAGCCACCAGAAACACGTCAGCAGCTGCTGGAAACACATCCACGGCCGCTGGGGGACAAAAACCAGAACTGCCAGGAATGTGTCCACAGGCAGTGGAAGTGGCAGCTGGAGTAAGGGCATAGGCCAAATGATTTGGTGCTGTGGGCCAGATCTGACCCACAGGTCATAGGTTTAAAATCCCTGCAATAAGGTTTTGGCTGAGCTGGAAAACAAGGAAAGAGTGGATACTTTCAATGGTTCCAGGCCCAGAGTGTACCCTGATAAAATGCAACATTCACATCATGTGTTGCAAAATAAAAGAATGATTTAGAGTAGACACTGGGAAATTAAAAAGAAAAGTGGTACAGTGCACTTTCCCTCTCAGCTTGTGTTGTGTATTGAAGCAGAATTGCAAGTTGCTCAAGCAATGTCTTGCAAAGATAAAATGGTGGTTTCCTGCCATCCAAATTAGTAGCTAAAGTTGACGCGCAATCCCCAGTCCTGGGCACGCTCATTATGCTAATCAGAGTATTGTGATTGGTTACAATTTTGGATCCTGTTCCTCATTGGTTAATACATACATATCGTGTTATGATTGATTAGTTATGATTGTCCGGGAGGTTACTACAATGTTGCAAAGAGTCACCACCCGGGAGACACTATATAAGCCCCACGGGAAAACAAGGGTGGGGCCGACCTGATCTATACTTCTCTATTCTGCTACAGGGGTCAATGCCTGCAACCAGCCTGGGTCTTCTCTTAATGCTATAGCCATAAGATATAGCTTAGTCACTGCCGTTGCGGCACGAGTCCGAGGGACCGATTACATGGGACAAATGTAGCCATCTGTGTCTGGAACGCCTTGTAAGACTATCCAGAAAAAGACTGTTAATAAATTCTTGTTATTGTTCTGTTCATCATTGTCTGGACTATTGCTTATAAGGGCCGGAACAGCTTGCCATCTACCCATACAAGACTGAATTGTAAGAGTGAAGGTAAAAAAGTCAACCTGAATGGTGGGGGGGGGGGGGGGTTTAGAGAGGTGTTGTGTTCTGTAAAGCTGTGCCTTTAACAATGTACCTAGCCATGTGGTAACAATGTAACCTTTCTGTGTGCAACATTATAACCTTCAGCTGTATCAATGTAAACCTGATAAGGGGACGCGAGCTAGTGACCACTGGATGGCAATAGCGAGCGTCCAGCTCTCATGGCTCAGATTCACCTGGATCAGCAGCGCGGGAAGATTCCCACCACCTCTTCACCTGGACAAGAAGGGCGTGACCTTCTACGACGTCACGCAGGCAGCAACCAATAGTCTGTCGACGAGCCACATTCAAATGTATAGCCAGCTGTATATATTGAGCTACCCATCCGCCATTACCACATGTTCCTCCGGATCATCATGCAATAAACCTGTGTTAAGCCAACCCTTCGGCTGTTTCATTGTCTTTGGTCCCTTACACTAAATTGGCGACGAAGGTGGGATTATGGCAGCCCACGGGACCAAGACATGCGCCGGTTTCGAAATCAGGAAACCGGGCGACTGGGAGATCTTCGAAATGGACTTCCAGGCAGCACTGATTGAGTCCGAGGTCACGGAAGAGGCAAAGAAAAGGGCCATCTTCACCAGGATGCTCGGACAAGAAACCAAAAGGACCTTGGTGGACCTGATCGCACCGAGGAGGGTGAGCGAATTCAAGGCCAAGGAACTCATGCAGATGCTGCGTGAGCACGTCCGGCCTGCCACGGCGATGTTTCCCGCTCGGAGTGCGTTCTGGAGGCGAGTCCAAGCGCCCGGGGAGACGGTCGCCGCATTCGTGGCGGCCCTGCGGCTGGCGGCCGGCCCGTGCAAATGGGAGAATGTCGAAATCACCCTCCGGGACTGTGTGCTGTGCGGCCTGAACGACGCCGAAACCCAGCGCACATTAATGAACCAAGAGCCGCCTCCCACGTTGCAGGAGGTCATCAGAGCGGCACAGGCCGCGGAAGCTACAAAGGCTGGGGTACAAGAACTCCAGGACTGGCGGCCGAGGTCGAGCAAGGCAGAGACTCCGGTGCATGCAGCCCAGCGAGCTTCGAGGTCGTCCGCAGAGAGCAGCGACGACGAGGACGTCCGGAGGGTCCGGAAAGAGAGCCGGCGGTGCGACGGCTGTGGAGCGGCCCACGACCGCATAAAATGCCCGTTTTGGAAGGCCGAGTGTCACAACTGCGGCCGCCGCGGGCACATCGCCAAGGTGTGCAGGACGAAGCGTGAGACCCGGAGAAGCTCGGCAGACCGTTCCGCGGGACAAGACCGCTCAACGAGACCCAAGGACGGCGCTCAGGCCACGCGGAAGCAGGACGGCGTGGGCCGCATCTCCGACGGCAGCGAGGACGACGCCCCAGTATTCAGCGTGTCCGCAGGACACCCCCGCTACTTTGTTGAGGTACTAGTTCAAGGGGTTCCCATTAGAATGGAAATTGACTCGGGGTCCTCATATTCAATCATTTCCCAGAGGGAGTTTTTGAGAATTGCCCCCCACAGGCGACCCAAGCTCAAAGCGTTGAGGTCCACACTACGGGACGTGCAAGGGAACAGCATTCCAGTGTTGGGGGTTGGAGAATTTCAGGTTAAATTCAAGAAGCACGCCGCGTCTCTCCCTCTAGTCGTGCTTAAAGGGGGAGATTGCAGCCTCCTCGGGACTCAATGGTTTCAGCCCCTGGGTTTGTTTATTGGGGGGGTGCACGCCATTGGGATGCATGCCGTTGGGACTGACCCGATTCAGGAGGTGTGCGAGGCGCACCCCGAAGTTTTCAAAAAAGGACTGGGGAAATTCAAGGGGCCCCCAGTGACATTCGACCTAGACCCGGAGGTCCGCCCAATTCGACTCAAACCACGGCGGGTGCCGTTCGCACTCAAGGACAAGATAGAGGCGGAACTGGACAAATTGGTGGGCCAGGGAATCCTTGTGCCTGTTGATTCTGTGGAGTGGGAAACTCCAATTGTAACCGCACTAAAGGCCAATGGGGAGGTCCGCATATGCGCCGATTACAAGTGCACCATCAACAAGGCGATCCGCCCGAATGCGTATCCGGTGCCGGTAGTCAGCCATCTGCTGGCCAGGTTACACGGGGGAAAGTGTTTCGCTAAGCTCGGCTTAGCACAGGCCTACCAGCAGCTTACGGTGTCCCCTGCCGCAGCTGCTGTGCAGACCATAGTCACCCATAAGGGGGCGTTCCAGGTGACGCGCCTTCAGTTCGGCGTAAATTCGGCGCCTGGAATTTTCCAGTCACTCGTGGAACGCCTCCTGAAGGGGCTAGAGGGGGTGTTGCCTTATTTTGATGACGTGTTAATAACGGGGGGGGGAGTCGGGTCGAATTGGCCAAGAGGTTGGGGAAGGTCCTGACAATATTCGAAAAAGCGGGGTTGAGACTGCGAAAGGACAAATGCGTCTTCTTCGCGACCAAGGTTGAGTTCCTAGGGTTTTGTGTGACTCCTGAGGGGATAAAACCATCCAAATCCAAGGTGGCCGCCATTAAGAAAGCCCCCCGCCCCACCTCCAAGCCCGAGCTGCAGTCGTTCCTAGGGCTGCTCAACTTTTACCACTCCTTCCTCCCCCGGAAGGCAGCAGTGGCTGAACCGCTACACAAACTGCTAAAAAAAGACCAGACATGGAAGTGGGGCGATGACCAAGAAAGGGCATTTAGTGAACTAAAAAGTCTCCTAGCGTCTGATGCCATACTGACCCAAAGGGAAGTGAATGCCTACTCTGGGGACAGGGGCAGAAAACACGGCTGCCACTTCCCCGGGAAACGAGGGCACAGAACGGCGCTCCGTTCCGTCAACGCCGCCTGGAGGGAAGCGAGCGCCTACCCCATGGGACAGAGGCCGAAAGCGCAGCTGCCTTCGGCCCCCACAGCCAGGGGGAAGCAAGCCACTTCCCTGGAAGGCCAGGGCCTTGTGTGAGTGTTTGTGTGGGGGTGTGTGGTTTTGTGTGTGTTGGTGTTTGTGTGTGTGAGAGAGAAAGAGAGGGTCAATGAAAGAGAGAAAAAATGGGTGAGTGAGAGAGAGAGTGTGTGTGTGTGAGAGAGAGAGAGAGAGAGAGAGAGAGAGAGAGACTGGATGCGTAAGTTCCTGTGTGTGTCAGTGAGTGAGTGAGTGAAAGAGAGAGAGAGAAGGCATGGGTCCCACCCGTCCGAAGGATGGGCACCTATGCTTTCTTTCTCAATCTTTAGCCCAAAGACTGCTGAGCATAGTGTGATAAAACTAGAAGGCTGGTGGAAGATTAGAGTCAAATGTGTGACTAATGATTGTTACTAAATTTGTACAACTGTAATTTCCTCCAATACATGCTTTTCATTTTATCATTGCATCGTAAGTCTTCTGGTGCTTTCTTTTATACCATACCTTCATTTCACAGATCTTATTCCCTACTTGTCTGATGTGATTTAAATAAGCCTCCCAATTAATTGCACCTATGAATAGCCTAAGATCATCTTTGGTTATACCTTTCACCCACTTGGGCCATGGTTCCCAATGTGGGGCACACGCCCCACAGGGGGGCAATTTGATTTTTAAGGGTGGCAATTTGAAGCTTGTATAGATCAAGTTAATGGCCTTTTATGCTTTCTACATGTGAATAGGAGTTCACTTTTTGAAAAATAAGAATTATATGTTATCAGGGGGGCATCCAGATTTTAGAGATGCTTAGGTGGGACATGTCCAAAAAAAGGGGGGGTTGGAAACCCACTGCACTAGGACAAATAAAGGACTTTATTTTAATTGTGTGTGTGTGTGTGTGTGTGTGTGTGTGTGTGTGTGTGTGTGTGTGTGTGTGTGTGTGTGTGTGTGTGTGTGTGTGTGTGTGTGTGTGTGTGTGTGTGTGTGTGTGTGTGTGGGTGGGTGGTCTCATTCTAACTATCCTGAGTGGTGGCACCAAAAGGGCAGGGTATAAATTCAAATGGATGACAGAGGTTCAGGCGTGCTTTGGTCCATGGAATCACAAAGTGTCAGACTCGACTGTGCGACTGAACTACATAAATGAAGAAAAAAATACATTTTCAAGGTTCCCTTCCAGATTTATGGCTTACAGTATGTTTTCCCTTGTTATCATTCCTGCTATTTCATGCATCTTTCATCGGGTGAATACATTTCTTCAAAACAGACTGTTTAGCATAAATTCTCATTAATCTGAGCAGAGATTTGTGGCAACTGTTAAGGAAAAGAAATGTGCTTACATCTGTGATTGCTTTCTTTGCTTTTTCTTCTGCATTTCTGGCCTCTCTAATGGCATCTTCCACTTCATTTTGAAGTTGAGAAATATCAATTTCCAGCTTCTTCTTTGTATTAATGAGGCTGGTATTCTAAAGAAGAGAAAATTAAAATATGTTTGTGTCCTTTCTGCTACAATTGCTATTATGCAAGTCAGAGTCACCATACCACTAGTTACCAGATGGTGGGGCTAGAGAGCTACTTGTGATATTGCCTGCAGCATCTGGTTGATCCCTCTTGGACACAGAGCACTGGATAATATGAGTCTAATCCAGCAAGGTAAATTCTCCATTGTTACATTGATGGGTATAGCCCATACCTGTGTGTGGAGAAGCTGCACTCGTTCCGTAGTATCAAGAAGCTCTTGTTCAGCAAGTTTCCTCCCCCTTTCTGCCTGTTCCAAAGCTGCCCGGAGCTCCTCAATCTCGGCCTGCATCAGGTTAGCTCTGCGCTCCACCATGGCCAATTGCTCTTTTAGATCTTCTTGGCCTCGGAGGGCTTCATCCAAATGCAGCTGTGTGTCCTAGATACAGAGACAACATGTTCCTGGTTGGATTATTTCTTAGGACAATATTTGCATTAATGATAAGACGGGATTCATTGGCAGGTACCTACTTTGAGTTGCCCTTGGACATTGCGTAGTTGTTTCTGTGCCTCCGCAGCAAGGCGGTTTGCATGGCTCAGTTGGATTTCCATTTCATTCAGGTCTCCCTCCATCTTCTTCTTGATCCGTATTGCCTCATTCCTGCTCCTTATTTCTGCATCCAGAGCCGATTGCATTGTTTCCACTGTTCTGAGATGGTTCCTTTTCAACTGATCAATTTCTTCATCTTTCTCAGCAATCTTTCTGTCAATCTCCGATTTCACCTGAGTTAACTCGAGCTGGATGCGAAGAATTTTTGCCTCCTCATGTTCAAGAGCTGCCTGTTAAAAGGAACATTGAAGCATTAATTAAGAAATTCACATGTTTAGCTGCAAAAACAAAGAGTATTATCAGACTGGTGTTTAGCCTGCTGTGTGGATTGTTGTAAGGATCTCTCTCTCTCTCTCTCTCTCTCTCTCTCTCTCTCTCTCTCTCTCTCTCTATATATATATATATATATATATATATATATATATATATATATATATATATATATATATATATATATATAATTTAATTTAATTTTCGCGCTTATATACCGCCCACTCGGGTGCAACCCAACTCAGGGCGGTTTACATGGCGGACAATAAATACAATATAATAATACAATGACACGTAATAATACAATTCAATTACATCAAATAAATTCAGGGGAAAAGATTAACAAAATCCCCAAGGGATGAAGCACAGCTCACATCCCATATTGTGCCCAGCCCAACTTCCCCAGCCGGCAAACATCAGCCTCAGTCCCTCTGTCTCCCTCCCTGCCCCCCCCCTCTCCTCACAGAGAGCGCCAACGCTCCCATCTCCCCTGACCAACTTGGCCCGGGGAGAGAGCCGCAGGTGGCTCGCATCCTGGGCCGATGGCGGGGCCCAGAAGAGCCTCGGTACGGCCGTAGGGCCTCTTCGCCCCCACCGGGGCTAGGAGCGCGGCGGCAGCGGCTCACTTGGCACCCCCTCGCCCTTGAGTCCGAAGGCGAGGGGGGAGGGCGGGGCCCGGGAACGGCGGCAGGTGGTGTGGCCGAAGGGCCTCTTCGCCCCCACCGGGGCCAGGAGCGCGGCGGCAGCGGCTCGCTCGGCACCCCCTCGCCTTTTGACAAACTACCTTGCTAAAACATTTAGTAAAGTATTTATTGTTCTTATTGGAATGGTATTAGTAACCATGTTCCTTTGCTTTAATCTTCTGGAACTTAATAACTGTGCACTAAAACAATGTTTGAAGCCAGAACCATTGTCGCTGGTCTTTATAGAGCTAAGCTGGTTGGAGGAGGTCTGGTGTCTTGGCAACGCTACTCTACCTGTAAGTCACTGTGAACTGCATGTCTAACCAGATCGGGCTGGTTTGCAAGCACAAACAGTCAGTGGGTGAAACCTATCATAGTTTCTCTAGCCTGAAGCTGGTCCATAGGTAACCAGTAGCAACGCCAAGGGTGTGTGGGCTTCACGGAGGGATGCAGGCCGCTGAAGGTGGACTGAATTATGTGGTAGGGGGTTAAATGGCAAGGGGTCTGAGATCCATTCAACCCTTACACCATGGATCTGAGGAAGTGTTTAATTTCCAAAAGCAGCAGGGGAAGTTTGCCTATGGAACGCCAAAACTTTGTGTTGTCTCTGTGTGTGTGTGTCTGTCTGTCTGTCTGCCTGCCTGCCTGTAGCTTGGTGTGCTTTTTAAAAGAGGCATGTAGAGCAGTGGAGGACGCAGGAGGGAGATTTCCAAAAGGCAGACGTGGCAGGGAGCAGGGAGGCTTCCTCTTTGGAAAGACAAACTCTCCTTTGTAGGTCTGTCTGTTTGTTTTTCTTGACCAGCAATTTTAGAGAGAAAAAATATATATTTGCCTTCTTCTGTCTTTTCCCACATCTGACAATGAGCTAGTAGGGAAAGAACAGCGTTGCTTGAGGTCTCTATGCCATTTGGATGCAAAAGATGACGCCCAATGTTATTTTGGACCTCTTAACATAATGTAGTGAAGCATATATAGATGAACATCTATACCTATAAGAATGGGGCTGGGTCGTGCCTGTCTGGAATGCGTGTACGCACCCGTCCAACCCATCCCGTAATGTGCCAGCCACACTTACCTTTTGTCCTTGACACCATCACCGCAATGGTCTGGAAAGCCGAGAGTGGGGCCAACACCCCACGAACACGCAAAAACAAAAACAAAACTACACTTCCCCATGTCCTCCGCGCCATGGCATACCTCAGCCAGTCAGGCAGGATGGCCCGAGTGCAGAGGTGGCGGGACAGCTGGTGCGCGCGAAAAGAAAAAAATGGCTGATGTGTGCCAAAACAGCTCAGGGCCTTGCTTTACTGAGGCAGACAGAGCCCGGGCTGAGTGAACGGTCTGCCTGCCGCCCCTTCTGTGCCACCTGAGGACACGGCTGGGCGAGATGGCACCATAGGCCACGCCACCTGAGGACACAGCCGGGTGAGGCGCTGCCGTAGGCACTGCCACTGCCCTGCTGCCCCTCCTGCCCTCAACCATGCCTGATGGCTCTCACCCTCGCCATTTCCCCTCCGCTGTTTCGAGCTAGCCCTCAAAACAGCAGAGGGGAAAATGCACAGGCAGCAGATCCGTCAGGAAGAGTGCCTCCCCTGACGGATCACTGGCTGCCACCTTTGCATTTCCCCCTCAGCTGTTTCGAGGGACATCCCTCAAAACAATGGAGGGACAAATGCACAGGCGTCAGATCCATCAGGGAGAGCGCCTCCCCTAACAAATCGCTGGCTGCTGCCTTTGCTTTTCCCCCTCAGCTGTTTCGATGGACAGCCCTCGAAACAGTGGAGGGGAAAATGCACAGGCGGAAGATCTATCAGGGAGAGTGCCTCCCCTGACGATGCACAGGTGGCAGATCCGTCAGGGAGAGCACCTCCCCTGACGAATCGCTGGCTGCCGCCTTTGCATTTCTCCCTCAGCTGTTTTGAGGGACAGCCCTCAAAACAGCGGAGGGAAAAATGCACAGGCGGCATATCTGTCAGGGAGAGCACCTCCCCTGATGGAACACTGGCTGCTGCCTTTGCATTTCCCCCTCAGCCTGCCTTCCCTCCTGGTGAAGACAGGGAAGGGGGGACGGATCACATCCCCCATCCCCTTCCCTGCCTCCACCCCCATGAAGACATGGAAGGGGGTGGATCGCGTCCACCTCCCCCCTTCCCTGCCTCCCCTCTCCACAGGGCCCAAAACCACCCCAACAACAACAACAAAAAATCAATACCAGCCCGGCAAGGCCGGGCAAAATAGCTAGTCTCTTATATGTGTTAGCACTGTATAATAATGACAGAAGATAATCACATACCCACTTAATTGTTTTTAACAATTAAGGGTGATGCTCCCATTGGGCTCATTTCTCAAGTAAATAGTTAGCTCCTCCTCCCAACATCAAAACATAAATTAGATTGTTTATATTACCCTCTCTCGTCCATTCTTGATATCTTACCTCTGCTTCTTCCAGAGCCATCTGCATGTCAGATTTTTCTATCTCTGCCTGTTTCTTGGCTTTCTCAAGGTCATGAATATATTTGCCATTTTGAGCAATTTGTTCTGTAAGATCACCTATCTCCTCTGGAAATAATTGAAAATGCACAAAAATAGTCAATAAAACAAATTCCAGATGAGCAGAATACCTCCAGTGTAACTGTGGTAAAAATTACATACAAACATGTGACAATCTGTTATATACAACCACAAACAGGCATCAACAGAGCTAAGATTGATACCGCCTTCTGTCAGCTTCAAGATTATCTGCTGTTTCCCTGCTGTTTTCACCTACAAGACACTTTTCTTTATGTTCATACTAGCATTTTTTTTGCCTGGCCTTGCCAGGCAGGTTTGGATTGTGTGCTGGTGGCAGGGATCCGTCGGGGAAGGTGGTTTTTCCCAAACACACAATACACATAATCACAACATGCACACATGACACACACACGACTCACAACTGGCACCCATCACAGTCACACACATCACACACGACACGACACACATGACACCCCCACACAAAACAAATACTCCCACACATAACACATGCTCAACACACAACCCACAGCCACACACATCACACACGACACAGCAAACCCACACAACACACACCCACACAATATAACCCCACACACACAATACACACACACACACACACAACACAACAACACACACCACACCCGACTCAATACACCCGACACAACACCCTCACGCAAAGCCGCCTCCCCGTTGCCACTGCTGCCCCAGTGGAGTTCACCATCAGTTCAGCCAGGGGAGATGGAGGTGGGGAGGAGAGACCCGCAACATGAAGGGTCTCTCCGGCAGCCCTAAAAAGCCGACTCTCCACTGCCGCCGTTTGCTTTGTATTACCCCCACTGCTGTTTTGAGAGCTTACACAAAACAGAAGAGGGGGTAATACAAAGGCGGCAGCCAGCGATCCGCCAGAGAGATCACCTCCCCTGACGAATTGTTGGCTGCTGCATTTGCATTTCCCCCTCAACTGTTTTGAAGGTTGTTTCGTGTCAACCTTCGAAACAGTAGGGGGCGAAATGTCTAAGGCAGCAACCAGCGATCCATCAGGAGAGGCGCTCTCCCTGCTGGATTGCTGGCTGCTGCCTTTGTATTACCCTCACCGCTGTTTCAAGAGCTAACACGAAACAGCAGAGGGGGTAATACAAAGGCGGCAGCCAGCGATCCGCCAGGGAGAGCGCCTCCCCTGATGATTTGCTGGCTGCCACCTTAGACATTTCCCCCTTAGGCAGAGCGGAAGGGGTGGCAGGCAGACCGTTCCCATAGCCCAGGCTCTGTCTGCCTCGGTAAGGCAGGCAGGGCCCTGGGCTGACTTGTTTTAGGCACGTGTCAGCCATTTTTTTAACGTGTGCACGAGCTGTCCCGCCTCCTCCGCATTCGCGTCCTCTTGCCTGATTGGCTGAGGGGTGGCATAGCGCAGAGGATACTGGGAAGTGTAGTTTATTTTGTTCAGGTCCGTGGGGTGTTGGCCTCACTCTTGACTTCCGGACCCTTGCAGGAGTGATCTTTGGGACTTAAGGTAAGTGTGGCCAGCTCATTACGGGATTTGCTGGACGTGTGCAGACACACATTCTGGACACGCACGGCCACATCCCATTTTTATAGGTAAAGATAACATATACTAAACATCTGCAGATCTCTGAATTTTAGTAAAGGTAAAGGTTTCCCTTGATCGAAAGCCAGTCATATCCGACTCTCGGGTTCAGTGCTCATCTCTGTTTCAAAGTCGAAGAGCCAGTGCTGTCTGCTTCTGCAGACGTTTCCATGGTCATGTGGCAGGCATGACTAGACACCGGAGAGCACGGAATGCTGTTACCTTCCCACCAAAGTGGTCCCTATTTATCTACTTGTAATATCTTGCTTTCGAACTGCTAGGTTGGCAGGAGCTGGGACAAAGACGGGAACTCATTCCGTCCTGCAGTACTCGGGAATCGAACTGCTGACCTTCCACCTCCCAGTCAGCATCTTAGCCACTTGAGCCACTGCAGTCTCTGAATTTTACAGGCACAGATATTCAACAATAAACCTCATGAAACTATTTTTCACAATCTAATCTGTCCATAATAATAACCTAGTTTACACATTGCATGTGTCTGTGGAACATATTCCCATGGTTACATAGAGCTGCTCACCTGAGCAAAAATGTACTGTGTGAAATTAAACCAGTCAATTATTGTTGCTAATACTTGATAGGGATCCCTTTGAAAGAAATTGGCATTTCTCAAAACAAAATGGCCTTGCAGCAAGTGAGAGGAGAACATGCAGAGAAGAAGACCTGGCCATTCTAAGCAAGAATATAACCATGAGGTACATACTTTTAGAACGTATTTTTCTTGACTAATAGCCTGTATTCCCTCTTTGGTTGTTTCTTGGTTTCTGGCCACTGTTCTACACACAGTTAAGCCAAGATAAGCTGTTACTCAATTGTTGCTTTCACAGCTTGGAGATGCTGGAGTGATACAACTGGTAAAGGCACAATTACAATCTGTCTACCTTTGCTTATTTATGAACCCTTCAGTATTTACTGGAGTCAAAATACCAACAAATGAAGAGGACAACAAGCAGGACACTCACGTTGTAAGTTCTTGTTTTCTCTCTTGATATTTTCAAGCTGATCTAATGTTTCCTCATAGGCATTCTTCATTTTGAAGAGTTCAGTACTCAAAGAGCGCGATTCTTTTAAGGCACCTTCCAACTCTGACTGGCTCTCCTCATACTTGGTTTTCCATTCTGCTAAAATCTTAAAATCCAGCATGTCTGAGTTAATGAATGGCTATGTTTATTTTGCTTATATCTTTTCCTTGCTAAGCCAGCTGTATACTCTTTGTAGCATTTTTGAATGTTATTAAGGAACAAACAATGACAGTTCGTGCAGGGTTTCTCTGCCTCCTATTTTTCTCTATTAGAAGCATACCAAAAATCTAAACAATTCCAGGAAGCCCTATGACTCTCAAATAGCATGAGAACAGCTTCCTTTATTAACTGGAATCTAGTCAAGAACTAGGTCATGGACCCTTCAAACAAAGTCCTTCTCCAATTGAGCAAAATGTAGATGCAACTCAAGTTATCTATAGGCTAACAGTGATAGCGAACCTTGGCACTTCAGTTCCCAGAAGCCCTGATCATCCTGAGTGCTGATTTGGGCTTCTGGTAATTGAAGTCCAAGAACACCTGGAGTGCCAAGGTTGGCCATCATGGGGCTAAACATTTGGGAAAATTCTGGGAATTGAAAATACAAAAGGTTCAAATGACACATCCCTAGTTTCTGCTTTGATTCTGGGTTGCAGACAGCTTCATTTCATTGCATGCAAATCATGCACAACTCAAAATTGAAGCAGGGACTCTTTAGTAAACGTAGAGTTTTCCCTTGCTCGAAAGCCAGTCATATCTGACCCTAGGGTTCAGTGCTCATCTCTGTTTCAAAGCCAAAGAGCCAGTGCTGTCTGCTTCTGCAGATGTTTCCATGGTCATGTGGTAGGCATGACTAGACACCAGAGGGCACGGAACGCTGTTACCTTCCCACCAAAGTGGTTCCTATTTATCTACTTGCAATTTCTTGCTTTCGAACTGCTAGGTTGACAGGAGCTCTTTAATTAGCAGCTATTTGCCACTGTTGGTGATATCATTCCAACTGTAATGGCATAGTTCAAATGGTAAGGATTGTGTACTGTCAAGTCAGTTCTGACTTATGACAACTCTTTTTAATGTTTTCTAGGTACAGTAGACCCTCACATAACGTTGTTGCTTGGTTCCCCAAGTAGCATCGTTATGCAAAAAAGGTCTTTTTGCAGTTTCCTATGGGAGATCTCCCGCAGAACGTCAAAAAACCTTCATTATTCACACAACGATGGTAAAAATATCGTCGTTATTTGAATAACAACGTTTTTCGTCATTGTGCAGGAGATCAAATGGGGGGCATCGGTAGTGTTGTTAATTGGAAATGACGCTATTCAAACGCGTTGTTAGTCAGGGGTTCACTTTATAGATTACTCAGAAGTGTACTCTGTACCTACTGTTATTCATTACCTATCAAGACTTCACAATACTTTCCCCTTTCTACTACTATGCTGAAGCATATAGCAAAAAGCCTTTCACTCAGACCACTTCATGATGGCTGTAAGGTAACACAATGCAACAATATGCAAAGAACAAAAGCCTACTGTTCAGTATAACAGTTCAATGAACCACTAAATCCAATATAGATTCTGGATTCTGTTTAGTTGTTTGGTGTTGTGTTTTACTTTGTAAAAAAAAATCCATTTACAATTACCACATATGATTCTGTAGAGAAATGAAGGCTAGAAATGCCTCTCTCAACCAGCAAAAGTGGCTGTGTTTGTCATACTTGCCACTCACAGGAGACTTGAGAAGTACATTACCCGAGAAAAGATGTATTATCTTAGACAGGAATAATTTACTTGCCAGTCACTGCCAAATCAATGATTGGTCTTGATGTTTTTCTGTTTAACTTATTTGCGCTTTGTTTCTCACCACTGCATTTTTTTTAATACAACATCTGCTTTCATCATCCAATACCCCCATCCTCCTTTGCTGGTCACAGAGCTGTAATTCTTTGGCATACTTTACTAGGAGGTTTTGCCTTTTCATGAGAGTACATTACTGTTTGCCACTAAGTCTGAATTATGGTACACTCTTTGGGGGGGGGGGGAGTCCCTAGGTGAAGAAGAGTACACAAAAGTTCTTTGCCATTCTCTTGTTCTGGGGGCACCCTGGGACTATGGAGCTTGTTCAAGGATGCATAGTGGGGAATTCTACCCCAAGCATCCAGAGACCTAACTCATTTTGCTTTCCAGCCAGCTATGGCATAGCTAGACAACAGGAGTTTGGCCATTTCTCAATAGCTGAGTGATAAGTCCCTGATTGGTGTATCTGCAGGTTTAACTTGTCCTCAGTCAGAAAGACAGAATAATTTTACATTCATTTATAAGGCTCATATATATGTATTAAATTAATGTGAAATTATTTAGTGTTTCTTACTCAGAATTAGTCAAATTAGTTTCACTGCTCAGCCATGGAAATTCACCGGGGATATGAAATTGGTCAAGCCACTCCTTAAATATCTTCCTTACCTTGAAAGTCCTATTAAGGTTGCTATAGTGTAAGTCAGTTCTGACTCAATGGCACACAACAATAGCAAACACATAAAATGACAGTTTAATTTAATTTAATTTAATTGTTGGATTTCTATACCACCCACTCGACCTAGGCCGACTCAGGGCAGTTCACAATCATGGATAAAAACAGATAAAAACAGATAGAGATCCCACCCCCTAAAAAGGGTGCAGGGACCGAAGGGACTGTGGGGGAAGGAATTATCCTCTGTACCAACCACCCAACGGAGGTCGCCCTTCCACCTGCACCCCATACTTGGCCCACTAGCCAGGTTTTGAGTTCTTTTCTGAAGGGCAGCAACTCCATCCGGAGATGCAGTTCTGTTGGCAGGAGGTTCCAGAGGACCGGTGCGGACACGGAGAAAGCCCTCCTCCTTGTGCCAGAGAGGCGAGCCCCTCTGGCTGATGGAACAACTAGAGAGCCCCTCCTGTCTGCTCTGGTTGGATGGACAGACGTCCTTAGGGTGATGCGGTCTTTTAGGTAACCTGGCCCACTACCATACAGGCCTTTAAAGATCAAAACCAGCACCTTGAATTGCACCTGGAGGCAAACTGGTAACCAGTGCAGCTCCCGAAGCAGTGGTGAGGCATGGGCATAGCGTCCACACCCCATCAACCCCCCGGGCCGCTGCATTCTGGACCAGCTGCAGCCTCCAAATGGGTCCAGACACGTGCTTGCTTATATTTGGAGTGTCAAATGTCAGCCCCCTACCTCACCACTTCTCTTGACTTGGGGTGAAGCCATGGTGCACGTTTAACACTCTTTTAGCCTTATCTAAGGATGAAACTAGACAAGTATTTAAAATCTACCTTGTCAAAATTCCTTTGCTTCTTGTCCAGAGCAGCTGCTAGGGCATTTGCTCTCTCAACATCCACCATCAAATCTTCCACTTCACATTGCAACCTTTGTTTTGTTTTCTCCAGGGAAGCACATTTGGAATTCACAGCTTCAACTTGCTCTTCAGCTTCTTGAAGTCTCTGAGCCAGTTTTTTCCTTTAAAAAGAGAGATAAAGGAAGAAATAAGAGTGACCAGAAGGAAGGGAAAAAGTACTACTACTTTACATAGAATTCTGGAATCTCTTTTTGAACCGAAACTCCCTTACCATATTCCCTCAAAATATACATTTTTGTTAAACTTTAGCCATCATGGATGTGGAATGTAAGATGCAAAGTGCATTATTTTATATCAAATTAACACTAGTATATTTGAACGCTTTCTATTCATGCTGCTGTTTTCAGGAATAATTATATTCCTCTCTATTAGCTGGGTCAATAGTTACAAGCGATAGCAGAAATGCTAAACAGAGAAAAGCAAACAGATACAGCAAGTTTTAAAAGAAATAAGTTTTTCATATCATTTCCAACCACTGTCCTTTCAGAGAGATAGAAAAGCATCCCCAAGGTTGATTTTAAAACATCCTCCAGCACCTTGGGAAATATAGTTTTCTTATGCAATGCACAATAATTTGTGTTTGACATTCTGTGCAGTATTGGAATTATTATTATTTTTCCTAACCTCTTGTATTTTACTTTTCTTTTCTGAAGACCTGGGAGACAGCTTCCCAAAGAGAACAGATGTTTCCCAGGGATGGTGGTCTATAAGATCCCAGTGATGTGAAGTAGGAGGAGATATTATATAAGGAGGCCAATCGGTCACTACAGAAAAGGCTGCTCTAGATGTTTATTATCTAGCTGTCCTCAGTGCAGTCCACTGCATTTTCTTCAGTGGAGGCTTGTTTCCTAAGCAAATCATAAACATATATTCATTTGCCTAGATTTGGACCACAGATGTTTTATGCCTCCCTTCTTCTCCTATGCTAAGCTCTTGATTAAACCCTAATTTTAAAATGTCCCAACGCCACTGCATGCTACATATTACAGTTAATGGGTAATGTGTCACTTAGCAAAATGTTCAGCTTGTATTTCCTCTACATGTTATAAACCAGGAGGTCTCAACCTTTTGAAGCCAGGGGCCAGGTCAAACAGCTTTGGGGGCTGGATGGCCATTTTGCCCTTCCTCCACCACATTGCACTTCCTGGTGTGGTGGAGGCGGTGGGTGGCCACATGAAATGGTGCCATGGGCCGCAGGTTGAAAATTCCTGTTATAAACTCGGCAAATGCATTTTCTGAACTAGGTATTGTAATGACAATTTTAGCACTATCATTAAATGTTGGAAAGTCATTTTAATCTACTTTAATCTTCTCATTTATTTTTGCACCCAGGCATTGCATAACATGGTAAATGAATATTTGTTTTCTTTGCTTAGGAAACAAGCTTTGCTTAGGAAACAAGCCTCCCCTGAAGAAAATGCAGTGGACTGCGCTGAGGACAGCTAGATAATAGACATCTAGAGCAGCCTTTTCTATAGTGACCAATTGGTCTCCTCACATAATATCTCCTCACATAATATCTCCTCCTGCTTCACATCACTGGGATCTTATAGACCACCATCCCTGGGAAGCATCTGTCCTTTTTGGGAAGCTGTCTCCCAGGTCTTCAGAAAAGAAAAAAAGTAAAATACAAGAGGTTAAGAAAAAATAATAATTCTAATACTGCACAGAACATCAAACACAAATTTAATTTAATTTAATTTAATTTAAATTACTGCAGTGGCTCAAGTCGCTAAGACGCTGACTGGGAAGCGGAAGGTCAGCAGTTCGATTCCCGAGTACTGCAGGACGGAAATGAGCTCCCGTCTTCATCCTAGCTCCTGCCAACCTAGCAGTTCGAAAGCAAGAAATTGCAAGTAGATAAATAGGGACCACTTTGGTGGGAAGGTAACAGCGTTCCGTGCGCTCCGGTGTCTAGTCATGCCTGCCACATGACCACGGAAACGTCTGCGGAAGCAGACAGCGCTGGCTCTTCGGCTTAGAAACAGAGATGAGCACTGCACCCTAGAGTCGGATACGACTGGCTTTCGAGCAAGGGAAACCTTTACCTAATTTAAATTTAAATGTTTTTATTTTTAAAAATGCCATCACTGAAGGGTGAATGATCATGATAAATCATAGGGATTAAATATAATCTTAATGCAATATGTAACTGATTCTAGGGAGACTAGTACTCTCGGCATATGACAAATTAGAAGTGATCAATGCAGGGAAAAGGCTACTAAATTGACATTTCCCGCCACATTACTTACTTAGCTTCTTCCAGCTCTTCTGTGCGTTGAATGGCATCCGTCTCATACTTGGTTCTCCACTGGGCCACTTCACTGTTGGCCTTGGAGAGGGCACGTTGGAGCTCACTCTTGGCTTCCTGTTCCTCTTCATATTGTTCCCGGAGCAAGTCACAGTCATGGCGAGAGGATTGCAAGGCATGGGCCAGGGCATTCTTTGCCTAAGAATCAACAGTACATCACTTATTATTTTGTAACTGAATCTGATTTCTAACACATGTCCTTCTAGCTCCATGGAACAGTCTCTCGGGGTGCAATCCAAAGTGTTATTATAGCAAACAGGGCTGAGCTAATATATTTTCCTACGAGAATGGTACCTATAGTAAAATATATAGGTCAGAACCGCATATGCAGACAACAGCATAAGTGTGTAAAACACAGCAGCAAATTGCCATTTTTATTCCTCATCATACATCAGATTTGGTATGCAATGAAGAATACAAGCAACAACTCCCTAACTAGCAGTGATTTTCTGCTGTAATATAGTTACAGTACCAATGACACTATATGAACTAATAGGTTTCTGGCCATAGATTAAATAAAAAAGAAGGAAGATTATGTTTGGCAGATGCAGCAGCAGGAATTAGAAGGGGAAAAGCAAAGCATTGTCCACAGTATTATCTATTTCTAGTAAGGTTAAAGGTCACCCTTGCTCGAAAGCCAGTCGCATCTGCTCTAGGGTTCAGTGCTCATCTCTGTTTATAGCCAATGAGCAAGCGCTGTCTGTGTCCGCAGATATTTCAGTGGATATGTGGCAGGCATGCCTCAACACTGGAGTGCACAGAATGCTGTTTATGTCTATTCAAGAGTAATTCCCACTGAATTAAGTTGGACTCCCTTCCTACTCCCACATATGTGACTTCTATCCAGGTAAATGTGGGTAGGATTGATGTTTAAAAGCCAGGCTGTAATCCAATTATGGCACAGGGTATAAATTACAAACTAAAGGGAACTTCATCAATAAACTCCCATATGTTGTAGACATTAGTTTTATATTGGAAGAGAATGGACTTGTTAAATAGACAGGTATGTTGCCAAGTATAGAAAATGTACAGAAATTCTTCTTATGGTACTGTACCCTTTTTAATTAAGCAAAATCATTTCCCAGCTCTTTACAATTTTGAATACCTTGGATTCTTCTTCTAGCTGTCTCTTCAGTTCTTCTATTTGCTGCGTAAATGCTTGCTTACTTCTGGAAAGCTGGGATATGATGCTTTCCTTCTCTTCAAGTTGTCGTGACAGTTCACCTTTGACCAAAGAAAAAAAATTCTATTTTTTTCCTTACAAACTTTGGTATATACAAGCCATTTTGTTGATTTTTTAAAAAATTAGGCATGATCCCATATGAAACAGGCAAATCTCAGAGTAAGTCTATTGTTCCTGGGTGAACGAGAATTGTGCCTCAAATGTTCTTTTTCTACAGGTACTCATTAGTGCAATTCAAAGAACTGTACTTTGTATTGTGCTCTTACCCTACAACACATTCCCTAATGTAAAATCATTTATTCTAGGTATACTGAGGCAAGGGCACTTTGCCACTTATTAAGGAGAAATCACTCTGAATGTGCTCAAAGCAATTTCAGAGATGTTAGGTTGCATGGGGGGAAACCAATATATTTTCCTCTAACACTTTCACTATATTGTATGACAAAGATCTCCCAAGGTGAGATCTGCATGGTAAAATTCAGGGAAAGCTGGTGCATTTCAGTGTGAAGAAGAAGTATGTTTCCAATTTGCAAGTTGTACCAGAAGTATTCAATCAAAACACACAAGTTTCTCCTATTTCCTTTGTCCCTCTTGTACTGTCATGTCTGCAGTGTTGCCTTTTGTAAATCCTAGCACAAATTAAGACCTGGGAGCGTGCAACTAAGGTCTTATTCTTCTGCTTTGTCTTCCTTTTTAATTGGCATTCCAACTAGTTGTTTACTTTTTCCTGTTAGTTGGTCTGCAACAAACTAGACTCATAGTCTAAAAGATTCTTCCAGAATAAATTTAAATCCTGCTTTCATAATTAAGTACCAGATTATCATCTGAGCCCTCAGACATCTGAAATATTTGAATTTAAACTGATTGGCCCCATGGAAATCTGCTGTTTCCCTACTGTTGTCTCTTAGCTTCAGGCCTTGTTGTAGATAAATAGGCATTAAAATACACTGGAAAAACCGAGTGTGTCTTGTACTTTATATAGTGGCCTATAGTGGACTATTTTGATAATAACGGGGTGCATCTTATACTCCGATGTGTCTTATAGGCTGGCAAATATGGTACATCTCTGGCCCTCCCAGCTAATTTTCCTTACCCGATTCAGCCTGTAAACGAGCTTTTTGAGTGGTTAAATCATTCACCGATCTTTGGTTTTCCTCTGATTTGGCCTTTAGTTCACTCAGTTGGTCTTCTAATGTTCGACACATTTTCTCTAGATTAGCCTATCATCAACAATAAATGAATTCAAACAGTATAACTATATAAATATGTTTACATTTAAATGAGCAGTATATAACTAAGAATGCACATTTGTATTTCAGTCTGTGAAGGGTTTATTTGTGTTAGTTTCAAATACCTTAGATTTGGAAACAGACTCCAGGTTACTGGCCAGGTCATCAATTTCCATTTTAAACTCGCTCTTTTCCTTCTCCAGCTTTTGTTTGACCCGCTGGAGGTTATCAATTTGCTCCCCAAGCTCAGCAACAGTGTCTGCATGCTTCTTACGGAGAGCTGCTATTATTCCTTCATGCTGTAGAGCAGACTCCTCCAGATCACGCCTCATTTTCTGGAATTCTGCCTCTCGCTTCTTATTAATTTCAATCTGTGCAGAGGTCACTCCTCCAGCCTCTTCAAGCCTCTCGCTGATTTCCTCCAGTTCACGTGCAAAATCAGATCGCTGCTTCTCTGCCTTCGCCCGATTTGCCCTTTCAGACTCTATCTCTTCTTCCAGTTCCTCAATGCGAGCCTAGAAAGGAAGAGGGATTAAACCAGGTCTGGAAATGTCATGCCATGTATTGGGGTTTGTTGGAGTTAGGGAAGATTAAGGCACCATGGAAATGGTGTCATTTAGCAAAGAAATTTTGATTTCTTCAAAGAGATGGCACCAAAAAAAATGGAATTAAAGAATTACAGTTTTCGTTTGGCAAGTTTTCAGTTTTGCAACAAGGAAGATACACGTGATTATACCTTTCACATACTGAGCATGATTATTATTGTTGTTACTAATTTAAAATTAGGTAGGAAGAAGAATAAAGTATGGGGGGGGACCAGTACATGCCTGTAGCTCTTTGATTTTCTTCTGTAGCTGGATACTCAGGTTTTGCTCATCCTCTATTTTACTTTGTAGCTGGCTGTACTCAAAGTCCTTCCTGCAAATGAATAGAGAAATGGCAATAAGAAGAAGCCACCCTCTAAACATAGCTCAATATCTATCTATCATTTACATATTCCGTACTTCTTCAGTTTTTCTTCTAGCTGCTGCTTATCATTCTCTAGATCCATTAAAGATTCTTGGGCAAGTTTCAAGTCACCTTCTAGCTTCCTCTTGGCTCTTTCAAGATCCATGCGGATTTTCTTTTCCTGTTCCAAGGAGCCTTCCAGCTGCAATACAAGATTAACGTTAGTGCCAGTCTCACAGATATGTTTTTAAGGGCAAACTTTTTCTTCTAGGGTTAAAGTCAGTGTTCATAAAATGTGAAATGAACTAGCCTACAAAGAATAGATATCCATAACTCCCTCCATTGTATCTACCCAGTTTGACTGGAAGACTCAAACTCCTATTCTCCTTCCTTATTCTCTCCTACAGTGAGTAAGGGGGGGTGGGGGGGATGATCCTCCCTTATTCTGAAACAAATTCTTTCATACTCTCTCCCTTCAGCTAAGGAAACACACTACTGTATGTATTTGAGGTTCTCTTATCCCTCCCACCGCTAATAATGTTCTACCCAAAGTTATTTGCAAGCAGCATTTGAGAGTGACTAGGATTGGCTTTCTCACATCTTCAACTTGTTGTTCCAGCTTTATTTTGATCTTAGTGAGAGAGTTGACTTTGTCTTCTTCAGCTTGTAGATCATCAAGAGCTTGCTGATGGGCTTCTTGGATAGCTTTCTTTTCTTTGGTTAATTTCACAATCGTTTCATCCAGAACTGCCATTTCTTCTGTTAGGTTCTTAACCTATGGAACACAGATAATAACATTGTCTTGGAATGGTTAGGTAAAAGTAAAGGTCACCCCTTGTTCGAAAGCCAATCATATCTGACTCTAGGGTTCAGTGCTCATCTGTTTCATAGCTGAATGGATGGGACTGTTCAAAATATTGTTGAAGTCTCACCACAGTAATGATTAAGCTAAGATCATTGAATGCTCCAGCTAGATATTGTTTCTCTTTATATTTGTCTTTAACCTGTGATTACGAACTGATTAAATAAATGTGTCAAAAAAGGGAAGTTATTTTACACTGAAAAGTGGTAATATGTTTTCTGGGAATATTTTATGGCTATGTCTTGCCATTGGATGTCTCAGCATAATATTTCCTATTTGTGCCTGGAGAAAAATATATGGATGGAAATGAATTTTTAAAGAAAAATTAAAGACACTACCTTGTTTTCTGTGGCATGCTTTTCTTTTTCAACCTTGGCCAATGTTAACTCAAGGTCATCAATGTCTTTCTTCAGCTCTGAGCATTCATCTTCCAGTTTTCTTTTCTTTGCTGTCAGCTCTGCATTCAGCTCTTCTTCATCCTCTGCTCTTTCAGTCAGCTCCTTGATTTTAGCCTCCAGCTGGATTTTGGTTTTGATCAGTTGGTCACACCTCTCCTCAGCGTCGGCTAAGTTTTCACTTTCCTTAGTGAAGAAAACACAATGATATTCATTATTAAACAAACTCTAACAGCCAATGTAGCAATATGTCACATTCTGAAACTCCCTCCCTCCATTTTTGCAGGGTTTTTAATAGCTAAAATCAAACAAGTCCTGCTTGATCAAAATAACTTAGAATGGTGTTTCTCAAGCATCAGCTGAAAAAGGGCAGGGAAAGGTAGAGGTACTTGAACAAACAGAAAAAGGATGAAAACTTTCTCAGGAACACTCCCTAAGAAAAAATTCACATACTTTGGAAATGGATTGAGATGTCCAATAATCACCATAGACACTACCTGAATGGCACCAGTCTGTTGCTGTTGATGAACCTTGCCTGCCCTCTCTGTAGAAGATCTTGCTTTGGGAATTATCATTGGCAACATCTTAAATCCTTTTGTTGGCACAAATAGGGTTTTGCACAGTATGGGTTTCTTGCCCTGTCCCAGTAAGTGAGGTTCTCACTCTGTAATTCTTGCTCTGTTTTTTATATTTTATTGAGTGCTTCATTTTCTATCATGAAGTGGTTTTATGTGTTTTTTTTAGGTCAATCTGAATGATGCGTATCCAATAACAGTTGAGAAGGATATCTATATATAAAAGTAAGCAGGTATCTTATATATCAGGGATTCTCAACCTGTGGCTCATGGGCAGGATGCGGCCCATAGCACCATTACATGTGCCCCCCCTGCCTCCACCACACCTGGAAGTGCCATGTTGTGGAGGAAGGGCAAAATGGACACCCAGCCCTCGAAGCTGTCTGAGGGAGCGTGACCTGGCCCCTGGCTTTAAAAGGTTGAGAACTCCTGTTATTTATTTATATATATTTCACATAAGACAGAAATCATAACTTCAAGAGCTGTGGTTTGAATGAAATATCTATCTCTATCTCTAGATAGATAGATAGATAGATAGATAGACAGATAGACAGATAGACAGATAGATAGATAGATAGATAGATACAATTTTCTTAGGACACCAATTATTCTGATGTTGGCGATTGGAAGTTGTTTGTGAATGACTTACGGACTGTACTTGAAGCTTCAGATCATTTTTCTCTTGCAACAGTGTAACCATTTTCCCTTCCAATTCTTTCCGTTTGGCTTCAGATTTAGCAAGTTCTTCTTTTGTTTTAGCAAAGTCTTCTTTCATCTTGGCAAATTCTTTCTCTGCCTCTGCGCTCCTCAACAGTGGCTTAATCTTGAAGAAGAGCTTCATCCAGGACCAATGCTTGACATTCATGAATGAGCGAATGTTGTATTGAATTGTAAAGATAGCTTCCCTGGAGTGGAATCAATCCATAGAGTTATTCATAGTGGAAACTGTGTGGTTCACACAAAAACAGGATTTCTTAAGCAGAGTTCTGCAATTTCATAATACATTACAAAAGAAAAACAAAGTCTTAAAAGACCTTTTAAAAACGGATTAAATCTATTAACCTTGAAGGCACTAATTTTGCCTTTTTTCTTCTGTTGTGCATGCTAAAACTGACTAACATGGGTACCTCTCTGGAAATTTTTGCAACCTTTTGCAAAATTTCAAGGTGCTTTGCAACATTTCACGATAAACCTTTCACTGCAACAACACAGAAACTGTATTAACACTATGGTTAAATAAATGCATGAGGAAAGGAGTGATGTAGCCTCCCCCTTCTGGTTTTCCTTTGCTCACATGAAGAGGAGACACATGTGAAGGGTATCACATAAGCCAGAAATCATAGCTTCAAGAGCTGTGGTGTGAATGAAAACCCTCTACATGTAGAAGAGAGCGTCCTCTCATTAGAACCAGTCCTTTTTTCATGAGCAAAATGACAACAGAAGTCATGAAGGTAGAGAGACTGCTCAGAACAGCGGGCAGAAACCTTTATGAAGATTTTTAATCGGTCTTTGGCCCAAGCCACTGTTCCACCTCTATTATTATATCTCTGCCTAAAAAACCTAACATAGATAGTCTGAATGACTTCCACCCTGTGGTGCTTACACCCGTCATAATGAAATGCTTTGAAAACTTGGTGCGGAACCGTATTATGGCTTGTTTACCAGTTGGACTTGACCCTCGTCAATTTGCATATAAGAGAAAGAGATCCACGGAGGATGCTGTGGCTACGGCCCTACATGCTGTTCTGACCCATTTGGAGAAACAAGGAACTTATGCGAGACTGTTATTTGTAGATTTTAGTTCTGCTTTTAATACTATTCTTCCGCATAGACTGGTGCCGAAATTATTAGATCTGGGGCTTCCACCATGCTTATGCAGATGGATACTAGATTTTCTATCAGATCGTTCCCAACAGGTCAGGATGGGCTCTCACGTCTCTGCGGATCTCAGTATAAATAAGCACCATAGAGAGTGTGTTAACCTATGGTCTGTGTGTATGGTTTGGGAGTTAGGGAAAGAACAAATGCTGTCCAGGGTCGTAAAGACTACGGACGGGATAATCGGGCATAGTCTTCCCACTCTAGATCAAATCTATGCCACCAGGTGTTATAGGAAAGCTGTAGAGATTGCGCAAGATAGTACGCACCCCGGAAATGATCTTTCAGCTTCTGCCTTCTAGAAGAAGGTATAGGGTCATAAAGACCAGGACCAGCTGCTTGAGAAATAGTTTCTACCCAAAAGCGGTTCTGGCTTTGAATGCAGTGCAATGCAGTCTATGAGGGAACTTCTGTATATAATTTTTAGAGTTTTAGAGTTTTTGGATTTTTAGAGCTTTTTAGGGGTTAAATGTGGGGTGGGAGTATGTTGATAATTTTGTATAGTTGTATTTTGTTTAGGTTTTGTTGGGTTGATAAGTGGGTTTTTTTTCCTTTTCTTCCCCCAGTCTCATTGTTCTGTGCAGGACAATGACAATAAAGGACAATGACAATAAAGAGGGTGGGGTAGAAATCAATTAATAATAATAATAATAATAATAATAATAAGAATAAGAATAAGAATAAGAATAAGAATAAGAATAAGAATAAGAATAAGAATAAGAATAAGAATAAGAATAAGAATAAGAATAAGAATAAGAATAAGAATAAGAATAAGAATAAGAATAAGAATAAGAATAAGAATAAGAATAAGAATAAGAATAAGAATAAGAATAAGAATAAGAATAAGAATAAGAATAAGAATAAGAATAAGAATAAGAATAAGAATAAGAATAAGAATCTATCTTCCTTGTGGGTTTATTTAGCCCTAATACTGTATTGAGCATTTGAATAGAGATAAAGAAGAACAGCAAAGTGGAAATGAGAACAGGTGGTACTTTGAATGGCCTTTGTCAGCATTCCCATTACAATCTATGGTTTGTAGTTAAGAGTAGAACAGATACCAATATTGCAACAGATTTCTCCTCCATTTCACTTGACAACGTATTAATTGCTTCTGGAGGGATAGATTTTAGAGGGATGTTAGAGTCATGAAGGAATGTGAAAAGCAAAGGAGAGAGAACTTCTGCTGCAAAAATCTGTAACAGGATCTATAATCATTTTGTGGCATTGATGTGGCCAAATATATGTCCTAATACTTTTGGGGAAGCATAGTGGAAGGTAGGATGTACTTAAAATGGCCAAAATTCTGTTGCGTAGAATAGCAAGTCGCAGTAGAGTAGACCTGCTGAATCAACGGTGCTTTGATGAGTTAACTCTTTTCTAAGTATCATTGATTCAAATAGGTCTATTCTAATTGAACTTACTTTAGCATAGTTGAAGAATCTCAGCATAAACCATCAAAGAAAACAAAAGACATTTTACCTTCTTGCCACCATTTTCTGGTATTCCACTCTCATGAGGTACCCCCTGCACATAGCCTGTGTGCGAGTAATGAGCAATGCCAGACGATCATCTCTCATCTCTTCCAGAAGGCCCAGCAAACCAGCTTTGAAGAACACCTGAAAATAGAATGAAATCTAGATCTGCCACTTGCCACCTCTAATACTTATAACCAAGTTACAGCCAGGAAAAAAAGTCCTTACTTTGGTGTGCCCGAATTTGTACTGAGTGTGATCAATATCAATAGATCCAAGCAGTTTCTCACAGGCTTTTCTGCTGTCTATAAACTGGCCTTCTGGGATAGCACTAGCATTCAGTACACGGTATCTGTCAATTCAACAAAGAAATATCATTTCTACATTGAAAGTATTGGAGAAGGAAGAGGCTGTGTCACAGTGGCATACTTCTAATATCCTCCAATAGCCTGGGTCATGTGTGGGTGACTTGTGGCTCTCCACAAGCTGTTAGACTACCACTTCCAGCATCCTTCACCAGCATGTCTGATAACTAGAGCTGATGGGAGGTGCAGTTCAAAACATCTGGTGGATCACAAACTACCCACCCATGGCTTTAGAATAGGGTTTCTCAACCTAGGCCCCCCAGATGTTTTTGAACTTCAATTCCCAGAAGGCCTGATCAGGAGGGGTGCTGACCTGGGCTTCTGGTAATTGAAGGCCAATAACATCTGGAGGCCCAAGGTTGAGAAACCCTGGCTTAAATGTTAGTCAGTTAAAAGGCAACCAATAGTTGTCAAAGGAGATTATACAAGTTTTGTCTATATATTTTCTCCAAATACACAAAACGCTTAAAGGAAAGTTCCACAGTCAAAACCTGAGTCAAAGCAATTCCATTTCAAAAAATGTTGAGTCAATTCCAGTGAAAGAACAGGATTTGTTATGTCAACATATTCAGTTGATTCAATCGATGTATTCTAATTTTGACTAACAATTTGATATAGGCCATAGTTTAGCACAGGGATTCCCAACCTATGGCCCGCAGGCCAGACATAGCCCATGGCACCGTTTTATCCAGCCCATTGCTGCACCTGGAAGTGGAAGCCGGGGTGTTTATGCATGTACTGGCATGTCTTATATCAACAGTAAAACATGCCCATGCATGCGTAAATGCACCCGTGACTGTCATAAATGTGGAGGTGGCCACATTTACAACAGCCGTAAATGTGCCCACTTCCGCTTCCAGGGGGCATGGTCCAGCCCACTCAGCTGTCTGGGGTCGTGGTCAGGCCAACAGCAGAAAAAGATTGGGAGCCCCTGGTTTAGCATGTGCAACACAACATTCAGACAGAGGTTTACTTGCTTGGTGATGTAGATGCCACTATCATCTACTCCTCTAGAAATGCTGTTCCAGCAAAAGCCTCCATGCACATTGAGGTCACTAAAATTTAGCCAACAGACCTTTGTTTAAAATCTCCGTATAAGATTCTGTTTGGAAATCCTTTCCTACAGATACGAATCCCTTCAAGCACTCCATTACATCGCAGCTGGTGTAGGACAAGCTTGTGGTCCATTGCACCTATCAAGACGAAACAGAAAACAAAAGAATGGCAACTTATCCTGATCTTCAAGTGAACTTTTTCTGGAAATCTTCACATCAAGATTACCTGGAGTTTTAGTTTCATTGGGGATGATGCAGCGTACGAAATGTGGGTGAGTCGTCCGCAGGTTGGACATCAGTTTATTCAAGTTTTCCTGTGATTTGGATAGAGAATTGTTACTCAGAAACATTTGTATGTGTTTCTTTCATGAATATGTAACCCATGACCTATATGATTCAAGATGTTAAAATTATAGGCCTAAATCCAATTTCAGCCCCGGTTAGAATGGACTCACCGAATCAACTGAAATTGAAGTGAATGCATTCATGTACTCTGTTGCTTACTAAATTTGAATTGCACCAAATTACCAGTGATTCAGTTGGTCATTTTTTACTTGGGACTAACATTTGGATATAGACCACAGTATTCCAGCCAAGAAAGCCTCAAGATAAGTATGCAGTTATGACTCTTCAATTTTATTAAAGTGCATTGGAAAAGGGGAGAATCTGTTCCTCCTATAGAAGTATGGTCAGATTAGCCCAGCATCCAGTTTCCAGTCACATTCCTGGGTGATATAATTTTTGCTTTAGAAACACCATGGTCAGACACATCTAGTTATAGTGCTCTATCATTTGAACCAAACATATATGTTTTATTAACTATGCATACCTGTCAAGTTTTGGGAAATTTCTGTCAAATAAAGGAAATTTCCCGGCCAAAAAGGGAAACTGGACAGCTATGCTTATCCTGTGCTGGAACTCCAGTCTAATTACAGTCTAACTAATATGGGATGATGGCGGGAAAGAGTATAAAATATGGGGGTTTGACAGAAATTTCCTGAAACTTGACAGGTATGTAACTATGTCCAGGATACAGTGCCGGATTTCCATTGACGGAACAGTAGAATCCAGCAGTGGTGTCTGGAGAGATTGGTTTCCCTCCCTCCCAGTGAGAAATCTGCAAAAGTCAGAAATCTACTTCAGAAAAAGAGAAAAGTAGCATTGTGGACTTCAGTTAGGAAGGAGATTCTGTTGCACTGGCAGGACAGTGCCAAGCTAATGTTGGGTTTAGACCAGAATTAAAGTTAAGGTCTGGCCTAAGCCCTTTCTCAAAAGCCAGTCATGTCTGACTCTGAGATGGTGCTCATCCCCATTTACAGCCAAAGAGCCAGTACTGCTTGCCTTTGCAGACATTTCTGTGGTCATGTGGCTGGCATGACTAGATGCCAAAGTGCATGGAACACTGTAATCTTTCCCACCAAAGCAATACCTTTATATCAATTAACAATTTCTTACTTTCAAACTGCTAGGTTGTCAGGAGAGGTCAGAAACTACACTTACTCAAGAGTCTGACTAATTAGGGAACATTTTCTTCATACAAATAACTATTTCATGAATTAGTTATTTCATATATATGAATATTAGCTAATCATCAGTTTTTAGCATGAAGTATTTGCAGTGTGATATTTTTAATATCTGTAAGCCTTACCCTGAAAAGTGCAGAAACAGTTTGGAAAGATGACCCCTTCTTCTTGGCTCCTTTCTTCTTAGTACCAGCAGCTTCGGCTGGAAAGCAGAATATAAATACAGTCAACTATCTTTTGGTCAACTTCTCTAAGTAATGCTCTAATCCTGTATGGTCAAGCAACTGGAAGGTAAAGCAAAAGGTTCCCATAACTTACCAGCTTCTATGGCTGCATAGCTGGCATAAAGATTAGCCAGAATTTTAATTGATGATTTTTGATAGAGGCTCACCACAGTATCATTCAAAGGGTCTTTGTTTTTCTCCAGCCAGCCATTGACGTTGTAGTCCACAACTCCAGCATAATGCACCAGGGAGAAGTGAGCCTCAGGCTTGCCTTTGACAACCTTAGGCTTCTGGAAGTTGGCAGATTTCCCAAGATGCTGGTCATAGAGCTTGTTTTTGAAAGATACATCAGTTGCCTTGGGGAACATGCATTCTTCTTCCAAGATGGAGAAAATGCCCATGGGCTAATTTGAAAAACATAAATAGTCTATTATCAGATATATATTTTTCCATGAAATTACAAGACACTTATTTTCAAAATACTATCCCAGTGTACCTTCTCAATAAGTTCAATGCAGGCAGCCAAATCCATTCCAAAGTCTATGAAGGTCCATTCAATTCCTTCCTTTTTGTACTCTTCTTGCTCAAGCACAAACATGTGGTGGTTGAAAAACTGTTGCAGTTTCTCGTTAGTGAAGTTGATACAGAGCTGCTCCAAGCTATTGAACTACAGGGAGTTAAAAGAGAAGAGACATTTTAATAAAGTTCACAAAGTTGAAGCACAACTCATTCTGGTTACAGAACTTATTCTTTCATGTCCTGATCAGACCTCCCTGGACAGACTGCCAAAATGAAGCCACTTTCTTCACTTTGTCATTGCCCAAATGCAAGTCCTGATCGGTGCATGTCTCTGGCAGCAATCAGCAGACCAGCAAATGGGCCGGACTCTGTGTCTCTCCACATTCACACTGTGTGTTGTTATCCATCAGCAGTTACAGAACTAATATCAGAGTATCTTCACTTTGAAAATAACACTTTGACTTCAAAGATCCTTAGATAGTAAAATTTAAAATATATTTCTCAAGCATTCTATAAAAAAAAAAGGTTATGTAGCATTCTTTTAAAAAAAGAAGTTATGGGAGGCGGAAGGTCAGCAGTTCAATTCCCGAGTACTGCAGGACAGAATGAATGCCCGTCTTTGTCCCAGCTCCTGCCAACCTAGCAGTTCGAAAACAAGAAATTGCAAGTAGATAAATAGGGACCACTTTGGTGGGAAGGTAACAGCATTCTGTGCGCTCCGGTCATGCCTGCCACATGACCACAGAAACGTCTGCTGAAGCAAACAGCGCTGGCTTTTTGGCTTTGAAACAGAGATGAGCACTGAACCCTAGAGTCAGATACAACTGGCTTTCAAGCAAGGGAAACCTTTACCTTTACCTTTTACTATGTAGTAATATAAGAAATGTGGCCTGGTTTGCATTATTTGCTATTGACTGTATGATGTAAAAGTCAATACAGATCATCGTGGAGATTCCCCCTTCTAATCCATAGTTTTTCCTCCACTGCAGGGACTTCTACTTTTTTGAAAACAAATATATTCACATTGGTTCAGGTAGTGTGATTGCTTGAGTCAATGTTGAGCAGGTTGTAACCATTGTATTTAAAGCCATTCCAGCTGGCTACAGCAGCAGTGAAAGAGGCAGGGCAGCAAGGAAACTGGCTACTATTTGAATCCTCTCATGGTACCTGGATCTGCTTTCATCTTCTATCCATTCCTCTCTCCCTTTCTGCTTGCTACCCCAGTACTAGAGTAGCTAGGTGATGAAAGAAAGAGCAAGCGACAAAGAAAGAGTGAGGAGAACGTTTTAAGGTAGTTTCCCACAAACGATGCCTTTTGGAAATTTGAATGATCAGAACAGAAGTACAGTGGACCCTCGATTAACGACGTGTTCGAATAGCATCATTTCCGCTTACCGATGTGTCATCACTCGCCACGTCACTATCCACATGATGAAAACCAGTCGTTGTGCAGATTAACAATGTTTTTTAACGTCGTTGTGCGGGTAATGACAGTTTTTTGCTGCTAGATGGTGCAGCTGCCATTGAAAACCACACAACGATGTTTCCACTATATCGACGCTACTTGGGGAACCAAGCAACATCGTTATGTGAGGGTCTACTGTACCCTTAACATGTTGGAAACAACACTGAACTGAAAACTTCCTCCTGCTTCTCTGTAGCTTCCTCGCTGTTTTCTCCCTCTTTTGTAACCTAGCTGTCATAGTGTTATGTCAGCAAGCTTTTTTTAAATAAGAAATAGCATGAGAAATGAGAAAAGAAGAGGGAAAGTAGCAGACCTACTACTGTATGTTAATTGAAGTAAGTTAGTATTTGGAAACCTGACTTTCCAAGTGAAACTTCACAAAGAGATCCACTTGCATTTTTCCTGCTATGTAGACATACCCTTGAGGACGTGAAACAAAGGGAGCAGAGAGACATTTCCTTTAATAATAATTCTAATTTCTTTGCCGCTGGGTTAGAACTATAACAATTATTCTCTGAAAGCCAACTGAGTGTACAAAGTGATTATACAACCTATTTTTAATGCAGAGGGAGAGAAATCTAAAGCATGAGAAAACTATTGTCAGTTAACGTTAACTCCTCATTTGAGGGGTTGCAATCATGTCCTTGGTAAGCCAAAGATCATTAGCTAATATAAAACAGCAAGAAATTATAATATGTACCTCAAAGATTTCAAAGCCTGCAATATCTAAAACACCAATGAAGTGTTGTCTGGGCAATTTTGTATCCAGTTGTTGATTGATGCGAGCTACCATCCAGAAGAACAGTTTTTCATAGACAGACTTGGAGAGGGCATTGACAGCATGATGGACCTAGGGTTAAGTATACAGTTAAACATAACTGTTACTGAAACAAGGCTCTGTGTAAATTGGAGAATCACTCTCTGGCAGGCATGGGCTGGGCCACCGGGACAGAGGGATTCATCCCAGTGGGCCCTCACCTCTGGCGCCCTGGGGACCCGGTGCACTGCACTTTAGATTAAGCCATTGCTCCAAGCTCCTTCCTTCAGCTTCGAGCAATGGCTTATTCTAAAGTACCGCCTGCCAGGCGGACCAAGCAGTTCCCGGGGGCAGCCTTCTCCCCTGTCCCTTGTTCGCTGCCCCTCACCCCTGTCCAGCACCCTCCTATGATGCCCAGCACTCCCCTGCTCTCTGGTTCAGGAAATAAGAATAAACCATAAATACAGTAGTAGTGCTAGCTAGAATGGAAGCTGGTGGATCCCAGCCCAGAAAATCATCCTAAGAGGTAAGGAGCTTAAACATTACACTCTTCTATACTGAGTTCCTCCTTTCAAAGTGGGATGGACATCACATGTTGTTTTATTATAGCATAGCAAAAAATAATAATAATAATTCCAGATTCTTACTCACAAGGCAGCACATAGTGTAAGGGCTGCAATTTTTTTTACTGGAAATAAATAAATAAATGGGAATTGTATTGGATGTCATGTAGGTGTTCTTACGATTCATTTAATTCATGATGCCTTTTATTAAAAGCTACTCATTCCTTCCCCTCCCTCCATTATACCCTGCTGGTGTAAGCTATTCTAAATAATGTTCCAGTGAATAGGATAGATGTCACCAGATTCCCCCCCACCCCTAAACTGGCAATTCTAACCTGCAGAACAGAGTGGAATGAAGAAGTGTGCCTTCTCTTAGAGTTCCTGCCATTCTCTGCCAAATACTCACCTGGTCCACTGTTTGACCTTTAGTCACATATTCATTCCCCACTTTCACTCGAGGAAAGCACAGGGCTTTCAATAGATCTGAAGAGTTCAGGCCCATCAAGTAAGCTGTCTTGTCAGCCTCTATAAAACAACATGTGAGAAGTAGATACTTGTGAACTATTTTCAGAATTTAATTTGATTTTTAAATTTTTCTGCCGCCCACTCAGGCGAACCCAACTCAGGGCGGCGTACATCGATTAAAAACATATAAAAACAGATTTTAAAATCCCAAGTCACCCACCCACCTACCCACCCTACTACTCCTGCCCCATTTAAAAAGAATAAAAGGGAATCGGAGGGATACAACAACACAGAGGGAGGAACACTAACTAGAGGTAAGCCAACAGGCTGAGGCCGTATTCTCATTAAGGCCCCACACCTGCCCTGCCAGCCAGGTTTTCAGACCTTTCCTGAAGGGCAGCAATTGTCTTAAACAATGTGTAGTTCGCACAACCAGTTTGAAGTAAGGAAGTCATCTAGTTTTTGGGTAAGAGTATAAGGTCTAAAAACTGTTTTCAGAGAGATACCAAAGTAATATTTTATTAATAATATGTATTAAAGTTTCAAAGATTAATTTTTTAAAAATGAGTGACAAATGAGTCCTACATCAAATTTTCCCAACAAGAAGGTTCAAGTTCATTTATGCTCACCTTCTCTCTAAAGTCCCATTTCTTACTCCCTCATCATTATTTAATTCAAATCAAAAATATGTTGACAAGGAGAAAATCACAAGGAATTAAGAAACAGGGGGAAGAGTTTATATTTATTTTTAAATTTTGAGTTATTATTACTATTAATGTTTTGAGCTTATTGTTAATAGAGTGAAGTTTCCATTATATTATTGATAAATATGCTATATTGTTTATATTGTTTCTGCTTCTTGATATTGTTGCTTAGAATCAGTACTTGTAAATTTTTCTTTAATTTTGGTTTTGTATCTGTCTTTAATAATTTTGTTTTGTTTTTTTATTACCTGTGACCTAGAGAATTCCTCTTTAAAGATAGAGAGATCCTGGGATGGAAGACAATAAGATTTCAGTGATGCTCAGTGGCCAGCTGGTCATGTCAGAAGATCTCGCACTAGATGTTTAAAATCTATCTTGTGCTCCAACTGTCCTCCAACCTGTCAGATACAGGTCCTGATCAAATCCTGGATGTCATGTAAGCTGTTTCTTTAAAATGTCTATGGATGGGGCCTTATGCAGCTGAACTGAATCCAGATAATCTATATGAAGCTACAGGAAGAGATCATTAGTTGTTTCCAATATATGGATGACACCCAACTGTATCTGTTATTTTCGTCATCTGCAGCTGATGCGGTCCAGTGTTTTGATAATTGTCTTGTCTCAATAATAGAGTGGATGAAAGCTCAAACCCAACAAGATGGAGCTCTTGGTGTTGGAGGTGCCATCTGACCAACAGGGTGGCCTTGCTCCTACTTTGGGTGGAATAACTCTCGCTCCTAGGGATCAGGTATGCAATTTGGGGGCCATTATGGACCTACTGCTATCCTTTGATCATAAAATAGTGGTGGTATCTAAAGCTGCCTTTTGCCAGCTCTGCCAGATTGCACAGTCGCATCCCTACTTGGACATCCCTACTTTCTCACAACCCTAGTCCACTCATTGATAATCTCACAGATTGATTACAATAATGCTCTCTATGTGGGGCTACCCTTGTATCTGATACAGAGATTGAAACAGATCCAAAATGCAGGGGCCAAGCTGGTAACAGGTACAAAGAAATTTTAGCATATCTCCCCAGCCTTGGCAGGTTTGCACTGTTTTCCTGTTCACTACTGTGTCCGATACAATATGTTATTGTTAATATATAAGGCCCTATATGGTTTGGGATCTTATTATCTGTCAGAGCATCTCTCCCACAGAACAATTCCCCGCATCACATGCTCATCACAATCCATGCAGCTCCAGGTGCCAACCCCGAGGATGCCTAGAAAGTCTATTATTAGAAATAGGGACTTCTCATTAGTGGTGCCTATGTTCTGGAATCAGTTCAGCTGCGTAAGGCCCCATCCATAAACATTTTTAAGGAAACAGCTTAAAACTTTACTCTTCAACCAGACTTTTCCACTGTTGTCGTGTTGAATGTAACTGTTGTTTGTTGTTTTAACTGCTGTTCAAAGTCCAAAATGGGAAACGGACAAACAAATATTGCAAACAGTGGTGAAAGTATACACAAGCCCTCTTCCAAGCATGAATGCCACTGTTTCAAGGGCTATATTCTGCAATAAAACTAAAGTTATTAATAAGATCTAAAAATGATCTTTCTGCATACAGGTAGAAAAGCCAAGTTACCTTCACTTCCATCTGGTTCTGCCTGCTCCTCTCGTGGTTTTTGCTTAAACTTCATACATCCATAATGCATCACTGCCCCTGTCAGTTTATAGATTGCAACCTTCTCTTCAGCAGTGAAGCCTAGGATATCTATAGCTGTCTGTAACATAGGGAAATTTCACACAGTTAGCTTAAATAATTAGTCATTAATTATGTGTCTTCATTACCACTTTTACTCACATCAGTAGCTATTAGCTCCTCTTTATCATCAATGCTTGGCACTGAGATCTCCCCTTGGCTTATAAATGGATAGTCATAAGGGTTGGTTGTGATGAGAAGCATTTCTGAAAAGCAAATAGAATTTTCCAATTGCTAGAGATTATGCTGGATTGAGATGAAAGGTAGAGTTAAAAGTCACCCTTGCTCAAAAGCCAGTTGTGTCCGACTCAAGGTCTCTTCTCTCTGTTTACAGCCAAAGAGACAGCACTGCCAGCATCTGCAGACATTTCCATGGATATGTGGCGGGCATGACTAGATACCAGAGCGCCCAGAGTGCTGTTACCTTCCCACCCAAGTTGTACCTATTTATTTACTTACTTGCAATTTCTTGCTTTCAAATTGCTAGGTTGGCAGGAGCTGGGACAGCAATGGGTGTTCACTCTGTTGCGCAGCACTCAGGTCTCAAACTACTGCCAACCTTCCAGTGGTCAAGTTCAGTGTTTTAACCACTAAGCCACTGCAGTCTCCTATTCAGGTGGAAACAGGTTGAAATCCTGTTGCTTAGTGTAGTAAGTTGCAATTAGAGCCAGCACATTGAGTTAATTGAACTTATGGAGGAGCAGATTCACCAAATCTTTGCTGATTCAATGGGCCTTACTTTATTGCAATCTACTACACTAAGCAACAGGATTTCAGCCACAGACTGACAACATAACCAAGTTAACAAGTACTGTACAGTAAAACCCCTACTTGTGCAAAAAGTCCATTCTGTAGGCTTTTGCTTAAATCGGTTTTTTATGTAAATCGAAGCAAACCCATAGGAAAAATTATTAATTTTTACATAACTCAAAGCAAACCCATAGGAAAAATGAATTTTTTATGTAAACTCGGAGCAAACCCATAGGAAATTGCATTACATAATTCAAGATACTTATATAAATCGGGACATGGTTTTAGCACAAAATCATTATGTAAGTCGAATTTTATGTAACTCGGGGTATTTGTAAGTCGGGGTTTTACTGTACAATACTCAGAAGTGAGTACCTTTACTCTCAGGTTGCTGTATATATAACTGCAGTGTAACAAATCTTGGAGAGGAATTGTTGCTTTCCCTATATTTCTTAACAGCTAATCACAGTGACTCATGCATACAATAAATTAAAAACTTACTTACCAATCAGTTCTGGCTTCCTGTTTGACATAATTTGGTAGAAGATATGATAACTTCTCTCAGCCTTCAGCTGAAAAGTTACTCTGGATTTTTCCAGCAGATCTGCAACAGAGATTGACATTAATGTTTGCAAACCTAATCAGATACTGTACTCAAGCAGACTATATTGCAGTTAAAGTACTTACAGGTCTCAATATCTGCAGAAGCCAGCTTTCCAGTGGTACCAAAATGAATCCGAATGAATTTGCCCTGTGTAGAAGGAAGGTAGCATAATCAAGACAAAATCCAGAAGCTATGTTTCAAAGGCTCAGAATATTAGGATTACAAATTTTCATCTTTTGATACCATTGGTGCCCCTCCTCTGATTCTTGGGAGTGGTTTTTAAACAGCTGCTTTATGTTTCTGATCTTGATTAAAGTTCATAGCTTGTTGAGGGGGACTCCATCTTTTACACAGCCAACCAAAATAAATAGGTTTTCACTATTAAAAGAGACTTCACTCAAATGGAAACTGGCTGGATAGTTCAGCAATTTAAGTATCTCTTTGCTGAGACAAAAGCTGGGAGTTTTGATTTCCAACTGGGGTTCTTGGGGAAAGAACCAGCCTGTGTGATTTGGGGCAAACTGCACAGTCCTAGGGCCATCCCCCAGGAAAATGGACTGTTGAACCACTTCCCAGTGTTCTCTACCTGGAAAACTCTGAAAAGATTTGCTATAAATACATGTATTAAGAACCCTAGTGGCGCAGTGGTTAAAACTGCTGTAGTGCAGCCAGAACGTTGCGAGTTCGATCCTGATGAGGGGCTCAGAGTTGACTCAGCCTTCCATTCTTCCAAGGTTGGTAAAATGAGTACCCAGCATGTTGGGATCAAAATGCTAATTGACTTGTGAACTGCCCAGAGAGTGCTATGAGGCGATATACTTGTATAAATGTAATTGCTATTGCTATAAGTCAGAATTGACTTGTTGGTACATTATTATTATTTTCTTAATCAAATGAAACATCCTTCATTCAAGAATTTGCTGAGAGGTCTAGAGTATAAAATTGCATAGTGAAGAAAAGGAGAAAGATGAACTAATTTTGTGCATTAAACCTGCTGGATGTCAGCTTTTAGCTATTATCGTTGTCACTCTTCAATACCTACTGTTCTGCCCTTTAAATCAAGGGTTCCCAACCTTTTTACGCCATGGGCCTGACCATGCCCCCCAGAGAGCTGAGCAGGCCTGACCACACCCCTAGACGTGGATGTGTTTATGACAGCTGTAAATGCTCCCAGTTCCGCATTTACAACAGCCACAGGTGCGTTTTATGTAAACACATCTGCTTCCACTTCTGGGAGGGTGGAGGCAGGCCACATGAAATGGTGCCATGGGCCGGGGCTGGCCCATGGGCCTTAGGTTGGGAACCCCTACTTTAAATTGTCAGAGTGCAAACTTTTGAAATTGGCTGAATTTAAAAGACAAGAGGAGGCTACTTAAGCAAAAATGAATCTAAAACTACAATACGAAACACGCCCATCATACTGGACTGCAGTGTCGGACTATGTGACTTAGATAAAATACTACTCTACCACTTGTTAAGTGGTTAGCAAGCCTAATTACAAAACAATCAGGGGAATTTTCTTCAGCAGAGCTTTCCCCACAACAACAAATCGATGAAAACATTGACCAGAACCCTGATAGTGCAATGCCACACATGTAAGGCTGATGGTGCTTGTGTGAAGGGACTAGTGGTGGGCAATATTTGGATGTTAAAGGCTCACTCCACCAAGAGGCATTCAGAGGTTTTGCCAAGTCAAAAGTGGTCCCTGGGGATCCTCAGAACATGAGGGAAGAAATAAGAGACTTTTAATTAGTGACAATCATCAGCACAGGCATAAAGTTGCAAAATAGCATTCTGGCTGCTATTTTTTAAAATGGCTTTTAGAACCTGTAAAGCACAAGTGGACAACCCAAGGCCTACATTCCCTTGTGTGTCTGGCAAATTCTCCAGAGCTGTGCATCAGAGAGAGGTAGAAAGTGAGTGAGACCTGAGACACAGTAGGCCATTCACACACATTAGGTTTTGCTTGCTCAAAAGCCAGTATTATCCGACTCTAGGGTTCAGTGCTCATCTCTGTTTCAAAGCCAAAGAGCCAGTGCTGTCTGCTTCTGCAGACATTTCCGTGGTCATGTGGCAGGCATCTAGACTAGACATCGGAGTGCACAGAATGCTGTTTACCTTCCCACTGAAGTGGTCCCTATTTATCTACTTGCAATTTCTTGCTTTCGAACTGCTAGGTTGGCAGGAGCTGGGACAAAGACAGGAGCTCATTCTGTCCTGCAGTAGTTGGGAATTGAACTGCTGACCTTCCGCCTCCCAGTCAGCGTCTTAGCCACTTGAGCCTCTGCAGTCCCTCACACACATTACATCCACTCATATAGAACTCACATTCATACACTCTCTCCTAGCACCAGTTCATTCACTCATCTCACACATTCTCATCACTTACATTGCCATTATTCACACATGGCATGGCAAGAGAATTAGTCTTCCTTTGGAGCCATCTCCAATTTTTGTGCAGGAGGTGGCGGTTAACCCATCCTTCCTCATATATGATTCCCAAAATACCTCTGTGCTCTGATTAGACCATTAATTTTATTGCATTCAGTGGAAGGCATTTTTCAAAGCCACCTGCTTGGAGTGGGCTTGAGAAAGTTTGAATCTATTAGAAATGACCAATGGATAAAGGATCAAAGAACTTTGCCCTCAATATATGCCACTTACAAAGCGGGATGAGTTGTCATTCCTCACAGTCTTAGCATTTCCAAAAGCCTCTAGTAGGGGATTGGCACTGATGATTTGATCTTCAAGTGTTCCCTATTAAAACATTTAAATAAATATTTGATAAGGAAGAAACATAATGATGAAAATAGTTACTATTTAACATATATATAGCTTGATAAACAAGCCATGTGAGATAACTTGTGTGCTTTTACTCAGAGGTAAATACAGCTTTGTTCGGTGTGTCTTATTTCCAATTACTTCTACACAGAATGATGCTTACTCAAAAAGTGCCATAAAGTTAAGATATGATTTACTCCCTGCTAAGTGGATATAGGAGTACAGTCTTAATTTTGCTACTTTCATTTTCTAACATGCCACACAAAAAAATATTGCAAACCTCCACTGAACCCATACCTTCATCTTGGATAGTGATTCCTTTTTCTTGGCACCTTCTCCAGTAGCTGCAATTGTTGCAAAATACTGGATGACACGCTTGGTATTCACAGTCTTCCCAGCACCAGATTCTCCACTGTCAGGAATGATTAAGCATGAGATAAAGGGAAATGGAAGTTCATTCACCGTACTGGAATTGAACTGGGACAAAATAAATTAGGGAAAATGCAAAGTGCTCACTTACGTGATCAGGATAGACTGATTTTCACGATCTGTCAGAAGAGGAGGGAGAAAGAAAATGTCAAGAATATTATGCTACCAAGACCAATGCTAAGTCACAATGCATTAATTTCTTTCAAACAAGGGCATAAAGAATCATAAAACTGCAAAATTGGAGGGTACATCAAGGATCATCTATTCCAAACCCCAGCAATGCTCTAACAGATGGGCATTTATTCTGTACTTTAAAACTAAGGTATGTCCACAATTTTCTGAGGCAGCCTTTCTCAAAGTGACTAGTTCTTCCCACTAGGAAATAAATTCTAATGTTTCTCGTAATTAGAATCTAGTGGTTCAGGAGTTACCCTCTATAATACTGGTTTGTTTAGATTACTTCTTCTCATGACATCTGCTTACAATGTTTAGGTCTCCCTTCAGTTTAAAAGTGCACCTACCAGTCAACATGAACTGATAGGCATTATCAGAGATGGAGAAAATGTGAGGAGGAGCCTCAGTTCGCTTCTTGCCCCGGTAGCCGGCCACCACCTCTGGATTGTACACGGGAAGCCATTTGTATGGATTCACAGTGACACAGAAGAGGCCTGAGTAAGTCTGCATGGAAACCAATGAAAGTATCATTAATCTTTATCCCTATGGGGAGTCTTCTTTTGAACTAGGGTGACGCCACTTACATAGATCATCCAGGACTTGTAACGCTCTTTGAGATTATACAAAACTGCAGGTTCGTTCAAATGCGTAAACATTGCCATATCCTCAATTCTGTCGAACTTCGGCGGGTTCATGGGATACACATCATCTTGCTTGACAACAAGTGTCTGAAACATGAAAAGGGAAGTGTTTCATATAAGGAAGAATCAGACAATAATGCAGTATTCAGTAGAAATGTAATGTTTTAAGAGGTATGTCACTAATCAAGCCTATTAGTACCCACATATTTTTGCCACCATTATAGTCACTTTCCAATTTGCCTTTTATTTATTTGTTTTATTTATTTTATCTAACAAACTAAGGGATAAAGTTTTGTAGGGAAGCTTTAGGTCAGACATCTAAACCTAATCTTCAAAACCTTGATTTTCCATACCCATATTATGGGCTGCATCCTATACAACTGAAATGGGGGAAAGGTAACCTGTGAATTTGACTCACTCCTTTGTTTATTGGAAATATGCAGTATGTATATGCTGTAAAGAAGAGGCTCCTTATCAACACCACAGTAGAAGTCTTAGAAGATGCTCACCCGGCCATCATCTGTATCCACTGTTATTTTTCCAGCTTCAGTGCTCTTGATTTTTCCTTTAGCATATTCTACTTTGGTGTCTGCCACGTAACAATAAGTCTTGGCATCAAAGGGTTGGTTCTGAGCTTCTATTCGCTCCTTCTCAGATTTGCGTAAGTAAGGGGCAGCCTCCCCATAGGCCTCCATTTCTGCATCCCTGCTCATTGCTGCAGCTAAAAGAGATCAAGGCAGCTCAGTCTGTTCCATTCAAGATCAGGATGCTTGAGTTTGACACTTACATTCACGCAGGACTAATGTAAAATGTGACCTTTACTCCTGAACCTACTAAAGTTTACAAAAGTTCATACAGTCCCATAAACAAACAGCGCAGTAAGCCCAGCTTCACGATACATTTCTCTGTAACAATAGCAACGTGCATGAAATTCTAACTAGAATCTCCCTTTCCGCTCCATTGACAACTAGTTCATTGTAGTCATGTTCACATAGTCATGAAACAATGTATCTCGTGCAGAAAATAGAAATGGTTGGTTTGATGTTATATTTGGTTGGATCCTTGATTGCTTCCTTGAAAAATGACTGGTCCTCAACATCCAGTGCCCTGTTGCTTGTCATGAGGAGACCCAAAAATGAATGGGTCATATACTTTAGTCCCATGCACATTGTTGCTGTCCTTCTACTACTCGATTCACATTTTTATGGTCTGCGTTTATTTGTTTGTTTATTTATTTATTAGACTTATGCCCCACCCATCTGGGATGGACTCCCACTCTGGGTGGATTACACTGTTTAAAAAGCGAAATAAACACCATTAAGACAATAAAACAACCTCAACCCACCTAATCAAAATCAGAACTGAGGACCCCAAGCTCTTGTGACAGAAAGGCAATGGGATGGTCTCCTATTTGGTCTTCAACAAACTGCTAAAGATCTGTACTGAGTGACTAGCTTAACAAGTCTACAAAAAATCCTGAACAGAACCAAATGTAGTTCATTTCCATTTCCAATTTCACTGTTCTCTATATAAATTGAAACCCCCACCACTTAATAGAAACACGGTTTAAACCTGATGGATATCTGTTACCATATGTCATGGATGACAAAGATAAGAAGTAGTACACGAAATGTCACCTATGCTCAGCAGACCATTGACTTGTTGGTCTCTGTTATTAGAATGGGTATGTATGTCCCACGCATCTGTAGTAATGAGTGAGAGATAAAGAATCCTCAGGCATTCCTTGCATGCAACCTAAGTTAAAAGAACAGCTTCGGATGGGAGATAATTGCTTTTGGGCAATTATTAGATGCTCAGAGTGAAGGCAGCAGAGGTAGCTGTCTTCAAGAGACAATCAATTGATTTATTCATTTATATTTATGTTCCTTCACCCAACATTTGTAGGCTTAATAATCAAAGTACAAGGAAGTAGCATGCCCCTGCCCACTCACAAATACAAAAGCACAGCAGTTTAGTTTCAACCCATGGCAAATGAAACTACACATACATAAGACAGCTTACAATGGTGAACGTGGAAGGGCTCAATTACCTCACTGTGACTTCTCACCTTTTGGTTATTTACTTCCAACAGAAAGAAGAAAGAAACCGGATGAAATGTTTAACCTGCAAAGGAGCAGACAGATTACGCATTGATGATTCTAGGATCCCCAGCAGTCCAACAGCTGAGAATGCATTGCAGTCTTCCCATACATAAGGGCTTAAAACTCACTGCTGAAATGACTCCTCTTCCCCCAGTATTTTCCTCACCAAAACAAAAGTATCTTTGAGAGCAGTTGTTCTACAGCTGTCCTGTCTATGTTAAAACTTTTGTTACCTGGGAAGGGATGGGGTGGACTCTTTATATTAATTTGTTGTGACAGGAAGAGGGAAATTGGCTTGGAGAGAAAGAGAGATAATCATACTTACCTCAGATAGTCTGTAGGCACCAAAAAACCTTTCATCTCCGTCAGCTTTTATAGGTTCTGATTCTTCTCTTAGCCCAGCCCACCTCTATATTAGGAAATCATAGACCAACCCTATAGCTTGCTTGCCACATCCACACTTTTTCCTATTTGATGTATTTATAGCAATGACTAGGTTCGGTTATTATTTATCAATTATGATAGTTTGTCATGCGGCAACAGTTGTATGTTCGTTAATTCTTTGGAGGTAAGGTCTCTGCTAGAAGAGTTGGTGTCAGACAAATGAAAGTCTCTGGCAGTTTTTTTTTACCTCACATAACAATATTCTGGGGCTCTTACTGGGCCAACTATTTCAAATATGTATATTTCATTTACTATCATGGCATTAGATATCCCCCTTCCCTTACATTTTAACCATGTGTGTTAGATACTGGTGCTAGAGGGGAGCTTATTTCAGATACCATGAGTGTCAGAAAGATGAACAAGTGAATCCCAGAGTAAATAAAGCCTGAACTGTCTCTGGAGGCAAAAATGACAAAACTGTTGGCTGTCATGAGAAGGCAAGTTGTTGGAAAAGACAAAAGCAATAGGGAAAGTTGAAGGCAGCAGGAAAAGAAGAAATATGAGATCAATTGACTCTATAAAGCATGCCACAGCTCTGAATTTACAAGAGCCGAGCAGGGCTGTTCTTCTCCCATGTCTAGGCCAGATGTGAAACTGTCAAAAGGAAGGCACCTTGTGGTGAGTTCATTCTGCAGTTCCTTTTGCCTAGTGTGAGAAAGATTAGCCAGCAACACAAGGTTGCCATTGTCCAGGGTATACCCGATTGTGGTTCAAAAATACCACAATCTTTGAGAAGGCTCTTTCTGTTTACCTCAGAATGGGCTGTTGAGGACTGGACACTTTGGAGGGCACTTGTCCATATGGTCACCATGTGTCATAGGTGACTTGAGGGCACATAACAACAAAAAAATGTAGATAATAAAGTGTGACTTTCAGAGCTTCAAAATATATGGATAAATGCTATCGGCTCATCAGTTTAGCATATTAGTATGGTAGCATGAACATAAATGAGCAAATATATATTTTCTTTGCAGTGCAGGAGCATATGCTCCTGCACTGCAAGAAGTAAGGATGCTAATCATTTTCCAAGCAAAGTGAGAGATTTCAAGAAGGACACTTATGTACTGTTTCGTTGACCAAATATGATTTTATGCTGTTTTTGTACATGCCTGCAATCTCTCTCTCAAAGAGAGAGAATATATAGTCCATCAGATTGGGGGGACAATCATGGAGCCCTCTTCAACTCCATTTGGACCCAGCCATATGGTTGCAGTAATATGAAACACCACACTGTGTGAAGAGAGTTCGAAAAGTACTGAAGGGCAAGTTTTGGAAAAGTGACTGAATAGAAAATTAGACAACAAAGGTAGAAATAGTTGTGAGTCATTTTGAGGAATTTGGATGAAAAATGAAATGCAAAGCAACTGAAATAAGAAATTCATTAATGAGATCCCTGCAACATTAATAGGTAAAGGGAACAGCTATATAACATTTAGAAAAGCTATTATCGCAAATAGTTTTGTTCTTACCCTTAAGGGCTTATTACTGACTTGCTGAGCTGGCTGGGTAACTCGGTTAGTTAGATGTCTGGCTAGGGAGCTAGAGGTTGTGAATGCACTTTCCCACTGTGCTTCCCAGAAGAGAAGGCCTTGGGCAAGCAGCACAGTCCCAGGGTGCCTCCAGAAGAAGGGAATGGTAAACCACTTTTGAGTACTCTCCACCTAGGAAAAAACCCTGGAAACGAGTGTACCGTCAGTCAGAATTGACTTGGCAGCAAACAATGTACTCTTCTGAACAAGTAAAGCCACCTAAGTAAAGTACGCCAAAGAATTACGGCTTTGTGACAGCAAAAGAGGATGGTGATAATGAATGATGAAAGCAGATGTTGTATAAAACAAAATGCAGTGTTGAGAAACAAAAGGCAAATAAGCTAAACAGAAAAAATGTCAAGACCAATCATTGATTTGGCAGCCACTGTCAAGTAAATGATTCCTCTCTAACATAATACATCTTTTCACTGGTAACATGCTTCTCAAGTCCACTTCCACACTCCTGTGAGTGGCAACAAGTATGACAAATGCATCCACTTTCATTGGATGAGGGAGGCATTTCTAGCCTTTATTTCTCTACAGAATCATGTGTAGTACCGTACTTATAAATTGACTTTTTTACAATGTAAAAGAAAATGGGTTGATCATGTGACTAATGTAGATGTATTGTGCTGGGTGGATAAAGAAAAAGAACTTTTTAAGACCATTAAGCAAAGAAAACTCCAATGCCTTGGCCATATCATGAGGAACAATAGAAAGTACAGAATACTCCAACTTGCTCTGCAAGGAAAGATCCCTGGAAAGAGAGGCCCTGGACATAGATGGACTTCATGGCTGAAGAACCTCAGAGACTGGTGTAGCAAGTCCTCAGAAGAACTGTTCCAAGAAGTTAAGAAGAGGAAGACTATTGCCATGATGATAGCCAATATCCGGAATGGATATGGCAGCTGAAGAAGAAGAAAATTAAATTAAACATCATCTACACTGAATTTAGTTGTTCATTGAACTGTTATATTGCACAGCACTATCTGGGCCTGTTTGAAATCTAGTGCATTAGTTCAGTCTTAGTGAATCACTGTTTGTTTTGGAGAAATGTTTCAGTATTTTCTTTTTCTAATTTTGCCATAATCCCCAGAGGCTTTAGAGTTTTTCCCCTGGCCACAATTGAAGAGTCGCTGGAAGCAATTTGGCAGCACATACAAACAACTATGAGTGATGGAAATAATACACCCTGTTGCTTGCATAGCTTTTGGCAAGCTGCAACATCCCAAAATGCCGACAGAAGGAGAGAATGGGAAACCGCCTCTGAGTACTTTATACCTAAGAAACCCTGGAAGAGTTGCTGTAAGTCACAAGTGAGTTGACAGCAACATAATTATTTATACTGGTATTTCCTCTCAAACAAAACATTACTGCCTTTTCCCTGTTTACTTTTTGCTCCTGTGATCCAAGCAGATCAGCTAGTGTTTTGGTTTTTCTTCAAGTGCCTGACAATTTATATATTTAATACATTTTCAAAAATGTTCAGAGAAGAAACAAACACTTAGATGGAAACAAGGACTACCAAAGACTGCCATGCTCTGGAAAGCAGAAGTAGCTAGATGCAGGGCCATAGCCAGGGGGTGGGGGGTAAAAACCCTCCTGAGCTAACAGCCCCCCGCCCCCCCCCTTGGTGCCAATGTTATATATGTGTGTGACATTGTTGTCCCTCCTGGGGGGAAAAATTTGCCCCTCCTGAAAAAAAAATCCCCCCCAAAAAAATAATAATAATCTAGAATCCTGGCTATGGCCCTGGCTAGATGAGCCAGCCAATCTATAATTGTAACTACAGTGGTACCTCCCTTAAAGAGCATAATGCGTTCCACAGAATTGCTCTTTAAGCGAATTTGCTCTTTAAGCAAAACACCATTCTAAGTGACCAATTGTGACTTCTGGTGGGGAGATTGTGAACCCCGATTTAGTTGTTAAGCATGTTTTTGGTTGGTTTTAGTTGTTAAGCAAAGCGACCATTCAGAGAAAATTCTGCTCTTTAAGTGAGTTAGTCTCCAAGCGAGGCACTCTTTATGTGAGGTTTTACTGTATATACATTTTGTTTCTTCTGAAGGAAAAATAGTTCCCTTCAGTCTGTCAAAATGATAAATCTATACACATCTTTAAATGTCAGTAAATTAGGCTTTCTACAAGACTGCCCATGGAAGATGTTTGTACAGGACATTCAAAACACTTCATTGCAGTCTGTGGGAAACAGATACTCCAGGCATCATAAGTTGAATAACATGAAGGCAAAGTACAATCTCTCAACTTTATTTATACTCTATCTTCAGGTGAAGCCTATACCTGAGTCTCAAAACCAAGTCAAGGGCAAGATTCAACATTCCTTCTAGTTTGGACACAGACAGTGGCCAACATCCTGTTGTATAAAGTTATGCCTGTGGAAGAATTGGGTCATTTCTGGAGTGGGGAAATATTGAGTAATTGAAGAGTTCCTACTTCTGTCTCATAGCTTGTCTGGCTTTCATGTAATCAGTTTCTTTGCATGTAAGCCATGGCAGCCCCAGATGGAGGGAGGAAGTCTTTATTTACTGAAACATACACACACCACTGCTGGAAATGTCATCTGATTGGGTTCCACTGCCTCTCCCAGGGTTATCACCCTTCTCCAGGCCTAACTTACACAACAGAATTTTGGCCAGTGGTGTTATTTACTATAACCAACCATGCCAGGGCTATAATTTGTATGGGGCAGCTGATGGCATTCACCTGGAGCAGCAAGAATTGGAGGATGCTGAAATCAAGAGGTAAGTCTATTGGTGACTTTTAGGACAAGAAATAGTAGTACTGTACCTCCCATCCCTTATTCACTTTCACAGAAGCTCTGAACAGGGGCAACCTGAACTCTCTTTAATACTTTAGGCAGGAAGCAAAGTGCCACCATGTCATCCCTCCAAAGAAAGAGGAAATTTATTATTTTAAAGAAATAAAACAGGACGTTGCTGCACTGTGGCCCTCCTCTGCCCACCAGACCATGATAAGACCTATGTGGATGGTGATGGCAGCATTGCAGACAGCCTTTCTCTCCACAGGAGAGAAAAACAGAAGGAGCTACAGACTGCTGCCAGCAGTATCTCTGTTTATAAAATACTTGAATCTGAGGAATCTCAAAGCTAGATACACACACACACATCTGGGAGAAATGTCTATGAAATGTCACCTGTGTAGGTGATTTCTGTGCTGAGAGAGAGGCTGTGTTTCCCTTCTACAGCAGAGGAGTCTATTCAGATTAGCTAGAAGGAAGAGGAGAAAACAGGTAGAGAAGGAGAGGGAAAGCTATTCAAGGGCTCAATGATCTTGAGCCGGGGTAAAGAGGTTGGGGGTGAGCCCAAATAAATGGAAAGGGAAAAGAAAAGGAAGGTGTCCAGGTGTCCAAAGAACAGGAGGAGAGGAAGGAACAATGTTTATTAGGGATGATTCCATGAGCACAAAGGGGGGGGGGGGAGGAAGTCGACTTTCTTCCATAAGGAGATTACTTCAGTGGGAAAGGGGAGCTTGTCAACTGTAGTCAGGAAGAAAGTTGAGGAAGGATGGCTCAAGGAGGTCTGGTCAGTTAGGTGCAGAGACCTTACTGAATTTAATTTACTGGGGAAGCAGGGAGTGAGAGGGACACCGCTGGAAAAGAAGAGGTCTAGCTAGCCAGGGATAGAGAGTTTGGTGTATGCAAACCAAGACACAGGACACAGCCTCGGGCTGGGTTGACTCAGGTTTATTGCATCGTGGACAGAGGGAACATGAGGTAATGGCGGATCGATAGCTCTTTATATACAGTAGTAATACATTTGAACGTGGTTCCATGGTAGCCCATTGGCTACTGTCTGCGTGACGTCATTTCGAGTCACGCCCTTCTTGTCCAGGTGTAGGTGATGGCGGGAAAACTTCCCGCGCTGTTGCCTTTGATGAGTTTGGACCAAGGGAGCTTGGACGCTCGCTGCTGCCAGCTGGTGGTCATTAGCTCGCGTCCTCTTACAGGGTTCATATGATGCAGCTGAAGGTTACATTGTTGCTATAGGCAAGGTTACATTGGTTCAGATACATTGTGGAAGGTAAAACCATTAGAACACAACACCCCTCCCCCCTAGGACGAGACAAAGTCTCGAGCCCACACTTAAACACACTCCCCCCCCTAGGAGACAAAGTCTCTCAGCCAAGATGGCTTATTTCGAACACGCTGGGGTCTCGATGCAGGCTGCCTTTCCCCGGGTTTGCTACCTTCTCTTTGTCCCCTGGTTTCCTGTCCTGTAATTGGAGAGGGAGACTCGTTAGTGACTTGCCGCGGCTCCGCGGCGTTGTTGGAAGGTGTGCTCTTTCTTAGGGAGGAACCGGGGGCACTGGGGGCTAACGAAAAACCCCTCTTCTCGCTTGGATGGGTGGGGGAACACTCCTGAAAACCCCCCCGGCTCGCAAAATCAAAATCAAAATTACATTCGGGGGCAGCGGTCGCGAACTCCTCTCCCCCTTCCCCGGCCTCTGATAGGACTGGTGTATCAAAAGGGTATGAGTCGGGGCCGCTGCTTCTGCCTTCCCCCCTTGCTTGGGACTGTTGTCCGCTGCTGTCTCCCCCTTGGGTTAAGCGGGTGGGGGAGAACCCTAACGCTGAATCCTGTTGCTGAGCCCCACTGACTGGCCTACTCACTCGGTGCCTCAATTGGTCTGCGTGCCTCCTCCAGAGGAGGCCGGTGTTAGTCTCGACTCGGTACGACACTGGCCCCGTCTGTTCTACAACCGTCCCTGGTACCCAGGCTGGCCCTGCGCTGGAATAGTTCCTGCAGTGAACAGGGTCGCCGGCGGCGAAACCTTTCGAGACTGCCAACCCTATGTTTTTCCCTTTATCCTCGACTCTCGTCGGGTCTAGCCTGGACAGGATCGTGGTCAGTTTTCGCCGCATCAAGAGCTCTGCCGGCGAGTAGCCTGACGCTAAGGGGGTCACCCTATACGCTAAGAGGAATTGGCATACTTGGTGATTCAGGTCCCCCGGGCCCATGCGCCGCAGCGCATCCTTTGTTGTACGCACCAGCCGTTCCACTTGGCCATTCGTGGCCGGGTGAAACGGCGCGGATGTGACATGCCGAATGGCGTTTGCCTCCATGAATGCCCCGAACTCAGCGGAGGTGAAACAACTAGCGTTATCGCTGACTAAAGTATCGGGTAAACCGAACGTGGAAAAGACTCTCCTTAGCTGGCTAATTGTCGTGGCGGAGGACGTGCTCTTTACTGGGATAACCTCCAGCCACTTGGAGAACGCATCCACCACCAGGAGAAACATGGTTCCTCGGAAAGGGCCAGCGAAATCTACGTGCACTCTGGACCATGGCCCCCTTGCTGTGTCCCATTCCCTATGCGGAAGACGGGCCGCCTCTGGTCGGGATCCCTGGCATGCCTCACAAGTGCCGACCATGTGCTCAATGTCCGCGTCCAGCTGTGGCCACCAGAAGTAACTCCGGGCCAGCGCCTTTGAACGAACTATGCCCGGGTGGCTGACGTGCAGCAGTTCGAGCACCCTCGGCCGCAGGGACGTAGGGACCACCACCCGTTGGCCCCACAACAGGCACCCCCTCTCTAGGGACAACTCTAGCTTTTTCCGAAAAAATGGGTCGAATTCTGTGCTTGGGGACGATGCCGGCCACCCCTTCTGTACCCATGAACTAACTTTCTCTAGCGTTCTGTCCTTGCCTGTCGCCCTAGCAATGTCGGCTGGTACTATTGGGGGTGCGTCTAAGACCTCAATTAGCAACACCTGGCGGTCTCTTTCTACTCTCGCCTTTTGGTCGTCCGACAAGGGCAAAGGAGATCTCGAAAGTGCATCAGCATGGCTGATCTCCTTTCCGGGCCGGTACTCCAACTCATGTTGGTATGCGTTGAGAAAAATAGCCCATCGCAGCATTCTCGGGGACAGGATCTGCGGCGTGGGCTTGCTTGCCGTGAAAATCCCTAACAGTGGCTTGTGATCAGTCACGATTTTGAACGGACGGCCATACAAAAAATCGTGAAATTTTTTGGTTCCCGCTACTATTGCTAATGCCTCCCTGTCGGTTTGTGCGTAATTGCGCTCCGCTTGGGACAGGGACCTTGAATAAAACGCTACCGGGGCCTCCCTTCCGTCATCCAACACGTGGCAAAGCACCGCCCCCACCCCCACCGGGGATGCATCACAGACTAAGACCACCGGCCGTTTGGGGTCGAAATGCGTCAGGATTGCCTCAGATGTTAAGAGTTGCTTTAGTTCTTTGAACGCCCTCTCGTGCTCGTCACCCCACATCCATGTCTCCTCCTTTTTAAGTAACCGATGGAGCGGTTCGGCCACGGACGCCTTCCGCGGGAGGAATGTATGGTAAAAATTGAGGAGCCCCAGGAAAGACTGTAGCTCGGTTTTGGATGTGGGGCGAGGGGCCTTCTTTATGGCTGCTACTTTGGATTTAGACGGCTTAATCCCCTCGGGTGTGATCCGGAACCCTAAAAACTCGACCTCAGTTTCGAAAAAAACACATTTGTCCTTCCTCAGTCTCAGCCCCGCTTTCTCGAACACGGTTAGTACTTTGTCCAATCTCTTTGCCAGTTCAGCCTCACTCCCCCCTGTTATCAACACGTCATCAAAATAAGGCAACACCCCCTCCAGTCCCTTCAGGAGGCGTTCCACAAGCGACTGAAAAAGGCCGGGTGCCGAGTTCACGCCGAACTGTAAACGCAACACCTGGAACGCCCCTTTATGTGTAACTATCGTTTGTGCCGCGGCCGTGGCGGGGGTCACTGGGAGTTGCTGATAGGCTTGTGCCAAATCGAGTTTAGCGAAACACTTTCCCCCATTCAGCCTGGCCAAAAGGTGGCTGATCACCGGCACCGGGTATGCATTAGGGCGGATCGCCTTGTTAATTGTACACTTATAATCAGCGCAAATGCGCACCTCCCCGTTAGCCTTTAGAGCCGTTACAATTGGAGTTTCCCACTCCGCGGAATCAACAGGAATAAGAATCCCCTGGCCCACCAGTTTGTCCAGTTCCGCCTCTATCTTGTCCTTGAGTGCGAACGGCACCCTGCGCGGTTTGAGTCTTATCGGGCGGACCTCCGGGTCTAGGTCGAAGGCTACAGGGGGTCCCTTGAACTTTCCGAGTCCTTTCTTAAAAACGGCGGGATGCGCATCGCAAACCGCTTGTATTGGGTCCACCCCCACTGTATGCACTCCCCCTATGAACAAACCTAAGGGCTGAAACCACTGCGTCCCTAGGAGGCTACAACTTCCCCCCTTAAGGACAACTAGGGGCAGTTCCGCAGAATGTCTCTTAAAATTGACCCGAAATTTCCCGACCCCCAACACCGGAATGCTGTTTCCCTGTACGTCTCGTAGCGTGGCCCTCAACGTTTTAAGTTTGGGCCGCACGTGGGGGTCGATTTTCAAGAACTCTTTCTGGGGAATTATAGAATAGGAGGACCCCGAGTCAATTTCCATCCTAATAGGGGCCCCTTGTACTAGTACCTCAACGAAGTAATGGGACTGTCCCGCGGACACGCTGAACACTGGGGCGTCGTCCTCGCTGTCGTCCGAGACGCGGCCCACGCCATCCTGCTTCCTCGTGGTCTGGGCGCCATCTTTGGGCCTCGCTGGACGGTCCGGTCTGGCCGAACGGTCTTGTGACTGCCTCCGGCCCTCCTTCCGTTTTCTGCATGCCTTGGCGATGTGCCCCCGACGGCCGCAGGTGTAACACTCGGCCTTCCTGAATGGGCATCTCGCGCGCTCATGGGCCGCTCCGCAACCATCGCAGCGTCGACCACCCTTTCGGACCTTCTGGACCTCCTCGCCGTCGCTGCCTTCCGTAGACGACTTTGAGGCCCGTCGAGTTGCGTGCACCGCCTGTCCGGACTTCCCGTGCACCGAATTTTCCGCCTCGCCGGCTCTAGGACGCCACTCACGCCACTGGTGCATCTCGTCCACTCCAGCATTCGTGGACTCTGCGGCTTCCGCGGCCTCTACGACCTCTGCCAGCGTGGGTGGCGGCTCCTTGTTCATCAAGCTGCGCTGCACCTCCTTGTCTTTCAGGCCACACAGCACGCCGTCCCTGAGGGCCATCTCTAGGATGTTGTCCCATTTGCAGGGGGCGGCGGCTATCCTCATGGCGGCCACGAATGCCTCAACCGACTCGTCCGGCGCTTGGACTCGCCTCCAAAACGCGCTCCGAGCGGGAAACATTGCCCTCGAGGGACGGAAGCGCTCTCGCAGCAGCTTCATGATGTCGTCCGCCTTAAATTCGCTCACCTTCTTCGGAGCGATGATGCCCACCAGCGTCCGCTTGGTTTCCATCCCGAGCATTCTGGTGAGGATGGCCCTCTTCCTCTCCTCGTCGTCTCCTTTGACTTTGAGTTCCACCAGTGCCGCCTGGAAGTCCATCTCAAGCAGCTCCCAGTCTTGCGGTTTGGTGATGTTGAACCCGCTCTGTGCCCTGGCTGTTCCGTGGGGATCCATTATCCCACCTTCGTCGCCAATTTGGTGTATGCAAACCAAGACACAGGACACAGCCTCGGGCTGGGTTGACTCAGGTTTATTGCATCGTGGACAGAGGGAACATGAGGTAATGGCGGATCGATAGCTCTTTATATACAGTAGTAATACATTTGAACGTGGTTCCATGGTAGCCCATTGGCTACTGTCTGCGTGACGTCATTTCGAGTCACGCCCTTCTTGTCCAGGTGTAGGTGATGGCGGGAAAACTTCCCGCGCTGTTGCCTTTGATGAGTTTGGACCAAGGGAGCTTGGACGCTCGCTGCTGCCAGCTGGTGGTCATTAGCTCGCGTCCTCTTACAGGGTTCATATGATGCAGCTGAAGGTTACATTGTTGCTATAGGCAAGGTTACATTGGTTCAGATACATTGTGGAAGGTAAAACCATTAGAACACAACAGAGAGCAAGGAAGATCTTCTCTGTTTCAGAGCATTGGGCACGTGCAGAGTTCTGACCTCAGAGGGTACTGCCTTTTCCCCCATCAGTTTCAGAGTATGAGTCCATGTTTTGTAGTATTAGGAATTGGAAGTCTGTGTGAGTAATTCTCACATCATTTCTCCCAGGGAACTTGAGCAAAGCTGTATAAGTTTTGAGAACTCTCAAAGACAAGCATTTGGGAAGTAGAGCTTGTGGAAGCAATGTCAGATCCAATTTCCCCTTTTTCCTTTGTTGTTTTGTTGGTGATATGGGACTGTCCCCTAATGTTAGCTTTATACCCATGCTTCAGAGAGAAGGAGAGGAGTGGGAGATAGTGCTGCTTGCCCCAGGTGCCAAAATAGATAGCTAAAGCCCTGAGCAAGATGATTTGTTTGTAAAACAGTTGGAGGTGACAGAGACTACAGATGGCAAAGTCCACTGTGAAGAGTCACTTCCATTTGTCTTGAGATATTATGAGCAGTCTACTTTCCTTTCTTCTACTTAAGGTCAATCAAGAATGGCCATGAACAGTCACATCTCTCATGAAAGATGAATTCTCAGAATCCCCTTTAAGCTTGGGGCATGAGCTCTGTCTTTTTTTAGCTACAGTCTTCTGTGGTCAAGTGCCTTTTGAATGTACTGCTGTTTTTGTATTAGATGTCCATGGAAATCTCAGATGTTCCAGAGGAATCTGTTTTATGCTAGGCTTCAAACATGAAGGACAGCAGCTTTGCTGAGGTATTTGATGGTTAGAAAGGATAATGGGAAAATTGTGGCTATTGGTCTGGGTTCAAAAAGAGCTGCTTGTTGAGACTAAAGATGTTTCATTTTTCCTCTTTTCACTAGCTGATTTTGATCACCAGTGGGGAGCAAAAACTAATGGAGAAATTTCAGCAACTGATTTAAGCCACAAGCATGAAGGGTAACACCCTCCTCTTTGACATACTATAGTGAGTGCTGAATTATACCTCATCCATAACTGCTACATAGTAGGCAATGACCCGTAAAGATGTACCTGAGGTGCTAAACTCTGTGAACTAACCATGTTCTTAATCTATACCACAGATGGCTAAATTCTGGATCCTGGATTTCTGGATACAGTGTGCTGTATTGAATCACAAATGTAATTAACTGGCTATAAGCTTACTCCTTCCTGATAAATAAAAATGCCTTGGAGACTGAATGCAAGACATGGATTGCCACGCAGTCATCCCTGCAACAAGTAAACCAACTGTACAGAAATACATTTAAGAATACTCCAAAATCTGTGTTTTCAGAGGGGTTAGTAACATTAGTCTTGTATTCTGTTGTGGTAAGAACAATAACAGCAACATCTTGTGCCATTTTAAGGACTAAGAAGTTTATTTGCATCTTCTTTCATAGACTGATCCACATATCACAAAAGAATTAAAGAAGTGGGCCAGAAAACCTTTCAGGAAGAACTTCTTAGCCTTTAAGATATCACAAGACTTAGTAGTTTTTATCTCAACAGATAGATATGGAGCCAATTACAGCAGGCTATCACGCTGTTGCTTTTTTGATGACAATGTTCAACTATTATGGTTGTAAGCATCAAATAATTATAAGGGATGTAAACTAGTTCGGCCCTGTTCATTAAATGGACTGGCACCCTTCAACAACATTAGAGTTGGTGTCATGTGCCTGGAATTTTAATATTGGCATAATGGACTATTACGTGATAATGTGGCACTGGTACAGTGGTCAGCATACCCGGTCTTAATCCCTTGGATAGCTCTTAGAAGCAGATATAAACTAGTTTAAATCACGAGTCTGCATTCTAAGATAGAGGGATTCTGGGTTCATCTTTTCCTTAGGTGTGAATATCCTCCCAGTTTGTAAAATGAAGGGTGTTCAAATGTTTCAAAACACTGCAGTGGTCAGAGCTCCCAAAAGAAGGCATAAAGTAGGGGTTCTCAACCTATGGCCCATGGGATGGATTTAGCCTACAGCACCAAATAATCTGGTCCCCGCCCTCACTCCAGCTGCTGCCACCGGAATCTGCCACAGACTCATTTACAGCCATTGTAATGAATTTATAACAGCCGTAAATGGCAAGGGGACAACCAGTTTGAGGGAGTGTGACAAGGCCCCGACTTGAAAAGGTTGAGAACCCCTGGCATAAAGGCTTAATGATAAACTAAGGTAGCCTCAAGGTATGGTTGACCCTGTGCAGGTGGCTGATCCATATGTGCCAAACTTCTTCATAGATAAAAATGGCTGTGAAATTTAGGATAAAATGATAATATGTGATAATAGTATATAAAGTCTAGTAATGGTTGTTAATGGACTGAAACTTATTTACTTCTGCTCTGTAGAAAACTCTCTATAATGGGTTTCATGTTCAATTAGGCAAAACCAAATCCAAATTATTTTTACAATTTAATGCCTCTGTGGTCTTTGAAAAAGACATTACAGTTGTACATACTTTAATCACTGAATATTCTTTACAGTTTCAGACATATTAGAGAGTAAAGAAAACAAAACAAAAATGTTGTGACACTTTAAAGAATAATTGCTGTATTTTAATGTTAGCTTTCATGCATCAAGTCCACTTCATCAGACATAGGAGTGAAACTCATGTGTGACAAAGTGGACTTAATCCACAAAAGCTAACATTCAAATACAGCAATTAGTCTTTAAAGTGCCACAACATTTTTTTGTCTTTTTGTTTTGTTTACTCTCTGATATGTTTGAAACACAGACTAACACAGCTACTATTCCAAAAATTTTTTTTACTGTTGTTACACAGTATTTTGTCCCCAACATGCTATGCTGGGTACTCGTTTTATTGATCTCAGAAGGATGGAAGGCTGAGTCAACCTTGATCCCCATCAGGATTGAACTCACAATGTCAGCAATTTTGGCTGGCAGTTCAATTTAACCACTGCACCACTAGATATATTATGTAGTAATTTGTGTTAAGTGCATTCCTGTCAAGTTTTGGATTTTGAAATAAGGGAAATTTCCCAGCAAATAAGGGATACTTGACAGCTATGCTTATCCTGTGCTGCCCTCAAATGGTGACAATAGGGCATTGCAGCCTAATTAATAAGGGGTGACAGCGGGAAAGAGGGTAAAATAAGGGGTTTTCCCGGCCAATAAGGGATACTTGACAGCTATGGTTAAGTGACACAGGGAATGGATAAAAAAGAGGGGAAATCTGTGCAGTTCCTGTACAAAATTCAAAGGCAATGATAAATGACACCTTTATTGAATCACTAAAAAATCACATTAGCAAGCTTTCAACACCATACAGGTCTTCTTCATACTCAGCACCACAGAACTGTGGTTGGCACAGAAAAAAACATTAAAAATCCAAAATCATGGTCAGATGTACTTTCCAGACTCCTCTGTTAAAGGCAAGTTTCAAAATGGAAGCTGCTCTAGTCAAGTCAGAACTATAGTTTCAGATTCCACCACTGATGGTATGAAATTGGAATGATAAAGGATTGCCAGTCATTTATGACAGGATGTAATTCTTTATTATAAAAAGTAGGTTATCATAAAGTTCTGGTGAGAAATTATATAAATAAGTATATTAAGAAATTCCTGTAAAAGATTGTTTGGTAAACAGCTTGTAATTCAATCTTGAAGTGCTTCTGTGAAGAAAGCTCCATATTATTCGCAAGGAGGCAGATGACATAACAAAATTGGAGAGGATGGAGATATCTGTCATTGCAGCTAATACTTGTATACCTTTTGAGCGGGATGCTGGTCATTCATATGTACAGGCATACTTGAATGTGTACAGGGTGAGTTGTGTCAGAGGAAACCTAACCATCAAGATGTTACAGGGGAGAGAGAGAAATAATATTATTTGAAATGGATGAATGAGTGTGATAATAGGGAACCTGCAAGAATAAAGCAGTGTAGATCCACAATCCATGTTTGAAATTTGATAAGCTACACAGCAACACAAAACACTTTCCAGATTTCTTGTGGAAAATAGCATTCCTGCAGGTGTTCTTTGATTAAGCCTATTCTCTCAATCCGTTTCTGTCAGGGTTCAGGCTGCATCATAGTCCTGAGATGGCATTGGTTGCAGTGCATAATTACCTCCTCAGGGAGGGAGATTGAGGGAACGTTACCCTATTGGTCCTCTTTGATCTCTCAACACCCCTTGACCCTTTCAACCGTTGGTATCCTTTTTGAGAAACTCTCAGGACTGGGGATCAGTGGCTTAGCTCTATGCTTGCTCCATTCCTTTCTAGAGGGTCATCTCCAGAAAGTACAACTTGGTGAAGATGTTTTGTCCCCAAAAGGTCCTCAACTATGGTCTCACAGGATTCAATCATCTTCTCAGTCTTGTTTAACATCTATATGAGGCCACTGGGAGAGATCATCCAGAGATTTGTGGTTTCTTATCATCAGTATGCTGATGACGCACATCTCTATCTCTCCTTCAGTTCATTTGCAATTGATACCACCCAATCCCTCGATCGCTGCCTGGCTGCTGTACTGGATTGGATGAGGACAAATAGGCTGAAACTGAATCTGGACAAGACAGAGACCTTGTTGGAGGGGCAGGTTCTATCTTCCTGCCTGGTGTGGGAGTTGTTCTCCGACAATGGATGGGCTTATCATCCCTTTCAAGGATTTTGTACACAACGTTGATTTGATTTTCAAACCAACATTGACCATGGAACAACAGATCAATGCTGTGGATTGATCTGTCTCTTCCTCACTTTAGTAGATTGCCCATTTGTGCCCCTCCTTTGACTGCTCGCCCCTAATGACATTGATCCATGCACTGCAGGCTCAATAATTGACTACTGCAATACTCTTTAAGTGAGGCTTCCTTTGAAGCTCGACCCCATTGGGTCGAGAATGCAGTGGCCAGACTGCTCACTGGTGCAAGGAGGTTTGATCACATCTCCCTGATTCTGGTCAGCTTGCACACTTACCCATTTTCTTCCATGTTGGGCTCAAAGTTCTGGTAGTTACGTACAAAGCCCTAAATTGTTTGGGACCTCATTACTTGTCCAACTGTCTATTCCAAAGTTCTGCTGCCTGTCTTACACAGTCCCACCCTTAGGGAGGTTTGAAAGACACTGATCAGAAATCGAGCATTCTCGATAGTGGATGCTCCTCTTGGAATGATTTGCCCCAGGAGACATGTCTGGTCTCTTCCTTTCAGCCTTTAAAATGCTTTTGAAAACACATCTCTTTAGAGAAGCGTTTGGGAAGATTTTGGGATAAGTACTCCCCAAACTGGTTATATTACCTATGCTGATAATTCCTGCTACCACCTGTTACTATTAAAGTTCAGTTATTGTTTTATTATCATTATTACTGTTTAATTTAATTACCTAACATTATGTTTATGTCTTGTTTTGATTATTATCTTAATTATTTGTTCTTTTTATTATATAATTTGTTATTTCTGATTTATGCTTTGTATATTATTAGGTTGTAAACCAGGCACAGTAGCTTTATACTAGATGGACAGTATACAAATCAAGGAAGCAAGGAAGGAAGTATTCCTGTGTTCAGATTCTTCTTCTTCCATGTCTAGGCCAGATATGAAACTGCCTATCCTGCTCTCATCTGCAAGACATAGCATTCTTTACCTGTTGTGATGCCATCTCATCACTGAAAGGTGGGTTTGTTAAAGCAGGGTGGGAAACATAATAAGATGATATTAATATAGAGAGTGATTCTAGATGCTGTTGACATACCAACAAGAGGATGCTGTAGCTTCAATTGGAAATGACAGATGTGTGGCCTTGATGCCTGACAGTATCAACTCATGGTCATTTGTTGTTGTTTTTTTGTTTTTTTAAAAAAAGATATTTAACCTTTATTTCCCAGCAATGTGTCATGAAAACATTAAATATAGATATCTTAGAATAGAAAATAGAATGGGGAAATTTCCTGGAAAATAGATGGGGAAGAAGTAGAAGCAGTGACAGACTTTACTTTCTTAGGATCCAAGATCACTGCAGATGGAGATTGCAGCCATGAAATAAAAAGGCGACTGATTCTTGGGAGACAAGCTATGAGAAATCTGGGGAACATAGTTAAAAGTAGAGACATTACATTGCAAACAAAAATTCGTATAGTCAAAGCAATTGTATTCCCGATGGTAATGTATGGGTGTGAGAGCTGGACCATTAGGAAAGTTCAGCGCAGAATACATGCCTTTGAGATGTGGTGTTGGAGGAGAGTTTTGAGAGTCCCCTGGACAGCAAGGAAAACAAATAGGTCAATATTAGAAGAAATCAACCCCGACTGCTTATTGGAAGGTCAAATAGTAAAGATGAAGATGAAGTTTTAGTGTATGAGAGTCAAGACACAGGAAACAGCCAAGGGCTGGGTTAACTCAGGTTTATTGCATGGTGGACAGAGGGAACATGAGGTAATGGCGGACGAACAGCTCTATATATATGGTAGTAACGTATTTGAATGTGGCTCCACGATAGCCCATTGGCTACTGCCCGCGTGACGTCATGGCTGGTCACGCCCTTCTTGTCCAGGTGTAGGTAGCGGCGGGAAACTTCCCGCGCTGTGGCCTTTGATGGGTTTGAACCAAGAGAGCTTGGACGCTCGCTGCTGCCAGCTGGTGGTCATTAGCTCGCGTCCCATTACAGGGTTTATAGTGATCAGCTGAAGGTTACATTGTTACTCGTAGGCAAGGTTACATTGGTTCAGATACATTGTTATCACATGTAGAAGGGTACACTGTTAGAACACAACACTCCTCCCCCCTAGGATGAGACGAAGTCTCTCAGCCAAGATGGCTTATTTCGAACACGCTGGGGTCTCGGCGCGGGCTGCCCTGCCCCGGCTTCGCTCCCTCCTCCTTGCTCCCTGGCTTCCTGCCCTGTAATCGGAGAGGATGACTTGTTAGTAGCTTGCCGCGGCTCTGCGGCTTTGTTGGGCGGTGTGTGCTTTGTTTGGGAAGAACCGGGGGCACTGGGGGCTAACGAAAAACCCCTCTTCTCGCTTGGATGGGTGGGGGAACACTCCAAAAAACCCCCCCGGCTAGCAAAATTAAAATCGTAATCGAATTCGGGGGAAGCGGCAGCGGCGGCCGCAAGCTCCTTTTCCCCCTCCCCGGGCTCGGATAGAGCTGGCGTGTCAAAAGGATATGAGTCGGGATCACTGCTTTCCCCCCTGGCTTCGGACTGGTGTCCTTCTCTGTCTCCCCCTTGGGCTAAACGGGTGGGGGAGAACCCTATCGCTGAATCCGGTTGCTGAGCCCCACTGATCGGTCCCTCACTCACTCGGCGCCGCAGTTGGTCCGCGTGCCTCCTCCAGAGGAGACCGGTGTTCGTTTCCACCCGGTACGACACTGGTCCCGTCTGTTCTACTATCGTCCCTGGCACCCAGACTGGGCCTGCGTTGGCATAGTTCCTACAGTGTACAGGATCGCCTACGCCGAAACCTTTCGAGACCGCTAAACCTATGTTCTTCCCTTTGTCCTCGACCCTCGTCGGGTCTAACCTGGACAAGATCGTGGTCAGTTTCCTCCGCATCAGCAGCTCAGCCGGCGAGTATCCGGACGCTAAGGGGGTCACTCTGTACGCTAATAGAAATTGACAGACTTGGTGATTTAGATCCCCCGAGCCCATGCGCCGCAGCGCATCTTTTGTTGTGCGCACCAACCGTTCCACTTGGCCATTCGTGGCCGGGTGAAACGGCGCGGATGTGACGTGCCGAATTGCATTTGCTTCCATGAATGCCGCGAACTCAGCGGACGTGAAACAGCTAGCGTTATCGCTGACCAGAGTGTCGGGTAAACCGAACGTGGAAAAGACCCTCCTTAGCTGGCCAATGGTAGTGGCGGAGGATGTGCTCTTTACCGGAATGACCTCCAGCCACTTCGAGTACGCATCCACTACCAGGAGAAAAATGGTTCCTCGGAACGGGCCAGCAAAATCTACGTGCACCCTGGACCACGGTCCCCTTGCTGCGTCCCATTCCCTATGCGGGAGACGGGCTACCTCCGGTCGGGAGCCCTGACATGCCTCACAAGTGCCAATCATATGCTCTATGTCGGCGTCCAGCTGGGGCCACCAGAAATAACTCCGGGCCAGTGCCTTGGAACGGACGATTCCCGGGTGGCTGATGTGCAGCAGCTTTAGCACCTTCGGTCGCAGGGACGTAGGAACCACCACCCGTTGGCCCCACAAGAGGCACCCCCTCTCTAATGACAATTCTATTCGTTTTCGAAAAAATGGGTCGAATTCCATGCTTGGGGATGACGCCGGCCACCCCTTCTGTACCCACGAGCATACTTTCTCCAGTGTTCTATCCTTTCCGGTCGCCTTGGCAATGTCGGCCGGTACTATTGGGGGTGAATCTAAGACCTCTATTAGCAATACCTGGCGGTCTCTTCCTACCCCTGCCTTCTGATCGTCCGACAAGGGCAACGGAGACCGTGAGAGCGCGTCTGCATGGCTGATCTCCTTCCCGGGCCGGTATTCCAACTCATGTTGGTATGCGTTAAGAAAAATAGCCCACCGCAGCATCCTCGGGGACAGGATCTGTGGCGTGGGCTTATTTGCAGTGAAGATTCCTAACAGGGGCTTGTGATCAGTCACGATCTTGAACGGGCGACCATACAGAAAATCGTGAAATTTTTTGGTTCCCGCTACTATCGCTAATGCCTCCCTGTCGGTCTGTGCGTAATTCCGCTCTGCTTGGGACAGGGACCTTGAATAAAACGCTATCGGGGCCTCCCTTCCGTCGTTCAACACGTGGCAAAGCACCGCCCCCACCCCCACCGGGGATGCGTCGCAGACTAAAACTACTGGCCGTTTGGGATCGAAATGAGTCAGGATTGCCTCGGATGTTAGGAGTTGCTTTAACTCTGTGAACGCCCTCTCTTGCTCGTCACCCCACAGCCATTTTTCCTCTTTTTTAAGTAACTGATGGAGCGGCTCGGCAACAGACGCCTTCCGTGGAAGGAAGGTATGGTAGAAATTGAGAAGCCCCAGAAATGACTGTAGTTCGGTTTTGGATGTGGGGCGAGGAGCTTTCTTGATAGCGGCTACCTTAGATTTGGACGGCCTAATTCCCTCGGGCGTGACACGGAACCCTAAAAACTCAACCTCTGTTTCGAAAAATACACATTTGTCTTTTCTCAGTCGCAGCCCCGCTTTCTCGAACACGGTCAGAACTTTATCCAATCTATGTGCCAGCTCGGCCTTACTCCCCCCCGTTATCAACACGTCATCAAAATATGGCAACACCCCCTCCAGCCCCTTCAGGAGGCGTTCCACGAGCGACTGAAAAAGGCCAGGTGCCGAGTTCACGCCGAACTGTAAACGCGACACCTGGAACGCCCCCTTATGTGTAACTATTGTTTGTGCCGCCGCTGTGGCGGGGGTTACAGGGAGTTGCTGGTAGGCCTGTGCTAAATCGAGCTTAGCGAAACACTTTCCCCCATTCAGCCTGGCCAGGAGGTGGCTGACCACTGGCACCGGGTATGCATTAGGGCGGATCGCCTTGTTAATTGTACACTTATAATCAGCGCAAATGCGCACCTCCCCGTTAGCCTTCAGTGCTGTTACAATTGGAGTCTCCCACTCCGCGGAATCCACAGGAACAAGAATCCCCTGACCCACCAGTTTGTCCAGTTCCGCCTCTATTTTGTCCTTTAGTGCGAACGGCACCCTGCGCGGTTTGAGTCTTATCGGGCGGACCTCCGGGTCTAGGTCGAAGGCTACAGGGGGTCCCTTGAACTTTCCCAGTCCACTTTTAAAAACGGCGGGGTGTGCGTCGCACACCGCTTGTATTGGGTCCACGCCTACGGCATGCACCCCCCCTATGAACAAACCTAAAGGCTGAAACCATTGCGTCCCGAGGAGGCTACAACTCCCCCCTTTTAGCACCACTAGGGGAAGTTCCGCAGAATGTCTCTTAAAACGAACCCGGAATGTCCCGACCCCCAACACTGGAATGCTGTTCCCCTGTACGTCCCGTAGTGTGGCCCTCAACGCTTTAAGTTTGGGCCGCACGTGGGGGTCGATTTTCAAGAACTCTCTCTGGGGAATTATAGAATAGGAGGACCCCGAGTCAATTTCCATCCTAATAGGGGTCCCTTGTACTAGTACCTCAACGAAGTAATGGGGCTGTCCCGCAGACACGCTGAACACAGGAGCGTCGCCCTCGCTGTCGTCCGAGATGCGGCCCACGCCGTCCTGCTTCCTCGTGGTCCGGGCGCCATCTTTGGACCTCGCTGGACGGTCCGGTCTGGCCGAACGGTCTTGTGACTGTCTCTGGCCCTCTTTCCCTTTCCTGCACGCCTTGGCGATGTGCCCCCGACGGCCGCAGTTGTAGCACTCGGTTTTTCTGAATGGGCACCTCACGCGCTCATGGGCCGCTCCGCACCCATCGCAACGGCGCCCTCCCCTTCGGACCTTCTGGACCTCCTCGCCGTCGCTGCTTTCCGAAGACGACTTCGAGGTCCGTCGGGTTGCGTGCACCGACTGTCCGGACTTTCCGTGCAACGAGTTTTCCGCTTTGCCGGCCCTCGGACGCCACTCACGCCACTTGTGCATCTCATCTACTCCAGCATTCGTGGATTCCGCGGCTTCCGCGGCCTCTACAACCTCTGTCAGTGTGGGGGGTGGCTCCTTGTTCATCAGGCTGCGCTGCACTTCCTTGTCCTTCAGGCCACACAGAACTCCGTCCCTGAGGGCCATCTCTAGAAAGTGGTCCCATCTGCAGGGGGTGGCGGCTACTCTCATAGCTGTTACGAAGGCTTCTACCGACTCGTCCGGCGCTTGAACTCGCCTCCAAAACGCGCTCCGAGCGGGAAACATTGCCCTCGAGGGTCGGAAACGCTCACGCAGCAGTTTCATGATGTCATCGGCTTTGAACTCACCCATCTTCTTCGGCGCAATAATGCCCACCAGCGTTCGCTTGGTCTCCATCCCAAGCATGCGGGTGAGGATGGCCCTCTTCCTTTCCTCGTCGTCTTCTTTGACTTTGAGTTCCACCAGTGCCGCCTGGAAGTCCATCTCAAAAAGCTCCCAGTCTTGCGGTTTGGTAATGTTGAACCCGCTCTGTGCCCTGGCTCCTTGGGGATCCATTATCCCACCTTCGTCGCCAGTTTAGTGTATGAGAGTCAAGACACAGGAAACAGCCAAGGGCTGGGTTAACTCAGGTTTATTGCATGGTGGACAGAGGGAACATGAGGTAATGGCGGACGAACAGCTCTATATATATGGTAGTAACGTATTTGAATGTGGCTCCACGATAGCCCATTGGCTACTGCCCGCGTGACGTCATGGCTGGTCACGCCCTTCTTGTCCAGGTGTAGGTAGCGGCGGGAAACTTCCCGCGCTGTGGCCTTTGATGGGTTTGAACCAAGAGAGCTTGGACGCTCGCTGCTGCCAGCTGGTGGTCATTAGCTCGCGTCCCATTACAGGGTTTATAGTGATCAGCTGAAGGTTACATTGTTACTCGTAGGCAAGGTTACATTGGTTCAGATACATTGTTATCACATGTAGAAGGGTACACTGTTAGAACACAACAGAAGTACAGTACGTTGGACATCAAATGAGAAGAGAAGATTCACTTGAGAAAGCCTTGATGCTGGGAAAGGTGGAGGGCAAAAGAAGAGAACGGCCAAAGATGGCATTGTAGACACAATGGGCACAGAGCTGGGTGGGCTGAGGAAGGGGATGGAGGACAATGGTTCATGGAGTCGCAAAGGGTCGGAATCAACTGTGCGACTGAACAACAAATCTTAGAGTCAGAATGGAGGTACACCACCTACATTTGCTACCCTATACAGTGTTCAGTAGGGAGTGGCTCAAGCGGTTAGAATGCTGAACTCAACGACTGGAAGGTCAGAGTTTGATTGCTGAGTACTGCACTATGGAGTGAGCTCCTGCCAACCTAGCAGTTCAAAAGCAAGAAATTGCAAGGAGATAAATAGGGACCACTTCAGTGAGAAGGTAAACAGCGTTCCATGCACTCCGGTGTTGAGGCATGCCTGCCACATGTCCATGGAAACATCTGCAGACGCAGACAACGCTGGCTCATTGGCTATATACAGAGATGAGCACTGAACCCTTGTTGTTGTTGTTGTTGTTGTTCAGTCGCACAGTCGACTCCGACCCTTTGCGACCTCATGGACCATTTTCCTCCAGGCGCCTCTGTCCTCCACCATCCCCCTCAGCCCTCCCAGCTCTGTGCCCATTGTGTCTACAATACCATCTAGCCATCTCATCCTTGGCCCCCCCCCTTCTTCTTTTGCCCTCCACCTTTCCCAACATCAATGCCTTCTCAAGTGAATCCTCCCTTCTCATTTGATGTCCAAAGTATTTTAGCTTCATCTTTACTATTTGACCTTCCAATGAGCAGTCAGGGTTAATTTCTTCTAAGATTGACCTATTTGTTCTCCTCGCTGTCCAGGGGACTCTCAAAACCCTCCTCCAACACCACATTTCAAAGGCATCTATTCTTCTGCATTCAGCCTTCCTAATTGTCCAGCTCTCACATCCATACATTACTACTGGGAAAACCATTGCTTTGACTATTCTAATTTTTGTTTGCAATGTGATGTCTCTGCTTTTCACTATGTTCCCCAGGTTTCTCATCGCTTGTCTCCCAAGAATCAGTCGCCTTTTTATTTCATGGCTACAATCCCCATCTGCAGTGATCTTTGATCCTAAGAAAGTAAAATCTGTCACTGCTTCTACCTCTTCCCCGTCTATTTTCCAGGAACTGATGGGGCCTGTTGCCATTATCTTGGTTTTCGTGATATTGAGTCTCAAGCCAGCTTTTGCACTCGCCTCCTTCAGCCCAATCAAGAGATTCTTTAGGTCTTCCTCACTTTCTGCCATTAGGGTGGTATCGTCTGCATATCTCAGATTATTGATGTTTCTCCCAGCGATTTTAATCCCATATTGTGATTCCTCCATCCCTGCACTGCGCATTATGTGCTCTGTGTATAGGTTGAATAAGCATGGTGACAAAATGCAGCCTTGTCTTACTCCTTTTCCTATTCCAAACCACTCTGTTATTCCATGTTCTGTCCTAACTGTTGCTTCTTGGTTCATGTACAGATTTCTCAGGAGGCATATGAGGTGCTCTGGTATTCCCATCTCTTTAATTACTTGCCACATCTTGTTGTGGTCCACACAGTCAAATGCCTTAGTGTAGTCAATAAAACAAAAGTAAACTTGTTTCTGGTATTCCTTTGTTTTCTCCATGATCCAGCGTATGTTGGCGATGTGGTCTCTAGTCCCCCTGCCTCTTCTGAAACCAGCCTGCACCTCTGGTAATTCTCTCTCCACATGCTGCTGAAGTCTATCCTGTATTATCTTGAGCATCACCTTGCTGGCATGTGGGATGAGCGCGATTGTTCGATAATTTGAACATTCTTTGGCATTGCCCTTTTTTGGGATTGGGACGTATACTGATCTTTTCCAATCCTGTGGCCACTGTTTTGTTTTCCAAATCTGCTGGCATATTGAATGCAGTAATTTGACGCCATCATCTTTTAGCGCTTTGAAAAATTCAACTGGGATACCATCATCTCCACTAGCTTTGTTGTTTGCAGTGCTCTTTAGGGCCTTTATGACTTCGCTCTCCAGGATGTCTGGCTCAAGTTCAATTTCTTCATCATTGTGATTATCAGGAGTGTTGAGGTCCTTTTTGTAAAGTTCCTCTGTGTACTCTTTCCATCTTTTCTTAATTTCTTCTGCATCAGCTAGCTCCTTTCCGTCTTTGTCCCTTATCATGGTCATTTTTGCTTTAAATGTTCCCTTGATTTCCCCGATTTTTTGAAAAGATCTCTGGTTCTGCCTCTTTTGTTGTTTTCCTCCATTTCTCTGCACTGTTCTTTTAGGTAGTTTTCCTTATCTCTCCTTGCTTTTCTTTGAAATTCTGTGTTCAAATGATTGTAGTTTTTCCTTTCTCCTTTGACTTTTGCGTTCCTTCTTTCCTCTGCTATTTTAAATGCCTCATCAGACAACCACTTTGCTTTCTTACGCTTCTTTTCTTTTGGTATGGTTTTCTTTGCTGCTTCCTGCATGATGTCCCTCATCTCCGTCCATAATTCTTCTGGTACTCTGTCTACCGAGTCTATGCCATTAAATCTGTTCATCACCTCCACCGTGTATTCTTTGGGGATGCTGTCTAGGTGATATCTTTCTGGTCTCCATGTTTTCCCTATTTTCTTTAGTCTAAGCCTGAATTTTGCGATCAGTAGGTTGTGATCTGAGCCACAGTCTGCTCCAGGTCTTGTTTTTGCTGACTGTATGGAGGTTCTCCATCTTTGGCTGCAGAGTATGTAGTCAATCTGGTTTCGGTGTTGGCCATCTGGTGACGTCCATGTGTAAAGTCGCCTCTTGTGTTGCTGGAAGAGAGTGTTTGCTATGACCAGTGCGTTCTCTTGGCAGAACTCTATCAATCTTTGCCCTGCTTCATTCTGTGTTCCAAGACCAAATTTGCCTGTTATTCCCTCCACTTTTTGATTTCCTACTTTGGCATTCCAGTCTCCTAATATAATTTGGACATCATTTCTTGGTGTCTGTTCTATGAGGTGTTGTAAGTCCTCATAGAACTGGTCCATTGTGGCTTCATCTGCACCAGTGGTTGGTGCGTATATTTGGATCACAGAGACATTGAAAGGTTTGCCTTGAAATCTGACTGACATCATTCTGTCATTTTTGAGATTGTATCCCATTACTGCTTTTCTCACTCTTTTATTGACAATTATGGCTACTCCATTTCTTCTAAGGTTTTCTTGCCCGCAGTAGTAGATATGATGGTTTCCAGAGCTGAATTCACCCATCCCTGTCCATTTTAGCTCACTGATGCCCAAGATGTCAATGCTTATTCTTTCCATCTCATTTTTACCACTTCCAGTTTTCCTTGATTCATAGACCTCACATTCCATGTCCCTATGCAGTATTGTTCCCTGCAACACTGTATTTCTCCTCTCCCTTTCGTATCCCTCCCCCTTTTCAGATCTGCTGTGCTGAGCATCCCCTTGTTTTGGTCCATAGGGTTCTCTTGGCAAACTTTGTGGCGTGCCTTGCCGCTCTCTACGCCAGTCTTTTCCCATCACACATGTTATCACAGTTTAAACAGTTTTAAAGCAAAGTATTATCATGCACAATATCACAGTTTATCACATAGTATCAAAGTAAAAGTTGAACTAATTAGTGAAAGGGAAAGAAAGAAAGAAAAAGTCCACTATATCAGGTCTCTATGTAAGTCAGTTTCTTGTACAGTCACTATGTCAGTTGCCATAAGCCATCTATGTTTAGTCAACTATATTATTTCAGTTCGATTACTTATTACTGAACCCTAGAGTCAGATAAGACTGGCTTTTGAGCAAGGGCAACCTTTACCTTTACCTAACAGTGTCCAGTCCTGTAATACTTAAAGCCATGCCTTGTTAAAGGCAAACCTGCCTGAGTGCTGATCTTCCACCCGTGCACAGCATGATTCTGGCACTCCCCCTTACGTCTATTCTTACACTGCCATAAAAGAGTGTTGTCCTACAGCTCTTCCTCTCTCAATTGGCTGGCTGCAAGGATGCCCACCTGTGCTGTCCTTCTCCTCTGGAATGTCTCCGGCCTTTACTCTTGGGCTGGAGCATTGTCATTCCATTGGGGAAGGTCCTTTTTTTGGAACTCTACTGCATACCAGGAATGCAATTGCTTCTCAAGGAGACAAATGCAACTGCAACATCTCATTCCAGAGGAGCTTCTGTCATGATGCCCTGGCGTAGGATGGCACATGGGCCAAACATGGTGGGAAAGAGCAGCTTTTCTTAAGAGAGGCTATTTTACACAAATATTTTAAAGATTTCAAAATAGATTTTTTAAAAATAGATGTGAAGAGAGACAGCAGGGTGCACAGTTCCTTCTGTAGTTCTCTAACAGAACGGCTAAAACCACCATCTAGGAATCTATTCTTCTCTAGGCACTATGTGGATAAATAAAGCTTCCATTACCAATTGGTTTGTGGTACTGAAATGAAGGCTACACTTAATAATGAAAATGATTTGTTTTCTTGTAGTTGGTCTTCCGGGACTGCAGTGGCTCAAGTGGTTAAGATGTTGAACTCGCTGGCTGGAAGATCGGAGTTCGATTCCTGGGTACTGCAGGACGGAATGAGCTCCCATCTTTGTCCCAGGTCCTGCTAACCTAGGTGTTGGAAAGCAAGAAATTGCAAGTAGATAAATAGAGGCCACTTCGGTGGGAAGAGAAACAGTGTTCCATGCACTCCGGTGCATGGCTGCCACGTGACCATGGAATCGTCTCCAGACGCAGACAGCGCTGTCTCAATGGCTATGAAACAGAGATGAGCACTGAACCCTAGAGTCGAATAAGACTGGTTTTCGAGAAAGGGCGACCTTTCCCTTTATTTGAGTTGGCCTTCAGCATGCCCAGGTAAGAATGTTGAAGTGTTCTGTTCTGTTCTTTAAAGAACAGTATCCGACTCTAGGGTTCAGTGCTCATCTCTGTTTCAAAGCCAAAGAGCCAGCACTGTCTGCTTCTGCTGATGTTTCTGTGGTCATGTGGCAGGCATACTAGACACCGGAGCACACAGAATGCTGTTTGCCTTCCCATCAAAGTGATCCCTGTTTATCTACTTGCAATTTCTTGCTTTCAAACTGCTAGGTTGGCAGGAGCTAGGACAGAGACGGGAGCTCATTCCATCCTGCAGTACTCTGGAATCAAACTGCTGACCTTCTGCCTTCCAGTCAGCATCTTAGCCACTTGAGCCACTGCAGATTAAACATTTAATTTCCATCTTAATCATTCTACAGCTATTAGATCTCATTCCGCATCAAACCCTCATAACTATCTGCCCTAATTAACAAAACACTCTTGCTTCCCTGCATTTTCTCCAACGTCTTGGTAACAGTAACATTCGGCTCGCCTTCCTCTTTTTTTCTACCTGCCCATTGCCAGCTAAAATTAACCATACCATTAAGGATGTGCATTTTGTTTTGTTTTCACTTTAAATCTCATAATTGTCATTTAAGGGAATCCCATCCACTGGGACTTCTTTTTCAAATAGGAAGTTACACCTATCCAAAGCATGGAATCTGTCAGCTAAGCCGTTCATCGAGTTAAGAACAATTTAGGTGTCTCTAAGGGACTGTGGTAGCTTAGTGATCAAGACGCTGAACTTGACGACTAGCAGGTCAGCAGGTCAGGAGCTGAGTACTGCATAACAGAGTGAGCTCCCATCTCTGTTCCAGCTCCTGCCAACCTAGCAGTTCAAAAGCAAGAAATTCAAAGTAAATAAATAGGTACCATTTTGGGAGGAAGGTATACAGCGTTCTGTCTAGTCACGCCTGCCACATGTCCACAGAAATGCCTCAGACGCAGACAACGCTGGCTCTTTGGCTATAAACAGAGATGAGCACTGACACTGAACCCTAGAGTCAGATACAACTGGCTTTCAAGCAAGGTCAACCTTTATCTTTAACTAAGATCTCAGTCCTGCAGGTACCGTATTTATTCGAGTATAACGCGCACTCGTGTATAACGCGCACCCCTAATTTTCCATGAAATCTCGGTATAAAATTTTCTCGGCTAGCTGCTCGGTTTCCATGCATTTCAGCATGATCAACAACTTTGAGCTTGAACGGAGCGTCATATGCACAACGTTTACGCTTGATACCCTGAGATGCCATCTAAAGGGGAACCAGTTATATCGGTGAAAAAGAGCACGCCTTAAAATATTGAGGGAGGGGGGGATAATCAGACCCACCTGTTGCAGAAAATGCAATCCGAAACGAGCACTTCCTACCTCCAGGAGCCTCGCTCGAACTGCGAGCTACCTCCGGGCCACGCCTCGTCTCCCGCGCCATCCAATCAGATCCCGTCAATTTCTTCAAAGCCACCCCCCCCCGCCTCCCCTTCACCCGCCGCAGCAATAGACAGCCGACCCAATTCTAAAAAGGAAGTAAAAGAGGCTCGTTTATAACGCGCACCCAGTCCTCGTGTATAACGCGCACCCCAACTTTGATTTCTTTTTTTGGTATAAAATTTTGCGCGTTATACACGAATAAATACGGTAAGTCTCCCATAAATGACAATTATAGGATTTAAGCTTCCAAAAAATCAAAATTGCACATCCTTATACAGTGATACCTCATACAACGTCCAAACTTGGTTCCACAAGTCTGGACTTTATACGGATTTGGACTTTGTATGAGGCATGCAAAATCCTAGCCGCGATGCCTCATACAATGTCCAAATCCTTGCTGCGATGCCTCGTAGAACGTCGTTTCCATAGAGATACATTGTACTGTAACAGCACAAATTTCAGGGCAAAGTTAAGGAAACAGACCGGAAACTGACAGGACTTTAAGAAATCATTGTCTAAAGGCTAAATACATTACAAAACATGTCAAACAACCCTGATTGTCCAAGAACCTGAAGAATGCTGCAAAAATCCCAGGAATGCTTCAAAAAATTCTGATGAAAAAAATCCAAAACAAATCCAAAGTTGCGCTCAAAATCACTCCTAAACACTCTTCGCCTCGTGCAAAATCCACAATAGCAATGCACGCATGTGTCCTGCCTTTTATACTGCCCAGGCACAAAGCAACCTGGGGAAAAACCCAATGCCTCATACAAAGTCGAGCGACTTTGTATGAGGTAACTTTTTCCAAGAAATTAGGCGATGTTGTATGTATTCGATGTTGTACGAAGCGGACTTTGTATGAGGTATTACTGTACAGTATAACACTCCAGTCCCAACAGATGTGTTTAAGAAGTCAGGTTGTCCCTGACAGACCATCTGTATTTTGCCAGATCCCGATAAGGCATATAAGTGAGTACACTTAAGAGTACTTTTTTCTAAGTACAGTGTCACCTCACTTAAAGAGCATAATGCATTCCCCGGGATTGCTCTTTAAGCGAGTTTGCTCTTTAAGCGTAACACTATTGTAGGTGACCAACTGTGACTTCTGGTGGTGGTGGTGGTGGTGGTGAATTGCGAAGCCCAATTTAGTTGTTAAGTGAATTTTGGGTCGGTTTTAGTTGTTAAATTAGGCAACCATTCAGAGAAAAGTCTGCTCATTAAGTGAGTTAATCTCTAAGCAAGGTGCTCTTTATGCGAGGTTTTACTGTACCATCCTGACAGACTTTTAAAAGACTGTTAAAAAAGTTTGACACTAATATGGAAGAATAGGAAATCACTCTCAATCCAGGCATAATTTTATTTCTTTATCATAAAATTTCTTGAAATATAAAACATTATATTTTTAAAATCTCAAAGGCAGAGAGATGAAAGTGGCAGAGCAAACGCACAGTTTCGAACAAATTCAACAATCCTGTTTACTAAATCGGTAATACTGGGTTTTTATGAGGCAATCTGTGAGACTGCCTCATTCCTTTGTCTTCCATTTCCTTTTACACATTTTTGCCACTGCAAAATGTACCCTGTAAGAAACCTACTATCCTGCTACCTTACTATCTTGCTACCTTAGCTCCGTGATAGTTGCAAAAATGTATAAATTTATTTATTAAGTGCTAAATCACAATTGAACATATACCAATGACACACAAGGCAAGGTCATGGTTTAACATAGAAGGCGGCGCAAGATCTCACTCCAAGGAATAGAATGTTGGCAACTTCATGCAAGACTATGTTTGGGGACAATGACAGCCTACTAGGCTAAGGCTGTTCCTTGGAAGGCTTCCAGTCTTTAGGATTAATGTGTGCTTTGTAGGAACCTCTTTATCTCTGATTACATGCACCGGAGCATCAGCAAGCACAGTCCTTGTGACAAGGAGTTACAAGAAGCTCCTTATTTTTTGTGCCTAATTCAGCCTTGCCATGAAACACAGCATTTGCTTAGAATTTTTCAGGCACAGGATCCATTTAGTACTTAACCAATAGGTAAAGTACTGTGGTGGCTTAGTGATTAAGATGCGGAACTTGATGACTGGAAGGTCAGCAGGTCAACAGTTGGAGATCCAAGTGCTGCATGACAGAGTGAGCACCAGTCTCTGTCCCAGCTCCTACCAACCTAGCAGTTCAAAAGCAAGAAATTGCAAGTAGATAAATAGGTAGCACTTCAGCGGGGAAGGTAACAGCATTCTGTGTGCTCCGGTGTCTAGTCATGCCTGCCACGTGACCACGGAAACATTTGCAGACACAGACAGCATAGATGAGCACCAACCCCTAGAGTCAGATACAACTGGCTTTCAAGCAAGGGCAACCTTTACCAAAGTGCTGATTCCACAACCAGTTAAGAAAGGGTTAAATACTTAATCCATCTCTAATATATAAATCTTTTATTTGCAAATTACTATTCAGTTTCAGTTTCCTTCACTTCTGAATGTCTTCTTTTTGTTGGATAAAGACAAGCTAAAAATTTCACTCAGCCCATTTAAACAACCTAAAACAAAGTACAGTAAAAACTCAAATAAAGAGCGCCTTGCTTAGAGACTAACTCGCTTAAAGAACAGAATTTTCTCCGAATTGTCGCCTCGCTTAACAACTAAAACCTACCAAAAACTCACTTAACTACTAATTTGGGGTCACTTACAATTGGTCACTTACAATGGTGTTTCGCTTAAAGAGCAATCCTGCGGAACACATTATGCTCTTTAAGTGAGGTACCACCACTATTCCTTTCCGATGTGCAGTGGGGTACTAGGGTGGAGCAACAGGGATTTTCCCAAAGATGCCAAATTTAGAGAGCACCCCCTTCAGCCACCAACGAAGGTGTCCCTGACTATAATCTATTAGCATATGAGAAGACAGCAGTAGACCACATCTCCAGGACCATTTCTGCAACTACCAGGAGAATGAAAATGATAATTGGTAGACTAGGCTTGGCTAAAGCAGAGCAGAGCAAGCCTACCTGGGTCCCTGGCCTACCTGAATTATTATCAGCTTGTTTACTTGGATCATAAATAGAACTTGGCTCCCTCTTTGGAATCAGACTCAAATATAGAGGAGCTGGGAGAGGCAGCCAGGCAGATGGCTGATCAACCTGGACCACAGTGTAGACCAGTGATGGCTAACCTTGGCACTCCAGCTGTCCTTGGACTTCAATTACCAAAGGTCTGTCAACACTCCTGCTGGCCAGGGCTTCTGGGAATTGAATTTCAAGAACACCTGGAGTGCCAAAGTTAGCCATCACAGGTGTAGACATTATCTTCTCTGTTCAAAGGCAGTGCTACACAGAGATCAGTAGACCATGCTTCTATCCTGGACATTGAGCAGCAG